>OY728165.1:1243894132-1245229132 GCA_963277665.1 Viscum album | reverse complement strand
TTTCATCATAAATGAAAGTTAGGAGTGGTTAAGATGTAAAATAAAAGTGAATCAAAGTAAAATAAAGGATATAATATATGAATTTAAAAAAGATGAAAGTAAAACCATCAATACTGTGATGAGAAAATAAAAAAAAACCAAACCATAAGGGTGACATGAAAATTTTTATAACAAGGTGTATAAGAACAAGATGAAACACCAAAACTTTATAGCCTAAAGTAACCCATGTGTCCATCTCTATGTGAACTTTTTCACAACCATTCTAACCAACCATAAAGGAAACATGATCGAAGAGAACCATCCTATACATAATGATCTTCAATTTACCTATATCCTGAAAAACATGGTTACAAATTCCCATAGGGAAAATATGGGTGTGTACACTAAAGATATGTAAGATACCAGAAGGAATCTATAAAATATATATCCAAATAAATTCATTAGTTCTTATATAAAAGAAATTTCTGAAAAACTTCTACAAGAATCCATTTTCCCATATATAAAAACATTTTTTTTATTTTAAAAACAAATTCCATATTCAACAAAGAAACATGAAATAATATATATCAATGAGGAATAATAATATTAATAAAAAAGTTTCATGAATCAATATTCATATTAAGTGGGTTGACCTGCATATAATATACATACAGGTAATTCATCCTCAAAGTAATAAGGCGAAAATCACAACACAAGCGTGTAAAAAACTGTGAAAAACATAAAAAATTAACCAACATTAGTGAATACTATTATCCAGGAACCGTAGTCCCTTGTAAAGGCTATCCACTAACAACCATGGCATCATGATAATCTCTATTTTGATAACTAAATCTACTAGGGATTTCACATGTATAGTTTTACCTAGTACTATAAGGTTTTATGATGTGCTATTCTGATATCATTCCATTCAAGAAATCAAATTCGTGTTTCAAAAAACATTTTCCAAGGGAAAAAATTTCATTTTTATGACCAAAATTTTATAAAAAAATTTCTATAGCGACGCCACAAAATTTTTATTCTTGAAAAACCATTTCCATTTCATAAAAAATTTTGAGACCTTTTTACTAAATAATCCATGTGTATTAAATGGTTTTCAACAATAATCCATATTTAGAAATAATTTCCATATCCATCAATAATAAAGTCACCTATCATGAATTTAAATTCATCAAGATCATCAATCAAAACCAAAGGAAAATCAAACTAACCCAAACCATGAAAAGAGATGGACCATAGGATAGAAAAAACCAACCTTAAGAACAAAGGAAACCTCATTTCCTTCGAAATAAGTGATAGGAAATGAGTACATCTGGTCCTCACAAGACTTGATCAATATGGATATTTCCCAAGAAGAAGGGAAAAATCCGAAGCTACTACTAGATGGGAGAAGAGTGGCCAAAATTAATTCTTGTAATTCTTGATCTAGAATCCATGCCAAAGGGAGGATATTAATCAATTTCATAAAGGAAAACCAAGTCAATAGACACATTAAAACCATTCATTAAGGTTTCACACTACTAGGGTAATGACACCCAAAAGTTTAGTTGAAAGTATAGTATTTCAAATTTTGAAACCCCTACCACCATTCTATAGTGCTTCAAACTACGATGTGGTGGCCCCGTCCATGAGACTGACCACATGTGCTGACCATGCCTTGGTCCTAAAACCCATACTGTTTTGGCCTTACCATAACTCTTTCCATGCCTGTGGTGAGACTTGTTGAATATGGTGCACAAGGAGACCATAAAAATTCTATTCTTAGGACCAAACCAATTTTAACACCATATATTTCACATAGGAAGACCAAAGGAACACAGGGAACTACACCATAGTTATGGTGCTGCTTGTTTTGTTCCCAAAATTCAAAAAACCAACTTTCAATCTACCAAAATCTCTACTCCTTCTCCCATATCATAGAAAACCTATAAAATGGAAATACAAAGATTAAAGTGTCTATGAACCTAATTCTGTAAACCTAGGTTTAACAATTAGTGTAGTGAGAGTTTATAAGAGAAAGCAGTAAAAATTTGATTATGTTAAAACATCCTTTTTTACTCCCCTCTCAGGTTATATCTAATAATAATTTTTTGTTACTAAAAAACCCATAATTAAATAGGGATGCTAAATATGAGATGAGTATATGATTTATTGCATGATAAATAAGGGAATTTCCACACAAATATACTCAGGAATGAAGGTTAAGAGAAAGTAGAATTCCATAAGACTATTGAGGGATGAAATTAAAGAATCATAGAAAAACTTAGTATTAGAGTTCATGGGATTTACTATGTAAACTATGAATACATGAATCAAGACACACATAGTAATAGAGGATAATTACTGAAATAAAAGGTGAACCATGGTGAATGTGAAATAAAATAAAGGGTACTCTAGTATAAGTGGAATGATATGGATCCAACATTAATGAGTGGGAAGTCCAATGTAAAAGTGATATAAGGGTGAAATGGACAAGAAATATGTGCACTGACTCTATATTACACTTTATTATATGTTACTACATATCCTATAATTATATGAATCAATACATGAATAGAGTTTGAAAAAAGGTTGATATTTTTTCTTTGGATTGGTAAACCTTGGCATAAAAAGGGGAATAATCAAATTCTAGTGTATTATATAACAAGTAGTTCTATATTGGAATGAACTTCATAAGAATAATGGTTTTAAAACCAATGTTATGAAACTTGTGAGTCTACCTTGTGAGTTTACATAGTGATCCTTGTAAGTTTGGACTATGTATATGAGTTTACCCATGAGTATACCAAGTGAATGAGTTTTCTTCTGATCCAGAATAGTAAACTCACAAGTTTTACTACCTTAGGGAGAAAATGGATTTCAATCTCATATAAAAAAATTAATGTGAATCCAGTGTGTATGGATATTTTCATAAAGGAATTTATTATATAAATACAGCCCATGTTAAAGGGATAAAATGTTATTAATTTTAATATAATGTGGAAGCTATAATCATTTTTCTTATTATTTTTCATTCTATGAAAGGGAAGGACAATTCACCTTGTTGTTTGAGTTTATAAAGAAAGGTCCATAATAAAATTGAATTGAGAACTATTAATTTAAGTAGGTGATTATCAAAAGTCTCTATATTTATTGAAGTCATACACTGGACTAATGAAGCTGCAAATTTAATATCATATGGGGAAAATTATATGTGTCCTGTAGTTTTTGGCTACACAAAAAGAATACACTCAATACAATCTTTGGTCATATAGGATGGACGACTCTATATAGTTTAGAATCCTATGGTGAGGATAATGTGTTTTGAAATTTAAGGTCATGTGATAAGTATGAACCCTTTAGTTTTATGTAATGTAGGATCAAAGAACATTTTCTTATAGTTTATAGTATTAAAAAGGTAATTTCATAATGTATGATAATTTTCATGTATATTATTTCTTAAGCAATATCAACTTGGTAGGAGAAAAAATGTTCTCCTCATGTGGGGTAAACATGCTATATACTCCATCATAGGGAATATTATATATGGTGTAAGGGAATATCTATTTGGGTTTTAATTTTTATGTCCACTTTATTAGAATAATTTTCATCTTCAATGAAAATTTCCATCAACCATTCAATAAATGAGTGGGTGTTAACATTTTTATTTAATGATTTGGTAATGTGATTTTGATAGACCTTGAGGTTATACAATGTTCCAAGTATCTTCTCATAAGGGGTTTATAACCCATTCAACCAAACCTATGAATGGTTATTTGATCATAAAAACTATATAGAGTGAGTGTAAAAAACTTCATAAGGTAATACTTCTTTAGTATTACACACCAAATAACATGGTTTTACCTAGGTTGGGGAACTTTTAGTGGTGCAATAAGCCCATAATACATTCATAAATTTATTAAGGTTTGTATTATTACCAATTTTCATGTTTTTTATAAGTTATTTGATAGGTTATTATTGAAATAATCTCTTATTTTTGTAATCTATAATAAAGTGAGAAAAACAGTTGGACCATATTTGGTATTTTGAATAAAACCTTTTAAAATCACAGGAACATAAATTCAATCCATTATCCATGAGGATAGTACGAGAAAATCTAATTATATTTATGATTTTAGATATCATGAAATATATTATGGATCTTATTTGAACCACCTTCATGAATATTTATTTACCCTATATTGAGAATAAATTGACGATAATGATGATGAACACAATCCTTTAAATTATAATTAGAGGGTATGGACCCATGAAATATATTCTTTACAATAAAAATGGTTAGGAGTATGTTACGGTGTGAAAAAACTCCAAGGTCTTGTGAATAATGTTAGAAAGACCTATAATACATGACATTTCATTGAGAATTTCATGAAATTATGAATCATTAAATTATAGAAGTACCAAAGTTAGTTGTGATGGTGGGAGATTAGGGCTTTAGTTTCGTGAGACCTATATGTATTGTTATAATTTTTTATCATCCCATTGAGGGTATCCATTCCACTAATTCACCAGAGGAGGAACCCATTAAATCCATTATTATGGATTAAATTCTCTATAATAAGACCATCATAGAGGAAAAAGTTTTCAACACATCAGTGTATCTCTTAACTTTAATATTTACCATGAGGTAGAGTCCCATTTTAGTGGTATGTAAATATAGTTTAAATTATATAAATGATCTGGTCAACCTTTATATGTTATTATTCCACTTGAGATAAGGTTTTTTTAATCTCATAATACCCTTCTACTTCATATTTTGGTTGGAGGGGGTTACCACTCTATGATGTTCCCCATAGATGACCATTTTATCATGATCTATATTGGTATGGGAAACAAATAAATTTACCAGTTCATATACTTATTCATTATGTATCCATGTGTTGTAGGTAAAAAATGGGTCAATGGGAAAGCATTAAATAAAATTATGAGTTGTTTGAGTGCTAATATAAAATAATTATTCATGATATAATATTTCCTATTTATTTATTTAATCACTAAATCTTATTTTCCCTTTATATTTAGCTGGGTGATCATGATTTAGTGTCCTAAATATATAGTGATTATAAGAGTGTAGTAATATTTTTTATTATTTATACAATCCTCTAAAATAAGAAATGTATATGAGAAAAGTTCATTTTTAGGATAGATACAGATTATTCTAAGGCAAACCCTACTGAATTTAGGGTTCGAATTTATCTTTTTAGTTAGACTATAGGATGCACGGTAAAAGTTCATTTTTATTTCTAGATACTTTTATAGATACAGAATAATTTATCATCAAGAAATTTAATTTCCAGGTATAGGTCATTTTGTGTTGGGTAAATTACTATGAAATATTCTAGCACCTACGATTTGGTTATTTTTTGAAATAAAAATTGAATATCAAATTGATATAGGGTCATAACCCATTCAAATAATCACATAATCAATATATCATGATTGAAGGTGTAATTTATAAGATCAATGGGAGAGATTAATTAGACTTGATGATGCTATAAATGGTGATGGAAATTTAAAACCATGAATATTAGGTTTATATAGTTCTTCTCAATGGTGGTATATCTAGTCTTAACCTCAATCATCATTCATATGAGATATATAACTATTCTAATCATCTTAATTATTATTTTAGGTGATGAGGGAACTAATATATTTCTCCATGTAAATTACAAATAGGATAAGTGTTTTACCTTCCACTAGTTGAATCAATACTAAAAGATGTGAGAGGTACTGATTAATGTTGTCAAATATACTTTTAAAATCATTATCCCACTGATTGGTCAAATATTAAATCATCATTTTTTAAAGGTAAACACTAATTAAATATTTTCATAATGAATCTCATATTATAGGCCATTGATCATTAGAATCAATGAAACTATGGGATATTTTATATAGAGGGAATTTTTATGATCTACTTGGGTTTCTTTAGGGTGATCTTTCATATCGATTGAACTATAAATCCAAGGATTTTATGAGATTTTACTCCAAATATGAATTAAAGTGATTTAATTATCATGTCATGTGGTTATTTCTTGGATAAATCCACTTAAAATTTGTTAAGGTGGTTAATAAATTGGTGTGACTTGAACACCCATTCATCCAAATAACATTCAATGCTCTTGTCTAAACAGGGATTGGAGATATAGTACATCACCTATTATAATATGAAACTAGAATTATTTAGACATAAAGTCATGAAATTGTAAAAATATACCCTTTGGGTAACCTAAAGTCGATAGATTCCTTATTTTCATGAAAAAACAATTTTTATTGTATTTAGAATAACCATATTTGAGGGAAATAGATTAAAGTATAACAATCACCCTAGATCAATAATTCCATGATTGAGATGGGAAATCCATATTTTAAAAAATAGTAATTGAGATCCCTAAAGATAATATAGACTCTTATTTATCTATTCTTTTTATTAAATTGGGATACGTTAGATAACTACTTGGGGTATTAGACATCTCAGATGAAGTGATAATTATTCCACTCATACTCCATAGTTTCTATAATAGAATTGTGAGATAGGTATATTATTCTTATTAATTATTTATAAACATGGTGGGAAATAAAATATACATGGAAATTAATAACCAACCAAGGTTCCAATGATAGAATCACTTTGTAATTCCTTGTAATGAAGACCTAGTGTTTCTTGAGGAAGATGGTGTACTAATCATGTCCATTGAGAGGCATGGCCTAGTTGATTAGTGTCAGTCATATTTCTTTATCATTCACTAGGATAACATGAATTTTTTCATTTACATCATTAGATGTACCCTCTTTAAGGGGACTCATTATGATCCCCTTCACCATGGTCATGAGATATGGGGGACTCATTATCCTCCTCAACCCTCAATGGTAGCATGATGCTATTATATTTTTCATAGGGGAGCGATTATCAGTGTTAAGAAAAATATCCAATGGATCCCCTAAGATCATAAAAATACATATAAGGGATCACAATCCTTGTAACATTTACCATAATTATATTTTATTTCAGTGAAATAATATGGTTGAGTGATCAAGTTTTAGTCAAACCCATGATCCAATAGAAAATTATTAAATATGTATTGAAAAATATAATAAATATAGGGGGAACCCTATCTCCATCCACTAGTTTAGAAAAATATTTTTTAGTTTATTTTTTAATTTCAAAATCAATTACCTAGGGAACTCATTATATGTGACATTATAAATGGGATTTTCAAGGAAGTTATTTTATAAAACATCATAGAAATTCATAAAATAATTTTTATTGGGAAGGGTTTTTCACGGCAGTTATAAAATAACAAACATGAAAAACGCTTTAGCATGTCAGTTATTAATTATATCTATTGTGGAAAAATATATTTCTCACCAGTTATACAATAACTGATGTGAGAAAATATGTTTTTTTCAATATTTCATGTGTGTTATATAATAACATAAATGAAATATAATTTTTATTAATAACTTAATTCAAATAAAATATCCAAAAAAAATCTAGAAAACAACATCACAAATAAAACTAGAAAATAATATCCCAAATTCAAATCATTTTAACTCAAGAATTTGATATTTAAACTTTATAATAAATATCACAAATAAAGTAAAAACTAATAAAACTATAAAATAATCTTAAAATTCTCATTGTGAGTGATTTATCTCTTTTTTAGAATAAGGGATAGGGTCATAAAAAAGCTACAAATTAAAAATAAATCATTTAACACATATTCTCAATATAATAATAATATTATTTACATGAAAGGTTATGATACAATTTATCCTCATGGAATTTAGTAACATTCATGGTTAAAATTATTTCAAATATTTATATTATAATATAATATCCACATTACTTTACTCCTTGTTGATGTTGGCTATTTTATTTCAAAATAACTTTTTGATTCAAAATAACATTCTATGTACTTAGAACCAAATCCTAGAAATTATAAACGAGAATTCACCTTTGTGTACACATATCTGATCATTTTCTCCTATTTCCTATTGAATATATAAAGTAACCCCATTCCCTATTTGAAAATGATTTGTATGAAATAAAATTAAAAGTAATTATAATATACAGGTATTCAAATAATCAAACATATATGTCCAATACATTTTGAAAATTATCATGAACGTCACATTGTATAAATAATTAACTCTAAATTTTCTTTTATTTTGAAAAAAACACACAACATCCAATGATCAATAATATATAAAAAATATAATATGATTTTATATTCAGTTAATATAAATAACACTTTAAGAAATTTATGTTTATACTATTAAAGATAAGAAATAATCCAAAACTGAATTTCATTATTTTGAAATATTTTAGAAATATATACTATTTTCTATGTCTTTATCATTATTATCATTACTGGTGAAATAAATTATGTGTGGAAAAAAATATATTCAGATTTCATATCATACTTGTAAGATCCTGGTTTTTTGATGAGGTATGGATCCTTTTAATCTCAATTTTAACCATTTTTTACCTTAATGTAAATGCCTAAGAGGGTTATAGTGGCTTAGATCATGGTTTGGAGCATAAAACTCTGATTATTGATGAAATATACTGAGGCGTATGGTTAGACCAAGGTCAGTAGTAACTGTGCAACTCAACCATATGACCCAGTAAAGGGTGGAGTACAGTTAGAAACCATGAAAGAAAGGATGCATGGTCGTGTGAAATCTAAAAAAATATTGAGGAAATCACATGGTTTGTGCATGGTTTTTATAATCATGATCACAATCATTTAATTAATGAGGTGACTTGGATAGTAGGAATGCATTGAAGGAAAACATTTTTTCTAATAGAGTGGCTTGGCCATGCAAGGTGTGACCTGTTGGATAGTGGGTTCCATACGGTTGGTGCGTGGATGGGACAACACTTATCCAAATTGTGGTTCCTCTTTCATATGTGTATAATGAAATTTTTTCCCATGGTTCCTTTAACCCTTAACCCTCCTTTCTCCTCCATCATTCCATATACATCTACCTCGCTCGAGCTCCCCCTTGTCACTCCTCCTAGGCCTTTGTAAGATATCCTTCATCCCATAGTAGTATCGATCACCAATCCTCATGTTGGATCACCCTCAGTAAGTCAAAGACACATTTAACTTATTTTCAATGTTTATTTATCCATATTTTAAGTTATCTTTATACAAGCTAATATGACCTATTTTCAGTCTGTTTGTCCAGTTTCTCCGATTTGTCTTATTTCAGGCTAAATGAGAGGCCAATATTAGATGAGGATTTGAATACCGTTATAAGGTCGGTAGTATTACACTTTTAACTAAAAGTTTGGGTGTTTATAGTATGTTTCCACTATGCCGCATGATGAAATTTCTGAGTGTTTCTCTTATAATTGATTAACCCATAATTCAATTGTTGAGACTTGATCCTAGATGTGCTATGAAACCTTTGTGAAAAGTTAAACTATGATGAAATAATCCCAAACCACCAATAATCATGGGTTTTGATAAAATTATTATAATTTATATCCTTAACTTGTGACTATCCCAACCTTTGGATGTGTTGATCTTACCATTTATTAGTGGGAGTCACAAAAAATTTCATGGAATGTGATATAACATGTATTTTTACACGAAACATTTTATCACATAGAAGTGATATGATTAAATGATAATAATTAATTATAAATCGAATGGACATTTACCATGAAATTATTGATTACCTAAAATTAAATGGATAGTTGATTAAATTGAAATGTAATATGGCATGTTGTTACACTTGGCCCTTTTTATTTACAGATCAGTTGTATGACTTTAATTGATGAATGGAATTGATAATTGGAAATGGAGACATTACTTGTCCATGTTTTGTGGTACTAAATTGATGTTATTACATCATATTTACCAGCTGTATTGGATAGGGTGATTCACATCATTTATTTGGAACGGTCAAACATGGTTCTACCTTGATTTTAAATGCATGACATGGAACTTTAGATATTTTATTGAGAATTTTTCAACATGATGCTTCATGAACCCTTTGATTTAAGATGTTAGTCATGGGATTCCACTTCATTGATTGGGATTTTTAGATATTCCATTTTGTATCCTTGATGGAATTCCTTAGTTTACATAAGACTGCTAAGACAAAAATTCCATTGGAATTGCTTGTTCCTTATACTATTACCATTATGTAGGGATTCCTTGGTCATGAATCTCGAGTCTTGTGCCTATATTATAAAATTTTGACTGCTCATAGAAATTTAAATTTAGTCTTATGTATGTGGTATTAGGAGGGTTTTCAACGGGGGAACCTAAATCGACATGGGAATTAAGTTTTATGTTCACTGCTTTTATTATTATTTCAAACACACTATTTCATTATCTATTCAGGGGATAGATAGTGTTAGAAACAATTGGTGTCGTACTAATGAGTTTTATTCAACCATGTTTAGGCCACCGTTTTATACCTGGATAGAAATCATGGATACAAGTCAGTATGAATGGAATCACCCAACTCTAAAAACTTGATTTCTATAATAGAATGTAGTTTGAGAGTAGAGGATAGAGCTAGTTATCATGATTCCAATGGAGATAGATTTTTTTTTATTATTTGTACATTTTTTTTGAATATCATGTATTATTGTATTCTTACTTTTCCAATCCCTTTATACCCCAATTTTTATATAATCATGACATCAAAAATTTTTTATCATTCAATTTATTGGTTTTGGATTTTATTATTATCTGGATGAATTATCTTTCATTATTTTACTATCATTGTTATTTCAACTATTTATCATTTATTTCACCATTATTCTATGATATGATAAATAGGTTATAATTTCCCCATTATACCATAATACACCCTCACTACTAGTTTTCATCCTCTGGCATATGGGGAGGTGAACTTGAGGTCATGTGGCCATCAGGTAGGGTCACTTATGAGTAGACCGGGCTTGGGACATCCAAAATTGTTATCATATGTTTCTTTTTCTTATCTTAATATTTTGGGATGGTAGAAAAGAGACTTGGAGATGTTGAAATTTGGAAAATAACATGTTCCTAGGAGTAGCTAACCCACATACAGGAAAATCTATGTTTGCATGGATGAGACTTATTATTCTGTTTTTCTCTTGTTACAATTTTATTTATTTCACCATAGGTCAATACATAAGATTATTTACATTTGATATAGTGAAGGATTTTATTTTACCCTTGGATTGGTATAAAAAATAAGTTTTGTAACATGCATAATTATGAAAAATTTAGGGTTAATTTGTCTTGCATATTCCATTCTATGTTTATTTTATTGTGTACATTTCCTACATCATGTTGTAGTTCCCTGACTACTATGATGGTAGTTTCACTTACATTTCTTGTAGTGAAATGAGGAAAATAATTGGATACTCAAAGTGTCTACATCAAACTAAATGAATTTTTCCTATAAAGATTGATAATGGAACCTTAACGCACCAATTATCACATGTTTGAGCTATGTAACAATGTTTAGAAAATATAAAATGTTAGTTGATTATAATTAAATGAATACCAATTGTAATTTATAAATCATGTGACTCTATAAAATAGGAATGGCGATACATATAATAAAATCATTGTATATGTCTTATTACACCCTAAGACAAGATGGAACAAGTTTAGCTGCAGTTACATTAAGTACCAATTGTAACTTATAAATCTTATACCTTTATAACTCAGTGATGATAACGAATCTAATTGAATTATTGTATAATTATGAAATTTGTTAAATTTTGATTTATAAATGAATCAATTATCAATAAATGTGGATTTCAATTACAACTTAAAAGGTGGTTTATCCTATATTTTTCAATTGAAACTTCTAATAATGAAACCCCTATGATTAAAAACCTTGAATCATACTAATACCCTGGACATAGTTGCGAGTAGTTGGTTTATTGTTTCTTGTGTAATGAGCCCTTATGATTATCATGTTAACATAAGATAATGTATTTAGTTCTGTTAATATATAGAAATATTTGGGTTATCTTGATTTCTATTAAAAATCTATCAGTTATTGAATATCATTTGAGGTATGTGATTGGAATTATAAATATATTCCTCCATGATGGCCTTAGTTGAGTTATAGGAATGAATTGATGACCATGCATTATAGTTGATGATACTTGAACCACTTGTGTTGATGCTGGTAGTAACACATGCGAAACCTCCTATTATACCAAGTCTGGGAACTGATTATTAGCTTAGAGAGGGTTTTCTAAAGTTCATGAAGACCCTGGAGTGAGCCTCATAACCTACCTCTAATATGGTAGAGTTGACATGAGAATTTTAATAGAAACATCCACCTACTTAGGGGATTGTGACCCCTAGGCTATTGAGTCACAGATAAAGGCCATTCTATTTATTTTTGAGAATCTAAAGATTCCTTTGGAGAGGAGGGTCAAGATTGTAGCTTTCATGATTTATAATTCTACAATGCATTGGTGGGATGTTATTATATAGAAAAATAATCATCAATAAATGGAATATAGGGACTTATAGACTACCTTATATGATTACTTATATATGATAATTCTAAGAGATAAATGATCTAGAGAGATTATGAACCTTCACCAGGGTGCTATGTTTGTCATGAAATATTCATCTCATTTCATGATCTCTAACACTTAGAACCGACTCTTGCTGGTGAAGAGATTTCGAGATCGAGATAGTTTGAGGATGAGATAGTATATTCCATCGGATCTTAGGTAAACATATTTTGGTTGAATACCATTTCTAAGATAATAAAATAGGCCCTCATCATCGAGTGAAATCTGAGCGAAGCTCATGTTGTAGGCTAGATCTATTCAACACCTAGACATGGGAGTGGTTCATCTAGTCACATGAAGCGTAACCTTGAGACTACCTATAGGGAAGTAATAGTTAGATGGTATGAACTAACAATTATGTGATATTTCATCAGTGTGGTAAGACAATTCACATAAATCCCCAATGAAATAGGGAACCATTTGAGTGCTAATATTATGGAATAATGGTCCATCACAAGTGTTATTGCTTTAATTATCCTCTAGTGATCATTGAAAGTGGATCTGTACTTGCTTTGAATTTAGAAGTGAGATCTATAGCTCCATCCTAGGTAGGGATCTGGAGTACTACCATTCATTTAGGATGAGCAGGTGGTCGTGTTTGGGGAAGCCAAACACATGATATACAATTCCAGTAGAGTGGACCTGCTTATGGTAGTCAAGTTATATCCCAAAGCCACAGATCGGACCAGTTACAGATTTTATATCCTACACCTAATAAGAAGAGTACCGGGCCTTCTATAGTATGAGTATGATCTCTGTAGCCTCAACTTTAGTGTATATTTCTTTTGACAGAGGTACATCACATTATTTTATACTTGTGTCTATCATGGAATGTATTTGGATTAAAATTGAGTATTTCTAGGGTGTGAGGACTCTTGATACTCTGTTGGGAGTATGATCAGAAAGTTTATGAAAATTTAAAGAGTTTCTCCTTGATATTGGCAGTTATTATTTTTATGGAACCTCTTTATCCTTACGATGACAAGTTTTGGTATCATTCTCAAGATGGATTGGTTTGTTCCCTACCAAGCCCTTATTGATTGTTATCATTACAATGTGTCTTTCTTAGCACCCAAGGGTGGTAAATATATTTTTATGGGTAAATATGATGTCTAGGATATTTGAGCTGGACTTAAGAATCATGGGATGGGTGGTGTGACAACCCAAATTTCTGGCCTTTTTATAAATGATTAGGGAATACGTCAGATATATTTCCCAACATCAGCGAGTGGTAGTGGATGGATCTATTTTTTTGAGTTATATCTATAGGTTTAGTAGTGTCACATGAAACATCTACTTATAGATTTACCATAGAATTCATCACTTTTGGATCATGTGAAGATAAAATATCTTTCATATCCTGAAGGATTAGTCCTGACGGGAAGTGTTTTAGGTGAGGACCCGATGCCTTGTTATCTCATTGAGGAGGATAAGATATTGATTATTAATTGATGTGTCTGGGTACCTAAATGCATGTGAGATAAATTAATTCAATAATACCATTCTTTGAAATGAGAAGTTTATCTTGGACTTACCAAGAAGTATCGTGACTTACGACATCAGTATTGGTGTCATTAGATGAAAAAAGAAGATTGTGGGTTTCATTACTTGACGATCCACCTATCAATCGGTGAAGGTAGATAACCAGTGTTCTAATAGCTTTTCACATCCATTTACTATACTATAGTGAAAATGGGACAACAAAAATATGGGTTTTTTTGGGATTATTGAGGTCACCTCAGGGTAGTGACGTTGTATGGGTGATTGTGGACAGGCTGACGAAGGACACCCATTTATTTCCTAATATGGAAACATTTTCAGTGGATGAAATTATTTGAGTTTATGTTCAAGATATTATACACATTTATTGAGTTCCATTTACCATCGTATCGGATAGGTATTCTTGATTCAATTCACGGTTCTGGTAGGGGTTGTAGAGGTCTTTGAGTTCCTAGGTACTTCTGAATACAACATATCACCCTTAAAACTATGATCAGTCTGGCCATACTGTACATGTGTTAGAAGATATTATCTAAGAATGAATCCTTGTTTTTGGTGGTTCATGGGAGAAACATTTACCTCTTTATTATTTCACATATAATAATAGTTCCCAAGTGATTGTATAGATGGCTCCATACAAGGCCCTATATGGAAGGTCGTGGTAATCACCATTGTACTAGTTAGAGGAAAGGGAGGTAGTGCTTAGAGGATCTCATCTCATTTAAGAGACATAAGTGTAGGTTTAGTTGATCATAAAGTGCATGGATACAACTTAGTATAACATGAAATCTTATGATGATCGTCATCACCAAACTCTAGAGTTTGTGGTGGGATATTGGGTCTTCTTGCATGTTTTGCCTATATTGGGTCATCATTGGGTTCATAAATAATGAAAGATGGTGCCTAGGTTTTTTGTACCTTTTGATATAATAGAGTTATTAGGTCTGTTAAAATATCAGATAGTGTTACCTCAGAGGTACGAAGATATGCATGATGTCTCCCAATTTTCTCATCTTCACCCTTTATCACTTCAAACCATCTCATTATTTTTATTTTTATGCTTTTGAGTTAGAGGATAATGATTTTTTTGAGGAGTATCTCGTTTGTATCATTGATCATTGTATGAAGGCTTTTCAAGGTAGGTAAGTTACTCATGTTTATGTGTTATAGAAACATGACCATGTATTGGATGAGGCTTAAGAGAGATAGGTTGATATAAATACTCAGTGTGTGGAGTTATTCTTGGATGCAAATCAACCACCCTCTTGGAAACTTAGAGATGAGTTGTTTTAAGGAGGGGATGTTGTAAGATTATTATTTTTTGATATGGTATAAATCATTTTACCCCAAATTTAACCTTTATATTCACCTTAATGAAAGTACCTAAGAGGGTTATAGATGTTTTGAGAGTGTTCAGGCTTGGTTCAGAGTCTAGATACCTCGTTATTGAAAAAATAGAGTGAGGAACATGGGCAATGCATTGTTAGTAGTAACTGTTCGTCTCAACCGTGTGGCCTAGAAATGAGAGGAGAACGATTAGGGACACTATTAAATAGGGGATTCATGTATATTAATAACCTACATAAAAATTTAGAGGAACTTTCATGGTTTGTGTACATTTTTTATAACCATTTACATGAAGAATATGAGGAGGAGGTTCCTTGGATAGTTGGTACACATAACCTACACATAGTTTTTCTAACTGTGTAGCTTATCCATGTAACGTGTAGCCTCCTAGATAGTGGTGACCACTCAGTTTAACCACAATTTTTTCCAACTGTGTAGCCAATCCATGAACCATCTATAAAATGTGAAAAATGACTATTTTCCCTGGTGACATTAACCCTCAACCATCCTTTCCCCCCTTCATTCTGTGGACAACAACCTCACTCAAGCTCCACCTTTTGATCTTCTTATAGACCTTGTTAGATCTCCTTATCCAAGATCAGAATCAACCACCGTTGATCACATTAGATCACCCTCAATAATTCTAATACCCGTTTACCTTATTTTCTCTATTTAACTTTTTATCTTCAGTGTTATCATCATACAATCTAATATGCTGTATTTACAAGGATTTTTTCTAATTTATTTTATTTATCTTATTTTAGGTTGAATTAGAGGCTGATACTGGATGAGTAGTCAACTAATGGTATAAGGTAAGTGGTATAGAAATTTTCCCTAAATTTTTTGGTGTTTATATAATTCTCTTATTGTTCCACATTCCAAAATTTTCAGTTTTTTCTATTATAATTTATTAAACTATAAATTAATTAATGAAACTTGATCCTATATGTGCCATGCAACCTTTATGACCAGTATGAGGCTAAAAAATCAACTAGAACAACCACTTAAGGTCATTTTTGATTAAATTATTACAATTTATATCCCCAACTTGTGATGAAACCACCCATTATGTGTGTTTAACTTTCCATTTTTAGTTGAATTCATAAAAAAATTTAATGAATTATGATACTCCATGTATTTTCACTTGGAAATTTTTATTTCTTAGAAGCGACATGATTAAATGATAAGACCAAATTGTTAATGGAAAAAAAATTTTCCTTTGGAATTATTGATTACCTAAAATTAAATGTCCAGTGGATTAAATTGAAATGTAATATCGAAAGTAGATTCCACCTAGCCCTTTTTATTTACTTATTTGTTATATGACTTTAATTGAGGAATGGAATTGATAGTAGGAAAGAGATACATTACTTAGACATGTTTTTTGATATGAAATGGATGTTATTACATCATTCTTACCTTCTTTAATATACATGGAACTACCCATCATTTATTTATAAGAGATATACATGTTGATCCCTAGATTTTTAATGTAGGACATGGCAATCTTGATATTTTAATGAGAATTGTTGGAAGTGATGCACCACACCCCCTTTGATTTAGTATATTAGATATGGAGTTCCACATCATTGATTGGTATTGTCGAATGGGATATTCTAAATGCCCATTGGAATGCCTCAGTTTACCTGTAACTTCTATGTCATAAATTCTACGGGACTTGTTGATCTCTTATACGATTACCATTATATAGGGACACCTTGGTTATGTGTCTCAGGTATTGAGTATATATTTTAAAATTCCTATTATCAGATACATTATGGATTTTTCCTGAAGTAGGTAATATCGAATGGGTGTCCCGTGAGAAAACCCAAACCAACATGGGTATTATTTTTTACATTTACTACTTTTATTATTATTAACTACAAACTGATTAATTATCTATTCAAAGTTTAGACAGTGTTAGACACCATTGGTGCTAGCCCACTGAGATTTATTCACACCCTATCCAAGATGTAATTTGGTACTCAAACTGACCTCATGAATGTTGGGAGGGATAAAGGGATGCAACTATAGATTCTTGATTTATATACTAGGACATAGTATGGGACCATAGAAACTAGCTAGTGCTCATGATTTTCTTCAAGATAGCTTTTTTTTTCATTATGTACACTTTTTTATAGCATGTATTATTGTATGTGTGCTTCTTTAATCCATTTATTCCCCATTTTTTTATAGAAACATTAAATCATCATTTTTTATATGTCACCACTTACTGATTATTATTTATATCTAATTATTATCATTTGGATAGTTTATTTCTACTTATTTACATTTCCTACTTCTACTATTTAATTATTATCTAGATTCCACTAATTTATCTATTATTACCCACTATGACACACTTTGGTAAAGAGGGTATAGTCTCCCCACCGCACCATCATAGACCCTAACTACTGGTTGACAACCACTAGTATACAGAGAGGTGCTCTTGAGGCCATGGGTGAAACTATGTTTTTTTACTTATGAGTGCATTAGGCCTAGGACAACACAATATTAAATAAATATTTTATAAAGAAAACTAATACAAAACTAACATTAGTACTAAAATTAATTAAATAAAAGTAATTAAAAGAATTCTGATGATTTATTTACAAGGAAAACAATTGCATCATGTTGATCACCATAAAATTAGTACATACAGGCCTATTATATATTTTCTTAAAATCATCACATTCATTTAAAACCCAAAAATGTTATCATTTATTTGAATATCATATAATCCTTACAGAAAAGAATAATATTTTTATAATTTATAATGTCTATAAGAAGAATTATCTGAAGGCATAGAAACTTATAAATGTTTCTTTCTAACTATCATGTATTTACATTTTAATTATTCAATTTAAAAAATATAGTTAAATATATAAATATTATAATTTTAAAACAAATTTATTAATAATATGAAATAAAGTATATAATATAAATGCATCTTACTGAAATTTTGTCAAATAAGTCTTAATAGAAAAAATAAAAAATGGTTGATACATCATCCACCTATAGTGACCTCATCTACAAGAAATGTCACTCTTTGTGATATATCTATATTATCATCCACTAGGACCCTAAGATGATCCATCTATATCTGTTGACGATGAATGGTATCCTCAATATAATATATAATCCCAAATACAATAACATGATGTTGGGGATCCTCAACATATAAATCACAATAGATGGGAGGCTGGGGTTGTAGAGGTATAAGAGTTGGATATGCAGGTGGAGGTGGAGGAGTGGGATATGCAGATGGAGGGGGAGGAGTGGGATATACAACCTAAAAATATCTTTTCATGTTTTCAAACATCAATTTCACTAAATCTCTAATCCTCTTCTCAATCATTTAACATATCTCCTAAAAATTAGTTTTGAAACCTTTTATTTTTTCTTTTATATATTACTCCTTCAAAGAATATCCAAAAATGAACAATTTTTTTTGGCCAATACAACCGTCTCGTATAGAGACCCATATTTTTCATACATAAATATTACATTATTTTAGATGAATATTCGATATATAACATTACAATCCATTCAAAAACTATAAAGGTTTAGTGTATCTAGAGACTAGATACATAAACATCTTATTTAGGTATGCTCTAAATTATATTTGTTAATATTATTCCAACTCTATAACTTTCTTGACATACCCCATTTAAATCCATTCTTCATAACCTAGGGAAGGAAACATAAGAAAGTTTGAGATTTGATGATCAATAAATGTAAACATGAGAGATATAAATTGATTATTATACGAAAGCATAAGATAAGCCTAAATATATGAGATCATTAACATAACTTACAAAATTTATACCCATTTGTTATAGATCATAAACATGGGTTATTTAATAAAAAATTATCATTTAAAAATACAAGAGTAATAAGTTAGAAAACATCATAATAAATCATGAAACATAAGTTCATACTAAAATCATGTCATAAAAGTGTGTCACCATCATAAGCATAAAAACCATTTCATATGTTAATATAAACTACCGAGAACATCAAATCATATTAGACCAAACATCAAGACCTATTTCCCATATTCTAATAGATCATATATCATCACATGTTTCTTATAGTGGATCAATCACATTGACCTGTTTCCCATAGTGGATTAAGCACATTAACTTGTTTCACATAATTATATCATGAGATATAAAAATTTACTCAATAAATTGGAGGGATAAATAATTTTGGTCCCACCCATCATATAATAAATGCTATATATATTTGTTCCACAATATTATAAAACATTCATTATATCATCATAACATAAACAATGAAAAAAATAGGTTTCACAATTTCATTATAGAATAACCTATGGAAAATAAGCTAGTTTCATAAAATCTCATTATAATAATAATAAATAATCCATAGAAAGAAAAAATATAGTTTCATTGGATCATATACCCAATAAATCATAATTAAAATCAAGTATATTATCATAGGTGAACATTCCTTTAAATGATCACTAGAATATTTCTTGAGGAAAATACCCTTTTCATTTATAAATCAATTCTGTAAAATTTAAAGGTTTTAAAAATATTATGGAAAATATTTTCTTCGAAAAGAACAAAAAAACTTGTAAAGGAAGATTTAAATATTTATGGATCATGATGGTGGGAAAATCCTTTTAAGCCATATATGTTAAAATAAAGATCCCTTCAACATTTTGAAGGAAAAAAAAATTAAAAAGTACCTCATTTAGAAATTTACATGAAAATTACTTTTAAAATATTTGGCAAAATGTCAAACATGGGTGAATATTGATTTTACAATAATTGGATAATATTAAAAATATTCTTTAAATCATTTTTAGAAAACATGGAAATGAATGAAAAAATATTTTTCGACCGTAGAGATAAATTAATTTAGAGTTCCTTAAAATTATTATTTCACTCTATTAAGTACTTAAAGAGAAGAAAATTAAAGGGGAAAAATATTCTCAAGTTATAAATAGATGAGAATAAAAAGTAAATATATTTATTACATAAGGATCATATAATTTCCTTAATAGAAATTTAGGAATAAACAATCCTGAGTAAAATGAAATTCAGATGGAAATCAATTACCACTTTGGTTACTTTTGAAATAAAAACCTCATGAAAGATAAAAACTTATATATACATGTATATCCACATCAATTTCATTTTTAGTATCAAAAAATAAATTCATAGGTAGTAAATTGTTGACGCTCCTTTGGTCACAGAATCTAATGATTGGAAAAGGGGAATATCTGAGTTCAAAGTGATTCAACCTTTGGAAAAATTTAAAAAATTGACAAAGGAATGAATAAGAAGAACACTGCACAAGGGTCGCACAAGTTCTACAATGGTCGCGAAAGTACACCTACGCGCCATAATGGTCACACAAGTACACCTGCACTCCAGAGTTGGTCTCGCAAGTCACTTGTGCACCCTAGGTGATAACCACCCAGGGTCTTCTCCAACCTATAAATACCCCTGGTGGGCCCCCATTTCGGGAGGAATTTTTCTAGAATTCACATACAGAGCTCTGAACGCCCAAGTATCTTCTTCAGGTCTTCCGAACACTTATAAGGTAATTCTTTACCTAGAATGGAAGGTCTAAACAAGAGGAGTAAGGTCTAAGTGTTAGAATTCACTAACACTTGCGCGCCTAAGTGTTTTACCCTTAAAGGAAATGGAAACACTCGCACGCCACCCTAATTCTTCATCAGAACTTGCAGGCCCTCTTCTGGAAATCCTCTAGGGACAATAACAAGGGTTTGAGCCAAGTCTCGCCCAAGTATTACCCTAAGGAATGAAAATCATGCAAGTACCCAAGTGCCGCGTAGGTATACCTGCGCGACCAGGACTTGCGCGCCCAAGAAGTACCTACGTGCCTGCCAGGACTTGCGTGCCCCTACCTTTTTGGGTGCTCTTACATCCCATTTAATCCCTCTTATACCATTCCACCTCTCCTATTCAAGATTTAGTCTTCAAGACATTCTTCAAATCCATTTATGGCATGTTTTATTGATTAACTTCCTTATCTGAAAGGAATTACATGGAATATATCTCAAAACCTTGTGATTTACACATCTTTATGTCACTAAAGATTGAGATTTCATTCATTGAACCTCGTCATTTAAGATGAGAGAACCCCTTAACCTGGTCCTCCTTTTCATGAATAAGCCCCAGTCATAATTCTCAAATATGGGCATCCTCCTTAGGAGTAAGCCCCAAGTCCTCTTTAACCTGGGCCTCCTTTTCAGGAATAAGCCCCAGTCATAATTCTCAAATTTGGGAATTCTCCTTAGGAGTAAGCCCCAAGTCCTATTTAACCTGGGCCTCCTTTTCAGGAATAAGCCCCAGTCATAATTCTCAAATCTGGGCATCCTCTTTAGGTGTAAGCCCCAAGTCCTCATTAACCTGGGCCTCCTTTTCAGGAATAAGCCCCAGTCATAATTCTCAAATCTGGGCATCCTCCTTAGGAGTAAGCCCCAATTCCTCATTAACCTGAGCCTTCTTTTCAAGAATAAGCCCCAGTCATAATTCCCAAATATGGGCATCCTCTTTAGGAGTAAGCCCCAACCATAATTCTCTTAACCTAGGCCTCCTTTTAAGGAGTAATCCCCAATCTCAAATATGGGCACCCTCCTTATGAGTAAGCCCCAACCATAATTCCCTTAGGTGGCCCTGTATAATTCAACCCCCTAACAGGTTTGTTGAATAATGGTAACGTCATTCTTGGTCACTACTTCTTCTAATGCCTTTTATCTCTTTTTTCATATCATTCCTCAGATCCAAATTTTCTTAAGTTATATTTTACATATTTTCCATCATACTTGAGTATGGTAATATGTTTTTAGATAAATTTTCAAAGAATTGAGTCAATTATAATTCATTCATTCAAAGCTATTTCGACCTTAAACATTAGCCACTTTATGTCCGACGTGCATGACTTTAAACTGCCCAAAAAAGACAAAGGAACTATGAATAAAAATTCAAGTTCCAGCTCACTAAACATACATTTTTTATGATTTAGGTAATATTGAAAAATTAAAAGATTCAAAGTTTGTAGGGTTATTTATATTAATCCTAGTAAAAATCAAACTATGCTTACTAGGCCCATTGGATTAGGTAAAATTTAAAGCAGGGAGAAAAGGAAAATACGTGCAAAAGTTATTCAAGATGAAATAATTCTTTCCATTTGATGAACAAGAATTAGAAGGACATCCACAAATTAGAGTCTCTTCTCTTTTCCAAGAAATTTCAAAAGGCTATCGACATAAGTCTTCACTCAATGAACCACATCCCAAGCTTCATCAGCAGCTACTTGAAGCTCATGCAATCGACCAACTTCACTCTTTTCAGCCTGATTGAGTGCTTTCTTAGCATCCAAAACGGTCTTCATACCATTTTTTTAAACTCACTCCAATGAATTATTGAGTTGGTCAAGTTCCCTAGTAACAACATCTAACTGTTGCTGAAGGTGCATCGTCTGGATGGATTTTTCTTTGATCTTATGCTTCAGCTCCTTCATCTTGGCAGCATAGTCATCCTCAGCTCGGGATACCGCAACCTAAAATTCGCCGATGTTTACAGACAGTTTCACCCTGGTAAGATCTTCGCGACACTTTTTCTCCTGCTCCCTCCTGAAGATGACTTGTTTCACTGTGGTATGGATCTCTTGGTATCCAAAATCTCCAAGTCCTAGCATGATAAACTAGGACGACAATAGATGGATCTTAGATGATAGATCTTCTAAAGTCACCTTAGATATGTTTTTACATATGTTGTTCCATGCCTTGAGTCTTGAGAAGCTAAGATCCTTAAGCACCTCTGGGTCTGATTCAACATCATCATCATAGGGGGGCAGGTAATCTGGGATTAATGCACTTAAGGAAGTGCCCTGTTCTGCTTCTTCCCCCCTGACCCTAGTTGCTTCACCTTATACTATTGTTTTGATGGAATTTGAGACCTCACCCCCAGTTCTAACCATTGAAGTTGATAGCCCTGTTTGATCAATTAAAAGTATGGTTAGTTTCATATAATAATGGAAGTTGGCTGTCTATCTTGAAAAATCAGTCCAATCATTACCTAACAGTAGATCAACAGCTTGAGAAGACTCCTCCCCATCTTTCCCAGTTTCAACGGGATATTCAAGATGGGTCTCATAAGGGTTTGCTGGATTTAGATCCACTTGAGCTAACGTTTCTGCAACGGTAGGGTTGACATCAATGTCCACACCCTCTTCAGGCATTGGCAGTTCAGCAACTTTTATGGATGTAACTGCATATTATTTTCCGTCATGATTAGAAGTGTAAATTAAAAAAAAAATTATTTACTGGGTGAAGGATAACACACACGCCCAAGTTTTTTTAAATCACATGACAACTTAGGATGATCATAAAATTCTTCTAAATACATGCCACGATTCATCATTTCATCTAAAGATATTTTAGAATCCTGGTTAGTCTCACCGGTGGGAGAATTTGATGTGTCCTCTTGGAGACCCTCATTCTGCAGCCCCTGACCCTTGACAACTTCTTCAGGAAGGATGGTCATTCAGTTTCTGTGGCTGCCAATGATTCTGGTGCAGGTTCTTCTCTACTTGTAGCAGCAGCAGGAGCAGTACTAGGAATAGATGTTGGCTCTTTTTCAGAAGTAGCCAAGTCAGCCTGAATTTGCATTTGTTCCACAGCACCCTCCGTGGTCCTTAAAGGAGGATCATTCCTTTCCCTTAGAGGGGAAATTGAATAATCCCTTGAAATCCCAAGTAAAGTGAGCAATCTTTTTCATGGTTTAAAATTCATGATTATCCGAAGGACTTACCACTACTGATAAAGCGTTTAGCGGTGGACTTCCTCCTTCGTCGCCTTTGTCCTTTTGCATTTTTAAGAGTATCAGCAGTCTCCCTTATTGGCACTTGAATTGGCGAATGGAAGGCTATGTACAATGCCTCATTCATGGCCTGCGGGCCTGGAGATATCTCGCCCGGTTCGCGAGGAGAATCAGCAGCAGCCACGATGGCAGTACCACCAGGGCTATAATGTGGCGAAGGAACCTCAGTAGTTTTGGAAAGCATCAAGATGAAGAAAAAAAATTCTTTGAATAACAAATCTTCGACTGAAATCAAGTTTCAAATCTAATAAGGAAAGAAAACTTACATCTTTAGGAGCCACATACTCATGCCATTCCTCATCAGTGGCGTCATGATCCATCACTTCCTTCACCTGCTTGGTGAGAGGGATAGAATAATCGGTGGAATATATGTAGGTCTTCAACTCTTTGATATAGGCTCTTACTTCATCAGGGTTATCCTTGAAATGCATATTTGCAGGATCCTGAAGATTCCCTATTTTAGGAAGACATAACCCTTCACATAACTCCATCCAGATAGTTTCAGTATCGCAGTATACATCCCGCCATGTCTGGATGGCCCCTGGTCATAGATATGCAGGTGTACTAGAAGGTTGTGAAGAGGGTTCTACAACCTTGGATTTTAATTTGTTTCTAGCTCCTGCAACTATAAAAATATAATGAAAACTTGTTACTCTATAAAGTTACTGGAAATTAAATTCCCTCAATAAAGTAACTCACCAGGAGTTGATGGAGTGGATCTCTTGATTCTGACAGGAGGATTATATACGTCACGTGGCTGTTTAGACACATGTTTTATCCCCTGAGAATCTGATGAATCAGCCTCAATTGAAGAACTCGGTGAACCAGCTTCAGGAGTGGAAGAATCACCTTCCACCTGAATTGTTTATTTCTCAATGGTTCTCTTCTTCTTCCCAACCCGATAAATAGGTTTATTCTATATGGCCTCAGGATATGACACTATCCAGTTTTCAGCATATCATATGGTCAAATTGCTTACCACTTCAGTATTTGGTAAGTCAAAGACTGCCCCAGTCCTTTCCATAGCCGTTAGAAACCATAGTTTCCGAGAAACCATTGGATGCTGCTCTAATATGACGTGCACTGGAGGAGATACAATAGTTGTTTGCAGAAACATGAATTGGTGTGCAAATCGATATGGAGCATAGGCCTCACATAAAATTTCCCCATTAATTCTGGTGGCCAGTACACCATATCTACAGGCCAGCATAAAAGACCTCTGTTCCAAGTTGGCTGATCCATCGTCAACAAATCGCCCTGTCGGCGGATTTCCATAGGGAAAGAAGTGTAATTCCTTATGCATACCCAGCCTTGGCCTAATATCATAAGCATTGAGGGACAAAGGACAAACTCCCGAGAAGGCCTGAACAGACGACCTGAATGAACTTCCAGGGATCTATATTCCGTTTTGAACAGCATATGTTCGGAAGTGAGTGGCGATATATCCATATAAAACTTGGAATGGTCCCACTAATCTCACAGGAGACTTACCCATATAGACATGGAGTAAGCTCCTGTGAATCTTTTCTAGAACTAGGGTATCCAAACCCACCATCTTCCTCTCAGCCAGATTGGCTGCGATAACGAAGGTCCCTGGCCTGACGCCTCCCTTCGAATATCTAACTATCAAAAGATAGACACTGAGCCATAAGGCTAAAAATCCTTCCAGACGGGTCTTCTCTGGGATTTTATGATTCACTTCATACCCCCATTTCTCAAACTCTCCTGCTTCCAGAGTCGGCCAGAATGTTCCAGGAACACCTCTCTTATATTCTCTAGGACAGCTAGTAGGACGAATACAGGTGGGCCCCTTTTCCCTCTTCTTCTTGAGAAACACATCCATCCATTCCTCTTGATGAATATCCCTTCTAGAATTATTCTTTGAAGTCTTTGAGATTTTGAGCTTATGATAAATCTTTAATGACTCTCGAACCAAATCTGGAGTCTTCTCTAGATCATTCATGGTTGCCTTTGGAGGGAATAATTCTTCATACATATCACCCAGGATTGGAACCCCTGAGATCTTGTAGACATCCCACAAACTAATGCCTACATATCCATGGGTCAGATGGAAAGAATTAGTTTCCAGGCTCCAGCGGCTAAGAAATTCCGGTGAAAAATTATCATTCCTATAAACATACGTCTACCCAGCCCATATTGCTTCATAAATTGCAGCTCCCTTCAGGTCCTAGATAAACTCTTCAAAATTTTGTCGCACCCAATAAGCCCACATCCAAGCTGGCTTCACCCCTCCTCCAGAACATAATTCTCATTTTTCCTTCCAGCCTTTGGATTGATCCATCTGAGAGTTTCGAAATAATTAAGGATAAAAATGTGGTTGCAACTCAAGCTTGTGAAGTTTTAGATCTGGAGAACATGAGCTATGATGTCTTATATAAGCTTTCTTTACTGTTATAGAATTTGAAAATGTTCCTGCGATTGAGACATTCACTGAAGAAAAGTTGGTATACGACTGAAACCAGGAAGGCGGGAGATAGTTCTTTGCCTATGGAATATTGACATCTTGCAAGTGACCATGGACATACAAAGGCAGATAGATGCTCTGTAGGAAATCACGATGATATTTCTTCAGATTCTTAGCCAAGTACGGAAGAGTGCTTTCAGAGATGGAATAGTAATCATGGCCAACGATGTCCATCATCTCATCAATTATTTTGCTCGCCAGTTCATCAATCGTTCCGATTCTCTTTGGATCCATTTGATCTGCACAAGAATTGAATAATTAACTCTTAAAGTATGTTAATTTTTCATAAAATTTGTGAAGGATTTGAAGAAATTGGGTAAGTCATTAAGGCGCTCAAGTCCCATAGTTGGCGTGCAAGTCTCCTTCGGTCGCGCAAGTATTGGTCGCGCATATATCACCGCACAAGTCCAAATACCTTAATAGAAGCGCGACTCATGAAACAAGAAGTGCGAGACAGTGGAATCACTTGCACGGATGAGCAAAAGTATAGAGCCAAGCTGCGTGATGAGAGCAAGAAATCCATGAGAGCCGAGGGCTTTGCGCGGAATGGAGTCCCCTATTTATAGACGCGGCCATAACCCTACGCGCCGAACCTTGTGTGACCAAAAGGCCGTACCCCTGCGCACCGGACCCTGCGCGTCCGAAGCTAATTTGCACGCCAAACCTTATGCGCCCCAATTTCCTTTTGATTCTCAATTTCCTCAGAGTCAAATCTTCATTTCTTTTGGATCCAACTATAAGGGGGACTTTTGTTGACGCTCCTTTCTTCAAAGAATCTAAAGATTGGAAAAGGGGAATATCTGAGTTCAAAGTGATTCAACCTTTGGAAAAATATCAAAAATTAACAAAGGAATAAATAAGAAGAACATTGCACAAGGGCCGCGCAAGTTCTACAATGGTCGCACAAGTAGACTTGTGCATTGTAAAGGTCGCGCAAGTACACCTGTGTGCCGTAGTTAGACGCGCAAGTCACTTGCGGGCCCTAGGTGATAACCACCCGGGGTCTTCTCCAGCCTATAAATACCCCCAGTGGGCCCCCTATTTTGGGAGTAATTTTTCCAGAATTCACATACAGAGCTCTGAACGTCCAAGTCTCTTCTTCAGGTCTTCCGAACACTTCTAAGGTAATTCTTTACGTAGAATGGATGGTCTAAACAAGAGGAGTAAGGTCTAAGTGTTAGAATTCACTAACAATTGCACGCCTAAGTGTTTTACCCTTAAGCGAAATGGACACACTTGCGCGCCACCCTACTTCTTCATCAGAACTTGCGCGCCCTCTTCTAGAAAGCCTCTAGGGATAATACCAATAGTTTGAGCCAAGTATCGCCCAAGTATTACCCTAAGGACTGAAAATCGCGCAAGTACCCATGTGCCACACATGTATACCTGCGCTCCCAGGACTTGCGCACCCAAGTATTACCTGCGCGCTTACCAAGACTGGCGCACCCCTTCCATTTTGGGTGCTCTTCTTGCCCATTTAATCCATCTTATACCATTCCACCTCTACTATTCAAGATTCATTCTTCAAGACCTTCTTCAAATCCATTTAGGGCATGTTTTCTTGATTAACTTCCTTATCTGAAAGGAATTCCATGGAATATCTCTCAAAACCTAGTGATTTACACATATTTATGTCACTAAAGATTGAGATTTCATTCATTCAACCTCATCATTTAAGATGAGAGAACCCCTTAACCTTGGCCTCCTTTTCAAGAATAAGACCCAGTCATAATTATCAAATCTGGGCATCCTTCTTAGGAGTAAGACCCAAGTCCACTTTAACCTGGGCCTCCTTTTCAAGAATAATCCCCAGTCATAATTCTCAAATCTGGGAATCCTCTTTATGAGTAAGCCCCAATTCCTCTTTAACCTGGGCCTCCTTTTCAGGAATAAGCCCCAGTCATAATTCCTAAATATGGGAATCATCCTTAAGAGTAAGCCCCAAGTCCTCATTAACCTGGGTCTCCTTTTCAGGAATAAGCCCCAATTATAATTCTCAAATATAGGCATCCTCCTTAGGAGTAATCCCCAAGTCCTCATTAACCTGTGCCTCTTTTTCAAAAATAATCCCCAGTCATAATTCCCAAGTATGGGAATCCTCCTTAGGAGTAAGCCCCAACCATAATTCTCTTAACCTGGGCCTCCTTTTCAGGAGTAAGCCCCAGTCTCAAATATGGGAACCCTACTTAGGAGTAATCCCCAACCATAATTCTCTTAACCCGGGCCTCCTTCTCAGGAGTAATCCCTAGTCTCAAATATGGGCATCCTTTTCAGGAGTAAGCCTAAGTCCCTTAATTTTTCAAGTCCCTTAACCTAGGCCTCCTTCTCTGGAGTAATCCCCAGTTTTAATTTCTCTTAACCAGTCCTAATTTACTTTTTGATATGGGTCTCCTTCTCAGGAGTAAAACCCAATCATAAGTCCCCTCCTAATTCGGGCCTCCTTTTCTGGAGTAAGACCTGAATTAGAGTATCCAAATCTCCATAAAGTATATATACCTTTATGGACCCTGTTCCTGGATTTATTCCCTGAAGTAAAATCCTAATCTTCATCTATTTGGGCAGTCATATATACTTAAGCCCCACATCATTTCTTATGATTGACTCTTTTATGGCACAATTTTTTGGTTTTACCAATACCTCTTGTTTCTCACACCGAGCATGAATCTTGTGAAATTAGAGTGTAAAAGTAATTATGACATATTTCTTTGAGCCATAAATCATAAACATCATATTACTTTACTCGAACTACGCGGGTTCTGATTCCTTTTCCTAAACAAAGGATATGTAGGTAGCCCATCTGCGGGTACGATCCCAAATCTGAAATATTCCATGTCCTTCTGAATGACAGTAAACTTCAAGTGCCCCACTGAGTGGCTTTAAAACCAGTATGGTCATCATAATAACCAAGAGGTTTTTTATGTATTAAAGGATACCATTGACTAAGAATCTCTAAACAAATACAGATGATTCTCTATCGATGAAGAACCTCAAATACATATAAAATATTCTCTAAATTTCCTATATATCAATCGTTGATTGTCAGATCTAAAGGAAAGCTCATTTTATACTTGGTAATGTAATAAGGATTCACGAACATAACTTAAATCTATAAAGAGAGTCCCGGAATAGACAATAATTCCCCTAAAAAGGTGTGATGAGTCTGACCTCCCATCCTCTCGACCAATGAAAATTCCTAAGCCTCATCAGTCTATAACTAATGAGTGCCTACCTTTGGAAAGTAGGTTCAAATGGATATGGAATCATTGTATGTTTCCGGTTCTGCGAAAAAACCCATTAGAAACCATTTGGAATGTTTGAATCTTAAATAAATGAGATCATCCCCCATTACAGAGGGAAACAAAAAAAGGTGAACCCGACGTGAATCCTTAACCAAGTTGAAATGATGTTTTACTTATTTGTTAGGCCCCTATTTAAAACTCAAGGAGAGGGCCAACAAAACAATCATTGAAATATGTGCTCATCTAAAAGATGTAGTGGTTGAATTTATCTTGATCACGTCTGTTATATCAAACATGCACTCTTTTACAAGATTTTGTGCATTCTATGAAATGGCTGCTCTCAAGTTCACACCCATGAATACGTTTGCTGTGAAAACCTCTACTGCGAATGCCACTACTGCTACTCCTGCTGGATCATCGTCCGCTCTGAGGAAGACATCACCTACTCAGCGTGTTCAACGATGGGTATCAAATGATATGGTTAAGGAGTACCGTCAAAATGGTACTATTCTAACTCTGGAGGCTTCCCGAAAAGCCCTCCATGTAAACAATTCACCCTGGTCATCTGGACAACGATGACCAGTTATTAAGAAGCAGGCGGTGCTAACCACTGTCTCCAACCGTTTCGGGTCGTTATCCCCAGAACGCAATCACCATTCACTCCCATATTCTGGGGAGGTGAATGAGAAGTTCCCTCAGGGACTTAATTCAAAGAGACATGAGTCCATCCTGAGGGCTTCCATCATCAATCACCACCAGAATCGTGTGGCAGTGCGCCCTCAACATGATAAGGGTACCAACTCCAGGCATTCGGCTCAGGTTCCTCGAACCTGAGCAGGCAAGACGAATCTCCAGAGGCGAAATACGTCTAACGGTGAGTAGGTTCTCATCTCTGCAATCTCCGGAGAAGTACACCAACCTAACTTGGTGGCAAGCAACGAGCGTGCACATACACCCGTCCGTTTTAATTCTGTTGTCCAGCATACTCATCTGGAAGAATCACACCAATCCCGCCAGGCAATTCCGACGGAGTACTATAGGTAGGAACATACACCTCTTTATACATCATCAGCTAGTCATCAGGCTCGTCTGACTACATATGATGGATCTTGTCAACCACGTTCGAAGAAGTGCAATCAACAGGAACATACACCTACTAGTACTGATCAAGCCTACCAACAGTCTCTCTTGGTAGCATTCAGAGAAGTCAGTCGGAAAGCTCCGGTGACAAAGAGGAGGTAGACTCAACTTTCTTCCCCCACACTTGAGTACTGTCAGGATTCAATGACAGGAAAAAGAGGACATGAGCAAGCACATACACCTACTCCAAGCATGGAATGGTCGTATATCCCCGTTCTAGCAGTTGAAGTCACCAAGCATATTCTATTAATGGTGAAAGAGTAAAGTCAAATCCCTGCTCATATTCTGGATGCTTGCCAGGATATTATAACAGCTTCAACAACATCTTAGGGAAAGACACATAAATCTATCCCTAACAGTGGAGTGACACATCAACAATTAACTCCAGAATAGACACAAACATCTTTTCCAGTCCAAGAGGGTTGTGGGGCATACTCCCCCATATCATACGGACAACCGAGTCAGGTACATACACCTGATTTGAGTAGAGATCGTCAGCCTAACCTGTCCATCTCTCCTAATCAGGCACATACACCTACTCAGATCATCCACTTTCGTCAACAAGTGGTTTCCAAGGCAAGTAAGAAGGCGTCTAAGCAGAAAACCCACCCAACACAGTGAAGAGATCAAGAGCCAATCTATAAAAAGGCCTTACTCGATGCTGGAGTTCTTGAAGCCCTCAGACATTTATCTGTTGGAATTAAAGATTCTACTGCCTCATTTACCAATAATGGGAACATTAATTCTGAAGGTCTTCAATAAACACTTCCTCATGAAGGATTGCTTCATGACAATTCGGCCGATCTCAAAGTTTCATCTTCATATGAGAGATACAATAACCCTCTGTGTGGCCAGAAGACCAAGGAGCAAGAGATTTCATCTTTTGCTGTAACCCACCATGGTGGTCCTCCCCATGATGATGAATTTCACTGCGAAAGTCCTCTCCAAAGTAGTGATACACATTACCTGGAAAATGCTATAGTGGACAATGTAGTTCCGAGAAATCCCTCTTATCTTGAGGCACTTTCAAATGTGAAACTAGTCATGTATGACGATTCATCACTAGCAGGTGAAATACTTTATGAACAAGAAGATAGCCCATGGTGTAGGTCGCTCTCCGAACCACGCCTAAGTCATGAATCTTCTAGTTTGATCAGTGATTTATCTACCAATCTTGTTGAATCCAATGAAGCAAAAAGGAAGCACCAGCTCTGGTCAAATCAGGTAGAATAATCTTCATTGAATGATAAAGAGGAAATGATGAACATGAGAAAACAACTGGCGAAAGGTGAAGTGCCAGTCATGTAACACCCGAGACTTTAATGAGAAATATTTTGTTTTTATGTTATATAAATCATCAAAGGAATATTTCACTACACACAACACTTGCTTGGATTTCTTTACACGCAATCACGACCTTCCTCGATAGCTTACGTCGTACGCAATACTGAGTTTCACTAAACAGTGATATGCTATTAAAATATTATTAAAACTAGCCATTATGAATAGTAATAACCACTTTTTGAAATTTTATGAATTTTATTTTTCAAAATAGACTTCATTTTTGGATTCGGAGTATCAAAATTAGCCTAGGGTGAAAATTTGGTATTTTTATGAAAACTTTCAATTTTTGATGAATAGTGAAAACACTGGGTTACTATTTAAAAACCGACTTTTTATTTAAATAATTATTTATTTTAATTAAATTTATTTTAGGAAAAAATTGATACATAATACCTATATAATTTCGATGCAATTCATTGAAGTCATTTTATAATAATTATATATATATAAAAAGTTTATTGAACTTTTCATTGTCTTTACCCACCTCCTCGGAGAATTTGCAAATTTACATAAAACTTAATTTTACCTCTTCTGTGAGTGGAATTTCAAAAATCCTAGAGACATGGTTGATGTCAATAAGCAACATGTGGTTCAATGAGATTAAAATAATTTTTGGTGAATAGTAACTTTTTACTTTTATTTACCACGGTTAAAATTAAATACAGTAATTAAGGGTAAAAATGATATTATTATTACCCTAACACATGCCCTAATTCTATTGGATAATCGGCCATGTAATGTGGGTGATTATTTATACACCATAGGGATTAATTTCATCCTTAGATAACACAAGATCAAAGTTTCATGGATCCTTCCATAATTTATGATAGTAATTATCAATTTTATTTCACTAAGGAGTATTTTCTAGGTGTCATAGTTTACTATCCTATGTTATTTTATCTACATGCCATATCAACTAAGTGGAAGCCTCTAAACATCCATTTAATCATTGAATCCAAGGAATTCTTAGAAATTTCAAAACAATTTTTATTGGAAATAGTTTTTCTTTATTCAATAGAGGTGAATCATTGTCAAGAATTTATATACATAAATACATACATACATACATACATACGTATGTATACATACATACATACATACATACATACACAATGATTCACCTCTATTTAAGAAAGAAAAACTATTTCCAATAAAAATTGTTTTGAAATTTCTAAGAATTCCTTGGATTCAATGATTAAATGGATGTTTAGAGGCTGCCACTTAGTTGATATGGCATGTAGATAAAATAACATAGGATATTAAACTATGACACCTAGAAAATACTCTTTAGTGAAATAAAATCGATAATTATTATCATAAATTATGGAAGGATCCATGAAACTTTGATCTTGTGTTATCTAAGGATGAAATTAATCCCTATGGTGTATAAATAATCACCCACATTACATGGCCGATTATGTTTATAAATTATAATTTAGAACCATGGTTATGTATTATAATTACCTAACCCAAGTTTCACATCACAATATAGAGTGAAACATATTATCAAGACATATCCTAATACTCAAGATGTTTCTTATTAGTGGTGGGGATTGAGTCCACACTTTGGTGAAACCATTCACTCGATATAATGATCAATATTAAATAAATAGATAATAACTATAAAAAATTATATAATATAATATATAATCATAGATATATGGAAAAAATGAAAATAAAATCACCACGTAATAATAATGTAATAACCCATGAGAATCATACTTCTATAGTAAAAATAATGATCACCATAAGTGGTCAATCATATAAGAAATAATAAAAAAACAAACAAAATATATAAGGATATATTATAAATGGTCTAAGATCTATGTTATGTTATTCGAACTCATCCAACTATCATATGGGATTTCACTTTTCTGATATCCTGAATACTGATGTCTACACAACCACCAAGGTGGATGTGTAAGGTGTAAGTATGGAACTCAGTATGACACCACCAATGGCCCCTAAACCTAGATACAAAACTATTTTTGCATGAATATACTAAATAATAAATAAAAATACGTTAATTCATACACATATTTTGACTTATCATGAGATAAACCATCACCATGAACCTTATCCATAAACACTTTGTTTAATTTCAATGGAAATATAAGGTTTTATGCCTGAGGGATACCATAAAATATAGCCATAAAGAGAAAATAACATACATGTATAAATTTAAATCATATCAATATCATTTTAATAATAAGTAGGTTTTAATATAAACAACCTATTAGAAAATGAAAACACACATAGAGGGATGTGACACTAATACCAACACTAGCATTAGAATAAATAAAAACATGAATTTGAATTATGAGGGTGGTGTAACATAGCGAACCTCTTAAGAGAATAACCAAACTAGGTGAAACACAAGTCACATTACCAATACACAACATACATTATGATGGGAATAACATCTGAGTAATAAAGAGGGTATAACATATCCAAACTCTTAGGAACATAAAATCATACAAGCCTATATGTTATTCAATCATCATCAAAACGAGGCACTCAAGACCGAACTCTTAGCAATATGGAATACTAATACATATCAGGGACCTATGATATTACATTCCCATTATATCTATTTGGGGCCCAAACACCCATGGAATGACCCATAATATCCTCTAACCTCACCTCCAGGAGTTAATATTCATAAGGTAACTCTTATGTATCACACAAAAATGTGTATTTTAATACACTATCAAGTTTTTTATGTTCATTATTAGTGGAATTATAATATAATTTAATGATAATTATACCAAAAATATATTTTTCTTTTATGGATCATATAGGTTGGTTGTGTCCTTTTAGTGTCTTAGAGAAGTCGTAAGTTATAGTTTTCCCAATTATGTTGTCTTATGCGTGTGATTTTATTTATAGTTTTTTAATTTACCTCTCTAAACGTTTGTAGATAATTATTTTTCTTGAAATATATGTCAATTTAAAAATCAATAATGGTCAATAATCGATCTTAGAAATATATAATCTTTCCATTCTTATTAAAGAAAAGTAGAACATTGAAAGAGGATAGTAATTTTCATGCCAATATTTATCCATCCAAATTCAAAGTACAATAACCAATTGAGTAACAAAACCATTCCAAAAAGATAAGTAAATGAAATTATATAAATCATAATTAGTATTCAAAGTATAACATCTAATTGACATACCCTTCATACAAATTACTACTACTTGAATCATACCTTAGAGAGATGAACATGTTATAGGGAACTGGAGTTACTGTTGGGTCCATGACCATCTTTTGATTAAAACCCGAAAATATACTCCACTAGAACTTCACATTAAAATTAAACAACTCTAGAATGAACCAACTTGTAAGACACACATAACATTCAAGGAAAGTGAAACCAAGTCACTATAACATAATGTTAAAATACCTGAAGAAAAAGGAAATAATTATAAAAAATGACAATCCAAGGAAAACATGAATGAGAAATAAAAAAAAAGTCAATTACACAATTCATGATTATTACATAATCCATAGGGGTATCCTACTTTACTTTTATTACAAGAATCAAAGGGAATTATTGTAATGATCTCAATCTCTTAATCTCACTTTATCTCCCTCACAAGTGATTCACCAAACCTTTTATAGAAAATTCCATTCAACACTTCCATTAACCACTATCATCCCATCATCACAAGATAAAATCAACATCCTCTAAGATACATTAAGGAACCCTTTTATGGTTAAAAAATTCTACAACTTTAATATTCCAAGATGGTTAACCATTAACCCTCCCAATAAAATAGAAGGATGTTCCTTCTACCATATATTCGGGTGATGATCTGCTGTTGGACTAAATCATGCACACTAAACTATATCTTTTTGTGATCTTAAACAAATACGTTTATGCCCAATCTCTATACAAACATAAAAAATTAGGATAAAATATTTTCTCCTTATAGTGGTCTCACACTTATTACTTCCAAAAAAATGAAAGCAACACCTCAACACTATTCCAATTGAGATTAATTTCAGTTTTGTGACTAAGTCCTCCACAAAATACCATACAAAATCCTTCTTCAAATTTCAATAAAGAATCTACATGGTTCCCTACCTTGAATCATTGAATTCAACACAAGCTTATTGAGGAACAATATCACCTTATCACTTCCTGAGTTACAACCATTTTCAAAAAATAGAATGGATTCCTCAACCCTTCAATCTTCTATAGGTCTAACACACCTTACTCTAGAAGCTTCTGAATTAATTTATAATTCATATTAATGTTCTTTGTTTTAGAAAAAATTCAAAATTTTAGAAAATTGAAATGCGCTCTTTGAGTGAAATAACAACATACCACCTTTTTATTATTTTATAAGATCCTCCAAAAACCTATTATACCACACCATATCTTTATCTACATCCATTATGGAAATGTAATATGATTCTATTTTCAAAATATTAACCACTAGTTTAAGTTTAGATATACAACTGACTATCATTATACCAAAAGAAGACACATATTATATAGTTCTATTAGATGAATATGAATCTATACCAATGTCAAAGTCTAAAAAACCTTATAGATGCTCATCTATTTGAACACAAAGTCACAAGTATTTATAAAACCTCAAGAACTACAGAATACATTTCACATACTCTCATTTATATCTTCTAGGTTTCAACATAAACCCGTAAAGAGCTCCTATTGACCGTGTAATGACCATATTATTCAAAACCATAGAGCACATCAAAAAAATCTATGGTTTATTAAAATGGAACCTTTTCTATATTGTGAACCATATTTTTCATATATAGATATTATATATAAATAGATGAATATTATTTTCATAAAATAATGATCCACTGCAGAATCAAATAATTCTAGTTCCTTTGAAAACATTGTTACATAAAAAACTAGTTTATAAAATATCTACATAATATCCCACTTAGATCTTTATAAATATCACTCTTCTTATACATATCATATATAAAACCTTCATTCATAACCTAGGAAATTAAATATAAAGAACGATGCTCTTTGATGCTCAGTAAGGTAAAACAAGGGAGATATTAATAATCATAAAAGAATAAACTAAGAAAAAGTGCATGAGAATTTGAGAATAACATTTAAAAACCATACCCTGAATATCATAGATCATAATATAGTTTAATTTCATAAATATTGGTAGTTTATAATACATGAATCATAAAGTAATCAAATAACATGAGTCATGGAAGCATAATATAAACATAAGGCATGGAATTGGGGAATAAAAATAAGAATAGAAAATAATTTCCTTATTATTAAATGATATTTTCCAAGACTATCATAGTGGAATGGGTTCACTCCCCAAACTATCACAGTAGTAAAGGTTAACTCCAAATATTATCATAGTGGATAAAATCCCTTAATAAATTGGGTTCAATACTCATTAAAATCCTATTTATCTCATGCGATATCAATCTTTACCCAAATAGTTTAAGGGAGATATAGGTCCCAACTATCACATATTGAAAATTATATATATGTGCGATATAAGATCATAAATTATTTATTATATCAAATCCCATGAAAATAAATGGGTTCCATAAAAATTTCATTATAACACAACCCATGAAAAAGAAATGGGTTTCATAAACATTTCATCATAACATAAACTGTGGAAAATGAATGGGTTTCATAAACACCATTCATTATAAACCATCCATAATAAGAGTATTTTTGGTATCATTGGACCATATTTCAAGTAAATCAGAATAAACATTGATAGTTGTTATCATTGATGAATCAAAATATCATTAAAACATTCATGATGAAAATAACCTTCCCATTTTGAAACCACTTCTTTAGAACATAAAAATTTTCAAAATATTATGGAAAACGTTTCTTTGAAAATTACCACATGAACTTATAAATGATGTTTCAAAACATTGATCATCCATGGAAATGGGAAATTACATTAATTACATAAAAGATAAAAAAATCCCTTCCATACTTTTGTTAGAAAAGTCACAAAGTACAACATTTTGAGAATAAAAAGAAGATTCATTTAAAACTATTTTTCCAAAAGTAAAACGTGAGTAACAATGAATTTGAAATATCATAGGATATGAGTGAGAAATTTTTTTTAATCAATTTAAGAAGACATGTCTATTTAAGAAAAAGGTTTTTCGACTGAAAGAGATAAATGAATTAAATTTTACTTAAACAAATATTTTCGATCACTTGAGTTTATAAGGTCAGTAAAATGAAATGAAAAAATTTATTTTCAATAAATAACTATATAAAAATAAAAAAAATGATTTTATTGATGATATAACATAATATTTCATCATTTGACGCATAGTTATAATCAATCTTGATAAATAATAATATTGTGACATTAAACCCTTACCTTGAGTTCACATTGCTTTGAAATCACTCTAACCTCTTGTATAATAAATTTAAGAATAATATAATCCTATAATAGATTCAATTTAATTCTTATAAAATCATATATTATCCCTTTATAACATTTTAACTGCTACTTCTTTTAATAATTCGTTATTAAAATTTCATTTTTCAATTATTAACTATTTCGTTTATCATGAGTATTTTTGTTCAGTAGTTATAGTCCGTGTACATTTATCGTGGTTAAATAATATAAATAATATTAATAATGATATAATTATTATATATATTCATTATATACATATTCATATTCAGCCATAAAATTTTGAGATATAAAAATGAATTACACCACTCATAGAGACAATATGACGTACATACGCATGAACACTGTATTCATTATTCAATGGATGGAATGAAATTAAGGTAAATAATAATTCACCTTTAAATATTAATTATATATTTATATATATCATAAATATTCATTAAATATATCATATGAATTGTCTAATTAAAATAGAAATTTAAAACTAATCACATTGATTCGTAGAGATGATAGTCTAAACGTACGCATGAGCGACATTAGTGTCTTCCAACAGATTGGACAGTAAGTAGGTAGAAGTTACATTACAATTAATAAAGTATAATTATGTCAAATATATCATATATAAATATTAAATACACCATAATTACCATCATTAAAAGATTACGATTAAAAATGAATTGTATCTTTACTTGGAGATGGTAGGCCGCATGTGCGCTTGAGTGATACCTTCACATATCATTTGATGAGAAAGAGGGTGTATAATGGTGTTTTAATAATTATAATTTAATTTTGAATAATATTTATGATAATGAATTTATTATTTTATGATGAAAACTATATATTTAGAGGAGTTAAATAAGATTATAAAATAAAGTGATCAGTTAAGGTGATTACATATTCTTTTAAACGACCCATTTAGATCTCCTCTAAAGGGCAATAGAGTTGGTATTTTGGGAAGAAAAAAATATATAGAATGGGGATCAGAAAATTTAGAGGATAATTTTTTTTGATTTTGGTCGATATATAATGTTTAAAGTGGTGTTAATAATTGAGGGAGGAGGTTCCCTTTTATAAAATGAACTTTGGGAATTTCTCATTAGATCAAATTATAATAAATTAATTCTCAATAAAAATAAATATAAGTGGATAGGGATTATAATATAAAGTATTAAATGTCTTAATACCATAATATAATATAATTTAGATAAATTTTTGTATCATTTTAAATCTTATCATTTTGATTAACCTTTAGCTAACCAATTTTTATTTTAACTATGGCAACAACGCTTTCAATATCAAATGGTTGTTATTTTTACATATAAGGTAAAAATTGGTCCATAAATGACCAAGTTATGAAATTTTAGACTATATAATATCCAAAATTTATTATTTTAGGATTTTCATTATTTATAAATAATTAAATAAAATATTATTTTGATAAAACGTCATTATTGTTAACTTTGACACTATTCATTTAATTTAACTTAAGAGACAGAAATACAAAGTTTTAATTAAAATATAATGTTTTAAAACAAAGATAATATTTCATATTATCCTATAAATTTTTAGTAACACTATAAATTATTAAAATTATTTCACTTTTAATATTTTCAGAATAATATATTTTATGTTTCTCTTAATTAATTAAATAAAATATTATCATTGTACCAGAATTTAAGGTAATTAAATAATTTATAAAACTGATAAATAAATTTATATAATGAAAATAATTTCATTAATCTCTAGATTTAAATTTATATTCATTCATAACGTTCCATTATCCATATATGGGTATATAAAATATATTTAAAACCATGAGAGGGATAATTTGTAAATTTCTTGTCTTTAAATAATAAATATGTCATTTTCATTGAAAAATGTCCATTAAAAACATATATTTAGATCCTATTATAATAATGGTAGAATTTAATTAATTAAATAATAACTATGATTAAAATATTATGGACTTATCACTTTGTTTTTACCTAGAATAACGAGATTTACATTTTACTAAGGTGAGAAATTTTTGCATAGTTACAATTAATATTATCAAAAATAAAAAGGAACTATTTACCAAACCCGAGTCTACTGATTCCAAATATGTAATAATTTATTTCAAATTAAATTACATTAATTATTATAAATTCATTTTAAAATAAGAGCGCAATATGCAATGAAAACCGCTTTTTAGAAAAAAAATAAAATTTTAACCATGGAACTAGGTTTATTCTTGTCCCATGCATAGAAAAATATAAAATGAATATTAAAACATTTTATTTAACATATAATGTATAAATTTAATTAAAATAATAAACCAATTGTGATTAATTTGATTTATTAAGATAAACATACATTTGGTGCATAATTGTTTTTCCATAAAACTATTTATTTTTATAATAAATGATTTTTATTTTCATTTATAATTAATTGATAAACAAAGTATTAATTTTATACATATATAAAAATAAATTTTAAATAACTTATTTAGTCATATTTATACCTTCAAATCCAAAATCTATGTGATAACTACCATTTTACATATTAATATTTTATTATTATATCACATTTCGTTTAAACTCTATGTTATGTGTAAAATAAGCTATCTAAGAAATTAATTTTATTTGAAAAAATATTTCATAAAATATGAGGATGTTATATTCTAACCCCCATTAAAATGAAATTCACCTTTGAAATTATTCACTATTATATAAATAGAGGAGGATACTTATTCTTCATTATATCCTTAGGTTCCCATGTAACTTCCTCAAATTGGTGGTTCCACCATAAAACTATAACCAGGAGAGTAGTATCTTTTCATATAACATTCTCTCTATGATCAAAAAACCCCAATTATTTTTATTCATAAGAAAGATATTACTCTAGTGGTATGACCTCTGATTTTAATACATGTGAAGGATCATGTATGTACTTATTCAAGAGAGATAAATGGAACACATCAAAAACTTGAGAGAGACTAAGTGGGAGTGCCAATCGATATGCTACCATTTTGATACTATCATAAATTTGAAAAGGATCAATATACCATGGGATTATATTAAAATTCTTTCCAAATATCATCACTCTCTTCTAGGGTGATATTTATAGGAATAAATTCTCACGAACTTCAAACTCCAGATCTTTCCAAAGATAGTCAGTATAAGTATTTTTCCAAATATGAGCCACTCTTATACTCTATTGAATAGCTCTAACCAACTTTCTCATTTCCTCAACTAGACAACATTCCATTATCTTTATTTCTCTAATGTTAGTCCGTCAAGTTGTAGTTCTTCACTGCCAACCATATTGAATCTCAAAAATATCCATCTAAATACTAGAGTGATAGTTATTGTTGTATGAAAATTACACCATAGGAAGGTGTTGATCCCAAACTCCTTTGAAATCCATACAGAAAGATCTCAACATGTATTTAGGATTTTGAATGGTCATCCTAGACTGACCATTTGTCTAAGGATGATAAGTAGTGTAAAAACATAAATCAGTATCTAGAATCCAAAAAATATTTCTCTAAAATTTTGTAATAAACCTTGGATCATGATCACATACAATTGATGGTGGTACACCATCAAATATTACCTCTTTATTAATGTATAACTGAGAATGTTTATCAAGAGATAAATATTCTATAACAGAAATAAAGTGTGTTAACTATATAAGGTCATTAACTACAAACCAAATATCATTATACCCTTGAGATATTTTGGGGATTTTGATGAAAAATTCCATGGTGATGTTTTCCCATTTCCATTCTAGTGTGGGTATTGCTTTTAATGTCCCCTTATGCTTTTGTATCTCAACCTTAACTATCTTACATACGAAGAACTAATAAAAATACTCTAAAATATATCTCTTCATTCCATCCCACCAGAAACACTCTTTAAACTCTCTATACATTTTTTTACTTTTAAGATGAACAAAGAATGAAGAAATATGAGATTTATCTATCAAATCCTTCAAATTTGGTACTGAAGGGACACATACACGATTTCTAAACCTTATTATTCCATCATAATGAAGGTTTAGCTTAGGAACATTTCTCACCTTCTTTTTTAGCTCTACATATTCATTTGATTCCTCTTTAATCCTCACTTAGATAAATGGTTGAACAATCATTTGTGAAATATAATATTTCTCCCCTTCCTTTAGGATTTCAAGATACATACTTTTTAAGTCTATAAATATCATATCATTCATGATCCTCTTCATAGATAAGACAAAACAATACTTTTAAATTAGAGCATCTTATATCTTGTTCTATTTCCTAGGGTGGTAATATATTAAGAAGTCATAATCTATAAGCATCCCCAAACATCTTCTTTGGTGTATATTCAGATATTTTTGAGTGAAAAAATAATTTATTTTTTTAGTAGCATATATGTCACACATTTATCCAGAGAGATAATTCAAACATATATTTAATTCAAAAATTAAAGAAAATAAATCCATAGCATGCTTTGGTTATGTTTTTTTTGTAGAACTTCAATTGTATTGAGGCATAAGCTATAACCATATATTCTTGTATAAGGTTTCATTCGAATCCCAACTTTAATGAATCACTATAGATTAGAATCCATTATACAATACAATGTAGTGTAAGCATAGGTGTGAATAATAGCATTCTATTCAATTACATAAAACATTCTTCACATTTATCCATCCAAAGGAAATTGGATTGCTTGCAAGTTAACTTGGTGAGTGGATTCAATATCTATGAAAAATTCTACAGAAAGCAAAAAAAAAAAAATCTAGAAAAACACAAAAAAACTATGAATCTTAGTCGTAGTGGTTGGTATTATCTAATGTTCAATAACTTATATCATTTAAGGGTCTACTAATATACCCACTCTTGAGATTATATGACCCTGAATAAAACTTTCCATAGCCAAAATTAACACTTGGTAACTTTTACATAAATTCTATCCTTCATTAGGGTATTCAGAACAATTCTCAAATAATCTTCACACTCTTGCTTGATCATTATATAAATAAGAATATCATTTATAAATACCACCAAAAATTGATCAAGGTAATCTAAAAAGAATTTATTCATTAAATCCATGAATATATATAGGTAATTAGTAAGACCAAATGACATCAATATAAATTCATAGTGTCCATACCCTATACGTAATTTAATCATGATTATATCCTCCTTCTTGACCCTCTATTAATGATATCCAAAGTAAATATAAATATTGTAAAGGTATTGATCTTTGCATAGTTGATCAAACAAAACATCAATACAAGGTAGAAGATACTTGTTATTGATAGTGATCTTGTAAAATTCTTAACAATCAATGTAGAGTCACATTGATCCATATTTATTCTTAAAAATTAAAATATTTATACACCAAGTTGATTAATTTGGATGAATGAATCTATTTTAAAGATTCTCATGGATTTGCTTCTTCAATTATTGAAACTCAATCGGGTCCATTATATATAGAGTTTTGGAAATAGTCAATACACCCTGTATGAGTTCTATTGAAAACTCAACTTCACGATTAGGTGTAATACCTAAAAAATCTTCTAGAAATACATCAATAAACTCATGAAAAATAGTCATATATTAAATATTGAGTTTATCCCCAATCATCTGAGATAAATTATTATATTTAATTGGAATCATAACCCATAAAATGATGTAACTTACAAAAAACAAATACATTTTTGTCATCACACTAATAGGTGATAATAGCTTGGCCCAAAATAAAAAATGTAACTTCCCTTCCGGAGAAATTTATGTGAGTTTTATGTAAATAAATCCAATCCATACCCAAAATTACATTGAATTCAACTAGAAAAATAATGACAACATTTTCAAGAAATATATTCCTGCAAAGTTCAATCAGAGAAGAATCATAAAATTGGGATGTGATCATCATACAAAGAGAGATTTTTACTGAAAACTCAACATATAATTTTTGAGATTGTATGTTGATTAACTTATATAACTATTTAGATATAAAATAGTGGTTAGATCTAGAGTAAAATAAGATATTATCTGTTCTAGATTGTATATTAATTGTACCTTTCACCACATTGTTATCATATCCCTCATTCGAAATAATGATCACTTGATATTTACCTTTGTCTCTAGGATTAAGAACTTGTTGATGTAGATAATCATAATCAACCTTTAGATTTGGGAACTAGCTAGTGTAATGGACATACTCTTTAAATTTGGAACACTGAAGTGGGGTTGGTGTTTTCTATGGAGATTTTAATTTATTCACATAATTCGATAACTTTTTACCATAACTTAAGAAATTGATTACCCAATAAACTTATTTTCCACACATTAAACATTTAATAGTTCCCTTAATAAAATTTTCCCCATATTTATCTTTTCTTATCAAAACAATGAAATTGATTGGTAAATTTAATATCTATATCCAATTTTAGAGAACATAAAACAAATTCATCATAGATATTGATGTCTCTTATGGATAAAACACTACATATATTTATTTTTCAGCCACTAAAAATTCGATCAACAATACTTTCAAATTGTATGATAATACTAGAGGCATACCTCACAAGACTTGAAATTTTCCCATAAGATCCAATAAATTTATAATCCTTATAATTTAAGTAATGGAATTATTTATCCATATTAATATGGAGAATATGAGGAATGTACATATAGGAAAATAAGATTTCATATTCATCCCACTCCATAGATTCAATTTCTTGTTGTTCTCTCATATTCCTAATAAGGGCCCACCATTGTTCTACTTCACCTTTCAAATGTTAAAATGCAAAAATGACATTACTTTGTTCCAAAAAATGAATAATGAAAAATATATTTTCAATGGTAATGACCCATTAATTAGTGACTAGTAAATCAGTAGACCCACTAAAAGAAAGTGAACATTACATCCTGAAAGACTCAACCGAACGTTGTTCCCTCCATTTTTCTTTGGGATTTCCAGTGTGATTCATATCTTGAGAAAGTTTTGTGAGAATAAAAATGGATTTTTTTATTCATTTTCCCATAACATTCATTTGTTCAGGATAAAAATCATTACATTTTCCATTTCATTCAGCATTAAAATGTTTCCTTCTAGTTCTATCCATTAACTAAGACCCAAATCATAGTGTGATAAATAATAATCATAGTGGTAAAACAAAAATCATGAAAAATTATTTTTAGGATTTCTAAATAATGACCCATTTTTCTATGACATATTATTTTTAACCTAGTCCATTTAGTGTCATTACCAAAAATTTACTATTTTTTCATATACTTAGATTTATCATTATGGTTCTTACAAAATTTTTCTCATCCATGTTGCTAAAGGTTAACTAACCCTTTATTTGATAACTACATTAACAAAATATATTTTTCATACATAGATATTACATATAAATAGATAAATATTCATTACATAACATCAGGATCCATTCCATAATTGTATAGGTCTAGTGACTTTGGAAACTTGGATTCATAAAAAACTGGTTCATAAAAAATCTATATCGTCTCTCACGTAGATATTCACAACTATCAACCTTTGAAGATGTATATTGCATAAAAAATTTCATAATAAATTATGAAACGAAACATTATAATGGTGATATATAATGATAAGTAAGGGTAAAAAAGGTAGATATCAATGATCATATAATCATAACGTGAGAAAAAGTGTATGATAATGTAAGATTGAAAATTAAAAACCATACTATACATATCATATATCCTAATCCTGAGTCTTGTCATAAATATTTGTAGTTTATAAGACATAAATCATAAAGGAATAAAATACATAATCCATGAGAGCATATTATTGGAATAAGACATTTAATTTTGGTATACACATAAGGAAATAAAATCATTTCCTTAGTAGTCAATGATATTTTAAAAGATTTTCATAGTGGAATTCATTCACTCCCCAATCCATTATAGTAGTCACGGTTCACTCCCAAGATTATCATAATGGATAGATACCCTTATTGAATTGGGTTCACTCCCTATTCTAGTCCCGTATATCTCATGAGATATCAATCTTTCCCTATTGCATTGGAGGGGGATATAGGTCCCACCAATCAAATGATGAAAATCATATATATGTATACAAAAAGATTATAAAGTATTAATCATATAATATCCCATTAAAATAAATGAGTTTCATTAAAATTTCATCCTAGCATAACCCATGAAAATGAAATGGGTTTCATAAAAATTTCATCATTTCATCATAAGATAACCCGTGGAAAGGGAAAAAGTTTAAAAAAACCATGCCATAATAAACCATCCATAGGAATAGTAAATATGGTACTATTGGATAATATTACCCATTAAGAATAAGTAACATAGAAGGTTTTTTTTTTCATTTATGAATTATATGATCATAAAAACATTCTTAAGAAAAACAACCTTTCCATTTTGAAATCACATATTTAAAATATAAAAATTTCAAAAAAATTATGGGCAAACTTTTCTTTAAAAATAACCATGAGAAATTGTAAATGAATCTTTGAAACATTGATCATCCATGATGTCCATAAATTCTGTTTATGTTGTATAAGATAAAAATTCATTCCTTCTATACTTTTGTCGGAAAAGTCACAAAGAACCTTGTTTAGAAAATGATAAGAAGATTACTCTCAATTTTTTTTTTGTAAAAAGTCAAATGTGGGTAAAAATGACGTAAAAAAATAATAGAATAAAATTAAATACATTATTTAAATTTATTTTATAAAACATGTATATGGTAGAAAAAAGGTTTTCAATCAAAGAGTGAAATGAAGACGATGTTCCTTATAAAAATATTTCTGGTATCTTGAGTACATAAGGCGAGAATACTTAAAGGAAAAAATTTATTTTCCAGAAGTAACAAGATTATAATTAATTTAATGAGTTTTGTGATATATATATTATAATATTTTATCATGATAAGCATAGTCATATTAAATCTTGATAAATAATAATATTGTGATACAAAACCCCTACCTCAAGTTCACCTTGATTTGGAATCACTCTAACATCATACATACTAAATTTAAGTTTATTATAATTCTATACGGTAGTCAAGTTAATACTTATATTATATTATATGATCATTGTATATCATTTCAATTACCCATTTTATCAATATTTTTTTATTAAAATCACTATTTCTTGGTGTTAACTATTTCGTTTATCGTTAGTATTTTGGTTAAGCAGTTTCTGTCCTTGTACATTTATAATAGTTAAATCATATAAAGAATGTTAAAAATGATATAAATTTAATATATATTCATAATATATATTTATAATCATCTAAAAAATTTAGAGATAGAAAAATTAATTACTTTTCACATAGAGATAGTAGACTATACGTACGCATGAATGGTGCATTCATTTTTCGATGGATGGAATGAAAGAAAGGAAAAAAATAATTCATATTTACCTAATAATAATATTGTTATAAATATCATATATATTACTTAAATCTATCTATATTACCATCAAAGTAAAATGGAAATAAAAAACGAATCACTTCCCTTCATAGAAGTGGTTGTCCACATGTACGCACGAGCTATGTTATCATATACCAGAGGATTTAAAGCTAAATAGATAGATGTGATATTATAATTAAATAAGTATAATAATTTCATTAATATAATATATAAATACTTAAAAAATCATAATACCCATCCATAAAATATGGTGACGAACAATGAATTAAATTTATATATGGATACAGTAAGCCATACTTACGCACGAACAATACTTTCACATCTCATTTGATGGGAAAGAGGTTATATAATGATATTTTCGTAGTAGTAATAAAATTTATGATTTTTTTATAATACTTAAGTTATTATTTTATGATAAATACCATATATTTAGAGGATTTAAAGAAGAGTATAAAATAAATTGATTGGTTATGGTGATTACCTCTTCTTTGAAGAGACTCCTTTAGATCTACCTTAAATGGATCTAGGGGTGGTATTTGGGAAGAAAAAACATATAGAATGTAGATATGGAATTTTATAAGATAAATGGGTATATTTTTTTTGAGCTTTAAGGCTCAATGTGGCATGAATAAGTGAGGAAGGAGGTTCCCTTATATTATTAAAGTTAGGGGAACTTTTGAAATTTCTCTAAAGATTAAATTATAATAAATTATTTCTCCAGAAAAATGTTTCAAAATTTAAAGGGATTAAAATGTAATATCTTATAGGGTTTTAAAACCATAAAAAAATAATTTATACAAATATATTGTAATTTTAAACCTTATTGTTTTGATTAATCCTTAATTAACCAATTTTAATTTTAACTACGATAACAACATTTTCAATACTAAAGGGTTGTAATTTTTACTTATAAGGTGAAAATTGGTCCATAAATTTCTAATTTATAAATTCTTAGACCATATTATATCAATTTTTTTTATTTTTTTATTTTTTAAGATTTTTAATAATTTAATAAAATATTATTTTGAAAAAATATCATTATTGTCAATTTTGACACCATTCATTTAATTTGACTTAAATGGCCTAAATACAAAGATTGAATTCAAATATAAATTTTTAACATAAAAATAATATTTTATATTAACTAATTAAATTCTTTTAAAACTATTAATTACCCAATTTATATCACTTTTAATGTTTTCAAATTCATTAATTTTATTTTTTATTAATTAAATAAATAATGTATTAGTGTTTCACAAGCCTTTATGGTAATTATATAATTTTTAAAAATTATAAATAAATTTCTATCATGAAAATAATTTTAATAATATTAAAATATACATTTATATTCTTTTACAAATTTATTTTTCCCTATATGGACACATACAATATATTTAAAACCAAGAGAGCGACATTTTATAACTTTCTTTGCATTAAATATCAAATATTTAATTTTCATGAAATAATGTTCATTAAACAAATATATTTAAATAATAAAATGTTAAGGGTCTAATTACCATCATCAAATAATAACTATTAAAAAAAATTATGGCCTTCTCACTTAGTTTTAACCTTGATTAACCCGATTTAATTTTTATCGAGGTGATAAATTTTATCATGGTTACTATTCATATTGATAAAAAATGACCTATCTACCAAATTTTAACATCTTTATTCCAAATATAGAATAAATTTTATTGAATTCAATTTCTAAAACTTTCTATAATTAATTTTAAAATAAGCGCGTAACATGAGATAAAAACTACTTTTTAGAAAAAAATACATTTTAAGGATAAAACATGGTTTATTATTGTCCCATGCTTATAAAAATATAAAATTATTATTAAAGAATTTTATTGAATCTATAATATATATATTTTATTAATATAATTCACCAATAATGATAAATTTTACTTTTTAAGATAAAAATACACCGTGTGAATAAAAATTGTCTTTTGATAAAAATATTTCTTTTTTCGTTCAAATGTTTTTTATTTTCATTTATAATTAATTGATAACCAATGAATTAATTTTATAAATACATAACCATAAATTTTTAATAATTTTTTTATTACTATTCAAATCCACCAATCTAAAATCTAAGTGATAAATTTTATTTTAAATATCAATATTTTTGTGGTATATTGTGGTTCGTTTAAACTCAGTGTTACGTGTAATGAAAGATATCAAAGAAAAAAAATTTATTTTTTAAAAAATATTTCATAAAATATCATGTAATTACATTCTATTTACTCAAACTCAATATCTATTCTATGTGACTTATATACAATTAGATAGAAATGAATGGACAAGGGTGTAGTCATAAATATTTCTTCTAAAAAACTGAAGTTTTCCACCTCCTTATATATATAGTTGGTTTTAGTCTGGTAAAATGTACTAAAAATTTAGTCTCATATGATCCTAATCCCCCAAATTCATTTTTTTGAACCTAGGTAATATATCTTGGTGCTTCCAAATAATTAATACTTTATATTTTCATTCCATTCTCTAACGAGACCTACTATGAGTATGTCATCTGTGTAAAGTAAAAGTGTGACGAAACTAAAAAAACTTACACTAACAAAAATGGTTGAAATTTCTCTAGAAAAACTTATATTCCACCATTAAATAATTTAAATTTAGATTAAAATTCATTGGAAATTGATTTAAACCGTATAGGATACATTTTAGTTAAGACACAAGTTCTTGGTTTTTTGATATATTTTTTTAAATTTTTAATTTTTAATTTTTTTCAAAGAAATGATACACAATTCAAACACTAGAATAAAATAAAGATAATTAATATAACATGACATAATCAATTTTATAAAAAAAACAATGAAATAACTTAGAATAGTTTTTCACTACAAAACACTGTAGAATCACAAACCTAGTAACAAAATTCTAAAATAAAAAAGAATTAAACTAAATAGGGATAAATTAATGATCCATAATTTAGGAACTAATAAAATTTATAGTAGCCTTAATTCTATCATATAATGAATTCTTCACTAATTCACTAGGGATAATCATCTGAACTACCATTTGGATCTCCTGAGATGTAATAGTCAGCTTCATATTGTAATGAGCAAGACATTATGATTCATGATCCAACTTATTAAAGATGTCATTGATAAAGCTATTCATAATCCCCATGGATATTATTGAGATCTTGATTTCAGGGTGAACCTGCTTAAGAACCTTGAAGATATAAATGTTTTAGGTATTGATGCTTTTCTTTATACACTTCTTCTTCTTGTCATTCAACATAACATAATTGTGTGGCTTCTTTTCTTCCTTCCCCAACGTCTTCTCAAAAGAAATATTATTCTTTATATTTTTATTCTTCTTATCAGCCGATGAAAAACCCTCATCTAGATTCTTTCCAGCATTCCCTAACAATTACATATAAATCTATTATTCTAAATCTGTGTGAATGAATAATTTCTTCACATTTCTATATTCTAAATTAATATCTATTGATGCAACCATACTCAACACTGCTTATATAGTTTTATGAATAACTACCAGAGAAATGTTTTTATAGAAATACACTCCTTACTTTTATTGAAACCCCATCAAAACTGTCCCAACCTTATACCTCCACCTACCATCTAACTTTTTATTTTTCTGATAAAATTATTTCTTAATGTATTTTTGTTGTAGTAGGTCTCTCCATCAACAACCATATTATGAAAACAAGGTGGGATTCATTTTTATCCATCATGGATAACTCTCGCTACTTAAAATCCTTAAAAATACTTACCTCATCTATACATTTATAATATACAACATCCGTTATAAGTTGATAATGTAATGTACTCTCATACCGTTTCACATGAAACCTTTCATTGGTATATATCTGTAGTTTTCCCCACATATAAGATGATTTATGTACTGAAAATTACATAGTGAGAACTTAAATAAATTGATCTTCCACAATCCTTGAAATATATGGTACTTCAGGTAACACCATGAAATTTTGTGATATGGTTCTCAGTGAATTAATTTTATTTAGTTGATTACTTAGTTCACCTAAAACACATAGTTTAAATGAACCGCAATATATTATTATTGTATAGACATTGAATTGTTTGGTATGAATGTGAATAAATAAATTTTGAAAAGGGTATATTTTATATATTTATAAATGTAATTAATTGGTTATCAATTGATTAGAAATGGAAATAAGTGATACATATGTTTTTTCTTCTGAAAAACTATTTTTATGCATGCAATGTGTTTTTATCTTAATAAATAAAATTAATAACTATTTATGAATGATTTTAATGTAATTTATATATTATATATTCAATAAAATGTTTTAAAATAGATTTATTTTTTCTATGAATGAGGTAAGAATAAATCTAGTTTTATATTTAAAAACACATTTTTTTTTCAAAAAAAAAACAGATTTTGTTGCATTTTAAATGCTAAATTTAAAATGGATTTCTACCAATTATAAAAATTGAATCTTGAAAAATTGATTCCATATTTGGAATCAGGTGGATCATATTTTATAAACATGAACCTTTTATTTTTTTTCATTATAAATAGTAGCTTTAGAAAATATTTGTCACATAGATAAGGGAAAAACAGGTAGAACAAGGATCAAAAATTGGGATAATGATTTATAATCTCATTAACACTTGACTTTATTCTATTGGATTATAAGATTTAAACCATGACCATCTATGTTTTTTAGATATGCGAACTTGGTTATATTTTTCTTTGACTATGACCATTTTATTTTGATAAGAAAAGGATAAATAAAAAATAACACACTCTTGACTTTAACATCTCTAGATTATTTTCATAAGGACAAAAGGGGAATTTTTTAATTAAATTATTATTTAAAATATGAATTATTTTTTTATCATGGTAGTTTATTTTTACATTTAAGTGATAATTTTTTTTACATTAAATGATTATGAAATTCTGACACAATATTTCTTCAATTAATAGAAAAAATAATATTTAAAATAATATAAGTAATAAAATTTTGATAAATTATCATATTCCATGAATTTTTAGCTAAAATTGACATTATATTTCCATTTTAAAAGTTTTTATTCGAATTACCTTTCAACCATATTTTATTTAAAGTCAAAATTTTGGAATAGTCCAAAAAATGACTTTAAGGGTATCTTATGTGAAATAATATTTTATTAAATTAATTGAAATTAATAAAAATATTATATTCAACCAAGTGAATGTTATATGTTTGATCATATAAACCATTTTCTACTTATGAGTCACCTATTATTTTATAGTAATATTCTTGACCTGTACAGAGTAAAAAACATTTGTATCTCAATAATTGTAAAAAAGGGTTAACGAGGGGGGGGGGGGGGTAAACTAAGAGGTAAGAGATGAAATTTTATAAATTTTATTGGATGAGATTATTTTGAATTGACCCCATACAGTAGTCTAAATATATAAAATTTTAACTAGTTGAACATGAAAATTAATTAATATTGATTTAATAGTGTAAGTAATTGTAAGGTTTCCCTAAAAACACTTATAAAAGGGTACCTACTCTATTTCATTATTAAAAATGTTTGAGACATCTATTATAATATCCAAAGACCCAAACTCCAAGATACTATGCTAAAATCGTGAAATTTACATTTTTGGATTTGATGCTAATAATTATTACCCAAATATTTCATTTAAATCATACAACATCAAAAGGAAAACATGGATCACTTACAACCTTGAGGAAAATTTTGGTTTAGAGTTTTATAGAATTATTACCAACTCATAAAAACTTGGATAACTTACAACCTTGATGAACTTTTAGATTTAGATGTTTGGAAATTATTACCAACTCAAATCAACTTGGACCCATAGACAATTGGTTTATAAAGTGTGACAGCATATTCCATTATAACCATATTTATTTATATCACATCAGGTCTTCAACATCATCATTGTTAAATCCTTTATAGTCCTTAATATTTCAACATCATTATTTAAAAACTAGAGAAAATTAAACAAAAGAAGGGTGGTCTCAAATATCCAACAAGGGTAAACATAAGAATTATCAATTTAATTTCATCACTGAGAATAAAAAGTTCTTAAGGTTATGTCCACATATTCAGATTTCACGAGTGAATCATTAAATAACTCATATCTATCAATGCATGGACCATCAATTATGAAAACATGGAAAATTAATGAGTCATTATAATTAATAATAATGATCCATGTGATATCAATCTCTATAACTAGAAACTTTATAAACCCATACCAAGTAATTTAAATATTTTTTTGGTAACTTAGATCATCACTTTCATAAAACCCTTTAAAAACCTTTTAATAAGAATAACCATTTGACTGACCTCCAATATAATCATTACTTAATTAAATAAAGATATATAATGTGGATCACTCTTCATATAAGCTATATCAGGCTCACCTATGAGCTATAATGGGGATTGAACCTTTATATAAGCTATATTGGGGTCAACGATTTTTTAGGAGCTATAATAGGGCTATACCTATATTATAATCTATACCGGGTTAACCTACAAGCTACAATGGGGAATAACCCTTCATATAAGTTGTATCAGGCTCACTCATTTCATATAATTCTCAAGTAACATATCATGAATAAAACACTATCATCCTAAAACAAATAAGAACCTGATTAAGAAATGGGTTTCATTTCAATCTATTTTAAACATAATTGACTCATGAAAAAGAAATTATATTACTAATAGTATCTTTGAAACAATCTTTATCCATATAGAGAAAGAATGAGAACTATATCACTACAAAATATCACTATTTGAGCATAGGTAACAACAAGGTTTGTTGAAATTTATGAATGAAAATACCACTAAAATAACATTAAAGGAATCTCGAGGAAGCACATGAGCCTCAGACCAATTAGTGAGGACTCTTTAAGTGTAGCCAAGTGACCCGGGATCAAATCCAGGTGGGGGATAATTTCCGGGGTACTATAGCAGTACTGTAGCAGGTACTGTGCATGACTGTAGTAGGTACTGTAGCGGGAACTATTGCAGGCACTGTTTGGCACTGTAGCAGCCGGGAAGATGCCCCCATTTGGGCTTTCGGGCCACCGATTTGGTCCATGAATCCTTTAAGGCCATTGGGCCACTTAGGCCTTCGGGCCACCTCAAGGCCTTCAGGCCACCTTAAAGTGCAGATGCAAACCAGACAACCTATAAGGAACAAGCTTTAGAAGGAGGAGGAGCAAGGATCTTTCACCATAGCAGAAGCTAAACGGATTTTAAGAATGAGAGGGTATGGAACCTGCCATCGGTACAAGCCTGTGCATGCACAAGAAAAGCCTAGCTGAATAACCATGCGAAGGTGGAGAACTGATTTCACGATGAAGATGCTAGGGAGGAGCAGTTCCAAGTAGTTAGTCTGGGTTGTATGTAATGTTTGAAGCCTACGGGAAATGAATTCCTCTAAGGCCTATGTTTCATGTAATGCTTACACCTACAGGTCTTGTAAGGGCTCCACCTCACCCCTTGAAATGTGGATTATAAAAAATAAATAAAAAAATGAAGGCCTTCGGGCCATTGGAGTGGAATGTTGAGGAAAATACACTTTTCATTTTCAAAATCACTTTTTAAAACATAAAACCTTTTAAAAATGTTTTTCTATGAAAATAACCTTGAGAAAAATTAATGGAAGATTTGGAAATAATTTGAAACACTTTTTAAAACAAAAAAAATTTAAAATAGATTTAGTTGAAAATAAGATCAAAATACTATTTAAAAAACTTTTTGAAGACATTTTTAAAAAACATTCTTTTAAAATAACATAGATTTATGACTGAAGAGATAAATGAATTTATTTTTTTTAAAAAACTTTCTAAAACATTTTATGTTACGAAGAGTGAAAAAATGTCACAATTGCTTTTAATTATGATGAATAACCATAAGATAATATAATTAATTTTAATTATAAAATTTTAACATTGGAGACTTAGTCATAGACAAAACTGATAAACAATGAGAATGTAACAAAATACTCTTACAACTTTGGTAACTTCAAATCATAATCTGTATGAAATAATATCATTTATAATATAATGAAAACAATTATATTCATAATATAACATGTAAAAGGGTCACTATATACACCTCATAAATTATGGTACGTGTATAACATATCATACATCTCAAAGAAGGAAAATTGAGACAAAAACCCCTCAACGTTTCGGTAACATTGAAACCATGAAACCCATGATGGAGGGATCCTAAAATAGATATTCAAATTACCATGAATTTAAGGATAATATTCCTAAAATACATTAATTGTTAATATATACTCCAAAAAATAAAAACAAGTGGAAAATAATTCATACATATAATAGAAATAAAAGTGAGATGAGAAAAACCCTTACCTTAAGTCTGATTCATCACACATTCTCCTTAGCATCCCAAATAATAAAATTATGTTAATTATTTAATTTATTGATAATATTTTACATGTTTATTATTTGTTTTATTAAAATTATAAACATGTTATATATAACTACTTACTCAATTATGTTTATGTCAGATGTTCTAACCACATTTGGTTTACGAGTCAAAACTGAAATTTGTAGGTTGACTAAGGTAAATGAAGTCCTTTTTAAAAATATAAAAATAATAATCCTGACATAATTATCATATTCATACATAAATTATACTATTAAAATTAATCATTAAACATAGTTATGAAAAATGAACCAATGTTACGATCAAAGAGATGGTAGACCGTATGTGCACATTAGTTACGTTATCATTTTTCAATGATCATTATAGAAAGAAGGTAAGTAAAATTTATATTTATATAATAATAATTATATCATGAATAAAATATTATTTAATTATATATTAATATATATATATATATATATATATCATTCTTGTGATGTGGTGATGAAAAATAATAATAATCATGTCGCTTCGAGGAGGCGGTAGTCCACATGTCTACGAATGACGTTATCGGGTTTTTAGTGTGTGAAATAGTAAGAATAAAATGATATAATATATTTATAAAAATATAATTATTATATTAATATCATAATGATGTTAATTATATCATAAAAATTCATTATATTTACCCTTATTACTTTCCATGTAACACGTTAGTGAAAAATGGTTCACATCACTTCAAGAGGGGGTAGTCCACCTTACACATGAGTGATGTTATCATATCCCATACGGTTTGAAATGTAAAAAGAGTGTATATGATATAATGAATATATAGGTATAATTAGGTTATAAATATCATAAATATCAAATATAAATAGTACTTTTATCATTATTCCCAATCATGAGAGTTGGTAATGGAAAAGGAATGAAATCATTAGGCGAGGCAGTAGTCCTCCTTACACATAAATGAAGATTTCATAACCCATTTGATGGAAGTGTTTGTGTTTGCAGGGTTTTCACTTAACTCAACAAAATATTAGTATATTTAGGATACTGAGGTTATTATATAATCATGGTATAATAATAATTTAAGGGGGTTGATGAAGAAATAAAATAAATATGTTCGTTGATGAACATTAACTTTTCTCTTGGTATCTCATTTTTATTTGCACCAAAGGACATCTTTGGTTAGACTTATTACGAAATTAAGGCTTATAGAATAAATTGAGGGAATATTTGAAGTGATTTTGGCTGGTTTTGGTGAAGATAAATGGCTTTATATGTATGAATAAGTGGGGAGCGTGAATGGCCATTTATAATGGGGGAGGAGTGGTATTCTTGAAAATACCAAAAACTAAACACTATTGGGTGGTCTCCCTTACCTATATTACCTCAAAAGAGTGGATAGATTAATTGGTCTATAAATACCAACACAACACTAAATTAATACATTTTTATCATTTTCTTCCTTAGTCTTTTAGTTGATTTAATTTTATCTTTATAGTTTTTACCTATGTAAATTATATATTTTTATACTTAGGTAATTTATTATTAGATATTATAAATAAAAAGATATTTACTAGAAACTTTAGACACAATTATTTGAAATATTTAATCCAATAAATTAAATAAAAATACTACATGTGTGTAAAAATAATTTTAAAAAACATGTAATGAACAAAACCCTGTTTTAACATTAATTACGATAATTAATTTTAACTAGTTTCAATAATTATTATGGTTAAAAAATTAATTTGAACCTATCAGATAAAATAAATTATTATTATTCTAAATATGGAATCCATTTTTCATAATTTAATTCACATAAGTGGTAGAATATAATTTAATATTAATCCCACAATTGCGGCGTCACAACAGGTTTTTGAAAAGAGTACTTTTTTTAGAAAAATATTATTATATATTAACTCTATGAATAATAATAATCATTGAATAAATATAAAATATTATATATTGATATGTGTAATATAAATTAAATCCAAAACATTACCCTTTATGGATTATTTTAATTAATAAAAAATGTGAAACATTATGCATTTCAAAACAGTTTTTAGAAAAACCCGTCTTTAAAACCAATTTTTTTTAATTAAAAACTAGTATAGAGTTTATTAAAAAGTAATTGATTGGATTAAATAGAAAATAATAATAATTATTGTTATTTAAAATATATTCAAACATTCTGGGACTCTTATGTCACTTAATTTATGAAAAGAAATATATTTTTTCTACAAAAATTGGTATTTTTCACTATTCAATAAAAAATCAAAATTTTCTAAAAAATACAATACATTCACCCAAAGTAAATTCTGATATTAATTTTTAAAAAATAAAGTTTATTTTTCCAAATAAAATTTACAAAATTGGTATAATTTATTTTTAAAACAAGTGTGGAATTAAAATGTTATAAAACCACCTTTTAGAAAAATTCATCTTTTTATGCATAAAATTGGATTTGTTTTTTTCTTATGACTACCAAATATATTCTATAAATATAAAATTATTTTATTTATTATAGAATATATATATATATATAATTAATATAATTAAATAATAATAATTAATCTAATTTATTAAGATAAAATGCCACTTGGCGTATAAAAATAGTTATTCATAAAAGAATTTCCTTTATATACAATTGATTTTTATTTTTATTTTCTATTTAATTGGTATGTAATGAATTAATTTTATAAAATGTGTAAATCATATTTTCATAATTTAATTAATATTATTCATTCCCCCAATTCCAACATCTATTTTATAACCATCATGTTAAATAATAATATTAATTGTATATTAAGACTCATCCTTACATGAACCACAAGTTATCAAAGAAAATAAATGTTATGTGTAATGAAAGATAAACATGGTTTTATGTGCAATGAAAGTTATGATATTCATTACATATAATGAAATCTACCAAATAATTTTATCTAATTGTTAAGAGGATATTTCATAAAATCTCAAGATGTTACATCCTACCCCCCTGACTAAAAATTAAATTTTTATTATCATAAACCCCATTTTAAGGGATGAGGGGGAACCTAAAATGACATTAAAGAATTAAAAAAAAACCAAGCCTCCAATGTCTAATATTTAATGTCCAAAAACAACTCAATCAAGTCTTCAAATAAAAACTCCTACCCAGCAACAATAACATTAAGATCGGCTTCCACCTCTCATTATTCCTTGGCTAGTTGTCCCATGCATGAATGCATGATCCTAGTATAGATGAAAGTGACATACCCTCTCAAAACATCCAAATCCCGATAACAATGACTAGGAGAAAACTCTCTATTTTGAACCTCATCCGGGGTAGCCCTTTGTTGGTGAACTTGTTACAGAGTCCATTAAACCATGAACCATAGGGCCACAATGAAAAAACACTACAGAAAACATTCCATAAAGTAAAAAAATTCAACAACATCACACATTAAACCTTAATAGACCATAAAATCCCCTTCAACATTAATATGTTGAAAGTCTTTTTCACCTCCACTAAATACTGCATCTCGGACGAACCCTACCATGCTCTATAGGACTCCCATTTCTTCTGTAGCCATAGAAGAAAATAGAAGAGGATCCAAGGAATGCAAAGACAATACATCATCACCTAAGACTGTATGGAACAACACCACACCGAGGAAACGCCACCAATGAGGGGGTCTAGGCTACACTGAACCAGAAATGGCCCTTCGGGCATGGATCTGCTCAGGTCTATACCACAGATGCACCCTCACCTGAGTCTGAAACAAGAAAGACACTAGAAGTGGGGGAGAAGATGTAGAGAGGGACAAGGATGAACCGGTGATTCCCTAAAACTTCAATTCCATCAAATGTTTTTTCAAGAACACCAAATAGATTGAGTTGGAGAGCTGCGGAATGCCAAAACCTGAAAGAAAACCCTGATCCTCCCCCCTCCGAGCAACTCCCGAACTGATGCTAAGCGACACCAAGAATGGAGAAGCTGGAATCTTCTAGAACCATCATCGAGCCACACTGATGCCATTTCACGATCAAAAGGAAGCCAAAGACCACATGTTAATACCAATATGAGAAAGCTGATGCTGATCCATACCAAGCCACACCAGAGGAGGGGAGGAGACTTCTCCAAAAATGAAACTCTATCCCCATGAGAGAGGAGGGGAAGCCTCCACTTAGAGGCCTTCATTAAGTTTTCATCCCACCCCCCTTTAAATGAAGTTTCCCTTGAAATTAACCCTAGCTATAAAAGTATTAACATTTTATTATTTATTTATTGAAACCCACATTATAAAAATTAAATAAATAAAACAACCCTTAAAAATGGAAAGTGGAAAACAAAAAGGTCACTTGAAGTTACACATAACTTGGATTCCTTGTAGGGATAAAATTGTTGGGAAATTGAAATATGTATTTGGAAAGAAAAAATAATTTCCATGGGCTAAAAAAGAGTGATATTGAATATATCCAAGATAAATTCAATGTAAAAACCAAACCCTAGTAGGTGTGTAAAAGGTTATTTATATCATAAAAAAAGATGGTAATAAGATAAATTTTATTTCAAATACTTTTCATAACATTGATGGTTTTTTTACCATATAGAATGAAAGTATAATGAAATATACCTAACTAAAAAGTAATTTTTCACCCTTTAACTAATTCCCACCACAATCTCATCATTTTATCTAGAGGATGAGTATTATAGAGGCATATTATTATGCGTGAAGTAATAAAACCAAATTTTAAAGACCACATATCCCTAAATGGGATAACAAGCCACTCCTTATATCTTTATACATTAACCAAAACCTAAATGGTTAGCACATTGTAAGATAATTCCCAAAATGAATAAACCTTCATATGATACACAAATATTCAAAATTCAATAATAATAACCAAATTTCAAACTTTTTATTTCATAAATAACTATCCCTAAAATTCTTCAAACATTTCCTAACTTAGTTCGAAACCCAGTAATAAGAAAGATTTGATCATAATTTATTCTAAGATAAATATACCATTATTCCCTAAATAAAACCCCGTATGTTAAAAAATAAAATATAAACTAACCAGCAAAAATATCATACTAACCTGAACATTACATAGGCCTGTGGTGGGCATGATATCCATTTCATCCTTCAATAATGGGTTCAATCCTCACCACCTATCCGAATGTGATGGGTTTTCACCCAGCATATGGGTTGTACACATATTTTATTGCATTAATAATGAAAAATAAATCCTCTCTAAAAACACTTCTTCTTGATCCGAGGGGTTACAAATACCTCAACCCAAAACAACATATCCAAAAAATGTCATTAATAACCTCAACATTTTTTCTACTTGAAACACTCAAATGAAGTGTCTGAGAATTTGATCTTATGATCAAGCTTAATGTAATTAACTTATGATGGTATCCACAACTCTTAATATAACCTCACATGAAAACATCTCATTATCTAAAATTATCTAAACTATCCATTGATACCAACTATAAAAACCCATGGCCCACACTCATTGATCTTGAACTAAAATCATGAACTTTACATTTTCCAAATTGATGCCGATAATTGTGACCCAAAATTTTCATCTAAAATATATGACATAAAGGGAAAAACTCAGAAAACTTATAACCATGAGGACCTTTTAGGTTTATATATTTATATAATTGGGACCAAATCATATCAACTTAGACTCATAAAAAACTAGTTCATATAGATAAACATCATCCTGGTGAAATCCTTTATAGACAAAAATTGTTCCGCATCATTCATTAAAACATAGGGAAAAGGAAGCATAGTATGGGTTATATCCAATTCTCATTAATGGTAAACATATTCATTAAAAATTGAATGTCTTAAATTAGATTAAAAAGTGCATAATGTTTTGACAACATAATCATAGTTTTTGAGTGAATCATAAAATGACTCATACCCCTTAGTACTTGGATCATCAATTATTGTTGGAAACTAATGATAATTGGTGCTTACATGTGTTGTGTATTATATTTCTTGTTTACTCTATCACTATTATCCCTAGTTATTTGGAATGTTCGATGTTGGGTTCCAGGGCCATGATGGGGTGAATCACAATGGATTTAATATTCACCATGTCAGATAGTACATGAGACGATGATATTCCCAATAGAAGTAAAATTGAGGAGTGCATGTAGTAATGCAAAAGTATAGAATTCATAAAGTAATGTGAAATCCTAGAATAAAAATCATGATAAAACTAAGATATGAGTTGAATATATCAAATAAAGGTCAGAAACTAGATAGGGTTGCATAATGGAAAGGTTATGTGTTGAGTTTAAATATAATTTTGACCAAGTATGTTGATAAAGAATTAATAAATTGGTATGGAAGATATAGGAGTGGGATCGAAATTTCATGTATTAGGTGGAACCATTTCCCTATGTTTGCTAATTTATTGGGGTCTAAAATTTAGAGGATGACTCAAGCTTCATGAAAGTTGAATTTCTAGGAATGAATATTTTTATATATGGTAAAGGGATGGTTTATTTTGAAGATTAGATTTTCATGAATATTTTGATCTTCATGAAGGAAAATGATGGCATGAAGGGTTGACTGTAAACCTCCATGACTACGATAAGATTTGAGAATATTAAATTTCATTAGTGCTTTGTAAAGATAGGGAGGTTTGCAAAAAAGAATAAGGAGAATCACAAAAATATGGTGGTGAGCATGGATGATTCAAAAATAGAAGGAAATGTTTATAAATAGGCCTCTACCTCCCTCATTTCAATAGTCAAAGCCTTAAATAAAACCCAATGGCGATTTATAATAGTTTCTCTTGTAAATAAGTTCACAAAGAAAGGGAGTTATCAAAGTCTATGTAAGCTAATAGAATGTTTCAATCTTCATGAAAGTATTTAGGATCCTGTAGGGTATTTAAGAATTGAGAATAGAGTGAGCTTCACGAATGGTATTTGCACTTAATGAAAGGGGTGAGTTTAAAGAAATGTGTGGGGTTTGTGAAAATAATATATTCTTGTGAGGATTTGGTTAGTTTTGCAAAGGATATGTGAGCATCGTGAATGTAGTGAAAATCGTGAATGAAATTTTCATCATAAAAGAGTTTTGAGATTTATGAAGGTTGGGAGATTCACGAAAGGGTGTGGATTCACCAACATTGGTATATCTCAAATATTTAAAGGGGGTTTCACAAAGGATGAAGGATTCAGAAAGAGTATTGTTGAATATCTGGCTTAAGTGAATAGTTCTTTCAAGTGAATCAACTCCGAACTATGGTGCAATATGAGTCTCGTGCTAATCTTGAACAAAGACATAAATTCCCAATCTATAGGAGTGACCTTTATGTTTTTAAATTGAGTAAGACTTTAATCAAGGTAGTGAGCTAGGGGGAGTCAACCGAAGGGATCCGAGGGAGGTAGTGTGGTATCCCTAAAATTATTATAAAGGTAATGACCCTGGCATGGAGTGACCATATCCAAATATTGGTATCTACAATACTAGAGAGGATTAGTGGATTTTGGAACATCAAAACATTATCAGTGTGTGTTCCTTGGATGTAGCCTAGTGTGGGTGAGCCAAGTAAAATTCTTATGTCTGGTGTCATAGATTTTATTATATTTTTCAAGATGATAATTAGTGCATATGTATTGATCAATCATCAACCCTATCTAGATAATGCTAAGATAACTACATTATTTAATCATATCATCATGAAATATGTGAACACAAGAGTGACCCTACTAATAAGTGAGGTCAATATCTATTTTAATAGTGATAGTTTCATAGATATGTGAGAAAAAAATGAGTTTCATACCATGATTCACCCGCCCTCTCAAGGTATTTCTCAGTAGATGTCACCTCTAGGTCTAAAAATTTGTATCATGGGGAAGGTTTCTATTATTTAATTTGTTTTGACCTAATGTAATCTGATTAGTTTTTTTTATTATGAGATCATACAATATGGGAAATAGAAAGAATATGAATAATAATAAATACTAAAAAATAATTCTATATAAAGGAAATGTTTTTGAGAAGTGTGAGATTGGGATAAAGGATCTCAATTGCTCACAAATAGATGGTATGGATAAATCAGATTTTCTATCTACTTTCACATACAATGATGTTTTAGGTCAAGTTAAGGAGACTAATATTCCAAGAAAATTTTAAACTACTAATGATGATGATAATTAAAGATATTCAATGGTGTAAGCTATTAATGTTTCATGGGAACTCAATTAGGTTCCTAGGGAAGAAAGCATGTAGTTGAAAAAGAAGAATGAATCTCATGGTATCCTTGTTGATGTGCTGGTAATTGAGGGTAAAAAATTAAAATTCCTAAATGAAGGACTAATTGATGTGGCCATAATGAGGGAGACAAATGAAACCCAGACCAAGGAATTTTTGGAGAGTTTATTCAAATTGAAAGAGTATAAGGATGGTTCCAAATAAAATATCTTGTCTCAAATGAGGTTCAAAATCTATGGACCAAGAATGATGAATTGGTTGCACACATGGAAGATTTGGTTAAGGAGAACCAAATTATAAGGCAAGTAAAGGTGGTTCAGAATGATTCTTAATATAAATAACTACAAAATCTCAAAGAATATGATAATATAAAGAATATTAGCTCAAAAGAAATTTAGAATTTATAAGAAAGAAATAATTATCTTTCTACACATCTAAAATATATAGTCTAAGAGCAGTCATTCTTTAAAGATTTAGTTTCTCATATTAATTCAAAATTAAAGGAGAAAAGTGACATGATGGATAAACTATCCCATTCATAGGAAGATGAGAGGACTAGTGGAAAGACTCTTGAGAGAGAACATAATGCTCAACCTCAATCTAGGGAAAAAGATAATCAAAAATAGGGATAAGATCTTGAATCAATTAAGAAATATGTGGATCAATCTAATGGAAAAGGGAAGCCCAAACTGAATAATTATTTTCACTTACTATTTGACTATTGATTGGTAGGTAATGATGAAATAAAAAGAAAATATTCTTTTTAGAGGAAAATAATAAAATGTCTATTTTATCCCAAAGGCCATGTAGTTTGGGAAATATGGTATTGGATATGATGAACGATCTCCCATGCATGAGAGGAAGAGATCCATGAACATTTCAAAAAATTTGGAAAATCTAGGTGCTGGAAACAGACATAAATAGACTTATACAAAAAGTGATGAAAACATGTACTATTTTTGGAGGATTCATGGTCATAATTCAAGTTTTTCTTTTGAAGCTCAATAATATATTTCATGTTGTAAAGATGGAAATATTTCTAAATATTAGAATAAGGAAAATATTATTAATAAATATAAAGGAATAGTCTATTATAAGAATGTAACCCTAAAATGAAACTGTTGTGAAAGATTGAAATACACCACGAGTACGTGTCAAGGATCCCAATGGATAAATGTTAAAATAAGACCTCTAGATGCTTCAAAACCTCATCTAAGAATTGATGATGTAAGGTACTCATTTAATGGGAGATGTTTTATATATGGTAGTCATGGGTATTTGGAAAGATATTACAGTTGGAATAAATTAGGGTGGGTAATGGAATATGAAAGGAGATCCCCTAATCTGGAGATGTATAACAAAAAATTCTATATTGTAAGACAACCTAAAAAGTTGAAAACAAGTTTTATGTATTAGAGAAAAATGGATAAGCTACTCTTTTTGAAATTAAAAAGGATACATGTTCAACAAAAGACTCCCCCTACAAGAAAGGTAGAGGTGACTCGGAAAAATGATAAAAGGAAAATAGATAATGAATTGATATAGAATTTAATATATCGGTCCAAAAGTTAGTAATATAAGGAAAGAAAAATATCTCTCTAATGAAGATCTAATAAAGAGAAGACAACCAATGAAAATATTTATGCTCAGAGAAATGTTCATGAAAAATGAAATATTGGGGGAGATTCAAAGAATAAAATTTGTACCAATGGGTTTAAACCATAAATTATGAAAAGAAGAAGAAAAAAAATACAAATATCAGAAAATGAAAAATAATTTGGGTAAATAATTTTTAGTTTTATGTCTAGAATTGTTAAAGTTAGCTAGGTAGTTGGAACAAGAAGAAAAAAGTGTAAAGTACTTTGTGACAATGTATCAAAGGGTTGGTTTATCAGAATCATCCACAATCCTCTTATTATATATTAAATAGGTATCCCCTATCCCTATGTGTTTAAATTATATTAATTGGTGTTCAAGTGTTTTAGGTTCTAGGTGATATATAATCAAAGGGGTAGTTGTATCAAAAGATACAATGTGGTGATGTGATGTCCTCTAAAATTTCAACGGATTCAAAACAGTACACACTTTTTTTAATATATCTAAAATCAAAGTAGAAGATAATTATAGATGAATTAAATAAGTAATGATTATTTAGAATGATTGGAATTAGGAATGTATTGTTTATATATCAATTGATGTCAAGTGGTATCGAGATCCATGAAGCTAAGGTCAAAAGCATCTAATCTATCTGACATCGGATCTTGAAGACAAAAAACGGGGTAGTAGTGATAAGATATGATATCATGTTTTATTATTAATATAACATGTGATGTAGTTTTACTGTTATTAAGATTTTAGAGGAATACATGGATGGATAATTATTATTCTGAATTTATATTGTATATTCTGTGACAAAGCTGAGAAATTTAGGAGGAGATTCGAGAAAAAATATGACATGTGATATCCCATGAAAACAAGGAAATACACCCTATGGAAGAGAGATAAAATATATTACCCTAAATGAAGAATCCATCTAGAGTAATTACTCTAAATGAGTTTAAGGTCTATGGGTGGTTGATATGTATGGAAGTAAGTGAGTGCAATTGACAGTGATTGTGTTATTAACTTTATCTCTTGTTTCTTTATAATGACCCAGGTATTTATAGAATAATACCTTTTCATATATATTAATATTTTTGAATAAGATATAAATTTTATGTTAAATAGGAAACTTTGTTATATATAATACTCAACACACAATAATGAGTTTCTTAGAATTCTTATGTTACACACAAGTTTGAGTTATACCAAAAAATAATATAATAATAATATTATTTTAAATGCAAGTTAATGAATAGCCACTATATTGATGGGAATAAACATAACTAACTAAATTATTAATAAACATGTTTTTTAAATGTCTTTGAATTTATCCAATAAATTTTAGAGGGTTAAAATAAGAATGAATCTGATTTTAAGCACGAAATACTCTAATATTCTTTAAAACGATGATTTACGACCTTTTGATTGAGAACCATAATTAAATATAGTTTTTTGTCACTTTTATATATTAAATTTGACAAAATAAAGTTATTATTTATAATTGGGACATCAAAATTTACTTTGGGTAAATTTTTGGTATTTTTCTAATAAAGTTCATTTTTAATGAATAGTGAAAAATACAACATTTTAAGTCAAAAATGCATTTTCATATAATTTATTTATATTATGAGATTGTCATTTTAATTATTTTTAAAGTTTAATTATATTATATTATTATAATTTAATTCAATTTTATTTATTTTAAGTAATTTCACTTTGAAATTGGACATAAACACATGTCAATCGTTTGGTAGTTTTTTTTACTTCTAAAAAACACGTTGTTTGGTTTTGACAACCTGAATTAATTTTAAATTAACATCTGCAAATTCTATGTTTGGAATTGGAAAAATTTATTCCATATTTTGAATCAGGAGTTCCAACTTGTGTAAATAGGTAACTTTTATTTTAGAAATTATGAATAGTAACTTCAGTAAATATTTTATTTAACACGGTTAAAGGGTAAATATGGTAAATAAGGGGAACAAATAATATTATAATAATATTAAATTACCCTAACACATGTCTTAACCCTATTTTATGAGATTTTTCTGAACATGGTAATACTTGGGTCTATTTTAGGACTCCATCGAGCTACTTGTGTGTGAAAATGGCATTTAAATACTTTTAATTTAAAGTTAAGGAAAATATAACCTAAACATGTATTTATTAATAAAACAATTATTATATGGGATTATATAAGTGATATCTTTGAATATAAATATAATTGTAAAGAAAAAAAATATTTCCTATATCATAGTATTTTATTTATAATTTTTAGACATCAAATAAATAAATTTTTTTATGACACAATGGTGATGTAGTGATTACCTTATTAATAAAAGATTTAAATAAATGAGATTATAAATACTAAAATAAATATATTTTAAAACTTTTTATTCCATCCAATAATTTTAGGGATGATTATCACATGTTAAATTTTAATTAATGATTTTTTAATTAATCATGTTGTTATGGATTTTTAAAAAATCAGGATATGAATAGTATAAAAATTGATATAAATGAGTTTTTAAATAAATTAATATTTTATTAAATGATATAATAGTTCTAAAAAGACAATATTCTACCAAATGACATATATGATGTTAAAAATGTCATTGATGATCTATTTTTGGGTCTCTTGACATTTTATAGTAACTATGGTAACCACATATTATGAATATACACGAAGACATGGTAAAAGTTAGATTAGTTGACTAAGGGTTAAAACTAAAATATAAGGATAATTTTATGAGCTAAACATGTATAAAATCCATTGTATGAGAGGATTTAGACCCATCCTCATCTGATTTTATAACTATATCTCTTTTATGTTTTTAGAATTCTAAAATCAATTAATAATAAAATAATATTTTCCAACTTTCTTAAAGTGACCCTCCTCCCTCTTATAAAAGGACACCAAATCTAACCCTTACTCACAAATCTAAATCCCCCTTGGATCATCCAAAATATTCCCAAATAAAATCCCAACATCCTTATCTTCCTCCTAGAATCCAGACTTTGGGAAGAAGAAAATTAAACAAGGTCTTTTAGCTTAAATCCAAAGGAGTTACCCAATTTGATGTATTGTCATCTCTCAAGATTATTTCATTTGTTTTCCTTATCAAACTCCCTAAAATATATTTATAAAACTATTTTATAAAAACACTAGTATATTAAATATACTATGTTTCTTTTGAAATGGATTTGTACTACACTTACACAGACCTCCGTCTAATGGGTTAAGAAAATACGGTTTCTCTGGACGGCGAAGTACTGCCTCACGAAACGATGATTGTTAAATATTACACTACCACATATTATGGTGTCCATTATGATGTAAATATAATTATATATGATATTTATGATATTTAGTTTATCTCTATTCTTATTTAACTCCCATTTATAACATACCTTTATGGTTTTTATTTTGTATAAATACGATAATTTCATTTGAGGAAGTGAGGACTTCCGCCCCTAAAAGTGATATGACTTGTTCATTCCATACAAGGAACATATAGAGGATAGATTTATTGAACATATATATATATATATATATATATGATATTATAATGTAATTATAATATTCTTATTTATCATTTAGTTTTCATTCCTTTAAACATTAAAAAGAAATGAAAGTAGTGTTCATGCGTATGTACAACTTTCCATCTCCATGAATGGTGCATTTCATTTTTTATATCCAAATGATATGGAATATTATAATTACATATATACTGGATATATATGATATCTAAATCATGAATATAATTATGTAGATAATGTAATTTTGACTACATGTAAAATTTGTATTTATAACAAGTATATTTTTGACTCAAGTTACGAACATCAACAAAACGTCTAATATGAACTCAAATAATTAAATAATTGTTATTGAAAGGTAATAAGTGATATAAAAGGAATAATAAAATTGAAAAATGTTAATAAGAAAGTATAAATTAACTTAAATTTATTATTCATGAAGAACAAGGAACATACGAGACAAGTCATACTCGAGTTAAGGGACTTCGTCTAAATCTCCTTTCATTGAGGAATGTTTTGATAATATACACATCCTTCTTTTACATGGTGTATAATAAAACCCTTTTTATTTTATTTAATTAAAAGGGAATATTTTATCTACTAAGAATTTTCTAAGTGAAAAAAGTATTTTTTATAACGTATTCAGATACATTGACCTCTATGATGCTGTAATCATTATTGGATTCCTCTATAAGCCTTAATGTTTTAAAAGGAAAAAAGAAACCCCTTATTCCATTTTTGGGTGTTTTGGTATTGAAAATAGTTTCAAAATTGATTGATTATTTCAACATATTGAAATTATATCTTGTGATTGAAACTTAAATGTTATTGCTAAAATTTTGAAATTTCCAATATTTTATGTGTTATGATTATTTAATGGTACTTGGAAATTTGATGAGTGGTTATATGATAGAAAAAATGATGGGTGGTTCCGTGATAAAAAAAGGACAGGTGGTTACATTATAACCTCCAATTCATTGGGTATGGAAGTCAGTCGGGTACCTATTCCTTTTAGTGATATGTGTGGAAGTCAACCGTACGGTTATTTCATTTAAGTATGCTTATGTACCAAGTTAACTTTATTTGTTAAATGTTGCTTTATATGTGTTTTATAATAATATTTTGGTTACAAAAAAGGGTAATCAATGAGCTTATATTCTATGATGTTTTTTTGATACATCTTTAAAGTGAAAAGTATTACTTTATAATAATGTATTCATGGTTTACATGTTTTTTGTAAACTAACATTTTTCCCTTCATTATGTATCCCTTACTGATATTTTTAGTCTCATCCCATGTTTTTGAAATGTTTTTAACATGAATTAAAGTGGAATAGGGTCAAGGATGGGATCAATGGAAAGTCATGCGGTTTAAAACATGAAACTAAACATGTTTAATTTTTTTAAGAGTTTTTATTTTATGAAAAAATGGATACCGAGTAGATGTGTCTACATGTAATATTCAAGTTTTTATGTATAAATTATGACCTAATTATCTAAATCTATAAACCTGAAAAGATCCTCAATGTGAATTATTAACTTAATTCATGATCATATAATGTTTAAGGTTGGGTCCTTACAGTTGGTATCAGAGGTCATTTTAGATAACTTTAGTAGTTAGGGTGTTATTTAAGCATAAATGACATAACCATAAAAGATAGAATATTAAGAAGAGTCATAGTTATTTTAGATAAATCGAATGAGTTTAAGATAGCATGAATAATTATATCTTAGTGTTTACCCTCCTCTTAAGGCAATATATGATAATTTTACTGATATACTCACACTGACCTTTTTGGTTTTAGTAAATGGATATATTTAGCAGGCACCAAAGTAATAATGGATTTGTAGGAAACTGTGGTGGTTTTATGAATGAACAACATAATGAAATGGGAGCTGCAATGAGAACTTTTGTGGTTATTTTTAAACAACTAACTGGATTCATTATTGACCACTTAAACCTTGGTGATTTTTATAAGTCATATTATATGTGAGAAAAGAATATCAATGGAAGTTCAGGTGATAATAATGAAGGTAAGTATATTAAAAAGTCATGTGTCAAGGATGTGGAATGAAAGACTTGGGAAAATTCTTCAAAGGGATGGGAGGATGTTTTAGATGTGGTAATGAAGGTTATAAAGTAATAACCTAGCATGGAAAAAGTAAGTGTCCAGTTGATTCTAGGAAAGGAAAAGAAGTTCTTTCCAAAGGATCAATTGAATTTTTTAAATGTGGTGTGCATGGTAATTATATAAATATATTTCCTACGAAGAGAGTTTGGGAGTGGGTTTAGCAATATCATAGAAATGTATGTTTACAAATTCCTAATACCATTCCAATTAAAGATGAGGAAACTGAAAATTACCTATGAAATTTATGGATTATTTCTTAGCTCATGTTTTGACATTACAAAAATTATAGGACATTATTCATGATTTTGTTTGTAGAAAATAAGTATAAAAGAATATGATGAAAAAACATGGATAAATGATCATGAAGAATGTTCTATGATTAAGATGTCTACATTTTATAAATTGAAGAGTTATGTTGTATCTATGAATGATGATATTTTTAAATGTATTAATGATAAGATTACTTTGGAATACTTTTTCTAGTATGTGTAACACTAATGTTTGATGTGTGAAAATGTTATTCAAGGAAGAACTATTTTATATTTTTTGGATATAGTTATAAAGAACCATTTAGGTTTATATGATCCTGGAATTTGAGGTAATTACATGTTATTAATTTTTGGGATGAAAATTAAAGGTATGAGATAAAATTTGTGGTTAAAATATGTTATTGTTATTTTTGAGTAATTTATATCCTTTTTTGGAATGTTATATAATTATATAGTTTTTGAAAAAGGATAAAAAACAGACTGTGTGACAACCCATCATGCCAGATAAAGCTACGAGAATTGAACCCACAACAAAAGTGTGATTGAGATTTATCGCCTACCACTAGACTATGTGAAGTCCCTGTTTAGTATCACTTATTATTTTTTAGTAAAAATGATTTTATGGATAGAGAATAAGATTCTTCTCAAAACTTATGTTTTATCAAATGGATATCCTTAGTACATGAAAATTATTTGGTGGTTAAGTGGTACAGATTATTTTGGAAGACATTCTCTCTTTTGGGAACACTATATGCTTAAGGAAAATAGAATACTATGAGATCTCATTTGTGGAGTAATGGTTGAAATTTTATTTTGGAAGAATATATCTTTTTATTGTGAACATATGGTGTTTTTTGTTATTTATGGAAATTATTAACCAATCATAAATAATATGTGATTAGTTTAATTACACTTCACTATGAGACATTAAGAGTATTCAATTTTATTTAGAGATAAATATAAAGATTTACTATGGAAGACTATGTGACTAAGTACTTCTATGTTTTCGGTTTCAATATTAGTTTGGATTACTTTAATGAATTTTAAGGACAATTGATAATTAATTGGTATTTTTTGAACATTGGGTATTTCTTGTCGAATTTTGGAAATTAATAGTAGTATTTATTTTTATAAAGTATTATCCTTTTGGGGATTATCTTCTCTCGTACTAACCATTTTGGGTTTGGTTAATGCCTAAAGATAGGGGAAATGTATAGTTTATTTTTTTGGATTATGTGATTCTCTAGAAGTTGATTATAGTGTTTAAAATGTGTCCAAGTCATCTTGACTACTCATCATTTGGAGAAAATATGAGTTTGGGGTAAACATTTGATTAAAGGATGAAACACAACTTTTCATGTAATTATATTTCCTTATGATCTTATTCTAGGTAGTAATAAAATTATTTAACTCTATTAAAACGATATTGAAGAAAAAATGTTACACACTTTCTTTTATCAGTAGAATTTTACCCAACTACAAATTTATGGCATTGCGGTGGTTAACATTCTACAATCAAGTTCTATATTACTCTCTATTAATCTATGAGAGTTAGTTTCTCTTCCATATCCATGTTTTACTAAATGGAATCCTTTTATGTGTTATATTTGATTTACTTTTTAATTATATTTCTTTCTTTTAAATTGATAGTTTTATTGACTCATTTTCTGATGTGGGACTTTCAAAGAAGTTTTGAAGCCCAATTTTAAAATTGTGGGGACACAATTTCCCAAAAAGGGGAAGGATATAACAACCGAGGTATTAATAGAATAATAATTTTTCATATATATTAATATTTATGAATAATATATTAATTTTATGTTAATTATGATACTTTGTTCGATAGCGTAATCAACATGCAACAATAGGTTTCTTTGAAATCTTATGCTGCACACAACTTTGAGTTATACCAAAACATAATATAATAATAATATTATTTCGAATGGTAGTTAACGCATAACCATTTTATTTTTGGGAATGAATATAAATAACTAAATTATGATAAACATGTTTTCTAAATGTATATACATTTATCCAATAATTTTTAGAGTTTTAGAGTAATAATTAATATGATTTTAAGCATGAAATACTCTAATATTTTTTCGAAGGTGGATTTACCGCCTTTTGATGGAGAACCATTTTTAAATCTATATTTTGTCAGTTTTATATGTTCCATTTGACAAAATAAACTTCTTATTTATAATAGGGTTTTCAAAATTTACTTTGGGTAAATTTTTGGTATTTTTCTGATAAAGTTCATTTTTTAATGAATAGTGAAAATACTGCATTTTAATTCAAAACTATCTTTTCATCTAATTTATTTATATGATCAGATTGTCCTTTTAATTGGTTTTAAAGTGTAATTAGATTATATTTTTATCATTAAATCCAATTTTGGTCATTTTAAGTAATTTCACTTTGAAATTGGACAAAAACACATGTCAATATTTTGGTAGTTTTAACTTCTTAAAAACAAGCTTTTTGGTTTTGACAATGAGAATTAATTTTAAATTAATTTCTACTAATTATGTGTTTTTAATTTGGAAAAATTAATTCCATATTTGGAATCATGAGGTACAAATTTTGTAAATAGTTACATTTTATTTTTAGTAATTATGAACAGTAATTTCATTAAATATGTTATTTACCCTGGTTAAAGGGTAAATCTGGTAAATAAGGGTAAAAAATAATATTATAATAATATTAAATTACCCTAAAACATATCCTAACCCTATTTGATGACATAATTCTGACCATTGGTGTCTTTGGGTCTATTTTAGGACCCCATGTATCCACTTGTGTGTGAAAATGACATTTAATCACTTGTAATTTAAAGTTAAGGAAAATATAACCTAAACAAGTATCTTTTACTATTTTTTTAATATGGGGTTATATAAGTGATATCTTAGACTATATATATTAATTTTAAATTTAAGACAATTTCCAACATTATGGTATTTTATTTATAATTTTTAGACATCAAATAAATTAATTTATTTATGACACAATGGTGATGTAGTGATTACCTTATTGATGAAAGATTTAAATAAATGAGATTATAAATACTAAAATAAATAAATTTTTATAATTTTTATGCCATAAAATAATTTTTTGTATTATTATCACATTTTATCTTTTAATTAATGGAGTTTTTTTAATGAATCAAGTTGTAATGGATTTTTAAAAAATAACGATATAAATAGTATAAAAATTGATACAAATGAGTTTTTAAATCAATTAATATTTTATTAAATGATATAATAGTTTTAAAAATATAATATCCATCCAACTGACTTATATGATGATACAAATTTCATTAATGATCCATTTTTGGTCTCTTGACATTTTATTTTAACTATGGTAACCACATATTATGAATATACAAGAAGACATGGTAAAAGTTAAATTAGTTTACTAACGGTTAAAACTATACTATAAGGTTACTTTTATGACCTAATATTGTCTAAAATACATTGGATGAGAGTATTTATACCCATAATCATCTGATATTAGAAATATACCACTTTAATGTTATTATAATTCTAAAATAAATTAATAATAAAATAATATTTTCAAACATTCCTAAATTGCCCCTCCTCCCTCTTATAAAAGGAAACAAAATCTATCCCTTACTCACACCACTAAATCACCCTTGGATCATAAAAAATATTTCAAAATAAACTCCCAACATCCCTATATTCCTTATATAATCCTTTCTTTGCACATAATGAAAATTAAACATGGTCTTTTATCTTAAATCAAAAGGAGTTACCTAATTAGAGGCAATGTCTTCTCCCAAGATTATTTCATTTATTTTCATTATCCAACTCCATAAACTCTCTTTATTAAATTATTTTATAACAAAAACAGTATATTAAATATACTATGTTGTTTTTATGATATTTATTCGAACTACACGAACACAAACCTCAATCTAATGGGTTAAGAACATACTGTTTTTGTAGACGACAAACTACTACCTCACGAAACAATGATTGTTCAATATTCTCCTACCACATATTATAGTGGCCATTATGATGGAAATATAATTATATATGATATATATAATATTTATTAAATCTCTATTTTTTTCTCATTTAGAACATACCTTTATGCTTTTTATGTTGTACAGATACGATAATTTCATTTGAGGAAGTGCAGACTACCGCCCCCTAAAAGCGATATAACTCGTTCATTCCATACATGAAACATATAAATGATGAATTAATGAAAATTTATTTTATATTATACTAGAATTATAATATAACTATTTATCATTTAGTTTTCATTCCTTTAAATATGAAAAATAATTGAAAGTAGTGTCCTTGCGTAAGTACGACTTACCATCTCCATGAATGATGCATTTAATTTAATATATCAAAATTCTATGGACTATTATAAATACATATGTAATTGATATATTTGATATATATGATATCTAAATCATGAATATCATTATGTAGAAAAGTTAATTTTGACCACATCAACAATTTTTAATTATAACAAGTTCATTTTTGACTCAAGTTCCAAACATCAATGAAACGTATGATATGAAATCAAATAATTTAATAATTGTTATATAAATGTAATAAGTGATATAAAAGTAATAATAAACATGAAGAAGGTTATGAATCAAGTATAAATTTACTTAAATTTATTATTCACTAAGAAACAGGAACATATGAGAGAAGTCATACTCGAGGTAAGGGACTTTGTCGAAATCTCCTTTCATTGAAGAATGTTTTGATAATATACACCTCATTCTTTTACAAGGTATATAATAAACCCCTTTTACTTATAATTTAATTCAAATGTAATATTTTATCTATAAAGCATTTACTAGATGAAAAAAGTAATGTTTATAATGCATGCATTGACAATGAACTCTCTGCTGCTATAATCGTTATCTAGATTCCTCTATTAGCATTAATGTTTTTAAAAGGAAAAAAACCCTTATTCCATTTTGGGTGTTTTTTTTATTGAAAATGGTTTTTAAATGGATTGAGTATTTTAATATCTTTAAATGGTATCTTGTGACTGAAACTTAAAAGTTATTACTAAACTTGTGATATTTGTAATATTTTATGTGTTATGATTATGTAATGATACTTGGAAATTTGACGGGTGGTTACATGATAAACAAAATTATGGGTGGTTCCATGATAAACTAAGGATAGGTGGTTATGTTATAACCTCCAATGCATTGGGTATGGAAGTCGGCCACATGACTATACCATTTATTGATATGTGTGGAAGTCGACCATATAATTATTCTTTTTAAATATGTTTATGTACCATGTTACCCTTATATGTTATATGTTTATTTCTATGGGTTTTATGATAATATTTTGGTTACAAAAAAGGGTAAGTAATGAGATTATATTTTGTGAAGTGTTTTTGCTACTTCTTTAAAGTGAAAATTATTAATTTATGATAAAGTATTCATGGTTTACATGTTGTTTTAAAAACTAGCATTTTTTCTTTAATTATCTATCCCTTACTGATCTTTTTTATGAATATCCCATGTTTTTGAAATGTTTTTAACATGACATAAAGTAGAATAGGGTCAAGGATAGGATCAATGGAATGTCATGATATTTAAAACATGTAAATAAACATGTTTCAATTTTTTAAGAGTTTTTATTTTATGAAAAAATGAATACTGATTAGAAGTGTCTACATGTAATATTCAAGTTATTATATATAAGTTATGACCTAATTATCTAAATCTATAAACCTGAAAATATACTAAATGTGAATTATTAAGTTAATTCAATATCACGTAATGTTTAATACTGGGTCATTACAGCTGGTATCATAGGTCAGTTTTGATAACTTTAGAGGTTAGGGTGTTGTTTAAGCATAAGTGACATAACCATAATGGTTATAATATTAGGAAGAGTCATATTTATTTTAGATAAATCTAATGTGTTTAAGATAACAGGAATAATTATATCTTAGTGTTTACCATTCTCATAAGATAGTATATGTTGATTTTACTGATATACACTCACTGACCTTTTTTGGTTTTAGTAAATGGATTTATTTAGTAGAAACCAAAGTAACAATGGATGTGTAGGAAACTGTGGTGGTTTTATGAATGAACAACTAAATGAAATGGGAGTTGCAATGAGAAATATTGTAGTTATTCTTAAACAACTATCTGGAGTGATGATTGACCACTTGAACTTTGGTGAGTTTTCTAAGGCATCATATATGTTAGAAACCAATCCCAATGGAAGTTTAGGTAATAATCATAAATGTAATTATATTAAAAAACATATGTGTAAAGGTTGTGGAAAGAAAGACTTAGGAAAATGATTCAAAGGGATAGGGAGATGTTTAAAATGTGGTAATGAAGGTCATAAAGCATTAACCTGCCATGGAAAAAGGAAGCGTCCAGTTGACTCTAGGAAAGGGAAAGAAGTTATTTCCAAAGGATCAATTGATTGTTTTAAATGTGGTGTGCATGGTCATTATAAAAATAGATGTCTTATGAAGAACGTTCGAAAGTGGGATTAGTAGGATCACATAAATGTATGTTTACCAATTCCTAATACCATTCCAATTAAAGATGAGGAAACTGAAAATGACCAATGAAATTTATGAATCATTTCTTAGCTTATGTTTTGAAATTACTGAAATCTTAGGAAATTATGCATGATTTTGTTTTTATGAAAGAAGTATAAAAGAATAAGATGAAAAATAATGGATAAAGGATCATGAAGAATGTTCTATGATTTAAATGTCTATATTTTAGGAAATTAAGATTTATGTTGGATCTATGGATGATGATATGTTTAAATGTATTAATGATAGGATTAATTTGTATGTGTTTTTCTAGTATGTGTAACCCTAATGTTTGATATGTGAAAAAGTTATTCATGGAAGAATTATCTTTTATTTTGTGGATATAGTTATAAATAACCATTTGGGTTTATATGATCCTTGAATTTGAGGCAATTACAAGTTATTACTTTTTAGGATGAAAATGAAAGTAATGAGATAACATTTTTGGTTAAAAAATGTAATGAATATTTTTGAAGAATTTATCTAATTTTATGGAATGTTATAAATTTATATATCTTTTGAAAAAGGACAACACATAGACTATGTAAAAACCCATCATATAGGACAAAGCTGTCGGAATCGAACCCACAACAAAAGTGTGATTGGGATTTATCATCTACCACTGGACTACGTGAAGTCCCTAGTTAGTATTACTTATTATTTTTTAGTAAAATGATTTTATGGATCAAGAATAATTTTATTTTTTGAACTTATATTTAATCAAATGGATATCCTTAGTACATGAAAATGATATGGTGATTAAGTGATATAATTTATTTTGGAAGACAATCTCTCTTTTGGGAACTCTATATACTTAATGAAAATAGAATACTATGGAATCTCATTTGTGGAGTAATGGATGAAATTTTATTTTAGAAGAATCTATCTTTTTTATTGTGGTAATATGGTGATTTAGGTTACTTATGGAAACTATTAACCTATTATAGATAATATGTGATTAAGTTAATTACATTTCAGTATGAGACTTTAAGAGTATTCAATGTTATTTGAAGATAAATATAAAGATTTACTATGAAAGACTATGTGATTTAATCGTTCTGAGTTTTGGGTTTCAATCTTAGTTTGGATTACATTGAATATTTTTAAGGACAATTGTTTTTTTAATGGTCATTGTTGAACTTTGGGTATTTTTTTGTTGAATTTTTGGGATTTAGAGTAGTATTTATTTTTATAAAGTATTATCCTTTTTGGAGATTATCTACTCTCGTACTAACCATTTTGGTTTTGGTTAATGTATAAAGATAGGGGAAATAAATAATACATTTTTTTGGATTATGTGATTCTATAGAAGTTAATTCTAGAACTTCTAAGTGACAAAGTTGTCTTAAATACTCATCATTTGGAGAAAAGATGAGTTTGTTGTAAAAATTTGATTAAAGGATAAAACACTACTTTTCAAGTAAGTATCTTTACTTATGATATTAGTCAAAGTATTAATAAAATTATTCAAATCTATGAAAATGATCTTGAAAGAAAAATTTTATATGCTTTATTTTATGAGAATAATTTTACCCAACTACAAATTTATTTTTTGGTGGTGGTTATGTTTCTATGATCATGTTCTCTATCACTCTCTATTAATCTATGAGAGTTAGTTTCTCTTTCATATCCATGTTTTCATACTCAGAATCCTAGTATGTGTTATCTTGTGTGACCTTTGTACTTATCTTTCATTCTTGTAAAGTGATAGTTTTATTGACTCTTTTTTTGATGTGGGACTTTCAAAAAAGTTTCCTTCCCAAATATTAAAATTGTGGGGATGTAATTTCTAAAAAAGGGGAAGGTTGTAAAGACCCAGGTACTTATAGAATAATATTTTTTCATAACTATTAATATTTATGAATAAGATATTAATTTTATATTAAATATGACACTTTGTTCTATAGCGTACTCAACATGAAACAACGAGTTTCTTTGAATTCTTATGTTTTACACAACTTTGATTTATACAAAAAAATAATATTATAATAATATTATTTCAAAGGGTAGTTAACTCATAGCCATTGTATTTTTGGGAATGAAAATAAATAACTACATTATGATTAAACATGTTTGTTAAATGTCATTACATTTATTTTATAAATTTTAGAGTCTTAAAATAAGAATGAATCTGATTTTAAACATGAAATTCTATAATATTCTTTAAAAGGCCGATTTATCGCCTTTTGATGGATATCTATTTTTAAATCTATATTTTTTTTACTTTTATATGTCCAATTTGACAAAATAATTTTTCTTATTTAGAATAGAGACATAAAAATTTACTTTAGGTAATTTTTTGGTATTTTTCTGATAAAGTTTATTTTTAATGAATAGTGAGAAAAACTACATTTTAAGTCAAAATAGTATTTTCATATAATTTATTTATATGATTATATTGTCCATTTAATTGGTTTTAAAGTGTAATTATATTATATTATTATCATTTAATCAATTTTTTTTCATTGTAAGTAATTTCACTTTGAAATTGGATACAAACACATGTCAATCTTTTGGTAGTTTTTACTTATTAAAAACATGTTTTTTTGGTTTTGTGAATGGTAATTAATTTTAAAATAATTTCTACAACTTAAATGTATTGAATTTGGAAAAATGAATTCCATATTTGGAATCAGGTGGTACAAATTGTGTAAATAGTTTCCTTTTATTTTTAGAAATTATGAATAGTAACTTTAGTATATAGTTTATTTACCCAGGTCAAAGGGTAAATCTGGTAAATAAGGGTAAAAAATAATATTATAATAATATTAAATTACCCTAACACATGTAATAAACCTATTTAATGAGATATGTATAACCATGGGGATCCTTGGGTCAACTTTAGGACCCCATGTATCCACCCGTGTCTGTAAATGACATTTAATTACATGTAATTTAATGTTATGGAAAATATAACCTAAACATGTATCTTTTACTAAAACAATTTTCTATTGGGTTTTATAAGTGATATATTAGACTATAAGTAGTAATTATAAATTGAATACAATTTTCTACATCATGGTATTTTAATTATAATTTTTAGACATCAAATAAATAAATTTATTTATGACACAATGGTGATGTAGTGATTACCTTATTATTGAAGGATTTAAATAAATGATATAATAAATAATAAAATAAATTTATTATGAAACTTTTTATGACATCCATGAATTTTAGAGACACTTATTAATTGTTATATTTTAATTAATGAAGTTTTTTTTGAAATAATCATGTTGTTATAGATTTTTAAAAAATCATGATATGAATAGTATAAAAATTGACATAAATGTGTTTTTAAATAAATCAATATTTAATTAATCAAATAATAGTTCTAAAACACTATTATTTAACAAAATGATATATATTAGGTTAAAAATTTCATTAATGATCCATTTTTGGGTCTCTTGTCATTTTATAGTAACTATGTAACCATATATTATGAATATACAAGAAGACATGGTAAAAGTTAAATTAGTTACTAAGGGTTAAAGATAAAAGATAAGTTTAATTTTGTGACCTAAACTTGTCTAAAATATATTGGATGAAAATATTTATAACCATAATCATATGAACTTTTAAATATATCACATATTTTTTTTATAATTCTAAAATCAATTAATAATAAAATAACATTTTAAAACATTCCTAAAGTGCCACTCCTCCCTCTTATAAAAGGACACCACATATAACCCTTACTCACACCTCTCAAGACAACTTGAATCACCCAAAATATGCCCAAATAATCTCCCAAAATCACTATATTCCTCGTATAATCTTTACTTTGGTCATAAGGAAATTAAAGAAGGTCTTTAAGCTTAAATCAAAAGGAGTTACCAAATTTGAGGTAATGTCTTCTTTGAAGATTCTTTCCTTTATTTTCCTTCTCCAACCCATAAACTATATTTATTAAATTTTCTATAAAAATCTAGTATCATATATATACTAGGTTTTTTATGATATGTATTCGAACTAAACATACACACACCTCCATCTAATGGGTATAGAACATACTGTTTCTATGGATGGTGAACTACAGCCTCACAAAACGATGATTGTTCAATCTTCTCCTACCACCTCTTATGGTGTACATTATGATAAAACTATAATTATATATGATATATATGATATTTCTTTTATCTCTATGCTTCTTTAATTATCATTTAGAACATACCTTTTTTCTTTTTATATTGTATAAATATGATAATTTCATTTGAGGAAGTACGGATTGCCGCCCTCTGAAGTGATATGACTCGTTCATTCCATACATGGAATGTATAAAGGATGAATTTAATGAACTTATATATTATATAATACTGGAATTATAATACACCTATGTGTCATTTAGTTTTCATTCCTTTAAATATGAAAAATAAATGAAAGTATTGTTCATGCGTACGTATGGCTTACTATCTCCACGAACGGTGCATTTAATTTATTATATAAAAATGCTATGGACTATTCTAAATACATATATAATGGATATATATGATATATATGATATATAAATCATTAATATCTTTTTTTAAATAATTTAATTTTTTTCACATCAATAATTTGTAATTATAACAAGTTCATTTTTTACTCAAGTTCCGAACATCGACAAAATGTACGATATGAACTCAAATAATCAACTAATTGTTTTATTAAGATAATAAGTGATTTAAAATGAATAGTAAACATGAAAAAGGTTTTTAACCAAGTAGAAATTAACTTAAGTTTATTATTCAGGAAGAACAAGGAATATACAAGACAAGTTAGACTCAAGGTAAGGGACTTCGTCTCAGTATCCTTTCATTAAGGCACGCTTTTGATAATATACACCTCCTTCTTTTACACGGTGTATAATAATACCCTTGACTTTTAATTTCATTCAACGGGAATATTTTATCTATGAAGTGCTTTAATAAATTAAAAAGGAATATTTTTAATGTATGCGATGATAATGACCTCTCTACAACCATAATCATTATTTGGCTTCCAATATAAGCCATGATGTCTTTTAAAAGGGAAAAGATATCCCTTATTCCATTTTTGGGTGTTTTGGTAATGAAAATGGTTTTTGAAATGGATTTATTAATTCAATATCTTGAAATTATATTTTTTAATTGCAAATTAAATGTTATTACTCAAATGTTGATATTTTCAATATTTTATTTGTCATGATTATGTAATGGTAATTGAAAATTTGATGTGTGGTTACATGATAAACCAATTTAGAGGTGGTTCCGTGATAAACCAAGGAAATGTGGTTACATTATAATCTCTAATGCACTGGGTATGGAATCCAGCCGTATGGCTATTCTATTTAGTGATATGTGTGGAATTCGATTGTATGGTTATTCCATTTAATTATTATTATGTCCTAAGTTACCTTTAAATGTTATATGTTGACTTATATGGATTTTATGGTAATATTTTGTTTACAAAAAATGTAAGCAATGAGCTTATATTTAGTGAAGCGTTTTTGCTACTTCTTCAAAGTGTAAAATATTAATTTATGGTAAAGTAATCATGGTTTACATATTTTTTTTGGAAAACAAATAGCTTTTCATTCATTATGTATCCCTTACTGAGATTTTTATGCTCATCCAATATTTTTGAAATGTTCTTCACAAAAATTAAAGTGGAATAGGGTCAAAGATGAGATCAAGGAAAAGTCATTCTGTTTAAAACATGAAACTAAACATGTTTCATTTTTAAGTGTTTTTATATTATAAAGAAATGGATACTGATTAGAAGTGTATATATATAATATTCAAGTTGTTATGTATAAGTTATGACCTAATTATCTAAATATATAAACCTAAAAAGTTCCTTAATGTGAATTATTAACTTAATTACAGATTATGTAATGTTTAAGGCCAGGTAATTACATTCATACACAAAGTTCTGGCTCAACATGCTTAGTGGTTTTGTTGATGGTTATTTTCTAAGTGGTAATATCACCTACTAAAAACAATATTTAGGGTAGATATAAATGGAAAATTTTATTGGGATGAATATTTTTCTCAAACCGGTAGTCATATTTGAAGAAATGATGTAGGATAAGAATAAAGTTTATGGGTCTAAACATTGGGCCTAATGATAATAATATTTTCATATCATAAGGGGAGAATCATCTATTCTAGTTAGATGTATGTTCCATGTAGACCAAGGAGGATAAATAGAAATAATCCCATCAACATCATTGATAAAGGAGAAAAAGTTCACTCATGAAATTAAATGTCTCAATGGTTTATAAATTATGTAATTTCATGCTATCTGACATCAAGAAGACAGGGGGAGAGTAATAAATTTACTGAAAGTTACACTCTTGTTTATTAAGGTATAGGTATATAAGTAATCTATAGTAATTACATTTGGTATGGAATATAAATTTTATTTGATGTAAAATTGGGAGAAGGCCCCCAAGGTGCATATCAGTAGGTATTTTCCCCTGTGGGTCTCGGCGAGGTCTCTAGTTCGAGTCTCGCTGAGTTTATCCCTGCATTTCTTATTTCATGGTTTTCATTGTACTGTGGCCCCTTCCCCGAATAAACTGAGTCTTCGGCCTCATCTTATAAAATTTAGATAAGTAAGGATTAATGAATTTGTTTACAACCAATCCAAAGGGTGATATTTTTTGACATCAATGATAATCGGTGTTTCCATGTGTTGTGTGTTAGATTCATTGTAAAATATATCACTATCATCCCTGGGAAGTTGTAATATTAGATTATGGGTTACATTAACATGATATGGTGAATCACATTGGATTCAATGTTCACCATGTTAAGTACTACTTGATACGGTGATGTTCCAAATAGAGGGTAAGTGGAGGATTTAATGAAGTATTGAGTAGTCCCCGAATGCATGATGTAATGTGAAAGAAAAAAAAATGCCGATCATGATAAAAGTGAGAGATGAGTTGAAGCTATCTGAGAATGGGGAGCCCCGAGATAGGGATTACTCATTAAAATGTTAGTTGTTGAGTTATAGATTAGTTTTTGATGGTAAAACCCCATGACCATGAGAATATTATTGAATGATAAATTTTTCTGGTGATTCATGAAGATATAGAGGATCAAAAACAAGAATCCAAATATTCGTGAAATTATAGGGGTGATATTGGAAGATTCGATCAAGTGAGGAAGAAACTATAAATATGACTCTACCCCTTCATTTATGGAGAGAAATACTTAATGAAAATTCAAAGGCTTTAAATTCATGAAGGAGATTCATGAATATTATTCTTGTGAAAAAGTTCACGAAGAAAGGGGGTTATCAATGGCTATGTAAGCTAACCAAAATATGTAATATTCATGAAAGTATTGATTTTAAAAAAGGATAAGAAAGATTCAAGGGTGGAGTGAGCTTCCTGATGGTCGTTTGAGCTTTGTGAAAGTGGCGAGCTATGTGAAATGTGTGGGGTTCATGAAATAAATAAATTCTTTTGAAGATTAGGTCAGTTTTCAAAGGACTTGTGACCATCATGAATATAGTGAGAATCGTGAAAGGAGTGTCAAAAAAAGAGTTTTGAGATTCATAAAGGATAAGAGATTAAAAAAAGGGTGTGGCTTTAAGAATGATGGTATATCTATGATATATAAAGTGGGTTTTATGAAGGTTGGGATCTTGATGAATAGTAATGTTGAATATATGGCTTATGTGAACAAGGAATAAAAGTGAATGAACTCAAGGCTATGGTGCAAGCAGAGTCTCATGATAATTAGGGAAAAAGACTTAAATTCCCAATCTACTAGAGAGACCTTCATGCCGTTTAACCGAGAAAGACTGTACTCATGGAAGTAACTTAGGGGAGTCTTTAGAAGTGAAATGAGGGTGGTTGTATGTTGTACCTAAAATTCTAATAAAGGTAGTGAGCCTGTCATGGAGTGACCACAACCAAATATTTATATCCACAAGACCAGTAAAGATTAGTTTTAATTTTTTCACATCAAAACAACGTCAATGTGAGATCCTTATACATATCATAGTGTAGGTGAACTAAGTAAAATTATTGTGTATTTTGTGATTTCCTATCTTATATTTTGTAAGATGACAATTAGTACATGTGGATTGGGAAATCACCGATCCTATCTAAATAAGGATAAGATAAGTGCATCAGTTAACCAGATCATCATGAATAGGTTAACACAAGAGTGACCCTACTAATAAGTGAGATCAAGATCAGTTATAATTGTGACCAATTCACAGATATTTGAGAAAACACGAATGATTTTCATACCCTAATTCGCCCCCTCATAGGCTATATCTCACTAGAATTTCTCCTATGGGTCCAAAAATTATGAAAACATAGAAAAGGAAAGCATCATCATAATCTATAATCATGAACCATGTGATATCAATCATGACCACGAGAAACCTTATAAACCCATAAATATTAATTGAAAACTTTTTTGGTAACTTTTAGTATCACTTTCACAAAACCATTTTAATTAAAATAACAGTACGACTGAATTGTAATATAATCATTACCCAATTAATTGGTGATCTATAATGGGGATCAAACTTTATATAAGCTATATCAGGCTAACCTGTAAGCTGTAACAGTGGTCACTACAACAAAAGCCGGTCCTAGCGGCGGTTTAAACCGCCGCTATATTGTGTGGCGGCGGTTTACAAAAACCGCCACTAAGTTTGGCGTCGGCAATCTATTAGCGGCGATTTTTTCGATTCCGCGGCGGTTTTAGAAATGGGTCGTAGATCCGTCATTTAGCGGTGGTTTCTCTTCATTTAGCTGCAGTTATATGGGTATCTGACATTTTTTATTCACGGCGGTTTTAACCGCCGCTAAATTCAGGCGTTTGATGCGCCTATTCTGCGGCGGTGAAAACCGCCGCTAAATGCTGCCCAGTTCATCATTTAGCGGCGGTTTTAACCGCCGATAAATTCTCACAGGTATGGCATTAGCGGCGGTTAAAACCGCCGCTAAATGTTGAACTGGAAAAAAAATATGTTGGATCTGCTCCACCACTACCCTAAATTTTCCAAAACCACAGCCACATCTCACCCATCAGCCCCACATAATATCACATCCACACATCATCATCCCATAATCATGTACATGCATCACAACACATCAAGGATCATTTTATAGAGTTATCAACGGGTATTTTATCACATGATACTTTATTTTAGGAGTGTTTTAACACAATCCATAATCATAGAGTATCCATTTCATTAGAAAAATATAAGTGGTTGGTTAATTTCCCTTTTAGGGTGATATCACAACAATAACAATAGACACAACAGTCACAACACATATCATCCAGTGAAAGAAAATCCCCCAATGACCATAATATTAACCAAGGTATCAATACCATACAATCCATCATATCATAATAATATCAAAGCTGTAAAAACATGTGAATCATTCCTATTTTCCCCCTTCAGTTTCAATTAGCCAATTATTTATCTTTGATTAAGCCAGCATAACTAGAACCCATAGATAAACAAGAGTAACCCCCCATGCATGATACACAATAAAGAGAAATAACTGATTCCCCACCTTAAAGAATATTTTTCGACTCGCAGCACACCATAGGGTGAAGAAGAAATGACCATAAACCACAAATGCATGAAAAACCCACAAATAAACCTACACTGTGCCAAAAGATCATCAAAATTTAAACCAACTCAGACCCTAGACCAAAAAGGAATCATTGTATTGAATCCCCAAGAGAATAATAAGAGGAAACTAACCAAGAAGAAGGAAGGTATTACCACCAATTTCCAACCAACATCCACCGAATCCAATGACACCATCGATCACACATTTATGTTTCCTCAAACAACACCCCATTGATGTGTGATCGAAACTGATCATAATTCATTTTAAATCAAGTTAACTACATTCACTGAAACCATTTTCACAATGGGTAATGTTTGTTTTATTGTTCTAGGGAAATCTAAATGGCCACATTTATGTTTTGGGGTTCATCTTGTGATGGAAGCATGAGACATGGTGTTTGAATTTCTTGAATAAATTAGTGATAATGGCCCTCCTAAGGTGGAAAGAATTATGTTAGTCATGGAAATGTGGAGAAAACTGTAGAGTGGATGTGGAGGAATCAAGGTTCCAAATAGAAACCTATAAGGGACATGTTTGGGGGTTCTTAGGGAAGGCCAGGTGGAACTTGGATATGGTGTGTGTAGGTGATGAAGGTATACCTTAAGTGAGAAGGCTTCGTGTTTGGGTAGAGGGGAGACATGACAATAGGGGAAGTTGGGAACCAACGGAGTGAGTTAGCAGGAATGGAAAGACATAGTTGGATAGAAAGGGAATGGATGTGGTGGGCTATGAGGCACCTCAAGTTAATGTTGAAATGATAAGTTTATCCTAGTAATGTGAATGAGTTTTGAAGAAGAACCAAGTAGTCCTTGGTTGAGATATGGATGGTGAAAGTGTGACAAATCTGGGTAGTTTTGGCAGAAATAATGAATGCTAGAATTGGGTGGAGTTTTCATGGATGTTGTGAGTTGGAAAACATGTTAGGGAAGTTTTGAAGGTTGAGTTGAGGTTCTGTTGACCTCTTTTATGATGAGTGAAGTTCTCAAAACTAGAAAATTGTGGTGACGAAGTAAGTAATATGGTGTTGAGAACCATGGAAGGAAAGTAATCGATTAATGGTGTGGCTAGAGTTTCATGTTGGATGGTCTCAGGTAGGAACCATATTAGTGTATTAGTTTTGGTGATGGGTGTTGGATCAGGTTTTGGATGGTTGAATACCTTGAGATGAAGGTTATGCTTGGGTTGTGATTTGGATGTTTGAAATGGAGTGAGGCTGTTGGGCCTTGAGTTCTGGATTGATGTAGGTCAGAGAATGTGGTTGGAATCTATGTATCCCTTCAACGACAATGAGTTTGTGTCACCATTATAATTTTGGTAACTAGGTGAGGTGGTGCTAAGAATTTTGGGCCATGAGTTGTGGAGAGGATTGGAACAAAGGTGTTCCGATTGGCTCTCCACAGGGTAGTGTAGTGCCTTATCGATATCCTCTTGTGCGGTGGTATAGTAACATTACCTAAACCTTTAATTTTCATTTGATGTTGATAATAAATAGTTGAGGTGGATTCATCCTCAAAGATAATTGGGTTTTAATTGTGGTTCATGGTTGGGGAAAATGTTTTCAGGTAGGACCTTTTCCTTAGTCCGAGTGTTGTTATAACATGGTTGAGTTCAAGGATTATATTAGAAGATGGAAGTTTATAGGTGGGTCCGTGGAACTAAAATTGGCCTTAGGGGTGCTGTGATGCTTGGGAAGTTTGGATATGTGATGATATGTTATAAGGTGTGGAGGTTTTAAGATCCCAACCCTTATCCATGTGATATGATGAAAAAAATTACACCATGTAACCATAAATATCACACACCCTACTAACATGGATACCCATGACTTCTATGAGGAACCTTTCCGTTACATACATTATATAAAAAAGGACCTGAAAACACCCAATGGTCAGTGTATGGTGTGAGAAAATGAATATTAGAAATATTACACCATGTTTTTCATAAGGAGACATTAGAAAAATAAAACAATTATTCTTATTAAGGGAAAATAAAATAATAAAATATATATATATATATATATTAAAAAAATGGTAATTAACCCTTTTAGAATATATTAAAAAGAATAATCAAATTGATACATCATATTCCATTTAAAATAAATGTGATTGAACCATTTCATAATGTATTTATAAATAACCTCTTTGAAAAGGAAAACAATAGAAAATACTCCTATGGTATATTAGGTATAAGTTATCTAGGATCCTTTTAAATCTATGGTCAAATGACTATTTACATACATATCCCTAAAATATGTTCCCTTAAATGAGGTAATCACCCTGATAAGTGAATCCACTATGGAAACAATATTTAGTTATATTTTTAGTGTAAATCACTGATAGGTAGCCACAATTCATCCTAGAATTATTTTCTTATTATATCCCTTACTAAGTACCACATGATCCCATCTATCGTAGCCCATATTGGAAGTATTTCATTTATTAATTTTCCCACACATAAATGATTTCAATTTCACAAATGACCCATACATGTAGGATTTAAATTAAAAATTCAAACTATTTGGAGGGAATATCACACATCAATAATCAAACTACTTAATTTCAAATAAAACATGATTCAAAATCCATTTTCAAAATTAATTCCAAATTAATAAATCATTTAATCAAATAATTCAAAAAACAAACCATTATAAGAATCATAAATCAATCTATTAATCAACTTATATAATCCAAAAAAATGATATAGCAAGTATGGATTATAAAATAAAAGATATCTTTAAATCCTACTACCTAAAACACATAATTTTTTTAAAAATGAATGAAATAAATACCAATAGGATCAAAAACTAAAATAAATCCATTAACCAAGAGACCCATAAAATGAATCTCAGATTAAATTAGAAACAAATCATCAAGATGGATGTGATAATAGAGAAAACTCACTTTGGGGCCAAGGTCGAAGTGAGAAAGGTCGTCGGGAGAAGGGGGTCGCGGGTTGCCGGTCGCAGGCACCGCCGGAGGAGGTCGCGGGGTCGCCGGAGGAGGTCGCGGGGTCGCCGGAGGAGGTCGCGGGATCGCCGGGGGGTCGCGTGGGGCTGCGGGTGAGGGTTGCAGCATGTGGGGTCGGGGGAAACGGGGGTCGGGGTAGGGAAGGGTCGGGGTTTTTTTAAAAAAAACAAAGGTTTAGCGGCGGTTTATTAAAAACCGCCGTGAAACGTATTTCGGAAAACGTTTAGCGGCGGTTTTGTGAACCGCCGCCACAAAACCGCCGCTAAACACTGTTTATTTTGTAGTGGGTCTACCCTTCATATCACTTATATTGGGATAACCCATTTTTCATGAGCTATAATGGGGATCACCCCTTATTATAAGTTTTATTGGGCTCACTAATGATCTATAATGGGGCTTAACCCTTTAAAAAAGTTGTACCAAGATCACCCATTTCATATAATGCTCAAGAAAAATATCATGAAAAAATAATTTCAACATAAAACTCATAGAAACATGATTAAGAAATGGTTTTTGTGTCAATATATTTAAAATATTAGTGACCCATCGAAAATAAATGGGTTTCATAATAGGCTCTTTAAAATAATCTTAATCCCTCCAAATAAAGAATGAGGATGGTATCACTAAAAAATATACCCTATTGTGCATAGGTAATTAAAATGTTTGTTGAAAATAATGAATGGAGATACCATTATAATATCACTAAATTCATTTTGGAAAAAAATAACATTTTCATTTTGAGAATACATTTTTAAAACATAAATAATTTTGAAAATATTTTTTTTTGAAAATAACTTTAAAAATTTTAAAAAAAATATTTGGAAATCATTTAAAAAACTTCTTTATAAAATATATTTTTTTATAAAATCCTTTCCCTTGAAAATTATCTTAATATATAATTTAAAAACACTTTAAAAACATTTTTAGAAATTTTTTTTTGAAAGAACATAGTTTTCCGACTGTAGAGAGAAAAGTATCAAATATTTTCAAAAACACTTTCTCAAAAATTTTAAGTACAAAAGACTATAAAAGTGGTACAATTACATATAAGTATCGTAAATTACTCTATTTTAATTTAATTCATTGGAATTATAATATTTCAACATTAGAGAAATAATTATATAAAATCATGATAATTAATGAGGTTGTAACAGAAGACTCTTAAAAATTTGGTAACATTGGATTATAATCCCCATAAAATAATATCATTTAAAATATATTAAAAATAATAAGATTCATGATATAACATTTCAATGTCCTATAATATAAAACTCATAAATAAAATTTGGTGTATAACATATCATACATCTCAAAGAAAGAAAAATTGAGATAAAAATCCCTCAATGCTTTGGTAACATTTTAACCGTAGAACCCATGAAAGAGGAACCATAAAATAGAATTAATAATCCAATTTAATTTAAGGATAATATTTATAAAATACATTCATGGGTAGTATATATACCACAAAATAAAAACAAATGGTTAATATGGAATACATCTCACAAAAATGAAATTGAGAAGAGAAAAACACTTACCTTTGGTTTGATTCATCATGATTGTTCTTTATATTTTTAAATAATAAACTTATTTTAATTAAATAATTAATTGATTTTTTTTAAAAAGTTTATTATTACTTTAATTTAACTTGTAAATATGTTGTATACAACTTATTAATCAATTAAGTTTAAGACAAATGTTTTGACTATATTCGTCTTATGTGTGAAAACTTAATTTGGTAGGTTGACTAAGGTCAATGAGGTCAATATTGAAACATATCAAGAATAATGATAAATACATAATTATCATATTTAAACATCAATTATACTATTAAAATCAATAATTAAATATTGTTATGAAAAATGAAGCAATGTTAAAATCATGGAGATAGTATGTTGTATGTTTTTTTAGATAATGGTGGAAGATCCCCAAAAATATATAAAATCAATACATTTTTTCAGAAATAGTCAAAGAGAAAACCCATTACTGACACAGTGACAACAAAGCTAGAAGAAACAACCCAAAGGGATGAAATAAAACCAAAGTGATGTTATCTCATCCCCTATGAAATAAAATGTAAAAATAGTGTATATGATATAATTAATAAAGAGGTATAATTATGTTATAAATATAATAAATATCCTATATAAATAGTATTCCCATCATTATTCCGAACCATGGGAGGTGGTAATGGAAAATGAATGACATTGTTTCGTGAGGCGGTAGTCTTTTGAACACATGAATGATGATTTCATAACCAATTTTATATAACTGTGTGTATTTTTAGTTTGTAACAATAGCATTACAACATATTATTATATTTATTAAACTTATTTTATTATATATTCTTGTTATAAGAATAATTTAAGGGTTTGGATGAAGAAATAAATCGAAAACATTTATTGATGAATGTTACCTCTTATTTGGGTATCTCCTCTTAGTTTTCACGAAAGGACACCCTTGGTTGGATTTATGAACAAATTAAGGATAATACGATGATATTAGGGACGTTTGGGAGTGATTTTGTCTGGTTTTTGTGGAGAAAAATGGATTGATATGCATGGATAAGTTGGGAGAGTGAATTCTATTTTATAATGGAGGAGGAGTGACATTCTTGTAAATACAACAATGTAAACACTATTGAAAGATCTACCTTACATAATGTTACACCAAGATTAAACAATAAGGAAGGTTAGGGTTTATTTGGTAGATAAATACCTCCACAAAACTAAATAAATACAATTTTTATGAAGTTATTATTTAGTCTTTATGTTTAATTAACTTTATATTTATATTTTTTACAAAGGTAACTTGTATCTTTTTATTTACCTAGGTAATTTATACTTTAATATTATAATTAAAAATATCATTATTAGATAATTTATACCTACTGATTATAAATAATAATATAAATTAATTAAATAAAAATACTATGTGTGCATAAAATTAATTTTAATACAAACGCATATAATGAACAAAACTCTATTTTAACCTTAATTCCTTTAATTAACTTTAGCTCTTTTTACTAATCATTATGGTAAAAAAATTATGTTGACCTTATTAAAAAATATAAATTATTATTATTCAAAATATGTAATATATTTTTTAAAATTTCATTTAAAAAGTGATATAATTAAATGTAATGTTAATCCTACAATCGTAGAGACACAATACGTTTTTAAGAAGAGTATTTTTGTTAGAAAAATATGATTCTATATTAACTCTTTGAATAATGATAATAATTAAATGGAACTAAAATAATATATAATGATTTATATAATATAAATTTAATTTAAAACATTCCTCATCATGGATTATTTATTTAATTAAAAAGGTGAAACATTATGCATTGCAAAACAGTTTTATGAAAACCCATCTTTAAACCCTAAAACAAAATTATATTAAAAACCAGTATAAAGTCGATTCAAATTTGATTAAGTGAATTAAATACAAATAAATAATAACTATTTTTATTTAAAACATATTAAAAATATTTTGGGACTCTTAAATTATAAAATTTATTAAAATAAATGATTTGTTTTTTAGAAAAATCACTATTTTTCACTCTTCACTAAAAAATCAATATTTCCTAAAAAATTCCAAAATTTTACCCAAAGTAAATTTTTATATTACAATTTTAAAATAATTTTATTTTATTCAAGTAAAATTAATAAAATTTTCATAATTTTTTTTAAAACAAATTATCCTTTAAAAATATATAAAACTAACTTTTAGGAAAATACATCTTTTTATGTATAAAATTATATTTGTTTTTATCTTATGCATATAAAATATATTGGATACATGTAAAAATATATGATTCAATATATAATATATATATTTAATTATTATAAGTAAATAATAATAATAAACTTAATTTATTAATATAAAAATCCATTGGGCACATAAAAATAGTTTTTTTATAAAAACACATCCTTTATATTCAATTGGTTTTTATTTTCCTTTATAATTAATTAATATACAATGAATTAATTTTATAAACATGTTTAAACCATATTTTAATAATTTAGTTAATCTTATTCATTCCCACCATTCCAATAACTAGGTGATAAATATCATGTTAAATAATAATATTTATAGTAATTGTTGTCCGGTAAGAATCAGAATTTTTTGTAACACATGTTATCAAAGAAAATAGATGTTACATGATACAAAAGATAATATAGGTGTTGTGTATAATGAAATATAAACTATTAATTTCATGTAACAGAAGATACCAAAGAATTGAAATTAATTTTAAAAGAAGATATTTTATAAAATCTTGGGATGTTACATATACCTTGTAAAATCCTTGAACAGATATCATCCAAAATACTTCCCCACATCAGAGATATTTTGTTATTTCTAGAATTCTATCGTTTCAATGATTAAGGTTTAATACAAAAGACGTTTCTCAATGAAGAGGTACAACTCTTAACCAAGAAATTTTAATGTTATTCTTTATTTTTCCACTTCTAAATTTGTGGTATCCATTATAAAACAATTAATTCAGTATCTTAAGTACACTTTATTTTTATTATGATGATTTAAAAACCATTATTCACCAAATTTCCATCACATGGGAAAATAAAACAGCAGTCGTGTGTACTTGTGGACCGCCACCTCCATGAAGCGATGCATTTGTATTTCATCACTGATTTATGTTGATGGTTAGAATTATGGATTTAATAAATATATATGATATATTTTATATTATTATAGTTTTTGAAATGTGAATGATCATTTATATTTCTTTTTTTCCATCCATCAAACATCACTCTTGTGTACATATGTATTACCATCTCAATGAAGTGATGTAATTCATTTTTCATCAAAACCTAATATAAATAGTCATAAAAGTATATATAATGATTAAATATGATACTAATCACCTAATTAAAATTCAAGAGAAGATGGAACCATTATTAATGTATAAGGACCAAAACCGTTGAACTAAAAAATGCATGAAAAATTAATCAGTTATCACCCAAAACAATTATTTTAATAATGAATTATTAAAAAATGAGTGATAATATATTATGAATAAATCATATATGGTTTTATATATTTTCATTTGGCTCTTGGATGTATTTATAATTAATATATATTATTTTATATTAGGTTCTAATGCATATGAAACAAGATGGGACTTTAGGTAAGGAATTTTTGTTTCAATCCCATTTTAATAGAGATTGTTTATATTTGAATTTCAATTGAAGCAATTATATGACATATGTATGATAAATTCATTTAATTTGTCTTATCCCTTATTTATTTATTTAATTTTTATTGTTTATTACAATTTTATTCTCTTCGGTACTCAAAATGATTCAAAAAATTAATTTAGGAAAATCCAACCTTGTTTCTCCTCTTTCAGTCAGAAAACCTTTCTCATATATACCCATGATTTGTAAGATAATTTCAAGAATGTTTTTTGATTTATCTAATAAAATTTATAATTCATTTTTACCAATGTTTTTATTTTTAATTTTTTTTATAATAATATTCATGTCCTTTTCTAAGATAAGTACTATTTACCGAATATGTGAATTTTTTTTATTTTAATTATTATGAAATCAATAAAATTTACCTATATAAATACTTCTTAATGATTTAAAAATCCCATTAAATACCTCAAAGGTTATTTTCAAAGAAAATAGGTTATATAATATTATTTAATTTTTTAAATTTTAAATAATTTCATTTAAAATGAAAATGAAAATTTCTTCCAGAAATATTTTAAAGAAACGATTCAACTACGATAAAATCCTTTGATGTTACTTATTATTAACTGAGGATATAATATAATTATACCTTACTTATTATTTTTTAGCATGGTTTATGATTATGAATTTTATATGTTTATGAAACCCATTCATTTATCATGGGTTATGCTTTGAGGGAATGATGAAATGTTTATGAAAGAAGTTTATTTTTATATGGGTTATGATTAATGATGAGTGTTTTATGATACTACGGTACACATATGTATGGTTTTAATAATGCGATAGATGGGCCCATTAAATCCCTCCAATTAATCAAGTAAATCCTTATATCATATAATATAATTTTGGGAAATAAGTATATAAGCTCAATCCAATATGGGAAATAGGTAGGTATAGCTGATCCATTGTGATATGAAAAATAGGTAGGGATGTATAATCCATAATGAAATGGGAAACAATTAATGATGACTAATATGTTATGAAATGGGAAATAATTTTTTATTTCTAATCCTCTATGATATAATGGTATCGACAGTTAAACATGACATATGATATGGGTTCTTCACCCATGATGGTTACACATTCTTATGAAAATGTTTTTATGTGTATTATTTAAACACTTAGTTGATTATTGATTTATGTTTATTACTCACTCTTACGATTCATTTATTTTTATACGATAAAATTTTATATCATGATTGATGTTTATGATCTATTAAATATTGGGTGTGAGATTTTTATATTACGATCATGATCTAATATAATTATCTCTTTTTTATGCATTCATATGAACATCGATTGATATCTCCCATGTTTAACCTTACTGAGCATTTGATGCCCCTCATTCTTATGTCTACTTATCCTAGGTTATGAAGAAATGTTTTAAGCTGGGTCAATAAGTGTAAAATGTGATAGAAACTTTATGTTAGATGGTGAATATTTTACCTAAATAAGATGTTTATGTAACTAGTCTCCATGTACAGTAAACCTTTTATAATTACAGGGAGTGTAATTTTATTAGATTTATTGAATATTTATCTAAATGGTTGTAATATTTATGTATGTAATTCTTAGTTCTCCTCACTTTTTGTAAAATTAGTTTTTAGTAAATCATTAGAGATTATAAATAGAAAACTTTAGTGAAATCCCAGGGTATAAGTCTACGTATAGGAGAAAATCCCAAGTTTTGGTAAAGAAAGGACTATGGTTTTCCTATAAAATAAATCCATGTATTTATACTTGAAAGTTGATCTGGCTGTGGCACATATGCACCTAGGGTTAATAAATATTATAGGGGTGGATTGGGTATTAACTTTATCATCACTAGTGCACAATGAGTGAGGATAATACTACACTCATAACTAGACACTCCTGGGGGGTATTCTTGGGTTAATTAACATTTTATTCATAAACCATGATAAACCATTTGAATATATAACGACCATAGATGACCTATGTTAAAAATAAGGTGCCATGGATTAAAAAAAGTTGTCATTACCTAGAAATCATATGAATTATTTTTCATGATTATATAATCGATCACTAAGAATAGTATAAATTGATGCTGACAAAATGTTTTTTTGGTTTATGTTAATGTATAGAAGCAGAAGGAATCTAGATAACAATGAATGTGGGGGAAATAAGATTATTTTACTCCAAGTAAACCAAATTCTATGGGTGTTGAAATGAAAAATATTATTTTTATTCTCATTAAATATTCTCAAACCATGAATCATGTTGAGATTCTAAATTATAAATGGTGGGTAAACATACTATTGAGTCTTTTATGAGGTAACACCCACCATGTATTTTGGTTTTTCTGATCCACTAGTGCTTTAACAATGAATCAGTACCACTGGTAAAATATTTTTTGTTCTATAATGCTCATAACATGAAAAATATTACAAGAATAGTAAGTTATGCATATAGTTTAATCATAATATCTAAAAAATAATTTATTATCTGATGGCTTAAAAAAATTTCTTCAAGTTGTAAGCTATAAGAAACATTAGTATATTTGAAAAAATAATTCAATGTTCTCTAAAGTAAGTAATGTAAATTGTATATTCAGATTATTTACAAGGTTTTGATAATAAAATTAAGCTGAAGTGATATGAAAACTCAAAAAATCACATGGTGGAATGAAATTCCTGTCATGTTCATTCCATAGATGTGGTATGAAACATTAATTGTAAATACCCCAACTCTTGTAGCCCATATTTGATGGTTAATTTTTTATATTTTCACTAGATATAAGGAATCACATCTCGAATGTCCAAATATTTTAATAGTCCTAGTAAAATTGATACATACTTGAATCTTAAATTATTATTAAGGATATAAAATACAACATAGTATCTTCTTTTAATACCCCATTACCCCTTTATCATATCTGTACATCGCAATCATAATACACTTCCAGGAATACTAGGGAAAAGAAACATAAGAAATTGGTGAGCTCTAATGCTTAGTAAGGTTTTGCGTATAGTGGAAGAAATCCGGAATAAATAAGTCATAATCAATATTTCAAGGTTAATAACTAAAAATCCATTCTATCTAATAAGAAACCTAAACATAATGAATAATATTTCTTGGATAAATGATGAAAAAATTCCATATAAATAATCACATGAGTTTGAAACTTATCCATGGATATTACATATAATTGAATAATCATATGGACACCAATAAATAATTTCATAATGATAGAATTAATAATGTTGGGTATCATAAAAAACCCACTGAGGCCTCATGCAAGGACATATTACATAAATGGGTCATACCTCAGTGAATACCCAAGATAGTTTATCTCATGAGACCTACTGATGCATTGAGGGGATATAGCAGGCCCCACCCATCACTTTATAAGTCTAATTCATTACTCATCTGAAAAGGGTGAAGCATAATCAACATAAACATTCTTATTGAAACTATCCTACTAAATGTTAATAATTACCCTAAGAAATAAACTTAATCATAACCCATCCAATGTAATATGTAGAGTACTATTAAAATAGCACATATCTAATAAAAATAATCATAAACCATCCAATAATGTATGGTTGATGGTACAATAAAATAATAACCTCAGTAAAACATAATATTTAACAAACTATGTTGATAGGAATGAATATAATTCAAAATTTTTATTGAAAAACTTTCGATGAAAAGTCAATTTTCACATTGAAATCACATAGTTTTTTTAAAAAAAAACTATGCACATATAAAAGGAAATATTTTCATTGAAAATATTATTTTAAACTTGTAAATGAAGATTCAAATAATAGAGTATTCATGATGATGGGAAAACCAGTTCATTCCATATAAGTTAAAAAAATATTCATTTTATACTTCTGTTGGAAAGGTTGAAAAGTACCTTTTTTGGAAAATAAAAAAATTTCATTCAAAAATTTTTGTAAAGATTCAAACATGGGTAAAAATTACATTAAAAAATACTAGAATAATTTAAAAAAAATTGAAAATATTTTTAGAAAACATGGACATGGAATGAAAATATTCCCTAGTGGTTAATTTTAAAAAAAAAATCCTGAATAATGACGATATTGTGAAATAAACCCTTACCACTTTAGTAAATTCTAAATCATAATCCTTATGAATGACATAAATTCAAATGAAACATTAAATATCACCAAGACAAGATATTCATGAAAAAATATATCAAAGATGCTGTACATTCACCACAAAAAATAAATAAGCGGTGAATATAGTATTTGTATCATATAAGTGAAAGTTATATGAGAAATCCTTAACTTAGGTTTCATTTCTTTTCTATGTGTTTTAAACTCCTAAGGTTCAATTTTCATTTTATGTGTTTGAACCTACTCTTATTCAGTGATATCCATTTAGATATCGACTTAAGAGTACTAAGATTTATATTTTGGAAGGTACAAAACCCTAGAAAATGGATAAGTATGTTAGGAAGAGGAATGTGTAGGGTTTTGTTGATCTATATGGACCAATGGGGTGTAAAAAAGTAAGGGATGACGTTCCCTTTTATAATTGGGGTGAGAGACACTTTTGGAATTTCTTAAAATTTTAAATTAATATAAATTATTTCTTATGTACAAATGGCTCCAAAATGATATAATTATAATATAAAGAGATTATAAGTCTAAATAGTTTCATGAAATAAAATTTATACAATTTATAGATATGTTTTCATCCATATATTTTAGTTTTCCCAATTAATACTTTTGATAATTACCATACTATTAAAATTTTCTACTCTCTAAGGATCAATAATGTCATTATAAAATTAAAAAATATCCATAAATTAAAAATGGTAGATTTTATTAACCATATCCCATTATTTTTGAGAAATCTAAAATTTTTAGAAACTTTAAATGATTTAATAAAGTATTATTTATTATAAATTATAAATATGTTCAATTCTTAGAACTATTCATTACATTGAATTTAATAATATCAGGGAAACTCATAGAATTAAAACAAAATATTTTATTATATATCTAACATTTCATGTTAATATAGAAAATTTATGGATTAAATTATTTATCTCTATTTATATTACTTTAAATATTTTACATATCATCCATTTTATTGTTCCATTAATTGAATAATTATTGTGTCAGTGTTGTGTAGGAATTTAAGATAGTTATTTCTTAAAAAATTTAAAAATAAATTAAAATGATGAATATAAATCCTTTAAATCTCTGCATAATTTTTATAGTTTAACATATCAACCAGATAACCCCATATTTAAAATATTAATGTTATTAAAAATAAGAGTGTGACATGTTTGAATTTTCTTGAAAGAAAATACTATAATGGTCATAATATTATTTAAATGTCCATAAGATTCCATATAACAGAATATAGGCTGATTATAGACAAAAGTTACTCATAAAATTATATTTATTCAAGTGTTAGGTTCATTTTCTAGTCCTAATAATTTTTTAACTTTAATTATCCAATTTACTTGACCAATTTTGAAAGGGAAATATTTACTAAATATGTTCCACCTATATACAAATATGGATTATATTTTTCAAAATTCAAAACAGATAAGGGGAATAATTTATTTTATAATTAAATTTAAAAAATGAAACAATTTTTTTTCAGAATAATGCACTTTTTAATGTATAAAAAGGTTTTTATTACAAATTCAACAAAGAAATTGTTTCCAATAAACATATTTGGATATTTCATAATATAATATAACCAATTTATCTTTTAAACAATATTTAAATAAAATGTAAATTTTCAAATAGTTGAAATAGAAATACAGTTTTCAATAAAAATTGATATTTTTCACTATTCACTAGAAAATAAATATTTTCAAAAAAATATGAAATTTTCCCTCTAATATAATTTCGATATGTTGATTTAAAAAATTAATATAATTTTATCTATTACATTTTCTAAAGGTTTCTAAAATTAATTATATTATTTTCTCTTTAAAATAAATAAAAAACATTTTTGAAAAAAAAATATAAACAAATTTACCAAAACAATAGTGTTTATTTACTAAGAATTAATCAATAAATTTATATTTATCAATACCTTTATATATATATATTTTATAATATGGTCAATAATATTCATACTCACCAATTTAATAGCAAGATTATGATGGTCATGTTGAAATAACTATTTTAATAGTATATTGTAGGTTGTTTAAGTTCGATGTTGCATGTTGTATATGCTATCAAATATAGTGTTCTTTTTAATTTTATGGGTTTTGTAAACATAAAGTTATCAAATATTAAAATTTATTGAAAATAAATATACATTAAAATCTTGGGGTGTTACATGCTCTTCTATTCTTGGTGTTACGAGTCATATACGCTATTGAATATGATGTTCCTCTTAAAATATTAGGGTGTTAAATCAATGAAATTTATTGAATGGAAGAAGGAGGTGATTTAAATTTGGAAAGGTCGATGATAAATCCCTTTAATGTTGAAAGGCTATGAAGATTCCAATTGATACAATAGTTTAATAGAAGAATCCAACTAATTCACCACCCATGCTCAAATTCTTAAAATGTAAGGAGTATAGACATTACACTAACCGGTGCATGAATCCAAAGGTTTATGATTATGATCATCATCAATATCTTTTTAATCCCAAATGAAAAGGAAAATACCACATGATCACATCAGTCAGAGTTTCTTATGAGAATGATGTGGTGAAACGTACACTTATCATCAACTCTAAAACATCACATGTATTATTTGATTCTAGATCTACCCACTCTTTTATATATAAGGAATTTTATAGGAGTATCTTACTACCACCTCATTTATTAGATATTGAGTTAGTAGTGAAAATCATATTGTTATGATGTTCACATCTCAATTTATAGTTCCTCCCTGATTGAAGTTTATGGGAATGTTCTTCATGAAAATATTGTGAGCCTCGCTATAGTTAAATTTATTTTGATTCTAAGCATGGATTGAATGTATTTATATTGATACTATATTAATTTCAAATTAAGGTAAGTCACATTTTATATTATGAATGAAACTATGATTATTTATCAATGTGAGTGTTTTTTAGTTCCTTGAAACGTGCGTTTTAGTTTTAAGAATGACTATTTCCAGGCGGTTTCCATTGGATATATTCATGGAACTGGAAACTACCAACAATTATTTATCCAAAAGGGACCTACTTTCTAAAGGTAGTTGTTCATTAATTTTGAACTTTTTGATACGTAGGAACATGCATTGGTCGAGAGGATGGGAGGTCAGAATCATCACACCCTTTTTGGGGGAATGGTTGTCCACTGAAGGACTATGTTTATAAATTTAAGTTATTTTCAAGGATCATTATTAATTCATCAATTATAATAGAAGTTTCCCTTTTAATATTCAATCACTTATTAACATGTGTAAAATTTAGAATCATCAGTATGTATTTAAGGTTCTCCATTAATGGAGATACTTGAATGTATTTGAGGTTATCCATCAATGGTATCCTCTCATACACTATTTAGAGATTATTTTAATCATTGTTATAATGATAGTAGTTTTTTAGCCACTCAATGGGGCACTATGAATTTTTTTTCATCCAAGGAGAAGAAGTCTTGTTTTGATATTGGGATCATACCCATGAAATGGGTTACCTATGTAACACCCCAAGTAAATAAAGAATATGACATTTTCATATTTATCCATATTTGTGAAAAAAATATTAATATGACTTTAAAAGGGATGCTATTCTCGATGGTGTACCCAACACGCAACAACGAGTTTCTTGGGAATCTTACGTTGCACTCTAATAATAAAATAACATTATTTTAAATGGTAGTTAACATGTAGCCATTGTATTGGAGGGAATGGATAGAAATAACTAAAATATGATTATATATGTTTTTAAATGTTTTTACATTTATCCAATAAAATATAAAGGCATAAAATACGGAATTAATTCAATTTTAGGCGTATATGCCTTAGTTTTCACTAAAGGTTCTCTTATCACCTTTTGATGGAGAATTGTCATTAAATATAGTTTTGTTCACTCGTATACATCCTTTTGGACCAAATAAAACTCTTCTTATGAATTGGGACATCAAAATTTACTTTGTGTAAATTTTTGGTATCTTTCTGATAAAGTTCATTTTTTAATGAATAGTGTAAAATGTTGTATTTTAATTCAAAACCTCTTTTTAATCTAATTTATTTATATTATTATATTATATTATGAATTGGTTTTAAAGTGAAATTAGAATATATTATTACCATTAAATCCAATAGTGGTCGTTGGAATTAATTTCACTTTGAAATCAGACTTAAACTAGTGTCAATCTTTTGGTACTTATTGTTTAATAAAAACACGCTATTTTCTCTAACAACGGAAATTAATTATTAAATTAATTAATGTGACTTATATTTTTTGAATTTTGTAAAATATTCTTCATTTTTGAATTCGGAATATCTAAAATATTTCTTAGGGTGAATTTTTGGAATTTTTCTGAAAAACGTCAATTTTCGATGAATAGTGAAACCACTAAGTGGTACTTATAAAAACTGATTTTTCTGTTTAAATGAAATTTTCCATCTTTGTGTTTTGAATTTAAAAAATCCGACATACATGGTTGTCATTGAGAAGTAAAATGTGGTTCAATGGGATAAAAATAATTTTTTGGTGAATAGTAACTTATTAAGTTTTTAATCGTGATTAGAGGTAATTAGTGTAGTTTAAGGTAAAAATAATGTTTTAATAATATGAATTGAACTTGACACATGTCCTAACCTCATTTTATGTGTCATGGATGACCAAGAAAACCCATGGGTCAACTTGGGGATCCCATGAATCCACTTTGGTTGGAAAATGACATTAATATCATTTTATTTAATGTTAAAGTAAAAATGAGACAAACATGAAATGTTTTACTAAAACAATTTTTACATGGGGTTATAAAAATCCGATTTTTGACTATAAATATTCATTGGAAAGCTAAAAGGATTTCCTACATCATAGTAGTTTTTTTATAATTATTAGACATTAAATAAATTAAATTATTTATGACATCATGATGATGCAGCGATGACCTCATTATTTAACGATTTAAATAAAATGGAAAGATAATGTAATATCTAAGACCTACACATGTCCAAAACCTATTGGATGTTTGGATTTCGAACCCTTACCACCTTATCCTAGAAAAAAATCAATGTGGAACCTCTTAAATCCTAATACCATTTTAAAATAATGTGACTTTTCTTTACCTTCCAAGAGTGCCCCTCCTCTCCTCTTATAAAAGGCCCCCACCTCTACGGCCTTACCCACACTCCCAAAGCCTTTGGCTCGGCCAAACTCTACCCATTTTGTCTCTACACTTCCCTCTATTACTCCTTGAAGCCTCAATTTGGGCATAAGTCTTCCCAAGGATGCCTTTGAGCTCAATCCAAAGGGAGTTACCCAATTTTAAGGATGTTAAAGAACGATCGAGTCAAGTCGGACCCGAGGTAAGGGATCCTACTCCTCTCTTTCTTTTTAAGTACACTCTTTTATGTCATTCCTCTAAGATCATATTTATTGTTATTGTGATGTTCTTTTATATTAATCTTACTGTAATTTTTATGTTCATATGATGAGAGATCCTATTCTCTCTCATCAATCCATTTTGGAAGTTTTGAGTGGCGCCGTTAGGCTGCTGAATTTTTGTAAGAGATCTAACCTCTCTCTTTCTCTTTAAGTAATCTCCTTTATGTCGCTTCTTTTAAGATCATCTTTGTTATGACGGGGGATGTTATTTTATATTCCTCTTGCTGTACATTTTATTGTAATGTGATGAGATACTCTATTTGATCTCATCAATCCATTTTTGGAAGTTTTAAGTGGCACCGTTAGGCTGCCGAGTTTTCGTAAGGGATTTTTCATCTCACTTTTATTCCCATGAGATTTATGCTACATCTTCCACAATTTCCTTTGAGTGGTGTATGTACTGACCATTATTTTACTCATTGTGTAATTTTCTTTCATTTATGAGTATTTACATCAATTTTGTATTGTCCTTCTTTCACGGGGCGTATGTTTCGAAAGATACCCATGTCGGTAAGGGAACCTTTCACCCTCCTCTTTTTAAAAGAATTATTTTGTTATGTCTTTTAATTCACATAATATTATTTTGGGACATGTTCTTATATATCCTTATTGATGTAAATTTTATGTCCAAGTGATGATATACCCTTTTTATCTCTCATCAACTCTTTTTCTGAATTTTGAAGTGACGCCGTTAGGCTGTCTAATTATTGCAAGGGAACTTCTTAACCCAATTTCGATTATTTGGGATAAACTTGTACACCTTGAATATGTCGGTCTATGATTATGTGTGAATGTCCTCTGATTGTTTTACACTTAATACCCACTTATATTTCGTGTATTCGTTTGCCACACATAGTTATGTAACTGATTTATCCTTAATCCAAGGATACCGTCTTTGTATGGGACTTCATCTCAATCTCCTTTCATTGAGGCATATTTTGTTTTATACACAACTTTATTTTATATGGTGTATAAACCCCTTTTACTTTTACTATTATACAAAAGGAATCTTTTTATACAAAGCGTTTTATTAAACGACAAAAGGAAATGTTTTTGTCGTACGTATGTGGCAACAACGACTTTTCCGCCGCCGTGACCATTATTTGAGTTTCGGCTTCCTCTACAAGCCATACCTTTTTTATAAAAGAAAAATAAATACCATGTTTTACTTTTCTTTTATTTTGGTTTTGAAAATGGTTTTCATAATATATTTATATCAATGTGTTGTATTGATATCTTGTTATTGAAAGGTGGAAATGTTACGTTTCCTTTATGCATGTTTTATGTGATAGGATTATGTTATGGTTCTTGGGAATTATTATGAATACGGGTGGTTCCGTGATAAAATAAGGGCGGGTGAGCCCGATATAGCTCTCCAATGAATTGGGTAACACGAAGGAGTGAAACGTTAAGGTTTCTCCGAAGAGATTTAGGGAATATACTGTGATGGGTATTCCAAACGTAACCAAGAGGGTTACTCCCTATGTAAGAATGTTATGAATGCCTCAAGTTACCTTTATGTCTTATGATTTCTATGATTTATTCATGGTTTGATGAGTTATGTTAAAGTTCCTATGTTTTATGGGTAAATTATGATTTCATTATTATGTATATATGAACTCATGTTTCTTTTCCATATTTTTATAACCCTTACTGAGCTTTTTATGCTCATCCCATGTTTTTGAAATGTTTTTCACAGGTCAAGGGAAAGGTACATGATGTGATGATAGTGTCAAGGATGTGTCAATAAAGAATCCATGTTTTATTTTAAATATGTTTCCGTTGATGGGAAGAATGAATATTATCTTTTATGTAACCACTTTGTTTAAATGTGGAATGTAATGCAAGTTTCATGATCTAATTCTCTAAAACTCTAAACCTAAAAAGATCCTCAATGTGTAATCTTGTAATAACTCAAGATTAAGTAAGGTTTAAGGCTGGGGCCTTATAGTTGGTATCAAAGGTCGGTTTAGATAACTTTAGAGGTTAGGGTATTCTTTAAGTATAAGTGACATTACCATAATGGTTAGGATTTCAGAAAGAGACCTAGATTTAGATAAAGTGAATGAGTAAATATATCTTAGTGTTTACCTTCCTCATTAGTACATGATGGTTTTTTTGATATACTCACACTGACATTTCTGTTTTTAGTGAATGGGTGGATCTAGCAGGCAGCAAAGAGACAACAGGTTTGAAGGAAACTGTGGTGGTTCTCTGATTAAGAGACTAGATAAAGTGGAGGATTCAATGAGGAAACTCATGGTTGTTCTAAACCAAATATCAAGGAGTCATGATCAACCACTTGAACATTGGTATGTTCTATAATGCATCATGTACGAGATGACCAATCGATGTGGAAGTTCAGGTAATAATTATAAAGGTAACCATTAGAGTTTATATGATCCTTACTTTTGAGGTAATTATGGGTTATTATATGATATGCTGGAAAATGAAAGGCATGAGATAAACTTGAGGTTAAAATATGTTATGATCATTTTTGATGATTTTATCTCTTTTTGGGGAATGATTTAAGAATTATATAGTTTTGGAAAAAGGACAACACGCAGACCGTGTGACAACCCGTCGCGTCGGACAAAGCTACGAGAATCGAACCCACAACCAAAGTGCGACTGATATTTATCGCCTACCACTGGACTACGTGAAGTCCCTGGTTAGTTTGACTGATTATTTTTAGTTATATGATTTTATGAATTGAGAGTAAGTTGATTTTGGGTTATTTATGAAAATGATTAACCTATCATAGGAGGATATGTGATTATGTTAATTACTTTTCAATACGAGAATTTAGGAGAAACTGATGTTGTTTGGAGATAAATGTTACGATTTAACATGGAAGACTATGTGACTAAATCCTTCAAATATTTGGGTTTCAATCTTAGATTGGTTTACTTTGAAAAATTTTATGGACAAATTGTTTATCGGATGGTCCTCGTTGAACTTTGGGTTTTGTTGGACAAATTTTGGAGATTAAGCATAGATTTTCTTTTTAAAGGGTTATCCTTTTCTGGATTATCTGACCTTGTACTAACCTTTTTGGTATTGGTTAAAGCCTAAAGACATGGGAAGTATATAGTTCTCTTTGGTGGATTAGGTGATTCTCTAGAAGTTGATTATAGTACTCTTAATGCGAACAAGTCTCCCTAAATATGCGTCTTTTGGAAAAAAAAAATATGAGTTTGATTAAGGAATCTAGTAAAAGTTGAAAGTCAACATGATAAGTGATTATGTTTCATTATGAATAAGTTCATCAATAACAAGTAACTTAAAACAAAAATGTTGTCTATTAACTTTTCCTACTGGGGAATCGAATACAGTTTAACCCATCACAAGTTTGTGATTTTCATATGGTAAACTTTCTCCTAGACATGTTTACTATCAATCTCCCTCAGGAACATGACCCTTTGCTTTTTCTTCCAGGTCCATGTTTTTATACATATGGGTTAACTCGGGTGACCTCTGTACTTATCTTCCTTTATTTTAAAGTGATTGTTTTACCGACTCTTGTTCTGATGTGGGACTTTCAAGGATGTTTCCAAGCTCAATTTTAAAAATTGCGAGGATGCAATTCCCAAAAGGGGGGAAGGATATAACACCCCAGGTAAATAAAGAATATGACATTTTCATATTTATCCATATTTGTGAAAAATATTAATATGACTTTAAAAGGGACGCTATGCTCGATGGCGTACCCAACACACAACAACGAGTTTCTTGGGAATCTTACGTTGCACTCTAATAAAAAATTAATATTATTTTAAATGGTAGTTAAAATGTAGCCGTTGTATTGGCGGGAATGGATAGAAATAACTAAAATATGATTATATATGTTTTTAAATGTTTTTACATTTATCCAATAAAAGATAAAGGCATAAAATACAGAATGAATTCAATTTTAGGCGTATATGCCCTAATTTTCACTAAAGGTTCTCTTATCGCCTTTTGATGGAGAACCGTCATTAAATATAGTTTTGTTCACTCGTATACATCCTTTTAGACCAAATAAAACTCTTCTTAAGATTTGGGACATCAAAATTTACTTTGTGTAAATTTTTGGTATCTTTCTGATAAAGTTCATTTTTTAATGAATAGTGTAAAATGTTGTATTTTAATTCAAAACCTCTTTTTAATCTAATTTATTTATATGATTATATTATCTTTTGAATTGGTTTTAAAGTGAAATTAGAATATATTTTTACCATTAAATCCAATAGTGGTCATTGTAATTAATTTTACTTTGAAATCAGACTTAAACTAGTGTCAATCTTTTGATACTTATTGTTTCATAAAAACACGCTATTTGCTCTAACAGTGGGAATTAATTATTAAATTAATTAATGTGACTTATATTTTTTGAATTTTGTAAAATATACTTCATTTTTGAATTCGTAATATCTAAAATATTGCTTAGGGTGAATTTTTGGAATTTTTCTGAAAAATGTCAATTTTCGATGAATAGTTAAACCACTAAGTGGTACTTATAAAAACTGATTTTTCTGTTTAAATGAAATTTTCCATCTTTGTGTTTTGAATTTCAAAAATCCGACATACATGGTTGTCATTAAGAAGTAAAATGTGGTTCAATGGGATAAAAATAATTTTTTGGTGAATAGTAACTTATTAAGTTTTTAATCGTGATTAGAGGTAATTAGTGTAGTTTAAGGTAAAAATAATGTTTTAATAATATGAATTGAACTTGACACATGTCCTAAAATCATTGGATGTGTCATGTCTAACCAAGACAACCCATGGGTCAACTTGGGGACCCCATGAATCCACTTTGGTTGGAAAATGACATTAATATCATTTTATTTAATGTTAAAGTAAAAATGAGACAAACATGAAATGTTTTACTAAAACAATTTTTACATGGGGTTATACAAATCATATTTTTGACTATAAATATTCATTGGAAAGCTAAAAGTATTTCCTAAATCATAGTAGTTTTTTTATAATTTTTAGTCATTAAATAAATTAAATTATTTATGACATCATGATGATGCGGCGATGACCTCATTATTTAACGATTTAAATAAAATGGAAATATAATGTAATATCTAAGACCTACACATGTCCAAAACCTATTGGATGGGTGGATTTAGAACCCTTATCACCTTATCCTCTAAAAAAATCAATGTGGGACCTCTTAAATACGAATAACATTTTAAAATAAAGTGACTTTTCTTTACCTTCCAAGAGTTCCCCTCCTCTCCTCTTATAAAAGGCCCCCACCTCTACCTCCTTACCCACACTCCCAAAGCCTTTGGATCGGCCAAACTCTACCCATTTTTTCTCTGCACTTCCCTCTATTACTCCTTGAAGCTTCCCTTTGGTCAAAAGTCTTCCCAAGGATACCTTTGAGCTCAATCCAAAGGGAGTTACCCGATTTTAAGGATGTTAAAGAACGATCGAGTCAAGTCGGACCCGAGGTAAGGGATCCTACTCCTATCTTTCTTTTTTATGTACACTCTTTTATGTCATTACTTATAAGATAATATTTCTTGTTATTGTGATGTTCTTTTATATTACTCTTACTGTAATTTTTATGTTCATATGATGAGAGATCCTATTCTCTCTCATCAATCCATTTTAGAAGTTTTGAGTGGCACCGTTAGGCTGCCGAATTTTTGTAAGAGATCTAACCTCTCTCTTTCTCTTTAAGTACTCTCCTTTATGTCACTTATTTTAAGATCCTCTTTGTTATGATGGGGGATGTTATTTTATATTCCTCTTTCTGTAAATTTTATTGTAATGTGATGAGATACCCTATTTGATCTCATCAATCCATTTTTGGAAGTTTTAAGTGGTGCCGTTAGGCTGCCGAGTTTTTGTAAGGGATTTTTCATCTCACTTTTATTCCCGTGAGATTTATGCTACATTTTCCACAATTTCCTTTGAGTGGTGTATGTAATGACCATTATTTTACTCATTGTGTAATATTCTTTCATTTATGAGTATTTACATCAATGTTGTATTGTCCTTCTTTCACGGGGCGTATGTTTCGAAAGATACCCATGTCGGTAAGGGAACCTTTCACCCTCCTCTTTTTAAAAGACTTATTTTGTTATGTATTTTAATTCACATAATATTACTTTGGGATATGTTCTTACATATCCTTATTGATGTAAATTTTATGTCCAATGGATGAGATACCCTTTTTATCGCTCATCAACTCTTTTTCTGAATTTTGAAGTGACGCCGTTAGGCTGTCTAACTATTGCAAGGGAACTTCTTAACCCAATTTCGATTCTTTGGGATAAACTTGTACACCTTGAATATGTCGTTCTATGATTATGTGTGAATTTTCTCTAATTTTTTTAAACTTAATACCCACTTATATTTCGTGTATTCGTTTGTCACACATAGTTATGTAACTGATTTATCCTTAATCCAAGGATACCGTCTTTGTATGGGACTTCGTCTCAATCTCCTTTCATTGAGACATATTTTGTTTTATACACAACTTTATTTTATACGGTGTATAAACCCCTTTTACTTTTACATTTATCCAAAAGGAATATTTTTATACGAAGTGTTTTACTAAACGAAAAAGGGAATGTTTTTGTTGTACGTATGCGGCGACAACGACTTCTCCACCGCCATGAACATTATTTGAGTTTCGGCTTCCTCTACAAGCCATACCTTCTTTTTAAAAGAATAATAAATACCATGTTTTACTTTTCTTTTATTTTGGTATTGAAAATGATTTTCATAATATATTTATATCAATGTGTTTTATTGATATCTTGTTATTGAAAGGTGGAAATGTTATGTTTCCTTTATGCATGTTTTATGTGATAAGATTATGTTATGGTTCTTGGTAATTGTTATGAATACGGGTGGTTCCGTGACAAACTAAGGGCGGGTGAGCCCGATATAGCTCTCCAATGCATTGGGTAACGCGAAGGAGTGAAACATTAAGGTTTCTCCGAAGAGATTTAGGGAATATACTATGATGGGTATTCCAAACGTAACCAAGAGGGTTACTCCCTACGTAAGAATGTAATGAATGCCTCAAGTTACCTTTATGTCTTATGATTTCTATGATTTTTTCATGGTTTTATGAGGTATGTTAAAGTGCCTATGTTTTATGGGTAAATTATGATTTCATTCTTATGTATATATGAACTCATGTTTCCTTTCCATATTTTTATAACCCTTACTGAGATTTTTATGCTCATACCATGTTTTTGAAATGTTTTTCACAGGTCAAGGGAAAGGTTCATGATGTGACGATAATGTCAAGGATGTGTCAAGAAAGAATCCGTGTTTTATTTTAAATATGTTTCCGTTGATGGGAAGAATGAATATTGTCTTTTATGCAACCACTTTGTTTAAATGTGGAATGTAATGCAAGTTTCATAATCTAATTCTCTAAAACTCTAAACCTAAAAAGATCCTTAATGTGTAATCTTGTAATAACTCAATATTAAGTAATGTTTAAGGCTGGGGCCTTATAACCTACATATCCTTATGAAAGGAATAAAAATCCTCGTATTTCGGTGCCTCTTAATGGGACACATCATACCTTTTAAGGTCAAGTGATAAGGACATAACCATACATTTTAATGTCATGTGTTAAGGACATCTAAGAAAAAGGTGCTTAGTCAGAGTTTGGTGTGGGACATATGCCAAAACAGCCTAATGAACATGGAAATGATATGGATTTTCATGTAAGATTAGACCCTGTTGGGAATATGGACCAAGGAGAACAAGGTAGATTTGAAATGTTAGGTTTGAACCTCAAGGAGGGTTCTTATGTATCCCATGTGGATGGGAATCAAATCCCACGTAGTTCGATGAGTCTCATAGGAGAGTATAATACTTTGAGAGAAATGAGTTTGGTCTTACTTCTTGAAAATGATTCCTTGATGATTTGGGGGTTTAATTTGGGGATTATTCCTAATAAGGTTTCCCAGATAATGGAATTAGTGTTGTATTTCTGGAGACGATATCTAATGAGCTCGAGCCCTAGAAAGGATTCCTACATATCTTGGGTTGAATAGGTATCAATGTTCTCATAATTCATTCAATTGTGGGTGTTTGTGAAATTTTTTAATCATCATGAATCTTTAATCCCACACGAGTCATGCTCGGTGTGAGAAACAAGAAGATGTGAAAGATTCAACAATGACATATACACTTTTCCTCCTCTCCTAATGGAAGAGGGCACACCTATAGCGGCGAGGGTGGATGAAAGAAAGGCGATGTGCCTTCCCTCTATTCACTTTACATTGGACAAGGGTCCAATGAAAAGAAGTAGGGATGATGGATAGGGGCTTACACCTGGATGGCTGCCCAAAAATTGATCCTGGTAGGGGAAGGATACTTCTCCTTTGATAAAATGGAAAAGTAGGTGTGAACCGTAGCTTCCCTACCATAAATTTGAGGTTTTGGCTCTTTGAGAAGAGAGAGGTCCTGACCCAAACCCTTATTCTCAGAACCGGGAACTTCCCAGCACCGTTCCTGTGAGAAAGTTCTATGTGACTATGAATATACAAACCCATATACACTCCATGAATCATAACCCCATTGTGAAACAAATGTGGGAGACCTCTAATTGCGGAAATACAAATCCAAATAAGAGACACACTGATGTGCCTTTACCATGGGTTATATATGTCTGGAGGTTTTGGTAGAGGCTTCAACATAGTCCCTTTCATATAAGGGAACCAATGAAGGAGATACCCTACCACGAATGGATTTAAATAGGGTAATTAAGATGGTATGTAGGCTGTATACTAAGCTCTTCTGTGTAGGTATCCCATGTTTCTGTGCTACGTAACTGTACTGCATAGGTGTTCCATGCAGGTGTGACGTACATGTTTGTATGATTATGGAAGAATATTTTTTTCTCATAGGGGAACCAAGAATATTTAAAAATTGTGAAAGACTTTAAAAAAATTCTTATCCCGTTTAATTATACATTCTCTCATACTTTAGAGAGATACCTGAGACAATTTGAGGGATCTGGGCGAAAGAGCTATGCAATGGGAGCTTCAGGGGTCGTTCAACTTTTTTAGTCTTCTAAATGGGGAGACCAAGGGTCCTATTTATAGGCGGGGATGTGGCATGGTCGAAGGAACATTGTCCACAAAGGTCCTCCACGCAGGTCTGTAGCGTAGGGGTAAAAAGATTATGATGGCGTGTAGGTATACCACGTAGCTCTGCCGTGCATGTATGTCGTGGAGCTCTTTGGATGGTTTGGATTTATTTTTAATTCATCGAACCTCACCTAGGAATTTTGGAATATCCAGGGCTATCTTCATAGTCTTTTTGTATTCTTAAGTAGTGTTAACAAAATCCCCCCTCAGGATTGGATCCAATTAGAAAGAGGGTCGATTCCCGAGGTAAAATTGTGAGGAAAAGACTATGGGTTAATTGCTGGACATCGTAGGATTTCCACGGAGCTACTTTTCATAGGTATGCCACATAGTGTTGTCATGCAGGTTCACAAATATCTATAAATAGCTTTGATCCTTTGTGATTTTCTTCATCTGTGCATCCAAATTTTCTTTCTCTCATTGTGTAGCTCTTTCGTCAAGCCTCAATGCATTGTGATGTCATGTAGTCTATTTGAAATTTTCTCAAGGTGAAACTATTTTAGTGATGGAGCTATGCATAAGGACTTAGTCTAAGGTGTTGCGCTAGGACCCTTGTCGAAGGTCATACACGACAAACCTCATCGAAGGATTTACGCAAACAATTTCCTTTTCCCAATTTTTGATTTCCTTTTACTTTAAATTTAAATTTAAGTCAACATTCCAGCCCAATAGGGGGAGTTTGGTAATTGTTTTTCAGTAAAATGGATCATTTTACAACCTCTAAGGAAGAAGCTAAGTCTCATCAAAATGAAATGATGAAGATCATTGGGCCATACTATTTTGAAGTTGTCGAAAGTACTCTTCCTGGACTATGGAAGGGTTTAATTCTGAATCAACATGAATATCCACAATGTCCTAACTTACCCTTGTATGGGCATGGGATTTTACAAGATTACCATGTTCCATATGTTAAGAAGTATTACCCAAGGAATTGGGTTCTATAATTCTCCAACTGTAATTTCATGAATATTAGTGCAAGGGGTTCCACATAATGATGGAACAATCCCTATTGGTTTCATCCTACATCGTAGTGGTGGTAATCCTGATATGATGGATCATGTGGTAGAGGCCAAGGTCACATTGCTATTATTCAACTTTTTGGGCTTCTCAGACAGATCAGTCTAATTATTTGAAGGAAGACTGAGATATTCATTCTGGAGGAGGTGTGAAACTTGAATGGATATGGGAATTTTGGGTGCCTGGACTTGTGCAGAATTCAGGAAAGATTTTTCAAATGTTTATATTTATGAAGCTATCTAGATATGACAAACATAGGTTTATAAAAATTATTTAATTTCTGAATTGTTGAGCTGATGGATTATGCAAACTAATTCTTTTCATTTGATGCATGGTGTAGCTGGCATTAGTTTGTGGGATATCTACCAAGTATATGGAGTTCCCATTCATGTGGAAATGTATGAAGAGTTTATTTCACTAGCTACAACATGGGGTGATGTTACAAATACACCACCATTGGCACATGAACTATTCAAAATGGAAATGAAATCACCCCATTATATGAATGATATTCATGCTAGGGTGTGGATGTAAGATTTTTTAGAACCAACAATAGAGAAAGGTCCCACTTTTTGATGTCCTACTATTTTTCCATCTGTAGATAAACGGGGTAGTTCAGGAACATGTTGGCCTACATTAGAGAGAAGTGACTATAATCACTGGGGCTAAAAATTCAAATCTAATATTGATGAAAAGATATGTTTAACTGCCTTCCTTCCCATGTGGTTAAGAATTTACTAGCTTCCAGTTCGTGAGTTCGGAGACTGTGTAAGGCCATAGAATTTTTTTATCACCACTAAATTAGTAGAGGGGAAGAATATTGGGTAAAAAACTTTTGTATTGGCAATAATTTTCTATTCCCTTTCGCATTTATACAGTGGCAATGATCCATTTAGAATTACAGGGACATTCTAAGTGTTGTGGGGCTGGATTGTAGCACATATTTCTTCATAATCAGCATGGAATTCAATTAGAGTCCCCAATGGTTGATTCACCCCATTTTTAGAGAAAGTTTCTTGTATCCATCCTCAAAATTTGAGACCTGATGTAGTGCTAAAGTCATTGAATGTCTCTAGAGAATTTATCTTCTTTCCTTTTGGTAACCAACAAACTGAAACATTTATTAATAATGGTAATGAAACGAATTATGAGCTGAGATCTTATATGATAGCATTCAGGGATGGTGTATTATTGACCAGGATTGATTGTGAAATTATATGTGAGGCTTATGTCCCTTATTGGTTTGCTCTTCAGTTTAGATGTCTTCAAAAATCAAATACTTTTCCACCCACGTATGTTAGACATGAGAAACACACAATGGTAGGAAGACAATTATGAATTCTAACGGCTTTAGAGGCATCCAAATTGTCCATTACATTAACTCTATCAGATGCATCCATCAGATTGGAAGCTGGATATGCTGATGTTTGGGATTCTTTATATCCTCAAGGGGCTCTTACAAAACGAATATATCAAGTGGTAGATACAATGACTGTTATTGCGTAGAAATTGTTATAAGAAGTCCAAGGACAGAGATGATGAATTTTTTTTAGAGGATTTAGAGCCTTCAAAACATATTTGCATGAGGTATACTAGGAAGACCAGAGCTAGAGAAGAAATACCTCTGACGCCAAGGTTATCCTGTTGCCGCCATCAAAAGAAGATTCATATTACATATGTTGAAATTTCTAAATAAGAAGGGAGGTTTGAAGAGGCTCACCATTTAGAAGGTGTTAAATCTCTTCCACAATCAACCATACCGAGATTGAGTTATGTGTGAACTTGATCCATTAGCCATTCAGAGAGTGTGACTTGAGATCTTAGGGATGCATGGGAATTCGAATACCAGATGTGGGTGACATTAAGGAACCTTCTAATTATAATCTGGATAATAATTTGACTGAAGTACATGATTATATTATGGAGATGGAGGCTTTTATATATACAACTGCTGAACAAATACTAGGCCTTAAAACAAGTATCTCATATGATGGACATAGGAATACATGAAGGGGTAATTATTGAATCTGAAGTGGAGGGAGATATTAATGTTATTACTGAGAAAAATTTTTTCTTTTATTTTTTCTCAATTATTCTTTACCATTCACCATCATTAATCTTGATGAAATGTATTTTTGTTGATTGAATTCAAGGAAGGAAACTCCAGACCAGTTCTTGGATCACCAAGGTATGGGCCTGCATGTGCTCCCATAAATGCAATGAATGATCCTCCTAGGTCTCTAGAACTTTTTCCAGGAGCGAGAATCTTGAATGGGGTAATGGTGATGGATAATCATCATCCACTACCTCAAGTTTCTCCTACTAAGAGGAGTGTTTCAACTTCTCCCCAAGAATATGTAAATAAATAAAAGAGATCAATGAGATTTGTTTGAGGTGTTCACCGAAGGAGTAATTATTTATACTATCCTTAGGTCATTATAAATTGCTCAATATACTATGGTAATCAAATTTATCCTCTTGAAGGATCTATGTCTCTATCTTCTCTTAAGGGACTAAGAGATGATTCTTCAAGACCAGAGAAAGAAACCCCAGGAGAAACCCATGATCATGTTTATGGATCTGCTATATTAGAAGATAAATCATCAAAAGATTCATCTGTACCCACTCCTGGATCTACTAAGAGAAATAAAAGCCATGGTAAGATCAAATAAATTTCTCATGAATATTAAAATATCTGCTAATATTATTTTTTCAATGTATCTTAGATCAATTATTTTTGCAATGGATCATGTAATAACCAATGCTGATATTCATATTGCTCCAGAAGAAGGGAACGAAAACCCAGGGAAATATGAAATAAATACTGATGCTGGACCAAACCTAGCAAGATATGATGATGCTATAAAAATTAAAGAACCAATGGAACATAATTTCAGCAGAGCCAATTTGGGCATAAAAAATGTTTGTGGATACCTTAAATAGCAAGGATGCTATAACATTCCAAGATGCATACACTGAAATGATGGATTAACTTAATAAAAAAATTGATATTCCATGTTCCATCAAGGATTTTGGGGATTTTTGTGAGGAATTTAAAGGACATAAGTTCTCATTCTTGAACTTTCCATACTTAAATGTTTTTCTTTACATGATACATTACATAAAAATTCACCTTATAGAGATTTATCCGAAGAAAATATTGCAAAGGCTCTTGAAGAATTGGGCATTCCACTCTATCCTTCTTCTGTTGAAGCTACATAAATACCTACAGAGGACCCTCTATCAAGATATGTTCTAGAGCCTTCAAATATGACAACTAGGAAAACTCAGTAGAATGACCCTTCTCAATAAACATATACTCAAACTGCTGAAGCTGAGAATACTAGAGATGGATTCAATTAAGTGTATGACTTATTATTGGGTAAATGTCATCGATAGTTTATATCATACTTTGTTTCTAACATTTTTATGAAACTGACAATGACCTTGATTTATCATTTAGGGCTATCAGCTCCCACAATTAGATCAGAAAGTGAAGCTTCCATGTTGGCTCAGGCATCAAGAGAAGGTGAAGCTTCTACTGTTCTGAGAGAGGCTAAACAAGACAACTCTTTAAGTGATATATTTCCAAAGTACATTTTCCCTCATGGTAGTGACTCAGATTCAGACTTAGAGATTCAATATGCTCTTGTCATGGCATGTAAGAAGACTTGTCGGCATATATGGAAAATAATTTTTGAGAAGCATTTTGATGAATTGTTGTCCCATTTTTTCAAACTCCCAACATTATTTTACGTATTGGGATTTAGTGCATTTAATTATCGACTAGTCTACAATGAAATGAAAGAGACCATTAACCGACTGGAGCAGGAGCATAAGCTGTAGAAATATTTTGAAAAGGCTAAACGACTAATCCATATTGAGTGCTTCCAAACTGTACTAGTTGAGGCAGAGAGATATCATAACAAGAAGTCGATCAAAATCAACCAACAAATTAAAGAACCCAGGAAGGAGTAATTATATCTTCAACAGAAACTACATGCTGTTCATAAAAAACATGAGAAATTGAACCAAACATCGGGAGAAACCCAATTTGAGGGGATTACATGATTTCAACTGCTATGTAAGAACTTTGTCAGGACGAGGAGGCTGGAGTTGCTCAGTTATCTCAACTTCAACAGGAAGATTATAGGGAACATGAACCTACTCAACAAATGAGGAGTCATGTAGAGATTTTATTTTAAAATATAATAGAGAGGTTCTATTTTGAGGATGAACCTCTGATTTTTTATAAATGAAAGAAATTTTATCTTCAATCATATATGTTCCCATTATTACTTTTTTTATTTCAATATTAAAGGTAATGATGATGATGAGTTTTTTAAACATCAAACCTTCATGTCAGAAAATCATGATTACAATGACAAGAATGTGGGTTCTTAGAATTTTCTTATTAAGCCGACGGGCCTAATGAGCATAGTTTGATTTTTACTAGACTTATATGGAAAATCCCAAAAAATTAGTGTCTTTTGACTTTTTATTTATAAATATTACCTAAATCATACAAAATGTACATTTAGTGAGATGGGAGACGACTTTTCTTCAGAGTTCTCTTTGTGGGTTCGCAATTTGATGAGTACCGCATCATTTTTTATTGGTAGTTTAGAGTCATGCATATTGGACTATAAAAGGATAATGTTTGAGGTCAAAATGTCTTTTACAATAAATTTTGAAATTAGATCCTAAACAAGACTCATCGACTAACAACTGCTTTAATATTCTTTAGATATTTCTAAGGGGAATCATGAGCCATGATTTTTATGGTCACCAAATTTAAAACTTATATCAACATAAGGGGAGTCTCTTCCAAGAAAAAAGTTACATTTATTTCACAAACCTGTTGTGGGAGTTGTGTTATGCAGGGCCAACTAGGGCATATGATGCATAGTCAAATAGTAGAATCTTTTGACTGAAAGTAGCATTATGTAGGAATACTTTATGCAAGGACACCTACGGGAACGTGCTGCATAGTCAGGCAAACGAGATCTTAGGAATTTGGCATTTTACTACTGATAGATAAGGGAAAATAAAATTTGGTTTAATCAACACCACAGTGAGTGGTTTTTCCAAGGAAATGAATTTTAAGAATAAAATGGATATTTTATGCGGACACATGTCATGAATAAAAAAACCATTTCAATAATAATTTGGTGTATGAAGAATGTTATAAATTTATTAGAATGGGAAATTTCTGATATCATATTGTGCAGTTTTAAGTTATGCAGTGAGGACATGATACCGTGCAATTTTAAGACACAGAGTGAGGACATGGTGTAAATTTAATTTAAGGTCTTTAGCTCTGACCAAAGGTATGATACTATCCCAATTTCTTGATAATTTGTTTGGAAACATATTACCATATTCAGTTATGGATGGGAAAATTGTAAAATGCGATTTGGGAATTTCCAGATCTGAATAATGATATAGAAAAAGGGATAAAGGCATTAGAGGAAGTTTTTTCCAAGAATGAAGTTACCATTATTTGAAAAACTTGTTACAAGAGTTTTATTATGCAGGGCCAACTAGGGAATATGCTGCATATCCAAATAGTGTAATCTTTTTACTAATGGGCCCGTTATGTAGGAAAATTATGCATGGCCACCTTAGGGCACGTACTATATAGTCAAGAAAAAGAGCTCTCAGAAGTTTGACATTCTATTGATAAAAGATGATGAAGATTTTTAAAGATTATGATTTTCTGAAGCACAAATTTTGGTTTATGGATAAAGGTACCTAAAAATGGAGAGGGAATTTACAACCAAGATTTCTAAAGAATCGTAGGAATTGGACTTCTACGAAGGTCTGACCCAAACATCAGAGGTATGGTGTCTGTAGTTTTAGGTCATATGAATAGGACCAGAAATTGAAACAATATATGATATATGGCCAAGTTATCCAAGTTTATTTCACATTACATTTAACACATGGATAGAGAGATGTGTTAACCACAGTCCTGAAGAATTTTAGATCAAGAGAAAGATAATGGGACAAATATAACTAAATGACTGTTTTGAAATATAAATTGTTGAATATTGTTATAAAAGTTTTAAGGGAAAAAATACAATATAACCAAGAAATAAATTACCATCTTTTGAACAACCCGTTATGGGGGCTGTATTATGCATGGCCAACTGGGGCATATAATGTATAGCCAAATAGTGGAATCTTTTGACTGACATGCTCGTTATATAGGAAACTTATGCAAGGCCACCTAAGGGCATGTACAACATAGTCAGCCAAAAGAGTTCTCAGGTATTAGAAACTCTGTCACCAGTTACTACAAGAAACATTATGAATATTTAGAAATATTCAAGACTAAGAGAGTGAAATATAGAAGGGGGTTATGCTCAATTCACATAAGCAAAATTTTAATCAATATTGGCAATGAGTTTGATGTCCTTTACATAGATCTGACTCATATATAAAATGGATAATTTCTTTGTTTCCTTTTGTATTGACATTGTGATGTGTAGTTTAAAGTCATGCAACGAGGACATTATACTGTGCAGTTTTAAGTCATGCAGTGGGGACATTTTACTATGCATTTTTAAGTCATGCAGTGAGGACATTATACTGTATAGTTTTAAGTCATGCAGTGAGGACATTGATATACCCATAAGAAATCAAGACACCTTATTTATATAAAGAATATTTTTTCCTAATTCCAAAGTCCACGTGATCTATGCTTGATGTGAAAAACATGGAGCAGTAAGGGTTTATTCCATAACACAAAGGTGACATAAGTGAAGAATATGGCTGTTAGATTTCCTTGTAGTTTAACATCATGTGGTAAGGATGAAGATGAACCGATGTGAAAAGAAAGACATATTGTAACTGGACTAAGGGATAAAACCCAAGTGTCACTATGTGTCTTTCTAGGGGAAAGAATTAAGAAATACATAGTTCTTTAAACATTACCTATCCAGGTTTGATTCTTATATAAGAAATAAAGGGGTTTTTTATATCATGGATGTGCCCAATATTGGAGATCTGTTTGTCTCTACATATCTCATATATATGATAATCAAGACGCATGTTGTTATTTAAACATTCATTTCCCACACCAATCGAGTTTTACATGGGAAATAGGGGGATTTAACACATTCTAGAAGAATATTTAAATTTAAGACACAAGATGGTATGAAAATAAAACCAGGTATCTTAAAAAAGAACTATTTATAGATCTAGTTCATATACAGGAGAAGAAAACGGGAAAAAAATTTGTGGTTGTAGTTGTGCCCAAGATTGTAGATCCATGCATCTCTACGTATCTCAAATAGATGAGAATCAAGACACACATAGTTCTCAAAACAAGGTCCCTATGCAGATTTGACTCAGACATAGGGAAGAGAGGGACTTATGTGACACTAAGGAGTAGAAATTATGTCCATGATGCTTGCTTAGGGATGATCCTAACATTAAGTGGAGAAGATGTTAACCGTACAATGTAATGTCTTGTAAAGAGGACGAATGGTTTCATGCAGTTTAATGTTGTGAGACAAGGACAAATATGCTACACATTTTAACATCATGCATCATGGATGATTATGATTGTTATCCAGTTTAATGTATTGAAACTAGGACATTATATGTAGTTTTATGTCCTACAGTAAGGATGTGGGGGCTATGCAGTATCAGTCTTGCAGTGAGGATGATGTGTGCAACTACACACAGTATTTCTTCAATAATATCTCATTTATTAGAGTTTTAATAAGATCTCCATCCATTTAGATTAAGGAATATGCTCCATTTGAGTAGAACTTATGTATGGAATAAGGTCTTTACCACTTTGGATCAAGAAATGAAGGTTTCTTTCCTTGTATCATTGGAGTCCGGAGGACCAATACCCATTCTCCTTGAATAAATTAATGGAGGAAAACTTTCTTGTTAAAAGATTGCACTATTGTATTCTGATACACTTTAAAATGATGAAAAGTATGCAATATTTTCTCATCTAATCGTTCTAGCTCTTTAAATTTTTTTTAATAACACTAATATGTAGACAACTGATCACAGATTGTAACTCTGAGTGATTGAAATTTCATTTCAATTGGAAAACTACTTCTGTTCTGTATACCAATGAATAAGGAGTTTCTTGGGTGGGAGTACAGGTAGTAGCCCGATAATCCCATAAATCATGCAAAATTTTATCCGGCCAATATTTATTATCTTTATCCACTATCTTCTAGAGTATATTTGATAAGGCCTTATTGAAATCCTATATCTTTCCATTGGTCACTGCATGATAGTGAGACGAATGGTTGTATTTGATGTTGTGTTCCTGATATGACTTCTTTACCTCAATAGAACAAAAATTGGTGCCATTGTCTATCAATATAATATACGGGACACCAAATCTAGTGATGATGTTAGTTTTGACAAAATTAACAATGCTTTTGGCTCCGAATTCATTGAGAGGTATTTCCTCAGCCCATTTGGAGAAGAAGTCAGTATCAGTAAGCATATACTTTAACTATTTAGCCATAGATGGAGGATAAGGTCCTACTACATCCATTCCCCATGTGGAAAATGACCAGGTGTATTTAGCTGTATTTATCAACTCTGAAGGTTGATGAATGAAGTTAACACGCACTTAGAAAGGATGACATTTCTTAGTGGAATATGTGCAATCCTACATCATTGAAGGCCAAAAGTATCCAATCCTTTAGATTTGATCAGAAATCCTATTCTCAGACTGGTGAGGACCACAATCTCTTGAATATACTTCATTCATGACAACTTCAGTTTCTTCTCCATCAACACATCTGAATAGGATTCCATAAAATCCTCTTTTGTAGAGGATTTTCTTATGATATGGACTATCATGAAGAGTTAAATTGGTCATTATCATCGAATCTGTTCTTTTTCAACCCTAAATGGTGTAAGTACTTCATTTTGAAGGTATTCTTTGATAAGTGTTCTCCATTTCATGGTATGAACATATGGATCATAAATACAGCTAATTTAATTAATTTCCTCTATTCTGGTTTAGAAAAAAGGTGAGACCACATGAAAATGGGCTATGATGATGATTGTATCATCCCTAATTGGATCTAATAGGGGTGTAGCTGCATTAGCCATTGCATCAGATTGTGTATTTTGTGATCGTGAGACATAAGACAATGTTGGTTCTGAGGGAAATTCAACCATTACCCTCTGACAAAATCACAAAAATGGATTAACTCTGATTTTCTGATAGAATATTCCCCATTGATTTGTCTGATTACCAATTCTGAATCACCTATCACATTCATGTGATTCACTTGAACTTGAAGTTCCAATTCCAAGACTGCAACGAGAGCTTGATACTATGCCTCATTGTTGGTTCAACCTTCCAATAACAGGAAGAAATAAAGCAATACTACCTTTTCTGGCGAGATAAGGACAATTCCTAACTAAAATTTTTTGAGTTTAGGGTTTTCCATTCTCTTACCTATTGGACATCTGGAAGAACCATCAAAGTACATCTCCCATTTTTGGAAATTATCTTTAATAGAGAAGACCACTTCATCAAGATGTTAAATATTCAATGATGTATCTTCCACTGATGGGTGTTCAACAAGGAAGTTAGCCATATCATGTCCCTTTATTTCTTTATAAGGTACAAACTTGATATCAAAACAGTTTCAAAATAACAGCCCACCGTGCCAGACACCCTGTGAGCCTAGGATGAATGAGGATAAATTTGAGTAGGTTATTATGATACACCAATTTGACCACATGATGTTGCTGGTAGTGCCTCAATTTCTGAAATACAAAGATTAATTCCTTAAAGCACTTTTCAATAATTGAATACTGAGTTTCTGTATCAATCATAGTTTGAATCAGATTGTAAAGGCTATTTTCATTCCCAACATCGTTCTTTTGGGCAAGGAAGGCACCTAGCGATTTCTCTAAAGCTGTCACCTAAAGAATGAGTTCCCTTCCATAAAAAGTTGGAATTAATACTTGTGGACTTAAGATATATTTCTTGATTGTATTAAACACTTCTTGGAAATCTTCAGTCTATTGATAGGTGACTCCTTTTTTCATTAATCTAGTGAAGGGAAAACACTTTCCAACCAAATTTGCGATAAAGGGCCGAATATAGGCCATGTTTCCTTGGAGTCCTTTTAATTATTTAAAATTTTGAGGAGGTGACATGCCAATTACTGATTTTGTGTTCTCAGGATCAACTTCGATACCACGATGGCGTACAACGAAGCCAAGGAACTTTCCTAAGGTCACCCTGAAATCACATTTCAAGGGGTTCATCTTCAAACAGCGTTGCTGAAGTTTATTTAATTTAGTCTCCAGATCAGACAAGTGATTGGAACATTGTTTGGATTTGACCACTAAATCATCCACATAATATTAAACAAATTTCCCTAAGAAGTGTTTGAAGATATAGTGCATTGCAAATTGATACGTTGCACATGCATTATTTAAGAAAAAAGGGAATTAACCTATAGAAAAATACACCTTGAGGGGATCTAAAGGCTATATATTCTTCATCCTATAGGGACATAAGGATTTGATTATACCCAGAGTATACATTCATGAAGGAAAGGGCTTAATATCTAGCTGTTTCATCAATTAAAAGCTCTGTGATCGGGAATAGAAAGACATCTTTAAGACAATTCCAGTTAAGATATCTGAAATCAATGCAAGCTATGATTTTCCCATTATTCTTTTTCACTGGGACAATTTTGGTTAGCCATTTGGGATATTGAACTTCCATTAAAAAGTTACCCTTTATAATCTTATCAACTTCATGTTCAATTTTAGAGGTAGGAGTTGGGTGTGTTCTTATCACTGCCTTCTTGAATCCTTGATGCTCTTCTGAAAAACCCAAATGATGAGTAGCTACATCATGATTAAGACATGAAATTTCTATATAATTCCAAACAAATATATCTCGAAATTTGATTAAAAATTTTGTATACACCTCTTTCTAGATATAAGTCATGGGCTCACTAATTAGAGTGGGGAGTGGATCTTCTTCTATACCCAGATTTATTTCTCTGAGCTCATCCACAGTGGTAGAGACACCTTCCTCAAATGATGGAGTAGAATCCCTGAGATCTTACTATTATTCCTCTTTATATGTTACTTATTTATTTCTACTTTCATAGTAGATGAATAATAAAAAAATCTAGAGTTAGGGGGAATTCTGTATTTGAAAACCCTAAATAAGATTCCACCATTTCTGACCCTACTGATGATAAAAGGTCTTCCTGTGGTAAGAAAGAGGAGATGATGGATTGGGAATCAACATCTTTTTCTACCTCTAGCATTTCTAAAACTACTTCTATTCTGACTGAAAAATTAGAGGCTTGATTTATTTCGGAAGATGAAATAAAAACATCTCTATTTAAGCTTCAATAACTACTTGGTGAACCAACAATTTTCCCATGCTGTCAGGCTCGATTTCCATGATTGAAATTATGGAAGTTACTGGATGAATGCTTGAATTTGGGTTTACCATTTCAATTTAATTTATATGTAACACATAATATGTACTCAAATGTATTAATGAGTTTTCTAGGATCCTTTCCAATCCATTAAAATCATTGATTAGGGTTACCTTCTTTGTCATAGTCCTCATTCCATTCATGTGATAAAATTTTACCTCAATGTATTGAGATTCACATGTTGTTAATGGATCCTTATCACCATACAGTGTCCCAATTTGACCATTGAAATATTATTTGAGACATTGATGGTATGGATAAGGTATGGACACATGTTGATGTAGACAAGGCCTTCCAAGAAGAATGTTGAAGGTTGTGTCCTGACGGAAAACCATGAAATATGAATTAGACACAAGATCCCCAAACTGATTTCTGAGTGTAATCTCACCCATAGGTTCTTGTTCATTATTTTCATAACCTTGGAACATTAATCTGGAAGGAGATAAGTCATATTCGGTAAGGTTAAATCGATGAAGTGTACAAATGAGAATGAGGTTGACTCTGGGGCCATTATTAATGAAGGATCGTCAGAAGCTTATGTCATTGAACCTTCTAGTTAGATATAAGGGCCTAATATGTCTATATAAAACATCATATCCATTTTCATCTATAAAATATATGACTTCATGACATTCTTCCAGATCATTTTCAACATGGTAAACCTAAACAACATCAACTTCAGTTTCAAACTTGTGAGGAGTTGAAAAAGTCACAATAAGTGCTTCTTGATGATCTTTTGATAGATTCAAGGCATCCAAAATTAACAAATTGGATGGTAGTTGGGACAACTATTTCATGAAATCATACTTCTGGTTTAGAGGTCTGTGTTTCCCAGTATGGAAATGCGGGTTTGCAGGTACCTTGGAAGTTTATGCTCCTGATGTAGATGTACCCTATTTCGGAGTAGAATATGAAAATACTCTTGGATATCATATATTAGACTAATCAGGTTTATCTATTTACTGATAGGAAGATGGTATGGCTTCTAATATGTACTCCATAATAATCATGTCAAGACCAAATCTATCATGCATGGAAGAATCTACTTTTTCTTGTTGATATCGTTGAAGGGATCTTTCACGAGTTTACACCGTATATATGGTTTGAGAAGGGTAGAGTTAAAATAGTGGCTTCTATAATTCCCACTCCTTCCCCTGTATCCTCAACCTTGGCCACTTCATATAGTTCCCCAGTTAGGTATAGTGAACATCAGATCATTATAATAAAAATCACCATTAGAATAAGTATCCGCTAAGATGAAAATGTTGACAGAACCAAAGATCAATTATTTATTTGATGAACATTCTATATTAAAGGTCTGTTCTTGTTGTGCCGTTTGAAGGGGTGGTGCCCATGATTTCTAAGTAGATGACCTAAAATTTTCCAGGTTCAAGGAAAAATTTGCCCTTGGCACGAGCTCATCTTTTTTTGACTTCTCTTTTTTTCTTATAATCATGTTGCTTCTTTGAGGATTGATCTTTTTACGATTTTAGTTTTTCTGTGTCTAGAGTGTCAAAAGACACAATCAGTTGTTTAAACTGTGTTTGTAAAATGGCATGAGTTCGGTTGATCATTTTCCTGATCATCCAATCATCATATTTCTGCACATTTTTTACTTTTTACTTCTTTCCATTCACTTTCTTCCTCTAGATCAGTAGTAGTAACACATGATACTTGAGATGAAAAACTTTTCATTTTCACTTGTCCAAAGTCTACCATTTTTTAGAGGAGGTCTTTGAAAACAAACCACTCATGAATTGGATGCCTCAAAATCTGGTGAAAGGGAAAATAATTTAGAAGATCTTCACCTCCTACTTTGTTTGGTTTCTTCGGCCATGAAAACTAAACCAAATTTTTTTCCAGAGTTGAGATGAAGTAATCAGGAACTTGTTCTTTCTGGAATGAATAAAATTTTTTCTTTAATTACTCAAAATATTTTTTCCTTTGATATCTTTAGTTATTTTGGTGAGGTGGTTGTTTCTACTGACACTCTGGAGGAAGATCCCTTTGATATGATGAAGGTTTTGATGTGGAAGTAGGTACATGTTCTTTCTTAAGTGTAATAGTAACAACCTATTCTTTCCTTATTCTTCTTCCCAGAGATGATGGAATTACACGAGTTTTATCCTTAGTTTCTATAATATAATATTCTATCTGTTGTGAAATTGAAGTAAAGTTTCAAAACCCTCCTATGTATTTCATAGGGATCAGTGGTGTGCGTAACTCGTCACACATATTTTCCACACAAATTGGAAGCAACTCTTCTTGATGGAGTTCCAGACTTAAGAAATACGTTAAACCTTTCCATCACGAAATGAAATATGAAACTATTTCATTCTCACTTTGTTTTTAATTTTTATGATCAAGAACTTTTGTCTTCGGTAATGTTGAGAAAAATTGAAGAAGGAATTTATGATGGAGATCATCCCATCCAGTAATTGACCGAGATTTCAAAATTTTATACCATACAAAAGCTAGTCCCTGTAATGACTGCATAGTACACCTAAGCTTTACTACTTCTTGTTATTGAGTAGTTCCCATCATGGGATCACAAAGAGAAATAAAACATGTTAACTGTTGTTCCGGATCTCCTAAACCATTGAAGATTGGGAATGTAGTATTCAAAAAATTTGGTGGGGGAGGAATCAGATCTACCCATTCAGGGTAAGCTTTCTTTTCTGGTTAAACTGGCACACACCATTATTCAATGGCTTCCAATATAGTTGTTAATGCATCAATTATATTCATAAGAACTTGGGGAATATCTGGATGAGGTGGGACCTGTACAGGTATATTAGATTGAACTTGAGCTGGTGCAACAACTAGGAAAACCACTGGTGGTGGTGCTGGTATTTTCCTTGGATAAACCACTGGAATAGACCTATAAGGATGTGTTTTATCCTGCCTTGTTTGTGTACCCAATTAAGGTAATTAATTATCCACATATATAGTTACCACAAATCCTTTTTTCCTAGGAGATCCTAAAGGATGTGAAAGTTGAGTATCTTTATTGGGGACTACGTCTAGCAGAAATGTTTCTTCGAAGTAAATCTATATTGAGTCGTTTCAACTATTTCATCTCCCCTTGTAACTGTGAAAATATCTCTCCAGGAGAAAGATATTTAACTTCTCCAGTGGAAAAGTGAGATGGAATCTTACTTTTACCTTTCCCCTTATTATTTTATTTTAGGAGGGGTGGGATTTGGTTATTTGAAGGAATAACTAAATTCTAGGTAAGCTTCTGATTTCAGGTATGTACACCTTCTCTATTTGATTCAGTGTATACCGTATTATGGATAAGAACATCATCTTCTGATTCCCCTAAATTAGACTCATTTTTTGGATATCTTCTATAATGGTGTTAATGACATTTACTAACACATAATGCATTGATGAAATTCTTCTATTATCATTGTAAGATCATCTCCTTATGTATCTTCCATGAGACTCTAATATCCTATATAATGGATTCTCAGGAGCTGTTTGATGGACAGTAAATCAAAGGGAATCCTTGTATATTTTAGTTGTGCACTATTTGTGGCTTCTTCCCTAATGGGAGAAAACTGAATTCCATTGAGGAGAGGATAGTATATTTAAAAAAGCCCCCAGCCCTATAGGATGGGGATATTCCTTTTCTTAATCTTCAAACCTTTGAATTTTTTTAAATGAATTTAATGGTTGAATTAAATAAAACCCTATCCCTACAAGCTAGTGTGGATCTTGAACTACTATGGCTGAGATTCGTTCATCTTCTCTTCTGATTTTGCGAATTTTGGTTTGGAAATTAGCTGGGTGCATTATCCAACAACCACTCAAATAACCTATTTCGGAATATCACGGTGCTATTTCAGAGATTTTCATTATATGACGGTTGACATTCTCTAAGTGGGAGGTCTGATCAAGATTCTCAGAAGATTTATGTAAAATTAACTCAAGTTCTTTCTTTCATTGGGCATGATTTTGATGAGAGCTATTTGAGGCTTGTTCTTGATCATACATTTGATTACATACAAAATCTATTGATTGTGGGTGACATTGGTAAATAACATTGCATGAGAATACTTTTGTAGAACATTTCTGATTCTAGAGTGTAGTGAAATGCAATACTCTATGTGCACCCCATCCTCTGATATGAACATGAGATGGGGAATCAGAAATTAACTAGTGTGGCCTCGTTAGAGCATTGAGGCATGCACCCTAAAGGGTTCTATGCTACTTTACAACTTTTGGATGTTGGGAAACTAAGAGAGATGCCTTGTAAATTTGGCGTTTCAACCCTTCTATTACCTTTATAAGATTTTTATATTCATCATATTGTAATAGATTGGTTTTCAAATGAAGAAGAGTCTTTTATAAGTTTAGGTGGATAACTTGAATTCAATTATCTTCCATCAATTATGGAATTTTATACTGAGAATTTTAAAGGGCCATAACATGACTGGTATTTCTTGTTCGGACAATTTATTTATCATGTTTAGAATATCTTCATCAGCTTTTACTACAGGTTTCTCCACTTGGTCTGACCAAAGTAGACACTCCGTATTAGAAGAAAAATTACCCAAGGGAGTTTTAGAGAATGACCATTCACTTAAGATGTCCTATAATGGAGAAAGTATTTCACCTGTCAATGACTAGGCCTCTGACATGACTGGATTTGTGTTGGAAAGTGCCTGAGATAGAAGGGCTTTCTCATCACTATATTGTCAACTATAGAATTATCTTAGAAATTAGAAATACTACTTAAGAGAGGACTTTTTTTGTGAATTCCATCATGGGGAGAAACACAACGGTGGATTATAGAAAGGGATAAATACTCTTGTTCCTTGGTCTTCAGGCCACACAAAGGGTTACCGTGTCTATCATTTGAAGATAGGCTCTCTATATTGACCAAATTTTTATGAATCAAGCCTTCATAATGAAGTGTCCAGTGGGGAACTTCCGAATTACTACTACTACCCCCATAATTTGGTAATGAGAGGGTAAGATCTTAAGTTTCAATAGATAAATGTCCAAGGGATTCAAGAACTCCAGCATTAAGAGGAGCCTAATAGTAGCTTGACTCTTTATTTTCCAACTGTTTTTGGAGAGAATTATTCTTGGATGTTCTCTGACACTTAGTTAGGGCCACTTTTTTGGAGAAGTTGTTATAATGGGAATGTGTAGGTGCCTTCCATGGAGTGGATATCAGAACAGGCCGATTACATCTAATTAGAAGGGGTTTATGTTCCTTCTCCGGTTTTCCATAGGATATGGCCGAGTGTACCCCATGACCCTCCTGGACAATAACTGAGGTGAGTATTTCCTATGGGATGGCATGCTATGTGTGGGGACAGATTTATGTGTCTATTCCCCTAGTACTAATGAAGTATTTGTTATAATATCCAGAAATGGTTTCATAATATGGGCATGAATTTGTGTCTTCCCTTTCACAATTGATAATATGTGTTTGGTGTCTTCAGGGGCTGGAAGAGGAATATAATTACATTCCGTATCAGGATTATATGTATGTTCATGCTCCTATCCTCATTTTTATGTCAATGGGTATTGAGAGTACTCATGCATGAGGGCAGAGAGTTGGGGCTGCCCTATATTTTCCATAGGAGCTTTCCAACCAACTTCTCCGGGTGCTGCCAAATGAGACTGTTGGCAGGCTTGATGAACGCTTCCTGGTGTATGTGCTTACGTACTGTTTCCCATCAAGTATGGTTGAAAAACTTCTTTCAATACTGGTATATGAGAATGCTAGTAGAATTGGTGATTGTAAGTAGGTGTATGTTCCTGTTTACCAGTTTCCACCACATTGGATTGGCAGGCTTCTTTAAATGCATTCAGAAGAGCTGCTAACTGGATGATAATATGTAAATAGGTGTATGTTTTTATTCATGGTACTCCACCAGATTTGTCTAGTGGTATTGGTGGGTTGCTACCAGAAGAGTCTGCTGGGAAAAAAATTAGGACAGACGAGTGTATGTAGCCACTTATTGTTCACCATAAAGTTAGGTTGATGGAATTATCTAGAGGGAAAATAGGTAAGAACCAACTACATGTTGGCCAAACGATGTCCTCGATGGTTCTTCTTGTGTGCCTAGGTTTGAGTGACCCGAGATAAACGTCCAGAGGCAACACCTCCACCATGTTGGGGGTTCACTATCGTGCGATTCTGCTGGAAGCAATTGTTGGTGGGAGTCCTCAAAAAGGACCCCTACATCTTTGGATTAAGGCCCTGAGTGACCTATTGATCAATCTACCTATAATATGGGAGGGACTTGTTGTTATGTTTTCAAGATAAGGACTCAATATGGTTGAAGATGGTGGTTGGCATCGTCTGCTTCCTGATCATCGATCATCGTTGGCGGGATGATCGAGGATTTTTATTGAACTAGAGATCCTATCGAGGAGCCTCCAAGGTTGTAATTTTATCATGCTGACAATACTCCTTTACCTACACGTTGGAGGTGAAGTGTTGAAGATTCTGGGTGGGCAGTGGCATCCTTCCTGTGGATGAGGACCCAGCCCGAATAGTGGTCGGGAAGTTTACAGATGTTGTCTTGAAGATGTCCATTTTGGACTGAAGGGAGTTCTGAAAAAACTAAGAACAACAATAAACTCCTTTAAAGTGATATCTTTTAGATGGATACATGCATGATTGATTCCCTTTTCTAGACTTCCTTTATCAATTGATAGGGTCCTAATAGGAGATTAACATTATTAACTTTGTTAAGGATTCACGTCAGTTTCACCATTTTTGTTTCGTAGTTCTTTGAAACATGTGTTCTGGTTTTAAGAATCACTGTTTCCAGGTAGTTTCCATTGGATTTATTCATGGAACCAGATACTTCCAACATTTCTTTATTCCAAAGGTACCTACTTTACTAAGGATGGTGTTTGTTATGTTTGAACTTTATGATACATAAGAAGGTGAATTTCCAAAAGGATGGGAGTTCGAACTCATCACACCCTTTTTGAGGAAATTATTGTCTACTTTGAGACTCCCTTTTATATTTAAGACATTTTCATTAATCCTTATTAATTCACCAAGTATAAAATATGTTTCGATTATAATTTTCAATCACTTATTAACATGTGTATAATTTAGAATCATTAGTTTGTATTCAAGGTTACTTATTAAAGGATATATCCATATGTATTCAAGGTTATCCATCAATATTAACATATCATATACTATATAGAAATTATTTTAATCAATGTTATGATGATACTGGTTTTTAAGCCACTCAGTGGGGAACTCTAGAAATTATTGTCATCCTGGGAGATGAAGGCTTTTTTTGATATTGGGATCATACCTAAGAAATGGGTTACCTACGTATCCTTGTGAAAGGAATCTGAACCATCGTAGTTTGGTACCGCTTAATGGGACACATCATACCTTATAATGTCATGTAATAAGGACCTAATAGTAAAATTTAATGTCATGTGGTAAGTATATCTAAGTGAAAGGTTCTTAGTCAAAGTTTGGTGTTGGACTTATGCCGAAACAACCCAATGAACTTGGAAAGGATATGGGTTTCCATGTATGATTAGACCTTTTTGGGAATATAGACCAAGGAGAATAGGGTTGATTTGAAATGTTGGGTTTGAACCTCAAAGAGGCGTCCTAAATATCATAAATGGATGAAAATTGAAAAATACTTAGTTCCACGAGTTTCATTGGAGAGTATAGTCTTTTGAGAGAAATGAGTTTGGGTTTACTTCCTAAAAAGGATTCCGTGATGATTTGGGGGGTTTAATTTGGGGTTTATTCCTAAGAAGGATGCCCAAATTAAGGGAATTAGGGTTATATTCCTTGAGAGGATATCCAATGAGCTCGGGCCGTGGAAAGGCTTCCAATGTATCCTAGTTTGAATAAGAATCAGAGTTCTTGTACTTCATTGAATTGTGGGTGTTTGTGAAAATTTTGTAATGTTCATGAATCTCTAAGACCATGTGAGTCATACTTGGTGTGAGAAACAATAGGATATGAAATATTCATCAATGACACATACACCTTACCACCTCTGATGATGGAAGAGGGTGTGCCTATGGTGGAAAGGGTGGACGAGGGTGAGGCGACAAGACTTCCCTCTATTTAATTTACATGGGACAAGGGTCTAATGAAAGGAAAAAGGGATTAAGGTTAGGGGATTACAATTAGATGGCTACACTAAAATTTAACCTAGTAGGATAAGGAGACTGATCCTTTGTTCAAAATGAATAGTAGGTGTGAACCGTACCTTCCCTACCAGAAATTATAGGTTCCGACTATTTAAGAATGGAGAGGTCAGGACCCAAACCCTTAATATTGGAACTAGGAACTTCACAACACTGTTTATGGGAGAAATTTCCATGTGAATACAGATATAAAAACCCAAAAAATCTCCATAAATCCTAATCCGATCATGATAAAAATATGGGAAACCCTTAACTTTGAAAATACACACCCAAATAGAAGACACATTGATATGCCTTTTCCAGGGGTTTGATAACTCTGGAGGTTTTTGTGGAGGCTTCAACTTAGTCCCTTTTATATAATGGTACCAAGGAAGGAGATAACCTACCATGAATGGATTAAAATAGGGTACTTATGTTTGTATGTATGTTGTATACCATGCTCTGCCGCGTAGGTACTGTGCGCAAGTATGCCATGTAGGTACCCCACATTGCTACGCCGTGCAACGGTACCATGCAGGTGTGCCGCGAAGGTATGCCACACAGGTTTGTATGATGAATGGAGAATATTTTTCACATAGGGGAACCAAGCCTATGTAAAAATTGTGAAATACTTTCAAAACATGCTCATCTCATTTAATTATATATTATCTTGTACTTTAGAGATCTACCTGAGACAATTTTAGGGATATGAGTGAATGATCTATGTAATGGGAGCTTTCGGGGTCTTTAAAATTTTTCAGTCTTCAAAATGGGGAGCCCAAGGGTCCTCTTTATAGGCATGGATGGGGCCTGGTCAAAGGAGCGTTGTCCATACAGGTCCTTAGCACAGGTCCTCTGCACAAGTATTCCATGTAGGGGTACAGAAATTATGATGGCATGTAGGTATACTGTGTAGCTCTAATGTGTAGGTATACTGCACATCTCTTTGTAGGGTTTGTCTTTCCATTTAATTCTTCGATCCTTGCCTTGGGATTTTGGAATATATAGGGCTATCTTCATACACTTACATTGGAAATTACTTATAACTTATGGGTCTTAATTTCCATCTAGGAAGGGGATTTATCTCATATGGTTGGGGAGAAACTCAACATTGAAGGATATTCATAATATACTATATTTTATAAATGTATTTACATATGAGGTTCCTAGTCTACCTTTGAATCTTCATGTTTAGTTTTGAATAGAACTCATATATGGTGCTACTACTATTTCAAAGGTTCTATATAGAATGGAACTGATTGAGTTATAGTAATTGAATAAGAAACTTTAGGAGAATCTGGATAAGGCATTTATATACCAAAGTGTGTCACCTTAGGGATCACGTGTTGTTTTAAGAAGAATGATGGGTAAATGTATATTTTCATTGATTATAAAAAACATAACAATATTTCAATCAAGAAAAATTTTACTCTATACTATATTGATTATTTGTTTGATCAATTATGAGGAGATACTTAAGAAGGAGGATATACCCAAGAAAACATTTTCATATGAGGTTTGGGAATTATGAATTTTTAGTGATTCCATTTGGACTTACTAACTATCCTACAATCTTCCTAGGTTTAAAGAACAAAGTATTTAGAGAATAGAATGATTAGTTTATAGTAGTATTTATGGATGATATTATTATATATTCAAAAATATTGGAAGACCATGGAGATCATTTGAGAATTATGCTTAGGACCTTGATGAATGAAAAGTGGTATGCTAAATTTTTCAATTGTGAATTTTTCCATTATAAAGTTTCATTCGTGGGTCATATAACATCAACTGATGGTATATATATATATATAGATCCTTCATATAATGAAGTTTTTAAACAATGGCCTAGACTAACCAAAGGTACTGAAATTTGTATTCTTGTTGGATTTTTAGGATACTTCTAAGTGTTTTTGGGAGATTTGTCATGAATATCTAATATACTCACTATGTTGACTCAAAAGGGGGTTAAACTCTTGAGGACAAATTAATGTGAAGAGAATTTCAAGGAACATAATAGAAGTTTTGTTAGTTTACCTATTCTCACACTACCCTGTAGTGAAGTAGTATTTATGATTTATAATTAAGAATAAAATAATGGTCTGGGATATTTCCTCATGTAGAATGATATGGCGATAGAATATTCCTCACGCCAGTTGAAAATAAATGATAAAAAATTAATTGACTATTTATTTGGAGTCAGAATCATTAATTTTTTAATTAAAGGTATGTAGACATTATCTTTTGGTGAAAGGTCTGACATATATATGGATGATAAAAGTTTTAAGTGTATATTCACATAAATAGAGTTAATATGTACCAAATAATTTGGTTGTAGATGATTAAATATTATGACTACTTAATATGTTACATCCTTGGGATGGTGAAAATGGGGGATAATGATCTGAGTTGGAAGGACCATACTATTTTGGGCATAATAACGATTAAAGGAGATCCAATACATATTAATATTTAGAATATAGAACTTAAAATCCCATGGAAAGAGGATATAATCTATCTTTATCAAATGAATGTTCAACCCTCCATCCACATAAGTATTAAAGAGGTGTAGAATGAGGATGTGGAACTGTAAAATAAGGTTAGAAATCTTCATGAGTTTAACCATGATTGTGATGGAATGATACGGTTCCAAAATTGAGTATGTGTCCCTATAATACTAGATTTGAATGAGCTATTAGATGATGCTCACAGTTCATAATTCTCTATTCATCCTAGACATAAAAACATGTGTACAAATTTGAAAGAGTATTTATGGAGTGAAAACATGAAACATGATATTGTAGAGTATGCATCTGGATTCTTGGTATATAATCAAGTTGAGGAATAGAGAAAAAAATTATAAGGGAATGTTACAATCATGAACCATACTAGAATTTAAATGGGGAAACATTACAGAATATTTCATTGTTAGACACCCCAAAAAATATGAGGGGAACAATGCTATCTGAGTTGGAGTAAATCACCTTATATAGTCAACACACTTGATTTACATCAGATAAATTTTATCTCTTGATCAGATCACTAGGAAATATATTAAGTGGTGATATTTCATGGAGTACAACTCTGAACTATATCTGAACGAGATTCGAGGTTTACCTCGAAGTTAAGGACAAGTCTTCAGTAGGATCTTGACAAAGAGTTGAGGTTCAATAATGAATATCATCCTCAAATTGATGTTAAATATAAAATGACTATTAAAAAACTTGAATATATGTTGATAAACTGTATTATGGATTTAAAATGGTTTTTGGATCAACACCTTTATATGGTCATATTATATTACAACAATATATTTCACTCATGAATTTAGATGGCCCCTTATGAGGCCCTCTATGAAAATAAGTTTATAACCCCAATGTGATGGATTAACGTTATATAAATAAATCTATTAAGGCGTGAGCTAGTTGAGGAGGTGTCAAATAGATTTAGATCCATTTAACATCATATAGGGGAAGCTTAGAGTGGGCAAGAAAAGTTATGCTGAAAATAATCAGTGATATATAGAGTTCAATGTTGGTGACAAGGTTCTCCTATGATTACATCCTTGGAATAAGGTTATGAGATTTGGAAATAAGTGAAATCTAAGATCTAGATATATTATACCCTTTTAAATTCTTGATCATATTGTGATGGTATCTTATCACTTGGTACTTCCACCAAATGTCTCTCAAGTTCACGATATGTTCCACATATCTCTCCAAAGGAAGTACATACTTGATCTTCCACCTTTACCAAACTCATAGGGTTTAACACAAGAGTGATATATCTCATATGGAAAACAAAAAATGGATATTTTTAATCATAGAGAGAATGTTCTATAAAATAATATCACTCACCTGGTTAATGTTTTGTGGCAAAACCATAAATAGGAAGAAGCTATATGGGAACCTGAGGATTTGATGAGGTAGAAGAATCCTTATTTGTGTGTATAATAATGATATAATTTCAATGGAAAAATTCTTATAAGGGGTGTAAAATTTAACATCGTGATATTTATTATGATATAGTACTTAATAAATAAATATTATTTCTTCGATAAATTTCTCTACATCCATGACTAATTTAAAAAAAAATCATGATATACTATTATTTCATATCCATTTGATTGGTGGTTAAAAATTAGACAAAATTAATTATTATAATGGTTTGGTGGAAAAATTTATAAAATGAATTCATTTATTATCAATTTATTATAAATTAAAATAAAATCATTTTATATAAAAAGATTTGTATTTATGAAAAACCATTTTTAGGTGCAAAACATATTTTTATATAAATAAATTAAATTAACCAATATTTAAAAATTCTTTATTGAAATTTATATCTTATATATTCAATAAAATATTTTAACATTACTCTAATGTTTTATCTAAGAACGAGATAAGAATAAATCCAATTCTATTCTTAAAAAACACAATTTTACAAAAAAAAGATAGTTTTTGTTGCGTTTTACGTACTTATTTTAAAATGGATTTATACTACTTATAGAAACTGAATAAAAAAAATGGATTCCATATTTTTAAACATAAGGATCAAATTTTGTAAATATGATACTTTTATTTTTTTTAATTATGAATAGTAAACTTGGTAAATATTTTTCACCTCGGTAAGGGTAAAACATGGCTAAAACATTGGGATAAGGCTTTTCAATTTCCATAATATTTTTTATCCTATTGGATGAGTGGAGTTCATCCATGCTAATACATATTTCACAAATATGGGAACATGGTGCCATTTTTTTATTATGAAATTTATATTATTTTAAGAAAAGGATCATTACAAAATGTCACTCTATTGAATTTAATATCCCTATATTTTTTAGTGAGGTTAAAATGAGGATAATTATTTTTATAAATGATTATTTGAAATATTAATAATAATTTTTATCCTGGTAGTTTAATTTTAATTTTTAGCAATTAAATAATTACCTTAAATTCTTATAGAACTTTGACACTGTATCTGTTCAATTAATAGAAAAATTAAATAAATGATTTTAAATATATTGATATTTATAAAATTTTTAAAGACCCTAACCCCAATTCCACATTGTTGGGGGTTACATTATTACATTAGAATAAGATACAATAAATGACATACTGAAGGACTATATTATTTATTAGTCTTGGTAAAATAGATACATACTTTAATCTAACATTACAATTGAAAACATAAAATACAATATAGTATTTTCTTCGAGTGAATCATTTTTTACTCTAGTATAACCCTGCATATAAACCATAATACACATATTGGTATCATGGGGAAATAAATATAAGAAATTATTGAGTGAAAATACACAGTAAGAGTATGAATACAACAAAATCTATAATTAATAAATAAGTATAATCAATATGTAAAGGTAAATAACTGAAATGCATTCCTTTAAATCAGTTACCTGATCATAATACGGATAGAATAAATGATGATAAAATAATTCTATATAAATAATGACATAAGAATTAAACTTAAACATGAATATTATAACTAATCTAATAATTACATGGAACATTAATAACTAATATCATAATGGAGGAATACATAATGCGGGAAATCATAACCATACAACTAAGGCCTCATTCCAAGAAATATTACATAAATGGGTAATTCCAAGACCAATAACCAATGCTAGTTTGTGTCATGAGACCTACCGATGCATTAAGGGGCTATAGAGGGACCCACCCATCACTTATTATTTCCAATCCATTCATATTATTAATGGGGTGAATCATAATCAATATAAAAATCATTACTGAAAAAAAGCATATGAAATGGTAATAATTACTCGAATCAATAAACATAATCATAAACCATACAGAGTAATACGAATGGTATCAAAATGGAACATCCATAATCAAATTGATAAAAAAAATTGGGATAACTAATAAGAATGATGTCATTATAACACATCCTAATTGGATCATAAGTATAATAAATGGTTTATGGAATTAATGAATAGAAATACCATAAACATTTCCTTAAAAACATTATTGAGGAAATAACCTTTTTTACATTGATTTTTTTTTGAAAAATAACAGTTCAAAAAATCTATTCAAAATAATTTTATTTGAAAATAACATTTGAAACTTATATAGGAATACTTAAAATCCCAGAAGCCTTATCCTAGTTAGTGAGGTATCTCTAAGTGCATCCAAGAGACCCAGGTTCAAAACCAGGTGGATGCATAATTCATGGTACTGTAGAATTACTGTAGAAGGTACTGTTCGGTACTGTAGCAGTTGTAAATGTTCACCTTGGGCCACCTGTTTGGGATTGGAGTCCTTAAGGCCTTCGGGCCACCCATGCCTTCAGGTCACTAATGCTTTTAGGCAACCTTTAAGGAATTCGGGCCCCCTCAAGGCATTCAGGCCACCTCACGGTCTTTGAGCCACCTCAAGGCCTTCAGGATACCTCAAGGCCTTAGGGCCACCTGATATGTAGATGCCCAGACAAATTCTACAAGGATACATCTCTAGAGGAGGATTTGAGAGAATGGTTCATCAACCAGAGTAGACCTAAATGAATTTCGAAGAATGATAGGGTATGACATTGACATCAGTATCGGGCCTATGCAACACTTCACCTGATAGCTAGCCGAATATCCATGAAAAGGTAGAGAGATGATCACGATGCAGATTATGGGGAGAGCCGATTTTAAGAAGTCATAGTCTGTATGATTTCCTTAATACCTATGGGTCCTGTAATATCTCCAAGCCTATGGGCAATGTAATCACTAAACCTACAAGCCTTGTAATGGTTCCTACTCGTTCTTTGAAGGGGGGGGGGGGTATTAAAAATCAATAAAAAAGTAGGTTTTCAGGCCATTTAGGTAGGCATGCATGACTTAAAACATTTAGTGGTAATGGAAAAAAAATTCAATACATGTCATACACATTAAAAAAATATTCCTTTCACATTTTTGATAAAAGTCAAGTGATCCATGTTTAGAAAATCAAATGAAGACAATTTTTAATTTTTTTTGTAAAAATTAAAACATGGGAAAAAATGTATACAATAATTAATTTTGGAGAATTTTTGAAATCAGTTTTTAAAACCTTTTTAGAAAACATTATTTTGGAAGAAAAATGATTTTAAAAAAAAGAGCAAAATAAAGTACTAAATTCTTAAAAATATTTTCACAATAATTTTAACTAAAAAATATAGAAAATATAGTAGTAAAAATTAAAAATTTCCTAAATAACTATATGAGATTAAAATTCATGAGTTTTTTGGGTTATAGATATTAATATCACATCATCCTAAATTTAGTGACAAACATTCCCAATAAATAATGATATTGTAAAATAATTACTCACCACTTTGGTAAATTTTTAATCATAAGTACCATGATATAAATAACTTGTAATTAAAATATAAATTCCATGAGGATAAAGTTATTAATTATATATCATATAAATGTGTTAGTATATTCAGTACCGAAAAGAAATAAGTGGTGAGTATGTCATACGTCTCATGAATGTAAATGTGAGACATAAAACCCTACCTCAGGTCCAAATTTCTTCGTAAGTGTCTGAACCTCCTTTATAATAAATATAGGGTTAGTATAAATCTATTAACGAATCATAATAATATATTTAATACCATATAATATTTAATAACATTCTTTTATGACACGTTTGATAGAAATTCTCTGTTAAAGTCAATGTTTTAGGGGATAATTGATTCGTTTTCCATGTAAATTTTAGTTCGGTAATTCCAGTACTTTTATATTGATCATATAGATATCATATCCATAATGTAGAACATGATATAAAAATAATATATATTAATTATATATTTATTTATAGTAATTTATAATTGTTAGAGATAAAAAATAGATTACACTGTTCATGGAGACGATATGTCGTATGTATGCATTAACATTATTTCCATTTTTCATGATGGATGGAATGAAAGGAAAATAAATATTAATTCAAAATTAAATAATAATAATTATTTTTTTATATATAATTTTTATTAATCAATTACATCCTTATTATAATCCATGTAAAAATAAAATGAAAAACATTTCACATCGCTACGTGGAGGTAGGTAGTCCACACATATGCACAAACGACGTTATTTTTTTCCAATGGATTGGAAACTAAGAAGTTAGATGTAATATTATATTTAAATAATTATTGAAAGGTCATAAATATTATATATATTTATTATTTTTAACCTTACTTACATCTATTTAAATAGTATGTGAAAAATGAATCACATTGCTTCGTAAGGCAGTAGTCCGCCATATACATGAGAAATGTTATTGTATCCACTACAGAAAGGAAAGTGATAAGTTATATGAGATGTAATAATTAAATAAATATGAAAATTTCATAAATATGATATAAATATGTAAAATAATTCTTTATATCAATCCTTGAATGGTGGTGGTGGAAAATGAATTACATCAGTTCACGAGGAGGTAGTCCACCGTACATATGGTCTACAGTTTTGTTTCTCATTTGATGGAAGTGGAGATGGATATGTGTTATTAAATTAAAATAATAACATCTAAGAATACAGGATATACTAGTGTTATTATATTATAATTGTTTAATATTATTTAAGGTGGTGTAAAAATAAATAAAACTAATAATCACGTTTAATGTTTTTTCCTCTTCTTGAGAGACCGTCTTTAGGTTTATAACTAAATATTTGATAGGATGAATTCATAATAAAACTATGGACACTAGGATAAGGGGAATGAATTAAATAATATATTTGGGTTGGTATTTATGTAACCAAATGATTTTGTAAGTGTTAATAGGGGAGGAGAGTGGGTGACATTTTATAAGTGGGGGTGAAAACATTAATGGAATTTTTGAAAAGATAAAGTCATACCCATGTTTTTATCACGTAAAAAGACTAATTTTGTTTAATTATTTAAATTTAAATGTTATTAGGTCAAAATATTTTCCTAAAATTTATTTTGGACAAGTTTTAGTGCATTTTTAAAACCTATATTTTTAGTTTAACCCCTCAGTAAATGCATTTTTACCTTAATACTGATAATTAATATTCACTATTTTTACTATTCATTAACGTAAAAAAATAAGTTTACCATATTCTATAATTTTAATTATTTTTATTAAAATTATATAATTAATATTTCTTAATTCAATTCATATAATTTTAGTAATTAAATTTGAAATTAAACCTACAAACTTGTCAAAAAAAATGAGTTTTCCAAAGAAAATTTTTCAAAAGTTTAAATTGTTTTTATATCAAAATTAAATATTCAATTGATAAAAATGACAAAATTTATTTTAATTTTAATATAATTTAGCTAATTTTACTTTGAAAAAAATTTTAAAAAATTTTAAATTTTTATATAATTTAAATGAAAAGGCAGTTTTCATTAAAAATCAGTATTTCTCACTACTATTAAAAAAAATTAATATTTTTCAGGAATTCTCAACAAATCACCCAAGGATAATTTTTAAATGTAGATTTAAAAAAAAGAAGTTTATTTTTCCAAGTAAATTTTCTATGATTCTTAAAAATTATGTCTAAAATATGTGCGCAAAGTGTGATGAAACTGCCTTTTATAAAAATAATTTTTTTAGAAAACCTTTCATTTTTCCAAATGATTTTAATTTTCATTTCTAATCAGTTTATAACCGATGTTTCTATTTTATATATTTGTAAACCATTTAATTTTCATAATTTTTTTATTCCAATTCATACCCATCAACTTATTGGATATGTTATAATGGTGATGATGAAATGGTAATATTTTAGTAGCATAACATGTTTCATTTAAACCCGACATTACATATCATATATGATATTGAATATGATTTATTGTTTAAAAATGTTTGGGTATTTCATAATACCCACATAAATAATTTTTTTATCACAATTTAATCATGATCTTGGAAATTAAGGGTTTGATATTTGAAAATACCATTGTTTCCACATCATAAATAAGTTTAATGAATAATCCTCTCGATAAGAGATAAAGGGATATACAATGGTCATATAGAATAACACAAAACAAGGTTTCTAGGTTGGATAATATTTGTTGGAAGTGAAAATATGTTCATGGAAGAAAAACAAAAATAATTATAAAGAGTGATAGAGATCATTAATCACAATAAAGTGAATGATCAATGGAAATTTAAGGACCTCAAAACCATAAGTCTGTGATGACCTAAAAGGCCATTTGATTTATAATATATGGAGGTAATATGATAATATTTTTATTCAATATCCTTCTCTTAAATCTGTGGAATTATTTTACTTTCTAAGAATATAAAAAAATATACTAATATTTTACTATTTTACAATCATAATTTCATCCTTTAGTTGTGATTAGATGAATTTATACTTCATGTATTAATTTATAAAATTAATATCCAAAAATAATTTTTTTATTAATTTAGCAATGAAATTAACATTTTATGGAACAAAATATCCATAAATTAACGATAAGTAATTTATTATATATATAAATATTTTCTATAACCAAAATGGTTAAAATAGGTTATCCAATATAATAAATTAATATCTAAACCTCAATAGTAAATCTAGTAGATTAATATTAATATTTTTCCATCAAAATATTTAAGTAAAAAAATGACATATTAACTAGAAATATCATAGGCAAGTGGTAAGTGTAACACCCTTGGTACCCTTCAGTTGTGGGTTCAATCCCTATATAATTTTTATAAGTGATGGGTTATCACCAAACATTTAGGCCTCCTTTTTCCAAAACATTATTAATATAATAATTATAATGTTCCCAATTTGAAATAACCCACAATTAACTCAACATACATGGTAAAGTAATCCTTAAAGGTTACGAATACCTTCATAAAAACTTCTTTATCATCATTATCTTAGCAGTGGAAACATATTTAGGGTATATTATCCCTCAATAATGTGTTTTACAAGAAGTTTAACTTTCCATTGAATCACTTTTCTTGGTCATCAGTACCATTCAACATATTATCTCAAATCCTTAAAAAAGTACTATAATAAAATCCTTATACATTTACTAATTCGTATAGTTATAATATCATTGATAAAAAACTACTATAAAAATATTATTGAATCTAAACACAAGTATATTAATCATTCCACTTCATCAGTAGTAATAGAATAAGCTTCACCTTGATCCCTTTGCCTCTTTTGAGGTATATTCCCTTGAAAATTGGGGGATTAATTTGCATAGTGCACCATATACATATAGTTGAATAATTGTATGTTGGAATATTATTTATTACCCTTGAAATGAAAATCAGGGTGGAATTTATCTCCACACTTATAGAAAACTCCCATTACCGTCAAGAAAGTACTAGAGCGTTTCTTTATATAATAATAACATGGGGAAAATCATTATTTCCTATGTTCTCTTTATCCACCTTTTTATCTTTCTTCCTCTTATTATATTACATTACTTAGAATCTATAAGAATTAAATAATCATTTCTATATATTTATACCACATCATACCATTTCATTGTATAATGAGGATGTTTGGGAGACTAGTTCTGTTTGAATAATTGGATTTATCCCATTAAAGAAATTTTCAACATTACTGTTTATGTTATGTATGTAGTCTATAACATGACTTTTCAGCCTTGTAAATTTTGATTATTATTTTCAATATTTTAGTCATTCTTTTGTCTAAGACTCAATAATTTTCTCTCCATATCCGATTGTTTCTTATGAGAAAAATTCATTTTCAATAATATTACCATAAAATATTTAAATTCAATGTTTCATATTTCTTGTTCATTCTTAGTTTTTTGAATCAATAACCACTATTATTCCATATCTACCAAGAGATAATAAACTACAATAAAAACTTTCTCCCTTTAATTTCTTCCCAAAGTGAGAATTATATTATCCATGGAGCTTATTCACTTTTCATCTATAAACATATTTTTTCCCATTGAATGACTGAGGTTACTGACAAATAAATATGTCTAGCATTATTACACCACCTAGTGTACCAATAGGTTTCTCCATACAAGAAAGGTTATTCATCATAACTCGACCAATTTCCCAAATACAGTGATAATTTGATCTATTTTAGCTATTTCTATGGAACTAGATTCATTATCTTTCCCAAGATGGAAATACCAACAAGGGGTAAGTTAATTAATAAAATTTCCATTCATTCCATTAGGATTCATTTATAAGAAATGTAATACACTAGATTAGATCATAACATTATGAAACACAATTTATTAACCAAAAACTAGTGAAAAACTTAATATAAATTGAAAAATTTATGCATGGATAAACAGAAAATCAAAAACATGGTTTCTTTGGGAATGTTTTCATATCATAAAAATATGTTCAAATCCATCATAACATGTTTTCATGAAAATGTAAATTATACAAAGTAGAACCCCCAAAAGTGTCAAACTAGGTGTGATTTAAGAATAGTTTTCATATACCACGTAACACTTGAGTCAAGTTTGACACATCCTTTTCAAAGTTATTTCCTCTAGGGATATATATGCTTAAACTATATCCACTTGAAGTATCCTGACCTGGATGTATTTCTAGGAAAACCAAAAAATATATACCATACCAAAACCTTATGATGTTATTATATACATAGATTTATCCTCAATTTAAATTATAGGGTTATATTATTTAATATATGTTTTACTAAATATAGTTCTCATGGTTTATACCAAATGTCCTTTTATACCAACTGTAAGGACCCTGACCCACGTTTCCCAGAGTTAGTGGTTACTTCATTACATTGGCATAATATTCAAGGAATTCCATACCAAAGGAAAATATAGTTTGGTAGTATTGGTAAACTACACGCATAATTAAATCTCACATTACAATTGAAAACATAAAATAAAAAATAGTATCTTCTTTGAGTTCATCATTGTCTTCTCTAGAACAACCCTGCATTTTAATAATAATACACATCTTGGCATATGGGGGAAGGAAACATAATCAAGGGGTGAACTCAAATGGTTAGTATGGGTATTAATTTAATGGATTATATCATTTATAAATAATAATAATCAATATGGAAAGGTAAATTTATAAATAACATTCCATTCAATCAATTACTTGATCGTAATATGGTAGGAATAAATGATTATAACATAATTCCATATAAATAACCACATGAGATTGAAATGTAACCATGTATATTATAACTATTATAATAATAACATGAAGAATAAATAAATAATATCATAATGATGGAATTGATAATACTTTATAGCAAAACCATACCATCAATGCATTATGCGAAGACATCTTATATAAATGGGTAAGGCCTCAACCAAAAGAGAAAGCTAGTTTGTCTTATTAGAACTACTGATGAATCAAGTGAATATAGTGGGTCCTACCCATCACTTATTAAGTTCCATTCATTCATAATATGAAAGGGGTGAAACATAGTCAACATAAACATTCATATTTAATAACGAGCATACAAAATTTTAACAATTTCCCAAATCATTAAACATAATCATAAACCATATACATTAATATGGATTGTATCAAACTGGTACATCCCTAGTCAAATTGATCATAAAATATCTAGATTAATAATAAGAATCACATCACTACAACATATTCCCATTGGAGCATAAGTACATCCAAGGGTTGATGTTTTAAACAAATAGAAATAATATAAAAAGTTCATTACAAACATTCTCGAAGAAATATTTTTCTTAATTTGAAAAAATTATTAAAAATAAAACATCACAAAAATATTTTGAAAATATTTTTCTTTGAAAATAAAGTTTGAAAATTATAATTTATGACTTTAAATAGTGAGTTTTCATGATGGTAGATATTACATACATTCCATACACATAAAAAACATTTCTTTCACATTTTTAGTAAAATTAAAATGGGAATTGTTTAAAAAATGAAATGAATATTCCTTTCATTTTTTTGCAAAACGTTAAAAATGGGTAAAAAAGTATTTAATAAATAATTATATTGGGTTAATAAAAATATTTTTAAAAACATTTTTAGAAAACATTGTTTTGGATGAAATAATATTTTGGATCGAATAAAGAAATAAAGGTATATTTTATTAAAAACAATTAACAATCATTTTAACAACCAAATAGAGGGAAAAAATTACAAATATTTAAAAACTCCATGAATAAAAATCAGAGAATAAAATTCAAGAGTTTTTAAGTGATAGGGAATAATATTTCATTACTATAAGTCTAATAAAAACAATCTTGATAAATGATGAGATTGTAAATTAAACCCTTAAAAATTTAGTAAATTTTGAATCGTATGCCCTATGAAAGAAATAAACTTTAATTAAAATTAAAATTACATAAAGATAAATATATTAATAATATATCTTATCAATGGGAAACCACCCAAAATAAGTTATTGTTGAATACGACTTACATCTCATGAAAGTAAAAGTGAGACAAGAAACCCTTACATGTGGTTTGACTTCCTTTATATGTGTCTATACCTCCTGTATAATAAATATAGGTGTATTAAATATATATTATATAACCATAAACATATATTTCACAACATATTTTATTTAATTATAGTATTTTTACCCATTTATTAAAAATTATTTGTTAATAACACTATTTTAGTTGATAATTGATTCATTTTTCTTATATATTTTGATTCATAAATTTAGGCCCTTTTATATTGATAATTGTTATATCATATGAATAATTTTAACCATGATATAAATATAATATATATTAATTATATATATATATAGTTTAATTTATAAATGTTAGAGATAGAAAATGGATTACACAATTTGTGGAGATAGTAGACCATACATACGAATGAAAAATGTTTCCATTTTTCTCAATGGATGGAATTAATGGAATAAAAATATTAAATAACCATTAAAGAACAATTATTATGTCATATATATTATTTATTTTTATAAAATAAATTTTAATTACCATATATGAAAAAATAAAATGAAAAACATTTCACATCGCTATGCGGAGACGGTAGTCCACACGAGCGACGTTATTGTTTTCCCAGTAGATTAGAAGGTAAGGAGTTATATGTGATATTATATTTATATAAGTTTTTAAGTTAAAAAATATCAAATATGTTCATTAATTTTAACTTTATTACCATCCATGTTAAGCATAAGAAAAAAAACAAATGACATTGATTCATGAGGCGATAGTCCACCGCACACATGATCAACATCATTATATCCCCCATATAATAGAATGTGATATGGTATATGGGATATTATGTTTAAAGAAGTATAATAATTTCATAAATACCATATGAATATGTTATATCCAAAATCATATCCATTATTGAAAGTTGGTGATGGAAAACTAATTACATCATTCATAAGGCGGTAGTCTTCCATACATATGATTGGCAGTTTTGTCTCCCATTTAATAGAATTGGAGATATATTTGGGTTATACCATTAATATAATAACATAAATGTATATAGGGGATAATGGTGTTATTATATTATCATTGTTGAATATGATTTGAAGGAGGTGAAATAAGAAATAAAACAAATATGCATGTTTAGGAATTTCACCTCTTCTCCAGAGAGCCTATTTAAGTTTATAACGAAATATTTATTCAGAGGGATTCATTATATAATAAGACCTATAGTATTGGGATAGGGAATTAAGGAAGATATTTGTGAAGGTTTTTTACGAACCAACTGGTTTTTGAATTGTGAAGAGGGAAGGATATGGGGTGGCCTTTTATAAGTGTGGGCGAGGACACACATGGATTTTTTTTATTTAAAATTATATAGGTGGTAAGGACAAAATAAAACCATAAAATAGGTTTTGGAAAATGTTTTGGTTATTTTCGACCCTTATCTTCTTAGTTTATCCCCTAGTAAACCCATTTATACCTTAACTATTATAATTAATTTCAACTGTTTTCAATAATCATTATAATAAAAACATAAGTTGAAATTATTATATAATATTAATTACTCTGATTGAAAATATAGAATCAAGTTTTAAAAATTTAATTCATAGAATATATATAATTAAATTTAAAATTAAACCCATATATGCATTGAAAAAATTGGGTTTTCAAATAGAAACTTTCAAAAGATTTCAATGTTTTTATATCAAAATTCAACATGAAATTGATTTAAATGAGCTAAATTTGTAAACTTTTAATATAATAGAACTAATTTTACTTTGAAAACAATTTAAAATATAGTTTTAATTTTTAAATAATTTAAAAAATGCAGTTTTCTTTAAAAATAAGTATTTTTCATTATTCATCAAAAAAATTAATCATTTCAGAAATTTATAAAAAATTTACCTAAAGATAATTTTGAAATTTATATTTAAAAAATTAAGTTTATTTTTTAAAATTAATTTTATAAAATTATTAAAAGTTCATTTTAAAATATGCGCACAAAGTGGAATGAAACTTCCATTTAAAAAAATATATTTTTTCAGAAAACATAACTTTTTCTTTCAAAATATTTATATTTTCATTTATAATCTATAAATAACCAATGTGTTTATTTTATATTTATTCAAACCACATAATTTTCATAATTTAGTTATTCTTATTCATAATTGATAGATTATAATCGTCATGTTTAAATAATAGTATTTTAATAGAGTATCAAATTTTGTTTAAACATGGTGACTCATGCATTGCAAGCTATTGAAGAAAATTAATTTATTTTAAAAATAAATAAATTGTAAAGTATTAGTGTGTTACATTATCTTCTATGTTTTGTGCTGTATTTCATATATGATATCAAAGATGATATTCCCCTTTTAAAATTTCATGATATTACACAATTTTTATTAATTATTATGTTACGAGAATTTTTTAGATAAAAATAATATACTAGTGATGCTTGAAATTTTTTTATTTTAATTCGATTCCATTCATGTTTTCTTTAAAGTCAAACATGGTGAATTTTTTTGAAAATAATTTAAATGGTATCTTATGTTAAATACCATATTATTAAATGAATTAATATTAAAAAAATATATTATCCTTGGGAAAGTGAATAGGATATGGTTAAGAATATAAACCATTATCTAATTATGGTTAAATTTTCCTTTTATAGTAATATTCTTGACCCTTTAATAGTAAAAAACCTTAGTATCATGGTAATTTCAAAAATGGTTAACAAGGGGTTAATATAAAGAGATAAGGGTTAAAACACCACATAAACTAGTCAAAATATTATTATATGAGGGTATTTTGAATCATAATCATCCTTTATTAGGAATATATCAATTAAGATCAACTTGTACTATAAAATAAATTTATAATAATTTAATACTTTAAGTAATTCCAAGGGTGTGTGTTCGTTCATTTATAAAAGGGAACCTCATTATCTTCATTATAAACAAACTTTAATCCTTATAGATTAGTCAAGAAATCTATTTATATCATAAAACCTTCTTATTACATGTCTTAGAGATTTTATTTTATTTTAAATAGACCATCCTTGAAATACTTATGGTGTAAACCAATAAAGGTTTCTCAACAAATAGGCATAACTCTTAGCCAAGTATATTCAATTTTATATCTTTTTTAGCACATATAAATAAAAAGTATACATTATAAAATAATGAAATCAGTTCCTTAAAAATAATAATTTTTTATTATGATGATTCAGTAACCATTATTCACATACTTTCCATCATATGAAAAAAAGAAACATCAGTCGTGCATACATGTGGACCACCACCTCCAAAAAGTGATGCATTTCATTTTTCATCACCGCATTACATTGATGTTTAAATTGATGGGTTTACTAATTATATATGATATTTATGATATTATTTTAATTATTAAAAAGTGAATTGTTAATTACCTTAATTTCATTCCATCCATCAAAAACTGGAAACATCACTCATGCATACATATAGATTACCGTCTCCATGAAGTGATGAAATTAATTTCTCACCAACTCTTAATACGAATATTTATAATAGTTTGTATAATGATTCCATATGATAATTATGACACGATCAAAATTCTATAGAATATTTAACCATGATCAATGTATAATGATTATGACTTTCATACTGAAACAAGCATGAAATATGAAGCATTTATTAGATGAAACAATGATTTTAATATCAAATTTTCAATAAACAGATGATAAGGTGTTGTAGCTAAATCATATATGGTATGATATATATTAATTTAATTCTATAAAACATGTATAATAAATCTTTATTTATTGTATATTTTTTTTAACACATATAAAGAAATACAATAATTATTGTATGGGATTTATGTTTCAATCCCATTTTAATAGAGACTTTTTATACTTGAATTTCCATTGAGGAAATTATAAGTTACATATCTAATAATCCCTCATAATATTTATTACCCATTTTCTATTTACACAATTTTCATATTTTGATATCATTTCCCTCTCTTTCGTATTAAAAATGGTTCAAAAAATGTTTTTATGAAAACAAGTATATTTCTACTCTTTCAGTTGGATATATTTTGCTTCCATATCCCTATTTTATAATTTTTCTCAAGAATATTTTTTGGATATTTTCCATTTATTTATTAATGTAATTTTTACTCATGTTTTAATTTTTATTTTTTTTAATTTTTTAAATAGGTAATTTTTATCGAAGGCGTGAATAGAATGATCATTTTAATGATTAAAACATAAAGAAAATTTCACATGATCATAACCAATCAATGATTTTATGATTTCATTACATGTTTTATGTCACATTTTCAAGAATTTTTTCAATAATATTTTGGAAATTTTTTATATTTTAAATAATTGGTATCAAAATGAAATGGTTATTTACCTCAAGAAATATTGCAGTGATATTTTAAAAATATTTGTCATATATGATAAAATATTTTGATATTATTTATTCTTTAATGGGTATGTGATCCATTTATTCCATCAGTATTCTTTTTCTGGATTTTTTATGGTTATGATAATTAGATTTTTATTATACCCATTCATTTACCATAGGTTATTGTATGATGAAATGATGAAATGTTTATGAAACCTATTTCATTCCTATGATTTATTATTTGTTGAAATGTTAAATGTTTTATGATATTGTGACAAACATATGTATGGATTTTATTATATAAAGATTACATCCATTAGAGCCCTCAAATGCATTGGGAAAATGTTTATATATCATGATATAATTATGGATAATTAGTATATGTACTCGATCCACTCTAGTATATAGGTAAGGATGCCTAATCCACTATGATATAAAAAATATGTTGGGATTCATGATCCATAATGATATGGAAAATATGTGGGTATGTACAATCCATTAATAAATGGGAAACATGTTTTGATACCTAATAAACTATGATATAATGGTCTTAGTAGTTAACCTTGATATATGAAATGGTTTCAATACATATGACAGTGGAACACTCTTATAAAATGTTTTTATGCATATGATTTAAACTTATTGTTCATGAATGATTTATGATGATTCACCAGTCTTATAATTCATGTATTTTTATATGATAATGTTTTATACCATGGATCATGTTTTTTATCTTTGGTAGATTGGGTATGAACTTTGTATGTTGTGATCATGTTCTCATACTTTTATGCTTATTTTATTCTTGCATATGATCATCATTTAATATCTGATATTTTTACCCTTATTGAGTCTCTAATATCACCCCTTATTATGTTTATTTTCCCTAAGTTATAAAGAAAGGTGTTAAATATGGTATGTAAATAGGGGTACAAAGATGGAGTTTATAAGTGATTATAAAAATTGTAACTAAATAAGATGTTTATATATCAAGTATCACATTACAATAAACATTTTAAGGTTATGTGTCATGTTCTGTTATTTGATGTGGTGAATATTTATCTAATTAGATGTTAAATTCATATATGAAATTATTGGGTCACCTAACATTAGGCCTTAGAAATTCCATCAAAACATAACACCTTTATTCTATTAACTCCACTGAATATCCGAGTACTGCATGAACTATCATACTCCTTGAATTTTACAGAATATCTGTAACATTTGATTATCCATCTTGGTAAAACTCATATTCTGATGATACTTTTATTTCATCAAAATTTCCCACTAGGTTCATATCCTTCCACTGGATCACTTCCTTAAATTTCACACTTCTACTTCTAATTACTTAATTAGAGTCATTATCCAAGAGTGAAAATACAAATATTTTATTTCCAAATAAAATGAAGCAACATGATTTAGACTTAGCTCCCAAATTTTATTGTTCTTTGGAATCATCATGGGAATATATGAGTGATTAAAATAGTTCATAGTAGCTCATATATAATTTTATTTTGGACCAATAATTCTTTAGATGTTGCTGCATGATGGGCTTTGATGGACTCCAATTAACTAAGTATATATAAAAATTCATATCCTATACCCAAAATACCTTAGGGATCCCAAAATGATTCATCATGATCCTTTATTTTTCCAATTAAGTCTAATTTATCCTCTATGTATCTTTATGCTTCTCTAGAGTCCTTGTAACAATATTCACTAAAAGAATCCCATTCCACTAGAAAAACATTAGGAACTCCCTTGTTTCATACATAACACCATATTTGGACCATAATAAGGTCAAATTACTTTTTCATTCCTTTTCCACCATGTCCCTCCATCAAATGAATGTTTCCAACACCTATAACATGTGTTTGATATAGTACACCAAAATTTAATTATAGATTCATCAAAGAATATTATGTAGTAAAGTGAACCTCTATGATAATACACTAATGTTGGTCCCCAAATATCAGTGCAAAAAAAAAATCCAACTTTTAATGATTTTTCGTTTTTAATTACATTTATAAGTAAACTTTACACTAATTTCCAAAGATAAAATCCTTCCACATTGCACACTATATACCTATAGTGTAAAATAATCCAATAAAATCTAGAATTTTCATTCCGTTCTCACCGAGGAGGCTTAAAAGGACATGAAAAAGTTTAGTGGATGTAACGTTTCCCACATGCATTGATTCTTTAGATGAAACTTTAAGATAAATTCCCCCATCCTTCACTATCATAGATTCTTCCCACTGAAATTAGGTTCTTGCATAACCTGGGGATGGTTGTGCTGCTTACAATTTCATGAATATTTTGTTATTTTTCTAAATAGAGACTTCTCTTATGCCAATAATCTCAATTATATTTCCCATATACTAGATGAAATCTTTTTTATCTTCCAAAGATGTAATGTGAAAATATCCCTCTCTTAGATTTTTAATTGAATAGAGCTCAAAAGTATATCACTAAGGACTCAATAGAATTGAATGTACTTATGAGTAAACCACTAATCACATTAAAAACATGGATTGAAGACCCACTAACATAATTGTATCTTCTAGACCTCTCCCTATTGTCACTAAAATCCATTTCATGGTGGCATTTATTCCTACAATTACAACAAATAGTAACACCATTCGCTAACCATCTTGTATTTTGGATCCTCCAACCTGTGATATTTTTTGACCTTTTTGTCTAACATTACACCTTATAACTTCCATTATATAAGATTATATTGAGGACAACAAGATATCATTTTAATGAATTTTATCATTCAAGAATAATCCATCAACATCCATGAAACTCAGATATATATTTCTAATATAATTAATCAAAACCATCACTCTTACTTCCCATGACTCTAGGATGGAGGAAAATTACAACAAAATGAAAATTTGGGATCTAAAATCTATTATTACCGATTATAACTGAAATATAATTACATTGAATTCAATCAATTTTTAGCTATAGACATAATTTTTTTACAATCACATGGTCAATCATCTCAATAGTAAGAACACATTGTTCATCTTCACATACTTATAATATTTATAAGATAATGTCTTAATGAGTTTTTATGTGGTATTAAAATAATATACAAAGAATGATATATTCTAGTAAAGTGATGTTTGAATCATACCATGTGATTTGTTATCCATACTTTATCATTCTTACTTTTTCATTACTTCTATTCTTTAACCAGTAAATGAAAGATCAAGGTATTTTTTAGAATACCGTCCTCTATATATATTTTTTAAAACCCAAAATCAACTCAATTTAACTTCTCTATAAGGGTATTTTTATCATCTAATTCCCTACATTTATAAATTTTTAACTCCCACTACTTAGGGTCAATATAAAATAGGAGACCCAGAAATGATTATTAAATATTATCTAACAAGGAAAATGGTATAATTTTTATACTGAAACGAGAACTAAAAAACCTTCACTAGGGAATGAATATTCAGGAACCACTCAATCATTATGTTTTGATAACACTTTTTGGGACCAATATCACTTTCTAATTAAAAAACATGATGATACTACACCGAAATTTAATGTATAGACATATCTTGAATGAACTCCCACGTATAATTCCCAAAACATGGAAGATATGTACACCCAACTCACGAAACAAAAAAATAATACCACTGTAATTGAAAGAAAATAAATATCAGAAAAAAGGATTAAAAGAAAACTTGAAAGGAAAAGAAGAGAAAAAGATTATTACGTGGTTCAAGATTTCACCCTAATACATATAGAAATTTTTCTTCAATATTATTCATAGAATCAAATGTAATTATTACAATGATCTTGATCCCTTAATATCACTTTATATCACTCAAATTTATCCTCCCTACCTTTTTTAATAGATTTCTTATGTTTATTCCAGTTTCCACCATCATCCTATCATTACAAGATGATGTCCATCTCCTCTAAGATTCATGGAGGAACCATACATATGTTTAAAGCATTGCACCACCTTAACATGTCTATCAAGTTGAATTTAAACACTCTAAATGAACTAGAAGGATGTTCCTCCTACTATATATTTTTGTGATAATCTTCTGATATAATGATTCTTGTTCACCATCCTATCTCTTTACTAATCTAACACTCATATTATACCAACCCATTTTCATGAAAACATCATCAATAATGTATGAGTTATGTTAGAATAATCATTTATTGGTATATATATTTTTAATGTATCCTAAAAATCATTATTGTTATCTTTATATATCCATAATAATAAGTAGTTTCACTATTATGATCACAACTATCCTCATTGAGAAGAGATATATCACCCAATTCTCATACAGATCCAGACATATCCACGGAATTGTAAATACTAATATGAAAATCAGTATCCTTTTATATTTTCCTGTTCAATAAAACATGGTCAATCCATGATATGCATTCAAATTAGTTTTAATTGATCCCATGACAGGATTAGAAACCTCATGTATAAAAACAACTTAATCATATATATCATTCACATTTAAAATGTTTAATAGATTTTCCCTAGTAGTTCCATTTTAAAATGTTTCATTGATAGAATATATACCGTTAGTACTTCCACCATTTTCTTTATAAATATCACATCCTTACTATAATTTTAAATCGATATCATATTTTTTTACCACCATCCTTATACCATATTGTAGTATAATTCTATCCAACTCACCATCAGAACTATCTGTCCCTTAGAAAATAGAAGGAACTAGTATAGATTATCCACCCTAGGCTTGTAGTTTCTTTTAAAAAACAACTAAAATCAGTCAAGGTAAACACTATTACCTTGATGCATACCCATCACTATTATTTGAAAAAGCTCCCTATCATCATCATTCCCATCATTTTACATTATTTTTCAGATTGATTCCCATTTTAGAATAAAATATAATTCATTCCAATTGATAATCCTATCCCTAATTATCATACCCTATGGAACCATGATCATTTACCCTTCTATAGATACCACTATCACCACCCTGTATTAGATCATGGTTAGTCTCTACATTTATAGAAGAAAAAAACATAACATGCATATGAATTTTATCTCCTACTTTAATCCCTATTTTTACTTCTCCTTTTACAATGCAAGTACGCATTGACCTTTGGGAGAATTAATAACGGACCAATCCCATTCTGAATTTATCCTTAGAATTCCCAATTAATATAAATTTTGGACGAAACAAATGCATCCATTCATACTAAATTTTAAAATTGAGATTAAGATCGTAATTGGAAAACACAACCTTGTCATTAATAATATAATTCAAGTCAACTTAAACCTTTAAAAATACCCATATCTATATTCTTATACCAATTTATTCATTTTAACAGGAATTCTAATAGAAGTTTCAGTGTCAAATAGAATTCTCATATGTCATAAAATCGAATTAAGTCTTATAATTATCACATATACCAGGGCCCGGGTGTTGTTCATAATAAACAAATTGAACTTAGGATTTCATTATTTAATGCTAACCATGACAAGTAATTCATTTAAAATATTTTTATAAGTATTATTATTGTTATTATTATTATTATTATTATTATCTGTGTAACACCTTCAGATTTATTGAAATACTTTTTTCAAAATAATTCAACATTTTCGATATTTTTTCCATCACACAACACCGAGTTTATGTTTCATTACACATAACATCGATTTTTCCCACATTACATGCAATAATGAGTGTATCTTGTGCTACACGCAACACCAAATTAAAATGAAACATGACATTCTATTAAAATATAAATACCCAATATCATAGTTATCACCTAGTCAATATAATATAGGGTATGAATATGGTTAAATAAATTATAAAAATATATGTTTTACACATGTATATATCATAAATTATTTTGAGACCAATTAATTATAAATTAAAATAAAAACTATTTGAAAATAAAGAGATTTTTTGAAAATCTAATTTTATGCACACAAATACCTTTTACCTCAATAAATTAAAAAATTTATTTTAGAAAATTATTTTGTGAAATTTAAATTTTATATATTCAATGAAATTTTTAACATTCATCTTATGTGTTTTCTCGACAAGAGATATGAATTAATCAAATTTTTCTTCTAAAAACATTATTATTCTAAAATGTAGTTTTGTTTCCTTTTGCACACTTATTTTAAAATTATTTTTCCAATTTTAAAAAAAATATTTGTAAAAATAAACTTAAAATTCTGAATCACATCTTAAAAATTATCATGGGGTATTTTTTTTTATAATTTTATGAAAATGATTTTTTTATGAATAGTGAAAATGCTGGTTTTTTATTAAGGAATTTAATTTATTTAAAATCATTTAAAAACATAATTTTTTTAATATAGTTTTAAAAGTAATATTAGTTAAATTATATATCTATTAATATAAATTATTTTATTTAAATAAATTTTAGATTTATTTTTTATATAAAAACATTTTAAACATTTGAAATTTTTTTCTTTGGAAAGCTGATTTTATTATCGTGTCCATGGGTTTAATTTTAAATGAAATTATTCCACTTATGTGAGTTGAATTTTTAAAAATGGATTCCATATTTCAAATAATAACAAATTATATTATATAAGAAGTTGAGCTTAATTTTTTACCATAATGAATAGTAAAATCAGTTTAAATTATTTATCATGGTTAAGGTAAAAATTGGTTTACTGGGGGTTAATAATAAAATATAAGAAAAAAATGACCTAAAATATTCCCAAAATCCGTTTTATAGAAATATATAGACCTTATATATTTTAGGTTAAATAATAGACCATTTTTATGCATTTTTTCTTGTAAAAAATGTGGGTTATTTTATTTACTCCTAAAAATTAAAAGTATGCCACTCACCTCACTTATAAAATGCCACACCCTCTTATCTCATATTCACACTTACAAAACCCATTGGTTTAAACAATAACTACCCAAATAAATTCAATAATTACCTATTTTAATTATATAAGACTTATTTTTTTCTAAATATAACCTAATTATCCTTTTGGTGCAAACCAAAATAAGTTGTCTAATAAAGAGGTAACATCCCTAATCAATAATTTTGATTCATTTATTCCCCCACCTCATTAAATTATTGTTAAAACATGATTATGTAATAATATTATTATATTAAATATGTTTTGATGTTATTATGTTAATGGAATACCCTAAATGATTATCCTCTTCCATCAAATGGGTTTTGAAATAATCATCTGTGTGTATGATAGACCAACACCTGATGAACATATGTGATATGTTTTACAATTCTATTTTAATTGGGTAGTAATAAATCAAGATTAAATAAATATATATTATATTTGTAACATATTTATAAATATATAATTATGATACCACATATACCTCATTACTTTCCATTAAGTGGGAATATAATAACGTTGCTCGTGTGTACGACGGACTATCACCTCGCGAAGCGATGTGATTCATTCACACATTACATGGAAGGTTATAAAGATTGGTTTAATGTAAATATGTGATATATATTAAATAAGAATTATTATATAATGGTAATATATTAGTTAACTTGTTTTCTTTCAATTTGTTAAGAAAATGGAAACAACAGTCATGCGTAGATACGACCTACCGTCTCCAGGAACAAGGGTTCTTTACTCTCTACCTCTAAATTTAATGGATTACCATATATATATATATAATTAATATATATGATATTTATATCTTGGATATTATTTTTGAAATTATGTAACTATGATAAAAGTAGGTATATTAAAGATAATAAATCAAAACAAATGTGAAAATCATAGTTGTTATTACCTGAAACATGATTTGACCATGGAATTGTTAATAAATGGGTAATAAATAGTCATAATTAAATCATATATGGTATTATATATATAATTATTATTTGAAAATATAAATATAATAAAATTAAATTTGTTATATAGTATTTTTTTAATTTGTACAAAGGAAGTCGAGACTTAAGTCTAGGGATTTTCATATCACTTCTAACTTCTATAAGACACATGACATATTCACCACCAATTTCCTTTATGAGTAGTATATAAAAACCATGAATTTATGTTATGAATATTACAAAAAAAAATTATGGTGATTTACCTATCCATTTGATTATATCTCTTTCATGAGGTTTATGGTTTAAAAGTTACCGAAGCGGTAAGGTATTTTTGTCGCAATTTTCCTTTTTTGAGACATATGTTATTATGAATCTATATTCTTTTATGAGACATATATACATCCCATTTAACATGTCATAAGATTAATTTACTTATTATGATGATATTTTATGTTTTATTTAATGTTATTTATTCATGTGGATTATGATTCAATGTTATGAAAGTGGTAATTCTTTTATGGTATAATGTCATTATTTATTGACATTATTTATGTTTACGCATCTGATAATGAAATATGATGAGCCATATATTAATAAACTCATTTATTTCAACATAATATATATTTCTATAGAATACATGTTTTAACTTCACTCTCATCTCTTTATGTACTTGAGATCTCATAATAATGTTTTTAAGAAAAAACGTATTTATTTCACTCTTCGGTCGAAAATCATTTTTCTTCCAAAATAATAATTTCTAAAAAGTTTTTTAATTTTTTTAAAAAATTTTAAAATTATTTTTAAACACAAATTTACACATTTTTTTACAATTTATAATTTTTTTAAAAGGAATCAATATTCTGTTAAAAAAAGGCTCGTTTGGCTTTTAATAAAATGTAAATGTAATATTTCTTTTAACTTGTATGAAATGAATGGTATTTTCATCCATCCTAGTCAAATAATTTTTTTAAATATTTATTTATAATTATAAAAGTCTATTTAGAATGAAAAATATTTGTAATTTTTTATGAATTTTTATTTTTAAAATAAAAGTTTCAAAATAGAAGGAAGATTTTACTGATGAAATATTTTAATTTTTTTTTCAATATTACTTTATATGTTTCCAAGGTTATTTTAAAATAAAAATATTTGTATTTCTATTATAAATTTTATCATTAATTTTTTTTTCATAGTTGAAAGGTTATTTTCCACAATAAATGTTCCAAGTGATCTTTGTAAATCAATATTCCCATAATATGACATCTTTTGATGTTACTTAAACATTAATGGGGATATGATCCAAGTATACCATTATTAGTATTTCTTTTGATGGTTTATTATTATAATGGATTAGAAAAACCATTTATAGTCCCTGGGTTATATTATGATAAAATACATATGAAATCTACTTCTTTTTCCATGGGATATGCTTTGATGAAATTATGAATTATTATGAAACCTTTATCTTTTCTAAAGATTATGTTATGATAAAATGTTTATGAAACCCATTTATTTTCATGGTTTATGGTATCATGGATGTTTTATGATCTTTTTGAACATATATATATGATTTTTATTATTTGACGGTGGTTATGTTATAACCAAGTATGGTGGTTATGTTATAACCAAAGATAGGTTTGACCTAAATATCCCTCGAACTTATTGGGAAATGATTGATATATCATGAGAGAAACATGAATGGAATGGGGAGTAAACCTAGTTCAGTAAGGGAATCTATCAACTATGATATTTTTATAATTAAACCATGACTAATACAATGGTTTGGGGATTAAACCCATTCCACTATCATAGTTTTTGAAATGATCTTTGACTACCATGGAAATGATTTTCAATGCTTAGGTGTAGGCCACATATCTATTTCTTATGCCAATGTTATGCTCTAATAGTTTATGTTATTTTATTCCTCTATGATTCTTGTTTAATAAAATTTCAATATTTACTCCATTACTCTATTTTATGATCTATGATATCCATGTTATGGTTTTCAAATGTTATTCTCATGTTATCATACCCCTATGCTCATGATATGTTGATATCTCCAATATTTACCCTTATTGAGCATCTTAGATAACCCTTTATTATATTTAATTTCCCCATGTTATGGTGAAAGGTATTATGTATGATATGTATAAGAAGGGTTATAGTTATTAAGAACATATGTGGATATGATGTAGCTCACTTATGGAACAATTGTTTATGTGTCCATGTTTACAATGGCATTATACCTTTACAATCCTCAAGAATGTGTTTGTGTAATGTAATGAATATTCATCTAAATATATTTAATATATATGTATGAGAAGTGTGAGTATCTATATTTGGTATCAAAGGAAAGGGTTAGTTAAACTTTTTAAACCAAGATATAAAAAATCTAGTGATAACTCGAAGGAAATGTCTAAGGATAAGTATAAGGATAGGTCAAAGTATAAGAAAATGTTTTGGAATTTTAGTAAAAGATAGTGAGATTGAATTCCATGAAATTAAATCCCTATATAAATTATTTGGGTTTTTATGGATTTACAATAGAGGTAACTATGTGTAATAACTTTGAAATGGGAACATTGTGATGGAATTAATTGTCACTTGGTGCACAAAAACATGCCTTTCTACACACTTGGTTTGACAGTCTTAGGGGGATTTTTTTTTGAAATTCAAAAACTTTTTAGGATCATTCATGAAGGATTTAAATATATTATGACCATGAATAATCTAGGTTAAACATAATGCTTCACATATTTAAAACAATTCATTCTTATTTAGATATCATATAAGTTATTTTTCATGATTATGTGGTTTCCCACTATATACATTATTACCCACACAATGTTCTTTTGGTTTTAGTCAGTGAATGGAACAATACAGAATTAGATTAAAATTTAATGTGTATAAAATGCATTAATGAGATACCAAATGGTATGATTAATAGAGTGATGGATATTGTGACTATGCCTAATTGGTTATCACTATATTTGATTAACAACTTTCACTTTAACCAACTCTAGAAATCACCAAAGAAGAGAAGGATAAAGTTTGTTTAGAGTTGAGGTAGTGGAGAACATAGAATAAAAAAATTCCATTTTTCCATATGTTGAAAATATGGGAAGAAGCACCCCAGTGAATTTATCAGAGGTGTGCAAATATGTTTTAAGTGTGGGAAATTACACAAAGAAAGTAATTGCATAAGAAAAATGAAAATTTTAGTTACCATAATGTATGATAATAATGGTATCCCTAAAATATCATCAACATTTGAATGTTTCAAATGTGGAAATTATGGTAATTATAATAATTTAAATCCTAAATGAATTTTTTTTGAAGGGAATAAAAAAGTTTTTATAATTAATGGTAATATTGATAATGATGAAGAGACTACAAATGACATATAAAAGGAAAAAAGTGTCAAGGAACAAGATGAAAAATCTTGGTTAATGGTGCATGAAAAAAGTGGAATGATTGATGTGTTTATGTATTTGGATTAAAAGAATTATATTCTTATTAGTGGAACTTTGGTTATTATAATCATGACACATCAATGTCTTATTATATAGTAGTTTCCCATTAAGATGTTTTAAGAATATAATAAATGGAACTTATGGCCTAGAAAAGTGATTCAATAGCAATGTGATATTTTTATTAAGGAAAGATAACCCTTAATATGTTATTTATGATGAGGAAATGATGTTTAGTTTGGATAAAGATAAGATTTATATGGATAATTTAAATTGGATAGTATTGAATACCTTTTAACTAATTAATAATCTGATGAAAAAGTCTTTTATGTTATCATTAATGGAGATTAAATTTTTTTTGGATTTATGGAATATATTAAATAATCACTGATTTTATTTATAGTATGAGGAAAGATATAATTTTGAAAAGAAGGTCTGTTTTCATTATGGGTTTATAGTAATTTAATATTTTACTATGTTTCAATATAATATATGACCAATGTATTCAAATATTTTGTATGTGACATTAAGAAACAATTTATGTTGTTTTGTGGATTAATTTTTAGTTTATTTTGGGTAATTTAGTAACCTTATTTATAAATATTATATTTTGAATGTGTCATAAGGTTGACCATTTATGGAATGGTTGAAGTTGAACTTTGAATGATTTTTAGGATATCAATGCACTATTTCACTATATAAAGATTTATTCCTAACCTATGATAACCATTTTTTTGTAATAACAAGAGATATAAATAATGAATTATAAATTTATTATGGATCTTATTATCCATTATTTCTTCCGTTATGAAATATTCATCTCTTAGAGTAAGATATGAGGTTTAAATTGATCATAGTACAACCAAATGATAATATTGTTCTTATAAAAAGGAATGAAATAAATTAAGTATATATTCCCAAAAAAATTCCACAACTTTATAAATATTATCTTGACATAAATTATGTCATATTACCATAATTTCTGATGACATCAATGAAAATTTTCATATCATTTTGGTTTATGGTTTTTTAGTAGTTGATTTTTACATGATTATTAACTTTATTATGAACAATGATCTTTGTCACTCTCCATCATTATTTAGACATTACCCTTTTCTTCCATGTACAAATATTCACTTCCCAACTATGTTCTTCTATGTGAAAATCTATTATGTGTTATTCTAGTGGACCTTTACACATCCTTTTATTTCTTTTCAAGAAGAAGTTTTATTATCCCTTTTTATGATGAGGGTTTCCCATAAAGCTATTTTCATATGTTATCCCATTTTTTTCCAAGCACAAGTCAAAATTGTGAGGATGTAATTTATTTAAGGTGTAGAATGTTATACCCCATGATTTTATTAAACATATATTTTTGAAATAAATTTAATCTTTTATATATTTTTTAGATAAAATCATGAGTTTATCATGGGTTAACTGAAATAAGGAGTTTAGTTTTCTTTACACAAAACACTGAGTATAGATTTCATAACATGAAATAATGAGTTTAAATGAAACATGGCATACTATTAAAATAATATGATTAATTATTATAGTTATCACCTAAACATTTGAATGGATGTTATGAATATGATTAAAAAAATTACGAAAATATATGGTATACACATGTATATATAATGAATTTTTTTGTTACCAATTTATTAGAAATGAAAAGAAAAACTATTTGAAAATAAACGATATAATTTTTTATGAAAATCTATTTTTATGAACATAAACACATTTTATCTCAAAAAATTAATCAAAACAATTTTAGTGAACGATTTCAATGAAATTTATACATTATATATTCGATCAAAATTTTAGCATTCATCTTTTATTATATATAGAAATAAGAATTAATCCCATTTATCGCTTAAAAATGAATTCTTCTGATTGAAAATTATTTTTTTATTATAAGAAAACACTTTTGAGGAAAAAGTGATAAATCTTACATGAATTCATCATTTCACCACTTCACCAAATCCATACTTCCCCACTTCCCCACAAAGAACCATACAATGCTTCTAAACAAACAACAAACAAGCACAATGGATGGAAAATCCATAAAATCATTCAAACAAACATACCTTCAAATCTAGAGATGAAAATGTCAAGATAAGGCCTAGGAATCACGAATCTGAGAACATGAACGTCAAAAAGGCTAGACAAACCACAGAACTATTCTCCTCGAGCGCCTACCGGTGCGACCATTGAAACCAGCCCAAATCCACAAACTCGTCAGTGAACTCCAGTCAGAGTTCGCCCAACTCTCCAGTGATGTGGGATGGCCCAAAGAGCTCATCCACAAAGGCGATGAAGAAACCAGAACTAGGAAGGTCAGACCATCCAAACAATACACCCCAATCCGTATCCACCGCATCACCACAAACCAATCACACTCCGAAGACCAGCAAACCAAACCAAAAGATAATCACTCCAAAACCGAAATCACAGTGACAACAAAAATCACCCAACAAAACATGAAATCAATGGTAAAACCCATCACCAAGCACCCAGAAATCAGAGATGAAATAGGAGGGAGCTTTGCCACAAGAAGATTGAAACAAAAAGATGCCCATCACCACCATCACACCCAAACGAGGAGGCCATAGCGCCACCCGAAGCATCATAGGCGGAGAACACAACAACAAACTCAGCCCACAGTAGACCAAAACTCGACCTCGAACCAACATCGTGCCACCATTGAAGCCGATCCCACTGAATAACACGACCGATGACATCGCAGAAGCACAACGCTGTAAAACCTTGAACCCTTGAGACGAAGGGACTCAACCTTCAATGCTGATGATGTTTGGATCTCGAATCGACTCCGACACAGAGCAAAGATCAAGCCGCGAGACCGCCGAGAAGTGTCGAGGAGCAGGACCTCCGTCGCCCGAGGCAGAGGATATGGCGGTGACATGGAAGTTTTGTTGCCTTTGGCACACATATTTTAAAATTAATTTCTGCCACTTTTATAAAATTTATTTTACAAAATAAACTTTATTTTTGAAATCATCATGTCAAAATTATATTGGGGTATGTTTTTGAGAATTTTTAGAAAAGGAAAATTTTTAGATGTATAGTGAAAATACTGGGTTTTATTTAGAATTTCACTACTAAAAAGGCCTTTAATAGTGCTAAAATAAAAAATTTTCAATGAAAAAAGTACTAAAAACCAAATAATGATTAAAATCCTAAGTATTTAATCAGTTCTAGAAAATCACAGATAAAGGAACACTTTATCATTACAATAAAACTCATTGATAAAGTACCCCCTTTATCAGGGCTTTTATTTAGCGCTAATGAGTAGATCCTTTATTAGTTCATTTATTTACATATCATTAAATGATCCTTAATTCATTATTTTATTTAGCACTGATTATGGGACATTTTATCATCACTACTAAAAGTGATGATGAATGATTCTTTTTTGAATACTTTCACTAGTGTTGATAAATGGTAACATTACTATGCTATTACTAATGCTGGTAAAGGGGCATACTGACATAGCATTTTATGAAAATTATAACACACTATATTATAAAAAATAGAATAAAACCACTAGAAAAAAATAGAAAATATAGTTTTCAAATATATAATTAATTAAAATAAATTTTACAACACAAATACAATAAAAAACACTATATTATAGACATTTTAAACTTTGGTTTTTACAATTAAATAAGTAAAAATTATCACAGAAATTAAAAAACATCATAGTTAATTTTTCTTTATCCTCGACCCCCATTCATGATATATTTTTCCAGAAAAACCAAACTAAATTGATTAAATAATTCACATGTTTAAGAAAATAATTATTATTTTATAATTATATCAAGAAATTAATTAAATAGAAAATTTCAGTTTTAAACTAAAAATATATACATTAAGTCATACCCAGGATACTGTGTAGTAGATTGAGTTACGTTTCATTATTTCATGTCACACCATTTCTTTTTTCTTTCTTGAAAAGTTTGTCATTTTAAATTGGATCTCATATATGGTGATAAAAAACTCACTATGGATGGGAGACCATTAAAGATGATATTTTTAGAACAAGCCTTCTATAGTCACACCATTTATTATTCATATTCAAAAATCATATATGTGAAAATTAACTAAATAAGTATCATATAGAAATTTTATGGAAATTAATTAAGTAATAGAAGATAAAATGAAATGAAAAAAATATGAGGACATTTTTTTTGAGTATGTAACATTTCTTTTTTACTAAAATGTCAATTTTAAATAAAATGATTAACTTGGAGTCATAAAAATCCCAACATGAATAAAATTAATGCACGATTAATTCATACTCATCAAAAATGACTGATGGATCAGTGTTCTAAAGTATCAAAAAAATCCAATTGTGTTGGCTAAGTTTTACTTATTCCACTTTTGATTTTTACTAAAATGTAATTTTAAACAGAAAATGCTCATTTTGAGTCATAACAGTCACACCATAAATCAAATTGATGTTTGGATGACCCCAACACTTCAAAAATGTCTTATAGATCATTTTCATAAGGTATAAAAATTATATTAATGCGTTTTCTCAGTTTCAGGTATGTCACATTTCATTTTTACAAAAATTTCAATTTAAACTAAAAACACACACTTTGCATTATACCAGCCACAACACGTGTTATTTTGATTTGAGAATTATTCCTACACATAAAACATGACCTATGAATTTTTTCCCTTAACTAACAAGACAATACAAGTGTGTTTTCTCATTTTTTTGTGAGTGACACATGATTTGAAGTAAATTGTCAATTTTAAACTCTTAACAAACACATTGAGTCATATCAGACATACTATGTATCATATTAAGGTGTGAATGATTCCTACATTTCATAAATTACATATGAATTTTTTTAATAATATATAAAAACAATTTTAATTTGTTTTCTTGGATTTGAGCATGCCACTTGTATTTTTTACAAAAATGGGAATTTGAAATAAAAGGAAACACATGGTGTCACACTGGTCACAACATGCATCATTTCGAGATACAGCTGATTCCAACATGTTAAAAATGACTTATGGATCAATGTTATAATGTATCAAAACAATTAAATTCCATTTGATTATTTTTGAGTATATCACTTGTGGTTTTTACTAAAATGTCATTTTGAACTGAAAACATGCAATTTGAGTCATACCGGTCACAATGTGTGTCAGATTAATGTGTGAGTAATTTTTACTTGTAAAAAATGACTTATGGATCATTTTACTATAGTATCAAAACTATCATAATGTGTTTTATTGTTTTAGAGTGTGTAATTGTATTTTTACTAAAATTGTATTATAAACTAAAAATGCACACTTTGAGTTGTACTAGTCACATTGTGTGTTGGTTTGACATGATACCAATTATTACACATCAAAAATGACTTATGAATAATTTTATTACATTCTAAAGACATTTCGAGTTTATTTTCTTAGTTTTTAGTGAGTGACACATGCTTTGAACTAAAATTTCAGTTTAAAACAGATAATAGAAACTTTGTGTCTTACCAGCCACAACATGTATCTGATTGAGGTGTAGCAAATTGATACACATTAAAAATGAATTATAGATAATTTTACTAAATCATAAAATCATTTGGAATGTGTTTTCTTGGTTTTGAGTATGTGACCTATGTTTTCAACTAAAATTTAAAATTTAAATTATAGTCACAAAATTTGAGTAATAACGGTCACACCGTGTGTTAGATTGTGGTGTTTTTTATTATTATACATTAAAAATTACTTATGGATTGTTGTTATAATGTTTAAAGAAAATATAATTATTTTCTCAATTTTGAGTATGCCACTTGTAGTTTTTTCAGAAATGTAATTTTAATATGAAAGCACACAATTTGAGTAATAATTGTCACACCATGAAAAATATTTAGGTGATGTTAATTACTAAAAATAAAAAAAGACTTAATAATCATTTCCCAAATGTTTCAAAACAATACAAATGTGTTTTCCTAGTATTGTGTGTGTCCCTTGTTTTTTTACTAAAATGTCATTTTAAACTAAAAACACACACTTTGAGCCATACCAATCATACCATGTGTTTATTTTATGTGACACTGATTACTACATGTCTAAAAATACTTATAAATAATTTTCATAAATTATTAAGACAATCTGAGGGTGTTTCCTTATTTTTCAGTGAGTGACACATGTTTTGAACTAAAATGTCAATTATAAACTAATAACAAATATTTTGAGTCATACCAGAAACACCATGTATCATATTGTGGTGAAGATGATTCCCACATGTCAAAAAACGAATTATATATCATTTTTATAAAGAATCAAAACAATCAGAGTGGGTTTTCTTAGTTTTGCGTATGTGGTGTGCGTTTTCAATGAAACGTCCAATTTAAATTAAAACCACATAATTTGAGTAATAACGGTAACATAATACATCATATATAGGTGATGATAATTAATACACATCGAAAATAACATAGGAATAATTTTTATAATGTATCAAAAAAATAAAAATGTGTTTCATGTTTTTAAGTATGTTAGTTGTGGTTTTTATTAATATGTCAATTTAAATTGAAAACATACAATTTGATTCATACTGGTCACACTGTGCATCATATATATCGGTGGACGATTCCTATAATTTAAAAAATAATTATGGATCAATTTCTCAATGTATGAAAACAATATGAATTTATTTTCTTGGTTTTGAGTATGTTACATGTTTTTTTACTATAAGGCCATTTTAAACTGAAAAGAAAACATTTGAGTCATATCTGCCACTTCATGTAACGTTTTTATGTGTCACTAATTATTACTCATCATAAATGACTTATGAATCATTTTAATAAATTATTAATAAAATTTTAGAGTTCTTTATTAGTTTTTAATGAGTGACACATGTTTTGAACTAAAATTTAAATATTAAACTGATAATGGAAACTTTGAGTCATATCAGACACACCACGTATCATATTGAGGTAAGATTGACTCTTACCCATCAAAAAATGACTCATGGATCATTTTACTAAATTTTATAAACAATATGAATGTGTTTTCTCATTTTTGAGTATGTTATGTGCGATTTAGACTAAAATTTCAATTTTAAATTAAAATCACAAAATATTGAGTAATACCGGTCACACCTTGTATCAGATTGTGGTGAAGTTTATTACAAAATAAAAAATGACTTATGGATTGTTTTTATAAAATATCAAATCAATATTAATGCATTTTATTAGTTATAAAAAGATCACTTATGGGTTTTAAAAAAATGTCATTTCAAATTTAAAACATGCACTTTGAGTTATACTGGTCACACCGTGTATCATATTGATGTATGACTGATTCGTATACCTAGAAAATTACTTTTGAATCATTGTAATATAGTATTAAAACAACATAAATGAATTTTATTTGTTTTGAATAAGTCAATTTTTTTCTTACAAAAAAATCATTTTAAACTAATGTCATTCACATTGAGTTATATCAGTCACATTATGTGTTGGTTTGATGTGAGACTGATTCTTATATGTAAATAAATGACTTATGAATCATTTTAATAAATTATAAAAAATATTTGAGCTTGTTTTCTTGGTTTTCAGTGAGGTACACGTGTCCTATCTTAAAATGTTAATTTTGAACTTATAAAAGACACTTTGAGTCATACTAATCATAAAATGAATTAGATTGAAGTGCAGTTGATTCATACACTTAAATAATGATTTATGAATCATTTTAATATAGTATCTATATAATAAAAATTCATTTTCTCATTTTTGATCATGGGATGTGTGTGTTTCAACTAAAATGTAAATTTTAAATTAAAACTATAAAATTTTAGTAAAATAACACTTTTGTATTGAAAACACACATTTTTAGTTATACATTCCACATCGGGTGTGATATTGATGTGGGGTAGATTTCAAAACATAAAAAATGAATTATAGATCATTTTACTAATGTATCAAAACAATATGAATTTTTTTTCTTGGTTTAGATATTATAACATGTGTTTTAATGAAATTTATAAATTCTTAAAAATAAATATCATATAAAAATGATAAGGAAATTAATTTAATAAGTAGTGGGAAGTCACCTATTTATGGTGTCTGTATACATTCTGACTCCTTGTATTTTTTCTATTAATTTCTAAACAAATCTATTTCCTGCATTATACTTCTCCACGAGAAGAAGATAAAAAATAATATATAATAATTATGATACTAATGATTTGTATCTCAAGTGTATCTATAAGTTTATATACCATACTTGTTTACAAATATATTATCTAATCACATAAATTTTATTTTGGAAGACATTGAGACACTATATATTTTTCCCACTCATATCTAAATAAATTTACTTCTTCTGAGTTCATATATTATTAGAAATATTCATAATAATGAGAAAACATAGATAAAAAATATTTTTAAATATTTTTAAAGAAATTATAATTAATTTTTGAAACTACCTCTTTATAGATTCTAGTCTTTTGATGTCATATAATATCTTTCATAATTTTTTTGAAAAAATTAACTACAATCATTGTTTTTATATTTATTCAGACATAGTAGAAGCATTCAAAAAATAAATTGTTTTGAAATGTGTTTTGATAGTAAAATATTTCTATATATAACTTAATCTTTTTCCACTTTAAGTAATCGATAGGCTTCTTATTTTCAGTCACCAACCTCACACCATGATTTATCCTATATTTAGATATCACACTGTAATAAAATTTTAATGTCAAAATACAAATTGGAACATATAATTTGATGTTTATCTATAAAATTTTTATTACATTGCATTACAAATTCACAATACACATAATTTGTTGTATGTTTGTTGCAAATCCATGAATTGGAACCAAAAAATAAGTAGTTGTGGTATCTAGAGTTATTGTGATCAACATCATGTTCTTAATAAAAAATAAAATAAAATAACTAATGTAAATAATAATAATATGTTTTATATGACAATATTGTAGAGTTTTACCCCTACATCAAGGAATTAAAAAGAGCCCATCGACTGTTATTTTCTTATCAAAAGCTATATTTAGCTCATATATTTTTTCAATTTATTTAAACTCTAATGATGTTTCATTCATAGAAATGATATACAGATTAATTATTTAAAACCATGCTACATAGGGTCTTTCCTTTATATAGTAGTAATATAAAAAAATGAAGAAAATATGAATAGTTATTAACTTCAATGAAAATATTAGATCATTTTTTATAGATGTATTATTAAAATGTACCTTATATATATATTCACAACTAAGCCTCTCATCCAATCAAACGTTGGAATCTCATTTATACTCTCATAAGAAACAACGTCTATAATGAAAGATCCAAATATTTATTATTCATATGGAATATTAGATATATATCGATATTTGAATGTGGGGTTTTCATGAATTTTTATTAATAATATTGAACTGGAGGGTAGAAGGTACTCCCATAATGTCTTTTTGTTTTCTTCATCGATTCACTAGATTATCTTGATCCAACTTTTTGTTTCCCTAATGTTTTGTCAATATAAAATTCCATACTTCATTTAAGATATTTTTATCAACTTTTCTAGGTTTTCATTTGAAAAAATTTGTTACGGAAATACCTCAATTGTCTTTATAAGATTAGAAAACCATGGTATGAAAGTTCCAATAGAATCAGTGACTGTTGTAATATATGAATCATCAAGTGGAATAGATGACTCATCAATCGTCTCTTGAGAAACTTTAATCCACACTATCATGTGACCTTTTGGGATTTCATTATTGTATAGTTTTTCTTTGGAGATATTATACACCACATCAATCACAATAAGGCAGTTTAAGGGTGTTGATATATAGAAATCACTTACAACATTACCCTATAAAATTTTCATATTAGAAGTTTATTAGAAGTTTTTTGATTCCCATTTAGGATAAATATAAATGAAATTATTCAATAACACAAGTAAGGTATGCTGTTTAGGGGAATTAATAGATTTAAATCTAGTGGGGTCATTTTGATGTTCATGTGATGATCTTTGTACCACTACCAGTTCACCTTGATATTTTCACATATATTCGTCTTCCAAACTAGAGATTAATATCTTAAAAATCATCTATTTTAACCTGCAATACATTAATCATCTAATATGTATCTTATTGAAGTATTTTCTTCTTGAAATATGTTTTATGATGCACTCAAAAACCTACACCTCTAAAGCATCCATATTGTTTTGTCCAATTCAATGTTAATTTTAATAGTTTTTATTTTGGTACAGTTGTTGCTGATTATTATGACTAAACTAAATAAATAACATGAGAACATAAATTTATATTTTTATATAATACTATTATAAATAATAATAATTTACTATTATGACATACTTATACATGTTTCCCATATTTTTTTTCATTAACTAGTTTATCCTTCTTATTTATGTAGTCCTCCTTCCACAACACATGACATGGTTTGTATGTGGATTTAGATTTTAATTCATCAATATATATATATATATATATAGAAAATATGTTTGTTTATATGACATAAAAAATTTATTATTTGATTAAAATATATACCATTTTATTATCTAGTAAAGTATATCTCATCATTGCTTTTCAACAGGGGAACATTGGTTTTGATGCACACTGTTTATTTTCATAACTCCTTTACTATTTATTAAATTAACAATTTTGAATGAAATGAGATAAAATAAATAATTTCAAATAATATATTATTGACTACAATACAACTGAAATGATTTCTCACCATGACAACTAATGAAATAATTCCATGTTTCCTACATTATAATGTGTGTATAAGTAACTGGTGGGTGGAGCATTACATTCCACTCAACATCCTTAGGATCAAACATGGTAAGACAAGTATGGAAGCCTCAATGGAATTTTCAAGTAGCCATTAAGACATATTTTTATGAAAATATTCTAAAATAATAGAACCATTCAAGGAATAATGAAAATTAAAACAATGTTTGATTATATAATTTTTTGGTAAAATAGAGAAAGTATATCATAACATTACCTCTATATCTTCCCAATGGGTTTCCTTCATTATAGTTTGGATATAAATCCAAAAATATATGTCAATCAAAACATTCATCCTCATTGTGACCCCAACATAACTAATGAACATTTACTTTTTGGGGTCAACAGGTTGTCTGTGTTGATTCTTGACCACCTCAAATTTTATAACCTTACTTCTTGCCTTGATAATTTTAGTAAACACTTTTATGATGCGTTATTCTTTTTTTCATCAACATGGTGTTGATCCCCAAATAAATATGTAGTTTCAACATCAATCACCCATTCTTCCCGGAGATTAGTAATATCATTATGTTTAGAAGTCATTCTCTACATGAACATTCCAACATTTAATTTAGATTATTAGAATACATTAGAGAAGATATGCCATTTTGAATTTTTTTTAGTATATTAAAAAAAGTATAACCAACTCATTAAACTCTTTTTTATTTTATATAAAGGATGAATGGATTATGATCCACTATTGAGAATCCAAATACCATATTTGTGGTCCTATTTAATGTAGAATACATTATCTACATCAGGACCACAATGAATTTATTTTCCCCAATAAATGAAAGGGTTATCTTCGATTGAATTTTATTTTACCCTATAGTTGTTTTAGTCTCCAACAGGATAATTGAACAATTCTTGTTTTCTAGATATGAGACATAAAATATCTACACTACATGTGATTATATTATGAATGACTTTTCCTTTTCCCTATCCATCTTGAAATTCACTATCACAAATACTATTTCAATTTTTTTTACTATAGTCGTATTTTAAACCCATTTACAATGGAAAATCAGCACTTTAAATGTTTTATAATCCAACTCTTGTATCTATTTAATAATGAAAAAACATGAAATATTCATTTTAAATTAATTTCTACCCTTGGATCCTGATATGTAAATCAATTCTACCAAAAATGAAACTCCACTATTTTGCATCATACTTCCATCATCATGCTTTTTATAGAATGTATAACCATTATTTCAAAAACCAGTACAAGATATAACATTTGCATTTGGTCCTGTGGATAACCATCGAAGACGTTCGACAATTGAATTCATATTTTAAGACAACTCATTATAAATATGATCTTTGAACCATACTATAAACTTTTTATTATGTGTATTTGATATCCATCCTTTTTTCCTTGTTGGATTCAAATTCCACAGAATTTATTTGTGGTCTTCAATAATTGGATCAACATATTCACTATTATATAAAATTTAAAGGAGATATTTTTCAGGCTATGTGATGGTAATTGTAAAAAATTCACTTATAGAAATCCCATAACCAATATTTCATCCTCTATGAAGAGACTTTGGGAGACCGATGCAATAAACTTCTGATAGGTAATCAGTATAGAATTTAATATATTATTCAAAAATATATTATTTTATTATAAAACATTCTTGTTAACTTAAATTTATGGAATATCCTTTCATAATCTTAAACCACTTTTCATTGGGGTACATCTATATATAATATACATGACCACATATTTGAACCTCTCTAACCATGTAAACTATCGGTTAGACCATTATATTGTAGAATTATGACTGGGAGAACATATCTAGTTCTTATAATAAGAATGTAACCTCATTTTTAATGATTGAAAATATCATCAGGGATATAAATTTACTACATATGGCTTTGAAAAAGAAGTAGATTATAATAATGTATGTCATTAATTTTTATACAGAATACAATGTAAAGAGGAAGGAATCAAATCATGCACCAAAATATGCATGTCATGTTTCTTTAGACCTATAACTTCAAATTATCCAATGAAACAAAATTCTTGATATTTGATGAATACCCCTCTAAAACTATTACACTATTAAGGAAAATGAAAAATTGAAAATTTTCTTGGTTGGATAGAGTATAATATGTAGGAGAGAGAAATTTATGACTTTTACCCTTCACCGGTTCCAACTCTACAATTATCCTCATGCGAATCATGTCCAACCAAGCCTTGAATCCTTATTATGTTTTTCTTGGAACATTTTTTAATGTTTGAATAATAATATCAAATACACTTTTTTCTATATGCAATAAATCAAGAAAATTTCTGACATACAAACAATTCTATTATGATAGCCCAATGGAAATTGATATCTTCTTCTAACCTAATTTCGTAATGTTCTTTGAAAATGGTTTACGAAAATCAATTTCAATATCATTTAATTTATCAAAATTTTTTCGCCTGTTAGTGGAGTCCGTTTTGTATCTTATTCGGTATTCCCATCGAATGTTGTCATTTAGGATCAATATCTATGTTTCTGAGGTAAAAATTTCTAATTTCCTAAAAATATAGTTTTTGAGGAATGTTTTAACTGAACTGAGTATATGTATTTTTTAAAAATCGAAACCCCAATATTCCCTTAATTATATATCCTGAAAAATTTCCATAAGCATCAATGTCATTTATCATCCCATAAAACATGTCCCTTAGTGTGAATTCTTAACTTCTACGAGGATCATATATTTTAACACTTGTATCCCACATCAATTTTAGATCTTCTATCAACAGATCTAAGTAGACACCAATATCATTCCTAGGTTGTTTTGGTCCAAATATAAGTAGATACAACATAATGTATTTATGATTCATGCATAACTGTGGCTTTAAGTTATAATTTACCTACATAAATGGTCATGTACCATGAGTACTAATTTGTACACCAAAATGATGTATTCCATCAGTATATAATGTAATATGGAAGTTTCTAGTATCATTTCCAAATTCAGGATACCCATAATCAATTATCATCCACTAAGGAGAGTTTGTTGAATGATGTAGTTTCCCATATTTAATTTTGAATATATGTTCCATATCAATTGTAACACTGTTTTCAAACATCCATATAGTCTTCTAAACCATTGAATGAAAGGAAAGTACCATGTTACTTTTGAAGGACTTTTTCATCTTTACTTTATCGATTCATTCCACACCTAGGGAATTTTATAAATGATACATGGTTCTTTTGAAATAATATTCCATAATTTGAACAGGAATTGTTTTTAGAGATCATTCCCATTGAACATATTATTCTTTTAGAATAATATATTTGATAAAGAAGTTTATTTTGTTTTGGTATCATATCATTCTAGAGACAAATTAGTTCTGTAAATATGGTGGTTCTCCATCCGCTACAATATTTCATATTATATAACTTCAATAAAGATGGAAAAGTTGTGTATTTAGTATAACTTACATACAATGGTCTTTTAGCACAATTATTTAACTTATCAAAAAAAACTTGATAATAAAAAAGGTCATATTCAATTTCTATTTACATTTATTAAATACAGTATCCATCATCATTTATATTTTTATTCATATCATATCATTTATAAACCGAAGTGCCATCCCAATCGGTGTGAAATTTCAGATTTTTCCCATGTTTAGTACAATATTTATATATTTTACATATTTTATTATAAATAAAATCTTCTTCCTACTCTTTTGAACTAATTTTTATAGAATAATAAAAAATTAAAAATAGAAAATTAATTTGAGAAGGGTCGTATGAATTCTCTATTGAAAACATGATGAACTCTTTATCTACATTTATATAATCATTTTCCATATGATTAGTGTGAATCATTTTTCAATTCATATTCATCCTACAAGGTTCAAAAAATATTAATTTTTTACAAAATAATAAATAAATACATATTAGATATTCATAATAAAATGGGAATATCGATGACCAAGTAGGTGGCAGTGTAGATGCTATGGGAACAGTATAAGAAAAAACATGATCGATGAAAAATGGAAGTAAAAATCCTGAAAAAACTAAAGGTAGCATAAAACATGACATTAAAATCATAAAATAAACAACTCAGTTGAACAAAAAAACACAAAAGTACTCGAATCTCTATTTCCCTAACCAGATAGACACAATCTCACTATTGCAACTAATCACTACCAATGCAACACAACTAAAATGATGCATATATAAGATAGAAAGACCAAAACCAAGACCTTAAAATACAACCTTAGATACAACCTTAAAGAAACTAAAATATATGATTACACTAAATGTTTTCTTTCATACCTAGAATGAAACAATAATGATATAGCCAGTTGACATAGAAAATGTTGAATTTCACAGTCAGAACGGATCACAAGAAACAAGACCAAATATGTATTATGAAAAAACAATTTACATTGGGGGAGAACAAAGGGAAAACAAATCACACTGAAAGGAAACTAGTATTTAAGCATGAATCAATGGGAATGAAATATTCGTACGAATCAAAATGGGGAAAGAGAAACTAGTTCCACTGATCATGAACAAGAGGGGAGAAACCATAACAGAGATAGTGCTAAAGGATCTCTTGGGGATAATGAAGATTCCCATACTCATGACTATATTCATAAAAAGACCACTTTCCCCTAAAAATTATTTATCCAAAGACGTAATTTATAAACAATTGTTTTTACAACTTCTTGAAGGCTTTTACCATTTTGCAAAATTGAAATTCATAAACCCATGACACAAATTTCAAACAATTTGAAATGCACTACATTGAAAATCACTCCATTATAAATTTTGTTTCAATTTTTAACCAACCAATGTAATGGGTTTTAATAAATCCACCATCCTTAATATCAAAAATTCAATCGAAATACACTAATTCCAATATCTCTTTCTAAAAAATCTATTATTTTTTAATTTTTTTAAATAAAAATGAAACACACCAAGTGGATTTTATTTGAATCCTATAGCATGAAAATCCCTATTTTTAAAACATGGGTAGCAGTAAATTTTTCAAAACTATCATAAAATACTTAAGTTTACAAATGTTCTGTTATTCCCCCCAAATCTAATAGGTCCAAGAATTTATTTTCAAAATAAGGTGATTCCACAACCATTTTGGAAACTAAATTCTCAACCTATCACAACATAGGAATCAAAATTTTCATAATAGGGGAAAAGATGTTCAAAATGTAATAATGAATTTTTTATTACTAAAATAATAAGAAACATTAAATATTTTCAAAACCATCATGATAAAATTTCTTTCTTGGCTTAAATGGCCCAAAGGCCTTGATTTTTTATTTATTTTGGATAATCCACCTTTTTAACTAGGTTGAGAGGGAACCCTTACATGGCCCTTAGGCCTAGTGTCATAAGGCCCATTATATGGCCTGAAGGGCCAATGGCATAATTCCCAATACATGACCCGAAGGCCCAACAAAACTACACTAGAATTTCCCTCCAAAGCATCTACATCATTGAAGGTTCCTAGATACCCACCTCAAATTGATGATCAACTAGAATTACCTGGTGTAGAGTTATATGATTCCTTATATCGATGTCAGTTGTCATACCCTCCCATTCTTCCAATCTAGTTAACTCTTTTCTGGTGGTTGCTACTTTCTATAAATCCTTTTCTGGGCCTTATCCTATGTGGTTTCATGGCCCCATCCCTCTAGATATACCCCTCCTAGGCTAGGAGTGAAGAAAGGGAGATGATGAGACTTGATTCCTTCCTCCAGTAGGCCTCAGAGTGGAGACCAACACAAAATGTATACAAGTCTCTCAAAATGGGAGGCATTTTCATTTTTAAAGAAACATGATCAAGAGTTAATATGTTTCATTTCAAAACAACTAATATATATATATATATATATAATAAATCTAGATCCATCCCATATGCATTGTTAAAATAAAAATTATAGAAAAGAAAAGTCTCCAAAGTAAAAATGAAAAGTATAGTAAGGAAACGACATAATAATGATCAAGATCTAAGCTTGAAAAGACCAACACGGTCTAAAAAATCCTCCTAGAAACCTGAAAATAGTTTTATATATATAGGGTGATAATATAGGTATACTCAGAAGGAAAACTAGAGTCTCTCATGCACAAATGAAGGAAGTATACTAATGGCCTTGTGAGAAAACGCAGAAACAAACATAACCTAAGTAGATATAATAACCACCCCAACCTAACCTAGGAATACTAACTAAATAATTCAATAATGTAAAGTAATATAATTAAAATAGATAACAGGGTACCTCACACCACTTTCCCAATGATTAGACACTCTCATAATGTGACAAAAATTTCCCATCGCTCCCACCTCTTTTGAAGAAACCACATCCTTACCCACCCACACACACCTGAGCCCCACAAAACACCTCATCCCATCACTGGTGACATGAGCCACATGAAATCTTTCCCAGAGACACATGGTCCCTAAACCACATCACATCCCACCCACAAACACTTGGATCACATAAAACTTCACATCTCAAAAATCCCTAGTAATGAAAAACACATATTATCCTGAAGATACATGGGAAAACACAACACATCTCATCCCAAAGACACTTGAAAAAAAAAACAATCCTGTACACACCCAGGACCCACAAACCACAACTTACCCACATAATCGTGGTCTACCATTTCCTGGAAGAATGAGTAGGGAAAAGAAGGTATCCAACCATCCATCCTCTCATTGGGATGTTTAGGAATGATACCACCCTCCATGACGAAGGTCATGTTTAGATCATCGTGATCTACTAGGGTGGGGTGCATATAAAAATCACAAAGGAAGTTCATATATATATAAATATAATAACAAACAATCTTACCCAACCCATGTGTTCTAAAAAAACAAGATAAAAAACTATCAACTTTACTAATACCTCTAAATGTGCAACACCACACATCAAAACAAAACCTAGATCATATTTCCAACCAATTTAATTTAAACTTTACCATTCAACATTCACAATTCACTTACTCATTACATTAACGAAACCAAAGCAATCTAGTCTCAAAATTCATTATTAAATTATTTATTCATTTATACCACTAATATCTAGGAAACAACCAATCACAACACAAAAAAATCCACAAAACAAAAGTCACACGTGTAGAAAATCCAAGAGAATTTCTCATACCATTCAAAAGAAGTCCCAAACTCTCAACCACATCTAGAAACACAACCAAAGAACAAACCGATTGCAGACCCGTTAGAAAACACTACCCATCCATTCCATAATCAATCAACCTCTCAACTTGATATGACATTACATGGTCATTTTGATGTATCTTCTACAATTTCACCCACCATACCCCCAAACCAACCCACATCACACACATGTGCTTCAAAAACGTACCACAATACAAAGAAGTGAGTATTCAAAAATCACTACATGGACACTTCACATCCTATATACCCCGCACACACAACCAAACTTTCCCACACAATACATCACCCCACATACCAAATAATAACATAAATCCATAATTAACTAGGCATCCATTATTAAATTCCACTAGTTAATTTAGGGGTTTTCATAGAAACTTGGTAATCCTTGGGCATCCGTTTATTAGAAAAGTGTACGTGATTTACAAGTTTCAATATACAAGTGTGCAATAGAAATAAATAATCATGAAACTTTTTTAGTACGCAACCAAGTACCACCAATGACCAAAATTTTCAGTGGGGGTGTTTACCCTAATATAATTCACAACAACAACCAAAACAATAACAATCAGATAATACGCCACTTTTTTCCACCCCCTTCATATTGATCTTAAACCAATTCAATTATATTTAATTAAATTGGATTCAAATCTTTTTATAAGGTAAATATTCGTATATACACCCTACATGATACATAATTAAGAGGAACAAAGGAAACCTACTTGGAAAAATGGAAATTGACACTTCATGATTGCACCATGATAGGGGCACATATATAGAATGAAACTCCAAAGAAAACATGAACGGACTAATGTAGAAAAATTGAATGAATCCTATGAGTATAAAGGTTTTGGGAACTTCATTACAGGGGAGAAAAAGTAGGAAATAAAAGAGAGAAATGTTTTTTATCCCTTGGAAGATCTAAAATATGGGCTTAGTTTAGATACATCATTAATTTTCCATTATCCTTGGATCCAATAAATATTACATTATTTGACTAATTAAAAGTCCCAAGACACTTAGGAATTTAAGGATATTACTCATATCAATTAAAACAGCTCCAAAACCACTTAAATTTGTTATTAAACTGATTTTACATCAATGAAATTTGTCAAAAGAGAAGACATGGAAAACTAGAAAAACTGGAAAAAAGGAAACCTATTGGAATGACTCAATATTAGATGAGTCACCATTGTGAGTAATCGATGTGAGTTACTATTGGAAGTCACTGCTAGAGAGATACAAATACAATTCAACATCGTGGGTCACCATCGTGACTCACCATCATGAGTCACCATTGCAAGTCACCATCGCGAGTCACCGTTTAGTAAGCTACCGTTGCGAGTCTGCATCACGAGTCACCATTATGTGAGATACTACGGGATGAGCTACCATTTGGTGAGTCACTGATGGATGAGTGAATGTTCGGTGAGTCACCATTCAGTGAGATACCATTGTATGAGTTTTTGTTTGGAGAGAATCTACTGGGTGAGCTACCATTCAGCGAGTCACCACTGGATGAGTGACTATTTCGTGAGTCACTATTCATAAAGCCACAACTGGACGAGTCTCCATTTTTTGAGTCATCCTTTGGTGAGTCACTACCAGAGATGTAACACCCGAGAATTTTATGTTATATAAATCATCAAAGGAATCTTTTTCTACACAATACTTGCTTGGCTTGCTTTACACGAAATCACGACCTTCCTCGATAGCTTGCGTCGTACGCAATACCGAGTTTCACTAAACAATGATATGCTATTAAAATATTATTAAAACTAGCCGTTATGAATAGTAATGACCACTTTTTGAAATTTTATAAATTTTATTTTTCAAAATGGACTTCATTTTTGGATTCGGAACATCGAAATTATCCTAGGGTGAAATTTTGGTATTTTTCTGAAAACTTTCAATTTTTGATGAATAGTGAAACCACTAAGTGGTAGTTAAAAAACTGAATTTTTCATAAAACTTAATTTTACCGCTTCTGTGAGTGGAATTTCAAAAATAAAAGAGACACGGTTGATGTCAGTAAGTAAAATGTGGTTCAATGAGATGAAAATAATTTTTTGGTGAATAGTAACTTTTATTTTTTTTTACCACGGTAAGAAGTAAATAGGGTAATTAAGGGTAAAGATGATATTATTATTACCCTAAAACATGTCCTAATTCTATTGGATAAGTGTAATTCGACAAAAAACAAACTTTGGAATAAAATATGACCATTTAGGCCAACTTGGATTAGATTAGGACATTTATTATTAATTTATTTAAAGAAGGGTTAAAATAGTTAAAATCAAAGTTTAATAAGTAAATAATTTTTACTATGGGGTTATACATAAGATAAATTCTACTATAAATATTAATTAGAAAGATAAAACGATTTCCTACATAATGGTATTTTATTTTTAATTTTTAGACATTAAATAATTTAATTTATTTCTGAAACAATAATGATGCAGTAATTATCTTATTAATGAAATATTGACATAATTGATGTTATAAACACCAAAATAAAAGTAATTTGAGACTTTTTATGAATCTCAATAATTTTCTAGGTTAATATGAAATGTTAGTATTGATTTAATTAACTTGGTTCGAACTAATAATTCTGTTATGATTTTCAAAAAAATCAATTACTAAATAGTGTAAAAATTGGCATAAAATAGATTTTAAAAATATTATATTGGTAATTGTTATTTTATTCTTAAAAATCTAAGGTTAGAGAAAATGACTTATATAAGGTTATATATATTAATAATAAACAACTTGGGGTTCGTTTGGCTGCTTATAGTAAGTTTATTAACCTTATAGTATAAGAACACAAGAAGACATGGTAAAAGTAAAATTATTTAACTTAATGTTAAATATAAATGATAAGGTTAAAATAGGAACCTAAACTTGTCTAAATTATATTGGATGATAGGATTTAGACACATCCCAACCTTAGCTTCTAAATATATCAATTTGGATCTATTTAAAACCGAACTTGATATTATAATAAAATAATATTTTTAGTTATTCCAAAGGTGCCCCTCTCCTCCCTTATAAAAGGGCACCTCCTCCCCCTCTTCCTCACACGACTTTGAGCCTTCAAGCTCGGCCAAACCCTGCCAATTTATCCTCTCAACTTCCCTAGAGACATCCTAGAGGTTCTGTTTTTCTTCAAAGACCAATTTTAGTGCCCTAAAAGAAGGTATCAAAGAAGCACTTCAAAGAAGAGGTAATGTCCGTTACCGATTCTTTCATCTTTATTTCTTCTTCCACTTCTTCTTATTTAGTTGTTTCATTATTAAGTATTAACATCAGTATCACTAATATACTGATATGTTATTATAAGTATGAAACAACCCTATTTCACCATCTATCCATCCTACGGAAAAAGAAATCACCGCGCGTGCGTACGTACGGAATACCGTCTCCACGCCATGGTGTAATCTATTTCCACCACCACCTTATGTGGATGGGTATAATGGTGTAAATAATGACTATATATGACTATTATAAAGTTATATTTATTCTGAAATAGTATACATATACTCCAATACAATTCCACGATCATAGGAACAATATCATCACTCGTGCGTACGCACGGAATACCATCTACACGATGTGATGCGACTCGTTCTACATGATCTTCATTTCATAATGATTATATAAATGAATTGAATGAATGAATATGATATATATTACACTAATACCATTCTGGAAATGAGGTATATATAACCTAAATAAAAGAATAAGAATTTATTCGACAAAACACGCATAAGAACAAAAAGTTATAAACACCCGAATAACAAGTAGTAATGAAATAATATTACTAAGAAGCTAAGAATATGACCATATATGATATCATAAAAATAAGTATGATTATAAAATAAGTCAATAACATTATTTAAATCATTATACAGGAGGTTCGGACACTTACAAAGCAAGTCGGACCTAAGGTAAGGGAAATATCACAATCTCATTTTTATCCGAGATTGTTTATACTTTGAAATTTACTGGGGTGTATTTTATCATCCACATACATGTTTCCTAAATATGTAATATTATTTCTATTCACCAAAATTTTTTTAAATCCAATTTTACCCTTTGGTGAGTTTTTAGTAAAAGATATGAAAGGAATCTTTTGTCTTTTTTCGTACGAGGTACTTTTTGACTTTTCTGACAAAAGTACGAGAAGAATGTTTTATTAACTTATACGGCATGAATGGATTTTTAAAACATAATTTCCAAGAAGCTTACTTTATAAGTTTTCAAGTTTATTTTTAATCAACTTCTTGTAGTTTATAATTTTACGACATGTTAAGAAAGGAAAAGTGTTTTTGAAGCAGAAAGGATATTTTCCTCAAGAATGGAGTTCAAGTGTTTTATCAAAATTATTTTCCATCTAAGGTAATAAAGGGTTCTGTTTTTATCCCTATTATTACATTGATTTTATTATTATTATGGAATTATATTTTTATGAATTCCTTTATCTTATATGAATTGTTTTATGATGTCACGATGTTTAAGATTCCCATTTTTATTACATGGGTTATGCTATGATGTATGGTTTTCTGATTTTGTGGCACACATAAGAATGGTATCATTATGAGATGGGTGGGACCTATATCTCCCTCCAATGCATTGGGTAAAGATTTTATATCTCATGAGATAGACATGGCTGGAACGGTAGGTTATACCGGTTCAGTGAAACAGGACTGAAACGAGGGTGACTTGGTTCAGAAAGGGACTTTTTCCACTAAGATAGTCTTGGAAATGAGTCTTGACTAACAAGAAATGATTCTCTATGATTATGTGTGTATGCCACAAAGTTTCATGTTTTAAGTTATGATTATTGTGATTACATTTCACTGCCATGATTTATCCCATGTTATGAAATTATGATCTCTTTTGCAGGTTAAGATTTCCAAAAGTTATGTGCTTGTGTATACGATGTGATTGATATTTCTTTTGTTTACCCTTACTGAGCATTTGAGCTCACCCTTTTGTATGTTTTCTTTCCCCAGGTCAGGAAGAAGGTTATTAAGTAGGATATTCCAAAAAGGGACTCTAGATATGATGAAATAAGTGGGAGGCAAAGTTGATGCTTTATGAACTAGTTGTTTATGTTTACCAGTTTCTAAAGACACTATACCTATACGGTCCTTTCTTGGTTTTGTTATATGTTGTAATACGTGTGATTCAATTCTGAAGTAATAACAATGTATGTAAAGTATGGGTCGTTATAGTTAGTATCAGAGGAAAGGTATAGTCAACCTTTGGAAACTAGGATGTGAAAGACATAGTAAGAACCCTAAGGATAAGTCTAAGCATAGAAAACAATATTAGTGTTTTGGAAATGTCCATGAATAACCTAGGATAAGACCTTAAGTGTGAAATTTTATTCTTGATTATGTGGTTTTCCTATTATAATTAGTGTTGCTCACACTATTCTTCTTGGTTTTAGTCAATGGCTGGAACCCGAAGGAACCGTGTTAATGCGGAATGCGACGAGCAATGCAATGATTGTCCCCCTGAGAAACCAAATGTTATGGGAGATGGAATGCAAAATCTTGTAGCCATGCTCACAAAATTTTCTCAAGCTATGAATCATGCAGGACTTCCAAACGAGCAAAGGAAGGAGCAAAATTCTGTTGAATCCTTCATGAGGCAGCGTCCACCTTCTTTCAGCGGGTCTACTGATCCATTAGTTGATGAACAATGGATTAGTACTACTGAAAAGATATTTTCAGTTCTTCAATGTTCTGAACATGATAAAGTCATCCTAGAAGTGTATCATTTGGAAGGAGATGCTGATCAATGGTGGAATCTTATTAAGAATACGAGGCAAAGGGATGAAATTGAGTCCATGGAATGGGATGAGTTCAAGAACATATTTTTCAATAAGTACTTCCCTTGTATTCTCCGAACAAAGATGGAGAAAGAGTTTCTTGAACTAAAGCAAAAGGATGATGAATCTGTTGGTACCTATGAAGCAAATTTTACAAGACTTGCAAGGTACGCTTCTGGTATTATTATCCAACCTGAGAGTAAGATCGATCGATTCTTTAGTGGCTTAAAACCAAGTCTTCGAAGGGCGTTATCCATAAGGGACTTCAATAGCTACGAGGAAATCGTTCGATGTGATCTCAAAGTCGAGATGGAGATTGGAGTAAACCATCAGTCAGATGGGTTTGATAAGAAGAGGAAAATGGAATTCAAAGGAAAATATAAAGAGCACACTGAAAAAAAGACGAGCTTTCCCTTATTCTCAAAGTGTGGAAAGAAACATGGAGGGAGTTGTCTTAAAGGGACAAGTAAATGTTTCAAATGTGGAAAGGAAGGTCATCGGGCATTTGAATGCCGCGATGATGGGAAGAAGATGTCTAATGATGCAAACAAAGGAAGGGATACACAGAATGAACCTACTACAATTCAATATTTCAAGTGAAAGGATATGGGGCATTATGCCAATAAATGCCATAATCCAAGGGTTGATGATGATGGTCGATGTCAAAAAAATCTTAAGGCTAAAGAAAAAGGAAAGTCACATGCAATTTCTATCAGCGATGTGGAGTACGATAACGATGTGGTGAAAGGTACACTTACCATCCACTCTAAAGTAGAAAATGTTTTATTTGATTCTGGATCCACCCACTCTTTTATTTCTGAAGAATTTTCTAAGGGTATCACCGTATTACCTCAACAATTAGATGTTGAGTTAGCTGTGACAACACCTAATGGAACAATAGTCGCATCAAAAGTTTATAATTCTTCTCCGATCGAAGTTTGTGGGAAAGTGCTTCCTGCAAATCTTGTGATCCTTCCTATAGTGGAATTTGATGTGATTCTTGGCATGGATTGGCTTTCTTTATATAGAGCTCATATCAATTGCCAAAGAAGGGAAGTCACATTTCATATTCCAGATCAATCTATGATCGTCTATCAATGCAAGGATGAACATAACCTTCTAGTGGAAATTTCTTCCATCTTATGGGTATTGATTCCACTAAATGAAGGTTATTTATCTCAAATGGTTGGTGAGAAACTCACGATTAAGATTATGCCCATTGTAAGGGAGTTTGATGATGTCTTTCCGGAGGAATTACCGGGTCTTCCACCAAATCGTGAAGTTGAGTTTTCAATAGAACTCGTACCGGGTGCTTTGGCTATTTCAAAGACACCTTATAGAATGGGCCCAATTGAGTTGTAGGAATTGAAGAAGCAACTCCAAGGGAATCTTGATAAGGGATTCATACACCCTAGTGCGTCACCTTGGGGAGCACCTGTTCTATTTGTTAAGAAGAAAGATGGATCAATGAGACTCTGCATTGATTATCGAGAACTTAACAAGATCACTATCAAGAACAAATATCCTCTCCCGCGCATTGATGACCTATTTGACCAACTATGCGGAGCTCAATACTTTTCCAAGATTGATCTTCGTTCAGGGTATCATCAATTAAGGGTCAAAAGGGAGGACATACCAAAGATGACTTTCCGTACAAGGTATGGACACTATGAATTTATAGTGATTCCATTTGGTATTTCTAATGCCCCTGCTATCATCATGGTTCTGATGAATAGAGTATTTAGAGACTATCTTGATCAATTTTTGGTAGTCTTTATAGACGATATTCTTGTCTAGTCAAAGAGCAAGGAAGAACATGAAGATCACTTGAGAATTATATTGAAGACCCTGAGAAAGGATAAGCTTTATGCCAAATTTACCAAGTGTGAATTTTGGATTTAAAAAGTTGCATTTTTGGGTCACATAATCTCAAAAGAGGGGATATCTGTGGATCCAGCAAAAACAGAGGATATCAAAAGATGGTCGAGACCAACAACAGTAACTGAGATCCGAAGTTTTCTTGGTTTGGATGGATATATCGACGTTTTGTGAATGATTTTTCACGATTATCTAATCCACTCACCAAGTTGACTCGGAAAGGAGTTAAGTTTGTCTGGATGGAAGAATGTGAAGAGAATTTCAAGGAGTTGAAAAGAAGGTTATCCAGTGCACCTGTGCTCACACTGCCCTGTAGTGGAGAAAGGTTTGTGATCTATAGTGATGCATCCAAGAAGGGATTAGGGTGTGTTCTTATGCAAAATGATATGGTGATAGCTTATGCCTCACGACAGTTGAAAATCCATGAGCAAAATTATCCAACACATGATATGGAGTTAGCTGCGGTAATCTTTGCATTAAAGATTTGGAGGCATTACCTTTATGGTGAAAGGTGTGATATTTATACTAATCATAAAAGTTTAAAGTATATTTTCACACAAAAGGAGCTGAATATGCGTCAAAGAAGATGGTTTGAGCTTATTAAGGATTACGAATGCTTAATCCATTACCACCATGGGAAAGAAAACAAGGTGGAAGATGCATTAAGTCGACAAGACCATGCTAGTTTATCCATGATGAGGATCACAAAAGATCCAATATTTATGGATTTACAAAGGATGGATCTTGGAATTACAATGGAAGGGAAAAATATTATCTTTCTCAAATGAATGTTCAACCATCTATACATGTGAAGATTAAAGAGGCATAGAAAGAAGATGTCGAGTTACAAAAGAAGGTGAGAAATGTTCATGAGTTCAACATTGATTGTGATGGGATAATAAAGTTCAGGAATCGGGTTTGTGTTCCTCCCATCCTCGAATTAAAGAAGGAGCTGCTGGATGAGGCTCATAGTTCATCATTCTCTATTCATCCTGGAAGCACGAAGATGTATAGGGACCTGAAAGAGTACTTCTGGTGGGATGGCATGAAAAGAGATGTTGCTGAATATGTCTCTCGATGCTTGGTTTGTCAACAAGTTAAATCTAAGAGACAGAAGTCTAAGGGGATGTTACAACCATTACCCATACCCGAATGGAAATGGGAAAACATTACTATGGACTTTGTCACAGGACTTCCTAAAACATCCAAAGGCAATGATGCTATCTGGGTCATAGTTGATCGTCTTACAAAGTCTGCACACTTCATTGCTATTAGAGAGGATCTCTCTCTGGATCATCTTGCTAGGATATATGTAAAGGAAGTGGTAAGATTACATGGAGTACCACTCTCTATTATTTCTGATTAGGATCCGAGATTTACCTCAAAGTTCTGGCGAAGTCTTCAGCATACTCTGGATACAGAGTTGAGTTTCAGCACTGCTTATCATCCTCAGACAGACGGTCAGTCTGAGAGAACAATTCAAACCCTGGAAGATATGTTGAGAGCTTGCTCTATGGATTTTAAAGGAGGTTGGGATCAACACCTACCATTGGTGTAATTTTCTTATAATAATAGCTTTCACTACAGTATTTAGATGGCTCCTTATGAAGCTCTCTATGGAAAGAAATGCAGGACTCCAACTTGCTGGGATGAAGTTGGGGAAAGAAAGCTATTAGGACCTGATCTCGTTGATGAAATGGCAGAAAAGGTCAGATCTATTCAACAACACATAAGAGCAGCTCAGAGTCGATAGAAAAGTTATGCCGACAACCGAAGAAAAGACCTAGAGTTTGAAGTGGGTGATAATGTGTTCTTACGAATATCTCCCTGGAAGAGGGTTATGAGATTTGGAAAGAAGGGGAAGTTGAGCCCTAGATATATCGGTCCTTTCGAAATACTGGATCGTGTTGGGAAGGTAGCTTACCGATTGGCGCTTCCACCGAATCTCTCTCAAGTTCACGATGTGTTCCATGTAGCTCTCCTGAGAAAGTACATACCTGATCCTTCACATGTACTCAGCTCAGAAGTTGTACCGCTGGAGAAAGATCTTTCTTATGAAGAAGAACAGATAGAGATTCTGGATCGTAGCGAAAAAGTCCTACGAAACAAGACCACTCGATTGGTGAATGTTTTATGGAGGAACCACCAATTAGAAGAAGCTACATGGGAGCTTAAGGATATGATGAGGGAGAGGTATCCTCATCTGTTTGTTACAAAGTGACGAATTTCGAGGGAAAAATTAATTTTAAGGGGGGTAGAATGTAACACCCGAGACTTTTATGTTATATAAATCATCAAAGGAATATTTTTCTACACAACACTTTCTTGGCTTGCTTTACACGAAATCACGACCTTCCTCGATAGCTTGCGTCGTACGCAATACCGAGTTTCACTAAACAACGATATGCTATTAAAATATTATTAAAACAAGCCGTTATGAATACTAATAACCACTTTTTGAAATTTTATAAATTTTATTTTTCAAAATGGACTTCATTTTTGGATTCGGAATATCGAAATTAGCCTAGGGTGAAATTTTGGTATTTTTCTGAAAACTTTCAATTTTTGATGAATAATGAAACCACTAAGTGGTAGTTAAAAAACTGAATTTTTCATAAAACTTAATTTTACCGCTTCTGTGAGTGGAATTTCAAAAATCCTAGAGACATGATTGATGTCAGTAAGTAAAATGTGGTTCAATGAGATGAAAATATTTTTTTGGTGAATAGTAACTTTTTTACTTTTGTTTTACCACGGTAAAAAGTAAATAGGGTAATTAAGGGTAAAGATGATATTATTATTACCCTAACACATGTCCTAATTCTATTGGATAAGTGTAATTCGACCAAAAACAAACTTAGGAATAAAATATGACCATTTAGGCCCACTTGGATTAGATTAGGACATTTATTATTAATTTATTTAAAGAAGGGTTAAAATAGTTAAAATCAATGTTTAATAAGTAAATAATATTTAATATGGGGTTATACATAAGATAAATTAGACTATAAATATTAATTAGAAATCTAAAAAGATTTCCTACATAATGGTATTTTATTTGTAATTTTTAGACATTAAATAATTTAATTTATTTATGACACAATGATGATGCAGTAATTATCTTATTAATGAAATATTGACATAATTGATGTTATAAACAGAAAAATAAATGTAATTTGAGACTTTTTATGAATCCCACTAATTTTATAGGTTAATATGACATGTTAGTATTGATTTAATTAACTTGGTTCGAACTAATAATTCTCTTATGATTTTCACAAAAATCAATTACTAAATAGTTTCAAAATTGGCATAAAATAGTTTTTAAAAAATATTATATTGGTAATTGTTATTTTATTCCTAAAAATCTACGGTTCGGCCAAATGACTTAGATAAGGTTATATATATTAATAATAAACAACTTGGGGTTCGTTTGGCTACTTATAGTATGTTTATTAACCTTATAGTATAAGAACACAAGAAGACATGGTAAAAGTAAAATTATTTAACTTAATGTTAAATCTAAATGATAAGGTTAAAATAGGAACCTATCTTGTCTAAATTCTATTGTATGATAGGATTTAGACCCATCCCCACCTTAGCTTCGAAATATATCAATTTGGAGCTATTTGAAACCGAACTTGACTTTATAATAAAATAATATTTTTAGTTATTCCAAAGGTGCCCCTCTCCTCCCTTATAAAAGGGCACCTCCTCCCCCTCTTCCTCACACCACTTTGAGCCTTCAAGCTCAGACAACCCCTGCCACCTTATCCTATACACTTCCCTAGAGATATCCTAGAGGTTCTAGTGTTCTTAAAAGACCAATTTTAGTGCCCTAAAAGAAGGTCTCAAAGAAGCACTTCAAAGAAGAGGTAATGCCCGTTACCGATTCTTTCAACTTCATTTCTTCTTCCACTTCTTCTTCTTTAGTTGTTTCATTATGAAGTATTAACATCAGTATAAATCATATACTGATATGTTATTATAAGTATGAAACAACCCTATTTCACCATCTATCCATCCTACGGAAAAAGAAATCACCACGCGTGCGTACATACAGAATACCGTCTCCACGCCGTGGTGTAATCTAATTTCCACCACCACCTTACTTGGATGGGTATAATGGTGTAAATAATGACTATATATGACTATTATAAAGTGATATTGATTCTTAAATAGTATACATATACTCAAATACAATTCCACGATCATAGGAACGATATCATCACTCGTGCGTACGTACGGAATACCGTCTACACGATGTGATGCGACTCGTTCTACATGATCTTCATTTCATAATGATTATATAAATGAATTGAATGAATGAATATGATATATATTAAAATAATACCATTCTATAAATGAGGTATCTATAACCTAAAGAAAATAATAAGAATTTATTCGACAAAACACACATAAGAACAAAAAGTTATAAACACCCGAATAACAGGTAGCAATGAAATATTATTACTAAGAAGCTAAGAATATAACCATATATGATATCATAAAAATAAGTATGATTCTGGAATAAGTCAATAACACTATTTAAATCATTATACAGGAGGTTCGGACACTTACAAAGCAAGTCGGACCTAAGGTAATGGAAATATCACAATCTCATTTTTATCCGAGATTGTTTATACTTTGAAATTTACTGGGGTGTATTTTATCATCCACATCCATGTTTCCTCAATATGTAATATTATTTCCATTCACCTACAATTTTTTTAAATCCAATTTTACCCTTTGGTGAGTTTTTAGTAAAAGATATGAAAGGAATCTTTTGTCTTTTTTCGTACGAGGTACTTTTTGACTTTTCCGACAAAAGTACGAGAAGAATGTTTTTTTTAACTTATACGACATGAATGGATTTTTAAAACATTATTTCCAAGAATCTTCCTTTACAATTTTTCAAGTTTATTTTTAATAAACTTCTTTTAGTTTATAATTGTACGACATGTTAAGAAAGGAAAAGTGTTTTTGAAGCAGAAAGGATATTTTCCTCAAGAATGGAGTTCAAGTGTTTTATCAAAATTATTTTCCATCTAAGGTAATAAAGGGTTCTGTTTTTATCCCTATTATTACATTGATTTTATTATTATTATGGAATTATATTTTTATGAATTCCTTTATATTATATGAATTTTTTTATGATGTCACGATGTTTATGATTCCCATTTTTATTACATGGGTAATGCTATGATGTATGGTTTTCTGATTTTGTGGCACACATAAGAATGGTATCATTATGAGATGGTTGGGACCTATATCTCCCTCCAATGCATTGGGTAAAGATTTTATATCTCATGAGATAGACGTGGCTGGAACGGTAGGTTATACCGGTTCAGTGAAACAGGACTGAAATGAGGGTGACTCGGTTCAGAAAGGGACTTTGTCCACTAAGATAGTCTTGGCAATGAGTCTTGACTAACAAGAAATGATTCTCTATGATTATGTGTGTATGACACAAAGTTTAATGTTTTAAGTTATGATTATTGTGATTACATTTCACTACCATGATTTATCCCATGTTATGAAATTATGATCTCTTTTGCAGGTTACGATTTCCAAAAGTTATGTGCTTGTGTATACAATGTGATTGATATTTCTTTTGTTTACCCTTACTGAGCATTTGAGCTCACCCTTTTGTATGTTTTCTTTCCCCAGGTCAGGAAGAAGGTTATTAAGTAGAATATTCCAAAAAGGGACTCTAGATATGATGAAATAAGTGGGAGGCAAAGTTGATGCTTTATGAACCAGTTGTTTATGTTTCCCAGTTTCTAAAGACACTATACCTATACGGTCCTTTCTTGGTTTTGTTATATGTTGTAGTAATTGTGCTTGAATTCTGAATTAATAACAATGTATGTAAAGTATGGGTCGTTATAAGAGAGCCACTGTTGGAGAATATAAAAAACATGGAAATTTTTCAAAGAGTTGAAATAAGTCCCCTTGACCTCCCAGACACATCAAGCACTAGATTTTCACAAAGTAATGGACTGGAGTGGTCCAGATGATTACATCATATACCTAACAAACTATTCTCTCCCTCAATAATTTCAAACAAAAACTAGAATAGAAAAGTGGTCCAAACAACCACCCTTTGAGATACCTCTCAAACTCTCGTCACTCCTCAATCACTACTACCGGATGAACATGCCAACCAAAATGATCAAAAAATACACCACACAAGCACAAAATCCACATCGTCTCAAACACATAAATCATTTAATATCATCCTCTATGTGTATATAATATATTTTATGAGTGGTAAAAATTCACCTTCTTGGGTTTAATCGCATCATAGTTAAGGCATATCAATTAAAATTTTGGTACCCCCCTTTTCACATGTCAGGAAAATATCACACATTGCAACAAAATCATCTCAAACCAAGGAAAAAAAATCATTTCATAAAACATAAGGTTCCAAAATTACATTTGAATATAAAATATAACATATAAAAAATAAAAGAAACTTTGGGTACATGAGATGAATCTACGTTTCTCACACCCAAGTACTCTCCTCTAGGCCACCATGCCTCCACAACATGCAAACAAAATGAATGGTCCTTCCATGTATCACCTCATCCTGATGATCCTATATCTCTATCATCTATTCCACATATGTCATGTCAAACTTGATGTCCCACTCTCCCTAGTCAAGGACATGAGAGTCACCAGGAGGATAACGATGAGGTTGAGAGACTTGGAAGAAGTTATGGATCTTATCCAACAGTGGCGACAATGCCAACTGGTATGAAACTTTGCCAAATCAACCCAACACCTCTAAGGGTCTAACAATCCAAGGAGAAATCTTAATCCCTCTTCTAAAACACCATTTCCCACATCGAGTGGATACCTTCAAGAACACACGGTCCCAAAACTCGAACACCAAGGGCCTCCTCCTCCGATTAGCATAAGACTTCTTCTAGTCCATTGCAGCTTTCAACCTCTCCAAAATGAGGTAAAACTTCACTATCACGATTTTTACTACCTTAGGACCAAGAACAACCATCTCCCCAACCTTATTTTGGAACAATAGAGAATGATATGGTCGCCCATACAATGCCTCAAATAGATCCATGCCAATGCAAGAGTGATACCTATTATTTTAATAGAACTATACCAAGGGTAGTGGATGTACCGAATTTATTCCAAAGACTAAGATGCATGCCTGAAACATATCCTCCAATTTCTGGATAGTCCACTCTATCGTATCATCTGTCTATGGGTGAAAAATACTGTTGAGGCATAAGTGGGCATAAAATAAATTTGTAATCCCCTACAGACTCATGAGTTAAAATGAACGTCCCAGTTTGAGATAATGGATCTCGAAACTCCATGAAACTGTACCACCTCATACACATACCTCTTGGCTAATGAAACTATTGTGCATGACTCCTTAATTGATAATAAGTGAGCTGATTTCATCATTCGATACACTATTACCCAGAAAATACCATATCCTCCCTAAGCATTGGGTATCCCTATGATGAAATCCATTGAGATTTAATCCAAATTCCACTCAGGGACATCCAAGGTCTTCAAAAAACCAATGGGAACATGATGCTCGACCTTTACCTACAAGAAGACTAAGCATATTTCCACAAACTCCACTACTTATTGTTTTAACCTAGGACATGAAGACTATATATTCAAGCCACATTACATTTTATTGATTCCTAGTTTTACAGCTAAAGGTGAGTTATGAAACTCATGAAGAACTCCCTTATTAATTGCTATCGAAAAAAACCTCCCATAAAACAACATCCGATTTTAAACATCCTCCAACCATCCCTCTAGAGAATCACCATGGACCACAAAATCACACAACACCTCTACCTTCAATTCTCCCCTCATAGACTCATCCACTTACTGCATCAGAGAATACTTGACTATCATCTGGACAAATATACTCTACCACCATCCATTACTACATCTAATTATAAGGATGCCAACTGCCCCATTTCCTTCCAAGCATTTGCAGATTCCTGAACAACCTCCTTCTCTGACTTTATACTGCAAGCATTAACCATGAAATTACCCTTTATTGAGGTATAAGATATCTTATAATCATAGTTGGGAAGAAACTCCATCCACTTCTGCTACTGTAGATTTAGATCACTCTAGGAAAAGATGTACCTCAAGCTATTATGGTCTATAAAGACCAGAAAGCGCTACCCAATGAGGTAATGTTTCAAAAAATTCATCAAAAAATTCACTGCAACTAACTCCAAGTCATGGGTGGAATAGTTAAACTCATGAGGATGTAACTTCTTGGACCCATAAGAGATCACTCCCCACTTCTGCATGAGAACACATCCAAAACCTAGAGGAGAAGTGTCACAAAACACCCCAAACATCACCTTTTCCATAGGAAAGTAAGGAACTGGGGCACTAACCAACTTATCCTTCATGTAACCAAATTTTTCATGACACTAATCAACAAAGACAAATGCTTGGTAATTTCTAGTTATAGATATCAATGGAGCTACAAAAATAGAGAAATCAGGTAAAAACCTCTAATAATAGACTGTGATACCAAGGAGACTATGAAATTATTTCACATTATTTGGTGCAGACAATGAAAAAGATGCTTTAACTCTTGATTGGTCAACGACGACACCCTTTTGGGACACCTCATGTCCAAGGAAATGCACCTCTAATGTCCAGAACTTACAATTGGACAACCTATCATAGATACGATGTCATCGAAGAACCTGGAAGATAGTTTTGCACAGATCCACATGATCCTCCCTTGAAGTCAAATAGATCATGATATAATTGATGAATACAATGATGAACTGGTCTAGTAACTCACAAAAGATGGATTTCATAACCCCCATGAACATGACTGGTGTGTCTGTTACAACGAATTCATGAATATGAACTCTAAGCGTGTAAACATGCATCTGAGATCGTTCTTTAGGATATCACCCTGTTTCACCATCAACTAGTGATACCCAAACCAAATATCAATCTTAGAAAATAAAATTTATATTATCATGTGGTCGAAAAGATCATCTATCCTTGAAATAGGGTAATGGTTCTTGACCTTCACATGATTAAACCTCTGGTAGTCTATAAACAACCTTAATCCACTATACTACATCTCTGAAAACAACATTAGAGTACCCTATGGTGCCATAATGAGCCAGATAAATCCTTTCTTCATCAAATTATCTATCTGAATCCTCAGATCTGATAACTCAGAAGGTTCCATTCGATAAGGATCCACTGAAATTAGAGATGCACTAGGCTATAAGTCAATCCCAAACTCAACCTCACATCGAAAGGGTAGAGTCACAACCTCCTCAAGAAAAACATCCCAGAAATACCCAATTACCATAGAGACTTCAACTATCTCAATGTCCACCGATTCAACTGAAATCTCAGCTAAGAAGGAAAGAAGAGGCACCACACGATGAATTCCCACCTGAAAACCATGGTCACCAATAAAATCCACATGCTGAACATCCATATCTGAAAAAAACACTCAACTCTAGAAGTATTTTATAACAACATGCATGGAATACAACCAGCCAATGCTGAGAATGACATCATATGGTCACATCTATAGCAAGAAGATATCCCCACATGATTTATGTGGTCCCATCATCAGTCTACATCCCTGGTAGACATCAAAGAAATTGGTCTGACCTCGAACTGACGTACTCAACACAAGGGGAATGGAAATCCTCTCTATGTCTAGACCTAGATAATGGGATATAGTGGGAGAAAAAAATGAGTGTGGATCTTCTAAGTCAATAAAATCACAAGTAAGGGTGATAAGCAAGATGATCATACCTATAACGATCTCTGGTCCTTCCAAAACGTCGGCCTCTTATAAGTCCAACTGACCAGACCTAGTTCCTTTATCCCTCTACTAAAAACCTCTTCCATGATCATGATCAGGTTGAGTTACATAATGATCACCCTATGGTCGGCCCCTTCTTTCTCCATCTTCCCTTGATATAGAAAAATAAAATTGTCCCTACTGAAAATACTTTCTAACCGACAACTGCTGCTAAGTCTAGCATCGAACCTGTCCACCTCCACCAAAATAAGCTTTAGTATCCATTAAGAACTAACTATGAAGGTGGGAATGAATCCAATAGAAGAAAAACCTCAGCCTCAACCCCATAAAAGGTGAAAAAGAACCACTAGAACTAGAAGTTCAGAAGGGAAAATGCTGAGGTAGACTATATGCTAGTCAAAAATTCGAAGGTCTTAGTGCCTAGAGCCTTCTGCTAACAACCCTACCCCTTGAAAAAATATACCAAATATCTCCCCATGGTATACCTCCTCATGAGTTTATCCAATCAATTTCCTTTAACTTCTTTTAAACCTCTAGATATGTTGGAAATGTAAAAGGAGTAAAAATAATGGATAGAAGGGTGGAAGGCCTCTTCACGACATATCACATGATACACATCATCCAGATAGAGATCCTGGGTGAAGTGAAGAAGATAATTGAACCTGATCCCATGTTCCCACATTGACATACTTCCCTACTGAAGGGCGAGTAACTCCTGCCCCTTCTCAGCCTTCATAGTTGATGAAAGTAACTCTTCGATGAAATCCTTTGTAAAGTCAACCCACACCACATATTCCTCCTTCTTCCCCCAAGATAAAGCATCCACCGCTGACGTACAACTCACCAGATTTGAATTACTACCAAAGGAACACAAAACTATATTTGATCTCAAATCAAAATGAAGGTGATATCAAGATTCTCAATCCATCTCTTTGTCTTCATGTCCAGAACACTACCCCTCGTACATTCAAAATGCCTACCGCTAGAAAGAACATAACATTCTCTACCACTGGTCCTCCTCCTGCACTGGATTGACCCTCCACCGATCAACCAGATCAGCTTACTGAGCCTCAACCTCCCAATACACACGCAGAAGATGACTTAGTTCTATAGATGAATGGTAAAAAATAAGGAATTCATAATCCCAAGTAGTGTGCAATTTTTTTAAGAATCATTTACATTCATTCCTTTAATCCTATCCATTTAAAACTTTCCAAAACAACCCAACTCAGACAAGAAGACAAGTCATTATGATGCATGTACCATTCCTAGGTCTCTAAAATGGAAATAGTGTAGCCTAACATGGTCATTTTGTAGGCTCAGAGTCCTTGCATCAAACCATGGGGGCCCTAAAATCCCGTTTCCTAGCCAGTCTTCCCTTGCCTATGTCACACACCAAGATCACCTGACAATATTTCCCTACAAAACCATTCAATACTAACTATTCCTTACTCCAAAATCCATCCTATCTCTCAACTATAACCTATGATAACATTATTTTCACGACCCCCTCCTTCCAGATATACCCCTACTAGGATTCCAGTGAAAAAAGGGAGATGATGACCCCAATGTCCTACCTCTAGTAGACCCAAGGGTGGTGACCAATACCATGGGTATACAAGTTTCATAAAATGGGAGGCATATCCCTCCTTAATGAATAAAGATCATGAGATAAGATGTTTCATCCCAAAAAAACTATACAACATACATATAAAAGAAATCCAAATCCATCCCACATGAATGTTTAAAATAAAACCGATACAAAAAAGTTTCCAAAGAAATCACTAAATGTATATCTAGGAAGTGACATAACAACTATCATGATCTGATCTAGTAAATTCCATCAAAGACTAAAAAATCATCCTGGAAGCCTAATTGTTTTTGATATTAATATGGTGATCATACATATATACTTAGTATGAAAGAAAAAGTCTCTTGTGCACCCATGAAGGAACAATACTAATACCCCTATGATAAAACTATAGAAAGAAACAACACATAAGCAGGTATAATAACCAAACCAACCTCCCCAAGGAATGCTCACCAAATAATGAGAGAAAAATAATATAATTCACATCAATAATAGGGTACCATGCACCACTTTCCTAGTAATTATCCTCTCTCACACCCTAACATAAAACATCCTGGCACTCCCTCCTCTTCTAAACACACCACATTAAAACTCACCCGCACACACCTGGGCCTCACAACCATACTTATTCCCATTACTGGGGCTATGATCCACATCACATCTCACCCGCAGACACCTATGCCCCATACCACATCACATCCCACCCATAGACAGCTAGGCCACACACCACATCAAATACAAAAAATACATGTGAAAGTACAATACATCTCATCGTGAAGACACTTGGTAATGAACAACACATATCATCCCAAATACACTTGGGAAAACAAAACTCGCCATTAAAAATGGGGCTCTATTGACCAAAACCTGCCCAAAGATTCTTGGGCTACCACTGCCCGGATGAAAGAGCAGGGAAGAGTGAGTGGCCAACCATCCATCCTCCCACAATGGTGTTTGGGAAAGATGCCCTCCCCCATGGCGATGGGGGTGTTCAGCATATAGTTCTCAACTAGGGGGGATTGCATATAGAAATAAAAAGGGAAATACATGTATATATAGATATAATAACAAACACTGCTGCCCAACCTATGGGTTCTCAAACAGACAACTGTCAAACAAAACTGCCAAATTCATTGCTACCTCTAGATGCGCAACACCATACATCAAACCACATCCTAGATCATATTTCCAAACAATTTAATTTAACTATTACCATTTAACATTCATAACTTATTTATTCATTCCATTAACAAAACCTTCAAAAGCCTGTACCAAACATAATTAATCAATTATTTATTCATTTATTCCATTACTATCTGAGAAACTACTAGGCACATCACAAAACAAGCCACATAGTAAAATTAAAACATGGAGAAACTCTGAGATAATATCGGATAACAACCAAAATAAGTCCCAAATTATCAACCAAATCCAGCAACACAACCAAAGAACAACCCGATTGCAGAACCACTGCACAACACTTCTCATCCATTCGCCACTCAATGAACCTACCATACTAATATTAAATTTCATGGTCAATTTGATGTATCAACTAAAATTTCAACCACAACACTTACCAAACAAACCCACAACACACACCTATGCTTCACAAACATACCACAAAACAAACCAAAGTGTATCCAAACATCACAACACGACCACATCACATCCCATCTACCCCTCAAACCCAGCCACACTATCACAGACCACACATCGCCCCACATTCCAAATCATAACACATATACTGATTTAACGAGGCATCCCTTATTAAATTACACTCGTTAATTTATGGGTTATCACAGAAAATGGGTAATATTAGGGAATCTATTTATTATCCATGTGTACGTGAATTAAAAATTTCAATATATAAGTGTTCAATATAAATAAACCAACACACTACTTGTTTAGTGTGTTACAAAGGAACACCAATTTCCATGATTATCAATAGGGCATTTAGCCCATATAATTCACAAAAACAACCAAAATCAAATAAAAAGAAGGCCATAAATAAATTTTCCCAACCCCCTACATATTGAGATTAAACCTAATGAATTATATTTATTTAATTTAGATTAAAATATATTCACATGGGAAACATTCATACACCCATCCCACATGATACACAATTAAGAGGGATATAGGAAACATAATTGGAATAAAAGGCGATTTAAACTTCCTGATTGCACCAAGACAAGGGTGCATATGTAGTAGGAAACTCCAAGGAAAATATGAACTAATTGGTGCATCATAATGAAATTACTCATATGGGTAGAAAGTTTATGGGAGACTCATACAAAGATATTAGAAGAGGTAAATAACAAGGAGAAAGTTGTTCCGACCCTTGGAAGATCTAAAGCAGGTCTGAAGTTTAGATACATCTTTAATTTTTGTATTAAAGTTATATTTAATAAATATTACACAATTTGAATATTTAAAATCCCCTAGAATCTAATGAATTTTAAGATATGACTTATATTCCTTGAAACAGATCCAAAACCACTTAAATATGGTATTAAACTCATTTTAAATCAAATAAAGTTATCAATTGGGAAAAACTAGAAAACTGAAAAAATTGGAGAAAAGGAAAACTATTGGAATGACTCATTGTTAGATGAGTCACCATTGTGAGTCACCAGTGTGAGTCACCAGTGTGAGTCACCATTGAAAAAAATCCCATTTCAAGTCACTGTTGTGAGTCACCATCGCGAGTCACCGTCGCGAGTCACCATTAGGTGAGCTACCGTTGAAAGTCACCATCACGAGTCACCATTTGGTGAGGCACCGTTCAGTGATTAACCATTCAGTGATCTTCCATTGGAAGAGCTGTTTTTCGATGAGTAACCACTAGATGAGTGACCATTTGGTGAGTTACTGTTTGGTGAGATACCACTGGAAAAGCTATCGTTTGACATATCACAATTGGATGAGTGACAGTTCAATGATTTCCATTGTACAAGTGAACGTTAGGTGAGTCACCATTCGACGAGTCAACGCTAGGAGTCACCAATAGGATTCACCATTAGAGAACATGAAAAATAGGTAAAATTTTCAAAGTGTTGAAATTAGTTACCTTGACCACCCAAAACACTTCAAACACCGGATTTTCACAAAGTAATAGATTGGATTGGTCCGGGATATTACATATGGAATGACCAGGCTAGTTCTTGGTATTTATGGCTGGAAGGCCCTATGGACTGAGGGCCATTGGTGGCCTAAAATCCATATGGTCTAAAGGCCCATGGTGTCTTGAAGGCCATATGGTCTGAAGACCTTTGGTGGACCGAAGTCCCTCAGACATGTAGGCCTAAACTGGTAGCCCAAAGACCAAAACAAGATGAATAGTTCCTTCTGCTATAGTATTAAACAGTAACAAGTATAGAATTTCTATAGTAACCCATAAATTCACCTCCACCTGGAGTTGATCCTGAGTCTTTCAGATAGCAAGAAAGAGTATCTACCACTCCATGACATGCTCATTGGTGTACAAACACCTTTATAAAAAATAAAAAATTTATGTTTTTATAAAAATGATTTAATCTAATGAATAATTCTCGAAATACACATTCAAACGCCAAAAAATTAACCAATATTAAATGTCATTTGAAAATAAAAAAACCCATTTTCTTTGAAAACTGATTTTAAACCAAAAGGTTTCAACACCACATCCCCATTTCCAATTTAAAATACTAAAAGAAAAAAAATCATTTTTTCTAGAAAGAAAACAATATTTAGAAACACAATTTAGAATATTTAAATATAATGAATATTTTTTTTATAATAAAAATAAAACTCAGAATGTTTTTCCAAGAGAATAAATAAAATCATGCACATTCATCCAATAAAGATTACTATCAAAATTGACCAAATTTGTTCACCACCAAACAAACTATTTATCCATATATATGAAATTGATTAGTGAATTCCAAATTATTTGATGCCCCTATGATTTTATAGAACTAAAATAATGACCAGTAAAACTTAATACTTGTAGTCATAATTGCCTAAAGTGGAATCCATTATATTATGATAGTTACAATAAAAGTGATATATCAACAACCAAATCTAATTCCACAACATAAAATACACTTTAATTGATATTTACTTATGCAAAAAATTATTCTCCCACTTTTATCACATGTCACTAGTGGAAAAATCACACCTTAATGTCATTCTTTGTCCAAATTCAATAATAAGGAAATATATTCCAACATTACTAATTCCACAGGAGATATGTTCTTCCAATGTGAGGGAGTATCCATGTTCTATCATAGCAAGCCTAGGCAGTGGAGAAGTGGATGAGAACATGTATAGGGTAGTACAAGAGTTCACTTGGAATGGGGTGACACTAAGGCTAGGAGGAAACCAATATCCATGGAGTGGGTTGGAAACACTAAAACCGAAGAAAAATACCCATGAACCAAGAATGGCCTATGCGAGCTGTAAAAGGGTAAAATTAGGAATATAGAGAGCCACAAACAAGTAACCATCGGAGGAGGATGAACGATGTTGTGGAATTCATTGACATAGATCATAAAAATTGAACAATGAGACCATTGACACTAGAAAATACTACACTATCACAAACCTATGAACTCGAACAACCAATAAATGAGAAAGGAAGATAAAAAAATAACACACCTTCGATTTAAAGATTCATTCATCTAAGAGGAGGTCAATGGGAGAGAATACAACATCAGATATCCATGATAGCTTGAATGGTGTGAAGGGAATCAGTTGGGGTATGGTTCTTTTAAAAAGATATGGGAGGGATTTATTAGTGATTTTTTGGAAGCACTGATAAAGAGGGGGTTTATCAGTGTTAAAATAATAATTGCTGATAAAATACATTTTCATCATCTTTAAAAACCCAATGATAAAATCTCTCTTTATCAGCACCAAAAAGTGCTGATAAAATCAATCTTTATGAGTGTTAATGTATTAGCACTGATAAAGATATAATTATCAGTTTTAAAACATTATCACTCCAAAATATAGATTTTATCAGTTCTTGTAAACATTGATAAATATTTATAATTATAATTATAAGTAAATACATTTCTAAATAAATTTATAAATATTTTTATATAGTTATAAATAAATTTATATCATTATATACAATTATACAATTATATATATATATATTTAATATATATAAATATAAATATAAATATAAATATAAATATATTAAATATATCTATTATTAAAATATATTCATTATAATTTTATAATTATTTAAATATATAATTATGAAATTATAATAATATAATTACTTTTTTTAAATTATATTTATTTATTTATAATTGTAAACATAAAAATATATCAATATTGTAATTATAAATTTATAAATATACTTACAAATAAATATATTTATAAGTAAATATATTTATAAAAATATTTATAATTAATTCGTTATAATTAAAAAAATATTTATATCATTATATATATTTATATAATTATAAATAAATAATTATATATTTAATAAATACAAATATAATAAATATATTCATTATTTAAATATATTTAACATTATTTCATAATTATTTAAATATATAATTACGTATTTATAATTATATAAATACTATAATTTTTTTGACTTATTTATAATTATAAATATATAATTTTATAAATATAGTAAATATACATTTTTTAATATATATATTTATAACTATTTATTTACAAATATATTTTTAACATTATTAATGAATATATATTCTTAAATGCATGAATGTTAAAAATGAGTGAAATTGAATAATTAAAAATGACTATACTTCAAAAATATTTAAAAAATGGATAAGTTTTTTTTATAAAAGCGGTGACACGAATTGGTCACCCAATTCATTACCTAAGGAAATTTATTAAAATCAAGGGTTACAGTAAAAACATGAGGTGTAAATAGCTTACACCAACTAGGGGTTGAGGGGAATACAAACTGAGGTTGTCAAGAAAAAAAACAAAATCTCATATTGCACGAGACAAGTTCGGGAAGCCCTATTATTGATCTGTCAAGGACATCCGCCATGAAGGGTAGTGGCAGCGCAACCCCAAAAGCACAAAAAATAGTCTAATGTCGAACAACAGTGGTAACCAGCATTGCATCATCTTTCCCCAAGGCTAAGAAACTTAGAAAAATGCAAGATTGAGAAGGGGAGAAGTAGGACGGAATACAGAATGATAAAAAGGTACCCATATTGATTAATATCATCAAGAGATGGGAACCTCAAGGCCAAACAGAAATCATAACAAACTTTTAGTAAACTAGAGGAACACATCAAGCTTATTCTGAGAAGAAAACATCAGTGTCTGATCATAGATGAGGAGAGGAGATTCAGAAAAAATGTTTTAGAGGAACATGAACAAGTAGACACGCACGCATGAAGCTACCAACTACAACTCTAGGAACAAAAAACACGTGAACCAGACAATCCAAGTCCTGAAAATCAAGCATCCTTTGCACTTGTAGAACCATGATCATCAGTGTAAGCCTTAGACAAAAAAGCAAAAGGACCTTCAAGGACAAAAAAATCCCATCCGAAGAGAAACAACACAAGTCACCAGCCTCAAGCATCAAACCAAGGAAATCATAAGGAAAATCATTTCCATGGAATGTCCATGAAAATAAAATCAGGATGTTACATAAATTCCTCCACCATCTTCATGTACATTTTCTTTCTGATTTGTAGGTAGGTATCCGTAGAGATTTCTCCATTTTTGTATCTTTTAAAAACTATTTCATCCTACTCCACCATCCATGCTTCCAATTCATCAATCACATCCTCATTATATTGATATGCATCCCTCACCGTAGGGTCATCATCTTCAATGTTTGTAGTATTGTTAATGTTTCCTTCATCAGGGGATGTTAGGTGTTGTTCTGTAATCACCGGCTGTGGTGGGATCACAATTTGTTCTTTCTGAGAGGCCTCTAGGGATCTAGTGATAATTGTTCTCTCGAGGTTAGAGTAATCTTTACGTCTTTGAGTCTTTTTTTTCACTCGGTGTAATGTATCCATCCACATAAATCATTGGTTTTTAACCTTTCATTGCACTCAATTTTAGATAGGGTTCCTCAGTCAAATAGGCTTGCTCATAATTATTATGCGTGGATTCACCAGAATCTGAGCGGACATTTCTATCCTTCTCATTCAAGTATTGTGATCCATCTGTGATGAAAAGCTTCTCAGGAATGCTGAGGGACCCCTTATTCTCATCAAGAGGCTGAACATTGTGGGGAGTAGCCACAACTCCAGAAGATTCATTAATAGGGGCAGAGGGTCAACATACTTATTAACAGAGTGTTCAGTAAGAGCATTCAACTTCCTGTGAACTCATTTTTTAACTGAGATTGAGTTGGGTCTTGTAAGGGGACGTGCATCATATGATTTGATCCCCCAAATCTTTGAAGAATGTCCAATTAAAAGGCAATCAGTGCAATAGTCTGGGACGTTTTCAAAGACAACCTCTTGATGGGATCCACTATCACCATTTTTTATCCAAATGTGGGATGGAAGGGACTACAAAATATCGATTTCTACATATATTCGAGCAATATATTGTTAAGAAAGGATTCTAGTAGCGATGTCTAACTTGAGGGGTATGTATAAGTTTTATTAATTATACAATTTATGAAAAAAATAATATATGGATATATACTGAAATAAAGATGAATAAATATTGAAAATATTAAAACATAGTAAATAAATATTTATAAATAAATATTATAAAATTATTAAACTCCAAAAACAAATTAAAAATATTAAAATATATTTAAAAATTATAAAAAATAATAAGTGTAATAATATTACAAATAAATAAACATGATTTTTAAATTAAAATCATAATATATTAAATATAACATGTTACTGAATGAAATTAAAATATGAATAATAAAATTTGAATAAATTACATAAATATTAGCTGCATGGGTTTCTATATAACATTTCATTAATTACATAAATATTTGTGAGTCTAAAGTCAATATGTTCGTATATATATACCCAATTTTGATATATGTTAAATTGAACCATGAAATTATTTAATATATAGGATCTATTAATGAAATAAAAAATAAGAAGAATGAATAAATTTAAAAAGTTAATAATTATAATTAATTATATTGTTAATCTTAAAAACAAAAAATGGATATTTATATAAGTTAAAGTGGAAATAAATACATATTAATTATTTAAATTACAAATATATGAAAAACATTAAATGTTAATGAATAAACATTTATAAATAAATATTGAAAATGTACTATATTTCAAACATATTCTATAATGAAAAATTGAGAATTAATAAATTATAAAAACATTAAAAAACAATTAATATTATTAATGAATAAATAATATTAAAAATTAACAATTTAGAAAAAAATATTAAAAATAAATAAATAATATATATTGAATAGAAACATAAAAATGATAAAATGTACCAATTTGAAACATAATGTATATTAAATATATTAAGTTAAAAATATAATTCTAGAATGAATATTAAAAACTGAATAAATTATAGAAATATTAGAATTGTGTGAGTTGTATATAAATATTCATTAATAATGTATATGAATGGGTAAAATCAATGTAACACATGTTTGATATATGTTAAATCAAAAAATCAAACAACATTCAATTAAATTTTTATTAATCAATACAATTAGTTAGTATTTTTAATTAATATTATTTTTTTAATTATAAACCATTTTTCACTAAATATATGATTATATAATGTAGGTATAAATATTTTTCATTATCTAAATCATATTTTATTATATACTATATATATTAAAACATATATAGAAAAATATATATGAATATATTTCTATATTAATAATATTAAACATAATAATGAACAATTATTTAAAATAATCATTAAAAATGAATAATAAATTAATATGTTTTAAATTATTAAATTTATTTATTTTCTCTATATATATTATGTATATATAATTTTTTACTATTTATAATTATTATATATATATATATATTAAATTTATGATATTTTATTAATAATTGATTATTAAATTTTTTAGTTAATTCTTAATCAATTTTTTTGTTTAATCATTTCAATTTAGTTATTTTATATACGTATATTTAATATATAATATTTATTAATATTTATAATATATATATATATATATATATATTAAATGTATTCATTCTTATTAATAATTATTTAATTAATAACATTTTTCATTTACTCGTTTTTAATTTTTTTTTCTTTAATTATTTCTATTTATTCATTTTAAATATATATATTTATCATAAAATAATTATCATTATGTAGAATATATTTATATGTTAAATTTATTAATAATTATTTAATAAAGAAAATTATGATTTTTTTAAAAAATTTATTCATTTTTATGTTTTTATTCAATAAATTATTTCTATTATTTAAATAATTTTAATACCGTTAATTTTAATTAGTATATCTAAAAATTATTCGAAAAAGGGCATGCATTGTATATTCCTGGATAGTGGGGAAGGTGGGTCGGGTAGTGTAGGGACTAATTATATGTATGTGGATGGGCTAAGGCCAATATGGGTTAGTGGGTATATCTGTATGTTTGGTGTGCCTGCATGAGCCCATCCCGACAACAAGCTTTTGAGCTTCGGTTGCGGCATAATCTTATATAATGAAGCGGAAAAACATTTTTTATTTCTATGTGTGACTCACACATGCAATCATTACCTTTATATGCACTATAAAATTCATTAATAAAGTTTACCCTTTATCAACTATAAAATAAAGCACTAATAAAGGATGGTTTTATCAGCGCTTTTGTCCAGCACTAATAAAGACTAACGCCATATATTATGGGTTTTGTCGTAGTGTTTTCATTTATTTTAAATAAATTTAAAACAGAAAGAAATATTTTAAGATTTCTTTAAAAGTAATATGATTTTAATTATATATCTATTATCCAAACTTATGTCATTGAAATAAATTTTATATTAAATTCTGATTTAAAAACATTTTAAACTTTTGAACATTTTCTATTTTCAAAACAACTTTTTGTCATGATTGTAGGTTTATTTTTTAATTAAAATTTTCCATTTTTTAAGGTGATTTTGGGAAATATTATTCCATATTTAGAATAATCCTAATTTATATTATCTTATAAGGAAAAATAATTTTTTTACCATAATTAATGTTAAAAAATCATAAAATTATTAACCTCGGTTAAAGTAAAAATGAGTTTACTGATGGGTAAAACTAATAAGATAAGGCCTAAAAATGACACATAACTTGTTCAAAACACATTGTATAGAAATATTTACAAGATTAAATATTCTAGGTTTTATAATGACCTATTTTTTATCATTGTGGCATGTGAAAAACATGAGTATACTTTTTTTATAAAAAATTATAAATTTTCCACTCAACTCACCTATAAAAGGCCACCCAGTATCATATACTCTCCACACTTACAAAAAACATTGGTTTGGTAAACCCATCCCAAATAAATTACTCACTTCCCTCATATCATTATATAATCCTTATTTTTGTAAGAAATATAACTTAAGAATTCTTTTGTTGTAAAGGAATGGAAGTTGTTTGAAGAAGAGGTAACATCCCTAATCATTCATTTTATTTTATTTTTATTCCTAAACCTCATAAAATTATTATTAAACCTTGTCTATGTAATAAAGTTAGTACATTACATATAATTATATGTTATTAATTCTTTTTAATAACCTAAATCCTTCTCCTGTTCCATCAAATGAGTTATTAAATCAGTATTTGTGTGTACGGTGGACTACCGCCTCGCGAACAGATGTGACATATTTTTCATTTCTATTTTACATGGATGGTAATAAGGGTAGATTAAATAAATATATATGATATAAATAAAATATTTTAAATTTTATAAATACAATATCACATATACATCCTTACTTTATATTTTGTATGAATACGATAATGGCGCTCGTGCGTATAACAGACTATCACCTCGTGAAGCGATGTGATTCGTTGACTCTTTACCTAGACGAAAATAAAGATGTATTTATTGAAAATATGTGATATATATGGAATTAAAATTATTATGCAGTGGAAACATATTATTTACCTTTCCCTTTTTCAATCCATTGTGAAAATGGAAACAACATTAATGCATACGTACGGTCTACCACCTCAATAAATATTGTATTTCATTTTTTAACTCTAATTTTGATGGACAAATATATATAAATATATACTTAATATATATTATTTTATATAATTTTTATCATTCAATGTATAATGAAACAATTATCAATGTAATAGGACAAAAAATAACAATTCAAACATACCTTAAAGACAGAGCAGTTATTACCCGAAGAGTGATTTAAACAGGGAATTGTTAATAAAAAGAAATTATATTGTAATAAGTAAATCATATATGGTATTATATATATAATTATGGTTATTAAATATATTTATAATAGACTTAAATTTATTATATAAGTGCTTTTAAAGAATTTTAAACTTATGTTAAGGGGTTTTATTTTAACTTTTTAACTTATGTGTGACACATGCGATATTCACCACTTATTTCTATTATGTGGTGTATATACTTCACACAAATTTATTTTATGATTCTTATCATTACTGTTTTATATATTAAAATAACCAGTTATGCACATCTACTTCATGGGGGTTATGGTTCAGAATTTATCAAAGCGGTTAGATATTTTTTTCTCTCAATTTTTTTTCCTTGAGACATCTGTCATATTATGAACCTTTCTTCTTTTATATAGAATATATACAACCCATTTTAAAAGTAATATCATGAATTAAATTATTTTAATGTTATTATAAGTTTCATTTAATTTTATTCTTTCACAAGGATTGTGATTTAAGGCAACAAAAGTGGTAATGGTTTTATGATACAATCTTATAGTTTACAAGAATTATTTTTATGCTTCATATGCTAATTTATTATGATCCAACTTCTGAGAAACTCATTTATACTTTTATAATCTAGTTATTTCATGATAAAAAATATTTTCCCTTCATTCTGCACTATTTATTTACTAAAGAGTTAAAGAAATTATATTTAATAAAAATCATCTTTATGTCTCTCTGTGGTTTAATTTTTTTCCTTTTAAAATCATGTTTTGTAAAAATGTTTTCATAAATGATTTTAAAATTATCTAAATGATTTATTAAATACATTTTACCCTTTATTACATTTTAAATTTTTTTAGAAGGAATATTTATGGCATTTTAAAAATAAGGACCATTTTTATTTTACAAAAAAAATTTAATGGGATCTTTGTTTTAACATGTATGACATGAACAATATTTTTTTCAATCATGACCGAATCATTATTTTAGAGATTCCCTTTTATGATTCATAGTTTATTTTCCAATAAATGGATTTCTGAATTTTTTATGAATTTTTAGTTTTAAAAAGTTATTTTCAAAATGGAACAATTATTTTCATTGAGAAATAATATAAATTATTTTTAATGATTCTTTTATATGTTTCCAAGGTATTTTCAACGAAAATGTTTTATAAATTCTTATTTTTAAAAATTTATTTACAATTTGGACAGTCTATTTTCCTCAATAAACATTATAAGTAATCTTTCAAAATAATTTCCTATATAAGATTACATCCTTTGTTGTTTCTTATTATTTATTAAGTATATGATCCAATGATTCAATTATAATTATTTCTCTAGATGGTTTATGTTTATGATTGAAATATATTTACAAAACCCGTTTCCCTTCCATGGGTTATACCATGATAAAATTCTTATGATACCCACTTATTTTCCTATTGGTTATTCTTTGATGAAATACTGGAATGATTATGAAACATTTTTCTTTTCAATAGGTTATGTTATAATGAAATGTTAATGAAAACCAATTATTTTCATGGGTCTTGATATGATGAATGTTTTATGATCTTATGGAATACATATGTATGATTTAAATTATGTTACAGTGGTTATGTTATAATGAAGGATTTTGGTAATGTTATTACTAAATTTGGGTTGGACCAATATCTCCCTACAATGTATTGGGTAAAGATTGATATCTCATGAGATAAAATAGACTAGAATGGGAAGTTAACCTAGTTCATTAAGTTAGTTTTCCAAATATGATAGTATTGGGAGTAAACCTTTAATGTTAATATGGGTTGGGGAGTGAACCCATTCCACAATGATAGTTTTGGAAATTTTCCTAGTCTATCATGGAAATGATTATATATGTTTTTTTGTATTCCACAATTATATGTATTATAAAAATGTTATTCTCTAATAGTTTAGGTTCTTTTATTTCATTATGATTCATTTCTTATGAACTTCCATGATTTATTACATTAATTAACATGATGATTTATGATATGAAGGGCGTGGTATTCAAATGTTATTCTCATGTTCTCACATCCACATGTTCATGATATGTTGATGTCTCCCATGTTTACTCTTACTGAGCATCTGAGCCTATCCTTTCTTATGTTTCTATTCCATAGTATATGATGAATGCTATTATTTATGATATTACTAATAAGGGTTATATTTATGAAGAACATAGCAGGAAATGTCGTTGCTCACTTATCTACTAGTTGTTTGTGTGTCAATGTTTCTAAAGGCACTATAAATTTATGATCCTCTCGAATGTGTTTGTGTAATGTAATGAATATTCATATAAATAGATGTAATATATATGAGTGTAAATCTGGGGTCACAACAATTTGATAGTGAGAGAAAGATAAGAATATGAGAGATTTAGGGATGCCTCTATAGAAACAGGATCATTAAAGAAACTATAATTTGCCAAAAAATAAATTTCTTCAGTTAGTATTGTAAAACATCACAAAATATATGTAGTCTATGATCCATGAAATGATTGTAATTATTTGATTCCACTTTATCATAAAGGCTCACACAAAATCACTTTTTTAAAAAATTATGTAGAGTCTCTATTTTTTAAAATGAGCTTTTATCTTATGGGTATGTTTTGAAAACATTTTCTTTCTCTTATATTCTAGTAGAAAAATCTTTAAATTATTTTATTTTTTTCATTTTGAAATGAGGAAAATTATCTGAATATTTTTATTTGATTCTCAGTGAAGTAAGGATGTTATAAATATGGGTTAAATATCTGTTGGATTTTGATAGATGTGTTATGAAGGCTATGAATTCTTTATCGGACTTTAGAACTGATATATATCTCTTATTATTATTATTTTGATTTTTTGAAATCTATTAATTCACATATTAAATAAAAAACAACCCAATTTTCAATTTCCAAGACCATTGAAAAAATAGTTATGTTATACTCAACAATGTTGAATCTTTTGAGGCCATCTACAGCTAAGATTTATACAAAGGGTGAAATCAGAAAGACATTACCCTACAACATTTTATTTTAAAATGGTGAAACTAGTATTTTTTGAGAGTTTTTATGAGATAATTCTAAACTATTATCATTCTTGTATAATGTTTGGAAAAATATTTAAATTATATAATGAAAAATCATTGATAGAGAATGTTAGAACTCCAATTAGGATAATTTCAATCTTTATTTAAGAGGGTAAATAATGTTTTACTAATCATGAAAACCCTTCAATGTAAAATACATATAATTTATAATGAAGTACTAAAAAATATTCAACCTAGGAAGTGGAACCAAAATGGATGGAGGAACATGTTAGGTTAATAATTAAGGAATTAATTAAAACTTCTAAGGCACTTAAGGATCAATAATTTTTTTTATCATTCATCACCAGAGGGGAAATAAATTGATGGTTCACTATTATAGATTTTAAAATGTTTTACCTTGAAAATATTGGAAAAAGAATGAATATTATTTATTATAAAAAACTACGGTCACAAGATCAGATAGTTTTTGGTATTCTAAATTAGGGAAAAAGGTATCCTGGAAAAATGTGAATGATTCTTAAAATGATGTGGAAGATAGTACCCAGAAGTAACCATTGAATAATGATATATTATTATATGAATAAGAGAACCTAGATGAAATTAATTGTAAAATTCTTTATGTTATCAAGAAGGATGAAATAATAGAATTCATAATTGGATTCATGAAGAATATTTTTTGGTTTTTGTTAAATATTAGTCTGGAAAAATTATTTCAGATGTTTGAATTCAAATTTTAGATAAAATTATTATTAAAACTATGAATGAATTTCATTAGGATCCTAACACAAATTTGAATTATATTTATTTAGAGAAAGATGAGGTCAAGAATCTAATATTACTCTTACTCTTGATGATGATTTTTTAATGATTTGATTATAGAAACATATCTTCTTTAATCAGTTGATGGATGATTGAATTTTAAAAGATGATTATTACATTCAAATTAAAGATACAATGATTCTTACAATTAATGAGGATTTTCATATCAATATAAAATTCCATATTACTAAAATTGAATGTGAATGAGTTTAAAGTATTTTTATTAAATCCTTTTATTGATCAATATTTGGGTTGATTAGACCTCTGTCTATATTTAATTTTTTCCCTTTTTTAGACTTAATATTTTATAATGGATTTAATTAGAGAATATAATGGTTGTTGTAATTTTTAGTTTTACCCTTATTATAGTTGGTTATGTTGGAATTAATTTTATTTCATAAAATAGAGGAAAATGTATTCGGTTATTTTTTGGATCAAATATTTGAGGGATATATTCATTGGGATAATACTAGTCTTTGTTGGCCAATGGTCTAAGATTTACTATGCTCCATAGATTATATAAATAAAATACCAATTTTTTTTAATGTTGGTATAATAGTCTTGCTACTTTTTATAATGATAGAATTATATTTTTAGAGTTAGACCAAGGTAGTTCTCCTGGGTTTATGGAATGGATGAATCCTTTTAAGATGTAACATTACCTTAGATGGTGTAGGCTTTGAAAATGTAAGATATTTCCTCATGGTGTAGATTTTTTGTTTGCCTAAGAAGTTTTTCCATTGATGAATTCTTAGAATTGGTTATGGTATTTGGAAGATATTATTTGGACACTTGTGAGAATATCTACTTGGACTAATTTTTATACATAGATGACGCTTCCTAAATTTGTATACTATATTCTTTATTTGATTAAACCTTATTGTTGTTTTATATACATCAATAATAAAAATTATGTATTTTTTTGTTATAATCATATTACATATATTAAAAATAGTTGGATTAAATTCTAGGATGTGGTGTGTAATCATTTATTTTATAGAGAAAATATATACTTATGGTGAAATGTTACTGCATATAGCCACAAATAATTCCTTATGTGAAAAAATATATTCTTCATTGATTTTATATAGAATTTATATTTATACTCCAGAAATATTTCATATTATAAATATTATAGTATTTTATTTATTTAATTCAGTAATTTATGTTTTCATAATGAAATTTTGGAAGGTATGAGTTATAGAATACCTCTTACTTCATATTGTTTTGATAATAATCATAATAATAATTTTTGTTATCATAATGGTCATCATAATCATAATTATTAGGTAATTATTTTAAAGAGGTCAAAACCCCCTCTTTCATCTTGGGGAGGCTTGATCACGAGAATGGGGGTGATACCATTAATATCCAATATTCATATTTTTCAATATTTATCTTCATTCTATTCAATACACCATGAAGTGTTATGTATGTGGAATGATGAGTATCCCTTTACCCTTCCTCCATTTTCTCGTACTATCCTCCTTCTCTAAGATCCCCAATGCTGAATTTATTAAAAAATATGGATTCCATCAATGGATCATCAATGACATGGTCAAACTATTTATTTTGGAGGGATATTTTTCCCTTGTATGGAAGAAGATATTGAGGAAATACCCAAACTCATCATTTGAAGTTGAGGTGTTAATAATTTAATGTTTGCGAGCATTTCAATACTTTGAAATTATCAGAATCATCCCTTTTTTTGAATAAAATTGTGACATTTATTACTTATGATTATTTTGTTTCATTGATATATTTTTGGCCTTTGATTTTGGGTGAAATATTTTTTTCATTGACTTTAAGAGGAATTGAGTTTTATATCTCTTTTATAATTGATACAAATTTTTGTTCTTACATGTTTTTAAATATGGTTTTAACTAAAATGATATATGTTCATATTATTTATTGTGATTTTATATCAATTATATATATATATTTCTCATTTATTTTAACTAATATATAAACTAGAATACATAAAATCCATAAATTCTATATGTTCTAGGTGATTCCAACCAAATTTTTATAAAAATAAAAACTCTAAATTTATAATTAAATAAATGTAATTATGTTCATGGAATTATATCTGACGAATTACAAAGATTTTTTAAAGTGAATATTGAAATAAATTTCATGATTAATGGAATATTTATAAAGGATAATGATTTTATTATGTGTGTAATTTTTTTTGATAATGTTATATTTTTTTCCATTAAATTACAAAGATAGATTTGTTAATAAATGAATATGGAGTGAAAATTAAAGGTATATTTTTTATACATTCTCTTGGTTTATTTAAAATCTTAAATTATGGAATAAAATCATGGGAAACCATGGATACTTAGTATAAATTCTAGGAAAAGTTCCAAACATGGATTATGAGAGAAACCGACTAAGTGGATGCAACATTTTTTACCCCACTATGGGCCCATGATAATGTATTATAAAGCTATGGCTGGAGGATGGTGTGTTATTAGTTCTTAACATGATGAGACTTCACTGATTAAATCACTGAATGAAGAAATAAATTGAAATGTATGTTATTTTAATAAAAGGATAAATTTTTTTATTGACCTTAGTTTCATAGTTTATCTATCACATTATGCATAGATGAAATATTAATATATTGGTGATTTTTTATATATGAACATCGCACTCTCAGTTTTACTTTTTTATTTAAACTTTTCAAACTTATTTACTTTAACGTAACATTTTAAATTCTATTTAATTATTTTAATTATTTTATTAAAATGAAAAATCATAATTTATAATTATATTTGATGTTAGTATGTTTGGTTCATCATTATGTAGAACCCTTTAGAGAAATTCTTACTATGTATGAACATACTCACCCCATACATATGAATTCCAATGAATATGAAGATGTGGTTTATTATTTTGGATTTTAGGTAAATCATTGGAATTATGTATATTATTGTTCATTTATGGGTGGTTATCTCACTTGGATCACAATGATTGGTTGATGGTGTCCAATATAGGATGTCCACCATTTAGGACACTAGTATTATTATTTTTTATTATTTCATTATACTGAATTCTATGAGATATAAACATTTTTTCTATATGAAAGTTTATATCATTATTCATAAATATTTCATCCTTGTTTTATTTTATAATTATATATATATATATATATTTTCAAATTATAAATTGGTTATATTTGAGGGAAACTATTTTCCCATAGGATAAATTCATCCATCTATTCTTTTCATTATCCTCTGGTGATTAGGTGGAATGTACTTAAGGTTTGTGCTGACCTTTCAAATATTTACTATAATTATGGGGTATTTAATTATAATTGGTATCAAAGAAGATATGGTTAGTTAATGTAGTGGTATTATTAAAGAAAAATATCTAAAAAATATGAGGAAATTTACTAATCAGGTCTTTCCAACATGTTTATCAATAATCCTTGAGGTACAAAGGGATGTATGTGTGAGAAAGTTTTTTTTAATCTTTAAAATGTTACCATTTTTGAATTATATTGTTTATCCTATGTTGGGGTTTCAAGACCCTCAATCAGTAAAATACCAAATTTTAGTGTGTTATAAGATATAGGAATATTGGTAATCATATTACAAGTGTAAATGTGTTTATGATTGTGAAATATCATTTCTTATAATTTATGCCTCCTGATTTTTTTCAGAAATTATATGATTATTGATAAAATGTTGTAGGTATATGGTTATCATTATAATTTTTTAAACTAGGAATGGTATTCAACCAATTTAATTGAAATTAAACTATAGTAAATTATATGTTATTTATTTTTTCCAAATGGATAACAAATTGATTGTGAGTTGCAATCCAATTTATAACTAGTGTGATTATTGTAATGTATTTTTTATATAAAATTTATGTTTATCTAGGCATGTTTTTTTTAAAATTTTTAATGTTATAAATTTGTTTCAAAAATATAAAATATACTTATTTAATGTAAAAGGTTTTGAAATTTAATGATTGGTTGGGGTAGTTTTATTTAGGGTGATAAATCATTTTTCAATTTTAGAAGTTTAATTTATATTTCTGTATTTTTTGTTCTTATGAAAAAATATATGCTTTTCTGAAGTAATAATAGTATTTGAAAAACCTTAATAGGTTTCCCTATTATTTAAATAATTTAAATGTTATGTTTTATTTTTAAAAGGTATTTTTTAGGACTTAAGATATTTTCTAGCAATTAAATGGCAATTTTATAAATTGTTTTGATACATGTATTTCATATTGGTTAATTGATGTGAGAAAATGGGATTTTAGAAGAAAAGCTTCATTTTAAAACATATGTTTAATTAATATTTTTGGCATTAGATAGTGTAAAATTAATTCTTTTTCATTATATGTGTTTTAAAATTTGTTGGTGATTAATTTTAATGTGATAATGATGTGTAAGGATTATGAGTTTTTACAAAAAACATTGATGGTTTTTAAAATATTTTATATAAGTTTCAATAGTAAATATAAGTTTTGGGGATTGTCCCTTGGGCATACGGGTCATGTTCGGGTTCCCCTTAAACCCTTAATTGGTGGATTATCCTTAATAAAAATAAAAAAAAGAAGGCCTTCAGGCCATTCCGGTATTTAAAAAAATATATTGGTGTATATAATGTGGGATGATTGTTGAATTTATTTATTTTCATTTAATTTAGTTTAATTGATGTTATTTTTTCCATTTATTTGGAAAATATGTTTTTTTGTGAATTACATAAATTATATTATTTTATAGTCTTGTAATATGATTATGTTCCAGTGGGGTTTTTGTGATTTGTTTATAAAATCATAGATTATTTAATAAAATTAACTAATCAATGTAAGTTAATTTAAGTTCGGTGGATTGGGACCTATTTGGTTTAAATTAAAAATAAGTTAATATTAAGTACTTGGTATATCTGATTTTTAAATTTAATGTACTATTTGATTTAAAAATTATTTTTTAACTAATAAAAATAAATCATCATGATTTTATCTTTTTGGATATCATTAAATTTTTTTGATTTATTGTTTATTTTGTTATGTTAATGATGATATCAATGTGATTTATTAGTCTAGTTTAAGTAAAAAATGGTGTGAATTATTATTTGAAATGGTTAATGAGATTTTATTTTTTTTATAATGATTTTATTTTGTTTTAAGGGAAATTATTTCTATTCTAGGTTTATTATACAACTTATATATTTTTTGGATAAATTTTTAAAAGGAATTGTAAGTAATATGTAAATTTGGTCTTTAGGCTATTTGGAGTTCCTGATTGGATTGGTTGTACAAACTATTTTGGATAAATTAATTCGAGGCTATTTGATTGTCTTGATTTTTTTTTACAAATGTTATACTAGATTTATCTGGTTTTTTTAGATTTTTGGGTGTTTGTTGAAATTGTGTTAGTTTTCTGGTTTATTTTAGTAGGATGACTATATTAATGGTATTTTTAATTGAATCATGAAAATTAAGGATTGGATAATGTTTATTTATCATATAATGGTTGATTGAGATGATTTTATGAGGGATATAGGATGTGAATTATGGGTTTGGGAGTCAATATTTCAAAGTTTGATTGGAATTAAAAAGGATATAGTGGTTTTGGTCTGTAAATATGTTTAATCTCATTTATTTAATTTTTAATATATGGAACTTTTTCTTTTAGGCATATATCAATGTTTGAAGATTGAATTTGATGTTTTATGGTCGAATATTGAAAATTATGGTCAAAAATGGATTTTTTATGTCATACATGGGGTTTTAGAAGATACATTGGATAAATTCATGGTTAATAACCACTTGAACATGATTCAATGTAAAAAATTTAAGAGGTAGTTAATTTTAGGGTTTCAAGAAGGGGTTTTCATGAAAATATACATTTTTAAAAAGTGGATTTTGTCAAAAGTGGTGATTTTTACCGGAATTATACTTGGTCTGGGAAGTATTCATAGTACTTATACAAAGTATAAAAATCACAGAAAAATTATTTTTCATTCTAAATTGATGCTATAAACATTTATATTATATGGCTATGGTATTAGGATAGTATAATATTAAGGGATGTTATAAATGGAATTCTATCATTAAATGACCATGAATTTTAACTTGGGTGTCCATTTAGGCTTTATGAGTTATCAAATCGAATATTATGATGTTTTATATGGAATATTTTATTATGGGAACCATTTACAATGTTTTTATTAGTCTTAGGAGGTCTATAGTGCATTTAAAGTTTAATTTCAAGTTATTAGGACATAATATTGGAATTTTTTTTAAAAAAAATTAATAGTTAAATATAGTCTTTTAGTGCTTTTATATTTGGGATAACATATGTAACTTAGGTTTAGATTTTTATAAATAGGATAGTGTTGAGGTTTTAGTGAGTTTCATTGTCGGAGTATAATTGGTTTTATGGTTTCATTGAGATCTTATATGATGATGGTTTTTGTTGATGAATTTGAGGATATATCATTGGATTAAATCTTAGAAGATCCTTCAATTTTGGTATTATATATTGTATTATTTGGGGTCACGTTTTTTTTAATTTACAAATTGTTTAAGTATATTATTCATGAAATAATTTCTTTTTTAGGTTTTATGTTACGTTTTTTACTTAACATGGTTTTCCATGGCCCATGTTTTATTCTATCGATGAGTTTCTTTTCCACAGTTATGTTTTTTAAGATGTTACTTATGTGATTTTTATAGATATTTTTTATGATGTGAATAATTATTCTATGGGTTGAAATTTAAAAATTATTCATTCTTTTATTATATTGACCTTTGATTCCTCCTCATAGGAATTTAATGGGTTGAACTTGGTAATGATCATGGATTAACCATAGTCATCATATGAAATCCTTGTGGGGGGGGGGGGGGGGTAGGTCAATTCTCAAGTAGGATTATCAAGAATTTAAAATTTATGTTATTTATAATATCTTGGTGGAAAAGATATATTCCATGTCTATTATTAGTAATAATTCGTATTAGTTATTATATGTATTATATGAAATGGTTTTGAAGGACGTTTTCAAAATGGTAAATAGTTTTGCAATTATTTTTAATGAAAGTGATATGAATTGTACATAACTGTCAACTATATTAGTTAATGTATTAAGAGGATTTTATTACATGTTTACTTTTATTTATTAGTCATAAAAGGTTTTATGGTGGAGATATTTCTAATACCCACTCTTATAAAAATTAATAAATTATTCAATTTATAATTCTCATAACAATGAATATATTTTTATGTTTTAATTATAATATCACCAGACTCTGTATTTTCCTTATTATGAGAATTTAAATAGATTTCAATGATGAATTTAAATTTATTTAATCATTTATTTAATATTCTATGTGGTTTAACTTTTTTAGAAAATGTATTTCTAATGAAATTTATTCCCTTTAATATTATTAATGTCATTGATATATAATCCATTTAAAAAATAATTATAATAGTAATAATTTTTATTATTGTAATTTAATTCATTAGCAGAGGTAAAATATCCCTTATTTATTATTAGGGAAGATAGATCAAGGGCATGGTGTCTTCCCTACCCTTCTCATGTAATTGAATTATTCTTTATAGTCTATCCACCATTGAGTGTGATAGATATAGAAAGGTGAGTTTCCCCTTACCCTTACCCTTATTTATCTTCTCTTCCTTATTCTCTATGTTCCCTAAATAATAATTTCTCCACAAAATAATATTTAATTTTTCTGTTTCAACATGAAATGGTTGAAACCTTCGTTTTGGAGATAAGATTATGTCAAGGATAAACCCATACTCCCTGTTTGAAATTTAGGCATCATTGGTTTGATTCCCAATCAGAATATAGACAACCATGTATTTGTGGAATATTTTTCTTTCCTTGAAAAAATATATGATTCTTATTATTTATGATCATTAGTATTATTTGATATATTTTTATCCTTTTAGTTTTTGTGATTAATTTTTTTCACCAACTTTATGTGGAACATGGTTTTATACCACTTCTATAATTGAAAGACCCATTATTGATAAAAGGGAGGGCATAAAATCCATTAATTATTCAGGTTCTATATGATAAAAAGGAAGGGTTTATAAAAATAACAATGATGTATTTATAATAAAATAAATGGATTTATCATTATGGTATGATTTTAAAAAAATTATAGTAATTTGTTGAAGTGGGTTTAAAACTATGTTTCAAGAAAAAATAGTAGTTTATAAGGTTGAAAAGTTTTATTATGAGTGTTAACATTTTTTTTAGTAAATTTTTTCATTTCTATAATGAAATTCCAAACATATATTTATTAATAAATGATTGAGCGATATTTATTAAAGGGTTATTTTTTTGCTATACCTTATTTTTGTTGAACCCCATTATTATGGATAAATATTTTTAAAAACCTTGCATACCAATGAGTATTTATAGGAAAATTACCATTCTATGATATGATGAAACTCAAAATAGTTGATGCCACTTTATTTATCCCATTATAGTCCCATTATAGTATATAATAAAATAATTCCTAGAAGATTTTTTTTGATTAGCCTCTATGGTCTACATTCTAGAGCATGATTAGACTCTTCCTAGAATATAACTATTCATAGTAGTATACAAATGTGTAAATTATTTTTTGTACAAGGGTCTATGTTTATTCTTAACCTTAGTTCCCAAGGTAATATTCCCATTGTTGAAATGTTAAAATATTATCATTTCCTTTACTTGTAAACATTATTTTCTTAGTAATATTTTTATTTAATATTATCTAACTACTTTCCTCTTAAGTTATATTTTAAATTATATGTCAACATGTAAATTTTTATATTAAAATGAAAAAGGATAATTTCTTATATTAGTTCAAACTAAAATTTTTGGATTATATTTATATGGAACTATTATAAAACATTTCAGGTAAATTAAAATTGGGTATGTGTATAATCAATCCAGTGAGATGCATTAAAATGTATATATAGATGAAATTTTATTATTTTTTAATTTAAGGTAAAATATTAAAATAATTTATATTATTATAAATTTGTAGGAAGTGTTCCTAATTAGATCACAGATATGGGTTTATGGTGGTACATGGAGGATCCTGACTATTCAGTCAATTAATATTATTTTTATTATTATTACATTATACTATATCGTATAATATTAATATGTTTTTGTTTTATAAACTCTAGAATATTTATTAATGAACATTTAATTAATATTTTAATATATATTTTTATAGAAATATAAATTATGGATGGGTTACGTTTGATGGAAATCATTACCCTAAAATGTAAGTTCATACCTCACCGTCCGTCACTAGCCTTTGGAAATTTTGTGGAATGTTCGTAAGGATTTTGGTGATCCGTATAAGGTTCGGACTAAATCTAGGGTGGTCTATCATAGATGACATACCACACATTAATGTATATGTGGTTAAAATGCTTGATTATTATATTAAAAATCTAAAATAGGCATTACCATGCTTAGAAATCCACAATTAGATCATAATTATCTATAATAGACATCCCACTCTCATAATTACTAACATTTTGTAAGTTGGTTCCAATAATGTAAGAATACTCTCAATCCACTTTCATGGAGATTTTAGTAATTCACAGGGTCTACCCAAGATCCTCATTAAACTATTTTGAGTCATGATTCACAGATTCACAAACCCATATATAGAGTAGTTATTGTACACCCATATAAACAACAGAGAATGTCATGAATGAACTAACCTTAAACTCAAGAAACATTCTAAATGAAGGGATATTCCAAATACAACCTCAATAAATAAGAATATAATGATATGAGTTAAACCATATATATTCAGGATTTTATATAGAAAAATTTAAATGGTATGAGAAAAATAATATTGAATCTAGATAGGAGATAGTCTTTCCTAGATAACATGATCACACTTTAAGGTGTATGGATACAACATTAAATGAGGTGTATCGAGCATCAAGAGTAAAACTCTAATGTAATGGAGGGATTTTGGGTTGCAAATAAGTGTATGGAGGATATGTGAGGAGTATTTACTGTAACATCCCACGTAAATAAAGAATAAAGAATTTTCATATTTATTAATATTTACGATTAAATATTAATTTTAATTAAAAGGGGTTTCTACGTTCGATAGCATACTCGGTACGCAACGATGAGTTTCTTTGAAAACTTACATTGCACACAAGTAATAAAATAATATTATTTTAAATGTTAGTTAACGAGTAGCCGTTGTACTGGCGGGAATGGATAGAAATAACTAAAATATGATTATATATGTTTTTAAATGTTTTTACATTTACCCAATAAAAGATAAATGCTTAAAATACGGAAAGAGTTCAATTTTAGGCATTTATACCCTAATTTTCACGAAAGGTCCACTTATCACCTTTTGACAGAGAACCGTCATTAAATATAGTTTTGATTGATCTTATAAATTCTATTCGACCAAATATAACTCTTCTTTAGAATCAGGACATCAAAATTTACTTTGTGTAAATTTTTGGTACCTTTCTGATAAAGTTCATTTTTTAATGAATAGTGTAAAATGTTGTATTCTAATTCAAAACCTTTTTTTAATCTAATTTATTTATATGATTAGATTATCTTTTGAATTGGTTTTAAAGTGAAATTAGAAAATATTTTTACCATTAAATCCAACAGTGGTCGTTGGAATTAATTTCACTTTGAAATCGGACTTAAACTAGTGTCAATCTTTTGATACTTATTGTTTCATAAAAACACGCTATTTGCTCTGACAGCGGGAATTAATTATTAAATTAATTAATGTGACTTATATGTTTTGAATTTTGTAAAATAGACTTCATTTTTGAATTCGTAATATCAAATATAGCTTAGGGTGAATTTTTGGTAATTTTATGAAAAACTTCAATTTTTAATGAATAGTGAAACCACTAAGTGGTACTTATAAAGACTGATTTTCTGTTTAAATGAAATTTTTCCATCATTGTGTTTTTAATTTCAAAAATCCGACATAAATGGTTGTCATTAAGAAGTAAAATGTGGTTCAATGAGATTATAATAATTTTTTGGTGAATAGTAACTAATTAAGTTCTTAATTGCGATTAGTGGTAATTAGTGTAGTTTAAGGTAAAAATAATTATTTAATAAAATAAGATGAGCATGAAACATGTCCTACCCTCATTGGTTGTGTCATGGCCGACTAAGACAAGCCATTAGTCAACTTGGGGACCCCATGGAGACACTTTGGTTGGGAAAAGACATAAATAACTTTTTATTTAATGTAAAAGTAAAAATGACACAAACATGATATGTTTTACTAAAAGAATGTTTCAATGGGGTTATACAAGTCATAGTTTTTATTATAAATAGTCATTGGAAAGCTAAAAAGATTTCCTACATCATAGTATTTTTTTATAATTTTTAGACACTAAATAAAGTAAATTATTTATGACATCATGATGATGTAGCGATGACCTCATTATTTAACGGTTTAAATAAAATGGAAAGATAATGTAAAATCTATGAACTAAACTTGTCCAAAACTTATTGGATGGGTGGATTTCGAACCTTTATCCCCTTATCCACGAATTATATCAATTTGGGACCTTTTAAAACCGAAACACATTTTCAAATAAAGTAATATTTCTTTACTTTCCAAAAGTGACCCTCCTCTCCTCTTATAAAAGGCCCCCACCTCTACCTCATTTCACACACTCCTCAAGACTTTGGCTCGGCCAAACCCTACCCATTTAATCTCTCCACATCCCTCTCCTCATCCTAGAGTATTCCCTTTGGGAAGAACCCTTTCAAAGTAAGCCTTTAGGCTCAAATCAAAAGGAGTTACATTTTTAAAGGCAATTCATTCTCTCTTGTTCATTTGTTTTATTTTGCTTCTCCAACCCTCTAAACTCTTTTTATTTACATCTTTTGTAACAACACCAGTATATTCAATATACTAGGATGTTTTTATAAGATTTATTCGAGCTACACTCTCACACAACTACATCAAATGGTTAAAGAACATACGGTTTCCATGGATGGCGAAATTCAGCCTCCCGAAACGATGATTGTTCAATACTCATTTAACACCTTCAAAGGTGGACATTATGATGTCACTATTTTTATATATGATATATAATATGTTTATTTTTTCTTTAAGCTTCTGTATTTTTCATTTTGGGCATACCTTTATGGTTTCCATTATGGGTAAACACGATATCTTCATTTAAGGAAGTGCGGACTACCGCCCCCTCAAAGTGATGTGATTCGTTAATGCCATATGTGGGACGCGTAAAGGATGGATTTAAAGTTATTATATATGATGTTATACTAGAATTATAATATACCTCTATATCATTATTATTTCTTTCCATTAAAGTATGAGATAGAAATGAAAGTAGCGTTCATGCGTACGTACGACTTACCGTCTCCATGAACGGTGCATTTCATTTCTTATCCCGAAATGTAATGTACTATTAAAAGTACATGTATATAATGGATATATATAATTAATGATATATCTAAATGATGAATATAATTCTGGAATTAAAATATACATACCTCTCATTTAGTTTTAATTCCATTAATATGACAAATAAATGAAAGTAGCGTTCATGCGTACGTACGGCTTACCGTCTCCATGAACGGTGCATTTCATTTCTTACCTATAAATGATTATGTAATATTATAAATACATGTATATGATGGATATATATGATATATATGATATCCAAATCAGGAATTTCATTCTGTATATAAATAACTTTTGACCACACGAACAACATGTAATTGTAAGAAGTCCACTTTCGACTTAAGAACCAAATATTGAGAAAACAAACATTATTAACTTTAATGGTTAAATAATGTTTATAACATGGCAATAAGTGATATAAAAGGAATAATGAACTTTAAAAAGGTTCTTAATCAAGTATAAATTAACTCAAGTTTATTATTCAGGACGTTAAAGAACGATCGAGTCAAGTTGGACCCGAGGTAAGGGACTTCGTCTCAATCTCCTTTCATTGAGGCATATTTCATTTTATACACAACTTTCTTTTATACGGTGTATAAACCCCTTTGACTTTTACTTTTATACAAAATGATTCTTTGTCTAGAAAGCATTTTACAAAATGACAAAAATGAATGTTTCTTTTAACGTACATGGCGACAAGAACCTTTTCCACCGCCGCGAGTATTATTTGGTCTTTGGCTTTCTCAACAAGCCGTAATGTTTTTAGAATAAAATAAATACCATATAATCTTTTATGTATTATGGTATTGAAAATGGTTTTGAAAAAGGATTATATTATGTCAATATATTTATGATATATTGTGATTGAAATGTGGAAATGTTATCATTCCTTTATATTGGTTTTATGTTTTATGATTTTATACTGGTACTTAGACATTTTAACAGGTGGTTACGTTATAAACCATATGACGGGTGGTGCCATGAATACCAGGACGAGTGGTTACGTTATAACCTCTAATGCATTGGGTATGGAAGTTGGCCGTATGGCTATTCCATTAAGTATGTATGGAAATTGGCCGTATGGATATTCCATTAAGTGATATGTGTGGAAGTCGACCGTATGGTTATTCCACTTAAGTATGTTTATGTCCCAAGTTACCTTTATATATGTTATGTGTTCTTTTTATGGATTTTATGGTAATCCTTTGGTTACAAAAAGGTAAGTAATGATACTTTATTCAGTGATGATTTTTTACTACTTCATGAAGGTGAAGGTATTACTTTGATAGAGTATATATGGTTTATTTGATGTTTTAAAAACTAACAGTTTTCATTCTTTCTGTATCCCTTAATGAGCTTTTTATGCTCACCCCAAGTTTTTTGAAATGTTTTACACAGGACTTAATGTGGAATAAGGTCAAGGATGGGATCAAGGGAATGTCATGCTATATAAAACATGGAACTAGACATGTTTCTTTTAAGAGTTTTTTTTATTATGGAAACTTAGTAGAAGTGACTACTTTGTAATCTTTTGAGATGTAATAGTTATGTTCTAATTCTCTAAAACTCTAAACCTGAAAAGATCCTCAACGTGAATTTTTCATTGAATTCAATATTAAGTAAGGTTTAAGGCCGGGGCCTTATAGTTGGTATCAAAGGTCGGTTTATACAACTTTAGGAGTTAGAAAAGTGTTAAATTATAATATGATTGAAATGATATAGCATTTACGGATTACCATGTTTCTTCGCCTAAGATATTTCTGTGTTCAGAATGGTTTTCCACAGAGGAAACAAAGGAGCTGTGTTGGGACGACATCAGGAGGAAGATAACCTTCTAAATCAGCAACCTGAGATGGTCAGAATCGGAGCTGAACAGTTTGTTGCAGTGATGGCACTGTTGACTCAGGCTATAAATAGTGGTGGTATCCATGCACGAGATCAGCCAGATCAACCGCAGAGGAACATGTCAGTGGTGGAACATTTCATGAGGCAACATCCCCCATCATTCAGAGGATCATCTGACCCTGTGCAAGCTTAAGGGTGGATTAAAGCACTGGAGAAGATTTTTAATGTCATGGGGTGTTCAGAACATCAAAAGGTTAGTCTTGCTGTTTACCGTTTTGAAGGTGAAGCTGATCAGTGGTGGTTGATGGTGAAAAATGTAAGGGATAGTGATGAGATTGAGGATCTTCACTGGGACGAATTCAAAGTTATGTTTCTTGAGAAATATTTTCCTAAGGTGGTTCATCTTAGGATGGAAAACCAGTTCCTAGAATCGAGGCAGGAGGATGATTCAGTGGCTGCTTATGAAGAAAAGTTCACTCGATTGGCAAGGTATTCTCCAAACTTCATATGAGATCTTGATAGTAAAATAAACCGTTTTTACTCAGGGTTAAAGCCAAAGTATCAAAGGGCTTTAGCTTCTCGTGAGTTCAAAAGTTATGAAAAACCTGTTCGATGTGCGGAGAAGGTGGAAATGGATTTTGCCGATGATCAGGTGTTCTATGACAAATAACGGAATAAGAGGTCTACTTGGAAGGAAAAGGGGAAGAATTCATCAAAGAAGAAAGGAGGTAAGAAAACCAAATATCCATCATGTGAGAAGTGTGGTAAAATGTATCCTGGAGAATGTTTATCCAAGTCTGGTAAGTTCTTTCGGTGTGGTAAGTCTGGTCATATTGCTCGTAACTGTAAGAAAGATGATCAAGCAGGAAATGAAAAGCCAACGGTAAGATGTTTTAAGTGTAATGAAATGGATCATTATGCAAACGAGTGTCCAACGAAGAACTCAACTGGGGGAATGCAGCCAGACTACAAGCAGAAAGGGGTGGTGAAATCCTTTGAAAAAACTTCAGCAGATGTTGGGCCATCGAATGAAGTGGTATCAGCTCCAGGGAGCTCAGTATTTTTCGAAGATTGACTTGAGGTCGGGGTACCATCAGTTGAAAGTAAAAGAAGCAGACGTTCCGAAGACTGCGTTTCGTACTAGATATGGCCATTATGAATTTGTAGTTATGCCTTTTGGGTTAACCAATGCACCTGCTGTATTCATGGACCTTATGAATATAATTTTCCATGAGTTCTTGGATAAGTTTTTAATTGTGTTTTGAGGTTTGGGAAGAGATTATGTGTGCCTTGTGATTCACAGTTGAATAATGAGTTGTTATGTGTGGCTCATAGTTCTCCGTTTTCAGTTCATCCTGGTAGTACTAAGATGTACAGAGATCTGGGGGCGTATTACTAGTGGGTTGGAATGAAAAGAGACATTGCTGATTTTACTGTGAAGTGTTTGACATGTCAACAGGTTAAAGCAGAGCGGCAGTTACCGAAAGGGATGCTTCAGCCTTTACCAGTGCCAGAGTGGAAATGGGAGAATATATCCATGGACTTTGTTATTGGATTACAGAAGACATCTCGAGGTAATAATGAAATCTGGGTTATTGTTGATCGCTTGACCAAATCTGCTCATTTCCTTGCTATACGAGATACTTTTTCCCTAGATCAACTTTCCCGTTTGTATCTTAAAGAGATAGTCAGGTTACATGGAGTTCCTCTCTCCATTGTATCTGATCATAATCCTAGGTTCACATATAACTTTTGGAAAGGCCTTCAGAAGTCGTTGGGTACAGAATTAAATTTTAGTACAACTTTTCATCCTCAATCAGATGGGCAGTCAGAACGAACAATCCATACATTGGAGGATATGCTACGAGCTTGTTCTATGGATTATCTGGGAAGTTGGGACCAATATCATTCTTTGGTTGAGTTTTCTTATAGTAACAGTTTTCATTCCATTATACAGATGGCACCATTTGAGGCATTATATGGGAAGCGGTGTCGAACTCCAGCATTTTGGAATGATGTTGGTGAAAGGAAGCTGATGGGACCAGAATTGGTAGAAGAGATGGCAAAAAAAGTTCTGTTGATTCAGAAGAACATGAGAACAGATCAGAGCAGGCAGAAGAGTTATGCGGATAACCGGGGGAAGGATCTATCTTTCGAGGTAGGTGATCATGTTTTTCTCAAAGTTTCTCCTTGGAAAAGTGTGATGAGATTTGGTAAGAAAGGAAAGCTGAGTCCAAGGTTTATTGGACCATATGAAATTCTGGAGAAAGTTGGATCAGTTTCTTACCGAGTGGCTTTACCTCCGAGTTTATCTCAGGTACACAATTTTTTTCATGTTTCAATGTTGAGAAAGTATATGCCAGATCCATATCATGTTTTGAGTCCAGAGGTAGTTCAGATGGAAGAGAACCTATCTTATGAGGAACAACCGGTCCAGATTCTTGACCACAGGGAGCAGGTGTTATGGAATAAGGTGATTAATCAGGTAAAGGTTTTGTAGAAAAACCATGTGATTGAAGAGGCAACGTGGGAATCTGTAAATGCTATGAGGGATAAATACCCCCACTTATTTTGATAAGTGAATAAAATTGCGAGGACGCAATTCCCAAAAGGGGGAAGGATGTAACATCCCATGTAAATAAAGAATAAAGAATTTTCATATTTATTAATATTTACGATTAAATATTAATTTTAATTAAAAGGGGTTTCTATGTTTGATAGCGTACTCGGTACGCAACGATGAGTTTCTTTGAAAACTTACGTTGCACACAAGTAATAAAATAATATTATTTTAAATGTTAGTTAACGAGTAGCCTTTGTACTGGTGGGAATGGATATAAATAACTAAAATATGATTATATATGTTTTTAAATGTTTTTACATTTACCCAATAAAAGATAAAGGCTTAAAATACGGAAAGAGTTCAATTTTAGGCATTTATACCCTAATTTTCACGAAAGGTCCACTTATCACCTTTTGACGGAGAACCGTCATTAAATATAGTTTTGATCGATCTTATAAATTCTATTGGACCAAATATAACTCTTCTTTAGAATCAGGACATCAAAATTTACTTTGTGTAAATTTTTGGTACCTTTCTGATAAAGTTCATTTTTTAATGAATAGTGTAAAATGTTGTATTTTAATTCAAAACCTCTTTTTAATCTAATTTATTTATATGATTATATTATCTTTTGAATTGGTTTTAAAGTGAAATTAGAAAATATTTTTACCATTAAATCCAATAGTGGTCGTTGGAATCAATTTCACTTTTAAATCAGACTTAAACTAGTGTCAATCTTTTGATACTTATTGTTTCATAAAAACACGCTATTTGCTCTGACAGCGGGAATTAATTATTAAATTAATTAATGTGACTTATATGTTTTGAATTTTGTAAAATAGACTTCATTTTTGAATTCGTAATATCAAATATAGCTTAGGGTGAATTTTTGGTAATTTTCTGAAAAACTTCAATTTTGGATGAATAGTGAAACCACTAAGTGGTAATTATAAAGACTGATTTTCCGTTTAAATGAAATTTTGCCATCATTGTGTTTTGAATTTCAAAAATCCGACATACATGGTTGTCATTAAGAAGTAAAATGTGGTTCAATGAGATTATAATAATTTTTTGGTGAATAGTAACTTATTAAGTTCTTAATCGCGATTAGTGGTAATTAGTGTAGTTTAAGGTAAAAATAATGCTTTAATAAAATAAGATGAGCTTGAAACATGTCCTACCCTCATTGGTTGTGTCATGGCCGACCAAGACAAGCCATGGGTCAACTTGGGGACCCCATGGAGACACTTTGGTTGGGAAATGACATAAATAACTTTTTATTTAATGTAAAAGTAAAAATGACACAAACGTGATATGTTTTACTAAAAGAATTTTTAAATGGGGTTATACAAGTCATATTTTTGATTATAAATAGTCATTGGAAAGCTAAAAAGATTTCATACATCATAGTATTTTTTTTATAATTTTTAGACACTAAATAAAGTAAATTATTTATGACATCATGATGATGCAGCGATGACCTCATTATTTAACGATTTAAATAAAATGGAAGGATAATGTAAAATCTATGAACTAAACTTGTCCAAAACTTATTGGATGGGTGGATTTCAAACCCGTATCACCTTATCCACGAATTATATCAATGTGGGACCTTTTAAAACCGAAACACATTTTCAAATAAACTAATATTTCTTTACTTTCCAAAAGTGCCCCTCCTCTCCTCTTATAAAAGGCCCCCACATCTACCTCATTTCACAAACTCCTAAATCCTTTGGCTCGTCCAACCCCTGACCATTTAATCTCTACACATCCCTCTACTCATCCTAGAGGATTCCATTTGGGCATAATCCTTTCAAAGGAAGCCTTTAGGCTCAAATCAAAAGGAGTTACATTTTTTAAGGTAATTCATTCTCTCTTGTTCATTTGTTTTATTTTGCTTCTCCAACCCTCTAAACTCTTTTTATTTACATATTTTGTAACAAAACCAGTATCTCCAATATACTAGGATGTTTTTATAAGATTTATTCGAGCTACACTTTCACACAACTACATCAAATGGTTAAAGAACATACGGTTTCCGTGGATGGCGAAATTCTGCCTCCCGAAACGATGATTGTTCAATACTCATTTAACACCTTCAAAGGTGGCCATTATGATGTCACTATTTTTATATACGATATATAATATGTTTATTTTTTTCTTTAAGCTTATGTATTTTTCATTTTGGGCATACCTTTATGGTTTCCATTATGGGTAAACACGATATCTTCATTTAAGGAAGTGCGGACTACCGCCCCCTCAAAGTGATGTGATTCGTTAATGCCATATGTGGGACATGTAAAGGATGGATTTAAAGTTATTATATATGATGTTATACTGGAATTATAATATACCTATATATCATTATTATTTCATTCCATTAAATTATGAGATATAAATGAAAGTAGCGTTCATGCGTACGTACGACTTACCGTCTCCATGAACGGTGCATTTCATTTCTTATCCCCAAATGTAATGTACTATTAAAAGTACATGTATATAATGGATATATATAATTAATGATATATCTAAATGATGAATATAATTCTGGAATTAAAATATACATACCTCTCATTTAGTTTTAATTCCATTAATATGACAAAGAAATGAAAGTAGCGTTCATGCGTACGTACGGCTTACTGTCTCCATGAACGGTGCATTTCATTTCTTACCTCTAAATGATTATGTAATATTATAAATAAATGTATATGATGGATATATATGATATATATGATATCCAAATCAGGAATTTCATTCTAGATATAAAGAAATTTTGACCACACGAACAACATGTAATTGTAAGAAGTCCACTTTCGACTTAAGAACCAAATATTGAGAAAACAAACATTATTAACTTAAATGGTTACATAATATATATAACATGGAAATAAGTGATATAAAAGGAATAATGAACTTTAAAAAGGTTCTTAATCAAGTATTAATTAACTCATGTTTATTATTCAGGACGTTAAAGAACGATTGAGTCAAGTCGGACCCGAGGTAAGGGACTTCGTCTCAATCTCCTTTCATTGAGGCATATTTCGTTTTATACACAACTTTCTTTTATATGGTGTATAAACCCCTTTGACTTTTACTTTTATACAAAAGGATTCTTTGTCTACGAAGCATTTTACAAAACGACAAAAAGGAATGTTTCTTTTAACGTACGCGGCGACAACAACCTTTTCCACCGCCGCGAGTATTATTTGGTCTTTGGCTTTCTCAACAAGCCGTAATGTTTTTAGAATAAAATAAATACCATATACTCTTTTATGTATTTTGGTATTGAAAATGGTTTTGAAAAAGGATTCTATTATGTCAATATATTTATGATATATTGTGATTGAAATGTGGAAATGTTATCATTCCTTTATATTGGTTTTATGTTTTATGATTTTATACTGGTACTTGGACATTTTAACGGGTGGTTACGTTATAAACCATATGACGGGTGGTGTCGTGAATACCAGGACGGGTGGTTACGTTATAACCTCCAATGCATTGGGTATGGAAGTCGGCCGTATGGCTATTCCATTAAGTATGTATGGAAATTGGCCGTATGGCTATTCCATTAAGTGATATGTGTGGAAGTCGACCGTATGGTTATTCCACTTAAGTATGTTTATGTCCCAAGTTACCTTTATATATGTTATGTGTTCTTTTTATGGATTTTATGGTAATCCTTTGGTTAAAAAAAGGTAAGTAATGATACTTTATTCAGTGAAGAGTTTTTACTACTTCATGAAGGTGAAGGTATTACTTTGATAGAGTATATATGGTTTATTTGATGTTTGAAAAACTAACAGTTTTCATTCTTTCTGTATCCCTTACTGAGCTTTTTATACTCACCCCAAGTTTTTTGAAATGTTTTACACAGGACTTAATGTGGAATAAGGTCAAGGATGGGATCAAGGGAATGTCATGATATATAAAACATGGAACTAGACATGTTTCTTTTAAGAGTTTTTTTATTATGGAAACATAGTAGAAGTGAATACTTTGTAATCTTTTGAGATGTAATAGTTATGTTCTAATTCTCTAAAACTCTAAACCTGAAAAGATCCTCAACGTGAATTTTTCATTTAATTCAATATTAAGTAAGGTTTAAGGCCGGGGCCTTATATTTACATAGGATTCTATATATTTTTTAAAACCATTATGTAATGGAAATTCAAAATCTAACAGATACTCATTGAACATGTGATTTGAATTGTATGACTCATTATTCACCCTCTAAAATCCCAAAAATAGGCCAAAACTTCACTTTGGAGTTTTTTACTGCCCTTGATTCATCACTAGGTACTTGGTGTCCCTCCACCGGACAACCGATGACACCATCAAATATACTTAAATATTGTTACCAAAAAACCAAAAATCTAATCCTTCACTATATCTTAAATGATCACAAATCCATATAATATCATAAATAAAAATTTAAAAAAAAAAATTAACCCAAACCATAATACAAAATGTGAGGATATATAAACTTCCAACCATCTGTTTCAAGTCCTTTAGAAGTGTCATTATGTTTATTTTTAAATTTCCCTAATCTCATTTCAAATTCTCACTCCAATAACTTATCGTAAATATGGTTGTGCTACAACAACACCTGCACCATGGGAACCATATTTCCTTGAATCACCTTCTCACTCCAATCTAATATCCATGTTAGTCACTCCTCAAATGACACATCCATCTATAGATTAATAATATTACTATAAATAACATGTGTGTAATCCGATTTATACATTTAAAGATGATATATTTAAACTAAATAATACATAGTCTGATATCATGGAAGAAGCATTGGTTAGAAAACCATGCTTCAAACTCATTCTAAAAACATGAATGGTCATTTTATCCATGATATGAGCCTCATTAGCTTCATTAAATGGATATAAAATAACTAAGTCAACTCCTATACTAATTTCTGGTTACCCATTATGAAATCCATTGTTCGTCACCTTTGGTCTTCATTTGATCTCTATTTGCTCAACATGATGAATAATTTCTTCCAAATTACCAATACTTTGTATATGGTCTTCTATATAACTCTTAACTCGATGATCTATGATTTTCCCACCTCTAACCCATAAAGAGTTTAAAAACAAGGTAAACCATAAATATCCTCACATGGGCCATCAGTAAAAAAGTTTGCTATTTTATTGGATGAAAACTATATGAAATTTATATTATACCCTCCATATCCACTAAATATAAATATGAAAGAGTAGAGTCTATCCTCAAGGATCATGATTATCCCATAAAACTACTCATATGCCTATATATAATAAGATATACTTAGCTTCAGTTGAGTTACAATCACCTTCTATAACATCTTACATAATATATATTTGAATAACATATCTTTATGATTCATAATTATCATGGGATATTTGTGTAGGTGAAAAAACTCAGTGCATACAGATTAACCAACTCATCCAATAATAGGTTCTCTCTGATATGAAAGTGGTGTGATACATTCATTACTTTATATATAATATCCTACAAAAGATCATGATTAATGGATGATAATTGAATTCTATTGAAAAAGTCCATCGTAACATTTTCTGATATCCAAGTTTTAACTACAAGAATATCAATAAATATTTTTGATCTATGGTTCTCTACCTTCATTCATAGATTAGTGATTCATTATGACACAAATAATATAATGTATCCCCTCAAGCTTATAAATAAAATCTATTTCAGATATCATGGTATATATTCATTAGTACTCGATATACTGTAACACCCCAAGATTTCATAGTACATTATCTCATTAAAGTAATTCAATAGTTTGCGCTACACGCAACATCGAGTTCGAGCGCACCGAAACGTACAAAAAAAGCTGTTAAAAAAGAAGATATGAATTTTATTTACTGCATTTTGAATATTATATACTGTATATAATTTAATCCTCCATATTATGTCTTTCTTAGTCATAATGTAAGAAAAAATTCAGTTATTCAGATAAAGGAAGTTTTTTTTCTTCAAAATATACAATTTTACCACCTATTAATAGTGAACCTTTTTTTAAATGAAATATTTGACACTTTTATAATAAATTTGAAAAAATAAAATTCTTATTTATATGAGGGACCCAAAAGAGTTTGGATAATTTTTTGGTGATTTTCTGATAACTCTCATAATTTGATGAACAATGAAAGACATTAAATTTTAATTGAAAACAACTTTTTTAATCAAAATAATTTATAGTGTTAAATTATATATTTGAATGGTTTTGAAGTATAATTAGATTATATTTTTATCATTTTATACAATGTATGTCATTATAATTATTTTCACATTTTAATTTTACATAAACACATGTCAATCTTTTGATAGTTTTCACTTTTTAAAAACCCGGTTTTGGGTTTTGTCAATGAGAATTAATTTTAAATTAATCTATAAAATTTATATGTTTTCAATTTGTTAAAATAGATATCATTTTTGGATTTGGAATATTAAAATTATCTTAGAGTGAATTTTGGGTATTTTTCTAAAAACGTTCAATTTTTGATGAATAATGAAAAACACATCGTTATTGTTTAAAACTGACTTTTATTTAAATAATTATTTATTTTATTTAAATTTATATTAAGTAAAAATAGATATATAATACCTATATAAGTTCAATGTAATTTATTAGACTCATTTTATAATAAAATTAGACGTTTAAAATTTTATTGAACTTTTTACAATCTTTTACCCACCTTCTAGGCACGTTTGCAAATTTGCATAAAACATAATTTTACCGCATATGTGAGTTGAATTTCAAAAATCCGAGAGTCAAAATTAATATCAGTATGTAAAATGTGGTTCAATAAGATGAAAATTAGTTTTGGTGAATAGTAACTTCTGACTTTTATTTACCACGGTTAAAACTAAATAGAGTAATTAATGGTAAAAATGATAATATTATTACCTATAACATGTACTAATTCTATTGTATAATTGTTTTAGACCAAAATAAAACTTAGTAATAAAATATTAACCTCTTTGATCCACTTGTATAAGATTAAGACATTTATTATTATTTTATTTAAAGAAGAGTTAAAAGTGTAATATTCAATGTTTAATAACTAAACCATTTTTAATATAGGGTTATACAGAATATAAATTAGACTATAAATATTAATTATAATGATAAATATATTTCCCATAGAATCGTATTTTATTTATTATTTTTTGACATTAAATAATTAAAATTTACTTATGACATAATGATGATGCAATAATTACCTTCTAAATGAAATATTAAATTAATTTATATTATAAATATTAAAATTATAAGGCCCCGACCTTAAACCTTACTTAATATTCAATGAATAATTCACATTGAGGATATTTTCAGGTTTAGAGTTTTAGAGAATTAGACCATAACTATTACATCTAAAAAGATTACACAGTAGACACTTCTACAAAGTTTCCTTTTTTTTCAAAACATTAACTCCAAAAAAAAAGTCATTTCTAGTTCCATGTTTAAGAAAGAATGACTTTTCCTTGATCCCATCCTTGACCCTATTCCACATTATGTCCTGTGAAAAACTTTTCAAAACAAAAACTTGGGGTGAGCATAAAAAGCTCATTAAGGATACACAAAGAATGAAAACTGTTAGTTTATCAAAACAACAAGTAAACCATGTATACTTTATCAAAGTAATATTTTTCACCTTTATGATGTAGTAAAAACTCTTGACTGAATAAAAGAACATTACTTACCCTTTTGTAACCAAAAGATTACCATAAAACCCATATAAAGATCACATAACATATAAAGGTAACTTGGGACATAAACATACTTAAATGGAATAACCATACAGTCGACTTCCACACATATCACTTAATGGAATAGCCATACGGCCGACTTCCATACCCAATGCATTGGAGGTTATAACATAACCACCCATCCTGGTATTCACGGAACCACCCGTCATATGGTTTATCACGTAACCACCTATCAAATGTCCAAGTACCATTATAAAATCATAAGACATAAAACAAATATAATGGAAAGAAAACATTTACACACTTTGATCACAATATATCACTTAAATATATTGGAATACAAAATCCATTATAAAAACCCATTTTTAATTCCAAAATACATAAAAGAGTATATGATATTTATTTTATTTTAAAAACATTACGGCTTGTTGAGGAAGCCAAAGACCAAATAATTCTTGCGGCAGCGGAAAATGTCATTGTCACCGCGTACGTTAAAAGAAACATTCCTTTTTGTCATTTAGTAAAATGATTCATAGAAAAAGATTCATTTTGTATAAAATTAAAAATCAAAGGGGTTTATACACCATATAAAAGAAAGTTGTGTATAAGAGGAAATATGCCTCAATGAAAGGAGATTGAGACGAAGTCCCTTACCTCGGGTCCGACTTGACTCGATCGTTCTTTAACGTCCTGAATAATAAACTTGAGTTAATTTATACTTGCTTAAGAACCGTTTTCACGTTCATTAATACTTTTATATCACTTATTAACATGTTATAAACATTATGTAATCATTTAAGTTAATAATGCTTGTTTTGTCGATATTTGGTTCTTAAGTCGAAAGTGGACTTCTTACAAATACATGTTGTTCGTGTGGCCGAAGGTTCATTATATCCAGAATGATATTAATGTTTGGGATATCATATATATCATATATATCCAGAATATACATGTATTTATAATATTACATAATCATTTTAGATGTAATAAATAAAATGCACCGTTCATGGAGACGGTAAGCCGTACGTACGCATGAACGCTACTTTCATTTCTATGTCATATTAATGGAATTAAAACTAAATGATAGGTATCTATATTTTAATTCAAGAATTATATTCATAATTTATATGTAACATACATAATATATAATAACTTTAAATCCATCCTTTATACGTCCCACATATGGCATTAACGAATCAAATCACTTTGAGGGGGCGGTAGTCCGCACTTCCTAAAATGAAATTATCGTGTTTACCCACAATGGAAACCATAAAGGTATGCCAAAAATGAAAAATACAGAAGAATAAGGAGAACAGAAACATAATATATATAATATATAAATAGAGTTACATCTTAATGGCCATCATTAAATGTGTTAAAAGAAGATTGAACAATCATCCTTTCGTGAGGCAGAAATTCACCAACCACAGAAAGAGTATGTTCTTTAATCATTATACGGAGGTGTAACTCGAATCCTTCTTATAACAAAATCCTAGTATATTTAAGATACTTGTGTTGTTACAAAATAAAAGAATAAAAAGAGTTTAGAGGGTTGTAGAAGCAAAATAAAACAAAAGAACACAAGAGAAAACACTACCTTTAAAATGGGTAACTCCTTTTGATTTGAGCTCAAAGGCTTCCTTGGGAAGACTTATGCCCAAAGTGATGCTTCTAGGAGTAATAGAGGGATGTGGAGAGACAAAATGGGCAGGGGTTGGCTGAGCCAAAGGCTTTGGAAGTGTGGTTAAGGTGGTATAGGTCGGGGCCTTTTATAAGGGGAGAGGAGGGTCACTCTTGGAAAGCTATAAAAGGTTACTTTATTATAAAATGCTTTTCGGATTTAAAAGGCCCCAATATTATATATTTCGAGGATAAGGTGATAGGAGTTAGAAATATACTCATACAATAGGTTTTTTACATGTGTAGGTCTTAGATTTTACATTATCGTTTCATTTTATTTAAATCGTTAAATAATGAGGTAATCGCTGCATCATCATGATGTCATAAATAATTTAATATATTAAATGTATAAAAATTATAAAAAAATATCATAATTTTGGAAATAGTTTTATCTTTCTAATTAATATTTATAGTAAAAAATATGACTTGTATAACCCCGCTTAAAAATTGTTTTAGTAAAACAACTCATGTTTTTGACATTTTTACTTTAACATTAAATAAAAAGATATTAATGTCATTTTCCTTCCAAAGTGGCTCCATGGGGTCCCCAAGTTGACCCATGGATTTTAATGGTCGGCCATGACACATCCAATAAGGGTAGGACATGTTTAAAGTTCATTTCATATTATTAAAACATTATTCTTACCTTAAATTACACTAATTACCTCTAATCGCGATTAAAAACTTAAAAGTTACTATTCACCAAAAAATTATTTTAATCCCATTGAACCACATTTTACTTCTTAATAAAAACCATGTTTTATTGATTTTTGAACTTCAAAACACTGAGGTGGTAAAATTTCATTTAAACGAAAAATCAGTTTTTTGAAGTACCACTTAGTGCTTTCACCATTCATCAAAAATTGATGTTTTTTAGAAAAATACCAAAACTTCACCCTAAGATATATTTGATATTCCGAATTCAAAAATGATGTCTATTTTATAAAATTCAAAACATATAAGTTTCATTAATTAATTTAATAATTAATTTCCACTGTCAGAGCAAATAACGTGTTTTTATGAAACAATAAGTATCAAAAGATTGACACTAGCTTACGTCCAATTTCAAAGTGAAATTAATTCCAACGACCAATATTGGATTAAATGGTAAAAATATATTCTAATTCAACTCTAAAACCAATTAAAAAGATAATCTAATAATATAAATAAATTATATTAAAAAGAGGTTTTGAATTAAAATACAACATTTTTCACTATTCATTAAAAACTGAACTTTATCGGAAAAATACCAAAAATTTACACAAAGTAAATTTTGATGTCCCGATTCGAAAGAAGAGTTTTATTTGGTCCAATGGAATATATTAGAGTGACCAAAACTATATTTAATGACGGTTCGCCATCAAAAGGCGATAAGTGAACCTTTAGTGAAAATTAGGGTATATATGCCTAAAATTGAATTATTTCCATATTTTAAGCCTTTATCTTTTATTGAATAAATGTAAAAACATTTAAAAAACATATATAATCATATTTTAGTTATTTTTATCCATTCCTTCAAATACAACGGCTATGTGTTAACTACCATTTAAAATAATACTATTTTATTACTAGTGTGCAATGTAAGATTTCAATGAAACTCTTTGTTGCGTATCAGGTACGCTATCGAACATAGCAACCCCTTTATAGTAAAATTAATATTTAATTCGTAAATATATGAAAATTATTTATTCTATATTTACCTGGGATGTTACATCCTTCACCCATTTTGGGAATTGCGTCCTCGCAATTTTATTCACTTATCAAAATAAGTGGGGGGGTATTTATCCCTCATAGCATTTTCAGATTCCCATGTTGCCTATTCAACCATATGGTTTTTCCGAAAAACCTTTACCTAGTGAATTACCTTATTTCACAACAACTACTCTCTTCGGTCAAAAATTTGGACTGGTTTTTCTTCATAGGAGAGATTCTCTTCCAACTGAACTACCTCCGGGCTCAAAACATGAGATGGATCTGGCATATACTTTCTCAACATCGAAACATGAAAAACATTGTGTACCTGAGATAAACTCGGAGGTAATGCCACTCATTATGCAACTGATCCAACTCTCTCCAGAATTTCATATGGTCCAATGAACCTTGGACTCAGCTTTCCTTTCTTACCAAATCGCATCACACTTTTCTATTGAGAAACCTTGTGAAAAACAAGATCACCTACCTCGAAAGATAGATCCTTCCTTAAGTTATCCGCATTACATTTCTGTCTGCTCTGAGCTGTTCTCATGTGTTTCGGAATCAACTGAACTTCTTCTGCCATCTCTTCTACCAATTCTGGTCCCATCAACTTCCTTTAACCGACTTCATCCCAAAAAGATGGAGTTTGACACCGCTTCCCATATAATGCCTCAAATGGTACCATTTGTATACTAGAATGAAAACTGTTATTATATGAAAACTCAACCCAAGAAAGATGTTGGTCCCAACTTCCATGATAATCCATAGAATAAGCTCATAGTATATCCTCCAAGGTATGAATTGTTCATTCTGACTACCCATCTTATTGCGGATGAAAAGCTATAATAAAATTTAATTCAGTACCCAACGACTTCTGAAGGCCTTTCCAAAAGTTAGAAGTAAACCTGGGATCAAGATCAGACATAATGGAGAGTGGAAATCCATGTAACATGAATATATCTTTAAGATACAAACGAGAAAGTTGATCTAGGGGAAACTTATCTCATATGGAAAGGAAATGAGCAGATTTAGTTAATCGATCAACAATAACCCAGATTGAATTATTACCTCGAGACGTCTTCGGTAATCCCACAACAAAGTCCATGGATATGTTTTCCCATTTCCACTCTGGCATTGGTAAAGGCTGAAGCATCCCTTTCGGTAATTGTTGCTCTGCTTTAACCTGCTGACAAGTTAAACACTTCACAGTAAAATCAATAATATCTCTTTTCATTCCATCCCACCAGTAATACTCTCGCAGATCTCTGTACATCTTAGTACTTCCAGGATGAACAGAAAACGGGGAACTATGAGCCTCACATAACAACTCATTCTTCAACTGTGAATCACCAGGCACACATAATATCTTCCCAAACCTCAAAACACAATCATTATCAATGTTGAATTCAGGCAACTTACCCTTCTGAACCAGCTCTACCTTTTTCTGCAACTCACTGTCTTCCCTCTATGGTTGCTTAATTTTGTCTGATAGGGATGATCTCACTGATACCTGAAACAAAACAGAAGAACTTCCTACACCAACAACATCTATACCAAAGTTCATCAAATCAAAAACCAAAGGATCTTGTTCCAAATGTAGCATGGTTAATGAAGCATTACTTTTTCGACTCAAAGCATCAGCTAATTTATTTTCTTTTCCCGGATGGTATGGAATTGTACAATCATAATCCTTGATTAATTCTAGCCATATACTCTGTCTCATGTTCAATTATTTCTGAGTGAATATATACTTTAAACTTTTGTGATCAGTATATATTTCACACTTTACTCCATACAAATGATGCCTCCAAATTTTTAGAGCAAAAACAACAACAGATAATTCCAAGTCATGTGTAGGGTAATTTACCTCATGAGTTTTCAACTGACGTGAAGCATATGAAATTATCTGATCATTATACATAAGGACACAACCAATTCCTTTCAATGAAGAACCACTATAGATAACAAACTCACCATTCCTGGAAGGAAGTGCCAAAACTGGAGCATTCACCAATCTTCTTTTCAACTCCTAAAAATAATCATCATATTCTTTTGTCCAGATAAACTTAACACCCATCCGAGTTAGCTTAGTCATTGGACTAGATAATTGTGAAAATTTTCCACAAACCTTCGGTAGTAACCTGCCAAACGAAGGAAACTACGGATCTTAGTTACATTTGTGGGTATTGTCCATTCTTCAACAACTTTTGTTTTAGCAGGATCAATAGTTATGCCATTTTTTGAAACAATGTAACCAAGGAAAGAAATTTGTTTTAACCAAAACTCACACTTTCTGAATTTTCCATATAGTTTATTTTCTTTTATAGTTTGAAAGAGAACCCTTAAATGACTTTCATGCTTCTATTTACTTTTAGAAAGCACCAAAATATCATCAATGAAAACAACCACAAACTTATCCAAGAACTCATGGAAAATTCTATTCATAACATCCATGATTGCATTAGGTGCATTGGTTAACCCAAAAGGCATAACTACAGATTCATAATGGCCATATCTAGTACAGAACGCAGTCTTCAGAACATTTTCTTCTTTTACTTTCAACTGATGGTACCCCGACCTCAAGTCAATCTTCGAAAAATACTGAGCTCCCTGGAGCTGATCAAACAAATCATCGATATGAGGCAAAGGATACTTGTTCTTAACAGTAATATTATTCAAGGCTCTATAATCAATTTAAAGTCTCATTGAGACATCTTTATTTTTAACAAACAAGACAGGAGAACCCCATGGTGATGTGCTAGGTTGAATGAAACATTTATCTAATAACTCCTTCAATTTCTTCTTTAACTCTAAAAGTTTAACTTGAGCCATTCAATAAGAGGGTTTTGAAATTGGCTTAGAATCAGGACGTAAGTCAATAGTAAATTCAACTTCCCAATCATGAATAATACCAAGTAACTCATCAAGAAAAAAATCAAGATACTCATTTACCACTGGCACATCATTAATATGAAAAGTTCCTTTATTTTCAACAATATATGCAAGGTAAGATTCATTTCCATCTTTTACTATTTTCTCAACTTCCTGATATGTTATCAAAATAAAGGGTTCATTCTTGTACACAAACTGAAAACCTTTCTAAAAAGAAACCATTTTAGCTCTACAGTCAATCTTAGCATGATAAACAGAAAGCCAATCCATGCCCAAATTAACATCAAACTCTACTAGAGGAAAAACAATAAGGTTTACTAGTAGATTCTTTCCACAGACAAGGATAGGAAGGTTATTATAATTCCTTTTTGTCTCAACGTTCCCTCCGGGTGTTTTTACCATAAGTTCAGGATTCATATCTTGAGATGGAATTTCCAATTTACTAGAAATATTCTCAGAAATGAATGAATGTGTAGACCCTAAATCAAAAAACACATTGGCATAATCTGAACAAACGAACAGTGTACCTGATACTACTTCTTTCGATGGACCAACATCTGCTGTAGTAGTTGCAAAGGATTTCACCACCCCTTTCTGCTTGTATTCTGGCTGCATTTCCGCAGTTGAGTTCTTTGTTAGACACTAATTTTCATAATGACCCATTTCATTACACTTAAAACATCTTACCGTTGGATTTTCATTGCCTGTGTGATCATCTTCCTTACAGTTACGAGAAATATGACCAGACTTACCACACCGAAAGCACTTTCCAAACTTGGATAAATATTCTCCAGGATTCATTTTACCACACTTCTCATAGGATGGATATTTGGTTTTCTTACCTCCTTGCTTCATTGATGAATTCTTCCCCTTTCCCTGCCAACTGGACCTCTTATTCTGTTGTTTTTCAAAGAACACCTGATCATCGGCAAACTCCATTTCCACCTTCTCCGCACATTGAACAAGTTTTTCATAACTTTTGAACTCATGAGAAGCTAAATCCCTTCGATACGTTGGCTTTAACCTTGAGTAAAAATGGTTTATTTTTCTATCAAGACCTCGTATGAAGTTTGGAGCATACCTTGCCAATCGAGTGAACTTTTCTTCATAAGCAGCCATTGAGTCATCCTCCTGCCTCAATTCTATGAATTGTTTTTCCATCCTAAGACGAACCACCTTAGGAAAATATTTCTCAAGAAACATACCTTTGAATTCTTCCCAGTGAAGATCATCAATCTCATCAGTATCCCTGATATTTTTCACCATCGACCACCACTGATCAGCTTCACCTTCAAAACGGTAAATAACAAGACTAATTTTTTGATGTTCTGAACACCCCATGAAATCAAAAATCTTCTCCAGTTATTTAATCTACCCTTCAGCTTACACAGGTTCATATGATCCTCTGAATGATGGGGGATGTTGCCTCATGAAATGTTCCTATACTGACATGTTCCTCTGCGGTTGATCTGGCTGATCTCGTGCATGGATACCACCACCATTTATAGCCTGAGTCAACTGTGCCATCACTGCAACAAGCTGTTCAGTTCCGATTCTGACCATCTCAGGTTGTTGATTTGGAAGGTTGTCTTCCTCTTCATGTCGTCCCAACATAGCTGCTTTGTTTCCTCTACAGAAAAACATTTTGAACACAGAAATATCTTAGGCGAAGCAACATGGTAATATTTAAATGCTATATCATTTCAATCATACCATAAATTAATTTATAATTTAACAATTTTTTAACTCCTAAAGTTGTCTAAACCGACCTGTGATACCAACTATAAAGCCCAGACCTTAAACCTTACTTAATATTGAATGAATAATTCACATTGAGGATCTTTTAAAGTTTAGAGTTTTAGAGAATTAGACCATAACTATGACATCTCAAAAGATTAAACTCTAGACACTTCTACAAAGATTCCTTTTTTTCAAAACATTAACTCCAAAAAAATGTCATTTCTAGTTCCATGTTTAATAATGCATGAATTTTCCTTGATCCCATCCTTGACCCTATTTCACATTATGTCATGTGAAAAAAATTTCAAAACAAAAACTTGGGGTGAGCATAAAAAGATCAGTAAGGGATACACAAAGAATGAAAACTGTTAGTTTATCAAAACAACAAGTAAACCATGTATACTTTACAAAGTAATAATTTTCACCTTTATGATGTAGTAAAAACTCTTCACTAAATAAAAGACCACTACTTACCCTTTTATAACCAAAATATTACCATAAAACCTATATAAATATCACATAACATATAAAGGTAACTTGGGACATAAACATACATAAATGGAATAACCATACGGTCGACTTCCACACATATCACTTAATGGAATAGCCATACGGCTGACTTCCATACCCAATGCATTGAAGGTTATAACGTAACCACCCATACTGGTATTCACGACACCACTCGTCATATGGTTTATCACGTAACCATCTGTCAAATGTACAAGTACCATTATAAAATCATAAGACATAAAACAAATATAATGGAAAGAAAAAGTTTCCACACTTCGATCACAATATATCACTTAAATACATTGGAATAACAAATACATTATAAAAAACCATTTTCAATACTAAAATACATAAAATAGTATATGATATTTATTTAATTTTAAAAACATTACAGCTTGTTGAGGAAGCCAAAGACCAAATAATACTCGTGGTGGCGGAAAAGGTCGTTGTCACCGCGTACATTAAAAAAACATTCCTTTTTGTCGTTTATCAAAAAGCTTCTTAGAAAAATATTACTTTTGTATAAAAGTCAAAGTCAAAGGGGTTTATACACCATATAAAAGAAAGTTGTGTATAAAATGAAATATGCATCAATGAAAGGAGATTGAGACGAAGTCTTGTACCTCGGGTCCAACTTGACTCGATCGTTCTTTAATGTCCTGAATAATAAACTTGAGTTAATTTCTACTTGCTTATGAACCTTTTTCAAGTTCATTATTACGTTTATATCACTTATTACCATGTTATAAACATTATTTAATCATTTAAGTTAATAATGTTTGTTTTGTTGATATTTGGTTCTTAAGTCAAAAGTGGACTTCTTACAATTACATGTTGTTCGTGTGGTCAAAGGTTCATTATATCCAGAATGATATTAATGATTTGGATATCATATATATCATATATATCCAGAATATACATGTATTTATAATATTAAATAATCATTTTAGAGGTAATAAATGAAATGCACCGTTCATGGAGATGGCAAGCCGTACGTACGCATGAACGCTACTTTCATTTCTATGTCATTTTAATGGAATTAAAACTAAATGAGAGGTATGTATATTTTAATTCCATAATTATATTCATCATTTAGATGTAACATAAATCATATATAATAATTTTAAATCCATCCTTTATACATCCCACATATGGCATTAACAAATCAAATCACATTGAGGGGGCGGTAGTCCACACTTCCTAAAATGAAATTATCGTGTTTACCCACAATGGAAACCATAAAGTTATTCCACAAATGAAAAATAAAGAAGCATAAGGAGAACATAAACATAATATATATCATATATAAATATAGTGACATCTTAATGGCCACCATTAAAGGTGTTAAAAAAAGATTGAACAATCATCGTTTCGTGAGGCAGAAATTCGCCAACCACAGAAACGGTATGTTCTTTAACCATTAAACGAAGGTGTGTATAGGTGTAGCTAGAATCCTTCTTATAAAAATATACTAGTTTATTTAAGATACTGGTTTTGTTACAAAATAACAGAATAAAAGAGTTTAGAGGGTTGGAGAAGCAAAATAAAACAAAAGAACACAAGAGAAAACACTACCTTTAAAACGGGTAGCTCTTTTTGATTTTAGCTCAAAGGCTTCCTTGGGAAGACTTATGCCCAAAGTGATGCTTCTAGGAGTAATATAGGGATGTGGAGAGACAAAATGGGCAGGGTTTGGCCGAGCCAAAGTCTTTGGAAGTGTGGGTAAGGTGGTAGAGGTGGGGGCCTTTTATAAGAGGAGAGGAGGGGCACTCTTGGAATGTTATAAAAGGTTACTTTATCATAAAATGCTTTTCGGATTTAAAAGGTCCCAAAATAATATATTTCAAGGATAAGGTGATAGGAGTTCAAAATATACTAATACAATAGGTTTTTTACATGTTTATGTCTTATATGTTACATTATCTTTTCATTTTATTTAAATCGTTAAATAATGAGGTAATTGCTGCATCATCATGATGTCATAAATAATTTAATTTATTTAACGTATAAAAATTATAAAAAAACTATCATGATGTAGAAAATATTTTTATCTTTCTAATGAATATTTATAGTAAAAAATATGACTTTTATAACCCCAATTAAAAATGGTTTTAGTAAAACAACTCATGTTTGTGACATTTTTACTTTAACATTAAATAAAAAGATATTAATGTCATTTTCCTTCCAAAGTGGATCCATGGGGTCCAAAAGTTGACCCATGTATTGTCTTGGTCGGCCATGAAACATCCAATAAGGGTGGAGATGTGTCATGTTCATTTCATATTATTAAAATTTTATTCTTACCTTAAATTATACTAATTACCTATAACCGCGATTAAAAACTTAAAAGTTACTATTCACCAAAAAATTATTTTAATCCCATTGAACCACATCTTACTTCTTAATGACAACCATGTATGTTGGATTTTTGAAATTCAAAACACATAGCTGGAAAAATTTCATTTAAACGAAAAATCAGTTTTTTTAAGTACCACTTGGAGGTTTCACTATTCATCAAAAATTGAAGTTTTTCAGAAAATTACCAAAACTTCACCCTAATATATATTTGATATTCTGAATTAAAAAATGATGCATATTTGACAAAATTAAAAACATAAAGTTGCATTAATTAATTTAATAATTAATTCCCGTTGTCAGAGCAAATAGCATGTTTTTATGAAATAATAAGTATCAAAAGATTGACACTAGTTTAAGTCCAATTTCAAAGTGAAATTAATTCCAACGACCACTATTGGATTAAATGGTAAAAATATATTCTAATTTAACTCTATAAAAAATTAAAAAGATAACCTAATCATATAAATAAATTATATTAAAAAGAGGTTTTGAATTAAAATACCACATTTTTCACTATTCATTAAAAAATAAACTTTATCGAAAAAATACCAAACATTTACACAGTAAATTTTGATGTCCCGATTATAAAGAAGAGTTTTATTTGGTCCAATAGAATGTATAAGAGTGAACAAAACTATATTTAATGATGGTTCACCATCAAAAGGTGATAAGTGAACCTTTAGTAAAAATTAGGGTATATATGCCTAAAATTGAATTCTTTCCATATTTTAAGCCTATATCTTTTATTGGATAAACGTAAAAACATTTAAAAAACATATATAATCATATTTTAGTTATTTATATCCATTCCCACCAATACAACGGCTATGTGTTAACTACCATTTAAAATAATATTTTTTTATTACTAGTGTAAAACGCAAGATTTCAATGAAACTCTTTGTTGCGTATTGGGTACGCTATCGAACATAGAAACCCCTTTAAAGTAAAATTAATATTTAATTCATAAATATATGAAAATTATTTTTTCTTTATTTACCTGGGATGTTACAAAAATAAATAGAATTTGAATTTTTTGATGTCGTCCACAAATTTTCTGGGTGAATATGAAATGTTAGGGTTGATTAAATGTATTTGGTTCAAAGTAAGCAAGTTGTGATGAATTTCACAAAAACAAAATACTAAATAGTGTCATAATTGAATTAAATTTTTTTTTAAAACCAATATTATATTATTAAATGATATAATATTCATAAAAATATAAGGTTTGTCCAAAATACTTATATAATGATTAATATGTCATTAATGAACCACTTGGGTTTCTCTGGGAAATTTATAATATGTTTATTATCCATTTATTATAATAATACAATAGGACATTGTAAAAGTTAAACTTTTTTACTTAGAGTTAAATCTAAAATACAAGGTTAATATGGTGACCTAAACTTGTCTAAAACCTATTGTTTGAGAGTATTTATACCCAACCCCACCCTATCCTAGAAATAAATCAATTTGGAGCCATTATAAACCAAAAATGAGTTTTATAATAAAATAATATTTCAAGCTTTTCCTAAAGTGACCCTCACCTCTCTTATAAAAAGGTACTTCCCCTTCTCTCAAAATAACATCTCCAAATCCATTTGGCTCAGCCAACCCCTGATCAAATATCCTCCCAAACAAGCTCAATTCAACCTAGAGTCCTTACATTGAGCAGAAATCCACCTTAAAAATCCCTTTTGATCAACTCAAAAGGAAACACCCGAAGAAGTGGTAATAATTTCACCACCCTCTTTCAAATTCCTTTCTTCTTCCACATCCTCTTTTTGTGTTGTTTCCATTCCAAAGTAATAACTCCAGAACCTTCTATATTCTATGAAGTTATTATAAATATTGTACAACCATATTATTTATTCTGTCCATCCTATAAATGACAAAGTCACCATATTTGCGTACGTATGACTTACCGTCTCCACGTCGTGGTGTAGTTTGTTATTCAAACACTGCATTATTTAGATGTGTATAATAATGAGTATAATCGAAGTAAATGATAAATATAACAATTTAGTGATTCTGTATATATGATATTCTATCCAATTACATATGATTTCACCATCAATGAAATGATGTTATCACTCATTCATACTTACAGATTACCGTCTGATTGAACGCGATGAGATTCAATACCCATTGTTATCATTCAAGAATAATTTTAATTTTATGATTAAAAAAATGTTTTAGAACATAATATAATTCTTTATATGAATCAAATACATCATATCCATAAAAAAATGGATTATGTAACCAAGAGTATAAGGAAAAAAAATCGGTTAACACCCAAAATGATGATACTACTGAAATATTATTAACAAAGCAATATTAGAGGATCATATATGATTTCATATTTATGTATATAGTTATTGTATAATTTAATAACAATGTTTTAACTATTATATAGGAGGTTATCAAACAATAGACTAAGGAAAAGTACAAGGTAAGGGTTAATTTTACAATCTCTATACTTATCCAAGGTTGTTAATACATTAGTATCTATCAATACCTCTTTATCATCCACATCTGTGTTTCTAAAAAAATATATTTCAAAAAAAAATTACTATTTACTATAATATGTGTTAAAGTCATTTATACCTTTATTTGACCTTATTTTTTTTGAAAGGAGTCTTTCCATCATTTTCCAAACAATGTACTTTATGAAATTTTCAAAAAAACTAAGGTAAGAATGTCTTTTTTAACTTATATGGTGGGTGCAACTATTTTTCACTATTATAACATCGTCGAAGATTCCATAAAAATATTATATGAATATTTTCAAAATAAATGTTTTCTTTTATAATTATGTGACTCTTAAATTATTTCAAAAAAGAAAGAGATATTTCTATCAAACCATTTTGATTTCAAATATGTCAACATCCTTTGATAAAATTTACACTTGTTTGAAGTTGATTTATTATAATACAAATCTTCCATGTTTTATTTCAGGTTTTGTTATATGTTTGACTGTGGATGTTTTATTATTATACCATTCATAGTTTATGCTTAAACTATTGTTATTTCATATGCTATTTTTAATAAGAATGTTAATGTTTTGTTTCAACCTTTTCATATGAAGAATGTATTGGACTTAGAAAGTGATGGGTGGAGCCCACTATAGCTCATTGATGAATCAGTAGGTATAATGATACATTTAGACATGTATTTGGTCGAGAAATTTCCCAATTTGATATATGGTTTTGGACGAGGCCTCAAATTTTTTTACACGTCTTGGCCGAGGCCATGAAAAAATGTTTCAGAATGTCACGCATTATACATTCCCTCATTATGAAAATAATATTGATGGTTCATGTGGTTATTCGACTAGTAGAATACCCATGACTGTGTTTTATTATGAAATTATTTACTCAGATCATATTCCTTCCATAAAGTGTTCATGTTTATTATTTGTAAAGGCATGTGTTTTAAATTATTCACCATATATAATATTTATGTTATCCTCTGTTGTATTTATTACTCTTACAGAGCAGGTGAACTCAACCATTTCTTATGTTTTATTTTCCTAGGATTCCAAGAATTGTATTATGATTGATATGAAGGGTAAATCTAGGGGATTAATTTAATTCTCAAAGGATAATTTATGTTGTGTTTTTTCTAATGTGTAATGTAAGTTCATTTCTATAATCTATTTTCCCAGATAGCTAAACTAATCGGTATTTCAGAACATGATTCCCTGTAATCATGCCAACGTATTAAAATAATGCACTGAATCTGGGTTTCTGGGGTCGGGGTGTTATAGTTGGTATCAGAGTAATTTTAGCAATAACCTTGGAAACTATATTTATATAAACTCTGCTTATGAATCATTACCCAAAGATATACTTAGAGGATTAGTATACAAGAACGTCCAAAATTTTTGGTAGTATAGATATTACATGGGTTTTCCAGGAAATACAACCCTGTATGGATACGAGAATGTAGAGGCGGCTCTAACATAGATGTACCTAGTTGGGAAAACACCGACAAGGAGTTTCAGGCTTGACCCAACGTATCCTGGAACATGATAATAGGCCTTGATGCACTCCTAGTTACGACACTCCTGGGGGATATACATAGGATAATTCACATTTTTCTTATAAGCCACTATAAAGTATTTATGAGTAAATACTTCTAGAAAGAAAACATTTTTACGATTATGAATTATATGCATAAACATTTCAATTTACGTTAGGTATTGTAAAAGTGTGGAATTATGCATTACGATTCACAAACTAACCTAGATTATGCCATTTTTAAAAAATGGCACCCATTAGAAATAATGATAACATTAGCAATATGCATGATACAAAGAGTAAGAAGGATCCAATATTTCATTATATTAATCCATGTTTTAGAAGAGAAATTCTCTTCCATGTATTCTAATCATTTAAAGAAATAGCATCATGTATTAATAAGTTGAGTAAAGAATTATCCGAGTCCTATGGATTTGAAGGTAAGACATAGAAGAAAATTATGGTAGACAGAATATGGATAAAGTGAAGAAGGGAAAGAATAATTATCCCACATGTGATAACTATTGAAAGAATCACCTTGGTAAATTCTTGAAGGGAATTAGAGTATGTTATAAGTTTAGAGGAAAACCATTCCAAGTACGTGATTGCAAGGGTAAGAAAAAGGTTTCAAATGTACAATGATTCATCTACAAGGAGTTGGGACACTATGTGAATCAATGTCCCAATCATTAGAGTATTCATAAATGATGCTATTAGATAATAATAAAGTTATGAGACTACCAAATATTAACAGGAATGACTAGTGTTCTTATGTTGTTATTAAAGAATTATGTCATTTTAGTGTTGTATCGATTATGTACCAGTTATATCAATTATGTAAATAAATAAGGGTTTCACTAGAGCACTATTTCATTGAGGATTTGAGATCGCATGGTTATAAGAAAAGTGACTCAATATCAAGTTAATCTTTTTAGAAAATACATGGATGAGGAAAGATAAACCTTAATATTATTCTGATACTGAGGTAGTGATTTTGGAATAATGTAAGATTGATTTGGATAAATTATATTGGATTTTATTGACTACATTGAAACTAATTAATGTTTTTTATATTCTATCATTGTTGAAGTTTACAACATTTTTGGATATAAGGAGTATATCCAGTATTCTACAAGGAATAAGGGGTATTGAATGTAATCAATAAGGTTTTATGGTAATTCAGGGTGTTACCATGTTTTAAGAGAATACGTGATGAAGGTATTCACATATTATTATGTGGAAAAAAAGATCTTCATTATGTTTAACTTACTTATAAAATATGGACTGTGAGTTTTATAAGAAGTATTTTGGATAATTCTAAAGGTTTGAATGGATTAAGTTGGATATTTGATACAATTGTTTATGGTTAAAATATTTCTTAAGAATATTTTTGGATTGTTATAAAAAGGACAACCAATAGGTCGGATGACAACTTGTCATGTCCGGCATGGACAGAATACTTGAACCTGCAACCGAAGTGCAATAAGGTTGCATCACCTACCACTAGCCCAAGTTATGTCCATTTTTGTATAATGTAGTTTTTTTAAAATGGAATGATATATGATTTATAAATTCATTTTTTGGAACCCTATACGATTAGGATAAATATAATATATTTTAATATTATTTTCTTTTGGAGTGAAGGATGTGTGTGTGGTAGAAATTAGTTAATGGATTAAACTCTACTTGTCAAGTATATATTTTTTCTTTTATTCTATTAATAAATTAATTCTTAAACATTAAACAAGGGATATTAAAAACTAAAATGTGTTATACTAATACCTTATTTTTTGTTTAACTGATGATATTTTAAATCATCAAAGATTGATGGCTTTGAGGCCCTCGATTTTACACTTGTTTGTGATTGATGACTTCAATAAATCCATATAAATATTTAATTTTTTCCTCTCATTATGTTTCTATAATTTCCACCAATGTTCTCTTAATCGATATCATAATTTGGTGGTGAATTTTTCATTTCCCTTTCCCTTTTATTAAGACTAAATTTTATTAACCCAATTTTCGATGTGGGTTTTCCACAAAAGTATTTTTCTATTTTTAAACTTTTATTTTCGAAGAAAAATTTCAAATTGTGAGGACAAAATTTATTGAAGGAGGGTAGAATGTAACACCCCAAGATTTCATAGTATGTTATCTTTTTAAAGTAATTCCATGGCTTGTGATACATGCAACACCGAGTTTGAGCGCACCACAACTTACCAAACTAGCCATTCATAAAGTGGTTAGTAATAATATTAACTAAATTTTGAATCTTATATACTATATATAATTTTATCATCTATATTATTTGTTTCTTAGTCATAATATATGAACAAATTCAATTTTACAAATAAATGAATTATTTTTCCAAAAATGAAATTTTACTGCCTATTAACGGTGAACCTTTTTTTAAATAAAATATTTGGCACTTTTATGTTACATTTGACAAAAAAAATCTTATTTATAATAGGGACACAAAAATATAGTTTGGATAAATTTTTGGTGTTTTTCTGATAACTTTCATATTTTGATGAATAGTGAAAGATACTAAATTTTAATTCAAAACACTTTTTTTATTAAAAATAATTTATAGGGTTAAATTATAGATTCAAATGGTTTTTAAGAATAATTATATTATATTTTTATCATTTAATACAATGTAGGTTATTATAAGTAATTTAAAATTTAAATTTAACATAAACACATGTGAATCTTTTGATAGTTTTCACTTTTTAAAAACCCACTTTTTGGTTTTGAATAAAGATAAATAATTTTAAATTAATTAATAAAACTTCTATGTTTTCAATTTGGTAAAATGAAAAACATTTTTGGATTCTTAATATCAAAATTTTCTTAGGGTTAATTTTTTGTATTTGTCTAAAAACTATCAATTTTTAATGAATAGTGAAAAACACTACGTTATTGTTTAAAACCGACTTTTCTTTAAAAAAATTATTTATTTCATTTAAATTTATTTTAAGTCAAAATAGATATATAATACCTATATAAAATCAATGTAATTCTTTGGAGTCTTTTTATAATAAAATTAGATGTATAAAATTTTATTGAACTTTCTACTACCTTTTACCCACCTTCTAGACACGTTTGCAAATTTGTATAAAACTTAATTTTACCGCTTCTATGATTTGAATTTAAAAAATACAAGAGAAAAATTTAATATCAGTAAGTAATATCAGGTTCAATAAGATTAAAATAATTTTTTTTGAATAGTAACTTTTGACTTTTATTTACCACGGTTAAAACTAAATAAAGTAATTAAAGGTAAAAATGATATTATTATTACCCTAACACAAGTCCAAATTCTATTGGATAAGTTTTTTTTCGATAAAATTAATTATTAGGAATTAAATATGAACCTCTTTTATCCACTTGGATTAGATTAGGACTTTTATTATTATTTTATTTAAAGAAGAGTTAAAATTGTAAAATTCAATGTTTAATAACTAAACCTTTTTTAATATAAGGTTACACATAATATAAATTTTACTATAAATATTCATTAGAAATATAAAAACATTTCCTACATAATATTATTTTATTTATAATTTTTAGCCATTAAATAATTAAATTTAATTATGAAACAATGATGATGCAGTAATTACCATCTTAATGAAATATTAAACAAATTGATATTATAAATATATAAATAAACAGAATTTCAACATTTTAATTCCATTATATAATTTCCTAGGTGAATATGACATTTTAGGGTTGATTAAATGTATTTGTTTTGATTTAATAAAGTTGTTATGACTTTAACAAAAACCACATACTAAATAGTGTCAAAATTGACATAAATTTGTTTTTAAAACAGATATTATATTATTAAATGATATAATATTACCAGAAATATAATGCTTGGCCAAATGAATTATATAATGATTAATATGTCACTAATTAACCACTTGGGGTTTTCATGTCATTTTATAGTATGTTTATTATCCATTTATTATAATAATATAAGAGGACATTGTAAAAGATAAACTTTTTAACTTAGAGTTAAATCTAAAAGATAATGTTAATATGGTGACATAAACCTGTCTAAAACATATTGGTTGAGATTATTTGACCCATACATACCTTAACCTCGAAATAAATCAATTTGGAGCCATTATAAAGCGAAAATTATTTTTATAATAATATAATATTTCAACCTTTTTCTAAAGTCACCCTCACCTCTCTTATAAAAGGGTATTTCCCCTTCTCTCAAAATGACACCTCCAATGCCATTTTTCTCAGCCAAAAACTTCTCAAATATCTTACCAACCACCTTAACTTAGACCTAGAGTACTTACTTTGATCATAAATTCGACCTACGGAGCCCTTTTTATTAACTAAAAAGGAAACACCCGAAGAAGATGAAATAATTTCACTGCCCTCTTTCAAGTTGTTTTCTTCTTCCACTTACTCTTTCTTTGTTGTTTCCATACCAAAATACTAACTTAAGTACCTTCTATAAACTGTGAAGTTATTATAAATATGGTAAAACCATATTAGTTATTCTATTCATCCTATAAATGACAAAGTCACCATACATGTGTACGTACGGATTACCATCTCCACGTCGTGGTGAAGTTTGTTATTCAAACACTTAATTATTTTGATTGTTATAATAATGAGTATAAATGAAGTAAATGATAAATATAACATGTAACTGATTATTTATATATGATATATCATCCTATTACATCCTATTTCACCATTAATATAATGATATTGTCGCTCGTTCGTACGTAGGGACTACTGTCTCCACGAACGCGATGAGATTCATTCCCCATCGTATTCATTCAAGAATAATTTACATTGTATGATTAAAAATAATGTTTAATTACTGAATATAATTTTGGATATGAATCAAATACATCCTATCCATAGAAAACATGTCTTACATAACCAAGAATATAAAGGAAAAGGAATCAGTTAACACCCGAAACGATGATACTACTGAAATATTTTTAACATAGAAATATTATAAGATCATATATGATATCATATTTATGTATATAGTTATTTTATAATTTAATAACAATGTTTTAAATATTATACAGGAGGTTAAAATACCATAGTCTATGGAAAAGTACAAGGTAAGGGTTAATTTTCCAATCTCTTTACTTATCCGAGGTTGTTACTACGTAAGTGTCTACTAGGACATCTTTATCATCCACATATATGTTTTCATAAAAATGTATTTTAAAACATTTATAATATTTAATAGACTATGGGTTAAATACATTTATAACCTTATTTTAATTTATATGTTTTGAAAGGAATCATTCCATCATTTTTGAAACAAAGTACATGATGACCTTTTCGATAAAATTAAGTTAAGAATGTTTTTTTAACTTATACAACGGGTGCAGCTATTTTCCACCATTATAACATCGTTGAAGCTTAACATACAATATTATAATAATATTTTCAAAATAAATGTAATATTTTATTATTATTTTACTCTTTAATGATTTCAAAATAGAAATATATATTTCCCACAAATATTTTTGATTTCATCTATGTCAGCATCCATTGAAAAATTTTACACTTGTTTGAAGTTGATTTATTATGATACAAATATTCCATATTATATTTACGGTTTTGTGATATGTTTGAATGTGTATGTGTTATTTTTATACCATTCATGGTTTATGGGTAAATTATTGACATTTTTTATTCTAGTTTTAAGATGAATGTTTATGTTATGTTTCAACCTTTTCATATGAGGAATGTATTGGACTTAGTAAGTGATGGGTGGAGCCCGATATATCTCCTCGATGAATTGGTAGGTCTCATGGGACATTTAGATGTGGAATTTTATGAGGAATTTCTAAATTTGATATATGGTTTTGGACTAGGCCTTAATAATTTTTAGATGTCTTGTTCGAGTCCGGGAAAAAATGTTTCAGAGTGTCCTGAATTATAGATTCCCTCATTATGAAAATAATATTGACGGTTAATGTGGGTATTCGATAAGTAGAATACCCAAGACTATGTTTTATTATGTAATTATTTAATCATCTTATATTCCTTCCATAAATCTTTAATGTTTATTATTTTTAAAGGAATGTATTTTTAATTATTCACCATGCCTAATGTTTATGTCATCTTCCGCTGTATTGCTTACTTTTATTGAGCATATGAGCTCACCACTTTCTTATGTTTTATTTTCCCAGGTTTCCAAGAATTATATTATGATTGATATTTAGGGTTATTCTAGGGGATTAATAGAGTTATCAAAGGATAATTTATGTTGTGTTTTATTTTCTAATGAATAATGTAACATTCATTTCTGTAATCTATTTTCCATGACTGCTAAATTGATTGGTCTTTTGGGACATAATTCCTTGTAATCATGCCAATGCATTAAAATAATTCATGTCACATAAATGAAATATTTTAATGGTATTTTTATTTTATATTCCATTCATGCTTTGTTTTGGGGGTTTCCCAAGCTTTTATAGAGGAATGGGTGAGTTTTCATGAATTGGGCCAAACTGTGAGCCAATTCCAGATTTAAAAATAATTTTTTTTTCTTATAAAATTTTCATTTTTCAACATTTCCATCAATTAAAATTACTAAATGTCCTCCCCTACTATTTTAACACCACCATTTCAATTGAGAGCCTTTATAAATCCATAACTATGGTGTATATGGGTTTTTATGTAATAGATTGGGCCTGCTCGGAAGCCCAGTTCCAGTTTTAAAAATCAAATTTGATTAATTAATAACTTATTCACTTTTAATGATTTTTCAGTGATTACAGGTCTCACCCAAGACCATTTCTCCTGGGCATGCTCCCAATCTATCTCCCCACTCTTTCTATCTTTTCTTAATCGAGATTGAGTGCAGAACATATTCGGGTTTCAAAATTCGGCCAGATTTAAGGAGCTAAGTTCATTCCATCATAAATCTCTCAATTATTATTTGTTTTCCTCCATTATAGTTCCTAAATGACTTCCTCATCCTTATTTAAACCTAACTTTAAGTGTTTACTGTTTTAAAATTTAGATAATAGAGTATTTGTGGAGATTCTTTGAGATCCCTCAAGTTAGTGAGTCTCTTCCATTCCTCTTTTAAATTTATTAGGGTTTCATTCTATTTGATTGGGGTTTCTTCCCTTTTACATAAAGTACAAAATGAAAAGGTGTTAGGGTTTAAAACCTTGGGTTTAACCTTGGATTTTCTTGGTCCAATTTTGTGGTTTTTTGTTTGTTCTAAGTCCCTCTTGGTGGGGTGGTGGTGCGACTGGACTTTCGTACATTGATTCAAGGGTTTTCATTACTTTGGTAGGTGATTACTTTTGGTATGAAATATTTGTGATCTATATGATGTTTTTAGAGTCTTTTCATGTATATTTCATTTGAATGTTGCTGCACAAATTGGTTTTAGTGGCAATTATAAAGCAAATGTATTTTTAATGCCAATTTCATGTGAAATTTAGGGGTTTTCATATAAATCTTTTGTTGTTACTTAAGGGATGACCTATGATTATTTAGTTGATTTTATTGATCCGTATTAGGTCTGAAAATAATGTTTTCAATTTTATTATCCTTTAGTTGAAGCTGAGAAATTGGCTTTGGGTGACGTTTGTTAAGAAAATGATTTTTAGTACCAATTTGGTGTTGAATTGTGTGTTTTACATGGGTATTCTATGTGATGCTTATTGGGATTGTTTTATAACTCATGTAATGATTTTAGAGAAATTTTTATGGTGTGTTGGATTCTTTTTGGGTAAATGTGAGTATGCACATGGTGTTCATGTGTGTTTTTCAAAGAGTTTTGGGTGCAGACAAGGAATGATTTGGAGAAGTTGTTTTATTGAAACTCAAAGTGTTTTGTTGTGTGTTTCAAATGGTATAAAATGTGTGTAGATACTGTACTGATTTTATGTGACCAGTAGTGTTGTTTTATACAAAAATGGATATATTTATCATTCTGAAATTGTTTGAGCACAAAGGGGGAAGCCAGAGTACCTAGGTGGGGCGGATGTGTACTAGTACTGCTAGTGGACCGGATGGGTTTTGTCCCTGATTCACCGAGCATTTGGATAATGAAAAATCTAAATAAAATATGTGGATTATTAATGGGGACCACTAGGTTATGTTTATATTACCTACTAGTTTATCGTGTACGATAATGTATTTTACTATGGTTACTTTACACCGAGGTATGAGGTACATGGGGCCCGATACTATCTAGTGCCTAGGGTTGTTCCCGATTTTGTTGATCATTTTGTTTTTGGTGTTTTCACATGTATTGGGGTATTTTTGAAAGTAATTTACAGTATATAATATGTCTATTTATATGTTTGAACATTCTGAAAACATTATCTTGAAAACGGTTTTCAATTGAAAGTTGCATTTCTTGGATTTTATCACTACTTTTCATTGCGTATTAAAACTGCTTGTTTTTTCACACTGTATTGAATTATATTTATAATAATTGGGTGGTATCCTATTGGGATTAGGCTCACACCCTACTCACACCCCTTGGGTGTATGTAGAATTGGTTATGTTTGACTCAGGTAAAGGAAGGGCTAATGGTGATGGCAGTTCAGGGTGTCAGTCCCCATCCTTATGGCGGATTTGTGGAGACGCCTTGGGGGTGATGACCCCTTGTCATGTGGAGTCCATGGGGCTGTTTTGTTGCTGTTTCATTATGTCATTGGACCTTTTGTATTACATTTGATCTTATGTATTCAGTTCTGGATTTTTGTATAAACCTTGTTGGTATGAATTTTTCAGAATCATTTTATCAAATATTTTTGATGTTTTATGTATACATATTCAGGTAAATCATTCCAAAACCAAGATAAAGGATACTTGGGGACTTTTTCCAGCCCATGGGGATAGTGAACGCCCTTCGAGACTTGTCACGTGCTGGGTTTGGTGCTGGTAATGGTGGTAACCAGATTCGGTTCCTGATAAAATGGTATCAGAGGGGGTTTTTGTTTTTAGGTTATATTGCTATTTTGGGATGAGTCAGGATAGATAAGAGATAGGACTGTCAGGGATTTTTGTTTTGGTTTTGAGTAGGGTTCCTGGCCCACACCTCTCATGGAAGACCTTGAGTCACCATGGGATGTTGGAATTTACATATTTACTTCACTTCCAGGTGAGAAGTATGGGGTGCAGACCCCACGTGGACATCGGGCGGAGGTGAAGTAGTTATTTCTTTTATTACTGGAATGTGTTTAGATTATTTATATTTGATGTATTTGATTAAAATTTTCAGAATTTTGGTATTGATTATTGTTTTGTGACTGTTGCATTTTGTAGCAACATTCCTCCCTGAAAAGATCCCACGCGCCCACGGGAGGAATCCTGGGAGGGTTCTCCCACACCGATCGATTAGAGGCTAGTCGAGTCTGTCCAAGCTCTAAGGAAGGGACCGAATCCTGCTCTTATTCCTCAAAGGGAAGAAGGGATGGGTCCTAGAAAATATAATGCTCAAGAGTTTCTGAAAAAATCCTCCTACCTTCCGAGGCAGCTGAGAACCCCAGGATGCAGTGGAATGGGTCGAGAAGATCGAGCACATGTTTGAGTTCCTAGAAACACATGAGGTGCTTAGGGTGAAGTGTTCCTTCTTTTTGTTAGAGGGTCCCAACCATAAGTGGTTGGATTCATTGATTCAAGCTGGGAAGAATGAGCAGATGTGCTGGGGAGATTTCAAGGCTGCCATCAATGAACAGTACTAACCTGAGGTGTTGGATTATGCTAGGTCCAGAGAGTACATGGAACTTGTTCTGGGGAATCTATCTGTGATGGAGTATGCTAACCGTTTTTCTGATTTGGTTCGATTTGCTCCAAAAATCGTCTCAAATGGGAAGGTTAAGGCCCAGAGGTTTGAGAATGGATTGTGACCTGATATATACTCCCATGTGTTCTTGTTTAAGCCGAGGACCTATACTGAGGCCGTTGATCGGTCGTGCATGGTGGAGATTGATAGGAAAGGAAGGGATGGTTTCTCTAGTTCAGTACCATTAGTGGGCTGTGGAAGCTCCTTAGAGAGGAAAAGGAAGTGGTAGGAACATGTGAAAAATGGAGGTGGCAGTTCAGGCCACTCATCCAGATAGTTTTCACCTATGGATTTTGATGCGAAATCGGTCGTGTGCAACCAAGGTGGGAAGCCAGGGCACATCTGACCAACATGCCCACTTCCTCCGAATCCCTTTTACCTGTGTGGAGGAACGGGTCATCTAGAGAACTTCTGCAGTGTGGCACGTCAACATCCTTATTGGGTGGGGTTAGTGGCTTCGTGGGGAGTTTAAGTACAGTCTGAGCCATCGAGGTAAAGAGGATATCAATTTGGCGGCCGTGGTGGTTGGGCTGGGTCATCTTCTGGGTAGAGCCAGTTTAGGGCATAGACACAGACTAGCGTTTGTCCTCAGGCAGAGACCAGATATCTCCATGTGGTGGATTAGGCACCAGCCGGATCAGAGGCGGGACCATCGACAGTTCGAGGTACCGTTTTGATCGTATCTTCTATAGCTTCTTCTCTTTCTGATATTGGTGCCTTTTTTCCATTCATTTCTACCCATTGTGTGGACATTCTGAATCTATCAACCGAGCTGTTGTCTTTTGCGACGGAGTTGGTGACGCTATTGTGAAAGAAGGAGCAGGGTCTTAGGTGTCTGTCGTGTGTGCTTTCCATGTCTGGGGTCGAGATGGAGTGGGATATCTTGGTCCTAGACATGGATCTTTTTGATGTCATACTTGTACTATATTTGTTAGTACACTTACAAGAACACATCGATTTCTACAGGCTGCGAGTGAGTTTCAATACACCTGATGGGAGTTGTCAGGTTTTTCGGAGAGAATGGGATCCTCGACCAGGTCGCACAGGACCTCAACTCCTAGTGTTGAGAAGTCTTAACTTCCAGTTATCATCACTCATGCTAGAGGATGATGGTATTTACCTTGGAGGTCCATTAACTCCTGTAGTGAATGAGTTTCGGGAGGTATTCCTGGAATATTTCTCAGGTTTTCCCCTAGAGCCAGATGTGGAGTTTTCGATTGATCTAGCACCGAGAACATAACCGATATCTCTTCCCTATTATCGCATGGCCCCCACCGAGCTAAGGTAATTAAAGATATAGATGGACGACTTAGAATCCAAAGGATTCATTATCCCGAGTGTCTCTCCTTAGGTCACTTCTGTGTTGTTCGCGAAAAAGGATGACGGATCCCTCTGGCTATGCATTGACTACCAGAAGCTAAATAAGGTAACAATTAAGAACAAATACACTTTTAAAAGAATAGATGATTTGTTCAACTAGTTGATGGAGGAAAAGTGGTTCTCAAAATTAGACTTTCATTCAGGAAATCATCATCTTAGGGTGAATGAGTCAGATATCCCAAAGACAACCTTCCGAAGAATGTACGGCCACTTTGAGTATTTGTTCATGCCCTTCGGATTGACCAATCCTCTAGAGATCTTTATGGAAATCAGGTATAGGGTGTTCCATCAGTATCTTGATTCCTTCATTGTGATGTTCGTGGATGCTATTATAGTATACTCTGGCTCTGAGGAGGAAGATGAACATCACTGGAGGATCGTCTTGGGAACTTTTCGAGATCACTGCCTCTATGAAAAGTTGTCAAAGTGCACTTTTTGGATCAGGGAAGTGATATTTCTTGGGTGTGCTATCTCTGTGTAGGGTGATTCAGTGGAACCCAAGAAGGTTTGTGCGGTTATGTCATGGGAGCAGCCGAAGAATGTGTTCGAGATCAAGAGTTTCCTTGACATGGATGGTTATTACAGGTGATTCGTTCGGGATTTCTCTCAGCTTACTTCACCGATGACCTCCCTCACCCAGAAAGGGGTGAAGTTTGTATGGGCCCCAGAATGTCAGGAATCATTCAAGGATTTGAAGTGGTTGTTGAATACCTCCCTCATGCTGATTTTTCCAAAGGTTGGAATGGGATATGTGGTCTATTGTGATGCTTTAGGTATGGGTCTTGGGTGCGTGCTTATGTAGTATGATCACGCGGTGGCATATGGATCTCGCCAACTCTGACCACACGAAATGAACTACCTAACCCATGACTTGGATTTGGCAATGGTGATGGATGATTTGAATATTTGGCTTCACTACCTCTTTGGGGAGAAGTTTTTGGTCTACTCTGATCACAAAATCTTAGCCTATATCTTCTCACAGAAGGACCTCAACTTGAGGCAGTATTGTTGGATCGAGTACTTGTAGGGGTTCGGCTTCGAAAATTTCTATACCCTAGGAAAGGTTAACGTGGTGGCCGATGCTTTAAGTAGAAGAGTTCCAGGGCAAGCTTTGAGGAATTTTAGTGATGAGTGGACTTTGATGGGGATCTTTTATTAGATGCTTGTGGTGACCAGGGAACACAATAGAGGGGAATTCTTGGTGAGCGTCCAGTTGACTCCTTCTCTATTGGAGTTGATTTAGTGATAATAGCCTAGTGATGAGCTTTGTTAGTGGTTTAGGAAGTTTCTTCTTGGTGGGGATACATCCTCTGATTTCTCTTCATCTCCTGAGGAAATCTTGTTCTTCAAGGTCCCTTCAGTAGTGCTGTTATCTCTACGAAATGTGGTGATAGAGGACAACCACCAGTGTCAGTGGGCTATCCATCTAGGTGCCACCAAGATGTATTATGACATCCATCGGTAGTTCTGGTGGCCTGTTATGAGATGAGACATAGCGGACTTTGTTTCGATATTCTACAGATGTCAGCAGGTGAAAGCAGAGCATCAATGGCCCTCCAGTCTAATCCATCCATTACCCATTCCTACCTAGAAGTGGGACGAGGTTTCCATGAAATTCATTGTTCTCTTACCTCATACACCTTGGGGTAAGAATTCCATTTGGGTGGTAATTGATTGTCTAAAAAAATCATCCCACTTCATTCGGATCAGAGATACAGCTAATGTGGATGAGTTGGGCTGTTTGTATCTTCGGGAGGTGGTGAGACTCCATGGATTGCCATCAATAGTTGTCTTATATAGAGACCGTCATTTCACTTCTTGGTTCTTTAAAGGCCTTCATAAGGCCTTGGGGTCTCATATTAAGATGAGCACGACGTACCATCCTAAGATGGATGGTCAGACAAAGCGGGCAAATCAGATTATAGGGATATGCTTTGTGACTCTGTCTTGGACTGTGGAGGTTCTTGGGATAGCCATTTAGGGATGGTTGAGTTTCTTATAATTACAGTTACCAATCCTCTATTCGAATGGCTCCTTTTGAGGTGCTCTAGGGTCGGCCTTATCGGTCCCCCCTGTGTTGGGCTGAGATAGGTGAGACTTCACTGTTGGGGCCGAGTCTTGTGAAAGAGACTTTTGAGAAGGTCAAACTGATTAGGAAACACTTGTTGATAGCTCAAAGTCATCATAAATCTTATGCTGACTGGAGGCGTCGAGACCTAGTGTTTTCTGTGGGTGACAGGGTGTTCTTGAAAGTGTCCCCTCGTCCGGGCCATCGTCGATTGGGGAAGCAAGGGAAGCTGACGCCGCAATATGTTGGCCCTTTTAATATTATCGAGTGTATTAGAAAGGTGACATATAGGTTGGACTTACCTTATCAGTTGAAATCCATCCATGACGTCTTGCATGTATCCCAGTTGAAGAAATATAACCCAGATCCGTCCCATGTGCTGATTTGGGAAGAACTGGAAATAGATCCAGACTTGTTAGTTTTTGAGCGGCCATTGAAAATAGTGGACTCCCAAGAAAAGGTGATTTGAGGGAAGTCTATTCCACTGGTATGGGTTCTTTGGAAGTATAGTAATGATACACATGAGACATGGGAGTGAAAGTCATGGGTTGAGGAAGAGTATTCAATCCTATTTTTCGATTACGATTTAGGTTAACTATCTCGGATGGAAAGTTTTCATGGTTGAAAGAATTTTCACATAAAAGAAATATTTTAAAGGTATTTTTCTTTTACCTTCCATTAATGCTTTGTTTTGGGGGTTTCCCATGTTTTATAGAGGAATCAACGAGTTTTCAGGAATTGGGCCAAACTGTGAGCCCAATTCCATATTTAAAAATAAATTTTGTTCCTTTTATAGCCTTTTAATTTTTCAACATTTTTCATCCATTCCAATTCCTAAATGGCCTCCCCTGACATGTTAGAACCAACATTTCAATTGGGAGCCATTATAAATCCATAAACAAGGTGTATATGGGTTTTTATTTAAGGGATTGGGCCTACCCGGAAGCCCAATACCAGTTTTAGAAATCAAATTTGTTTAATTAATAACGTATTCAATTTTAATTCCTTTTTGGTGATTCCAAGTCTCTCCCAAGGACACTAAACCCAACCGCGCACCCAACCTCTCTCCCCACTCTTTATATATCTTCTTAATCACAGTTGAGTGTAGAACATATTAGGGTTTCTAAAATCGTCCATATTTGAGGAGGTAAGTTATCTTCATCATATATCTACCAATTCATACTCTTTTTCCTCTATTATAGTTTTTAAATGAACTCCTCATCCTTCTTATAACTTCCCTTGATGTTTTTACTATTTTAAAATTCAGATACTGGAGTATTTGGGGCGATTTTTTGAGATCCCTCAAGTAAGTGAGTCCCTTATATTCCTCTTTCAAATTCCTTAGGGTTTCATTCTATTTGATTGGAATTTCTTACCTTTTACATAAATTACTAAATGACCAGGGGGTAGGGTTTCTAACCTAGGGTTAAACATTCGGTTTTTTGTCCAATTTTGTGGTTTTAGGTTTGTTCTAAGTCCTTTTTGTGCGGTGGTGGTGCGACTTGATTTGCGCACGTTTATTCAAGGATTTTCATTACATTGGTAGGTGATTCCTTTCGGTATGAAATATTTGTAACCTATATGCGGTGTTTATGGTATTTTAATTTCCATTTCATTTGAATGTTTCTGAAAAAATTGGTTTTAGTGGCAATTATAAAACAAATGAATTTTTAATGCCAATTTCATGTGAAATTTAGGGTTTTTTTGTATAAATATTTTGTTGGTTCCTTAAGGGATTACCTATGATAATTTATTTGATTTTATTGAACTGTTTTATGTATGAAAATAATGTTTTCAATTTTCATATCATTTGGTTGTTGCTGAGAAATTGGTTTTGGGAGATGTTCGTTAAGAAAATGACTTTTTTAGTACCTATTTGGTGTTAAATTGGGTGTCTTACATGGACATTCTATGTGATGCTTATTGGGATTGTTTTATAACTCATTAATTGAGTTTAGAGAAATTTTTAAGGTTTGGTGGATTCATTTTTATTAAATGTGAGTATGCACATGGTGTTCAAGTGGGGGTTTCATATAGTTTTTGGTGCAAAATAAGGAATTATTTGGAGAAGTTATTTTATTGAAACTCAAAGTATTTTGTTGTGTGTTTTAAATGTTATAAAATAGGTGTAGATAAATTACTGATTTTATGTTTCTAGTAGTGGTGTTTTATATGAAAATGGATATATGTATTATTCTGAAATTGTTTGATGACAAAGGGGAAGCCTGGGTACCTATGTGGGGTGGATGTGTACTAGTACGGCTAGTGGACCGGATGGGTTTTGTCCCTATTTCACCTTGAATTTGGATAACAAAAACTCTAAATAAACTATGTGGATTATTATTGGGGAACACTAGGTTATGGGTATGTTCCCTACTAGTGTATTGTACATGAGAATAGATTTTACTATTGTTACTTTACACCGAGGTATGAGGTACATGGGGCCCGTGACTATCTAGTGCCTAGGGGTGTTCCTGATTTTGTTGCTCATTGTGTTCGTGGTGTTTTCCGATTTATTGGGGTGTTTTTGGAAGTAATTTATAGTAGATAATATGTATATTTAAATGTGTGAGCATTCTGAAAACTTTAGCTTGAAAACTATTTTCAATTGAAAGTTGCATTTCTTGGATTTTATCACTACTTTTCTTTGAGTATTAAAACTGCTTGCCTTTTCACATTGTATTGCATGCTATTTGGAATAATTGGGTGGTATCCTATTGGGCTTAGTATCACACCATACTTATAGCTCTTGTGTGTATGTAGACTTGGTTATGTTTGACTCAGGTAAAGGAAAGGCTAAGGGTAATGGCGGTTCATGGTGTTAGTCCCCATCCTTGCGGCGGAGTTGTGGAGACGGCTTGGGGGTGATTACCCCTTGTCATGTGGAGTCCATGGGACTATTTTGTTTCTATTTCATTGTGTATTTGGACCTTTTATATTTCATTTGAACTTATGTATTCAGTTCTGTATTTTTGTATAAACCTTGTTGGTATGAATTTTTCAGATTCACTTTATCAAATAATTTTGATGTTTTATATATACATATTCTGGTAAATCATTCTCAAACCAAGATAAATGATACCCGGGAACTTGTTTCAGATCATGAGGATAGGGAACACCCTTCGGGCCTTGTCATGGGCTGGGTTTGGTGCCGGTATTAGTGGTGACCAGATTCAGTTCGTGACATTGCACTGACTCCAGGCTTCTAGGGCTGGGGCGTTACATATACTAACCAACAATAAGTGTAATAGTCCCTCATAAATTAATTCCTTATAGATTTTGGTTCAATAACCCTTGTATATAGAGTACCCCATTCACTTAAATATCCCACCCTGGAATTAGTTATAGATAAATATGTTTATCTCATTCCTTGAAGTAGTCTAGATATGAATCCTAACAAGTCTTTACCCAATCCAATAATGGGGATGTAATAAAAAAAATTTCATTTCCTTATTTCTAAATAATATCCAATTTACATTATGATAAAACTTTCATCAATTTCCGTTCCTCACTAGAGTCCTACACCACCTTTTCTTGGGTTTTCTTACTATGGGAATCATCCATGTCATTCCCCTTCCCTAGGAAATATGATTACATGAAACTAAACATATGGAAGTATTAAACATAATGGATCTATCATATAATCAAATAATATTGTGAAAATATAAACCTCAATATCATTATGTCTATGTAGACAAAAAAATTCACTAAAAAGAGATAGTAAATTTTTATTCAAAGCATTAACCATAACAGATAAATTTAAATCTTGGATGGGGTTCTTATACACAAAGGGTCTCAGTAAAAAAGATCCATAAGATACCAACATATCCTCCTGTATAAATAAATATCATAACAGAACTATTTAAGAATCATGGTAGATAGTATTAACCTTAACGAAAATTATTAATAGTGTGATTTTAGTATATTTGAGCATCCCCTTTATCTACTAAAATATGGAATCACACTAATAATTTTATTCCCATATACCCACATTATATTATAGGATAGTCATATGAACAACCAAATAGAAAATATAATAATATAACCACTGATAAGAACCTTCCAATCCAATGAAACTCATAATCTCAAAAACATTCTTTCATCATTACCAAGATGTCACTTCATCCCCATTATCTGATCAATAGAAATCCAAAAAATATATATAACATTATTTTGGAAATAAACCTATCATATTAAAAATTGGTAATTTGGGAGATCAAAATATATCCAATTTATCAGATTAATATTAAGAACTACCTCCAAATGATCCCTATAGAACTCCTAAATTTGAGAGTATACATTAATATCTAAGATAAATATTACAAGAAATAAATCTTAGTTGGGATGTATATCTTATTCATGAGGGGGATGAAAACATATTTTATATTAATTAATCCATATGGATTCAACATAATATCATATAACCTATACCATCTTCAAAAATACTTTAATGGGATATACTCCTCCCTCACTTAAAGATGATGATTTCTTGACTATAGATAAATCTTAAAGAACAATCATGCTCCCCACAACTAATCAATCAGATCCTATATCCATGGAAGTTTATAATTTTCTTCATAATTATAAATTTGATATTTCTATAATCCATATATAGCCTCAGTATTTCAATAGTTTTCTTGGTGAGTAATAATAGGGCTCTCTTGGGAGATGCATTGATATATATAAATTCATTCACCACAAGGTCCTCAACAAGAACCGTAAGTTTACCTAACAAAGCCTATTACATATGATATAATTAAATTGATATATTTTAATCACTTTGAAAATTTTAATTCTATACTATAATGTACCTAAATCAATTAGTATACCACTAATAAAAGGGGTGAATTAGTTGTACTTGTTTTGAAATTTATTTCCTTTAAATAATATTCCACCAATGACTTTTTGGAATCAAAATCACCTCTTAATATCACTTAGTTACTCATATTAAAGAGTAAAATTACAAAATAATTACATAATAACATTTATAATTTTTATATTTTATGTGAGAGTATAATACTTTCTAGGTTTAGGTCAATTTCTAAGACTTGTATTATCTCTAATATATCAGTGATTATAAGATAAGGACAATGTGTATCTATAACTCTTGATAACATATAAAACAGATAATAAAAATTATAAAAATGTTGTGAAAACCGAGTTAATTATAGAATAAATCATTTTCATATTTAATAATATAAAATATATAGTTAAATTAGTTATAAAAAATACAGTCATTTTAATCAAAAAATATATAGTTTTAATTAACACTTTTTATAGGGTTTTATATAAAAGTTTAAGTTATAAATGTAATTATTTTAATTTGAAATAAATATCATTTTTAAAATAATCTTATAAAAATTTACCCATGGTTAAAATTTGTTAATTTATTGAAAATATTGATTTTTCAGTGAGTAGTAAAAAATACTAATTTATGTAAAAAGTATTTTATTTTCAATATATTAAGTAAATTAAAAGTCCCAATATTTTTTTAATATATTTTAAAGTAAAAAAATAATATTTAGTTATATTTAATATAATTATTTAATTTTTCATCAACTTTATATTGGTTTTTATTATAAGTTATCTTTTGGGTCTAAAAATGTGTTTTTTATAAAATCTATTTTAAAGTAATCCCTAAAAGGGAATATTTTAAATGATATTTTTAGATTATATATCATTAAATATTAATTTAAATTCATATAATGAATATTATTATTCATATATTTAATATATAATCATCTTTGTCATGAAAAAATACACTTCTTAAAAACCCGCTTTCTCCCTGCATATATGGGATTATTATTAAACTAAATTTTGTATACTTATGTGAAAAAAATTTATAAAAATTGATTACATTTTTTATTCAAAATAATATATACTTTCTATTAAGAGTAAATTATTTTTTTACAAAAATGAATAATGAGAACAATACAAGATTACTTATCACAGTTATAGTAAAAATAGGATTATATGGGTTAAAATAAATAGATATGTATATAAAAGAACAATAATCTTGTCTAAAAATATTCTCTAAACATATTTCAACCATTTCACCTCTAAGGAATGGCAATGTTTCATTTTGGACCCTTGTGAAATATGAGAAACATTAGAGCACTCAACTCTTTTCAAAAATACCATGTGTTACCTCTCCCACCTTATAAAAGGACACCCCTTCCTATACTCCATTCACAGCTTCAATCCTATTTGGATCAACCAATACATACCCAAATCACATCCCAACATAACTCCCCTCATCTTAGAATCCTAATTTTGGGTTGAAATTTATCCTAGGAAGGCTTTTGGTGAAAAAAAGGAGGATACTCGAAGAATATGTAACATTCATCGATGAGCATTTTTTATTTCATTATCAACCCACATGAAATCTTATTAAAAAATTATTATATAATAAAATCAGAATCTTCCATATACTGAGATGTTTTATGTTAATGTAATAACCTAAATCATTTCTCTTTTCTATCAAATGGGTTATGAAATCATCATTCATGTTTACAAAGGACAACCACCTCATTAAATGATGTCATTATTTTTTCCATCACAGCCTCTCATGATTGGGTATTATAACAGACCATAATAGGTCCAATAAGCCAGACACCTAATATGGCCATCAGGTGGGGAGGTGAATTAATAAAATAGAACATGATCATCTATATAACAAAACAATACATATTTCCATAGTATTATGCGTAAGAAAAAATACAACCAGATACATGCAATCAAAGCCAAATAGGATAAACCCAAAATCCTGAATAAATAAAGACCAACAAGTCTCCATGGGAACAATTGTCACCTCTCAGCCACCCCTCCATAAAGATAATGACAAAAGGATGATCCTACGTGATACAAGATACCCTTTCCATTACCTGTATCCTACAATGAAACATCTATAAACACCCAAAGGCATGTGTAAAGTGTGAGAAAAAAGTATAGTATGATACTAACATGTAGAATATAGAAGGTATAATATCAATAATTAAATAATTCTATATTTTAAAACAATAACGTTTTTAAAATTTATTTTCATAAATACAATTCATTTGTAAATAATTTTCTATTTAGTTTTCAGAAAAGCCTTTAATTTTCTCAAACATGGAATATGATAAGTAGAAGTGATATAAATAGGAAAGCATTACCAGTAATCAAGAGGTAAGAATGTAAACACATATCCATGAAATAACCTATCATGCAATGTTATGCGATACAACATCATATAAATACTTGGGAGAAAAAATACATGACAAAACAACCGTGGGATAAATAACCATAAATGAAAAGTACCTCATATTGGCCCCCAACAAATGGTACAATACATAATAGACACTAAAAATCCAAATCATGTATATGTTTGGATCATACCAATATATATTCCTTCCACATTCCATTGATGTCCAAAAAGGTTACCTTATAGTGGTTCTAGACACACTAAGGCTACACATGTCTCTTTCCCAATGAACCCAAGGTTACCAATGTGCCAATTCTAAAAATATATTTTCAAAACCATGCACACAATTTTATAAAACATTTTCAAATCCAATCCATTTTGGTTCGGTGTTTAAAAATCCATTTTAAAATCAAGAAAATCCATTTTTCAAAGAAAAAACTCTTTGAAAACATTTTCCTTTCCAAGAAAAACTATTATAACCACATATAACATTAATTTAATTAAAAACCAAAAGGAATTTATCAATAATAACATAAAATTCCAAAAATTAACAAATTTTATATAAAAACTAACAACAAATTTTATAAACCTAGTTGACTTCAACAATAGTGATTGGAAACCATGAGAATGACATCTGAAAGATAAGGAATTTTAAGAAATTGAAAGGGATCAGTAAAAAACTATTATATACGAAATATGATCACAACATCAACCAAAAAAACACATAAAAAATTCCAATGGAAAACTACAAGGGATAATTACCTAGATAAATTCATTGCAATCACAACAGTGATCTATCTTTGAATGAAATGATCCATTGGGGTTAAATGTCCTTAAAATATCCGTTAAGAGATTCTTGGATGAGATGGGGAAGTTATGTAAATGAATGAAATGAGAAATGAGCTTTCAATTACCTCAAACTCCTGAATTATTATGTTTACATGATGTGTAATCTGATTACATGTTGTATAATCCATGGAGCACTAGTTTGATGAAAAACCATTAATTTTTTATTAAAAACACTAGTAATAATGGTACATGATGTGAACCCAGTACACAACATGTAAACAATTGACATCCAAAAAAATTTTAAAGGAATATTTTTGGATAACATTACATGATATGTAATACCTTTACACGATGTGTAATAACCCATCAGAGTACATGAACTATATGTTTTAAGCAGAAAAACTCAAAGACCCCAATCTGAGCTTTGTTTGAACATAAGAAGAACCCTAATAAGTCTTTGAAACATTTATACCTAGAACCAATTAATTAAAATAAACAAAAAACCCAGAAATTTAGGAAATGTTTTCTTGTATAGGCTCTCCATCCCAATGATGCTAGTAAACACACCCAAACAAGGATTATAATCAAAACACACATAAGGGAGTACCTGAAAAGCAAAATGGGGAGTTACCATTATGATGATGTATCTAAAGTTTAAATGTGACATTTATAAAATAATTATACATATATATTCAATAAATTATATATACATTTTTATATTCTATACCATATGGGACACAATGATGTTGCTTGTGTGTATGACAGGATACCTCATTACGAATCGATGAGATACATTTTTCAGTAACACGATACATGGAAGGTAATATGAATAAATATAATGAATATATGGGATATACATGACATATTTATGTTATTAATTACATATTTATCATTATTTAAATGTAAAATATAATTTTCTTTCTTAAATTTTCTCTCTCTGAAAAAAGGATAATGTCATTCATAGACGTGTGGACTACCACATCCTTGAAGCGATGTGATTCCTTTGTTCGTTAACACATCAAAATAATGATATATATATATATATATGTATATTTAATTAAATAATATGGTATTTATGATATTATTATCATTGTTGAAATTCAAATATTTCTTACATTTTTTCCACAATGATCATCGAAAAATGGAAACATTACTCTTTTGTACATACGACCAACCATCTCCATGATCTTGACAACATTTTATTTTTCCTAAATAAAATTAAATATTTATTATAAAATTATAATTTATGTATTAATATGATAATTATTTCATGATTACTATTATTTATATGTCTAAATAAATACCTCTTTGACAATAGTCAATCTAGTGAAGTCATTTTTGACACATAAGTTGAATATGGTCAAAACATTCTACTTAATATAAATTGATTATGTAATTGTATATAACTTGTTAATAAGTAAAATAAAAGTAATTATAAACTTTAAAATGTTTATAATGTTATTAATCTGTTATCATAAGTATATTATTCATACAGATAAATAAGAACATGGCATGTCAGACTCATGGTAAGGGACTTCATCTCAATTTCCTTTCACTGGGACATATCTTGATGTTATGAACCTTTATTATTTTATAAGGTGCATATACTTCCCCATTGATATGTATATCATGAATTTATATATTCTCATTTTATTTAATCTTTTGTATAATTGTACACTTTCATGGGGCTTATGATTTAAATATTTCCAAAGTGATGAGTTACTTTTATTCTAAATAAATCATCATTTAATATTTTACCTCTAGTTTAGTTTTTGTTTAGTGTTAATGTTTTTCAAATGAGTTTTGAAATGTTTTTATATGGAGATTAAATATTTATAATAATTATTTATATCTATTTTAATTTATTTCAATTGATTTAAAAAGGAATCCTTTTATATGTTTTAAAAAATGTTTTGAAAAAAAAGGAATGTTCTAATGATTTTTTTGATAACGAAATTTTCTATTTTGGTTACATTAATTTATTTATAGACTCCATTTAAAGATTTCATTTTTTCTTTAATAAAAACATACTTTACCTTTTTAGGTATTTTATTATAGAAAATGTTATTTTCAAAATAAAAGAGTATTTTGTAATGAAAATGGTATTTTTAAAGAAAATAGTATTTTAATTTCTAAAAGTTATTTGACTACATTTTTAAAATATTTTTTTTCAAATGATAAATTTTTTTATTCGTGTTTTGTTTCATGAACATTATATACAATTGGTGTTCCCAAATAGTGTTGGGTGAGCCCATTATAGCTTAAAAGTTGGGTGTTCCAAGATAGCTCTTCAATGCATTGGGTAATGATTATGTTCTATAGAGAATTATATTGGTAGTTGGACATATGGTTATTACAATTCATATGGGTTATGTAATGGTTCTATAATCGATCTATGAGATGATATTCTATGGTACCTACATGAATTTTCTATGATTTCTAATGAGTTTTATTGGAAATGTTTTTTTCTTCAAAAAGTTAAAATAAAGGATATTTTCAAAGCAATGATAATTCCCTTTAGGGGGAAAAGTTATGTTTTTTAGAAAATGGGTTTTTTATATTTTCATGTTTTTCACTGGACTAATGAGTTTTTTCTTTTTAAATGAATTACAATTCTTTTTTTGAGCGTACCAAAAATTTAAAATGATTTTTCCCAGGACATAAGGATGGGTATGGTAAACGATGAGATCATGTAGAAATTCATGAAGATTTTTCATGAAAATAAATATTGATCAATATTAAATGTTTTATATTTTAGTAAAAATGGATACTGATAAGATGTTCCCACTTTTTATTGTATGGTTTTGTTATGTATGTATTATGACCTAATTTTCAAAAATTATAAATCTAAAAAGTTCCTAAATGTAAAAGACATTAAAATTACTTACTTAAACTTAAGATTGTGTAATATTTAGGTATTATTTCTTATAGTTGGTATCAAAGGCTGGTTTAGATAATATAATATGATAGAATTATGTTTATAGAATTCCCTTGAAATATTTTACCTTAGGGTAAAGTTAAAATGATATATAATTTGAATATCACCATGTTACCTTAGCTAAAAAATGTATGTTCAGTATGGTTTTCCATAGAGGAAGTAGAGAATATATTGTGGGAAGAAAACAAGAAGAGAATATCCTTCCAAATTAGTATCCTGATATGGTTATAATTGGAACAATGAAATTTTTCATAGTGATGGCCTAGTTTAAATAAGGTATAAATTGTGCTGGTATGTATGATAGAGAGGAACCTAATATTCCATAAAATAAGATGTCTATAGTGGATAATTTCATGAGGAAACACACCCACTCATTTATGGGATCATTTGATCCTTTGGTAGATATAGGATAGATCGATTCTATGGATAAGATATTTGATGTCATGGGATGTTTAGAAATTCAACAGGTAAATATTGTTGTTTATCATTTTGAATGTGAAGATGATTGATGATGGTATTTGGTTAAGAATTATAGAGAGAAAAAATATATTTATTCCATAGAATGGGAAACATTTAATGAAATTTTACTTGATAAATATTTTTATAAGGTTTTTCGAATTTGGATGGAAACAAATTGCAATTGAGGAAAAAATATAAAGATTCGATTATAGAATATGAGGAAAAATTAGTAACATTTGTCAGTTATATACTGTAATTTATTGAAGAAACTAATATTAAATCTAATAGATTTAACATAGAATTTAAAACAATTCTACAAATATATTTAGGCATATGATAAATTAAAATCTTTGATAAAGTTATTTGTTGTTCTAAAAATTTTGATATGAAGTTTTCTAACTCTTATATGCCTCATGATGATGAAAGTTATAAGTGGCCAGGATAGAAGGTGAAGTGGAAAAATATGAAAAAAATATGGAGGTAAAAAATTATTTTAACATATTATGGAATGTCTGGTAAAAATCACCCATGAAAATGTCTTACGAATTCAGGTAAGTGCTACCAATGTGGAAGGTTTAGTCATGTTGTAAACAAATGCATGGAAAAGAATCCTAAAGAACCAAATAATGGATTAAATGATAGTTATCAAATAGTAATGTGTTTTGGTTTAAATTACTTGGGCCATTTTTATAATTCACGTTCGAAGTTAGTTTCATAGGATAGAAATAATTATGATCATAAATTGGAAAGCATGGAAAAGTCATTTTTGACTACTGCAGTTGATGTTGAGCCATAAAATGAAGCATTGATAGGTTTGTTACTTATGTATTAGAATTATTATAATTCCCTACTTGGTTCTACATATTTACTTCCTTTTGTTTCAATTAAATTTACATGTTAATTGGGAGTATCACCTAGTGGAAGTAAGATAGAACTTTTTGTAAAATCTTCAGGTGGAGGTATTAAAGAAACCAGGATTTAAAAGAATTTTATTATTATTATCAGTGGGATGATATTTCTTGTAAATATTGTTGAACTATCCATACTAGAGTTTGATACCATTTTTGTTTTGGATTTGATTTTAGTTTATTATGATAACATATATTACAGATCCAAGAAAGTTTTATTTAATGATTTCATGCCATTGATTATATACCAAGAAACTGAGAAATTGATTAGTGATGGTCATTAATGTTACATATATAACATCACTAAAAATAATGAAACTTTTCAAATTAGTGATTTTCAAGTAGTAAATGAATACATGGATTTATCCCTTAATGATTTTCCAAGATTTTTTCCTGACCTGGAGGTCGAGTTTACTATTGACTTCATACATAATGCTAAGAATATTTCTAAACCCACTTATCAATTGGATCAAGATAAAATTTTAGAATTGAAAAATAAATTATAGGAGTTATTAAATTAAGGTTTCATTTGACCTATCACTTCACCATGGTGTGATCCTATTTGGTTTGTTAAAAATAAAGATAGTTCAATGAGTCTTCTCATTGATTATACAACACAGACTAAAATCACTATTAAAAAAACTAACCTTTGACTCATATCGATTATTTATTTGATCATATACAAGGATCATAATATCTTTCAGTAGGTTAAATGAGGTCAGGGTACCTTCAGTTTAGATTGAAGGAATAATACATGTCAAAGACTATGTTTTAGTCTATATTATGGCCCTAAGAGTTTGTTGTTATGTATTTTGGGTTGTCAAATGAACCTTCCATATTTATGGACCTTATGGATAGATTTGTTCTTGAGTTATAATACATATTTTTTTGTTATTTTTATTAATTAATTTTTTTTATATTATTAAATTCAATAGGAACATGAAATACACGTAAGTATTGATTTGAAAACTGTAAAGGAAAATAAACTTTATGGGAAATGTAGTGAGTGTGAATTTTAGTTGAAAAAATTTATTTCCTTGGACATATTGTTTATAAATATGACATAATAATTGACCTTGATATAAAAAAAGTTGTTAAATAATGGAAAAGATCCACAAATATAATAAAGAATCATAGTTTTATTGGATTAGTGGGTTACTACTGATGATTTTTTTGAAAACTTTTCTCAGTTGACTTACTTCCTGACTATGTAAACTCGAAAAAGAGTTAAATTCAATTAAAAAAAATAATTTTGTGATTATTTTTTGGAACTCAAATGACGATTGGTGAGTTCTCTAGTTTTGGACTTTACTTCTAGAAATGGTATTTTTTTCATCTATAGTTATGTTTTACTAAAATTAATTGACTGTGTCCTAATATAGAGTGATTATGTAATTTCATAGGCTTCACATCATTTTAAACCTTAGGAGTTAAATTAATATACAAAAGACTTGAAATTAGATGATGTGGGTGTTTATTTAATAAAATAGAGGCATCAATTGTATATATTAAAGTGTTAAATATATATTAATCACAATAGTTTAAAATATACATTCACTTAGAAAGAATTGAACATGAGATAGAGAATATGGAAAGAAATGATCAAGGATTATGATTACATGATTCATTACCATATTAGAAAATCAAATAATATGGATGATGATTTGAGTTGAAGAAATTCTGCTAAATTTACCATGTTATATTTGGAATTTTACCATTTGGTCAATGATTTGATGATATTTTTCCTTTAGGTTATGGAAATAGGGACATCCTCTTTTATTTGGTTTTAGCATAGTGTAATTTTTTAGAAATAATTAAAAAATCTTATAAGGAGGATCAATAATTATAGGAAAAGGTATAATTCATTAATAAGGGAATGTTGATTAATTTTAATATCAATGAATAAGGTGTTTTATGATTTTGAAAATGGTTATGTATGCCTTTTAATTCATAATTGAGGAAATATTTATTGAGCAAAGATCATAGTTCTCAATTTTCCATTAATCTGAGCATCACTAAGATGCAGTGAGACCTTCAGGAGTATTTTTGGTTGGATGGAATGAAAAGAGATATTTTAAACCTCACCATGAAGTGTTTGACTTATCATTTGGTTAAGGAAGAATAAAAATTTCTTAAGGTGATGATTCATCCTTTCCTAGTTATAGAGTGGAAATGAGAAAATATGTTATTGGATTTTATGGTATGAATGCTAAATAATTATCAAGGTAATAATGATCTTTCTGATATTGTTGATTAATTAACTAAATTTTCACATTTTCTTACCATTTTCAAAATAATTTATTTAGTTAAACTTTATTGACTAAATCTAATAGATATAGTAAGGTTTCATGGAGTTCCTCTCTCTAGGGCATCAGATGATGATCCCATATTCGCATGTAATATTTGGAAGGGGATTTATAATTCATTGGGTACTAATTTAGATTTTAGAAAAAAAATTAAACCTTAATGTGATGGGTAGTTTTAGTGACCAATTAGAACCGTGTAAGACATACTTCGTTCTTGTTCAATGGATTACCAGGGAAGATGTGATCATCTTATTTCTTCGGTTAAGTTTTCTTTTGAGAGTAGTTTTTATTCTAATATATAGATGGCATCATTTAGGGTATTATATAGAAAGAAGTTTTGAACAACAGAGTTTTTGGATGTTGTAGGAGAAAATAAATTGATGGGACCAGAGTTAGTTGACGAAATGTCTAAGAAGGTTTGGTTAATTCACTAACATATGAGGATAACTCAAATATACAAGAAAACTTACATGGACAACCATAAGAAAGAACTTTTATTCAAGGAAGGTGATCACGCCTTTATTAAAGATTCTCTATGAAAAATTGTTATGTTTTTTTTATTTGAAAGGGAATAAAAGTACGTGGGTCATTATATTGTATGAACTTTTAGATAAGGACAGATTGATTTCATACTATGTGGACTCCACTATGAGTTATCCCAAGTAGATAACACATTTCATTCCTCAATGTTTAGGAAAAATATGTTGGATTAAACTCATGTTTTGATCCATAAATTAGTTTAGTTAGAATAGAATGTTTCATATGAGGAAAATCCAGTTCAGATTATTCCCCATATTAAGAAGTTGTTTTGTAAAAAGGATATTCACTACTTTAAGGTTTTACGGAAAAACCAAATGGTTTAAGAAGAAACATAGGAATCTCAATATTCTATGATGGAACGATGTCACAACTTGTTTAATAGAAGGATAAAATTATGAGGATGACAATTATAAATGGGGTTAAGAATGTAATAATCATGTTAATGAGAGAATAAATAATTTTCCCATTTATTAATATAAATTATATATTTAAATTAGTTATTAAAAATAAGTGTATTTTAATAAAAAAAGAAATAGTTTTAACTAAACTCATTTCTTATAAGGTTTTATATAAAATTTTATTTTAGAAATTTTATAATTTTAATTTGAAAAAATTAATATCAATTTTAAAATCATTATATAAAAAATTTCCTATGGTGAAATTTTTGGATTGTTCAGAAGAGAATAAATTTTCCATTAATAGTAAAAATTCCAATTTTTGTTAAGAAGTATTTTATTTTTAACAAATTAAGTTATTTAAAAGTACCAATATGTTTTAAAGTAACATAATAACTATTTATTTATATTTAGTACACTTAATTACCCTTTAATAAACTTTATGTTGGTTTTTAGTATATGTTTTTTTTGTGGGTTTAAAAACGGGTTTTTTCTAAAAAATGTATTGAAATGCATAATGTTTATCTATTTTAATGAATTAAAATAACTCTTCATAGAGAATATTTTAAATGAAATGAGTATATTATATATTAGTAAATATTAATTAAAATTTTTAGAAAGATTAATATTAGTAATAGAGTTAATATGTTATGATATTTTTAATGAAACAAATATTTTTCCTAAAAACTTTCTTTCTCTCAATGTCTGTGGGATTATTATTAAATTATTTTTTCCACTTTATTGAATTGAATTTTAAAAAATTAAATAAACATTTAAAATTAGTTTAATTTATAATTTATTAAAATTTCAAATTAATTCTTGACTAAATTTAACAGTGAAAATAGTAAAAACTTAATTATCATATTTAAGGTAAAAATGGGTTTTGCTGGGGTTTAAACTACGAATATAAGTATAAAAATGGCCTATAAACTTTTCTAAAAAAATTTATATAGATATATTTCAACCATTAAAACTATAAGGTTTGATAATTGTCCATTTTGGACCCCTTTAACATATTAATAACATGGGAGCACTCATTGATTTTCAAAAATACCAAGTGTGTCCTCTCCTCCACTTATAACGGCCACCCCTCTCCTCCTCTCTTAACATCATAAAATATATATTTTTCATCCAATTAAAAATTCCATCAATTAGAAAATTCCATAAACTCACTATATAAAACTAATTTTTGTCAAAAATCCATCTTAGGAAAGCTTTTGGTGCAACCCAAAGGAGGAAACCTGAAGAGGCGGTAACATCCATCAACGACTGATTCTGTTTCATTTATTTCACCAATACATTAAATTATTATTAAACTAAGATTATATAATAAAATAAATATATTACATATAATAAATTTTTATATATTAATTTAATAACCTAAATCATTTCCCTATTCCATAAAATAGGTTATGAAATCATCATTCGTGTGTATGGAGGACTACCGCCTCATAAAATGAAGTCATTCATTTTTCCATTACCACCTCTCATGGTTGGGTATGATGATGAATATAAACTTTATATATAGTATTTATATAATAATTATAAATATTGAGTCATTATATCATATATAACTTCTTATATTCCATATCATAGGTGGTACGATAACGTCGCTCGTGTGTACGGTGGACTTGCGCCTCTCAAAGCGCTATGATTTTTTGTTCACTAATGTGATACATGGAAGATAAGAAGAATGAATATAATGAATATATGTGATATAAATGAAATATTTATTATATTAAAGAAATATTTATAACTTTTTAAATATAATATATCATTTTCAGTATTTTCTTTTCACTTATTGAAAAAATGATAACATCATTCATCGATGTGTGAACTACTACCTCCTCGAAGTGATGTGATTCATTTCTGAATCACCACATCACAGTAATGACATATATAAGTAAATATAACTAAATAATATTGAATTTATGATATTATGATCATTATATGAAGATAAATGTTACTTACCTTGTTTCCATAATGATCATTGAAAAATGGAAACATTAGTCATTCATACGTACAACCTACCGTCTCCATGATCAGAATGTTTGATAAATTTTCAGAGAGATAATTAATTATTGGACATAAAAATATAATTTATGTATAAATATAATAATTATGTCATTATTATTATTTTTGGGATGTTTAAATAATAAAATATTTGACCAAATTCTACCTTCCGATGTCATTTTTGACACATAATACAAATATGATCAAAACACCATACATAAACTTAATTGATTAAGTAATTATATTTAAATTGTTAAAAAGTAAAATAAAATTGATAATAATCATTAAAAATGTTCTTAATAATGTAAATAGTTAACATAAGTTTATTATTCGATATGATATAGACACACTTTAGAAGTTGGACTCAAGGTAAGAGACTTCATCTCAATTTCTTTTCATTGAGGTGTATCTTGATGTTATTCACCTTTATTTTTTATACAATATATATATAAACCCTTTTACATGTTATATCATGAAATTATATAATCCTATTTAATTTTTTAATATTATTCTTTCATAGGGAATATGATTTAAATATATCTAATGTGATAATAAAATTTTCTTTTAAATAAATCATCTTTTAATGTTTTCCTTCAAAATCTATTTCTCTTTCATGATCATATATTTTAAAATGATTTATATAACATCATTATATGCACAAAAAAAAATTTAATTTAATTTTTCAACTTTTTTAATTTATTTCATTTTTTTAAAATGGAATATTTTTACATTTTTTAAATTAAACATTTTGAAAAATGAGAAATATAATGTTCTAATGCGTATGAAAAAAACTATTTTCCTACCACTGTGAATTTTACATGTTTTTTAGATTCCTTTGAAATCATATAGGATTTATTAAATAAAAATACGTATTTACCTTTTTTGTTTATTTTTTTATTTAAAATTGGGTTTTCAATAGAAAAGTGTATTTTTTATTGAATATTTTATTTTGAAAGAAAATAGAACTTTAATACCTAGAAGTAATTTTCATATCAGTTTAAATGTGTTTTTAAAATGATAAAATGTTTTATTCATGTTGTGGTTCATGGAAATTATATACATTAGGTGTGCCTAGATAGCACCGGTTGAGCCTGTTATAGTTTAAACTATGGATACACCTAGATAGCTCTCTAACTCAATGTGTAATGATTATGTTCTTTGGATAATTATATTAGATGTTGGCCATATGGTTACTCCAATTTTTAAGGATTGTGTAAGAGTTTTCTAAGAGTTCTATGATATGATTCCCCAATTTACCTACATGAATTTTCAATTCATTCTAATTAGTTTTCATGGAGGTCATTTTTCTTAAAAGAGGTAAAATACATGATTTTTAAAAGGAACTAAAATTTCAATTTCAAGTAACATGTTATGTTTTCTAGAAAAATGTTTCTCTTGGGTTTTCATGTTTTTCATTAGAATAACATTTTTATTCATTTTGATGTTACTTTCTATGATTTTTTTTCTTATCCCACAGTTTTAAAATGTTTTTTCATACTATTTTAGGATGGGTAAGGGAAATAAAGAGGTAAATATTAAATTCATGAATTGTTTTCATGAAAAGAGATCTTTTTCTTGATTTAAAAGTTTTTTATGGTGGAAAAAATAGATATTGATTTAAATTTTCCATTTTGTATTACATGTTTTTTCTCTTTATTTTTTTTAACTAATTCTCTAAAACTATAAACCTAAAGATATAGTAAAATATTTAATTACAATCAAAATTATATAATAGTTACTGTTGGGTCCCTATATAGGTGACATATTTTGAATGCTACAATAATAGAAAAAAATGGTATTGTTTTCCCTAGTACCACCAGGCTCTAAAAATTTCGTCATTTATCTTGGATGAACCAGATCCATAGTGTGATTCAATATGAATTAATAATAGATATAATATTTTATCCTGATAGAGTCTCAACTTCTTGAATACAATCAATAACATAAGATGCATAGTTGGGTCCTGAAAATTCCACATACAAGAAGAATATTATTCTATAAACATGAAAAATGGTAGAAATATTCCCAATATAATAATTTTAAAAATATTTTTAGAGGGGATGAAGCCATAAAAAAGGTGTAGGTCTTTGTATTAAAAATTACTATGTGGGCCGCTGCTTTTCTTTTCGTTCTACTTCTTTTCAAAGCACCCCAGGAACGAAATCATTCACAGGATGAGGCAATACCACCAATGCTCAAAAACAAAATTATCCATTTTGTGATTCATAGTGGTGACCTACACCCCCATGAATTAACATCCCCCATAAATGAAATAATTCATAGTATGAGATGGTACCACCAGTGCCTACAAATAAAACAAAGTCATTTGAGAGACTGGATGGTGATTTATGACAATGTGAATGATTTCTTCTTGTAAATGATATAATTTTTGGGAATAGGTTTCATCTAAGGGCTCCTAAAATATAATCCTCCAAGGCCCACCATGGATTACCAACCATGTTAGTATCTAGTCACTCCAGTATTCCATAAAAGACCCAAGTGGGGGACAACAAAGTAATGAAAAGAAATAGGATAAGAGCAATGGGAAGGATACTCAAAAAGTGGAGCCTCAAAGATGAATTAAGAGAGAGATATCGATTCCCAAAAATCAAAACCATAATATATAAATAAAGAGGAAATACAAATTATGCATCCACAAAAAAAATTAAATATGTTTATAGACATAATTATATGGGGGCATAAATAGATGGTTCTTTTATAGACCATCACCCCACATAGAAAACACAATACAGACATAACCATGCCCTGTGTAGAAAAATGATAAGTATGAGGAACTCGACCAAAAATTCTACATGAGCAGAACCTAGACCTGTATAAAAACATGCTACCTGAGTAGAACCTAGGTATACATAGCACAAAACTACATAGATGGGAACCTCACCCGCGTTTCAACATGCTACGTCGAGGGAACCCCATCCTGCATAAGAACATGCTATACAGAATGGGCAATCCAAGGGAGTTCTACTCATTGAATCCCATCAATACCTTCCATCATACCATTATGAACCACTTTGGCCCCTCTGCAAACTGGTCTAATGATATCAGGACAATGTGTCTTTCAAAACCACCTAATATGTATGATCAGATCCTAGAGCACACTAGCATGTCCTCTAAAGCCTACATACACATGGTAAGAGGAGTTTTGTTAGAAGCCTCTATAATAAGGATAAGCCTTAGAATATATTAAATCTTACATTCCCATGGAAACAAGGGTATTGATAATGGAAGTTTCCATGGCCGTGGAGGTGTTCACATGAACCTCCTATGTCTAGGAATTTAATTGAACCATTGGCCTTTTCTTTCGATGAGGGTCAATGCTGGTCCCTCATCTCCTCCCTTAGGACTAGCAGGTCATCCCTCATTGAGTAATCCCCACCATTATTGTAGTAAGTGATACTCTTGTTCTTATTTTCCATCTTGGGACTTATCCATATGGATTAATAGATGCGACGATCCCTATTACCGGAATAAAATAGGATATGAGAATACTCAAAGACCTCTCCCTTTCACTTTGGGATCTAGTATCCATCCACCACTGGAAAAATGTGGATTTTGTGATATTCAGATCAACTTCATCATCTTATTTCTCACACCGAGCATGAATGATGTGGTCTTAGAAGTCATAAGCGATCATGACATCCAAACAATCCTAGAAAATAATTGACAAATAACTCAGTATAAGACCCAAACATGCTCAATGGGAATCCTTTCAAGTGTAATCCATAATCAATATCAACATTCTAGAGACATGGGCCTCTAATATAGTTTAATACTCAAACCCATGCCTCAACCTTGAATAGGCCATATTCTCAATGAAGAATCACATTAAAAGATGTCCTATATGATTTTATCCACAAACTATACTGAACAATGAGGATTTTGATACCCTCTAATCGGGATATGTAGGAAGGCTACCTCTAGTCCAAACCCAACACCCAAATCCACCATAATGTTATCTAGGGCCACATTCCTGACAGGTTCATATCCATCTAGAAGGCCACATCTCTTCCAGGTCCCTTGGGCCACCTCAACATAATTACCACACCAAGCATTGACTAGGTAAATTTTGCCTAAATTTCCTTTCCACATGGAATTTAACTTCATGGTTTGGTTATAGTCACATGATCTTATAAGGTGATGTGTCTTTTTAAGTGGAACAAAACTATGTGAGTTTTGATTCCTATCATGAGGATATATAGAAAGCATATATTATGGGTTTGATCCTAACATCAAATAAATTTTCATCTCCCTAAATGAAAGAAAACTCTAGATCACCCCATGTAGGTTAAAACCATCATCATCTAAATGAATGACAAAAGAATCTCTAATTTATCCTGAAAAGGTTAAAATTGATGGAAAAAATCTGACATATATATATAGATATACCTATCAATATAGAATATCAGAATCATACACATGATTACAGACCCATGCGTGTTCATAATTGATTGTTACCTCAGGGTAATCTATATTATATATACTTAGGAATGAATATAGGATTCTTGAACATATCATAAACATGTAAGAGAGTCCATGAATAAAAAATAGTTCCCCCCAAAAGTGTGTTATGAGACTGAATTCCAATCATATCAACCGATGTGTGTTCTTAAGTTTCATTGAACAAGTTACCCAATGAACATCTACTATTGGAAAGAAGGTCCATGATTCATCTCGGATATGAGAGCCATCGGGTGTTTTTGGCTATATGAACAAAACCTGTTGGATACTCTTTGGAGATGGTGCACATGACATGAATAGTTGCACATAATTCACCCCCCTACAATCAATTGTTGGGCACACAAATTGTTTTTTGGAATCAAAATGGTGAACCAGATGTGAATTCTTAACAAAGGAAGTGATTTTACACTGCATCAATCCCCTTTTGTATTAAAAATATAGGAGGGCCAACTGAGACCATTAACTACCCATGTGGTCATGATATACTACTCTGAAGAGGTTTTGTTGTTGGCATTTTCACATATTTTTCTAGAAATTTTCACCTAAAATATCTTCAATACAATAGAGTCTCACTAGATTTCATGGATACATGCATCATCCACTACACTGGTTGGGTCCTAAACCAAAAAAAGGATGCCATATCCCACCCATTGCCTTCAACACCGAGTTTCGAAAGCATTGGTCTAAGAGTAACACTAGAATAGTACAATCCAAACCCTGAAGGCCACTCTGATAGGCCCTCCAGTACATAAGGCCCCACCAGTTATCCTCCTAGTGACATTTGGTGGTCCAAAACTAGAGAACCCCAATAGCCATCTCGAACCTATTTGGTAGCCTATACCTGGAATACGATAATGAGTTCATCCCTTACCTTAAGGTGGATGATCAATTAATCCCCAAAAACTCTATCTTAGTAATACAAGTGTCCCTCCCAAGGGTTTGAACAATAATCATCACCGTCAATGCTATACATCTCAGTATCCTCATCTTGTAGAGGATATTTACCAATGGTTCCCAATCGAAGTCAATGAACTCGGGTCCCTAGGTCAGCCCACAAAGGGTAATTATTAAATAATAAGGAATATGAAATCATTATTATTCTTACAAAATAAAACCTCCAAGAAAACACAATGGAAAACAATATGTAAATTTATATTCATTCTCACACTACTCAATCCCACCATGAAAATACAGCAGAAAATTATAGGAAGAAGAATATCCCTGATAATGCATATGAATATCATCAGTCAGATATGATGGAAAACCACTAGCTGATGTAAATTACTACTCATTCAAATCAAGAACTCAATGAAAATACGATGGATAATTACAATAATATGCATATACCTACAAATGTATATGATTCTCATCAGTCAAGTATGATGGAAAGCCTCAAGTAGATGCAAATTCATACTCATTCACTCCAATCCCACCATGAAAATATGAAAAAAACTATGAGAAAACTCTTGTCCTTACTAATTTTTATGAATTTATTCAATCAAATTAGATGAAAAACTATGAGCAGAAGTAAATTCATACTCATTCATGTCAATCCCACCGTGAAAATATGGTGACAACCAACTATAAGCAGACACCTATCCCTACTAATGCACATGAATCATGTCTGAAAAATATAATGAAAAATATGAGAAGAAACAAATTCTTACTCATTCACATCAATCCTTCCATGAAAATATGGTGACAACCATCTAAGAGTAGATTCCAATTCCTGTAGATGCACATATAACCCTTTAGCCTAATACAACAGCAAACTATGAGTTGATAGAAATTCCTTCTCATTCACATCACGTCCTCCATGAAAATAATATAGAAATCAGATAAATTATCTAGAATATCACAGTTGAAAATTAGGGGTATACTCACACCTCTTCCCCCCACATAGGAGGGCTGTTAGTATTTACTCGAAGGAAGTAGAGGTCCAAAGTGGACACATATTCCTCACTTGATACCAGAATGGGTATATATTCTAATTCCCTCCAAGTACATCTCTCAACTTGTCATAGGCATGATAGAGGGTTAGATATCAATCCCTAACCAAATCCTACAGACTTTCTAAGATTTAATCATATCTATTGAAATAGCTTGGTGTTGAGCCCACAACCCCACCTCGTCAAGAGGGGTGAATCATCCAAAAAATCGGGTGTTCACTTTGGGGTATAAATGAATCCCTATCCCCATACAAGAGGGTAATTATGAATGTTCCATGATAAATGGACACTAAGATCTGTAAAAAAACACCTTTTCAAATTGTAGGACACCGGTCCACTTCAGTTGCCTCTCCATGACAGAAATATATCCCCATTAAAATTTCAAAAGCTTACTAGCTACCCAAATAGGACCATGGGATCTGCATGAATAGGAACCAATATATGATGTTCATAAATTACTGTAAGTTTTCCCAATCACCTAGAAGAGATAACACAAAAATAAATCTCACTAAAGGAAACAAAAAAATAAATAGAAGAATCTCTATAGTACTCTACTAGATGATGTAGTTATTCAGTCCATCAAACACCAATCACTGGTGGACCATGATCCTGGGAATATATTTACAAATTTTTTGAGTCAAAGTAAATGTTTCAATGTTCCCCCATAAAACATTATTACCAAAAACTCTGAAGGTCCTCCCAAGAGCATATACTGTGAAGGAATCCTTCATGGGAACAATCTAATCGATCAGGAGTTCCTATCTTCTAATGATCATCACGGTACACCTCCTCGTGGATAGAAGATCAAATAGAAAGAAGGTACTACCATTTCTTCTTTCATCTTTTAAGGTTCTCCCAAGGGTATATACTATATAAATTCTCCATGTAGCTGAACACCAAGCTATGATGGTAGTCCACACCAAGATAACATTCTCGATGATGATCTTCCCCACAATAAAATATCATTTTACTAATAAGTACCTCCTCTTGTCAAGTAAAATGTAAGAAATCCCTCATATTATGAGGCACTTATAAATATGGGTCTGGAAATTCTAGAGATCCTATCAATGACAAGTGATATAGTTTCTCAACTACAATATCGCCCGTGACAATGATCATCCTCCTAGCCACCCCAGGACTGTTCAAATGACAACATGACCTCCACCAGCCCAGCTAATTGTGATAAAACTCTCAAGAAGGAATCATGTTGGGATGATAAAGTATAAGATATATCATAGAATAACGAAAGGATAAGTTTCTCATGATAATACTGTTGGATAGGGATGACATAACTATCTTGTTTTGGCCCTCATCCCCTTCTCAATTCCACATTCCAAAGGATTTTTCAGAAGAATTCATAGAAAACATCTATCTAAATATCTAGACAACTCATCACTGCCAAAAATATGTTTTTTTCGATACAAAGGGTATGAAGTCTGTGTCCAAATTTTTGGGAGATCTTCATTGTCAAATATATATGGAATCTCTTATGTCTCTGTGGTGTCCAAAGTCATTGAAGTGATGAAAAGATATTGAATCTGTATTCCACAATGCATTTCATGAGGCGTTTCATGAAATTTCAAATGCACCAACTGGGGTTCATATCCAAGGATGAGGGTAATATGAAGCTTTTCATTTCACCCATTATTTATTCAAAAGAACCAACTGGAAATGAAATCCTATAATTTCATTATTTCACTGTGGCTATAAAAAACTAAAATATGGAAATAAATTATACTCAACAAGAATCATCCTTGAATAAGTCTCAAAATAATCAATCACTATGAGAGAAATCCATATAAAAACTCATGAACTAGAAAACTGAGAACATTCAACTAGATTCCTGGTTAAGGGAAGATAGTAAACATGAACTGATAATGTCATAAAGGGTAAGAAGTTCACATGCAGTATCAACATTGTATCGGGCCACACTTGAAAAAGGATTCATGAGATTGATAGGGTGGTGATAATAACATCAGTTTCCATAGTACGGGATAAGTTCCAACCAATAGGTTTGGAGGATTTTTAAATAAAAATTTCCCCCCAGGGCCCGAAAACATGGATAGATACACAACAATAAGATAATTGAAGCTACCCTAGCCCGTAGAGATGGGATAATTTTTACCTCAACCAACCCCTTAATGGAAATCAATTTTTTCATATTTAGGGAGGATGAAAAGTGGTGAGGTCTCCCAGTTTGTTCCATATCGTGACCCATTTTCCCCAAAAGTGAGGTGTATGTACACGCCATATAGAGGTTCCATATAAGTCACCCTTCTCCATGAAGCTTAAATAGGATCCGAAAAAGGAAGGGAGCGGTCCAAAAGGGTGATAAAACCCTCCTACAATTTGAATGCCGGTACAATGAAAATCATTCATTAGTCATTGGTAAATGTCATGGGTGTAAACCCTATAGATGAAACCATAAATGATGAAAATTAAGTGGATTAAAGAGAGGATGGATTCATCTGAAACATGGTCCATCTTAAGATAAACTAATAAGGTGAGAATACTTGGAACTAGGTAATTTCCAAAAAATTGGGTGCACCCTAGACCAATCCCATACATCCTCCTCAGAAAATATCTAACAAGAAAAAGGAAAGGCCATATATAATCTTCCTCCTCAAATAGGGGAAAGATCCTAATGCTCAAAGAAATATTCAATCGATAGGAATAAGTAATGAAAGAGTTGAGGTGACTCAATGTTGAGTTTCTATAAGGTAGGGTTCCTATTGAATATGATCCCTAGGAAGATCCTCAATATACACTTTCAATAGGTGTACCTAATTTACAAGTATTCATCCTAGAAATTGAAGAAAAGATAGAAGATTTGGCCAACTCGGTGCCTACACCATCAGTTTAACTAGACCTGATTATGGAATTATTTCATTATTTCCTCCATTAAGGAGACAAGAAGAAAGGTTTTAGTTAAATACTCAAGAGATTTCCTTAGCCGTATGTCAGAATCAAATAATAGAAAAACTTTCACCCCATATCCTATTGATTACTAAACATTTCCAATATCTTATTAAAACAAACACTCATCAAGGTATTGTCAACACCATATATTCCATAGTAGCTCGATTTTAATCCATGGAGGAAGAGCGTGAACCATTTCAAACAAAATAGAAGCTTTAACCCAACTAGGTGAGTGCTACCCCACCACATACGAACTTTATGAGTCCTATGTTTCCAATATTCAATGGATTAGGTGACTCTAAACAACATATGATCAAATTTGAATCCCATTATGATCCCATAATGGAGAATCAGAAGAAACAAGAATTAGTGAATCTCAGATGATTCATAAAAACCTTGAAAGTGCTAGGCTTCTTATGGTACACAAGTTTTCTAGCTCAGTAAATCATGAGATGGAAGGATCTCATTTAGTATCTCCGCTTTCAGTTTAGCTCAATGACCTCTAAATTAAATATAGTATGAAAATGATACATTTTCTGATTACTTTAGAGATATAAAGGGGTATCATACTCTCTAAACTCACTTGTTCCCCTAGAATATCTTATTAATATTTTCATAATGAACCTTTGTGATGAGATAAGAACACCACTCATCCTGGTGAAATATACTAGTGGATTTCTAGATTTATCTAATATTTCCCAAATAAGATAAGGCTCCATACAATAGACTAGGATCATTTCATAGATAACTATACTAGGCCCTGGGAAAAGATACGGAAAGGATGAGGAGATATATGTCACACTTAAACTGGCATTCATTCCATCACCAGTTCCAAAATCTATACCATATCAGGTAACACCCTTGGGAATTAACAAAAAATACTTCATTGATAGGATTAGTCGAGGGTACATTGTAGAAATAAATTTGAGAATTGAGTTATTAAATATTAATCATTTCGAGATGATCAAGTCTGCGGCTACTTCATAATCACAATAAAGAATGATTTACTCTATCTTCCAGAGCCTGGGGGGCCTGACCAGGTAGGTCTCCATGAACATCTAGATTATTCTCTATTCACAAGATAATTGAACACACTATTACGGAATAATTCATCATTATGTATATCAAATAGAAAACTATATATTTTAGGAAAGTAAAGGTGAAAAGGCCAATTTTATAAGTAGTGTATGTTTCAACTATTACCCCTGTGGAAGGTAGTGAGTGGAAATAAGTTTTTAGTATAATGTAATACAGTTTTAATGGGTGGATGACTCAAAATACAATCATGTAAACTCATGGTATCTCTAAGCACTATTTAAAAAATCCATTATGCCCCCAGCCACTTCTGGTATAACACAACCTTCATCATCGGCCCCACAAACAAACAAAAGAAAACCATTTGAAAATAAAAATGACTTGAAAAGTATAAAGGAAGTGTGTGAGGATGAACCTACAATAAGAAAAATTTGGATTCGACTCAATTAGATTTTATTCCATAAGATTTGAATTAGTGGGAATCGTCCTACTAAATAGAACCACCAAAAATGGCCATCCAGACAAATTCCGCCTTAGGTGAGGACTTGATCTTCACTTACATTAATGTTATTCATTTAATGGATCTAATATCTGTTGATGAGTATGGATATGAACCTGAGTTCCCCGTATCCTATTGTAGAACTAGTGGAAGTGTCCATAGTAGCTGAGGATACTAGGGAGAGTATAGTCATAGTAGGAACTGTAATTCTATGCGCATATTGATTCAGACTATCAATGTCACCGAAAATCAGGAAAGGTACCTTCAGTGAGTTTTATAGGAGTAAGAAAATCACCCTATATAGACCAAAAGCTTCCTTGAACCTATCAAACAGGAATATAAATCAGAGGGGTTATATGTGTCAGGTCACCCTTGGTGAGAAGGTAGACATGCTCAACCCAACCCAGTGAGGGAATGAGCACCTCCAACTCCTATTTCAAGGGCCCATACATCAACATCAGATACTCAAGAAACTAAAGAACCTAATGAAGATAATACCCATGTAGTGAAGTTATGGACTTAAAATTGGAGTCTCAAATGAAGTGAAACCATTCATCTTGCTGCCATGAAGTGGCTAATGAATAGATTGAGGATTTCATAAAGGCCCTATAAAATATACTCCAAAAGGTGGTAAATAAGGACAAAAATTCTTGGCTAGTCAAGCTTCTAAATTAGTAGTGTGATTAAAAAAATATGATCCACACTTCCACATAGGCAACCCCTTAATCATTAGTATATAAAATAGAGGTAGTTCTTCCCATTTAAGTTCAATATACCTTTCATCACATTTCTATCTGGGATAAGTTTTCCCAAGATGTGAAATTACAAAAAAGGATGGATGACTTAGAGTGACTGGATGAGATGTTATTCCACACCTTGAATCATTTGGAATTCAACCAAAACAATATTTCATGAGTATTTAACAATTTTTTACCTTTGGCCTTTCCTTGAGGGAGAGATGGTGTTGTTCCATAGGACATTGATGATACCTTGAAAGAGACCTCTAAAGTTGGAACCAAAGTGGGAGGGAACCTATTCCATACACAAATTATACTTAAATGGATCATATTATTTGATATCTATGGATGGTTAGATTACTAATACCACCAACAATATAAGGTTCCTAAAGAAGTATTTCAGGTAATCATAAGACATAATTGTCCAAGCCTCATGATGTTAAACGACAAGGTACATCACACTGATAGCATGATGTTAAACTGAGTGGTACATCATCCTAATCACATGATGTTAAATTGCATGGAAAATCATATTGATCGAATGAAATTAAAATGCATGGAACCTCATCCTGATCACATGACATTAAAATTCATGGTAGATCATTATAGTGGCATGATGTTAAAATGTGTAGTCAGTCTTTGTTGAATAACCTTAAAAAGCATGACATATTTGTTTAGGTTGAAAGTCAATAAACTAAATGACACCAACATCCCATATTTACAATGTTAAACTGTATGAACCCATATTTTCTACCCCAAAAAAGAAAATCACCCATGGAATTTTTCATCTACCTAGACATATTCAAGAACTACGCATGGCTTGATTCTTGTCATTACATGATTCGTAGTGACACCCAAACTTCTTGTGTTAGGCCAAGATGCAAGTTTTCTTCTTTTCGTAAGATGATTTTATTATCATCCATTGGCCTCAATACCTCTTTTAATATTAAGATTATGTTTTTTCTAGTCCACAAAATCATCATTCCCATAAATACAAGACAAAATTGTCCTGATCACATTATGTTAAACTACATGGTACATTATCCATGGCATAAGACAATAAACTTCATGACATAATTGAACTCACTCTATGATGTTAAACTGCATAAAAATACAATTTTATCAATAGAGAAGACATATCCCTAAACATAGGTCACATACCATTCCATATTTAAGAAATATTTGTGGATTTATTCCTATCCACACAGGGCACATAACAACACCTAGATTCTACATCTTGGTCCAACCACCTGAAATGTAAAAATATGCCCCCTACATGTGTACGGGTCAGACTGACACATGGATATTTCCATCAAGAAGAATGCATGGATTGATTACAACCCTTGAAGGATATGTAGTGGAACCCATATCTGTATTAATGGGCCGACCATGATGATACTTATTTCATGTCAAGTGACCTATATCATTACTATATGACGTTAAACTGCACAACCAATGTATTTATCACAAGATGTTAAACTGTATGGTTCCTAAATAACTATGTTTCGATCGATTCCTACAATTGAAGGATATGTTGTGATATATAGTAATCATGGCCTATGATCAGATGAAAAATATACTAAATGATTCCTCCCTTTCATACAAACTTAATGGATGTAGGGGACTCCAAATTTGGTCATATTTATAGGTCCATTTCATGTAAAAAATCAACTCCTTCCACAATAGTTAGATCTATGATAGGAAGCATGTTTAGAATTATGTGTGGAATTATTCATGTATAAATATGATATGTAGTGATGCCATGATCTCCAATCCTAGACAAACCACAAAAATTAGATAATCATTGAAAAAAATCCCCCTCTGCAAACTAATCAGACCCGTGTAGATAGTCCATATACAGAACTATATGTGACTTGATTCGTATCATCATAGGAAATATAGTGATGTATTGATATCTAATCTAGGGTTTAGCTAAAAAAAGCATTAAAATTTACTTCTCTATGTGTATGGGTCAGGTAATCACATAGAGTTTTTTGAGAATTGTGTATGGCCTAATTCTCATTTTGATGAGATACATATTGACACACAGATTTTTCATCCAAATAAATTTACTTCAAATGAGAAATTCCCATATCCTTTTTTATCACCTCAGCGTGGAGGAATCAAATTTTTCCAACCCTTGTTTATCACATAGATTAGAGTTCACATGGTCTTATGAGTTTTGTTAGTGTATTTCCTCCATTATCAATTCATATAAATCCATATCAAGTTTTCCATGGTCCTGGTAGCATGAACTTTAAAGGCACACAAGTTTTCCTTAACATAGGACATTAAACTACACGGCCAAATCTAGTTTGATAGTTATGAATGAATTTATTCTTTCCATCAAAAGATATGTAGTTACACCTATGTCTTTAATCTTGGGTCCAGTCATAATATTTCCTCTTCACACTAGGGAACTTATGTCCTTACCCCATGACTTTAAACTACATAGTACCTTAAGATATACATATGGATTGATTTTATTTCTAATAAGATACATAGTGACACATAGACCTAATGTCCTAGTCCTAACCATAGGTAACCAAAATGTTAAAATACGTCCCCTATAATATATACAAACACATATCTAGGTAAGAGATATCAGGTTCTAGTTCCTCATTTAGGGATATATCAAGGAAGAAGAAATGTCCTATTTATATATGAGTAAGATCTATGTAGGGAATTTCCCACATAATGGAAAATAAAGGTATGAATGTTTCTTATGTACCCATGAACATTTCTTCATTTTATCATACTATATTCCTCTAAAAATCCCATATCCTCATAATCTTCACCCCTCCATCAGAAATGGTGGGCCAAAATCATGAGAAATCATTTGTTTGACTATTAATAATATGCTCTAGTTGGATCTTTATAAGTTTTCCACATTAAAGTACTACCAACCAAATAAAAATTCATCCCTAGGAGAGGCCTCTCCAATATCTATAAGCCCCAATGATGTTTTTCCCCATATCATTTCTCTTGATCTGAAAATCTCCAGAATCATGGTTTACACATTCCTTCCCCTCACATATAAGGCATGTTATAAGATCCCATCCCATTGAGCCTCCTGTTACTCATATTTTCATGGAAAATGGACCTACAAATATGACCTAAAACTGAAAGACCCCATGTCTTCTTCACCATATGATGTTAAACTGCCCAGATGATGTCGTAGTCGTATGACAATAAAATGAACAATGTTTAGAACTATATATGGATTGATTGCATCCATTATAGGATGCATGGTGACATGAAAATATCCAATCGTGGTTCCATATGCTATAAAATTTAAAAATATCCTTAAACTGTGTATGAGTTAGTCCTGCATGGTTAACTCTATAAGAAATATGTATGGCCTGATTCTCACTTTTGACGGGATATATAGCGACACCCGCTCTTATATCCTTGTTTGTACATAATAGAAAAATTTCCCTCACTCTCCTATTCATTATTTAGATATTCATAGGAGGGTCCGATAAGTGTCTCACACCACCCGTGAATTTTTATTGAAAATTAAATTCACCTTTCTCACACAAGAGTTCGATCGATGTGTTGGGAAACCTTCGCAGAACTTCACATGGATTGATTCCCATTTTAAGGGATATTTATAAATTCCTAGATCTTATATCTCCGACTCAACCATAATGAAATAAATTATTTTCTATGTGTGGGAAATACTTATGTAACAGAAACAATTCTACCTGATATCTATAAATTTCCACATGAATTTCTCCTTTTGTGTTCATGCACATTCCTTTCGGAGAGAAAAGCCTATGTCTGGGGAAGTATGAATCTCCATAAACCTCCTTTTGTTTTAGAAATGGAGGTTCAACATCTTGGGGAAACATTTTTTTTACTATACAAAATATTCCCCAGTTGGATCCACATAAGTCGCACAAAAAAACTGTCTGTCAACCAAAGAAAAATTAATCATTAGGAGACTATTTTTGTATCTATGTATGCATCAATGATGTTTTCATACCAAATCACTCATCAGATTCGAAAACCCCTTGATTTCTACTTACAACCTTTCCCCTTTACACCAGAGGATGATTTAATATTCTTATATGGATTACTATGGAATGGTCAAATAATTTATCCCCGAGCCAAAGACATGTGAGATTAAATCATAAAACTCAAAAATCCTTTTCAGAAGATGTAAAATTTAACGATCCATGCCTATTTTCATGAAATTAAAGGAAATAATGATCTGAATCACTATTACATAAGACAAACTCATGGAGGAGTGGGTTCAAATTTTTTTCCAGTGTAGATACAATCACCCTCATCATTTTCATAAATCATTCCCATGAAGGGCCACACTTTTTGGTCTTGATAAATCTTAATTTTCATAAATTACCCGACCATCGGAAATTGAGGGTCAGTGTAATTAAGACACATTTGTTTGAATATATGAATTATACCCCAATTAGATCTATATAATTCACCCACAAAAAAGCATGTCAACCAACAGAAAATTCATCCCCAGAAGAGGCATATCCTATCTCCATATTCCCCAACAACATCATGTTGGAAATAATTTTTATGGTTACTACTTGCATAATTTATCCATATCATGCCTCATATTCAATTTTCAAAACCCCCATTCAAATATGAAGAATATTGGGACATTTTCATCTAGTAATACCTATTGGGGTCATCACCCAGTAATTCATGGTTAAATATGTTCAACCAAAAACATAAGTTGTATTAGTCAGGATTTAAAGGCATTATACTACACATGAAAATAGATATGATACTCTCTAGTTTGAAAACCCATAAAGGAAGCCTTGGCAAAAGTGAAGTTCTATATCTGATGACCTATTCTTTTCAAGGATTAGGCAAAAAAATTCCAATAAAAAGAAATAAAAAAAATAAAAAAATCCGTTTGGTTGAAAAATTTCTATGGGAGGCCTAATAAAAATTTATGTTACGCCTGCTAAGCCTGCAACACAGTGGACCTAGGAAAAAAGATGGTAAATAATAGAAAATATTAAAAAAATTTAGGGTTTTACAAGATAACCTATAAAAACACTATGATCACTGAGTCCCTTGGATAAGAAAAAATAGAGCATTGAGGGTCCACTTACATACCACAAACTAATCCAAACAAGGAAAATATATTCATCAGAATGACCACTTCTTCATCTCAATAAGAGCCCATTATGATGGGGGGACTTTTTGTTCCATAAAACTTATGCATAGAAGAAGAAGAGAATTTCACAAACTTTAAAAAGGTTATAAATAAATTAAGGATTATAATAAAAGAAAAAAGTCCAATGGGGACGCAACCACGAATGATGGTTCAGGTGAATGAGGTAAAAATCACTACACAGACCACTGCTCTAAGTGGCGTTCCATTTCTTCATGAAGCACCCTATGAACAAAACAATTTATAGGTTGAGGAGGTACAAACTGTTCCTGATAATGAAACCATGTTATTTGTATACTGAACACTGATCCCCACTCCCAAGAACTACCATCCCCCGAAGACAAAATAGTTCACGGGACGATGTGGTACCCCTTGCAACTATAAATGAAACCATGTTTTTTGTGGGGTCATAAGGTGATTATTCCCCCATGAATAACTTATCCCCCAAATAAAATCATTTGGGATCTGGGGTTTCATCATTGGGATCTTAGAAAATAATCCCTGCAACCCACTGCATATGACCTACCATGCCAGTATCAAATACCTACATTCTTATATAAAATACCCACAAGGGGGACTAAGGAAGAATGAAAATAAATATATGATGAGCAATGAGAAGGAGACTCAAAAAGAAGATCCTAAGAAATAGATTAGTTGATATAATTCGATTCTCAGCAGGCATACCCACCACCTATCATTAATGAGGAAATAAAAATCATCCATCCATTTGCAAACTTAAAAACCCTTTCTTGACACATTCCATGAATCATAAGTTGATAGACCTTTTTTAGACCAACGCCCCACATAGATAACTCTATATAGGTGTAACCCTTCCCCATGTAGAAAAATGATACATTGTAGGACCTCGACCTCACATAGAAAAATGTTACATAGGTGGAACCTGGACTTGTGTAGCATCATGCTATGCATGAAGTACCTAGGGTTGTGAAACACAATACTATGCAGATGATATTGTCACCCGCATTGAAAAATGATACATGATAGGAAACCCATATATCATAAGAAAATTCTATGCTGAATGGGTAATCCTTTGGCGTTCTATTCTCCACCTCCCATCACTTATTTCCATCGTATCACTAGGCCCACTTTGGATCCTCTATGAACCTGTCTAATGGTATCGAGACATGGCCTCTTCCAAATCCACCTAACATGTATGATTAGATTACTAGGAACACTTTCCTCTCCTATCACGTCTTCATACCTGTGGTTAGATGAGTCTTTTTAGAAGACTCCATGATTAAGAAAACCCTAAAGATTTAATCAAGTCTACATTCCCTTAGTAATGAGGGTCTCAGCCTTTGAAGTGACCAAATACTAGAAGTTTATCACATGATCCTCCCCATTCTAGGGATTGAGGGGAACTACTATCCTTTCCTTCAAGCAAGGGATAGTGCTGGGCACTGATCTATTCCCTAGGAACCAGTAAAGAATCCCTTTTTGAGTAAGCGCTAAGCCTTTCTTAAGGGAGGAATAACTTTTGCTCCTTTTCTCCAGCCCCATGCGTAGCTGGATGGATCAATAGATGTGACTATCCTAGTTACCATAATAAAATAGAAGACAAACACACTCAAATCAATCTCCCTTTCACTTTAGGCTTCATAATCCACCCCCCAGTACACAAAAGTGTCTTGTGTGATCATAATATAGACTGATTCATCTTTTTTTTTTCACACATAGCATGACTCACATTGTCTTAGAGGTTACTAGTTATCAAGACATCCATATTATCCCATACAACCACAATCCTCCAACTTGGTATAATCCCTAATAATTCTCAATGGGCATTCTTCCAAGGGTAGCCCCAATTAAAAAAATCCAGAAATATTGGCCACCTATACAGTATAATCCCCAAAATTATGCCATAACCATAAAAGTTACCTATTAATAAAAAATAATCAACTTAATGGGCCTCTAACATGGTGTAAGACCCAACCCATATCGAAATAAATGGGGTTCGATTACCAACTAACAAGGATATATATGAGGCCTCCAAGAGGTCCAAAACCAACACCAAAACATACTATAGTATTCCTTAAAGGCATGGTCCTATTAGGTTCATATCCAATTGGGATACCACATCTCATCTGAGTCCCTCGGTCTACCAAAACATAAGTCCCACACCAAACATTGACTAGGCTCCTTTTTTAGACGTCCTTACCACATGATGTTAAACTACAAGGTTTGATAATAGTTACATGATTTTAAACTGTGATGTGTCCTATTAAGTAGAAAAAAAATATTTGGGTTTATATTCCACTAATGAGGATATATAATAATCCCATCTTATGGGTTCTATCCTAACATCAAAACAAATTCAGTCTCCCTAGATGACAACAAACTCTAGAACGCCCAACATTTATTAAAACCAGAATCTTCATAATGGATGACCAAATAATCTCTAATTCCTGCATAAAATGGAACCATTTATGGAAAACCTTAGTTACATTTAGATATCCATATAAATGGAGAACCTTAGATACATATAGATGATTCTAGACCCATGCATGTTCCTAATTGATAGTTACCTCCAGGTGATCCATAATATAAATACTTCGAAATGAACAAAGGAATCATGAACATATCTTAAATATATAAGAGAGTCTCCAAATAGAAAATAGGTATCGACCTAAATGTGCAGGATGATCCCAAATTCCAATCTTCTCGACTAATGAGAGTCATTAATTATCATTTTCCAACTTCCCCATTAAATGATTTCCTGAAGAATGTAGGTCCATGAGTCATCATGGATATGAAATAAACTGGGTGTTTATGGATTTGTGAACAAAACCCCTTGGAGAACATTCAGAGATGAAGATCCCTACATAAATAGTTTCACATAATTCAACCCCTGCAATAAACTAATTGGAATGTAAATCTTTCATCAGAAACATGAACATTGGAATATTCTTGTTAATTTTTAGGTATGACTATTTATTCATGAGAGAATATATAGATGAATGGGTTTTCCTTAAAACTCAAATTCAAGAACCTATATACACAACAATTAGTTCATCTTTCTAAAACATATTAAATAATAAGGATATAGTTCATGTCGATAATCCTCAGATTCTCAGTCTTTGATATAGATGATTATTAGTTCTCTCTCTCTTTCAAAATTCTTCAACAATTTTTATCAATAATACTTCAATTTTATGTTCCCATAATTGAGAATATTGTTATCATATGGGAATATGGAATCTCTCCTTTGATTTCGGTAGAATCACCTCATTCAAAAATTAAATCAAGTTCTTTCTTAAGACTTAGTATTCTTTTCGTTATCCACATAATATTTGAATAATGACGGTCTTATACTTCCCACCATATCCATAGAAATTTAAACATTTTAAATCATTCCATGAGACTCAAAATAAATAAAATTACACTCTTGTTAAAATGGAAATGTGATGTGGAACACTCTCTTATAGTGTGGAGCACTCATCTCATCATACAACAACACCTTTGATTTTATTATGAAACCTCATATTTAGCATGATTATATAAATCACTATGGTGTTTGATTGATATTGAATAACACATGGATATAACTTGATATTAACCATTTAATTTATAATATTTAATTTTAATTTCCCATATATTTTTTAATGAAATCCAAATATTTATTCAAAATTTAGTTTTATCATATTTCAAAAAGTGATGCATCACACATAAGTTGAGGATATATAACACCACAATTCATTGAATTCACATGTATTCACACCAACATACATTGGTATCTCATATCACAAATACAAAGCTATAAAATTACAACCATGATTAGCTTCATGACACCTATATTGAGCTTGATGACACCAATTATTAGGTTGATAACACGTACATTCATAAAAAATACAGACAAGATGACCAAGACACTATCATATTTTCTTTGATTCATCTAAGATGACACATATATTGAAGTATTATGACATGTAAATTAAATATCTATCATATATATATGATCCAATAAATCTCAGAATTTCCATTATTTTACACAACAAAACAACAATACACTAAAAGTATATCATCATAATTTAAATTCATCTCTAAGAAATCTAAACCACTAAAAAATGCTTCAATCATACTTCAGTAGACTTCTAAAACTATATCAAATGGCTTAAAACAAATACATTCCCCTTAAAAAGTCTAAGGTAACTTTAATATCCCCCATTGGATTTTTTTCTACACAGAAAATTCTCCCCAAAAAATTTCATTTAACAAAAAATCTCATCCTAGAGGAAAAAAATCATTGACCCTGTCATATGAAAAACATCTTTCCAACACATTATATGTATTAGTAGTGTTTTTGAGAGAAACTCGTCTCTTAGTGAAGATAATCGTTTATATAAAAGAGATAAGATTCACTCTCACTCAATACACACACCTAGACTTTAACTAAGGTGTTTTGAAATTAATTCTACCCCTTTTAAAGAAAAATAAAAGGCCCATTGGAGGTCTGTTAAATGGTTCTCAAAGATGTGGGAGGAGATAAACAATCATTTTCATCCAGAATAACTCAAACTACCTGTAGGGATAGCCTTGGTGAAAATATCTGTCAATTTATCTTGGTTTGGAACTAATTTAATCTTGTTGTGTCTATTAGAAACATTATCCTTAATGAAGTTATATTTGATATGAATATTCTTGAACCCTAAATATTTCATAAGAGTTATATAAAGTTTTATTATAATTTTAATATAACAATGAATCATGAGAGGATATCAACTTTCACCCTTATATCACAAAGTTTCTCTTTCATCCAAATCATTTGAGTATAATAACTATTGGAGAAAACATATTCAGCCTCAATAGTAGTTCATGTGACTGAGTTCTATTTCTTATAGTGTTAACTCACACAACTGAAACCCAAGAGGAAAATTACATATTATTTGGACCCTCTATCATCAAAATCACCTACAAAATAATCATTTATAAACCCTGATAGATTTAGATTAATTTCATTCTTATAAAAAATCCCATAACTCAAAGTATCTTTATCATATCCATGAAATCTTGTGATGGATCTCAATTGTGACTCTTTGGGGTCTCTTTGTTATCTAACTTAAAGACTCATTACATATAAAATGTATATTCTTTAATATATGAGTTAAACTAGAATCATAATCATTTTATTGAATTGTAACAAATTTAAACTCTCACCATTAACAAATTTAGAAAATTTTCATCCAAGTTGAATGGGGGTAGACACTTTGTTTAACTCTTACATATCAAAAATATTCAATAGTTCTCTAGATTACATCTCTTAGGATAGGAAAATTAAATTTCCTCCTTGAATGACATGTAACATCAAGAAGTACCACATATCACCATCTATGGACATCTCAAACTATTAATTCATTTGTTAAGAAAATTATATTCATGAACATTCATCATCTCATGAAAATATTGATATAGTAAACATCTAAAATTATTACGAGTGAGCCTATTTTTGTTTCTTTTAGAATTTTTTTCGATATTTACATTAGATAAATTTATAGATTTAATGAAAATTTAAAACCTTGAATACCAAGATATTGGAGCTTAATTTAGGACATACAATTTCTTTTCTATATTTCATAATCATGAACCTTTATTTTTATGACCAAAAACTTCAGGTTCCTCAATATATACCTCCTCTTCTAGATTAAAATTTAAAAAGAAATATTAGACATCCAATTGGTATTTTGTTATTTATTATATACTACTTATATAAGGAACATTATGATGGATTACAATCTTGCAACAGAATCAAAGGTTTCTTAAAAATCTAGCCCTTCAATTTGTGAATAACCTTTACGTACATGTTTGGTATCATTTCTGACAACCTTGCCTTGATCATTCAAATTTCTCCTAAATACCAACTTTTTTCGAATGATATTCTAATTATTAGATCATGTAATATGATTCCATGTCGCATTGTTTTTAATCTGACTTAGTTCATCATCCATAGATTCAATCCATTCTTTAAATTGAAGGGCTATAAAAATTTATTATGGATCGACTAGTGAGATTAAATTTGATTGGTTTTATAACATCATCCTTATTATTGTTTTTTTACTTTAAAAAAATTATTTCCAATGATTTTTTCTATCTCCACAAGTGTCTATACTTTTTTGGTACCACTATTTTAACTCTCATCCACTTCCTCCCCCTCAAAAGTATGATCTAAGTAAACTTAAACAACCAAAATCTTATATAACACATTCTACTTAAGAACCCTGCTTTTTATTTTCATATAAATTATCAAAAACTACTTCATATGGATGATTATATGTAACATTGTTTTAAATAATTTTTAAACCATAATATGTCACTGTTTGTTAGAGAAAATTACTCAAGAGGGGGGTGAATTGAGTATCAAAAAAAATTTCTTGTAAAAAAGTATTCTTATGAAAGATTTCCCCAATATGGTTAAATACATCCCAGTTAGTCAATGTAAAATGGTTATGAATGTTTGACTATGTAAATAACTTCTTAGAGGATTGAATAATTCTTATTAATATTAATATCAGTTATTAATATTAATTTTAATGCTATTCTACTAAGATAATACAATTGTAACATCTTTCCATGATTAACTATCAATGCGAATTTAGTGATTTATGAATTATATAGTAAATCAGTAAAACAGAGAAGTCTAAATTAATAAGCACAACAGATAAGAAACAAGTGGTTTAGTATCAATTAGGGACGTAATACACTCCACTTGGTGATCACCTGACACCAAGAACTTTATATAAATAAACTTGATTCACACTTTGGATCGGGGTTAACAATAGTACACAAGAATGTACAGGTCACACAAGGACCCCTTCCACACTTATCCATGGGTATATTCAAGTGTAAAAAGATGTTTGAGTAAGGATATCTTGTATCCTTCAGTTTGATGCTAGAGACAAAGTGTGTTTTTTATACAGATACACACAATGCTTGAAACCTATAAAAATGATACAAAATAGAGATAAAATATTAATATAGGTTTAGAAATGCTCTGAGTGTTAGTCTTTCTAGATCTAGGCTTCTGAGATGAAGCAGATGTAGAAATCAAGTCCTCATATGGAAAATAGAGTGTCACACATTAGAAAGATCTGGGTTGTGATCTTCGTGATGTTTGACCGTACAAAGATGTTCTCAATTCTGGGATTGAAACATGCTTTGTGTTTTCTTCAGCAGCATCAAGTTTTATGTGACAATTCATTCATAAAAAATTCTCTAAGTGTATTCTTCGTTTTCATTCTCACGCTCGTTTTCCTCTCTTTTTTCAATCATGACACAATTTATTTTTTTATCTTGGAGTGCATGAGTTTGAGATGATAGGTTGAATGTATTTTGCATCTCATACCTTATACTAATAGATGATATGTCTACAAAGAAACATTAATTATGTCAGTGCATTTAAAATCTTCAAATATGACTGTTAGAGATTAAATTCAAAGAAAACAAAACAAATTAAGAAATAGTGTCATAGTATGTCATGGAAACAGTGTCTCATTCACACAGTGTCTTGATTTGTCATAGTGTCTTGTGGTCACGGTGTCTCATGGTCATGCTGTCTAAATGTCATGCTGTCTAAATGTTATGATCTTTGAATGTTCACAATGTCTGGAACACGATATCTAGTTCACGGTGTCAGGTTCATGGTGTCCCGAGGTCATGGCGTCTGCTTGTTCATGGTGTCTCGATGTCACGGTGTCTGCTGGTTCACAGTGTCTAAATGTCACTGTGTCTACTTTACAGTGTCTTAGACGAAGGAAAATATCTATATTCAAACATAATTAGTGATATTTATGGAATGAATTAAACTCAATCATTTGTCAGAGCAATCATTATAATGTAGATCCGGAGATAGTATATAGCCAAACTGAGTGTATATCACTTAAGAACATTGGGTAGATTTTAATAAACAACTATGCATTTTATGTGAGATAGATTATATATAGTTAACAAGTTTTATAGACTGAACATGATTTGTGATCATTAAAACACGATTAATACCATGAGGAGTCTAACAATCTCCCCCTTTTGGATGATCTCAAATCATGTATATTTAGAATGTATATATGTTCTAAAAATATAGTTTGAATATTCATATAACATATATAGAGTGAGTGTTCGCTTATAGATATTTCTCCACCCTTTGGGATTATCAAAAAGTAGAACAAAAAAGAGAAAGAAAGACCAAAGAGACAAGAAAAGTGCATAATGTATTAGAAAAAAACATTACAAAGAGGAACAAAAATGTAGAAATATTCCTATCCAGAGAAAGTAATCACTGTCCTTCTTCACTGGATGGTCTTCTCTTTTCCCTTAGCAGCAGTAGCAGAAGAGGAATCCATAAGAGTGTAGGTTGATGTAGAATAAGGGAGTGAGCAGGTTGATGAAGAATGCAAAGGAAGACATTCAAAGACAGAGGGAGCCAGTGTAGGTGTAGTAAAAGGTAAGGAAATTGTTGATCAAGGATCACATGCTTGATCTAACTTAGTGATTGATGAACATACATATATGTGGTGGCTAGAGAAGAGGTGAAATTAGGCAAACTAGGTCTCAAAGGGGAATTCGCATGACCAACAATGGCTGTACTCCATACATAAAAATAGGGTTGTGTAAGGTTGATAAAATCAGCAACGATCTCTCCACCATACTACATAGCATTCTCAAAGTCATCCTTATTTTCCATAGACTTATCCAACAGACGAGTGAACTCTGTGAGATTTTGGTCATGTATCTTGAAAGCTTGAATAACAGCAGGAATCATCAGATTTTCCACAAGGTATTTGATGTGATTGGCCATGTCAGTCTTTGAGAATATTCAGTTGAAGTAGAAATACCCTTTCATGGAAATTTCTTAATGAGCATCATTCAAAATTTATGAATGGATTTGGACCAGATAAACAACCTAATCATTGTTCTTGATAACTTCAGATAGAGAGTCTTTATTGAAACCACTAAAAACCGTCTGATTTTCCTCTTTGACCACTATTCTAAGCAGGTTACTGTCTAAGAAACATTGAGATGATTTTACATATTCTTTTGAAGAAGTTGCGGCTGAGGTGAGAGATTTTAGTTGACTTAGCTCCATTTTAAGGAACCCCATATACTCATCAGTGAGCTTGTTAAGATTAACAACAAGCTCTCGCATTTCTTTGACAATCTTTTTGTTTCTTTTTCTGACATTTTCAGCTAAGGAAGCTAAATGAGGTTGAATCTGAGAGACAAAATTATGTGGGGTTTGAGGAATAACAAGCTCCATATGATGAGAATCAAGTTCTGATCTCGAATTTATCACTTTATGCATGTCATCAATTATACCTCTTAAAGTCTTCACTTCATCACTAGCAGTCTATTTTCAACTATGACTTCATGAATCTCATGATGCATTTTGGGTTGAAAATTCCAAATATCTTTTTCAAAAAATAGTGAGGCATATCTCTCACTCAGATTTGTTACAAGAGCTGGTAGGGTATTCATGAGTTTTTCAACTCTAGGAAAAAGGGTAGCTCCATAGTCCTAAAGGTTATCTTTACACACCAAGGTTGGTTTTGGACTGGATGACATTTTTAACTGAAACATAGTGGAAAGGTGTAGACCTTTTATTGATACTTCCTAATATTCATTCACATCATAATAGCTAGGAAACTTATACCGAGTGTCTATAGGGATTGGATCCACCGGGTTTGGTACTTCAGTAAATTCCAGATTTGGGGGTTCCTCCCCCTCAACAGTAGCATCCTTATCAGGACTGAGAGACTTAGGCTCTTGATCTATTTCCATGAATTCATCTCTTAGTTCCTCACACATTTCCTATCTAGCCAACTGAAAATCTAGATTCATCCTTTCTTCAGCCGAAGGAATGACTTCAGGAACAAATTGTTCCACTGGGAGTTCCTAAAGGTCAGCTTCTTGCATAACAGTTAATTATTTTTCTATAAGATCTTCCATAGTATTATTTTCAGTTCCTTTGGAAACATATTCTATTTCGACCCTGGGTTTATCTTCTAGATTAAAAACATATTTAGGAGTGGGGAATTTTTCCCACTTACTAGATGAGGAATTGGAGTATTATCTTCCTTATCATAAACAATTTCCCTGGGAGGCACCACAATCTCTTCTTCTTCTTCTTCTTCAAAGTACTCAACAATTTCATATGGTTCCAACCGAGGATCAAAAATATATTTTTTTCTTTAGGGATGTTCCACTGGATTGAATTTTTCATAAATACTATCATTTTCTTCCACCCATTCCTTTTTTCAAGGATTCCAATTGATTTTCATCATCTTGATAGTTCCTTTTTAAATGAAGAACTCACAATACTTGATAACTTCTTCATTAGGTCCAACCATAACTTTTCCATTAATCATGGCTGAGATAAGCTGAGAATAAAATAGGGAGTTTGACTTGGATTTGTATTTGATCAGCTCACACATATGGTGTATGACATACTTAAAAAGGTTGATCTTATGCACATTTTTCATAAGATGAATTAAAACACATCCTGATATTTCAGTACATCAGAATCACCTTTTCTGGGGTTAATCAAGTTCTGATTAACCTTAAATAGAAGTCAAGATTCTTCATTCAGTTCAGCAGCAATGGCTCTCCTCTTGGTGCCATTTCTGGTTAATCATTTCAAAGCGTCTTCCAAAACAAAGAATTCACTAGAAGGTGGAGGTCCTCTCTGATAGTCCTCATAGATGCTTTCATGAGGTATCCTAAGGCATACAACCTATAACCTCGAAGAGAATGTGCATATCTGGCCATTTATCCAGCTTCTCACAGTATAAACATCTTCATAATCAAAGGATAACTAAACATAGTGATAAAATTGAGCCACTATATTGGGGTAGATTAGTCTATCTTCCTTCAAAAACCATTTTAACCAGCCTTACTCTATTAAAAATTTAAAAAACAGAGACTTACTCGATAGAATCTACTTAGGGAATATCTTTATCTTAGGTACTACTACTTGGTTCAATATATTTGGATTAATAGGGCCTTCGGGTGCTAGCTTGGGTGTGATATTCTTCTTCTTTGAGCTACCTTTCTCAGGAGTCTATGGCGAAGATCCTTTCATCCTGGGCATTCAATGAAGGTTCAAGAGAGATAAGTGTTGAAGGGTTGAAGAAGGGTTACAAATTGAGTGAATAGAAGAAATATCGAGTGAAGAACAAGTGACACATCCTTTTTTATCATTTAGGAATACCAAACATCAGAAAAGTAAAAGCGCGGGAAGGTAAAAAAGGTAAAATGAGTAATTACCGCGATACAATATCTACTTTGTAAATAAAAATCATAAGGAATTTTTATAGTGAGACCATATCAGGACTTTATAGTGAGAGAGTGAATGAATTTTATGGTGAGATAATGAATGAAATTTATGCTGAGACAGTGACTAAATATTACGGTGAGACATCGACTGAGCTTTACGGTGAGACAATGGATGAGCTTTATGATGAGACAATGACTGTCAGACAGTAATCACAAAATACTACGAGACCGTAAACATGAAATAGTAAGATATAAAATGATAATATATAAAATAGTAATATATAAAATATTAAGACATTTACTTAAGGTTTATCATGCCGAGTTCATGTATGATGTAGTATATTCTTTCAGAATTTAATGGTTTGGTGAATATATCAGCAAGTTGATATTCAGTACTAATGAATTCCAAAGTGATATCACCTTTTTGATAATGATATCTCAAAAAGTGATGTCTTACATCAACATTCTTTGTCCTAGAATGAGAAATAGAATTTTTGGAGATGTTAATAGCACTTATGTTGTCACAATTTTTAGAAACATTCCTGAATTGATATCCATAATCTAATAATGTGTGTTTCATCCACATGATTTGTGCACAAAAACTTCTAGCAGCTATGTATTCAACTTCTACAGTAGATAATTCAATAGAATATTGTTTCATACTACACCATGATACTGGTGACTTTCCTAAAATGGAACATGTTTTAGAGGTGATTTTTCTATCTATCTTACAACCACCAAAGTCATCATCAGAATAACTAACTAATTCAAATGATTTTACTCTAGGATAGAACAATCCTAGATTGGTTGTATGCTTGAGGTATTTGAAAATTATCTTTAGATCATTTAAATGATATTCCTCTAGATTTTCTTAAAAATGAGCACACATACACACACTAAACATAATATCAGGTCGACGAGCAGTTAAGTAGAGTAAACTTCCAATCATTCCTCTATAAGTGTTTTGATCAATTGATTTTCCATATTCATCAATATCCAACTTACAAGTTCTACTCATGGGAGTGTCACTACTTTTAGTGCTATCCAATCCAAAACATTTTAGAATATCTCTAGTATATTTACTTTGAGTTAAAATAATATCATCATTATTTTGAAGGATTTGAAATCCGAGAAAGAATTTTTGTTCACCCATTAAACTCATTTCAAATTCATTTTGAATCCTTTTAGAAAAATAATAACATAAATATTTTCTTAAAGATCCAACGATAATGTCATCTACATAGATTTGAAGAACTAAAACATCATTAGAAATTCGTTTTTATAAAAAGGTTAGGATCATCTATTCCTTTTTTAAAAACTTTGGAAATAAGAAAAGTAATCAATATATAATACCAGGCTCTAGGAGCTTGTTTAAAACAAATAATGCTTTTGATAATTTAAAAAAATTATTTGGAAAATGGGGGTTTGTAAAACTAGGGGGTTGTTCAATAAAGACCTCCTCAACTATATACCCATTTAAAACTTCACTCTAAACATCGATTTGATATAGTTTAAAATTCAAGTGTGCAGCATAAGCAAGCAAGATTATGATGGATTCAATTATAGCTACTGGTGAAAAGGTCTCCTCATAGTCAATTCTTTCTTCTTGACTATAGCCTTGTGCAACTAATTTACCCGTGTTTCTAACTATGTTACCAGATTCATCTACCTTATTTATAAACACCAATTTAGTGCCTTTGGTGAATGTGTTCTTAGGTCTTTCAACTAGTTTTAAACTTTGTTCCTTTCAAACTGATTACTTTGTTCATTCATAACCATCCACCAATATTAATCATTGATAGCATCATTAATGTTTTTATGTTCATGTTGTGACAAGAAAAATTTATTTTCAACCAAATTTCTAAGAAAACCTCTAGCTTGAGTTCCTTTGTCTAGGTCTCCTACAGTAGCATCTAAGGGATGGTTGGTAAGAGTTATAACAGCTCTAGAAAAGGAGGGACTAGTGATTTTAGGTTCATAAACAGGTTCAGGTTCATTGTGACTTGAGTCTAAGGAATTTCCAGAACTGGATGTTTTCATAGATTCTTTCACAAAATGGTTTGAGGATTTTAATTAATGTTCATATTTGATACATCATCCTGCAGTTTTTCTAGAATGATTTTAGGCTCATGTGGATCTGTTTCATCAAATTTTTCATGGACAGATTCTTCCACACATTTAGCTCTTTTATTGAACACTCTATATGCTTTATTAGACATGGAATATCCTAAAAAGATACCTTTATAACTCTTGGATGCACATTTTTCAATATTTTCCTTAGTATTAAGGTTATAGACATTGCCACCAAAAACATTGAAGTAGTTAACTTTGGGTTTTCGATTGTTCCATAACTCATAAGGAGTCCTTTTATGAATAGTCTTGATCAACACTCTATTGATTATGTATCTTGATATATTGATAGATTCAGCCCAAAAATAAATAGGTAGGTCATATTCACTAAGCATTGTTCTAGAAATCTCTTGCAGGGTTCTATTTATTCTTTCTAAAACTCCATTATTTGAGGTGTTCTAGGGGCAGAAAAATTGTGAATATAACCATTTTATGAGAAAAAGGATTCAAAATCTTGATTTCAAACTCATGACCATGATCACTACATAGGGATTTAATTATAAGTCCACTATGATTTTCTACAGACATGGAATATTTAGTAAAATAAGAGCAGGGTTCACTTTTGTTTGCCAGAAAGAAGGTCCATGTATATCTAGAAAAGTCATCTACAAGATCATAAACATATTGCATCCCATTTAATCTAGAAACTCTAGATGGTCCACACAAATTCAGGTGCACCAGTTCGAGAGGTTGATAATTTGACACTTATTTCTTTGTTTTGAAGGAAATTTTGTGTTGTTTTCCTTTTTTATGCGGATTACACACTTTGTCATTTGGAAACTCATGTTTGGGTATGTCTTTAACTAAGCATTTTCTAATTAGCTTTCTAAGGGAGTGAATATTACAGTGTCCTCTTCTACTATGCTAAATCCAAGGCTCTTTATGGAATACACTTAAGCATGAAGAATTTTGAGAATATAAGGAATCTAAGTTAACAGAGTAAACATTTTCATTTCTTAATGCAAAGAATACTAATTATTCTTTAGAATTAAAGACATTGCATGAAACATTTTCAAATCTACCATGAAATCCTTCATCACATAATTGTGAGATACTAAGATGATTATATTTCAAACCATCAATAAATAGTACTTTGGAAATCAATATTGAGTTAGAGTTACTGATTTGGCTGAGGCCAATAATCCTTCCTGTGGCATTGTCACCAAATGTGACATGTACTCCATCTATTTTTATTAGGTTCTTGAAGCATGAGTATTCTCATGTCATGTGTCTTGAACACCCACTATCCAAGTACCATAGACTTTTACTAGAACTCTTTAAGCATCTTTCCTACAAAATGATCAAGAAAAAAAAGATTTTGGTACCCATACTTGTTTGGGTCCTGTAATATTAGTAATATGTGCTTTAGGAACCCATATCTGCCTCATAGGTTTCCTATACACATTATGTAAAGTATTTGAAAAAATAAACTCTATTTGGTCTGGAGAAACTTGAAACAATAGAAAGTGAATCATAACTTGAACTAGCTGATTTGTGTCCAGAATTGGGAGTAAAACTATATGTTCTAGATTTAGAAACAAAATTTGTTCTACCAAGGTTTCTTTTTCTAGGTTGATAACCAATTCCATTTTTTGTATTTATGGGAAATTTGTTTACCTAGAATTTGAGTACGAGTATTTTTCCTATTGGAAATCTTTTCTAGGTCATTCCTCAATTGCTTATTAGACATTTTTAATTCATTGTTTTTTTGAGAAGTTGAGCATTTTTCTCTTTTTTCAGTTGTGAGTCCAGATTTAACAATCACAGCAAGAGAATACTGTTTCCTCAATGATTTATATTTGTCTTTTAGTTCATTTCATGTTTCTTCAAGAATATTATAGAATTCAAATATTTCATCATTATTCATATGTTAATTTTCACTCTCATCTTTATAATAGTATAAATTATGTATAGGATATTCCAGTGTTACCTCAGATGTGTTTATCATAAAACACATGTTGGCTTTGTTAGATTATTCATGATGTGATGTTTCTGAGTCACTTGAAATGTCCTCAGAAGCACTCCAGGTTTCCTTCATGGCCTTTTTTATACTTCCTGTCCTTTTCCTCATATATCTTGTAGTAATTGAGCTTTAGACAGTCAACCTTGATATTTTATTTTCCCATAAATTCATAGAATACAATCTCATTAGTCTTGTCACTTCTCTTCCAATCCTTCTTCCAACTTCCTTTTTCGTCATATTTTCCCTTGAAGTTAGGCATTCGGAAAAAATTATTCTTCTTGTAAAATATCTTGAATCTTATAGATAATTAAGGCATATACTCATCACTGTCAGGTGATGATTATTCAATACTAGAAATTTCTATAGAAGCTTCCAATTTCCCTTTGTCTTTGTGTTTAGAAGTGGTGGTCTTGAATGCAACATATTTCCTTTTTGGTTCATCCTCCACTTCCATGTTGACTTTCAACTCTTCTTCATATATAATAAATTTTCCAATGAGTTATTTTATAGGTAGCTTTCTAATGTCTCATGATTCTCTAATAGAGATAGATGTTCCTCTCCATCTGTCAGGCAGACATTTGATAATTCTCATGATATGTTCCTTGGCAGTGACTTCTCCTCCAAGAGAAATCATTCTGTTTACAATCTCATTAAACCTAAGATACATGTCAGAGATAGGATCATCGGGTTTTATTTTAATGTTATCATATTTAATAGTATAATGACTAAGTCCCATTTCTTTTACACTAGATGTTCCTTCATGTGAGAAAGACAGGGCATCCTATATTTCATGGGCAGTTTTACAAGAAGAAATTATATTGAAATCCTCATATCCTAAGGAGCAGTATAAAGAATTAATATCTTTGTAATTTTTATAGTAGGTAATTTATATAGGTTCATCCCATGTGATTCTATCAGTATAAGGAGTATTATATTCATCTATAATGGAAGACCAAATTTCAAAACCCATACTTTCTAAATGAATTTTCATTTTAATTTTCCATTGAGCATAGTTAGTTCTATTAAAGAATGGTGGTCTGTTGGTTTCAACACCATTCAATCTAATATAAATAATACAAAAATACTATGAAAGAGATATAAATTTAGAATTAGTAGAAATTTAAAGATATTTAATGTAAAACTATAATCACAGTTGAAGTAGATTAAACAGAGTCTTAATAAACAACCTCTAATACCAAATGTTGTTTGGAGTAGATTACTCAAGAGGGGGTGAATTGAGTATCTTTTAACATTTCTAGTTAAAATGTATTCTTATGAAAGGTTTCCCCAATATGGATAAATATAGCCCAGTTAATCAATGTAATACAATTATGAAAGTTTGACTGTTTAAATAACTTCATAAAGGATTGACTAATTCGTAGTAATCTTAATATCATTTATTAATATTACTTTTGAAGCTATTATACAAAGACAAGACAATTATAACTTCTTTCCAAGATTAATTATCAAAGTGAATTTAGTGATTTCTGAATTACACAGTAAATTAGTAAAACAAAGAAGCCTAAATTAAGAAGCACATCGGTTATGAAACAAGTGGTTCAGTCTCAAGCCAAAACCTAATCCACTCCACTTGGTGATCACCTACCAACATGATGTTTATATAAATAAATGGGATTCACACCCTGGATCGAGGTTAATAATAGTACCTTGGATTATCTAGGTCACACAAGGACCTCTTCTATATTTCTTCATGTGTACAAACTACTAGGCCACACAGGGACCACTTCCATACTTATCAGTGTCTATATACATGTGTAAAAAGATGTTTGAGTAAGGATATATTATATACTTCAGTTTGATGTAGGATACAGAGTGTGTTTGTTATACAGATACACACACTACTTGAAATATAGAAAAATGATATACAACAGAGCTGAAAAACTATGATTGGTTTAGAAATTTTCTGAGTGTTAGTCTTTGCAGCTCTGGACTTCAGAGATGAAGCAGATGTAGAAATCAATTCCTCTTATGGAAAATAGAGTGTCACATGTTAGACAGATGTGACTTGTGATCTTCATGATATTTGACAATGCAAAGATGTTCTCAATTATGGTATTCAAGTATGCTTTGTGTGTTCTTCCGCATCATCAAGTTTCATGTGACAATTCTTTCTTCAAAAATTCTCTAACTATATTCTTCGTTGTCGTGCTCACGCTCATTTTTCCTCGCTTTTTCTATCATTCCATGCTCTCTTTTTTATCTTGGATTTCATGTGTTTGAGCTGACAGGTTTCATGTATTTTGCACCTCATACCTCGTCCTGTCATATGATATGTCTACAAAGAAACATTAATTATGTCAGTTCATTTAAAATCTTCAAATATGTCCATCAAAGAATAAATTGAAAGATGACAAAATAGATTATGAAACGGTTCCACAATGTGTCATGGAATGGTGTTTCATTCACATGGTGTCTTGATTGGTCATGGTGTATTGTGGTCATAGTGTCTCATGGTCACGGTGTATGAATGTCATGGTTTCTGAATGTTACGATGTCTGAATTTTCACTATGTCTGGTTTATCGTGTCTGGTTCATGGTGTCTGGTTCACAGTGTCTCGATGTCACGGTGTATGTTTGTTCACGGTGTCTCGATGTCACGGTGTCTTCTTGTTCACAGTGTCTCGATGCCATGGTGTCTACATCACGGTGTCTCAGTCTTAGGCAAATATCTGTATTCCGATTTAAGTAGTGATATTTATGGAATTGATTAAACTCAATCATTTTTCAGAGAAATCATTATAAAGTAGATAAACAAATAGTATATAGCCAAACTGAGTGTATATCACTTAAGATCATTGGATAGCTTTTACTAAACAACTGTACAATTGATGTGAGAAAGATTATATAGAGTTAACAAGGTTTATAGACTAAATAGGATTTGTGATCATTAAAACATGATTAATACACGAGGATTCTAACAATAAAAATTCTTTTCAACCTTTTATTCCTACACAAATAACCTTTCCCATTTCATAGATATTAAAAAAATATTCCCTCCTCAGCATTTTTATCAAAATTGAAAATTTTGAGTTTTAAATTTATATAAGAAAGGGACTATGAAACACACTAAATTACTCCATAATAGGATTCCCTTTTCACCCCATGTCATTATAATTCATTTTATAATTCAATATAAAATATTATATATTCTACATATGAACAGTTAAGCAAACATATTGTCTCTAATATAATTATGATAGACTATATTCCACTTGCACTATCCTTCTCATATATAAAAAGGGATCTTGTTATTTCGATCAAAAGAACCATTTTTTGGGGTTGTATATAGAGTATTATATTGATTATTTATCACATGTTTTTCAGTAAAGGATTCAAATTATATGACTTTGAACTCCTTCCCTTTTCCATATCAGGATTTCTTGATAAACATCCCTAACTCTATATTAAACGTCTTTATGAATGTTTTAAACACATCAACTACCAAAAGCATGTGTTTTAAAAACCTCACATTTATTATTTTGGGGTAATAATAAATAAATTTCATTAAATAATGATAACATTGTGTTTAAATTTTTCTCATGGGTCAATCCAAGTTTGAGTGTATCAACTCAGGAGTCTTGGTACATTGAATCTCTACTCCTTTAGGCCACCTTTGAGTAATTTTAACTTTATATAATAGTTAAAACATATATTATGTCACGACCCGTCCTCATGGCCCGTGTTGTGACTACCCCAAGCCTTCCTTCCATAGGCCAGGGGCTGGCGACTAGCACCAAGGCATAAATCCCGGTAAAAAGGGAAGGCATTGCCTTTGTAAAGTAAACCAAAAACACCACAGAACAAGGAATCAGAAGTGAACTCTAAGTAAAAACTGAGTACAACAGTAAGTGCGGAAAAGTAAGAGGGATAGTATACAAACCCAAACTGAAAGTAAAGTACAACTGGAAGGGAAAATAGCAACTGAAAAGTAAAGCCACAACGTCGAGCTGTCCACTGGAAATCCTACCTGAATGGTGGGTACAGATAGCCTCCACTGCACCTTAGGTCCAGCCGACTGCTCCGAGTACGTCCCGCCCAGTGGTCCACCTCCAGGTACCGTCCTGCTCCACAAGCCTCAACCATGATCAGCGCTGTCTGTCGTCTGAAACCAACACAATGTAGTGCGGGCATAGCTCATGCAGGGGTGAGTATAAGATACTCAGTAGGGACCCCGAGACCCCCGAAGGTCTCCTAGAATCCACAAAGGATAAACCACAAAGGAAAGATACAATCATGAAGTAACATCTGACACTGCATAGGTATATGCCCATACATATACCTAAGTCATGAATTCCAGTACACTCTAACATCCGAGCTCAAGTACAACCCAGTCCACACAGGAAAGAAAAACATAAATCCAGATAGGATAGCACAACACAATCCACATAGGAAAGCAAACAGGATTCAGCTCACACAAGTATACTTCTTCGTATGACAATAGAGATGATCAGATATATCCACTGATTCATCTAAGCTGTCGGACCCACAAAGTATTGATAGGTACTAACCCCTGCAATGACCCACAAAGGATCTGACCCACACATGATCGATAGGTAACTAACCCCCGCAATGACCCACAAAGGATTGATAGGTAACTAACCCCCGCAATGACCCACACAGGATGGGACCCACATAGGATCTGTAGGCGCTGGACCACACAGGACCGCTGAGCGCTGACCCACACAGGATCAGACCCACAAATGATCTGTTGCACTGACCCACATAGGATCGCTGAGTGCTGTAGTCGTCGCCGTCGAATCCACTGAGGATCTATGTACAGTCGACGTCATCACAGTCACAGCCAGCTCTAGGGTTCCCGCACACAGCAAGCTCGTTCGGGAGGTTCCGCTCCACGAGTCAAGAGGCTGATACATCAACTAACACAAAGTCCAGAGTTGATGTATCCAAAAGTTCTGTATCATCAACCAGAACTCAACGTCACATACTGCACGTCAATAGGACGCCCAGTCTGAGAGTTATTGGTTTTTTCGTTCCAGGGGCCCGGTTGGGTTTTAAGGCAAAACCAACCTGACCATACTCCACCTACGTCCAAACCTCGGGTGGCGTAAGCCAAATGATCCGTGTCACCTTGAGGAATCCAACAAAGTCGACGGTACGTCAATCGAACGTCCGGAGTTTAAGATATAAGCGTTTCCACTCCGAGGGCCCGGTTGGTTTCGTGTACGAACCAACCTGGACAAACCCAAAGTACTCCAATACCTTGAGTGCGATATACCAAAACGACCATCTCGATCCTAGGATCGCATCTCCGCTGACGGTGCGTCGATCGGAGGCCCGTAGCTCAAGTTATGACCAAAAGACCGAAAAGGTTCGAAAAAGGGGGGTCTGGGCCCGGACCGACCCGGCCCAACCCCCCTGGGTCGGCCCGAACCAGGTCGACTCGACACGGGTTAGGGTCCGACCCGGCCGGTGCGGCCCGACCCAACCTGGGTGGCCCAGCCCGGCCTGGCCGCAACCCGGCACAGCCGGTGCGGGCGCGGCCCGGTCGCCTGGTGGGTCGGCTCGGCCAGTTACGACCGAGCAGAGTTGAGGGCATGCTGCCCCCTCATGAGGGAACCGCGGCCCCACGTGGGGCCGCCCTTGCCAGCGGATGCGGCCGGGCCACCACGTCCCGGGCTCCTCCAGTCTCGCGCGGTCGCGGGATAGTGTTGCTTCCGCTGCGGCTGAAGCCGTTGCGGGTCCCTCCGGCGGCGCGCCGGGCGCCGCCGCCATCTGCCACCGGCACCGCCATGCCGGCGTGGCGCACTGGCAGGCTGCTCCGCGGACCACCAGAGATGTTCTGGTGGTCAGAAATTCGCGCCATCTTCTTCAAAGGTCCTCCCGGGGTCCGTTCTTCACTACAAGGACCTCGCATCGCCCATGCGGCCTGCTTTGTCGACGTCCGCCATTTCACACACCAAGAACGAAAGAAGCGGTGGGTTCAGACTTGTTCGTTAGTCCGCACCCACCGCGTTAGCGGTTTTAAAAGTCTCATAACAATTTGAATCATATGCCGCAGGTATAAATGACAAGGATTTAAAAGAATCAACCCCTACCTCAACGTCGTCGTCGATCGTGAGTTCATCGCGGAATTGACCGTCGTGGAAGGAGAGGATCGTCGCGTTGCGGAAGGGGCGTCGCTGTCGTCGCAGTAATCGGCATCACGTCGACGATCTCTGAGGGTTATAAACAAAAAGATTTAATTGCACCATTAAACCCAAGTTGAGGATAGAATTCAAAAAGAAAAAAAATAAAAGAACCTCAATCCCATACCTCAATCGATTGATGATCGAAGATTGTTGCGGGGAAGGAACGTCGCAGAAGAACGTCGCGGGAGGAGAATTGTCGGCGTCGCGGTACACGACGTCGCATCGTCGATGTCCGAGGGTTCAACATTCTTCATCTCCTTTCGTCGAAGGCCGGCGTTCTTCATCGGCGACGATGCATTCTTCGCGTTCTTCGCAAAGGAGGATGAAGATAGAGTTTCTCCAAATCCTCTCAACAAGCCACACCCAAGAAAAACATGCATTGGTCTTATTTTATTCTTATTCCAACAATTTGAAAAACAAGTTAAGAAACAAACCATTAATTCGATGAATTAATAGTAATGACTTAACTACCCAATTAATTGGGGCGTTTAGAAATTAAGAAAATGCATTATTTTACATTCATTTAAAAAGGGTTATTGCGGGTGCGTTACATAGAGGAAAATAAACAGTGGGGCTCGTACGGGCCCCACCTTACAAATATCCTACAAAGAGGGTAAGATATTTTGGGTTCCACCCTATCCGCTTCAACTTAGCTTAAGTGGCTTTAAGTGAAATAAAATAAAGTGTTGCACCACTTTTATTTTATTTCTTAACTTATCCCCAAAAATTAAAAACCACACCCGAGAAAACGCAACTCTGAAAAAGGCGTTTCTAAGAAAATAATGGCACTGCGATTCCATCGGTGCCCTCTAAATTTGATTCCGAGCACCGATTCAAAAGTTAGAAAAACCCACTCGTTCATTCACATAACGTACCTGAGCCAAACTTCGAAAAATGATTCTGGGTACACCGGGCCTCAGAATCAGGTACCTTCAGAAACTGCGTTCTTGTAAAATTCCAAAGAAAATTAAGAAAAAAAATTTCCTTGAATTTTATGGGTCTTTACATCACTCCCACCTCAGGTATTTACGTCCCCGTAATGATACATCATAAACTAGGGAATCAAATGTGGGTACTGAGCACGCATCTGAGCCTCCCAATACCAAGTGATCTCTTGGAGGTTCTCGTGCTTCCATCTGATGCGCACTAGAGGAATCGACCGTCCACGTAGGACCCGCTCCTGTCGATCCTCGATCTCTACCGAGACCTCCGCAAAAGTTTCCCCATCATCAACGTCCAGCTTCCCATGGTCAATGATATGCGATGGGTCGTACATGTATCTTCTCAGCTGAGATACATGGAAGACGTCGTGCACCCGGTGCAACTAAGGTGGTAGAGCCAGGCGATAAGTCACCTCTCTAATCTTACTGAGTACCTAGAATGGTCTGATGAAGCATGGAGACAACTTTTCGCCTCGTCCAAATCTCCGTAATCCACGCCGAGGTGAGACACACAAGAAGATGTGGTCTCCATCCTTGAACTCTAGTAGCCTTTTCCTCCTGTCAGCATAAGACTTTTGCCGGATCTGAGCTATCCTCATCCACTCTTGGATGACCTGGACCTTCTCTGTCGTGGCTTGGACCGTCTCCGGTCCCACAAGTGCTGACTCCCCAGAGTCTGTCCAGCACAAAGGAGATCTGCAAGGCCGGTCGTACAACGCCTCATATGGTGCCATCCCGATGGTGGATTGGTAGCTGTTGTTGTACGCGAACTCCACCAAGGGCAGGTGGTCCTCCCAGCTGCGACCAAAGTCGATGACACATGGACGGAGCATGTCCTCGAGAGTATGAATGGTCCTCTCCGTCTGACCATACGTCTGAGGGTGAAAGGCAGTGCTCAGACGTAGCTGCGTCCCGAATGCCTCTTGAAATCCCTTCCAATTCCAGGAAGTAAAGTGATAATATCGATCGGAGACGATAGATGATGGCACACCGTGAAGCCGTACAATCTCTTGAACATAGAGACGCCCCAATCTCTCCATTGAGCCCTACTCTTTGATGGGTAAGAAGTGAGTTGACTTGGTGAGTCATTCGACAATCACCCAAATGGAGTCATGGCCTCTGGAAGTGCATGGAAGTCTAGTCACGAAGTCCATAGATATCCCGTCCCACTTCCACTCTGGGACCTCCAAGGGCTGTACCAAGCCTGCTGGTACCTGGTGCTCTTCCTTCACCTGCTGGAAGGTGAGGCATCGAGAAATGAACTCTGCCACTACCTTCTTCATGCCCGACCACCAGTGCTGTCGTCTGAGGTCCTGGTACATCTTCACCACTCCAGGATGTACCACCAAATTAGAAGTGTGAAACTTTCTCAGCACCTCCTCCCATAAAGCAACTGGTACCAAGGTACGTCCTCTGAAAAGGACGTCGTGCTCTACTCCAAAGGAGAAACCATCAGGTGCCTGACCTGAGGATATCTGGACACGCCACGTCTCACTATCAACATCCCCACACTGTGCGTCTCGGACCCACTGCAGTAGCGGAGGAGTGACTGTGAGCGACTGAAGGAAGGCTGCCCCATCTCTATCCACGAAGGATATCTGCAAAGTGGCTAGCTGATCTGTCGCCTCCTCAAGTAGCTGAATGCCCGTCCTCCTGCTGAGAGCATAGGATACCACGTTCCCCTTCCCAGGAGTATATACTATCTCAAAGTCATAGTCCTGGTGGAACTCGAGCCGTCGCCGCTGTCTCAGGATCAGGTCCTTTTAAGAGAAGATGTACCTGAGACTGTGATGGTCAGAAAAGACTGTAAAGCACTCTCCCATCAGATAGTGTCACCATGTCTTCAGAGCGAAGACCACTGCTGCTAACTCCAGGTCATGGGTAGTGTAGTTCTGCTCATGCAGCCTCAACTGACGTGATCCATAGGCGATCACCGCCCGCTCCTGCATCAGGACACATCCGAGTCCTGTCCCTGATGCATCGCAGTAGACTACGCACCCTACTCCCTCCTCAGGCAACCTCAAGATAGGGGCGCTGGTCAATCTCTGTCTTAGCTCCTGGAAGATCTGCTGACATCTTTCTGAACACACAAAGGGATTCCCCTTATTCATCAAAGCTGAGAGTGGTTCCGCAACTCTTGAGAAGTCTAGCAAAAATCTCCGGTAGTATCCAGCTAGTCCCAAGAAACTCTATACCTCCATCACGCTCTTGGGTGGCTCGCAAGCTATCACTGCCTCGATCTTCGCAGGATCCACTGCAACTCCTGCCTCAAAGATGACGTGCCCCAAGAAGTGGACCTCACGTATCCAGAACTGACACTTCGAGTGCTTTCCATAAAGCTGGTGCTCTCGGAGTGTGTCTAGTACAACTCACAAGTGGTAGGCGTGGTCCTCCTCAGTCGTCGAGAATATCAAAATGTCGTCGATGAAGACCACGACAAATTGATCGATGTATGGATGAAAGATCCTGTTCATGAGGCCCATGAACATTGTCAGAGCATTGGTTATGCCAAATGGCATAACCAAGAACTCATAGTGTCCATACCGACATCTGAAGGCCGTCTTCTGCACGTCCTCGTCCCGAACTCTGAGCTGATGATAGCCTGACCTGAGGTATATCTTCGAGAACCATCTTGCTCCCTTGAGCTTATTGAAGAGGTCATCAATCCTCAGTAGCGGAAACTTGTTCCTTACTATCACCTGGTTCAGGCGACGATAGTCGACACAAAGTTTCAAGCTCCCGTCTTCCTTCTGGGCGAACAGTATCGGGGAAGCCCAGGGTGAAACACTGGGTCGGATGAAACCCTTGCCCTGTAGTTCCTCCAACTGTACCCGTAGCTCTCTAAGCTTAACGGGGGCCATCCAATATGCTGGAGTGGATATCGGGGCTGTCCCGGGGTACATATCAATATAAAAGTCTACCTCTCTGCGAGGAGGTAGTCCTGGAACGTCGTCCGGGAAAACGTCCGCATACTGATCCACCACTGCAGGAAAACTAGGACTCCGCATGTCAACTGATCCTAGGATGAGGCTAGACAACTAATGAGTGATGGGCTGTTCTCTCCTCTACGGAAGTCCATCCTATGCTGTGAAGGCTCCCTTCTCACCGGTGAAGGTGAACCTGCTCCCGTCGGTGCGTACACATCGCACCTTGCGCCTAATACAGTCAATCTAAGCATGGACTGTAGATAACCAATCCATGCCCAAGATGACGTCGTAAGGCCTCGACGCCACTACAAGAAAATCCCAACCGAAGCTCTCGCCTCTTAGATTAAGCTCACACTGCTATAACCAGTGCGTAATCGTCGAGTCTACTCCCGTAAGAGTCTCTAGCCGTAAGGATCGAGCCAAAGGCTCTGTCGGAATCTCCGAGCTCCGAAAAAGGGCAGCTGCTATGAAAGAGTGACTTGCTCTTGTGTCTATAAGAACTGAAACAAGGGTGGAATAGAAACAGATAGTACCTCGAATCATCTCGGGGGTGCCGTGGTCATAGGCCTCTACTTCCTGGAGCTGTGCCTGTCTCTGCCCGCCAGCTCCCGATGGTCGGGGTGGACCTCCTGGTGGTGGTGGTGGTAGAGCCTCAAAGCGTCGCCCACCACCTGTTTCTCGGCCAACTCTTATTCCTCGTCTGCGTGCTCCCTGCGGACCACCACGGTCGACCCTATACCTCTGCCTGGGTGGCCCCTCAACCGTCTGCTGCTCCTCAACATGGTGGGTCGGGCAATCACGAGCCATGTGGCCCTGGCCGCCGCATGTGTTGCACTGCCTGCCTCTCGAAAGACTGGCTCTGCGCTGTGTTCCCCGCACTACTGAGCCAGTGTCCTAAGGTCGTCTGCATAAGGTTTTGGTTTTCATGGACCCATGAATCATCTGTCGACTGCCTGCTGTAGAAGAGTCTGCTACGTGCCGCCCTGCGGGGGGTCTCGGCGCTGATGAAGGCTCAGCAAGAAAGCTATAGATCAAAAGGGCTCTCTCCAGTACTCCTGCCTGAGTCAGAATGCTGAGGGAGATCAGTGATGTCCTGATCTCGTGTCTCAATCCCTGCTCAAAGGTTCGGGCCTGGAGGAACGGGTCTCGTACCATGTCTGTCGAGTAGCACGAGAGATCGGTAAATCTCGTCGAGTACTGGGCGACCGTCAAGCTGCCCTGCTGCAACTGAAGAATCTCTTGGATGCGCACCGCATGGAGGGTGGCTGGGACGAAATCTGAGCAGAAGAGGATCTTAAAGTATATATAGAGAAGAGATGCCTCATCGTGCACCTGGAGTATCAAGCTCCACCATCGGCCCACTGCCGCGTGCAGTAGGCTCGCCGCGAGGATCACCATGAGGTCTGCCGGGGTCCTCACTAACCTGAAAACTCCTACCACTGCCTCTAGCCAGTCCTCAGCGGCCTGAGGGTCCGTCTCCCCGTGGAACCTGGGCGGTCGCTGGCGCTGGAACTTGTGCAGTGCACTAAGGCGACGTGCATCGTCAGCGGCTGGGGCTGGAAGCATCGGTGGCTCGACGGGTAAAGGTACCACCGGTGCCTCAGCTGTCAAAGAGCCCTGCACCGAGTCCTCGTAGTTCGGTGGGCTATCGTCACACTCAACTCTCGGAACCCTAGATGGCTGCCATCATGGGGCCATCCTGAAAAGAAACAGGTGCGCCACGGTCAAACAGTATAACTGGTGAGCTGACATAAAGTAATTACAAAGAAAACTTGAAACAGAAATGCAATCAATGTTTTCGTGCATTAAGTCGGAAATCAGAAGTCAGGGTCCTGGTGTACGGATACGTCGGCCGTCGCACCAACACTGGACTCCCCTAACTGATAACCACACCCAATACGCATAACACTATTTCTTAACATAGAAAAAGACCAGAGTCCCAATTTCTGTGTTAGAACCGAACTCCTCTGATACCAATTTGTCACGACCCGTCCTCGGGGCCCATGTCGTGACTACCCCTAGCCCGCCTTCCATAGGCCAGGTGCTGGCGACTAGCACCAAGGTGTAAATCCTGGTAAAAAAGGAAGGCAATGCCTTTGTAAAGTAAACCAAAAACACCACAGAGAAAGCAAGAAGAAGTAAACACTAAGTAAAAACTGAGTACAGTAGTAAGTGCGGAAAAGTATGTGGGCCAGTATACAAACCCAAACTGAAAGTAAAGTACAACTGGAAGGGAAAATAGCAACTGAAAAGTAAAGCTGCAACGTCGAGCTGTCCATTGGAAATCCCACCTGAAGGGTGGGTACAGATAGCCTCCACTGCACCTCGGGTCCAGCCGACTACTCTGAGTACGTCCCGCCCAGTGGTCCACCTCCAGGTACCGTCTTGCTCCGCAAGCCTCAACCATGATCAGCGCTGTCCGTCATCTACAACCAACACAATGTAGTGTGGGCATAGCCCGTGCAGGGGTGCGTATAAGCTACTCAGTAGGGACCCCAAGACCCCTGAAGGTCTCCCAGAATCCACAAAGGATAAACTACAAAGGAAAGATACAATCACAAAGTAACATCCGACACTGCTTAGGTATATTTCCATACATATACCTAAGTCATGAATTCCAGTACGCTCCAACATCCGAGCTCAAGTACAACCCAGTCCACACAGGAAATCAAAACGTAAATCCACCCAGGATAGCACAACACAATCCACATAGTAAAGCAAACAGGATTCAACTCACACATGTATACTTCTTCGTATGACGATAGATATGATCAGATATATCCACTAATTCATCTAAGCCGTCAGACCAAAAAGGATCGATAGGTACTAACCTCCGCAATGACCCCCAAAGGATCTGACCCACACAGGATCGATAGGTAACTAACCACTGCAATGACCCACAAAGGATCTGACCCACAAAGGATCTGACCCACAAAGGATCTATAGGTAACTAACCCCTGTAAAGACCCACACAGGATCAGACCCACACAGGATCTGTAGGCGCTGGCCTACACAGGACCACTGAGCGCTGACCCACACAGGATCGGACCCACAAAGGATCTGTAGCACTGAACCATTTAGGATCACTGAGTGCTGTAGTTGTCACCGTCGAATCCACTGAGAATCTCTCCACAGTCGTCGTCGTCACAGTCGCAGCCAGCTCTAGGGTTCCCGCACACAGCAAGCTCGTTCGGGAGGGTCCGCTCCATGAGACGAGAGGCTGATACATCAACTGACACAAAGTCCAAAGTTGATGTATCCAAAAGTTCTGTATCGTCAAGAGGAACTCAACGTCGCAGACGGCGAGTCAATTGGACGCCCGGTCTGAGAGTTATTGGCTTTTTCGTTCAGGGGCCCGATTGGTTTTTTAGGCAAAACCAACCTGACCATACTCCACCTACATCCAAACCTCGGGCTGAGTAAGCCAAAATATCCGTCTCACTTAGAGGAACCCAACAAAGTTGAAAGTACGTCAATCGGACGTCCGAAGTTTAAGATAAAAGCGTTTCCGCTCCGAGGGCCCGGTTGGTTTCGTGTACGAACCAACCCGGCCAAACACAAAGTACTCCGAAACCTTGAGTGCGAATTACCGAAACGACCATCTCGATTCAAGGGTCGCATCTCCACTGACGGTGCGTCGATCGGAGGCACGTAGCCCATGTTATGAGAAAATGACCGAAAAGGTTCGAAAACGGGGGGTCAGGGCTCGGACCGACACGGCCGGCACGACGCGGCCCGGACCGACCCGGTCGGCGCTGCCCGGCCCGGCCTGGGTGGCCCGGACCGGCCTGGGCGCGACGCGACAAGGCCGGCGCGGGCACGGCCCAGTCTCCAGGTGGGTCGACTCGGCCAGTTACGACCGAGCGGAGCGGGGGGCGTCCTGCCCCCACGTGAGGGAACCGCGGCCCCGCGTGGGGCCGCCCTTGCCAGCGGACGAGGCCGGGCCGCCATGTCCAGTGCTCCTTTGGTCCCGCGCGGTCACGGGAGAGCGCTGCTGCTGCCGTGACTTCAGCCGTGGTAGCTCCCTCCGGCGGCGCGCCGGGCGTCGCCGCCATCTGCCACCGACACCGCCATGCCGGCGCGGCGCGCTTTTGGGCTGCTCCGCGGACCACCAGACCAGTTCTGGTGGTCAGAAATTTGCGTCGTCTTTGCCAAAGGTCCTCCTGGGGTCCGTTCTTCACTACGAGGACCTCGCATCGCTCGTGCGGCCTGCTTTGTCAACGTCCGCCGTTTTGCACACCATGAATGAAAGGAGCGGTGGGTTCGGACTTGTTCGTTAGTCCGCACCCACCACGTTAGCGGTTTTAAAAGTCTCAGAAGAATTTTAATCATACGTTGCAGGTATAAATCAGAAGGATTTAAAAGAATCAAACCCTACCTCAACGTCATCGTCGAACGTGAGTTCATCACGGAATTGACCGTCACTGAAGGAGAGGATCGTCGCGTCGCGGAAGGGGCATCGCTGTCGTCGCGGTACATGACATCGCGTCGACGATCTCTGAGGGTTATAAACACACAAATTTAATTGCACCATTAAACCCAAGTTGAGGATAGAATTCAAAAAGAAAAAAATAAAAGAACCGCATTCCCCTACCTCAATCGATTGATGATCGAAGATTGTCGTGGGGAAGGAACATCGTAGAAGAACGTCGTGGGAGGAGAATCGTCGGCGTCGCGGTACATGGCGTCGCGTCGTCCATCTCCGAGGGTTCGGCGTTCTTCGTCACCTTTTGTCGAAGGCCAGCGTTCTTCGTCGGTGATGATGCGTTCTACGCGTTCTTTGCGTTTTTCGCGAAGGAGGATGAAGATAGAGTTTCTCCAAATCCTCTCAACAAGCCACACCCAAGAAAAACATGCATTGGTCTTATTTTATTCTTATGCCAACAATTTGAAAAACAAGTTAAGAAATGAACCATTAATTCGATGAATTAATGGTGATGAATTAACTGCCAAATTAATTGGGGCATTTAGAAATTAAGAAAACGCACCGGTTGACTTTCATTTTAAAAGGGGTTTTCGCGGGTGCGTTACTTAGAGGAAAAGAAGCAGTGGGTCTCGTGTGGGCCCCACCCCACAAATATCTTACTAAGAGGGTAGGATATTTTGGGTTCCTCCATATTCGCTTCAACTTAGCTTAAGTGGATTTAAGTGGCTTTAAGTGAAATAAAATAAAGTGTTGCACCACTTTTATTTTATTTCTTAAATTAACCCCAAAAATTAAAAACCACACCCGATAAAACGCAACTCCGGAAAAGGCGTTTCTAAGCAAATACCGGCGCTACAATTCCATCGGTGAACTTGAAATTCGATTCTGAGCACCAGTTCAAAAGTTAGAAAAACCCGCTCATTCGTTCACTGAACGTATCCAAGCCAAAGTTCGAAAAATGATTCTGGGCACACTGGGCCTCAGAATCAGGTGCCTTCAGAAACTTCGTTCTTGTAAAATTCCAAAGAAATTAGGGAAAAAAAATTTCCTTGAATTTTACGGGTCATTACATATTATGTTTCTATTATGAGGTGATATAGGTACCTCATGATATATAACTTGAATAATTTTGTCACTATTCAATGAAAAGGATAACTTCACCTCCCTTACCTAAATTTATTTCCACCATTTAAACTCAATTAAAAAGAGCCTTTTGAATATCTAATCCAAAAGGTATTTTCACATTTCCTCTCACCAAAAGTTATTATATTCCAATATTTGATTATATTTATTACAGACATATTTTTATTAAAAATAATGTCATTCTGATCATCACACTAATGATTATGTTTGTGATCACCAATATATAGGAAATCTTTTGATTATAGTTTTTTGGGACTCTATTTCAGGTGAAAAAAAACCCTTAATCATTAAACTGGATTCATTTAAAAAATTACTATAACACCACAAGGTTATTATATATATTTTTCAGATCTTTTTACCCCAAATAATGTGTGATGAAAATGCATCGCCAAGGATCCAAGTCATTCCTTTTTTACTTTCTTTGAGAGCCATATCCATAACATGTGATTTATCACCCTTTATTTTCTACAACATCTCTATATTATTATTCATATATTATTGTTCACCTAGAATGATGGGGATAAAAATTTATACATGGATTTATTTCTTTTCATATCATCCAAACATCCTCTCAATCCCTATAGACCGACTTTTTATAGGCATTATAAATGAGTGCACATTATATGTTTTCCTTTTCATGGATATGTTGCTTCAATCATCTGAGTGGCCCCCCATAAATTTTGGTCTTCTTAGAATACTAGGAAGATAAATTTTATATGATAATAAATATATCTTATTTCAATATGTTCCAAAACACTAGAAATATCCATTTAAATTGGATCATCCATAATATTATTAACTTTGTCTTTGAAAACCTCTTTACACTCTTAATGCAATATAAAATTTATTCTACATAGGTTTTGGGGAACCTGAATTATTTGAAAACCTCTTTACCATCATAATTAATCCTTTTATAATGATAAATCACCATCCAATCATGATACTTATGGATTTTATCCTGCTTGACCACTTTCACTTTGAGGTGACTTATCTCCTCAATGTGATTTTTCTCTTTACCATATAAATCATCTTTATTTATATTCAATCTATAAACATCCAAAATTAAAGTTTTAAATTACTTATTTATTCAAGTGTTTCTTTTAATATTGAATTCATGTTTTGTTATCAACATGTGAGTCATACAGGCTTTATATTCCTCCTCTTCTTCATCACTTGAGATATATCCTTTACATTAAACATGTTTCATTATGTTAGTGTTTCTTCTATCACAATAGTTCTATGATTTATCACTTGATTAAGAGTTGTATTCTTCATTATTACTTAGTACATTTCTTATAGTTTTGTTTTATATCTTCCTCTTTTCTTTATTAAATTTTTTATCCTCTACCATATTTACTTTTAGACTTTTCTAGAAGTTTGTCTTCATATAATTTATCCTAAAATTAATTTCTTTTTATTAATTATTGGAAAATCTATATTAAATTGTAAAATAAATCCACATACTAAACATTTTTGTAGAAAATGTTATTTTTTTCATTTCCTATCATGAGACTATTAGATATGATATCTATGAGTTTTTTTATCATTCAGTGACATAATCATTATTTCCATTCAAGTCACTTGAGGGTCATCCTACATATATTTGATCTTTAATTTAATCAGGGATTTAATCTCCTCGTAATATTTATTAAATAAGAGTTATTTTATAATTTCAAAATTCAAGTGAGTATTGTGAAACTCATCATGATAAAGATCTTCCTTATCCTCAAGGGATAAAATATTTGGGTTAAATCATTATATAGAACTCATATATTCTTTTATAAACATAGTATAATATTCCATATTTTGTCAATTTAATTTGATAAGACTAACAATATCACTATACTTAGTCAAATAGTCATTATTTTTTATCCTTTTTCATTATAAAATCTTCAAACCTAGCTCCATAAACCTAAAATTTGTATTCTTCGATCTTGATGTTTCCTTCAATCACGATCTCAATTTTATCCCACCATTTATATGGATATATGATACCCATCATTTTAGCATATAATATTTCAAGAAATTATGATAATATATCATTATTTTCCTTCCCATGTTTCTCAAGGTTCCTTTTATTAGAAACATTCATAACCCTATATGTAGGTTGGAGTAAAATAGAACGTGGTGGGCTGATTTTTTTTTTAAATTTAAAACTAAAAGATGTTATGTAATTTCATTATACATTGACCTAATAAAGTAATGTTTAATATATCAATAAACATATTTAAGTCAAATTAGTTATCCAAGAGAAAATAATAAAACAAAAAGTATGGAATATTTATTTGAATGTATTAAGTGATTGATCTATTAAATGATTAGAAGAAAAAAAATAAACAAATAATGTCAACTGTAAATAGGTTAATAAATTTGTTAAAGAAGTTCAGAAATATAAAAAATATGAGACCTTATGTATCCTACCTCAATGGTTTGAGGAATTGTTTTAAATATATTCCTTTACTATAGAGGTAGATAAGAACATGAAAAGAACACCAAAAAATGGTTTTAGTAGCTACCAAGAATACCATAAAAGGACCCTTGATTTTTTTAGATTTCAAAGAACATGAATAGAAATATCCCTTGTTTTTAAAAGTGGACCAAGATCCCTAAGAGAGAGAAAATGGGAAATGTTCTTAGGTAAAAACCATTTGAATAAAATATATTAATTATTTTGAAATATAGACATGAGTAAAATTGAGAGAATGAGAGATCTATAATATGGATATCAAATAATTATAATAGAAATTAAATATATATCTCAATAGGAAGAAAAAAAGTAGCTGATGCTTTTTTCCATTTTTTTGGATTGATGAAATCCTTAATTTTTTGAAGTTATAATTTCCAATCCATGAAAGAGTTTTATTTATTTCATTTGGGATTATATGTTTTTAGATAGAGAAGTAATTGTGTCATGAGATCCATTTAATACCACCATCAATGTTCATTATGACTTGCTAACTTAACTCCACTGGCTAGCTGCCTGATGCCACCAGCTTGCTAGTGAAATTTCTATACACATCCTCCCTTATTCTGACTCCACCAGGTATCTTGTAAGATACATATATGAATCTTGGATTTCTTTAAATCAATTGATTGGATGGTGAGATCCACAAACATTCTAGTGGGATTCCTAATGTTACAGATGGTTTTAGATGCTCTATTAGATAACCAGTGGACTTATTATGACAGTATGGTGCTTTCAACATGTGTTGTATTCTCAAAATCCCTTCTACACATGTTTTGAAAATTTTTATTGGTCCATGAAAACAGAAATTCATTCCCAAACATATCTTTTTAAATTCACCAAATGATAATTTTTTAATAACATACCAATTTTTTGTGATCATTAAAATACATGAAATAGAGTGAGGAATGAAAATATCCTACTATTTGATGACAAAAACATCTATAATAGCCCAAATAAAAATTAAAAAATAATTCAATATTTCATAATTAAATTTAAATGTGATGATAAAATCATTTTTGAAAACCCAATAGATTAAAACAATTGGATTTTAAAAATCATTAACACAATGAAATATCAATTCAAATAGAAAGTTAAATTTATACTAAAATGAATTTATAACATACATTTGAATCCATAATTCTCCCTATTTGTGAAAAAATAAAGAAACACATAACCAAATACTTTCCAAGAGTTTCTCCCCCAATTTTAAAATGATTAAAACTAAAAAATATTATAAATAACAAAAAGATATCAAAAAATTTCTCTAAAACCCAAAACAAATACCCCTTTATTATTATCAAATGGGACATGTAATTAAGGTTATATAAAAAATATATTTTATTGATGTGAGAGTAAATGATATATTAGGATATGAATACTAAAATTGAATTTGAAACTTAAAAATTTTAATTTTAAAAACAAAATAGATTTTCAATAAGCTCATTTTTTGAGGGTTTGATCCCCCACAATTAATTAAATAAAAATAATAGTCTAAATATCAATAAAACTCTAGATTTTAAGGAAAAAATAATTAATAAAATCTTTAAAACATGAATATTTTTGGCAACATAAGAAATTTAAAAGAAAAATTAAAAGTCTAATATATTGTTAAGGTTAAGTATGATAATTTGAAACATATATAGCTAAATACATATTTTTTTCAAACCAACTGTGTATTAAGGGCCCAATACTCATTCCCAATGAGAATATTGGATTAAAAATCCAAACAACCATTTTTTTTGTTAATACCTCTTATCTAATATATTCCATAACCACACCCACTTATTTGTATCCAGACGTGAATGTTTTTTATGAGAATATTACACTCACTTCACTTTTCCAAACTTAATGGAATGTTTGAAATATGTTAAAGACTAAAATATTTTGAAATAAAATCAATATTTAAAAATTATTTGAAATAAAATCATTGTTTAATTTTTTTTAAAAAAAATCATGATTTATTAGAATTTAAAATAAGTCCAATATTAAAAATATAAACTAAAGAGATAAAATATACTGAAATTATTTCAAAAGAAAAGAATATAAATTTTTCAATTACATAAACTTTTTAAATAATTTAAAATTAATTAAATATAAGATAATTTGAAATATTTCCAAAAGATGAAATATTTTAGATCAGATATCACGATGAAATTAAATAATTTTGAGATATCAAAGAAATATTATAAAATAATTTTAATAATAAAATAATTTCATTAACTACATAAATAAAACCATTAAAGAAAACAAAATTTTATTTCCCCTTTTAGGAGAAACTGATACATTATTCCCTTATAAAAAACTCATGAAAAAGTGTTAGAAGAATATATCTTATATAACAAAGAGATCTATACATAAATATTAAAACACGAATTCAAAGGAAGTAAAATTCATAAATAGGATTTCATAAATAGGATAAGATACTAATAATGAGAAGAAAAATATTCCAAAAATGAAATTTTTATTAAAGTAATAAATCAATAATATATATCTATAATAAAAGAGTGAGGGAAATAAATAATGACATGGATCATAAATTACGATAAATAAAGATCAATATATTTTAAATATCACAAGATAAAAAATTCAATCCAAATAATAGAAAGAAAAAAATAAAAAATATGATAAAATAATTTTTGAAAGAGAAAAGATATCTAAGTAAAAAGATGACACAAATCAAGAATTTTATAAATTAACTGAAAAAATTATTAAAAAAGTTTTTTTAACAAAAAATAATTTAAAACAATATCCATTTAAACGAATAAAATCATAAAATAAAAGATCAATTAAAATTTGTAAACATATTAAAATGAAATAAATCGAAACAATGATCATGAATTCCCTAATAAAAAATTTAGTGACATAGAAAAACCATAAGCATTATTTTTAACCACATTAAAAAAAATCATTGATAAATTTAGAATTTGATAAACTAATAGAACTGATTACATTGATCTTACTTATCGAGTTAAACATGGAGTACCCACTACACATGTTTCTTGACAATCATCTATTTGAGTATAAATAATCTCTATGTGGTTTTTTCTTAAGACACCCTTTCTAGAAAATAAGAAGATTGGAGAATTTGTAAGAAAATATTTGGGACCACAATTTGTAACCAAAAACTATTTTGGGATCCAATCTTGTTTAAAATGTGGATTTCCATTAAAATTTCTAAAAAATCATTAAAAGGGATATTATTTTAGTTTTTCCCACCATAACAATCATCATTAAAACCACATTCATAAATGAGATTCCTAGTCTTTAATAAATAATCTAAAAATTTATCCTGAGATCACCAATTTAAAAAATTGGAAGTATTTTCAAAGGAACATGCTTTATTTGAATGATCGAAAAAATGAAATTTTACATGTCTTTGGGAACCAAAAATTTTATTTAGATTATTCCCACCTTGGGTTAATTAACAATAAATTTCATGAGATCCTTAAAATTTGATTCTAATTTTTCAATAGTAGGTTGTTCTTTTAATTTAAATGAGAAATCAGTTTTTTATTTATAAAATTGATTCCTTTCAAGAAAAACTCGAATATGTTTGTTTTTATTTCTTATAATTTTGTTGTTTGTTCACAATATTTTTTTTAATTATGTATAATAACTTTTTTTAAAGAACATGAAGAGGTGGAACTATTATAATGGGAAGAACTAAGCTCATCACTTACCTAAATTTCATCCATGAGACATTTGGAACTTCTATAACTTGAGTTAGATGTTGAGTTGGAATCATAAATTTATCTATATGTAGAATTATTGATGGGTTTTTTTCCCTTCCTCTTTTCATTTTTTAGAAAGGGGAAATCCAGTTTAATGTGTTAATTTTCATTGTAATGATAAAAAGTTACCTAATATTTTTTCATTCATTGTCCTTTTTATCATGATGTAATGATCCCTTCTTTTTCACGGATTTCTTAATTTCATAGATATTTGGTCAGCCTTGATATCATTTTTGGATGATTAATTATTAATTTATTTAAAATCAATTATCCTTTTAAATTCATTGACATACTTAGATTAGTTTTTAGCTTGTCACTTCGTTGTAATTCCATAATTTAAGAGAGAACCGATGAGTTCTTCAACTTCCACATTATTGATATCTATGGATTCTTGGATCGTCATGAAAATGGGTGACCAATTACTTGGTAAGAATGAAATTATTTTATTCACAATAATTTATATAGCAAGAGTGTCCCCAAGATATTTTATTCTATTGAATATGTCAGTAAAATATTTAAATATATCATTAATTGATTCATTATGAATCATATTAAAACATTAAAAATATTTTCTATGATATAATGTCTAGTAACATTCACTAAATTAGTTCCTTTATTTGTAAATTCTTATAGTTTACATATTTTAGGAGTAGTTTTTCAAGTATAAGCAAGATTAAATTTATTTACATCTAAAAGAAAATGAAGATAATTCATGTATTTTATTTCTAGTTAAAAAGTATCAATATAATTTGGAGTTTGTTTATATTATATTTTTTTTATAGGAGTAAAACCATTCATAATAATTTACCAAATAGGATATAAAATGATTCTATGAAAAGTATACTTGTGGAATTAATAATTACTATAGTTGGTTCCATCAAAGAAAAAGGTATAACCCATTATGTGTCTTTCAAGAGACCTTTGGTGTGAATGACTGAATTTTTTTTTTAAAAATCATTTTTGAAATTGATTCATATTTTTGATGATAAATTTAGAAACAAAATGTTCGATTTTTTTGAAATAATGATTAATACATAATTATAAAAACAATTTGCAATAATAATTATAAGGCCCTATCCATAAAAATTACATAATATTGAGTTTATTCAAGAATTTACATACATTAACATTGAAGATATTTTTAGGTTTAAAGTTTTATATAATTAGTCCATCATTAATACATAACATCCCATAATCATTTAGAGGATACTACCAAAACAATATCTATTATTTTTTAAAAAATATAAAACTTTTTAAAAACAAAACCGGATTTATTTTCTTGATAAAAATATTCCTAAATAATTCCTTAATATTACCCCTCCCTTTACTAGGATTAAAAAAATTCAAAAACTTCATATAAGCACAAACATATTATCAAGGGATATTAAATAAGGAATGAAACCGTTAGTCGATGAATATTTTAAACTCATGACTTTTTTGAAAATATCAAACTTTTCACCCATAAAAACATACCTCATGAAATCATATGATTCCTAAAAATATTTCGTATAAATAATAAAGCATAAAGGTATCTTGTGGAATCCATATCATACGTACATTGCAGTTTTCACAGCTATAAAAGGAGTAACCTTCACGATTATGTTTGGATTACCCATCACAGTATATTCCCTAAATCCTTTTAGATAAAACTAATCATTTAAATCAATATCAGTATCCAATGCATTAGAGATCTATGACAGGATCACCTTCCCTCGATTTATCATTGAACCATACATATAAATAAGCAATTACCAAGATCTAAAACATAACACATAAATCATGCATAAAGGAAAAATAACATTTCCACATTGCAATCATAATATATTATTTGAAGATATTTACAAAATAAATTCCTTTTAAAAACCATTTTCAATAGAAAAATAAATGTAAATGGATTATTTTATTTATTTTTCTTTTAATAAAATTAAGGCTTATATAGGAATACAAATATTAAATAATGGTTAAAACGACAAAGAATTTATTGCCTCCATATACATTAAGAACATTCCTTTTTTTATTTTGTACGAAATGTAAAACACTCCATATAAACGTTTTCCTTAAAAATCTTAATTAAATTCTATATATAAATAAAATATTAGATATTAGAAATTCATTTCCAACGTAAGAGTTGAATGAAATAACCATGAAGTAGAAATTTGACCAAAAGAATGGAAATTGGGTTAAGAAATCAGCTTACATCGAGTTTCACTCATCCAATATACTATTTATATTATGAAATAATAAAATTAAGTTAATTTATACTTTCTTGAGAACCACTTTAAAGTTTATTATTCATTTTATATCACTTATTACCATGTTATAACAATTACATTACTATTTACGTTCATTTTGGATGTTTTTTCAATATTCGGTAATTGAGTGGAAAATAAACTTGGTATGATGTCAATAGTACATGAGATCATAAGTAAATTATCTCCAGAATAGAAAATTATATAAATATATTATATATTAGCTAGATATTTATTTATAATAATATTTTATGTCAAACTAAAAACACCATTCATGGAGACGGTTGGTCATATGTACGCAGGAACACTATTTTGATTTTTACTATCATATTGAAATAGAAAAATTAAATGAAAAGTATATTAAATTGTATACATATATAATATTATTAAAAAACCATTTATATTTCATTAATATCATATAATTTTTCTAAAACAACCATTATTACATTCCACGTGATGTGTGAACAGGTCACATCATTTTGAGGAAGTCATAGTCTACACGTCCCCAAATGCAGTTGTCATATAACAACAATATGGAAATCCTGAAGGTATGTTTAATATAATAATTAAAATTATTTAATAGTTTATAATATAAATATTTAAAAATTATTTAACCTTAAAATTATTTTTAATACTAGCCATGAATGCAATAATGGAAAAGGAACAAAACATTATTCATAGAGTTGATTAACCGAAATAAAATGGACTGCAATTTTTTTTATTTGAATAATAGGTGATGAGAAAAGAAATGTATATGATATATTTCATCAAAAAGATATAAATACATTATTTCAATTATGTTGGAGTTATAATTCATTAATGTATTAATTATGTGACGAGACAACATAAAAAAGAAAAGAAATTAAGAGAGGTACGTTGAGAAAATTACCTCTTGAATATCCCCTCCTTGAAAGACCCTTGAGGACCTTGGATTTGGACTTTTGGTGAGAGAAGAAGCAATTGGACATGATTAAAGTGAGGAATAGAGGTTTTTTTAGATATTTTAGGATCTAAAAGGCTTTTTGGGTCGTAATAGGGAGGTGGAGTGGTGGTATTTATACATAAACATAGGTGGGTTTAAGTGATTAAATTATTGATTATTTTATATTAAAATCTAACCATATAGTAGTGGGATTAAATTCTAATAAATTTGTAATTAATGTTATATATTCTGTTATGGTGTGAGAAACACCTCAAAAAAACATTTATTTTTTAGTTTTTAGGTATCTTAAGTTTTTAACTTTTAATTTTAACCATCGTCAAAATATTACTTTTACTATGTTAAACAATTTTTTTACTGTGGTTATTTTTTTATACCTAAAACTGAAATTTAAATTAAAAAATAATTTAGAACTTCTAATTCAAAATATTTAATTCATTTTATCTAATTCAATTCACATAATAGTGAAAATTATATTTAAAATTAATTCCGCACACGAAACTAAAAAGTAGGTTTTTAAAGTGAAATATTCAAAAGATTGAAATGCTTTTATATGTAATTTCAATTTAATTGATTATAATGAAAAAAATTGGATTAAATAATAAATAATTAATAGAAATATAATTTAAGACCAATTAAAATGCTAATATAATAATTTAAATAAGTTAGATGAAAAAACAGTTATGAATTTAAGTGTATTATTTTCACTATTCATTAAAATATGAATGTTTCTGAAACATAAAAAAGAATTTTCGAAAATGAAATTTTATATTCCTATTTCGAAGAAGACAATTATTCTTATAGAACATACAAAGGTGTCAAAAACATGATTTAAAATGGTTTCACCATCAAAAGATGGTAAGACTTCATTTTAAAAATATTAGAGCTTTTATGCCAGAAATTTGATTTATTATTATTTGAGGTCCATAAAATTTATTAGAAGAATTAAAAACTATTAAAAACCATGTGGAAACATAATATAGTCATTTATGTTCATTCTCACCAAAACTACGTCTAGGCGATAACTACCATTTAAAGTAATAATATTAATAATGTATTATTTTGTTTGTACAACTCACTCTTGTGTGCAACATAAGATTTCATAAAAACCCCATTATTTCATATCAGGTAAGCTATTAGACCTGAAATACACTTTAAAATAAAATTAATATCTATTTGACATATACTAATAGATATGAAAATTCCTAATTCTATAATTACCCTGGATATTACATCATTCCACCCTTTGGAAATTATGTCCTCACAATTTTATTCAATTATTAAGTAAGTGGGGGTATTTATCCCTTATAGAATTTTTGGATTCCCATGTTACCTCTTCAACCATATGGTTTTCCCATAAAACCAAAACCTGATGTATCAACTTATTACGCAATAATTTTTCTATGTGCTCAAGAATTTGAATTGGTTATTCCTCATAAGAAACGTTCTCTTCCAACTGAAGTACATCAAGACTTAAAACATGAGATGAATTCGAAATATACATTCCGAAAATTAAAACATGAAAGAAACTATGTATATGTAATAAACTAGGAGGTAAATCCAATTGGTAGGCAACTGATCCAACATTATGTATGATTTCATAGGCTCCAATGTGTAGGATCGAAATAATGATGTAGATGCTCAATATACAAAAGGAGGGGTGAATTGTACACTTTTAAAAATCCTTTAAACAAAGTAAAGAGATATGTTTAACAAAGTTAAACTAAAAAAATTCACAACACCTCTAACACCAAATGAAAACATTGAAAAAGGAATGAATTTATAAACTTCAAGTCCTATGTCCTTTCATAAAACTGGAAAGAGATTCCAAAAGTAGGTTCCAGAAATATGGTTCCGGAAATTGAAACATAAAAAAAGATTACAAAATGAGATTCTACCTTAAAGCGTATAGAATCTAAATGAAATAGAGTACAAGTAAGGAAATATAAGAAAGTTATACTTTCCTTATAATACAAAATCCAACAGAAACAAACAAGTAGTAAAACTAAAAGTAACAAGATATAAGTCTTTTAACCCAAAGAGATGGGTATCCAACAACCTTGGATAAAGTTCCCTTGATTTATACTTTCAAGAAAGTCTGTCTTACCCACACCAGGGTAAGCCCTCGATACGAAGATCGGAGTCTCTCTTTTGCTATACCTGCAAGACCTCAACTTCAAGGTAGTTGGAACCTCTGTCTTCCTCAGCAAGGAAGCCCTCAAACTTCAAGGTAGTCGGCACCTCTGTCTTCCTATCCCCGGAAGTCCTCGAATGTAATCAACAACATTCGGAGTCGCACGAAGCTTTGAGAGTTAATAAGAGCCTCTCTATATAGAAATCACTTCAAGCATGTAATCACATGAGTCGACGATCAGTCAACCTTTCAGCCATCAGTTCATCATCGAGCTCTTTCAAATGAGCTCCTATTTATAGGCAAGGTCGGCCTCCGATCCAATGGTAATATTTTCCTAAAAAATTGGAGGGACCTGTACACATGTAACTTAACCAATGGTTAGTTTATAACAGAATAGACGACATTGTTTTATAACAAAACAAGTGTAACCGAATGTACAACATCGTTTTAAGTCTTAACTAAAAAGTTCGGAATGAAGATTCGAAGTGAATGTTCGGAGTGTAAAAAAAAATTAAAGAGTAGAAAAATTATAAAATCGTAAGCAAAATGAAAGTTTGGAGTCTAACCAAAAATAATTTTCAGAGTCTAAATAAATTCAGAGTGTATAAAAGAAATATGATCAGATTCTATTTAATAGGTGAATTCATAAGGAGAATTTGGAATGAGAATTCGTAATGAGAATTAGTCATCAGAATTCGTAGTGAGAATTCATCATCAGAATTCGTAATGAGAATTCGTCATCAGAAATCGTAATGAGAATTCATCATCAGAAATCGTAATGAGAATTAGTCATCAGAATTCATAATGAGAATTCCTCATTATAATTCGTAATGAGAATTCGATGTCGAACTTCATAAGGATTCGTATCCTCAATTCGGAGTAGAACTTAATCAGAGTTCGTATCCAGAATTCGGAATGAAAATTTATTACAGTTCTCATCTAGATTTCAGAGTGAAACTTTATTACAGTTCTTATCTAGAATTCAGATCCTAAAATAGAATACTTCATATCAAAGTTTCAAACGATTACAAGAATATAGAAATGAATCCGAATCTTATACTTAAGAAAAATATGGATGAAAATATGATAAGGATAATGTTTCTTACAAAAGAGATTTTCCTTATAAAAGAAATTTTCCTTATAAAAGCGATTTTCTTAAAGATAAGGTGTTTGTGATTTTCAAAACAAGAAGGAATGGAATAGTCATAAAGAAAACCTTATTGACTCAACACAATGAACCTTGGACTCAGTTTCCCCTTCTTTCCAAAACACATCATAATTTTCAATGGAGAAACATTAAGAAAGACATGATCACCTACCTCAGAATTAGGATCCTTCATCTAGTCATCCAGATAACTTTTCTTCCAGCTACGATATGTCCTCATATGATTCTAAATCAACTGAACTTTTTCAACCATCTCTTCTACCAATTATGATCCCATCAACTTCCATTCACCCAATTCATCCCAAAAATATAGAGTTTGACACCACTTTCCATATAATACCTCAAATGGTTCCATTTTTATAGTGGAATGAAATATTTTATTATAAGTAAACTAGACCAAAGAAATATGTTGATCCCAACTGACCTAGTAATCCATTGAACATGCATGTAGAATATCCTCAAATTTCTAAATGTTTCATTTGGTATGTTCATCTAATTGAGGATCAAAAGCTCTAAGAAAATTTAATTCAGTTCCCAACGACTTCTGAAGGCATTTCCCAAAGTTATACGTGATCCTAGGATCACAATCAGATACAATGGTGAGTGGAACACTATGAAACCTGACTATCTCATTAATATACAATCGATAATGTTGATCTAGAGATAGAGTACCCCTAATATGAATAAAATTATAATATTTAATCAATCGATCAATAATAACATAGATTGCAATGTAACCTTGTGAAATATATGGTAGTCTGACTACGAAATGCATGTATATATTTTCCCATTTCCACTCCGGGACCTGCAAAGGATGAAGCATCCCCTTTGGTAATTGTTGTTTTGCTTTAACATATATACAAGTCAAAAAATTCAAAATAAAGTCACTGATATCACTTTTCATTCCATCCCACCAGTACAACTACTGAATATCTCTATACGTCTTATAATTGCCAGGATGAACTATAAAATAGTGAACAATGATATTCAAATACCGACCCTTTCTTCAATTGTGGATCACAAGGCACACATAACCTCGTCCAAAATCTCAAAAAACTATATTTTTCAATGTTAAATTCAGGTAACATAACATTATGAACCAATTCTACCTTCTTTTTCAACTCACTATCTTCCTTCTTCTATTTTTTAATTCTATCTAATAGAGATAATGTCATAGACACCTACAACAAAATATGGGGACTTCTTTTACAAACAACATCCAAGAAAAAATTCAATAAATCACTAACCAAAGGATCATGTTCCAAATATAACATGGTTAGTTTAGAATTAATGTTTTGACTCAAAGAATCAACCACATTATTTTCTTTTCCTAGATGGTAATTAATTGTGGAATCATAATCCTTAATTAATTATAGCCATCTCCTCTATCTCAGGTTCAATTTTTTTTGAGTGAATATATAGTTCAAACTTTTGTGGTTAGTATACATTTCACATTTACTCCATACAGATCATGCCTCCAAAATTTTAAATAAAAAATAACAGAAGATGATTCTAAATATGGTGAAGGGTAATTTAACTAGTTAGTTTTCAACAAACGTGAATCATATGTAATTATCTAATCATTCTACATTATCACACAACCATGTATTTTCAATAAAGCATTGCTATAGATAAAAAATTATCCATTTCAAGAAGGTAATTCCAATACTACAACATTCACCAATCATCTTTTAAATGCCTAAAAAATCATCACATTATTTTGACTTGATGATATTAACACCTTTTTGAGTTAACTTATTCAGTGGTCAAGATAACCATGCAAAGCTTTCAACCAACCTCTAGTAATTGAATAATAAAACAATAAAACTATAAATCACGGTTATATTTTTGGGTCATAGTAATGCCCTGACACTAGTTACCTAGAGTTGGTGCATTATTATATATCATTGGAATGATCATAAGAGATCATGTCCCAAAATACCGATTAGATTGGTAGCCTTGGGAGCACTAGATAATACACAAGTTTTACATTACATCATGAAATAAATAAAAACAACATTGTATCCTTTTTGAACACACTAATATACCTTATCCTATTCTTGCAGGTTAATCCTGATATACATATTCACATCCTAGGAAAAATAAAACATAGAATGGGATGAGCTCAAATGATCATTAAGGATAACAATATAGCAGAAACTTTCATAAATATACATAAACATCTAAGGAAATGTATAAAACTAAAACACAAGCCTTTTAATCTTAAATTTCAACATAATGTGGAAAATATAAATCATATAATTCCATTTAATTATTCACATGGATATTATACTAGTCAAATAATCGCATGTAATATCAATAGCTAATTTCATAATGATGGAATGCATAATGCCCGATATCATAACCACATTGTCAAAGCATAATGCCAAGACTACAAATATGATTTTGTAAAGTCCTTTTTCCAAGACAGTAGTTTGTCTCATGAGACCTACCAATGCACTGAGGAGCTATATCAGGCTTCACCCATCAGTTACTAAGTCCAATTCATTCCTCATATGAAATGGTTGAAACATAATCTAAAAATTTGTATTAAAACTAGCATACAAAATGTCAATATTTTAACCACCAACCATGAATGGAATAAAAATAGCACATCCACAGTAAAACATAACTCATTAAATACATTATGGAAGAGTGTATTATAAAAAATCAACTTAAATCAAGAATAATGAAGAATTTTTAAATAGATGAAAATAATTAGTAAAACTATTTGATAGAAATATCCCCTTTTTCTTGAATACATTTAAAAGTCACACTATTTATCAAAGAAGTCATTTAGAAGATATTTTTGAATCAAAGTGTCCCATACCAAATTAAAACATTTAAAATGAATTTCAATTTGAAAAAATGTTTTTCCATATAAATAAATACTTAAAAATATTTTTAAAAAATTGAAATTACTGAGAATGATTTAGAAGAATAAATCATTAAAACATTTAAAACGATATTTCAATTAATGAATTCCTAACGAAATAAAATAGGTTTAAATACAAATATTTGAGGAATAACATTAATCAAAACAATATAATATCATGGGAATAAAGGGATTCATGAGAAAATATATCAAAGGATAGTATATACACCATATAAAAGTGAATTGGCACATAACAAGAAAGAGGTCACAAGGAAATGTAAATTGAGTTGAAATACCTTATAAAGATCTTATGTTTAGGGAAAGGATAAATCAATGATATAATTATGTTTGAAAAATATAAATACACCCAATATAATTGAATATTCAGTGTAAATAAATTAGAGGACAAACACACATATTCTTGTGAAAACAACAACAATGACTAGGATGTTTAACTCTGTCAATGAAAATTGAGTTAATATTACTCTTATTAAGTTCATATCGATGACTTGATAATTTATCAATGGAGTGATTATGTTTATCAAAAGAATATCCAAACAAATGGGAGTGGGAATGACTACATTAATAAAAAAATTATGATTTCACACATAATCTCGGAGTAAAATTATCAATGAAGTTTAAGTTAAACCCAATGAGTGGAAATTGAAATTAGAAATTCCCTTACCGTTTTGATAACTTACGAAAAACACACACCATGTAATAAGGATCATAAAAGGAAGATGTAAATACCCATAAATTAAATTATATTACACAAATAATACAATCATGGGTAGTAAATACACCACACAAAAGGAAATATTAGAAATACAGCACGAATCTCACGGGAATAAAAAGTGAGATGAAAACCACTTACCTTGTACTTTACTTAGTTGAGGGTAAATTAACCTCCTGTATAATGGGTAAATAGTCGTTATTAAATTATACAAGAACCATATACATAAATATGATATCATATATGATCTGATAATATTTATTTGTAAATAATATTGTATTAGTATCTTTGTTTCGGGTGTTAACTGATTCATTTTTATTTATATGTTTTGTTATGTAAGTCATGTTTGTTATAGACAGGATGTATTTGATTCAAATAAAGAATGATATTATGTTCATAAACATTATTTTTTAATCATAAAATGATATTTATTCTTGAATGGTTAAGATGGGTAATGAATCTCATCGCGTTCGTGGAGACGATAATCCTTACGCACGAAGGAGCGACAATACCATTCTATTGATGTAGAAATCATATATAATTGGAATATATATCATATATAAAGAATAATTAACTGGTAATATTTATTATTAAAATTAATTATACTCATTATTATACCCATTTAAAACAATTAAGTGTTGAATAAGAAACTACACCAAGGCGTAGAGACAGTAAGCCGTACGTACACACATATGGTGACTTTGTCATTCATAAGATTGATAGAATAATGAATATTGTTGCACCATATTTATAATAAAATCAGAGTATTTAGAAGTAAATGGATTTATTATTTTTTCATGGAAACAACAATGAAATAGGACGATAAAGAAGAAAATAACGTTGAAATAGGTGATGAAATTATTACCTCTTCTTCGAGTGATTCATTTTGATTTGATAAAAAGGGTTATATAGGTTGAATTTATGATCAATTTAAGGCCTCTAATTTAAATTTGGGGTAGTTGGGAGGATATTTGAGCCGGGGTTGGCTGATCCAACTTGATTCAGAGATGTAATTTTGAGAGAAGAGGAAATACCTTTTATAAGAGAGGTAAGGGTCACTTTAGGAAAACCTTGAAATATTATTTTATTATACAATCATATTAGGTTCATAATGGATCCATAAGAACCTCTTCAGTGGATATGGTGGGTATGGGTCTGAAAACAGTCAACCAATTGGTTTTAGATAGGTTTAGGTGACCATATTAACCTTATCTTTTATATTTAACTCTTTGTTAAATATTTTAACATTTACCATGTTTCCATGTATTTTTATATTATATGGGTAATAATTTCACTATAAAATGACAAGATAAGGCTAAGTGGTTCATTAATGACATATATATTATTATATAAGTATTTTCTTTGAACATTTAATTTTTAGGACAATTAAACCATTTAATAATATAGTATTTGATTTAAAAACTCATTTATGTCAATTTTGATATTATTTAGTATTTGGTTAATGTGAAAGTCATAAATATCTGATTTATTCGAAAAGAATATATTTAAGCAACCATAAAATGGAATATTAACCTTTAAAATTGGAGGAATTCATCAAAAGTCTCAATTTTTATATATTTTAATATTTATAATATCAATTATTTCAATATTTCATTAATAATGTAATTACTACATCATCATTATGTCATAAATAAATTTATTAATTTAATATCTAAAAATTATAAATAAAATAAAATGATGTAGAAAATAGTTTTATCTTTCAAATTAATATTTATTGTTGAAAATATATTTTGTATAACCATATATTAAAAAAGTTTTATTTGTTAAAATTTGAATTTAACACTTTTAAATATTCTTTAAATAAAATAAAAATAAATTTCATAATCTAAACCAAGTGGACCAAAAGGATAATATTTTAATAATAAGGTTAATATTTGTATAAATAACGTTATCTAATAGAATTGTGACATGTGTAAGGGTAATTAAAATTTCATATTTACCTTTATTTACCATATTAACTTTTAACCGTGGTAAATAAAATTTAAAAGTTACTATCCACCAAAAAATATTTTCATCTTATTAGATCAAATTTTACCTACTTATGTCAAATGTTTATTTTTTAATTTTCAAATTCAATTCACAGAAGCAGAAAAATTACGTTTTATGCATATTTGCTAACATGCCTAGAAGTTGTGTAAAAGATGTTATAAAATTCAGTAAAATTTTATACATATAATTTTATTATAGAATGGAACCAATGAATTTCATTGAACTAATATATGTTTTATATATATATATTTACTTAAAATAAATAATTATCTAAATATAAAGTTGGTTTTTAAACAATAACACAATGTTTTTCATTATTTATAAAAAATTGAATGTTTTTAGAAAAATAAAAAAAATTCACCCTAAGATAATTTTGATATTAGAAATCCAGAAATTATTTCTATTTTAACAAATTTAAAAAATAGAAGTTGAATTAATTAATTTAAATTTAATTCCCATTGTCATAACCAGAAAGCAGGTTTTTGAGAACTAAAAACTATCAAAAGATTGATATGTGTTTATGTTCTGTTGAAAAGTGAAATTACTTCCAATGGATTAGACTAAATGATAAAAATATAATCTAGTTATTCTTTAAAACCATTCAAATTTATAATTTGACACTATAAATTAGTTTGATTAAATTTTTTTTTCAATTAAAATTTAGTAACTTTTGTTATTCATCAAAATATGAAAGTTAGGAGAAAACCACCAAAAATATATCCAAACTAAATTTTTATGTCCCAATTCTAGAGAAGAATATAATTTCATCACATTTATAAAATAAAAGTGTCAAATATTTGATTTAGAAAGGGTTCTTCATTAAAAGGCGGAAAAACTGTATTTTTTGAAAAATACTTCTTTTGTCTGAAAATTTGAATTTATCCTTATATTATGTATAAGAAACACAAAACGTGAATGTTAAAATTATATGGAATATATATAAAATTCAAAATGTTTGTTATTACTATTCATAACCACTTGTAAATGGCTAGTTTGATAGGTCATGCTGCGGTGTAACTCGGTGTTGCATACATCACCCACCGTTGTATTACACAAAGAGAAGAATAACATGGAAGCTTGAGGTGTTACATTCTTCCATCCTCTAATAAATTTTATCCTCACAATTTTAATTTTTTTTTCAGAAATAATAGAAAATTCTTTTTTTGAAAAACCACATCAGAAATATGGTTAATAAAATTTGGTCTTAATAAGAGGGAAATGGAAATGAAAAAGTCACCACCCAATTTGGACTTCAAGTAGGAGAACATTAGTGGCAATTATATTTGAGGAAAAAAATAAATACTTATAGGGAGTGATTGAGGTCATCAATCACAAACAAGTGAATGGAAATTTGAGGGCCTCAAAGCCATAAATATATGATTAATTACATAAGGTATTAGGATAATACATTTTTGGGTTTAAGACCATTTCCCTATGATTAAGAATCAATTTCTTCATAGAATAAGAAAAACAATACTTGATAAGTAGAGTTACATCCTTTAACAAATTTCAACCACAAACTCATCTTTTAGTCCAAATGTTGAGCATTCGAGAAGACTTGGACACACCTGAAGTGCTAGAATTAACAAATAGAGAATCAAATAATCCACAAAGGATGAACTATATATTTCCATTGTCTTTAGAGATTAACCAAAACCAACATGGTTAGTATGAGGTCAGATGATCCCCAGAAAGGATAATCCTTTAGAGAAATAAATACTAATCTTAATTTGTAAAATTAAACCAACAATACCCAAAGTTCAAAAAATACCATTCAATAAAATTTTTTCCTTAATATCTTTCAATATAATACAAAATAAATTTTAAATTGAAAACTCAGAATAATTTGATTATGTAGTATTCCACATTAAATTGTATCTCCAAATAACATCGACTACTCTTAAAGTCAAATACATAAAATTAATTAACCTAATAACATATTTTCTATGATAGGTTAATCATTTCCATAAATAACCCAAATCTTTAAAAATACACAATAAAAACATAGACAAAAATCCAACATCACTCCTCTAATGAAATCCCGTAGTATTCTTTTTTATTTACACATATAGTGTTCCCAACAGAGCGAATATCTTCCAAAATAAAATTTATCACATAATCACTAAATCATTTTCCTATACTAAGGATATCCATTTGATAAATCATAAGTTCCCAAATCAAAATATTATTGATCATTAAAATAATTCTATTAAAAATAATTAGTCACACTAACTTGGGTCATCACATAGTCTAGTGGTACACGATAAATCCCAGTCGCACTTTGGTTGTGGGTTTGATTTTCGCATCTTTCTCTAACACAACTGGTTATCACGCGGTCTTCATTTTTTCCTTTTTTCAAAAAATATACTTTATAGCATTCATAAAAATAGATAAATCCCTCAAATTAACCATAACATCATTTAACCACAAATGCTATTTCATACCTCACATTTTCATCCCAAAAATTAATAACCTGTAATTGCCTCAAATTCAAGGATCATATAAACCCAAATGATTATTTATAACTATATAAACAAAAGAAAAGATAATTATACATCAAATTTCGTTTTCACATAAAAAACGGTAGGGTTACACATACAAGAGAAAAGTCTTCAAAAGTAATCCCATCAACAAAGACCACTAATACTTTTAAACATTTCTCCATCCAATTATTTCCACATAGGTTCTTACATGACCAATAGGTTATGCTATAGAATAGAGTATTGAATAATGTAATGCCTAGGTCCCCTACATTTATGTCAAATGAATGTAAATGGATTCTTGGGATCATTGTTATATTCTTACATAGTACTATTCATTTTCCCCAGATATTCTTTACTCTATGTCATTCTTTCCCACATAGAACGAATTTATTTACTCTATCGAGACACTTTACAGGGTGTCTCCTTCCACATTTCATGCATGATGGAAATTGATCATTCTTTTCTACATGGTCTCTACTGCTGGAGCTCTTATCATTCAACTCCTTTCTCTTCTTTGTAAAGTCTGGGATTTAGTCAATATATATTTTTTTATTCATATTTTTAGAAAAATTATTCGGCATTAACACGATATCTTTTATGCCTATCAACATTCCATTTCATTGCTCATTTCCACCACCATTACCACCTTGTACATCATGTTCAATGCTACTATGACTTCCTTGGAATCCATCCATTAACTAAAACTAGAAGGCATTGTGTGAGTAACAATAGTAATAAAATCATTCATAGAATATTATGACACATTATTTTATATAATTACCTGAATCTAGAGCCACTCAACTGGTGCCCTGTACCCAGTTCGCCACATGACCTCATGCACATTTCCCCACACACCAGAGGCTGCTGACTAGCAGTGAGGGCCTTGGTGAGTCAGTGGGGAAACTATGCCCTCATTTGGTAAAGTATGCATCAGAAGGAAAATAATAAACTATTGTGGAAGCAATAAACAATATAAAACAACTGAAACCACATAGTAGAAGCAATGTATAATATAAAAATGATGTAACATGGTACATGTATCTGTCGAAAGCAGTAAACAAAGAAACATGTTGAAATACAACTGAAACCCAAGTACTAAAAGCAAACAATAAACTCCAGCATCATCGCAAGCCTATGCTCGGTCACATGCTATCCAGCTCTAACCAGCAATCAAGCACATGAGGTTTAAGGTCCACAATACCTATCCAAAACTGCAACCATATAACCTGTTTGGGCTGAAAAGAAATACTGAAACATGGTGTTAGACTAATCCCAGTAGGCAACCATCACAAGATCTGTTCCCTACTGTTAGTGAGCAATATAGTAGAAGTAAATAAAATAAATGCAGTAGAGAAACATGAGTACACTGAGTAAACAATCCTACAAGAGTCCATTCACATTTATTCATTAACTTAATTAAATCATTTAATCATCAACCAAGTAATCTAGAAAAAAGATCTATAATCCAAAGGCATAGAAGGTAACACAATAGGTATCTAAACAGACTACCTAACAACAAGCAGTACAAACCCAAGCTTGTTCTTTAGCATGGTGGACTCATCAAAACCAACCAACATTAATTAATCATGATGACCCTCTTGGTGGATCACGCGGGCAGACCCCTATGGTCAAGTATTCAACAAAGGAAAAGACAATATGAGGAAGCAGTCATCTTCAATTCCCCCTATTGTCTTGCAGCGATACTACCGACTCTCTGAGGAAGCACTTACATCTAATTCCCCATTTAGACTCGATTCGATAATTATCAGACCCTATGAGAGAGCACAAAGTAAATCTCCCTTATGGTCTCATAGTGGTAATAATTAAATAGGCCCTCTATGGAACCACTCATCATCAATTCCCCTTATGGTCTTGCTACACCAGGTTCCCATAACCCTTAGTAGATGCAGGCGTACGTTACCGATTCATAGCATCCCTATGTATGTTCGACACACTACTTGGCTAATAGCTACAATGCATCAAAAAAATTTAAACTGCATGAAACACATGAAATTATTCATACCAAGGCAGGAAATCAGTGTAACAAGGTTTGCCTCATAGGCAACCTAATCTAAATAGCGATAAACTACCCAAAAAAGGAAAACACCCATGGTGTGATCCTCAGACATGAAACAAGTAATCATTATTCATCTAACAGCCTCAAGCACACAAGCAATCTAAGGTAGATAATATTACAGGATCAAAAATCTAACCCGAGATACCAGATACGTGGGTATCCGACACTTTTGCACAAAAACTCAAAGACATTTAACGTAAGGCATCAAACCATATACCTCAAAGGTTTTGACGAAAACCCCAAAAACGAAGAATGCACAAGAAACTCGGGTTGATTCTCCAAGAACCCACCTCAGACTCCTTCTCCTAACACAATCAAGACCCAAACTCATCAAATTTGGCATCCACACACTTAGATCTACCCATAATGGGCATAAATCTATGAATCCTCGGAAAGAGGAGAAGTAGATCTATGTAGATCTAAGAAAATGATAAAGAATGAAGGAGAACAATCACAATCCTCAAGAATCTGGCTTCTATTTTTCAATAGAACCCTTCAGATCACCTCCAAAACGCTTGGGAGAAGTTTTCCAACCTTCAAGGGAGAGTCTTCCTGAGTTATGGCCACTTATGAGCTTAAACGAGGCAATTAGAGGCAAAAGAGTTAGCTCCACAATTTAAGGATCAAATTTAAGTTCCCACACGGTTTTCTCGCACGGTTAGACAAACCGTGCGCTAACCGTGCATTCTGTACTGCCTTGCCAACACTAGTCTCATGGTCTCTTTGCACGGTTTCCATTAACCGTGCGACAACCGTGCGGTCACCACAGCCTTGAGTGCCAGATATGCACGGTCTGGCTACACCGTTAGCCAAACCCTGCGCTAGCTGTGCAGCTCCCTGTTTTGCCTCAAAACTTCATTTCAAGTTTTCCCAACTCTCCCAAGAATCACCATTAACTTTAAAACCCAGAAAAACATCAACCAATGGGTCACATACATGAAATGAATATCCAGGTTCTTACAAACTTCCCCCCTTAATTAAATTCGTCCCCGAATTTCTTAACGTGACAATGAAGAAGAAATCTCGAACAACTCTGGCCACTACGATCATGTATCGACCTCCATCTCCCAAGTCTCGTCATGTACTCTCTCGTGCTTCCATATCACCTGTTCCAGAGGAACAGACTGGCCCCAGAGAACCTTGGAACTATGATCAATATTTCTGATAGGATGCTCTTTGAATGATGTATCCTGCTCTAACTCAACCTCCACTGGTTGAAAAATAGGAGACGGGTCAGAGAAATACCGTCGGAGCTGAGAAACATGGAAGGCGTCGTACATAGCCTGGTACCTCTGAGGTAACTGCAACCTGTAAGCAACCAGCCCAACTTTCTCCAAAACCTCAAACAGCCCGATGTATCTCGGTGAAAGATTTCCATGTCTTCTAATCCTCTTATGTCCCAACCTCGAGGTAACACGCAGGAAAACCTGATCTCTGACCATGAACTCCAAATGAAATCTCCGCTGATCAACATAAGATTTCTGCCAAGACTGTGCATTAGACATCCTCTTCCGAATCAACTCCACCTACTCTGTGGTCTCCTGAACAAGACGAGGTCCCATCATAGCTGCCTATCCTGCCTCCAGCCAACACAAGGGTGATCGACACGACCTACCGTACAAAGCCTCGTAAGGTGCCATCTGAATAGTTTCTTGAAAACTGTCATTATAGGAAAACTCCACTAGAGGTATATGTTTCTACCATGAACCTCCAAAATCAAGGACGCATGATCGCAGTATGTCCTTCAGCAGCTGAATCGTGCGCTCTGACATGCCGTCTATCTGGGGATAGTAAGTTGTACTTAAAAGTACCTATGTACCCAAATCCCTCTATAGCCCCTTCCAGAAATGTGAAGTAAAGCGGGAATCCCTATATGAAACGATAGTGTTTGAAACCCCATGAAGTCGTACCACCTCATGAATGTAAAACCACCCAAGCTCATACACATCGAAGGTCTCCTTGATCGGAATTAAATGAGCAACCTTTGTGAGCCGGTCAATAACAACACAAACCACATCATTCCCTCGAGGAAACCTCAGTAACCCTGTCACAAATTCCATCACGACATCATTCCATTTCCACTCAAGAATGGGTAACTGCTGCAAAAGACCTGCTGGTCACTGATGCTCTGCTTTCACCTGCAGACAGGTGGGACACCACATAACAAAACTAACCACATCCTTCTTTATACCTGGCCACCAATATTGACGACCTAAGCCTCAATACATCTTTGTGACACCATGATGAACTTCCCAAGATGAAGCATGAAACTCCAGCATCAGCTCCTCACGTATTTCTGCTGAAACCCATACATGGACTTGGAAATGTAACACCTCATCATGTCCCACTATCCACCCTAGAGTAGGGTATCCACCTAACACACCATCTCGTAGGACTAGGCCTTATGAGTCTGATAACTGCATCATTCGAACTCAATCCAGAAGAGTAGAGGTAACAACTACAGAAGAAAGAACCATCTGTCCTAGTTTGTCCTGTACCTCCAAATGCATATCAGAGAACATAGCCATAAGATTCTACTCGCTGTTGGCATCATGAACTACCTGTAACTGAGTCCTCATTCTCAGTGCGCCTACTACAGAATTTCCTCTTCTAGGTGTATAAGGAAGCTCAAAGTAGAAATACTGTAGGTACTCGACCCACCTCCGCTGTCTCAGATGTAAGTCATACACTTTGAAGATATACTTGAGGCTCTTGTGGTCAGTATATACCACAAAATGCTCTCTCAGAAGACAATGTCTCAAAAAATGCAAGTCATGAACATATGTAGCCAAATCCAGGTCGTGCGTGGGATAGTTATTCTCATGTGGCCTCAACTTCCAAGATCCATATGCAATAACACGATCCTCCTTCACAATAACTACTCCAATCCCGATGACAGATGCATTACAGAAATCTGTATAACCCTTGGGTGGCTCTTGGAGAACTAGAATTGGTGCTGAAGTCAATCTACCCTTCAGCTCTGGAAAGGCTGAATCGCAGGCTTCTGACCAAACATACATAATCCCCTTTTTAGTCAAGTCCTTCAACGGCGCTGCTAAGTGTGAGAAGTCCTATATAAACCACATGTATTAACCATATAGTCCCAAGAAACAACGTACCTCGAAGACATTCTTCGGCTGCTCCCAGGTAACTACTGCTCTCACCTTCTATGGGTCTACTAATACTCTTGTCACTGAGATGACATGACCCAGGAAGTGAATCTCATCTATACAGAAGTGGCACTTTGAGAGCATAGTATATAACTGATGCTCTCTCATATTACTCAATACGATCTCAATATGGGCAGCATGGTCGTGTCGAGTGTGGGAGTACACCAAGATATCTCCCACGAAAACCACCATGAAGGAATCCAAGTAAGGATGGAAATATCTGTTCATCAGCACCATGAAAACTGCTGGTGTGTTCGTGAGACCGAACAACATCACCAAATACTCGTACATACTAAAAATGCTTCGGAAGGCTGTATGAGGTATATCCTATGGTTTGACGTGCAATTGATGATAGCTGGATCTCAAGTCGATCATCGAGAACACCCTGGCTCCTCGAAGCTAATCAGAAAGATCATCAATCCTTGGTAAGGGATATCAGTTCTTGACCATCAACTGGTTCAGCTTATGATAATCCACATAATGCTGTAATGTGCCATCCGCCTTATTCGCAAATAAAACAGGCGAACCCCAAAGAGAAGTACTGGGTCGGATAAAACCCTTTGCCTGAAAATACTCCAACTTCTTCTTGAGATCTTGTAACTCAGGCATATCCATTCTATAAGTAGGTATAGATATCGGTTTTGCTCCCGACACAAACGCAATAGGGAATTCTACCTCACGCTCTGAAGGAAACTCGAAAAAGTATTCTGAAAAAAACATTCGGAAAATGATCAACCACTAAAGGATAATCCATCTGAGAAGTCCCCTGATCGTCCAAAAATAAACTAGAAATTTGGGCTGTAACACCACCTAAACCATGATGCTTTCGTCTAGCTCTGCTCTCTTGGACATCCAATTTTCCCTTGTGAAGAAAAGGTCTGCCCTCAGGTGACGTGGAACTCACCCTACAGAGATATCAATTCACAAAGGCCTTAAAAGGAACTAGCCAGTCCATTCTGAGAATGAAATCATAACATGTCTTCTCTATGACAGAAAGATCCCACAAAAAGTGACACCCACCTACCTCAAGGAGTAACTCCTTGCACCGACGCAAACTAGCAGTTCTAAGTCCCAAGGGAGTGTCTAGTGTCAACATAACCTCAGAAGTGAAGATAGTAAGTCTAAGGGTTTACAAAATGTGCACATAAATAAAGCTATGAGAACCTCTTGTATCGAAAAGTGCAGAAGTTAAAACTGAGGCTACTGAGATCGTACCTCAAATGGTAGAAGGTCTAGGATCCTCCTCCTGATGAGTCTGCTCTACCAAAAATTTCTGGCCTGTACCATGGCCCTGTGTCATAGCCTGAGATCCCTGAACTGATCCTACCTAAGCCAGACCACCATGTCCACGACCTCTACCCTGGCCTGAATGACCCAAAGAACTCCAGTCCCTAGTCTACTGTGGAACTGGTAATCCTGCGCCTGTACGCGGAGTCAAAACTGATCCACCTTCACTAGCTGTTGGAAGATGAACCTTGAAAAACTGGTGCAGGTGACCCATCTTTCCACAAGATCGGCACTCCACTGGGTCCCTTGGGAACTATGGATTCTTATGCCATTCCTTCCCACACTAGTAGCGCACAAACTTGCTAACTGAAGGAACATCTTGCTTCCTCGAGTCACCTCGTGTAGACTCTCAGTGGTTCTTCCTGCTGTTAGTAGAAAGAGTACTGACTCTGGATGCTGAACTGCCCTATATCACTGCTCTAGTATCCCTTAGATTCCTCTCCTTGATCAATGCATGGTTGACTATCGAATAAATAAAAGTCAACTTGAAGAAATTCACCTATGATCTGATCTCTGGTCTAAGGATCTGTTCAAAGTTCCTCGCTAAAAACAGCTCATCATTCCCCAGAACGGGAGTGAAACACAGTAACTCAGTAAAACAAGAGGAATACTCCATAACTGATAGAGTACCCTTTCGCTGGTTCGTGAACTCTCTGGCTCTATCATCCCTTAGCGCCGCCGGGTAGAAGTAGTCGTAGAACGTATGATGAAACTCATCCCAAGAAACTATCAGTTGACTCCCTGCCTGAGAAACTACATCCCATATTCTTTTGGCAGAATCTCGTAGCATGTAAGTTGTGAGCTTCACCATTATTTCTGGGGTTGTCTCGAGATGGTTGAAGATAGAAACCATAGCTTTGATCCATGATTCAGTAGCCTGAGGTCCTCCATCCCCAGAGAAAGTGGGAGGATGTTGCTGCTGGAATACTAGCATAAGCTCTACCATAGACTGGGCAGGTTGCTTAGCTCCCTGAAAGGTCTGTATGAACCTCATGAATCCCTCACATAACTGTGTGTCCACACCAGTATCCGGGGTAACTATCGGTGCCATATCCGGCATACAATCATTGTCAGACCCCTGACGTGCAATGAGAGGACATCCTGGCGGCATGATTCTGCTGGGTCAAGCACACCTATATCACCGACGAGCACAGTTTTAAACATAAAAGAGCGAAAATGGAATAGAAGAGAAAAAACTCTTAAGACTGGATGAACATGGTTACACAGCGTGTAGTCTCTATAAATGGCGTGTTCCAGAAATATTTTACTTGGGTGTGTACACCGTCCAAACTGGCTGTGCAAACCCAAACTACACGACGTGTTCTTAAAGATATTTCCCGTCCGTGTCGTTAGTCACATGAGCTGGTACACGGGCCACAACTACACAACGTGTCAACAATGTACACGACATGATTTCCCTATGATTTTACATACCATGTATTAAATTACAAGGCTGAATCAACCAGAAGGAAAGTACATGACATGTACTCTAAAGTACCCGACATATAACCGCGAAAAGTAGTTCTTCCCGAACAGAAGAACACATGGAATTTGTTCATAAGGCCACACACTGTGTTATCTGGGGTATTGGGTAGTAGGCATACAAAACTCCCCAAAACCACTGAAAAACACTGAAAACCAGCACCTGTGTGTCAAATTCCGATCCGTGGGGGGCCATAATCCCCGCGAATCAAAGCTTGACATCATAACATTGCATATACCATGTAAATAGTATAATAATCCCATGATCTGCCAAATTCTGATCCTTGAGGGCCCATAACACCTCTAAGACAAAATCATGGCACCCATGCTAAATAAGCATTAAGATAAACAACACTCTATCAGCATAGCAGGTATCTCTATCACAACAACTATCACAACATCATGCATAATCTATCACGACATCTATCACAATTGCATTCAATTTTTAATGCACCCTAGATGGCATGGTAAAATGCATGATATGTGATTTTATAACTAGTTCCTATATGATGCATGAGATGGCATACCCTCATCTCATCGGGTTTCAACATAATAGAACCACAATCATATAAATTGTAACAGCACAAAACTAGTGCATCACCCAACGATGAAATATAATCAACTGTAACACTTGCAAAAACTAAAAATTGCAATCACGATGCAATATAGCTTTTCCTTGTACACGGGTCAATTAATCCAAAGAATAGTTAAGTACCAACTACCCATACCTTCCTATCCATGTCTATTATCTCCAAACAGAAAGGAAATAGAAAAGAAAGAAAACTCCTCTGATACCACTTTGTAATGACCCAAATCCGGAGCCACTCAACTGGTGCCCCGTACCCGGTTCACCACATGACCTCAAGTGTGTTTCACCAAATGACAGAGGCTGCCGACTAGAAGTGAGGACCTTGGTGAGTCAGTGGGGATACTATTCCCTCATTTAGTAAAGTATTCAGTGGAAGGAAAATAATAAACAATAGCGGAAGTAGTAAACAATATACAACAACTGAAACCAAACAGTATAAGCAATGTATAACATAAAAATGATGCAGCATGGTACATGTATCTGTGGAAAGCAGAAAACAAAGAAACATGCTAAAATACAACTGAAACCTATGTACTAAAAGTAAACAATAAACTCTAGAAACATCGCAATCCTATGCTCGATCCCATGCTCTCCTGCTCTAACAAGCAATCAAGCACTTGAGGTAGAAGGGACACAATACCTATCCACACCTGCAACCATATAACATGTTTGGGCCGAAAAGCAGGACCCAAATGGGGTGTGGGACTAATCCCAGTATGCAACCACCACAAGATCTGTGACCTACCATCAGTGAGTAATATAAAAAAATTAAATGAAATAAATGCAGCAGAGATACATGAGTACACTGAGTAAACAATCCTACAAGACTCCATTCACATTTAATCACTAACTTAATTCAATCATTTAATAATAAACCAAAGAATCTAGCAAAAAGCCATATAATCCAAAGTCATTGAAGGTAACAGAACATGTATCTCAACAGACTACCTAACAACAAGCAGTACAAACCCAAGCTTGTTCTTTGGCTTGGTGGACTCATCACAACCAACCGATATTAATTTATCACGCTGACACTCTAGGTGGCTCACACGGGCAGACCCCTATGGTCAAGTATTCAACAATGGAAAATACACTCTGAGGAAGCACTCATCGTCAATTTCACTTATGGTCTTGCAACAGAAGGTTCCCGCAGCCCTGAGTAAAAGCAATCATGCGTAACCGATTCATAGCAGCCCTAAGTATGTTCAAAAAAACTACTTGGCTAATATCTACAATGCATCAAAAAAAATTAAACAGCAAGAAACACATGAAATTATTCAAATCAAGGTAGGAAATCAGTGTAACAAGGTTTTACTCACAGGAAACAAAAGACAAACGGCGATAAACATCCAAAATAATGAAAACTCCCATGGTGTGATCCTCAGACATGCAACAAGAAATAATTATTCATCTAACAGCCTCAAGCACACAAAAAATCTAAGGCAGATAATATTACAGGATCAAAACCCTAACCTGAGATACCCGTTGCATGGGTATCTGAAAATTTTGAATAAAAACTCAAATACATTTAACGTATGGTATCAAACCACCTAGCTCTATGGTTTTGACGAAAATCCCAACAACGAAGAATTCATAAGAAACCCGAGTTGATTCTCCCAGAACCCACCTTAGATTCATTCTCCTAACAAGATCAAGACCCAAACTCATCAAATTTGGCATCCACACACTTAGATCTACCCATAACAGGCGTAGATCTAAGAAACCGAGGGAAGAGGAGAAGTAGATCTAAGTAGATCTAAGAAAAAGATCAAGAACGAAGGAGAACGATCACATACCTCAAGAATCCGGCTTCGATTTGACAAGAGAAGCCTTCAGATCGCCTCTAGATTGCTTGGTAGATGTTTCCCAACCTTTAAGGGAGAGTAATCCCGATTTATGGACACTTAGGAGCTTAAACGAGGAAATTAGAGGCAAAAAGAGTTATATCCACAATTTAAGGATCGAATTTAAGTGCACACATGTTTTTCTCGCACGGTTATAAAAACCGTGTGCTAACCCTGTGGTCTGTACTTCCTTTCCAACACTCCTCACATGGTCTCTTTGCATGGTTTCCCTTAACCGTGCGACAACCGTACGGTCGCCACTGCCTTTAGTGCCAGCTACGCATGGTCTGGCCGCGCGGTTAGACAAACCGTGCGCCACCCGTGTGGCTCCCCGTTTTGCCTCAAAACATCATTTCAAGTTTCCCCGTATCTCCTAAGAATCACCCTTAACTTTAAAACCAATACAAACATCATCCAAGGGGTCACATACCAGAAAAGAAGATCTGAGTTCTTACATTTTCAATCTAAAATACCTTATGATTAACCAAGGTTATCTATTTTCATCTTATATTTAGATATTTCAAATCAGTTTGTGAAGAAAATGTGACTTATCCTAAGAATATCCCTCAGGAGTGTCGTAACCAAGAGTACAAAAAGTCCCATTGTCGTGCACTAGTTCTTGTTCAAGTATATCTCAAAGTAGTGTTTTTGGGTTTTACCCCTAGGTACATCTATGCCAGAGCCGCCTCTACCTACTCGTATCCAGGCATGGATGTATTTCTTGGGAAACCCACATAATATTTACATTACCAATTTTTATTATGTTCTTCTATACTAATCCCCAAAGTCTATCTTAGGTTAATGTTCTGTAATCAGAGTTTTTCTAAATCTAGTTTCCAAGGTTTGTACAGAACTTCTTCTGATAACAACTATAACACCCCGACCCAAGTTTCCTAGAGTCAGTGCATTATTACATATCATTTGAATGATCACAATAGATCATGTCTCGAAAGACCTATTAGTTTAGTATCCTTGGAATTATGAGATTCATACATAAGTTTTACATTACATCATGAAATAAAGAAAAACAAAATTGTTTCCCCTTTAAACACACTTATATCCCTTAGCATATTCATACATGTTAATCATGATATACATCTTCAAATCCTGAGGAAAATAAAATATAGAAAGGGATATGCTCATATTCTCAATTAGGATAATAATATAGCGGAAACATTCATAAATAAGCATAAATATTTAAGGCAATGTATAAGACTAAAACACAAGCCTTTTAAACATAAATTTCTGCATAATTTAGAAAAAATAAATCAAATAATTCCATTTACATATTCACATAGATATTCTACTAGTCGAATAATCACATGAATATTAATATCTAATTTCATAATGATGGAATCCATAATGCCAAACATCATGACCACATAGTCTGGGCAACATGCCAAGAATAAAAATAAGATTTTGTCATGGCCTAGTGCCAAGACACTAGTTTTTCTCATGAGACTTACTGATGCATAGTGGAGATATAACAGGATCCACCCATCACTTACTAAGTCCAATTCATTCCTCATATGAAATGGTTATAACATAATCTAATCATTCGAATCAAAACCAGCATATGAAAAGTCAATATTTTAACCGCAAACTATGGATGGTATAAAAATAACACATCAATTGTTAAACGCAACTCATTAAATACAATATGGAAGATTTTGTTATAATAAATCAACCTAAATCAATAATAATGAAGTATTTTCATATAGATGAAAATATTCAGTAAAACTATTTCAGAGAAATATCCCCTTTTTCTTGAAAACATTTGAATGTCACACTATTTATCAGAGAAGTCATTTAGAAGATATTTTTGAATAAATGTGTCCCATACCACTTTGAAAATTTTAAAAGGAACTTAAATTTTAATAAATTATTGTCCATATAAATAAATCATTAAAACTATTTTTAGAACATTGACCTTAATGAGAATGATTTTGAAGAATAAACCTTTAAAATATTTAATACAATATTTTTGTTAAAGAATATTTAACCAAATGAAGGACTCTTGAATACAAATATTTGAGGGGTAACATTAATAAAAACATTTTAATATCATGGGAATAATGATATTAAAGATATAATATGTCAATGTTTAGTATATACACCATATAAAAGTGAATAGGTGCATAACAACAAAGAGGTCCCAAGGGAATGTAAATTGAGTTGAAATCCCTTATAATGACTGTATCATTAAGTTACGGATAAATCAATGAATTAATTATCTATGAAAAATATAAATACACTCAATATGATTGGATATTCAGTGTAAGTCAATCAGAGGGTATTCGCACATATTCTTGTGAAAACAACACCAATGACTTGGATGTTTAACTCAATGAAGGAAAATTGTGTTAAGATTACTCTTATCAAGTTCATATCGATGACTTGAAAATTTATAAAAGGTGTGATTATGTGTATCAAAATTATATTCCCACAAATGGGAGTGTAAATTACTACATAAATAAAAAAATTGTGATTTGACAAATAATATGGGTGTGAAATAATCAATAACGTTTATGTAAAACCCAATGTGTGGAAATCAAAATTAGAAATTCCCATACCGATTTGGCAACATGAAAACCATAAAAACTATGAAATAATTTTCATACAATGAAGATTTAAATACCCATAAATAAAATTATATTACATAATGAATAAAATCATGGGCAGTACATACACCACATAAAGGGAAACAATGGCAATATAGCATGAATATCACGGGAATAAAAAGTGAAATGAAAACCCCTTACCCTGTACTTTACTTAGTTTAAGGTATGTTGAAATCCTATATAATTGTGAAATAATTGTTATTAAATTATAAAAGAACCATATACATAAATATGATATTTTAATATTTCATTGTTAATAATACTTTTGTAGTATCATTGTTTCGGGTGTTAACTGATTCGTTTTTCTTTTTATGTTTTGTTACGTAAGTCATGTTTGTAAAGGATAGGAAGTATTTTATTCATATAAATAATGATATTATGTTACTAAACATTATTTTTTAACCCTAAAATGATATTTATTCTTGAATGGTTATAAAGGATAATGAATCTCATCGCGTTCGTGGAGACGGTAATCCGTACGTACGCACGAGCGACAGTACCATTATATTGATGGATAAATCGCATATAATTCGATGGTATATCATATATAAAGAATAATGAACATGTTATATTTTTTATTTAAATCAATTATACTCAGTATTATACCCATCCAAAATAATTAAGTGTTGAATAACAAACTACAACACGACGTGGAGACGGTAAGTCGTATGCACACACATATGGTGACTCTGTCATTCATAGGATTGATATAATAATGAAAATGGTTGTACCATATTTATAAAAACATCATAGTATGTATAAGGTATTAGAGTTATTATTTTGGTATGGAAAAAACAATGAAATAGGAAGTGGAATAAGAAAAGAAAACTGAAAGTGGTGTTGGAATTATTACATATTCTTCGGGTGATTCCTTTTGATTTGACCAAAAGGTCTCCATAGATTGGCTTTATGGTCAAATTAAGGTCTCTAGATTGATTTGAGGTTATTTGAGAGTATATTAGAGCAGGGGTTAGCCGGGACAAATGGATTTGGAGGTGTTATTTTGAGATAAGGGGAAGTACCCTTTTATAGGACAGGTGAGGGTCACTTTAGGAAAACCTTGAAATATTATTTTATTATACTGTCATATTCTATTTATAATGGATTAAAAAGGATTTATTTTTGAGGATAAGGTGGGTATGGGTCTAAAAAATATCAAAAAATAGCATTTAGACATGTTTATGTCACCATATTAACCTTATATTTTTCATTTAGCTCTTGGTTAAATAGTTTAACATTTACAATGTCTCCATGTAGTTTTATATTATATGCTAAATAATTTTACTATAAAATTCCGAGAGAACCCCAAGTGGTTAATTAATGTCATATAAATTATTATACAAGTCCTTTGACCCATCCCCAGATTTGTAGGACTGTTATATAATTCAATAATATAGTATTTGTTTTAAAAACACATTTATGTCAATTTTGACATTATTTAGTATTTGGTTTTTGTGAAAGTCATAACAATATGATTTCTTCAAAAAACATAAATTTAATGACCATAAAATGTAATATTAACCTATAAAATTTGAGTAATGCATAAAAATTCTCTATTTAATTTTATTTTAATATTTATGATATCAATTATTTTAATCTCTCATTAATAAGGTAATTACTGTGTGATCATTTTGTCATAAATTAATTTAATTATTGAATGTAGATAAATTATAAATAAGATACCTTGATGTAGGATATCTTTTTATATTTATAATGAATATTTATAGTCGAAAATATCTTATGTATAACCCTATATTAAAAATGGTCTTGTTATTAAAATTTGAATTTAACACTTTTAACTCTTCATTAAATAAAATAATAAGAAATTTCCAAATCTAAAAAAAGTGGATAAAAAGGATCAAATTTTATTCCGAAGGTTAATTTTTGTCTAAATACACATGCCCAAAAGAATTATGACATGTGTTAGGGTAATTGTAATATCATTTTTACCATTAATTACCTTATTTACATTTAACCGTGGTATATAAAATTCAAAAGATACTATTAAAAAAAATTATTTTCATCTTATTAAACAAAATTTTATTTACTAATTTCAACCGTGTCTCTTGGATTTTTTAAATTCAATTCACAAAAGTTGTAAAATTATGTTTTATTCAAATTAGCTAACGTGCCTAGAAAGTGGGTAAAAGATGTTAAATAATTCAATAAAATTTTAACCATCTAATTTTATTATTAAATTACTCCAATGAATTACATTGAACTAATATAGGTATTATGTATCTATTTTGAATTAAAATAAATTTAAATAGAATATATAATTATTAAAATAAAAAGTTGGTTTTTAAACAATAACGCGGTGTTTTTCACTATTAATCAAGAATTGAAAGTTTTCAGAAAAATACTAAAAATTCACCCTAATATAATTTGGATATTCCGAATCAAAAAATGATTTATATTTTACCAAATTCAAATAATAGAAGTTTAATTAATTAATTTAAATTTAATTCCCATTGTCTTAACCAGAATGTGGGTTTTTGAGGATTAAAAACGATCAAAAGGTTGAAATGTTTTTATGTTCGGTTCAAAAGTGAAATTAATTCCAATTACCAACATTGGATTAAATGATAATAATATAATCTAATTATACATAAAATCCATTAAAATTTAAAATTTAACACTATAAAGTTTTCTAATTAAAAAAGTTGTTTTCAATTAAAATTTAGTATCTTTCACTATTCATCAAAATATGAATGTTATCCAAAAAACACCAAAAATTCATCATAACTAAATTTTTATGTCCTGATTATAAAGAAGAATTTAATTTCATAAAATTGAATATATAAATGTGTAAAATATTGTATTTATAAAGGGTTCTTCATTAAAATGCGGAAAAACTAGATTTTTGTTGAAAAATGTTTCTTTTATCTGAAAAACTGAATTTGTCCTTATATTATTTCTATGAAACACAAAATATGAATCTTAAAACTATATGGGATATATATAAAATTCAAAATGTGGTTATTAATATTCATAACTTCTTTTTAAACGACTAGTTTTATAGGTTGTGGTGTGCTTGAACTCGGTGCTGTGTATATCACATGCTATTGTAATAGTCAAAGAGAAACGTACCGTGGAAGCTTGGGGTGTTACAGTCTTGGAAATTCTTCAATAGCTTTTATTTTATCAGGATAAACAGCTATTTAATATTTAGAAACAATGTGACCCATAAATGAAATTTTCTGTAACCAAAACTCACACTTTCAGAATTTCCCATTAAATTTATTTTCTTTTGAGGGTTACAAGAAAATAGTTAAACTACTTTCATGATCCTATTTAATTTTAGAATATATCGTAATTTTATCAATAAAAACAACCAAATAATTATCTAAGAAATCATGTAATATTATATTCAAATGATCCATGAATATTGTAGGTTAATTAGTTAACCCAAATTGCATGAATAAGAATTCATAATTTCTGTATCTAGTATAAAATGTGGTCTTTGGAATTTATTCTACCTTTAATTTCAACTAATGGTACCCTAGCCTCAAATAATCTTTCAATTTTTTTTCTCTATGAAACTGATAAAAAAAAATCATCGATATGAGGGAAATGATACATGTTCTTAACAATGATGTTATAAAAGGCTCAATAATCAATGAAAAGTCTCATTGAACCATATTTATTTTTAACAAACAATATTGAAGCACCCTATGGTGATATTTTAGGTCGAATGAATCCTTTATCTACTAACTCATGAAATTACATATTGAACTCTAAAAGTTAAATCTGAGGCATTCAGTAAGGGGGTTTTGAAATTGTCTGAGCATCAGGAACTAATTCAACAGTAAACTCAACTTCTTGACTAGGTATTATACTAGGAAACTCATCATGAAAAAACATCAAGATAATCATTTACCAATAGAGCAATGTTAATATGAATAGTTCATTTGGTTTCAAAAATATGTGCAAGATAACATTCATTTACATATTCTAATATTTTCACAAATTTATAGTATATTATCAATGGTAAGGTTTTATTTTGTAGAAAAACTAAATGTCATTATAAATAGAAACTCCTTTACCTATACAGTCAATCTTAGCATGGTAAACAAGAAGCCAATCCATACCCAAAATAACATGAAACTCAAATAGAGTCTAACCAATAAGTTTTTAAGGTAAATTATTTCCATAGAAAAGGATAAGAATATTCTTATAATTTCTTATTTCATGAACATTTCCCCAAGGTGTTTTACCATAAGTTTTGGATTCATTTATTGAGGTGGAATTTCCAATATACTAGAAAATTTATTATAAATAAAAAGAATGTGTAAACCATGAATCAAAAAACACATTAGAATAATATTTTTAATAAAAAATCCACCTGATACCACTTCATTTGATGTCCCAACATCTTTTGACGTAGTTATAATGGATTCCACCATATCTTTTTTCATATATTCAAGATGATTCCCTTCATTTGAGTTCTTCATCAGACACTTTTTTCATAAATACCCATATCATTTAACTTATAACATATTACTTAATTAAAATAAGATTTTATCTTACCACTAAGATTATCTTTCTTTTACTGTAGTTATGAGACTTATGCCCCAATGTACCACATCAGAAGCACTTACCAGAAGTCAGAAGGAATTTTATAGAGTGTTATTACCACAATTTTCAAAAAAAAAAATTAAAATTAATTTTCTTATAATTATACTTTTTTGATGAATTATTCCCTTTAACCTGCCACCACGACCACTTATTATGCTATTTTTTAAAGAACACATAATCATCGAAAAACTCAATTTCCACCTTCTATGCACTTCAAAAAAGTTTCTCGTAAAATTTAAACTCATGAGAATACAATGAACATCAATACAATGTCTTTAATACTAAGTAAAAAAGATTTATTTTAATATCAAGATCGAAGATGAAATTTTTGGGAATGTGTTTCCAGTCGAAAGAATTTTTATTCATAAGATGCTACTGAGTCATCCTCTTATATCAATTCCAAGGATTGTTTTCCCATCCTAATTCAAACTGTGTTAGGAAAATATTTCCCAAGAATCATACCTTTGAATTCATCCCAATAAAGAGCATCAATATCCTCACCATCCTTGATATTATTAACCATCTAACCCCATTTATTGGATTCAACTTCAAAATAGTAAACAACAATACTATCCTTTTGATTGTCTGAACACCCCATGACATCAAAAATCTTTTCTAGTGCTTTAATCCACCCTTCTACTAGTACAAGGTAAGTTGATCCTATAAATATTAGTGAATATTACCTCATGAAGTGATCCACTACATACATGTTCCTCTTTGGTTAATCTGTGTTATCCCGTGCATAGATACCCCCACCATTTATAGCTTGAGTCAACTACACCATCACTAAAACAAATTATTCAGTTCTAATTATGACAATCTCAGGTTGCTGATATAGAAGGTTTTTACCTATTAATTTCTTCCTAGAATATCTTCCATGTTTCCTCTATGGAAAGCCATTCAAAACAAACATATCATTGATGAAGAAACATTTAATATTCAAATTATATATCATTTCAATTTTATCATAGATTAAAAATCTTTTACATAACATCCCAGGTAAATAAAGAATAAAAAATTTTCATATTTATTAATATTTATGAATTAAATATTAATTTTAGATTAAATGGGTTTCTATGTTCGATAGCGTACCTGATACGCAACAAAGAGTTTATTTGAAATCCTACGTTGCACACTAGTAATAAAATAATATTATTTTAAATGGTAGTTAGCACGTAGCTGTTGTATTGGACAGAATGAATATAAATAACTAAAATATGATTATATATGTTTTTTAAATTTTTTTAAATTTATCAAATAAAGGATAAAGGCTTAAAATATGAAAAGAATTCAATTTTAGGCATATATACTCTAATTTTCACTAAAGGTCCACTTATCGCGTTTTGATGGAGAACCATTATTAAATATAGTTTTGGTCACTCTTATACATTCTATTGGACCAAATAAAATTCTTCTTTAGAATCGGGACATCAAAATTTACTTTGTGTAAATTTTTGGTATTTTTCGATAAAGTTCATTTTTAATGAATAGTGAAAAATGTTGTATTTTAATTCAAAACCTCTTTTTAATATAATTTATTAATATGATTATATTATCTTTTGAATTGGTTTTAATGTGAAATTAGAATATATTTTTACCATTTAATCCAATAGTGGTCGTTGAAATTAATGTCAATCTTTTAATATATATTGTTTCATAAAAACACGATATTTGTCATGACAACAGAAATTAATTATTAAATTAAGTAATGTAACTTATATGATTTGAATTTTGTAAAAAAGACATCATTTTTGAATTCGGAATATCAAATATATCTTAGGGTGAAGTTTTTGTATTTTTCTGAAAAACGTCAATTTTTTATGAATAGTGAAACCACTAAGTGGTACTTAAAAACCTGATTTTTTTTTTGAAATGAAATTCTACCACCTATGTGTTTTGAATTTCAATAATCTGACATACATGGTTGTAATTAAGAAGTAAAATGTGGTTCAATGGGATTAAGATAATTTTTGGTGAATAGTAACTTTTATGTTTTTAATCGCGATTAGAGGTAATTAGTGTAATTTAAGGTAAAAATAATGTTTTAATAAAATGAAATGACCCTGAAACATGTCCTACCCTTATTGGATGTATCATGGCCGACCATGGAAATCCATGGGTCAACTTGGGGACCCCATGGAACCACTTTGGTAGGAAAATGACATTAATAACTTTTTATTTAATGTTAAAATAAAAATGTCACAAACATGTATTGTTTTACTAAAAAAAATTTTAAATGGGGTTATACAAGTCATATTTTTGACTATAAATATTAATTAGAAATATAAAAATATTTTCTATATCATGATATTTTTTTATAATTTTTAGACATTAAATAAATTAAATTATTTATGACACCATGATGATGCAGCGATTACCTAATTATTTAAGGATTTAAATAAAATGAACAGATAATGTAAAATCTAATAACTACACTTGTCAGAAACCTATTGGATGAGTGGATTTAGAACTCTTATCACCTTATCCTCGAAATATATAATTGTGGGACATTTAAAAACCAAAACTCATTTTATAATAAAGTAACCTTTTATAACATTCCAAGAGTGCCCCTCCTCCCCTCTTATAAAAGGCCCCCACATCTACCACCTTACCCACACCTGTCAATCCTTTGGCTCGCCCAAAACCTACCCATTTTGTCTCTCCACATCCCTCTCTTACTCCTAGAAGCCTCACATTGGGCAGAAGCCTTTCCAAGGAAGCCTTTGAGCTAAAATCAAAAAGAGTTACCCGATTTAAAGGTAGTGTCTTCTCTTGTGTTCTTATGTTTTATTTTGTTTCTCCAACCCCCTAAGATCTTTTTATTCATTTCTTTTGTAAAAAAAAATGTATATTAAATATACTAGTATGATTTTATGAGAAGTATTAGAGCTAAACTTACAAACACCTTCGTCTAATGGTTAAAGAACATACTATTTCTGTGGTTGGTGATTTTCTGCCTCACGAAACGATGATTGTTCAATATTCTTTTAACACCTTTCATGGTAACCATTAAGATGTCAGTAAATTTATATATGATATATATTATTTTTATGTTTTCCTTATGCTTCTGTATTTTTCATGTGTGTCATACCTTTATGGTTTCCATTGTGGGTAAACACGAAAATTTCATTTTAGGAAGTGCGGACTACCACCCCCTCAAAGTGATTTGATTCGTTAATGCCATATGTGGGATGTATAAAGGATAGAGTTAATGTTATTATATATGATGTTATACTGGAATTATAATATAACCTTATATCATTATGATTTCACCCCATTAAATACTAAATAAAAATGAAAGTAGCGTTCATGCGTACGTACGGCTTACCGTCTCCATGAACGGTGCATTTCATTTCTTACCTCTAAATGTTATGTACTATTATAAATACATGTATATGCTGGATATATATGATATTTGTGATATCCAAATCATGAATATCATTCTGTATATAATGAACCATTGACCACATAAACAATATGTAATTGTAAGATTCCATTTATGACTTATGAACCTGATATCGAAAAAACGAACATTATTAACTTAAATGATTACATAATGTTTATAACATGGAAATAAGTTATATAAAAGGAATAGTAAGCTTGAAAAATGTTCTTAAGCAAGTATAAATTAACTTTAGTTTATTATTCAGGAGAATAAAGAGCAATCGAGTCACGTCAGACACGAGGTAAGGGACTTCGTCTCAATCTCCTTTCATTGAGGCATATTTTGTTCTAATACAAGGCTTTCTTTTATACGGTGTATAAACCCCTTTGACTTTTAATTTTATTCAAAAGGAATATTTTTCTATGAAGCATTTTACAAAACAAAAAAAATGAATGTTTCTTTTAACGTACGCGGTGAAAACGACATTTTCCACCGCCGTGAGTATTATTTGGTCTTTGGCTTCCTCAACAAGCTGTAATGTTTTTAAAATGAAATAAATTGCATATAATATTTTATGTATTTTTTTTATTGAAAATGGTTTTTATAATGTATTTTTTATGTCAATATATTTAAGTGATATATTGTGATTAAAGTGTGGAAATGTTTTCCTTCCATTACATTTGTTTTATGTCTTATTATTTTATAATGGTACACGGAAATTTGACGGGTGATTACGTGATAAACCATATGACGGGTGGTGCCCTGAATACTATGATGGCTAGTTACGTTATAACCTTTAATGCATTGGGTATGTAAGTCGGCCGTATGGCTATTCCATTAAGTGATATGTGTGGAAGTCGACCGTATGGTTATTCCATTTAAGTATGTTTATGTCCCAAGTTACCTTTATATGTTATGTGTTCTTCATATGGGTTTTATAGTAATCTTTTGGTTACAAAAGGGTAAGTAATGATATTTTATTCAGTGATGTGTAATTACTACTTCATAAAGGTGAAAAGTATTACTTTGATAAAGAATTCATGGTTTACTTGTTTTCCTTTTTTGTGTATCCCTTACTGAGCTTTTTATGCTCACCCCAAGTTTTTTTAATTGTTTTTCACAAGACATAATGTGGAATAGGGTCAAGGATGGGATCAATGAAAAGTCATGCTTTCATAAACATGGAACTAGAAATGACTTTTTTTTAGAGTTCATGTTTTGAAAAAAAGGAATCTTTGTAGAAGTGTCTACTGTGTAATATTTTGATATGTAATAGTTATGATCTAATTCTCTAAAACACTAAACCTGAAAAGATCCTCAATGGGAATTATTCATTTAATTAAATATTAAGTAATGTTTAAGACTAGGGCCTTATAGTTGGTATCAAAGGTTGGTTTAGACAACTTTAGGAGTTAGAAAATTGTTAAATTATAAATTAATTTATGGTATGATTGATATGATATAGCATTTAAAGATTACCACATTTCTTTGGCTAAGATATTTCTGTGTTCAGAATGGTTTTCCACAGAGTAAACAAGGCGGCTATGTTGGGATGACCTCAGGAGGAAGACAACCTTCCAAATTAGCAACCTGAGATGGTCGGAATTGGAACTGAACAGTTTGTTGCAGTGATGGCACAGTTGACTTAGGCTATAAATGGTGGTGGTATCCATGCACGATATCATCCAGATCAACCACAGAGGAACATTTCATTGGTGGAACATTTCATGAGGCAACATCCCCCATCATTCAGAGGATCATTTGACCCTGTGCTAGCTGAAGGATGGATTAAAGCACTGCAGAAGATTTTTTATGTCATGGTGTGTTCAGAACATGAAAAGGTTAGTCTTGCTGTTTACCGTTTTGAAGGTGAAGTAGATAAGTGGTGGTCAATGATGAAAAATATCAGGGATAGTGATGAGATTAATGATCTTCACTAGGACGAATTCAAAGGTATGCTTCTTGAGAAATATTTTCCTAAGGTAGTTCATCTTAGGATAGAAAAACAATTCCTAGAATTGAGGCAGGAGGATGACTCAGTGGCTGCTTATGAAGAAAAGTTCACTCGACTGGAAAGGTAAGCTCCAAACTTCATACGAGATCTTGATAGTAAAATCAACCGTTTTTACTCAGGGTTAAAGCCAAATTATCGAAGGGCATTAGCTTCTTGTGAGTTCAAAAGTTATGAAAACCTTGTTCGATGTGCGGAGAAGGTAGAAATGGAGTTTGCTGATGATCATGTGTTCTTTGACAAACAACAGAATAAGAGGTCCAGTTGGTAGGAAAAGGGGAAGAATTCATCAAAGAAACAAGGAGGTGAGAAAGCCAAATATCCATCCTGTGAGAAGTGTGGTAAAATGCATCATGGAGAATGTTTATCCAAGTCTAGAAAGTGCTTTCGGGGTGGTAAGTCAGGTCATATTGCTCACATTTGTAAGAAATATGATCAAGCAGGCAATGAAAACCCAGCGGTAAGATGTTTTAAGTGTAATGAAATAGGTAATTATGAAAACAAGTGTCTAACGAAGAACTCAACTGGGGGAAAGCAGCCAGACTACAAGAAGAAAGGGGTGGTGAAATCTTTTGAAACTACTTCAGCAGATGTTGGGCCATCGAATGAAGTAGTATCAGGTACACAGTTTGTTTCTTCAGATTATGCCAATGTGTTGTTTGATTCAGGGTCTATACATAATTTAATTTCTGAGATGTTTTCTAGTAAATTGGGAATTCCATCTCAAGATATGAATCATGAACCTCTGGTAAAAACACCAGAAGAAACATTGAGACAAAAAGAAATTATAAGAACCTTCTTATCCTTGTGTGTGGAATGAATCTACCTAAAAACCTTATTGTTTTGCCTCTAGTAGAGTTTTATGTTATTTTACACATGGATTGGCTTTCTGTTTATCATGCTAAGATTGACTATAGAGCTAAAATGGTTTCTTTTTAGAAGGATTTTCAGTCTGTGTACAGGAATGAACCCTTTATTTAGATAACATATTAGGAAGTTGAGAAACTAGTAAAATATGGAAATGAATGTTATCTTGAAAATATTGTTGAAAATAAAGGAACTGTTCAGATTAATGATGTGCCAGTGGTAAATGAGTATCTTGATGTTTTCCCTGATGAGTTGCCTCATATTATTCATGATCGGGAAGTTGAATTTATAGTTGACTTAGTTCTTGATTCTAAGCCAATTTCAAAACCCCCTTATCGAATGGCTCAAGTTGAACTTTTATAGTTAAATAAGCAATTGCAAGAGTTATTAGATAAAGGTTTCATTCGACCTAGCACATCACCATAGGGTGCTACTGTCTTGTTTGTTAAAAAGAATGGTGGTTCAATGAGACTTTTCATTGAATATAGTGCCTTGAATAATATCACTATTAAGAACAAGTATCCTTCGCCTCATATCAATGATTTGTTTTATCAGCTCTAGGGAGCTGAGTATTTTTCGAAGATTGACTTGAGGTCGGGGTACCATCAGTTTAAAGTAAAATATTCAGACGTTCTGAAGACTGCGTTTCATACTAGATATGTCCATTATGAATTTGTAGTTATGCCTTTTGGGTTAACCAATGCACCTACTATATTCATGGACCTTATGGGTAGAATTTTCGATGAGTTCTTGGATAAGTTTGTGGTTGTTTTCATTGATGATATTTTGGTGTTTTTTAAAAGTAAAGAGGAGAATGAAAGTCATTTAAGGGTTATCTTGCAAACCATAAAAGAAAAGAAACTGTATGGAAAATTTAGTAAGTGTGAGTTTTGGTTACAACAAATTTTTTTCCATGGTCACATTGTTTCAAAAAATGGCATAACTATAGATCCTGCTAAAACAAAAGTTGTTGATGAATGTCCAAGACCCACAAACATAACCGAGATCCGTAGTTTTTCTGGTTTGGTAGGTTACTACCGAAGGTTTGTTGAAAATTTTTCAGGGTTATCTAGTCCAATGAATAAGCTAACTCGGAAGGGTGTTAAGTTTATATGGACAAAAGAATGTGATGATTGTTTTCAAGAGTTGAAAAGAAGATTGGTGAATGCTCCAGTTTTGGCACTTCATTTCAGGAATGGTGAGTTTGTTATTTATAGTGATGCTTCGTTGAAGGGAATTTCATGTGTCCTTATGAAGAATGATCAAGTAATTGTATATGCTTCACATCAGTTTAAAACTCGTGAGGTAAATTACCCTACACATGACTTGGAATTAGCTACTGATGTTTTGGCTATAAAAATTTGGAGGCATCATTTGTATGGAGTAAAGTGTGAAATATATACTGATCACATAAGTTTAAAGTATATATTCACTCAGAAATAATTGAACCTGAGACAAAGGAGATGGCTAGAATTAATCAAGGATTATGATTGTACAATTCATTACCATCCGGGAAAAGCAAATAAAGTGGATGATGCTTTGAGTCGAAAAAGTAATGATTCATTAACCATGCTACGTTTGGAACAAGATACTTTGGTTTTTTATTTGATGAAATTTGGCAAAGAAGTTGTTGGGGCAGGAAGTTATTCTATTTTGTTTCATGTATCAGTGATATCATCTCTATCTGACATAATTAAGCAATTGCAAAAGAAAGACAGTGGGTTGCAGAAAAAGGTAGAGCTGGTTTAGAAGGGTGAGTTGCCTGAATTTAATATTGATAATTATTGTGTTTTGAGGTTGGGGAAGAGATTTTGTATGCCGGGTGATTCACAGTTGAATAATGAGTTGTTATGTGAGTCTCATAGTTACCCGTTTTCAGTTCATCCTGGCAGTACTAAGATGTACAGAGATCTGTGGGAGTATTACTGGTGGGATGGAATGAAAAGAGATATTGCTGATCTTACTGTGAAGTGTTTGACTTGTCAGCAGGTTAATGTAGATCGGTAGTTACCGAAAGGGATGCTTTAGCCTTTATCAATCCCAGAGTGGAAATGGGAAAATATATCTATGGACTTTGTTGTGGGATTACCGAAGACATCTCGAGGTAATAATGCAATTTGGATTATTTTTGATCTCTTGAGTAAATATGCTCATTTCCTTCCTATTCAAGATACTTTATCTCTATATTAACTTTCTCAATAGTATCTTAAAGAGATAGTCAGTTTGCATGGAGTTCCCCTATCCATCGTATCTGATCATGATCCCAGGTTTACTTCTAACTTTTGGAAAGGCCTTCAGAAGTCATTAGGTACTGAATTAAATTTTATTACAGCTTTTCATCGTCAATCAGATGGACAGTCAGAATGAAAAATTCAGAATTTGGAGGATATGATACGTTCTTGTTCGATGGATTATAAGGGAAGTTGGGACCAACATCATTCTTTGGTTGAATTTTCTTATAATAATAGTTTTCATTCCAGTATACAGATGGGACCGTTTGAGGCATTATATGGGAAGCGGTGTTGAACTCCAGCTTTTTCGGATGAAGTGGGTGAAAGGAAGTTGATGGGACCAGAATTGGTAGAAGAGATGACAGAAAAGGTTAAGTTGATTCCAAAACACATGAGAATAGCTCAGAGGAGACAGAAAAGTTATGTAGACAACAGGAGGAAGGATCTATCTTTCGAGGTAGGTGATCATGTTTTTCTCAATGTTTCATCGTGGAAAAGTGTGATGCGATTTGGTAAGAAAGGAAAGCTGAGTCCAAGGTTCATTCGACCATATGAAATTCTGGAGAGAGTTGGATCAGTTGCTTACCGAGTGGCTTTATCTCCAAGTTTATCTCAGGTACACAATGTTTTTCATGTTTCGATGTTGAGAAAGTATATGCCAGATCCATCTCATGTTTTGAGCCCGGACGTAGTTCGGTTGGAAGAGAATCTATCTTATGAAGAACAACCAGTCCATATTCCTGGACGAAGAGAGAAAGTGTTGCGAAATAAGTTAATTCACTAGGTAAAGGTTTTGTGAAAAAACCATATGGTTGAATAGGCGACGTGGGAATCTGAAAATGCAATGGGTGATAAATACCGCCACTTATTTTTATAAGTGAATAAAATTACGAGTACGTAATTCCAAAAAGGAGGAAGGATGTAACATCCTAGGTAAATAAATAATAAAACATTTTCATATTTATTAATATTTACAAATTAAATATTAATTTTAGATTAAAGGGGATTCTATGTTCGATAGCGTAGCCGATACACAGCAAAGAGTATCTTTGAAATCTTACGTTGCACACTATTAATAAAATAATATTATTTTAAATGGTAGTTAACACGTAGCCGTTGTATTGAAGGGAATGAATAGAAATAACTAAAATATTATTATATATGTTTGTTAAATGTTTTTACATTTATCAAATAAAGGATAAAGTCTTAAAATACGAAAAGAATTCAATTTTAGGCATATATACTCAAATTTTCACTAAAAGTTCACTTATCGCTTTTTGATGGAGAACCGTCATTAAATATAGTTTTGGACACTCTTATATATAATATTTGACCAATTAAAATTCTTCTTTAGAATCGGAACATCAAAATTTACTTTGTGTAAATTTCTGGTATTTTTCCGATAAAGTTCATTTTTTAATGAATAGTGAAAAATGTTGTATTTTAATTCAAAACCTCTCTTTAATCTAATTTATTAATATGATTAGATTATCTTTTGAATTGGTTTTAATGTTAAATTAGAATATATTTTTACCATTTAATCCAATAGTGGTCGTTGGAATTAATTTCACTTTGAAATTGGACTTAAACTAGTGTTAATCTTTTGATATATATTGTTTCATAAAAACACGCTATTTATCATGAGAGAGGGAATTAATTATTAAATTAATTTATGTAACTTATATGATTTGAATTTTTTAAAATAGACATCATTTTTTAATTAAGAATATCAAATATATCTTAGGGTTAAGTTTTGGTATTTTTCTGAAAAACTTTTATTTTTGATGAATAGTGAAACCACTCTGTGGTACTTAAAAACCTGATTTTTTTTGTTTAAATGAAATTTTACCACCTATGTGTTTTGAATTTCAATAATCCTACATACATGGTTGTCATTGAGAAGTAAAATTTGGTTCAATGGGATTAAAATATTTTTGGTGAATAGTAACTTTTATGTTTTTAATCGCGATTAGAGCTAATTAGTGTAATTTTAGGTAAAAATAATGTTTTAATAATATGAAATGACCTTGAAACATTTCTTACCCTTATTCTATGTGTCATGAACGACCAAGAAACTCCATGGGTCAACTTGGGGACCCCATGGAGCAACTTTGGTAGGAAAATGACATTAATAACTTTTTATTTAATGTTAAAATAAAAATATCACAAACATGTATTATTTTACTAAAAAACATTTAAATGGGGTTATACAAGTCATATTTTTGAATATAAATATTCATTATAAATATAAAATGATTTCCTACATAATTATATATTTTTTTAATTTATATACATTAAATAAATTAAATTATTTATGACACCATGATGATGCAACGATTACCTCATTATTTAACGATTTAAATAAAATTAAACAATAATGTGAAATATAATACCTACACTTGTAAAAAACCTATTGGATGGGTGGATTTCAAACTCTTATCACCTTATCCTCAAAATATATAATTTTGTGACCTTTAAAAACCTAAACTCATTTTATAATAAAGTAACCTTTTATAACTTTCCAAGAGTTCCCCTCCTCTCCTCTTATAAAAGGCCCCCACCTCTACCACCTTACCCACACCTCTCAAGCATTTGGATCGGCCAAACCATTGCCATTTTGTCTCTACACATCCCTATATTACTCCTAGAAGCCTCACTTTGAGCAGAAGTCTTTCCAAGGAAGCCTTTGAGCTCAAATCAAAAAGCGTTAACCGATTTAAAGGTAGTGTCTTCTCTTGTGTTCTTATGATTTATTTTTCTTTTCCAACCCCCTAAACTATTTTTATTCATTTATTTTGTAACAACAACAGTATATTTAATATACTAGGATTTTGTTATGAGATGTATTAGAGCTACACCTACACACACCTTCGTCTAATGGTCGAAGAACATACTGTTTCTGTGGTTGGCAATTTTCTGCCTCACGAAACGATGATTGTTCAATCTTCTTTTAACACTATTCATGGTGGCCATTAAGATGTCACTATATTTATATATGATATATATTATGTTTATGTTTTCATTATTCTTCTGTATTTTTCATTATTGTCATAACTTTATGGTTTCCATTGTGGGTGAACACGATAATTTCATTTTAGGAAGTGCGAACTACCGCCCCCTCAAAGTGATTTGATTCGTTAATGCCATATGTGGGATGTATAAAGGATGGAGTTAATGTTATTATATATGATGTTATACTGGAATTATAATATACCCTTATATCATTATAATTTCACTCTATTAAATATGAAATAGAAATGAAATTAACGTTCATGCGTACGTACGACTTACCGTCTCCATGAACGATGCATTTCATTTCTTACCTCTAAATGTTATATACTATTATAAATACATCTATATGCTGGATATATATGATATATATGATATCAAAATCATGAATATCATTCTATATATAATGAACCTTTTACCACATAAACAACATGTAATTGTAAGAAGTCCATTTTGGACTAATGAACTAGATATCGACAAAACAGACATTATTAACTTAAATGGTTACATAATGTTTATAACATGGAAATAAATGATATAAAAGGAATAGTAAGATTGAAAAACGTTCTTAAGCAAGTATAAATTAACTTTAGTTTATTATTCATGAGATTAAAGAGCAATCGAGTCACGTCGGACACGAGGTAAGGGACTTCGTCTCAATCTCCTTTCATTGAGGCATATTTTGTTCTAATACAAGGATTTATTTTATACAGTGTATAAACCCCTTTGATTTTTAATTTTATAAAAAAGGAATATTTTTCTATGAAGCGTTTTACAAAATGAAAAGAAGGAATGTTTCTTTTAATGTACGCGGTGACAAAGACCTTTTCCGCCGCCACGATTATTATTTGGTCTTTGGCTTCCTCAACAAGACGTAATGTTTTTAAAATGAAATAAATTCCATATACTCTTTTATGTATTTTGGTATTTAAAATGGTTTTTATAATGGATTTGTTATGTCAATATATTTAAGTGATATATTATGATCAAAGTGTGGAAATGTTTCCTTTCCATTATATTTGTTTTATGTCTTATGATTTTATAATGGTACTTGGACATTTGACAGGTGGTTATGTGATAAACCATATGACGGGTGGTGCTGTGAATACCAGGATGGGTGGTTACGTTATAACCTCCAATGCATTGGGTATGGATGTCGGCCGTATGGCTATTCCATTAAGTGATATGTGTGGAAGTCGACCGTATGGTTATTCCATTTAAGTATGTTTATGTCCCAAGTTACCTTTATATGTTAGGTGTTCTTTATATGGGTTTTATGGTAATATTTTTGTTACAAAAGGGTAAGTAATCATATTTTATTCAGTGAAGAGTAATTACTACTCCATAAAGGTGAAAAGTATTACTTTGATAAAGTATTCATGGTTTAATTGTTTTCCTTCTTTGTGTATCCCTTACTGAGCTTTTTATGCTCACCCCAAGTTTTTTTGAAATGTTTTTCACAGGATATATTGTGGAATAGTGTCAAGGATGTGATCAAGGAAAAGTCATTATTTCTTAAACATGGAACTAGAAATGACTTTTTTTATAGTTCATGTTTTGAAAAAAAGGAAACGTTGTAGAAGTGTCTACTATTTAATCTTTTGAGATGTAATAGTTATGATCTAATTCTCTAAAAATCTAAACCTGAAAATATCCTCAATGGGAATTATTAATTTAATTAAATTTTAAGTAATGTTTAAGGATGGAGCCTTATAATTTATGGATATTCTATTAACAATATCATAACCCCTAAATTTTTCTAAACTGAACTATGATACCCAATATAAGGCCCCATATTTAAACAGTACATAATATTGTGTAAAATTAATAACTTGATTTATTTCACATTGCATATATTTTTAGGTTTGGAGTTTTACATCATTAGTCCATCATTAATACATAACATCACATAATCATATAAGAGTATAATACCAAATCATTATCTATTCGTTTTCAAAATATAAAAATTTCAATATTAAACATCATTTCTTTGATTGCTAAAAATATTCTTGACTTATTACTTTATCTTACCCATCCTTATACCCTATAAAAAACATTTCAAAATAATGTGATGAGAACATAAACTCAGAAATGGGTATAAAATATGGAGTGAAACCTTTAATCACTGAATACTTTAAATTCCAAATTTTTTTCTTTAGAAAATCATATTTTATCTATAAAACCATACCTCATGAAATATTAGGATTTATGAAAGTAATTATTCTAAATAAAAAATAATAAAGGTAACTTTTTGAATCTATATCATACTTACATTGCAGCTTTCGCAACCATATAGGGATTAACCTTCACAGTTAGGTTTGGAAAACCCATTACAGTATATTACCTAATTCTCTTAAGAGAAACATTATCGTTTAACTCCATATAAATACCCAATTAATCAGAGAGATATTATAGGATCACCCACAATAGTTTTATCATGGAACCAATTGTATACATAATCAATTTCCAAGAACCAAAACATATGAAATAAATCATAAACAAAGGTAAAATAACATTTCCACATTGCAATCACAAGATATCATTCCAAGATATTGAAATAATCAATACCTTATAAAAACTATTTTCAATACCAAAATACATAAAAATTTAATGTGTTATTTATTTTACTTTTTAAAACATCATGGTTTATATAGGAATCCAAATATCATATAACGATTACGACCCCAATGAAGTCTTTGTCACCGTATGCATTAAAAAACATTCCTTTTGTCATTTTATATGGAAAGTAAAACAATCCATATAAAAATATTCAATTAAAAAAATTGAATGAAATATGAGATGTAAGTAGAAGATAATATATTAAAAATTAATTTTAAATATAATATTTGAACTATATAATCAAGAAGTAGAAATTTAACCCAATGAATGTTAATTGGGTTAAGAAATTCCCTTACCATGAATTTGACATGTGCTGTATGTTCTTTATATTCCTGAATAATAAAAGTAGATTAATTTTCAAGCAATTTAGAATCATTTCCATGTTTATTAAAAATTTCATATCACTTATTAAAATGATATAAAAATTACATAATCATTTACGTTCATGTTGGATGTTTTGTCAATATTCGGTACTTGAGTCGAAAATAAACTTGGTAAGATGTCAATAGTCCATGTGGTCATAAGTTCAGTATAACCATATTAAAACATGATATAAATATAATAAGTATTCAAAAGATAAGTATTATTAATAATCATTTAATAAAAACTAAAAACAACATTCATGGAGATGGTAGGTCTTACGTATGCAGACATGCTATTTTCATTTTCCTGTCATATTGAAAGATAGAAATTAAATGAAAATTATATAAATGTGTATACATATATAATATAATTAGAGTATCATTAATATGTCATTTATATCATATATTATTAAAAATAAATACTTAATACATTCCATGTGATGTGTGAACAAATCAAATTATTTTGAGTGGCGATAGTCAACACGTCCCCAAACAAAGTTATCATATAACAACAATATTAAAAGAATGAAGGTATGTTTAATATAAGATTTAATGAATAAGAAATAGGTTATAATAAAAATATTTAAATATTATTTATCTTGAAAAATAGTTTTAATATCAACCATGAAGGAGGTAATGGAAAAAGAACAAAAGCATTATTCACGGGGTGATTAACCGGCATAACCTGGACAATAATTTCATTTCCTTGAATAAGAGTAGGTGAGAAAAGAAATGGATATGAGATACTACAACATAGAAATATCACTCTAGTATATACATGGTAAATTATTTATCATGTATTTATGGATCAAATATGTGGTGATAAAGTATACATTGAAAATAAATTAAGATAGGTACTTTGAGAAAATTACCTCTTAAATATTTCTTAAATAAAATACCCATGAGAATCTTGGATTTGGTCTTTTGGTTGGAACATAAGAACTTGGATGTATGGAGAGTGATGAGTAGATATTTGGGCATAGATTTTAGGAGTTAAAAGGATTTTTGGATCAAAATTGGGGGGGGGGGGGGTGGAGAGATTTTATCTATACTTGAGGATAGGTGGGTTTATGTGATTAATTTATTGATTATATTATATTAAAATCTAACAATATAGATGTGGAAATAAATTACATGACTTATTAATGTATTATATTTTGTTTAGTGTCGATCCAAAACTCAACCAACCATTAAATGTGATATTTTTTATGTATGTTATGTTTTTAACTTTTAATTTTTACCCTTTTCATCATTTTACTTTTACTACAGTTAAAAATTTTTTTACCAGGGAAATAGTTTTATACATAAAAATGAAATTTACTTTATTACCTAATTTAGAAAATATTATTCCAAATATGGAATCCATTTTACCTAATTCAATTCACAAAATTGGAAAAATTATATTTAAAATTAATTATGTAACATCCCAAGATTTCATAGTACTTTATTTCTTCAAACTAATTCAATAACTTGCACTACACACAACACTGAGTTCAAGCGCACCACAACTTACCAAACTAGCCGTTCAAAAGTAGTTATTTATAGTATTATCTAAATTTTGAAATTTATATAAGCCTTATAATTTTAGAATCCATATTATGAGTTTCTTGAACAAAATGTAAGAACAAATTCAATCTTTTCAGATAAAAGAAGTATTTTTCAAAAAATGCAATTTTACCGCCTTTTAATAGCGAACACTTTTTAAATACAATATTTGAAACTTTTATATATTAAATTTGACAAAATAAACTTATTATTTATAATCTAGACATAAGAATTTAGTTTCAATAAATTTTTGGTGTTTTTCTAATAACTTTCATATTTTGGGTGAATACAGAAAAATACTATATTTTAACTGAAAACAACTTTTTTAGTCCTAATAATTTATTGTGTTGAATTATAAATTTTAATGGTTTGGATGTATAATTAGATTATATTTTTACCATTTAATCCAATGATGGTCATTGTATGTAATTTCACTTTGAAATTGGATATAAACAAGTGTCAATCTCTTTATAGTTATTTTTTTTTTCAAAAATACACTTTTTGGTTTTGAGAATGGGAATTAATTTTAAATTTAATAATTCAACTTATATGTTTTGAAATTGGTAAAATAGAATTCATTTTTTAACTCTTAATATCAAATTTATCATAGGGTGAATTTTTGGTATTTTTATGAAAACATTCAATTTTTGATGAATAGTGAAAACACTGAGTTATTGTTTACAACCGACTTTTTGTTTAAATGATTATTTATTTTTTGAAATTTATTTTAGATCAAAATAGATAAATAATACATATATTTTTTCAATGTAATTCATTGGAGTCAGTTTATAATAATTTTAGATATATAAAAATTTTATCGAACATTTTACCGTCTTTTACCCACCTCTTTGAAGCATTTGCAAATTTGCATACAACATAATTTTACCACTTCTGTAAATTTAATTTCAAAATAAAAGACACACGGTTGATATCAGTAAGTAAAATTTAGTACAATAAGAAGAAAACAACATTTTTGTGAATAGTAATGTTTGACTTTTATGTTTCGTAGTTAATGGTAAATAGGGTAATTTAAGGTAAAAAGAATATTATAATAATACAAAATTAACTTAAAAACTTTCGAAACCTAATTGGATAAGTCATGGAAGACCATGAGAATTTTTGGGTCAATTTGGGGACCCCATGGATCCACTTACGAATGATAATGACACATTATTTTAATTAACATAAAGTAAAGGCAAAAATGACCAAAACACATATCTTTTAGTAAAAAAAAATTTTATGTGGAGTTATATAAGTCATCATTTGGATTATAAATATTAATTGGAATTATAAAAATATTTCCTTCATAATGATATTTTATTTATAATTTTTAGACTTTAAATAAATTAATTTATATACGACACAATGATGATGGAATAATTACCTAATTAATGAAATATTAAAATATTTGATATTAGAAATATCCAAATAAATTTAATTTGAGACTTCTTATGAATTAAAATAATTTTGTACGTTACTATGAAATGTTAGGGTTTGATAGATGAATTGTTTCAGTAGGAATAATGATGTTATGAATTTATCAAAAAAACAATACCTAATAGTGTCAAAATTGACACAAAAGAGTTTTTTAAAAAAATATTATGTTATTAACTGATATTATATTCCTAAAAATCTAAGGATTGGACAAAAGACTTATATAATGATAAATGTATCATTAATGAACCACTTGGGGTTCTATTGGAAGTATATAGTAATTTTATTAACCATTTAATATAAAAATACAAAGAGACATGGTAAATGTCAAACTATTTAACTAAGAGTTAAATCTATAAGATAAGTTTAGTATAGTGACCAAAACCTGTCTAAAACCTATTGTTTGAGTGGTTTTATTCCCATCCCAACTTATCCATTATATAATTAAATTTTGAGCCATTATAAACAGAAAATTATTTTATTATAAAATAATATTTCTAGCTTTTCCAAAGGTGCCCCTCACCCCTCTTATAAAAGGGAACTCCCCCTTCCCACAAATCCACACCTTCAAAGACTTTTGGATCGGACAAAACCTGCCCAAATACCCTCTCAACTATCTTACCTTAATCCTAGAGGCTTTACTTTAGTCATAAATTTAACTTAAGGAGTCCTTTTGATCAAATCCAAAGGAAGATCTCGAAGAAGAGGTCAAATATTTCATCACCTCTTTCTTGTTCCTTTCTTCTTCCACTTCCTCTTTCTTCGTTGTTTCCATTCTAAAATAATAACTCCAGTATCTTTTATATATTGTGATGTTATTATAAATATGGTACAACCATATTCATTTTTCAATCCATCCTTTGAATGACATGTCACGATACGTGCGTACGTACGGCTTACCGTCTCCACGTCGTGGTGTAATTGCAATTCAATACATTATTTTTTTGGATGGGTATAATAATGATGTGTAATTGATGTAAATAATAAATAAATCATGATACTGAATCTGTATATGTGATATAAATTTCAATTATATATTATTTTAATATCAAAATAATTGATACTATAGCTCGTCTGTATGTACGGATTACCGTCTCCACGAACTCGATGAGATTAATCCTACATCGTATCCATTCAGGACTAATTTTCATTTGGTGATTAAAAACAGTGTTTAAATATTTGATATTTATCTGGATATAAATAATATACATTTCATCCATAACAAATATGAATCACATAACAATGAATATAAACTTAAACGAATCGGTTAACACCCAAAACGACGATAATACTAAGATATTATTAACAAAGAAATGTTAAAAGATCATATATGATATCATATTAATGTATATGATTCATGTATAATTTAATAACAATTATTTCACCATTATACATGATGTTAACCTACCCTTGACCAAGGAATAGTATAAGGTATGGGTTAATTCTACAATCTCTTTATTATCCGAGGTTGTTTTTACGTATGTGTCTACTAGGACCTCTTTATCATCCATATCCATGTTTCTTAAAAATGTATTTCAAAAAAAATTTACTATTTACTAGGAAATGGGGTAAATTCATTTATTCCCTTATTTGACCTTATATATTTTGAAAGGAATCCTTCTATCATTTTCCAAACAAGGTACTTTATTAACTTTTTGACAACATTAAGGTAAGAATTTTTTTAACTTATATGGCCGGTGCGACTATTTTCTGCCGTTATATCATCGTTGAAGCTTCCCTTACATACTTATAAGATTTTTTTCAGAATAAATGTTTTCTTTATAATTATGTGACTCTTAAAGGATTTCAAAATATAATGAGATATTTCTATAAAAAAGGTTATGATTTCATCTATGTCAACATCCATTGATGGATTTTTTGTTTATTTGAAGTTGATTTATTATGATACAAAACATGCATATTGTATTGAAGGTTTTGTGATATGTTTGAATATGGATGTTCAATTTTATACCATTCATGTTTTTTGGTTAAAGTATTGACATTTTTTATGTTAGTTTTAATACAAATGTTTATGTTATATTTCAACCTTTTCATTTGAGGAATGTATTGGACTTAGTAATTGACAGGTGGAGTCCGCTATAGATCATAGGTCCATCGGTAGGTCTCTTGAGACAAATATAGGTGGAATTGGCCAAGGCCTTTCCCAATTTGATATATGTTTTTGGTCAGGGCCTTTATCATTTTTAGACGTCTTGGCCGAGGCCTTGACAAAAGGTTTTAGAATGTCCGACATTATACATTCCCTGATTATGAAAATAATATTGATGGTTTATGTGGTCATTCGACTAGTAGAATACCCATGAATATGTTTTATTATGGCATTATTTAATTATCTCATATTCCTTCAATAGAAGTATTCAAGTTTATTATTGTTAAAGGCATGTAGTTTTAATTATTCACCATGCTTAATATTTATGTTATCTTCTGCTGCATTGATTACCCTTACTGAGTGTTTTATCTCACACCTTTCTATGTTTTATTTTTCCCAGGATGCGAAGAAGTATATTATAACTGACCTGTAGGGATAGTCTATGGGATCTCAGTGTTATCTATGGAAACAATGTTGTTGTAGTTTTCCATTTTACGATGTTATGTAAACCTTATGAATGTATCTAGTACTTCCAAGGAAACTAAACTAATCAGTATTTAGAGACATGATCTTTTGTGATCATGCCAATGATGTGTAATAATGCACTGAATCTGGTCTTCTGGGGCCAGGGTGTTATAGTATGTATTATAGGAAGTTTAGTATAAACCATAAAATCTATATTTTGATAAACTTTGATTAGAGAACATAGACCTAAGATAGAATTTGAGGATTAGTATAGAAGAACATCCTAGAATTTTGGTATTGTAGATATTTTGTGAGTTTTCCAAGAAATACATCCCTGTTTGGATAGGAGTAGGTAGAGGCGGCTCTAGAACAGATATACCTAGGGGTAAAACCTGAAAACAGTGCTTTGAGCTAGACTCGAATAGGAACTGGTGCATGACTATGGGCCTTGCCACACTCTTGGTTACGACGCTCCCAGGGGATATGATTAAGATAATTCTCATTTTCATTAAAACCATTATGAAGGGTTTATGAGTATATACATCCTCAAAGAATTTTTTTTATGAATATGGATTATATCCATAAACTGTTCAATTTACGTTTGTTATTTTAGAAGTTTGTAATTATTCATTGCGATTCATAAACTGACCTATTCTATGCCATTGTATAGAAATGGCTCCCAGTAGAAGGAATGTGAACTGCAACAATACGTATGATCCAAAGAGTAAGAAAGAGCATATATTTCATGGTATTAAGCCATAATTTTAATGGGAAATAGTCTCCAATCTATTTTTAACAAATGAATAAATAGTATCATGTGTTAATAAGTTAAGTAAAGTGATCAATGAGTGCTATAACTTTGAAGGGAAGAAAGAGAAGAAAATGATGGAAGAGGGAATGATGGATAAAGGGAAGAGGGAAAAGAAGGATCTTCCCATATCTGATAACTGTTGAATGAATCCCCTTGGTAAATTCTAGGAGGGAAGAAGAGTTTTTTATAAGTGTGGAGAAAACAGACACCAAGTATGTGATTTCAAGGGTAAGAAAAAAGTATCAAATGTATAATACTTCATCTTCAAGGAGTTGGGACACTACGTGAATCAATGTCCCAGTCATCAGAGTATACCTTAAATGATGCTATTGGATAATAATCATGATATGATACTATCTCATATGAAGAGGAATGAATAGTGTTCTTATGTTGTTATTATTGAATTATTTCATTTGAGTGTTGTATCAACAATATAATGGATATATGAATTGTAGAGATAAATAAGGATTGTACATCATTACTATTTTTTTTTGAGTATTTGAGAATATACAGTTATAAAAAAGTGACTTAATAGTAAGCTAAAATTTGTGGAAAAAATACATGGTTGAAGGAAATGTAATCCATAATATGGTCCTGATAATGAGGTAGTGATTATGGAATAATAGATGGTTTATTTGGATAAATTATATTAGATATTCTTGACTTCCATGGAACTGATTAATAGTTTTTTTATTTCATCATTATGGAAAAAGTCAATATTTTTTATATAAGTAATATATCTTGTATTATATAAAGGATAAGGGAGTATGACTGTAATAAATAAGTTTTTATGGAAATTCAGGGTGTTACCATGTTTTAAAATAATACATGATGAAGGTGTTCACATGTTATTACATGAAAAAAGGATCTTCATTTTGTTTAAATTCTTTATAAATTTTGGACTTTGAGTTTGGATGGATGTATTTTGGATAAGTATAAAGGTTGGAATGAATTAATTTTAAAATGGGATACTATTGTTAATGTTATTTTTCGATTTTTATAAAAAGGACAACACACATACCGTGTGACAACCCATCACGTTAGACAAAGCAGTGGGAATCAAACCCACAACCAATGTGCGATTGGGATTTATCGCCTACCACTGGACTACATGAAGTCCCTAGATTTTATAATGATGATTCTTTTCTAAAGGCCCTGATAGGTGAATTATAAATTCATTTTTTGGAACCCTATATGAATATGATAAATTGAATATTTTTTAAGTTCCATTATCTTTTAGAGTGAAAGATGAGCTTGTGGTAGAAATTAGTTAATGGATGAAACTCTACTGGTCATGTATTTATTTTTTCCTTCTCTTAATCTATGAAGAAATTATTTCTTAAAATTTAGGTAAGGGATCTTAAACTAAAAATTTGTTATCCTAATATCTTAGGTTTTGTTGGACAGATGATATTTGAAATCATCATAGATTGATGGCTTTGAGGCCCTCAATTCAACAATTGTCTATGAATGATGTCCTCAATAACTCCCAATAAATATTTACATTTTCCATCAAATTATGTGTTTCTAATTTACACCAATGTTCTCTTAATCGAGATCATAATTTTGTGGTGACTTTATCACCCCCTATTTCCCGTTATCAAAACTAAGTTTTGTTAAACCAATTTATGATGTGGATTTTCCCACAAAGGTATTTTCTATTTACAACCTTTTATTTTCGAAGAACAATTTCAAATTGCGAGGACGAAATTTATTGAAGGAGGGAAGAATGTAACACCCCCAGTTTTCATAGTACATTATTTCTTCAATGTAATTCAATAACATCCATTGCACGCAACACTGAGTTCAAGCGCACCATGACTTATCAAACTATCCATTAAAAAATGGTTATGAATAGTATTAACTAAGGTTTTAACTTTATATAATCCTTATAAATTTAGAATCCATATTATGGGTTTTTAGGACATAATGTAACAACAAATTAATTTTTTCAGATAAAAGAATTATTTTTAAAAAAATGCAATTTTACCACCTTTTAATGGAGAACCCTTTTTAAATTAGATATTTCATTATTTTATATATTCAATTTTACAAAATAAAATTCTTCTTTAGAATCGGGACATAACAATTTAGTTTCAATAAATATTTTGGGTTTTTCTAATAACATTCATATATTGGTGAATAGTGAAAAATACTATATTTTAATAGAAAACAACTTTTTTAATCAAAATAATTTATAGTCTTGAATTAATAATTTAATGGTTCAGAAGTATAATTAGATTATATTTTTACCATTTAATCCAATTATGTTCATTATAAGTAATTTCACTTTGAAATTGGATATAAAAAAGTATCAATCTTTTGATAGTTATTATTTCTTAAAAATACGCCTTTTGGTTTTGACAATGAGAATTAATTTTATATTATTTAATGAAACTTCTATGTTTTGAAATTAGTAAAATAGAATCCATTTTTGAATTCGGAATATCAAAATTATCTTAGGGTTAATTTTCGGTATTTTTATGAAAACATTCAATGTTTGATGAATAGTGAAAAACTCTAAGTTATTGTTTAAAACTGACTTTTTATTTAAATAATTATTTATTTTATTTAAATTTATTTTAGGTAAAAATAGTTACATAATACCTATATATGTTCAATTTAATTCATTAGAGTCAGTTTGTTATAATTTTATATATATGAAAATTGTATAGAACTTTTTACTGTCTTTTACCCACCTCCTTTGAGCATTTGCAAATTTGCATAAAACATAATTTTACTACTTCAGTGAATTTAATTTAAAAAATCTAAGACACATAGTTGATATAAGTAAGTAAAATGTGGTTCAATAAGATGAAAATAATTTTTAGTTAATAGTAGTTTTTGACTTTTATTTACCGTGCTTAATGGTAAATAGGGAACTTCTAGGTAAAAATATATTATAATAATACAAAAGTTTCTTAGGACTTTTCATAAACTTATTGGATGAGTCATGGAAGACCATGGGAATCATTGAATCGATTTTGGGACCCCATAAAGCCACTTCTGAATGGTAATGACACTTTATTTTAATTAACTTAAAGTAAAGGAAAAAATGAGGTAAACAAATATCTTTTAGTAAATAAAATTTTACATGGGATTATATAAGTCACCTTTTCGACTATAAATATTAATTGGAAATCAAAAACAATTTCATACATAATGGTTTTTATTTATATTTATTAGAAATTAAATAATTTAATTTATGTATGACAGAATGACGATAATGTAATTAACTAATTAATAAATGATTAAAATATTTGATATTATAAATATCCAAATAAATATAATTTGAGACTTTTTATGAATTAAACTAATTTTATATGTTAATATTACTTTTTAGGGTTAGTTAGATGAATTTTTTTCTAAGTAATAATGTTTTTATGAATTTAGGAAAAACAAAATACCAAATAGTATCAAACATGACATAAAAGAGTCTTTAAAAAATATATTATATTATTAATTGATATTCTATTCCTAAAAATCTAAGGTTTGGCCAAAATACTTATATAATTATAGGTGTATCAATAATGAACCACTTGGGGTTCTCTTGGAAGTATATAGTATGTTTATTAACCATATAATATTAAAATATAAAGAGACCTGGTAAATGTCAAACTATTTAACTAAGAGTTAAATCTAAAAGATAAGGTTAATATAGTGACCCAAACTTTGTAAAACCTATTTTTTGAGTGTTTTTTGACCCATACCCACCTTATCCTTTAAATAATTCATTTTGGAGCCATTATAAACCGAAATTTTTATTTATTATAAAATGATATTTTTAGATTTTCTTAAGGTGCCCCTCACCCCTCTTATAAAAGAGAACTCAACCATCCCTCAAATTCACACCTTCAAAGACTCTTAGCCCAGAAAAACCCTGCCCAAATACCCTATAAATTATCGTCCCTTCATACTAGAGGCCTTAATTTAGTCCTAAATCCATCATAAGGATCCCTTTATATCAAATCAAAAGGAAGAACCCGAAGAAGAGGTAAAATATTTAATCACCTCTTTCATGTTTCATTCTTCTTCCAGTTACTCTTTCTTTATTGTTTCCATTCTAAAATAATAACTCCAGTATATTATATATAATGTGAGGTTATTATAAATATGGTACAACCATATTCATTATTCTATCCATCCTTTTAATGACATGTCCCCGTACATGCGTACGTACGACTTACAGTCTCCACCTCGTGGTGTAATTGTTATTCAATACATTATTTTTTTGGATGGGTATAATAATGATGTTTAATTGATGTAAATAAAAAATATTACATTATAATGATTTTTTATATATTATATACCATCTAATTATATATTATTTTAATATCAAAATAATGATATTGTCGCTCATGCGTATGTACGGATTACTGTCTCCACGAACGCGATGAGATTCATTCCCCATCGCATCCATTCAAGATTAATTTTTTATGATTAAAAATAGTGTTTAAAGACTTGATATAATTCTGGATATGAATAAGTTACATCATATCCATAACGAATATGAATCACATAATAATGAATAAAAATGAAAATGAATCTGTTAACACCAGAAACTACGATAATACTAAGATATTATTAACAAAGAAATGTTAAAAGATCATATATGATATCATATTAATGTATTTGATTCTTGCATAATTTAATAACAATTATTTCACCATTATATAGGAGGTTAACATAGCCTCTACCAAAGAAAAGTACAAGGTAAGGGTTAATTCTATAATCTCTTTACAATTTGAGGTTGTCTTTACGTAAGTGTCTACTAGTACCTATTTATCATACACATCCATGTTTCTTAAAAATGTATTTCAAAACATTTTTACTATTTAATAGAAAATGGGGTAAAATAATTTATACCCTTATTTGATGTTATATGTTTTGAAAGGAATCTTTCTGTCGTTTTCCAAAAAAGGTACTTTATGATATTTTCAACAAAATTAAGGTATGAATGTTTTTTTAACTTATACAGTGGGTGAGGCTATTTTACACTATTATAACATTGTCAAAACTTCCCTTACAAGCTTATAAGAATATTTTCAAGATAAATGTTTTCTTTATAATTATGTGACTCTAAAAGGATTTCAAAATAGAAAGAGATATTTCTCTTCAAACAGTTTTTATTTCATTTATGTCAACATCCATTGATGGATTTTATGTTTACTTGAAGTTGATTAATTATGATAAAAAACTTCCATATTGCATTGAAGGTTTGGTTATATGTTTGACAATTGATGTTACATTTTTATACCATTCATGGTTTATAGTTAAAGTATTGTAATTTTATATGCTAGTTTTAATACAAATGTTTATGTCACATTTCAACCTTTTCATATGAGGAATGTGTTGGACTTAGTAAGTGATGGGTGGAGCATGTTATAGATCCTCGGTGCATTATTAGGTTACATGAGACAATTCGAAATGGAATTGGTCCACGCCTTTCCCAATTTGATATATGGTTTTGGTGGAGGCCTTAATCATTTTTAGATGTCTTGGCCAGGGCCTTGACAAGATGTTTTAGATTGTCTGGCATTATACATTCCCTCATTATGAAAATAATTTTGATGGTTCATGTAGCCATTAAACTAGTAGAATACCCATGATTATGTTTTATTATGGAATTATTTACTCATATAATATTTCTACGATAAAAGTATTCATGTTTATAATTGGTAAAGGCATGTGGTTTCAATTATTCAGCATCCTTAATATTTATGTTATCTTCCGCTGTATTGCTTACCCTTACTGAGAATTTGAGCTCACCCCTTTCTATGTTTTATTTTTCCCAGGATGGGATGAAGTATATTATGATTGAACTGCAGGGATAGTTTATGGGATCTCAGTATTTTCTATGGAAACAATGTTGTTGTAGTTATCCATTTTTCGATGTAATGTAACCCTTAAAAATGTATCTAGTACTTCCAAGGCTACTAAACTAATCGGTCATTCGAGACATGATCTTTTGTGACCATGCTAATGATATGTAATAATGCACTGACTCTGGGATTCTGGGGTTGGGGCATTTAAAATTCCTAATACAAAACTAGAAAGAGTGTTTTTAAAGTGAAATATAGAGAAGATTGAAATGTTTATATATATAATTTCAATTTTAAATTGATTCCAATGACCAAAATTGGATTAAATGGTAAAAAAATCTAAATATAAATTAAAAATAATTAAAAGTATAATCTATCAATTTGAATAAATTAGATGAAAAATCAGTTCAGATTTAAAATGCAATATTTTTTACTATTCATTAAAATCTGAAAGTTATCATAAAAAATACCAAAAAATTATCTAAACTAAATTTTGATAATGAAATTTAAATTGAGAAGTTTATTTGGTCAAATATGACATATAATTGTGTCAAAAACTATATTTAAAATTTTTTCTCCATCAAAAGGTGGTAAGACTGTGTTTTAAAAATATAAGTGATTTTATGTCTAAAACTAGAATTATTTATATTTTTGGTCTATAATATTATTTAAAATAATGTAAAAAAATTAATAAACACATTTAACCATAATATAGTTAGTTCTGTTTAATATTTACAATACTATGGCTATGCGATAACTAAAATTTAAAATAATAATTTTAATAATGTAATATTTTTTTGGTATAACTGAGTCTTGTGTGCAACAAAAGATTTTGTTGAAACACATTGTTTTGTTTAGGGTATAATATCAGAAATAGAATCCCATTTAAAGAAAAATTAATATAAAATTCAATAATATTAATAGATATGAATATTGTTTATTCTATAATTACTTGAGATGTTACAATATTTTTAAGAAAAAGGGAGTTTATTTTGAAAACAACATGTCATTCCATACCAATTGTTGGTAGAAGTAAAATGTAAATTCGGTGTGGTGAATTGAATAAAAAATATTAAAACAAAAATATGAGTTAAAATAGGGTAATTTAATAACAAATTAATGTAATAAAGGTAATTTAAATATGATGATAATTATATTAATGTCAAACAAGTAAGAGTATACGAAATAATAAAACCAAAATAGGGAGAGATTGATTTTAAGATGTTAAGTGATTGATGGATTAAATTATTGAAAGTGAAAAACAAATAAAAGATATAGAAAATAATTTAGATTTTTTTTATCTAAGTTCTATAGTAACTCCATTATGTGTCCCTATATATCCCACCTCATTGGATTGATGATTTGGAAAATATAGAAATTGAATTTAATGGAATCCAAGAACCATAAAAGAATAAAAAAAATTTTCTTAACGGATATCATGAAACCCAAAATAATATCTTGAATTTTAGCTATTTGTTAAGAATGTGAAGGGAATTATACCTTTGTATTACTAGTTTACCAAGAACCCAAAAAGAGTAGAAAATTGAGATTGTATTAGGCCCAAATCCATTAAATAAAATATATCAATTCTATTGAAAGATAAAGAATTTTGAAGCTAAGATAATGAGTGAGATAATGAAAATATAGCGATCAATGAATTAGAAGAGGGATTAAAAATATTTCTGAAGAGGATGCACAAAAGTAGCTGATAATTGTTGCCAAATTCTTTAGAATTATTACAATCACAATTGATAATAGTTATAGTTTACAAATCCTATAAAGAGTTATATTTTTATCCACCAGGTTTCTAGAGGTTGACATAGAGAATTAATTATGTCATGGGATTAATTGAATACCATTATCAATTCTCATTAACAATTAATAACTAAGCTCCACTAGCTAGTCACTTGATGCCATGGGCTATCTAGTGACATTTGAATTTACGACTTCCATAATGAAGACACCATAGGGTAGCCTTTGAATACCATAAGGTTGTTTATGAGATACTTATTAGTATCCTATTTCTGCATACTACCTATAGTTTTCTAGGGATATATATTGACTAGTAGATGGGCTTCACAATTTTATATGCGGTTCTGTCCACTCTATTACATGGCCAATGTCCATATACCAATTGTTCGACCTTGTCACCATATGTGGGAATCTGTAAATCCATTCTACAATTCACAACAAAGTGTTAATAACATAAATTATGAAACTAACATAATATTAAATCATTAGTAACATAAAAAGTGTTTTTAATCATTGTAGCTCATTAAAGAGACTAAGTAACAAAAATATAAAATGTTATGGTTCCAAATGCCACAAGAACAACATAACTTACCTCTAAAACCTGTGAAAGAAATAAAGAAATTATTTTGTTGTAAAAATAATGAATAATTTTACCATTTAAAAAGTGAACATAACCTATATTCATAGAAATCCAAAATTTCATTAGTAACCTCCAAAAATATATATCTCAGGAGGAACTATGTCTCTAATAGTAATTGAAAAACCTTCATCAGTTAGTTTACCACTATGTGTGGGGGGGGGGGGAGGAAGGGGCGAATCAATGGTACTTGTTATTCAAACTATTCACATTAATTAATTAGACCCCAATGACTTGTTAGAGTTACAATCCAATCTTAATATCACAACCTTACCCATATTCAAAAATAGTATAATACAGGAAAATAAATGAATTTTTATGAGGGTCATCCTCAATATGAAAGCATAATCCTAGATAGGTGAAGGTCAATTTCATAGACCTTTATTATCCCGAAAATAATATTGATTACAAGAGAGGGGTAGTTTATTTCCTTAGCTCGTTTTAAGGTAGAAAATGGCTAGTAAACTGTAAGGAAATGTGAAATCATTGAACATTCACAGTAAGAACAATTAAATGGTGTTTTTACCCTTATATCACAATATTATGAAATTTTCTCCTTTATCATGGATGAATTAGATCCATAGTATGATTTAATATAAATTTACATCAGATACAAGATATGATTATGATAGAGTCTCGCATTCCTAGATAGAATCAATAGTAGTAAATAAAGAATAGTCTCTTCTATAAAATTGTTAGGATGAACTATCCATTCTTGAGATCATTCACAGATGAACAAGTCCTCCTTTATTTTTAGTAGTAAGTGTATATATCATCTATCATATTTTCTTACCTCAAAATATTCAGTAATATGAATGATGTGCATTTTTATGTTCCTCATGTTATCTCTCCTCAATAATATATTGTATTGAATTTGTCTCTCTCAAAATTTTTAAACGATTTTTCCCAATAACCCTTAAATATTTATATTCCCAATATCATGAAAATTATATCCAAATGAAAATATTGAAACTCCCCTTTGACTGAAGCGGAATAAAATAATTAAAAAAATGAATCTCAGTATTATTTAAGACTCAAGATTCATTTCCTTCTTCATCAGATAGCTTCATAATTATGATCTTCTATTTCACAAAAATTTGGTTGTAATCTCAGAATTTGAAATCAGACAACAAAACTCTAATGAAATCAAGTTCCAGTCATACTAACATTTGAACCAAGGTGTAGAACACTATCTTGATGTATAGATCACTCATATCATCGCCCAGAAACACATTCAATTTAATTAACCAACCTCAGTTTAAGTAATAGATTATATACATAATAATGATGTTGGATTGATGAAGAAAAACTCATGGGAATCACAAGATTTACCCCTTTAATTCATAATATTTAAACATAATTTTCCTAATATTTCGGCTAAAATAATTTTTTTTATTTTGAATGTAGTTTCCCAAACATCACTAAGTCATTCAAGACATGTACATTGATTCTAGGTGAAACCTACATTTATGGAATTCATTCGTACACACAAAATAATTATACATACATCTGTAGCTCAAATCACACATATTACTATGTAGAATGGCACATATTCTCATCTTGATGACAACTATGATCCTCTATATGATTCCTATTCTCAGTTTCATAAATCCAAGGTTTAACAGAGCACACATACATTGACCATGAGTTTTATAAATATCCACAATCCGTCTAATATGACACAATATTGAATTATAATGATATGTATATTTAATATCCATCACACACATATAGTCTAATAGTTTTTCAAATTTTCATAATTCTTCAAAAAAAATTTATATCACACTGAAATGATATATACTCCATTTTAACTCATCTCCAATACATTTCAACCACTGAAAAATACATCAGGAATACTTCAACAATGTTTTCAGCCTTTATCAAATGGTTAAAAATAAATAAAACCACTTCAATAACTCCAAGTAAACTTTAAAAATGAAATTTATCTAAATATTAATTCCTATAATATTATGAAGTAAAACATGATGATATTGGTCATATAATAGAGAAAAATACGCATATTTATCTTTTTTAGCTTAAAATATCAAACTATCCATTTAGACGATGATTCCCCCCCACCTAAAGAAGGTTTGGACCAGATCATCCTACCTAGATATCCCATTTTCACATGAATTTATACTCATCACCTATAAAGGAAGTAAATACAACTCACCTTTGCACATAATTAATGCAATTTTTAGAGTATGTCATCCAATAGAAAACAATGATTTACTACTAGGAAGGATACCTATATTCATAGTTTTAGACTATTAGTATATGTATTATAATATTTAGTATGACATACATTAATGATTTAGTGAACTATGTATTAAACCCCCATTAGATACCCTCTATACCAAAATTTATAGAAAACCATTGGTATTGATGTCTATATAAAAGGTTTTGGAATCATTGTTATAGAGATATACAGATGATTTAGTTGAAACATGGTCATAAGCCCCTAATATGGGATTTACCAATATCCCAGTTTCAAAAAAACTCATGAAAACATAAATAAAAAATAAAATAAGAAACTAACTTGGGTATTATTATAATACATTTAAAAATAAAATACAGTAAAATATATTCCATATTATGAAAATTAATAATATGAGAATCATATGAAAATATAAATGTACATTATATTTTAATAACTCAAAAACCATCAAATGTGTGAAACAATCATACAAATGAAGTCATAAATGGATAGAATCGTTATATCATTTTAAACCGTCATAATCATGGTCAAAACTACCGTCATACCTATCAGGAACCTCCTCATAACTATTATTATCATCCCGAATAACTTCATCACTATCAGTACGAGAATTTTCATTACATTAACCTCTATGAGGGATATCATCACCATTATCTGGAACATTATTCAACTAGTGCATCATTGGTAAAAATTAATCAATATCTGAAACCCCATCTAAAAGAAGTGATAAACACATAGCCATCCTATCTTTCATGAATTATTTAATGTTTATTTATTTATTTCACACTCTTAGACTGCCAATTTTTTCTTATAGTGATTTTTAATAGGCCTATAAAAATATTTTTTCATTACAATAGATTAATCTAAATTTATTTAATATGGATAATAATTATTGGGAATGGAAGTCAACCTTGTTAAATGACATACCCTATAGTGCTCCTCACCAAAGACCTATTTTAATAGATTATTTTGGTACAATTTATCATTTTATTTCCCATAATGTGGATCAAGTGAACATTACTGAAAATATAAATTCGATATATATTTTAGAAATAAATATTAAAATTATAAGGTATTATAAAAATTCAAAGAATCTTCTCTTCCATATTGGCATTTCTAACAATTACATGCTTTTTTATAAATCTTGAGAACTAATTTTTCTTGAGGTGTGCTCTCTTTAATGTTCAACATTACTTGCTATAAATAATTTAAAGTGTTGATTATATATAAAATATTTAATTATACATTATCAATGATTGAATTTAAATAAACCCAATTTCATCTACAAAATTATGTTTCTTATTATTTAAAACATGTATAATAAAAAATTTAATCAGAGTCAGTTATACAAAAAAACACATTGTTTTTCTCAAGTTCTTACATTGTTTTCAACATCAGGGTGGTAAAATATTTCTTAGCACTCATATTTTCTATTCCCAAATGAATAATCATGAAAAATTTAAATAAAAATAATTGGATTATTAATATTAATAGTATTAATTTTTGATAAAATTCATTAAATTTTAAAATAGCTTAAATATATCTCTCTTCTAATAGGGAATAATTTATATGTATTATATAACATAGAAATAATTATTGGCTATTATACCCTCTATATTTGTGCCAACTCAAATTTTATAGTCAAATTATAAATCATTCTTATATTCTTTCCGTAATTCAGTTAATTCCATCAACTGTGCATCCATAATAGATTGGACATCAATAAAATTAAAGAGAAGTTCTTAAAAAACGTTTATTTATATAATATAATAATAACTATAACTATACATTGGTTAGGCCTATTGGATTTGAGTGGGAAAAATATGTCCCTTTTAATAAGATGGTATGGATAGCCTGAATCAAGAACAAACCATTTATTAATTAGAAAATGGGATATAATCATAGTTATAGTTTTTTGGTATATTAATTAATGATGTTTTAAAATATTATTCAATTAAGTATTTTTATATATAATAATAATTATTTTGACATAATAAATACATCATATTATAGTTTTTATAAAAAAATAAGAAATATATAATTCTTAATTGGATTATGGTTGTCTCTTACTAGGTCACTTATTAAGGTCTGATACTGGTCCTATTATTAACCTGGACATAAAAATAGAACGATTAATAATTAGGAAGAAAAATTAGTCCCTATAAGGATTTATTATCTGGTCAATCTTTGTATACAATTTGGGTCCCCTGACCTATGTATAGTTCTATTTAAAACGTGAATTTTAATATGAAAAATTTCCTTACCTATATCTGACCAAATGATTTATCCTTTATTTGATCGCTTATGTTTCTTTAGAAGATTGGCTTCATGGGAATGATTTTACTATATTTTATAAATATCCCAATAATACTTTGGAATTACTTCCCTTGTTTCTCAATTATTTGGTTATGTTTATTATTTCTATCTATATATTGGGAATGGAGGTTCTACATATCACACATTAATAGAAGATCACTCCACATTGCTTTTGTTCAAGATGAAAAAAATAAACAATAAAATAAAAAATAATTGTTTTTAACATTATTTTTTTTTGTGAAAACGTTTAATAGTGTTGTAAATATATACTTGATAGAGGATTAAAAGTAATATTTAAAGGATTAGTAGGATATAATGGTTTAGTAGGCTCCAATGTATTCTTTGGATGACCATTAATCATTGGATGGTTAGAAGGCTTTAGAGTATAATCTAAATGATCGTGGAGATACTATCCCATAGAGAGAATAACTAAGAAATAAATATTAAACATATGTTGGTAGAGATTAATAATAAGGGTAGGGAAAAATTATTGGATATTTACAAGTTATATGAAAACTAGGGTCTAACTGAAATTTTGATGATAACAGAGGTGGTTAGAAGATCCCCAGTTCCTTTTGTTGAACAATTGTATGAGAATGTGTCGATGAAGGGATACAAGATGAAGAGCCTTGGATTGATTATATATGGTGGGTGATCAAAGTATTATTACCACTATCCCAAGTTGATTACAAATTCTAACAACCAATATAACTAATACTACAAGAGAAATGTTTTATCCTAGTCAGTGGTTTATGTTTTAAATAAAAATATTGTTAATAAAATGTAATTTTATATTATCTAATTGATAAATAAATTTGAAAAACTATGCTCAAAGTGTATAAGAGAGGTTGAAATCCCAAATGACATATTAATTGACAATTTTCAGATAATTTTATTCTGTATTCCTCTTCGATATTTGGTTCAATCCCATTGATGATGAATGATATACATTCACACACCGCATTATTTAGACCAAAATGAAATATTATTATTTTTATATAGAGATCATCTTTTAGTAAATAAAAACATAAGAATATAATAATTAATATTTAATATTTAATATTTTCTATATTAAATTTATGGTCTTATAATTGAATTAAATCAATAAGTAAACTCTTTATAATGAAAAGTATATATCCTTCTTTAAATAAATCAGGTGATGACTTATACTTATTATTTATTTATGTTCCCTGTATAATATTATAATAAAAACTTAATATATATTAATTTAATTACATAATATATAACATATATATATATATTTCATAATTGATGTAGTAATCTAACACATATCAGTAGAACAATATCATTCGATGTGCTCTCTCCCACTGATCAATGGCCAAATTACCCAATGTTTATGATCCAAAAATTCATTTCATTTGTGGAAGTGATGGAAAAATGGGATAAATATAATAATTGTGATCTTCTTCAATTCTTATTGGTCAGTTTTATTTTATGCTAACAATACTTAAATTCATTAATCAAAAATTAAAATATTCTTAAGCTAAATTATAATTCATAATATAACATTGAGGATTATTCCTATTCCAATAATAAAAATTTATTTTTTACATATTTTATAATCATGGATTTTTCCAATTATAATTAAAAATATTCCAAAATAATAACATCAATAAAATTTTTAATAGATATAAGAAGCATGCATATAAAAATAAAATTGGGAATTTTTTCTATAACTTAAAAAATATTTATTAGTGCATCTTGTGACATTTTTTTCCCAAAAAATTTGCTCAATAGTTTAGAAAAAATATTTCTATAAATGTGAAATAATAAAATCACCCATATCCATAAATTGTTTGATATTAAATTTTTAGATGGATAATAAAATCAAATCATATATTAGGATGCAATAATCATGAGTTTTTAGAGATTTTAGTTTCACAAGTCTTCTTTTTACTCATTTTGATATGTTTTATGAATAACCATCTAGAAACATTATAGAATATAGTAGTTAAAAAAATTATTCTATGAATACATCATTGTATAAGAACCATAATATATTTTCCAATTCTTATGACTGATAAAATCATGATATAGTTTAATTCTAATACCATAATCTATTATGTTTTAAAGTGATTATAAATCATCTTTGGTCTTCTCTATAATATTTAGAATGTCAAGAGCTAGTCCTAATACCTAGGTTCCCTGATATCTGAGATGAAACTATCATATTCCCCAATAGGAAATCTCGATCCCAACAGGTTAGTGACTAGTACTTGACATCATACATTATTAAAGTGGTATAAATTTCCCACATCATAGGGGAAGAAAAAAATACATATTTGTATGATCAAAACTCCAATTAGAGATAGTATTAGAAACAAAAAAGGTATATCAAAAACCAAATAGTACATCAAAAATTACTCAAAGTATGACACGAAAAACTAAAACATCATGATGGTATCATCACTGTAAGCCCAAAGGGTCAAGAACATCCACCTCCTGTAAGAGGTTTTTCCATTTTCTCAAACCTGGAAGTAGAAAAAACTAAAAATTCACAAATTAAAATGAAGGGTGTGCTATAAAAATATGAGTAAGGTATCACCCGGAGTTCTATAATTTGGTTCCGTAATAATAGGTAAAAATCTGGATTTCAATTTTAATCAAAATAAGAATTGTAGTACAATTACATATCTTATAAAAAAACATTATTATCATTTAAAATGATGGAAAACATTTCAAGCATGGATTAATTAAACATTTTATAAAAACAAATTTATATAAATCACTAGGCATGAGTAAAGAAATTTCATGAACATTGGCATTTACAGTCAAATCATCACAATATAAAACATGGTCATATTTCTCATGGAATGATAGTTTATAGTTATAAGATCCTCACACAACACATATCATTGACTATGGAAAATATATTTAAAAACATCCCTCGGGCTCATGCCTAAATGGACTCATCAACATACCATTTAAAATAAGATATGATGAACAAGGTTTTTCTTAGAGTTTCCATTGTCAATCTATTACCATGGAATTTCCATCCTAGGGTGATTTTATAAATTAACCCACTAACTACCTAGGTTTTCATATGCATAATCAATCATTCAATAATGGGAAAATAATTTCATATCATTTTGATATAAAATTCCACCATTTATAGTTCCAATATTATAATTTCATTCCAAAAAACCAAATAGTGGGTTTTATCATTTAATTCCATTCCAAATCAAAACCAATAAATGGTTATTATCATTTCAATTAAGCCATTTTCTCAAAATTAATTCGAAGTTAATTTCAAAATTTTAATCAATTTTAAAATATGCCCCAAATCTCCAATTCCATTAGAATGGGTTTTTAAAAAAATACATAACATAAAAATGTCAATCCCATTTCACAAAAAACATATATTTTTTCAAATATTAATTGAATGAAAATTAAATCAACAATAAATTGAAGGATGAATCAATTAGACAATATTAAATGAAACCCCCTACATTTTTCAACAAAATAACTCTTATTATGAGACTTGCTAACAAAGGTTGAAGGTATGAAAGATCTAGGAACTAAAACTACAATCAGGATTCAAAAAAATTAAAATTTTTAGATCCATCAATTTTAAGATGATCCATTAAAATATAAGGAGTTAAAGGCAGTGAAACAAAAGAGACAAGAAGACCACTTACTCTAAGAGATGCATGACAATAAATATGACGATCAATCCCCGAACGAATGATCCAGAGGGATTCGTGGTCTATAAAACCACCTAGGAAGAGCCTCTAGGTTAAGTTGAAGGAAGTTTGTAGGAGGGAAATATAAATTTTAGTACAGGCCGCCTGCTTAAAACCAAAACCCGGGGTTTTACATGACACATAACCCCATTACACATTGTGTAATTTCTTACACCCAAATACAACAAAAAACCTATTGAATTTTATTAAAAATACTATTTTTTAATATTTGTATGGAATGTAAATTGTACACTATGTGTAACATTTCACACTGTGTACACATTTCACAGAATAATATAGGAGATGACTACACATCATGTAATATTATTAAATGGAGTGTAAATACATAATAGACACAAAAACTTATATGTTTTATTCTGAAAATTAAAACAAATATCCGACTTCACAATTATAGGTATCCTCCAAATTCATTCTTAGACTTACATAACCATTTAAAGTGGAAAAGTAATGTTTAGAACATACTTGATAGAAAGGTAATAATTCATTAAAACCTCTCTACCATGAAAACGTTATATCACTAAAAATCCTATCAAGAAGCTTCTATATAAAAAAGGTGAGGCTACTACTATCTAACCAGTTACTCACACTCGCATGTCTCATGAGAATCAGAATCCTGATTCCATTGAACATAGACCAAAGGTATCATCCACCCATGAAGTACCTTGGTATCAGAATCAACTATCCTGAATAGATTCTCAATCATAGATAAATCAAGCTCAACAAAAATATCACCACAGCGCAAGGACATGAAATAGATTAGAAAGATACATCGATATCTGAGATATATGTAACACTTAATGTACTAATGTCAATTGTGGAGGAAGTTCGAAATAGTGATCCACTTTCCCCACCTACTCAATAACCATAAAAGGCCAGACAAAATAACAATAAAGCTTCCTTTGACTACCAATCCATCGATGAACCAATATGGGTGAAACATTCAAGAACACCTATTCATCACCTAAAAACTCCCAAAGTCTATGTTGATGATCATAATAATATTTATTCCAACTCTATGCTGTCAGAATCCTCTAATAAATGAAAAAAATCATTTCCTCTATGTATTAGAAATTACTAAGTACAACCAAGGAAGTTTCACCAATCTCAAACCAACACAATAGATATTTACAAGGATAACCACTAAAGGTCTCAAAAGGAGCCATTAAGATCGTAGAATCATATAGATTATTATAATAAAACTCATCTAGTGCCAAAAAAATCATCCCAAGATCAACCAAAATAGAGGACACTGGCATGAATAATATCACCAAGAATAATGATTTCCCAATATATTTGGCCATCTGTATGTGGATGGAATGCCGTACTCAATCAAACTTATGATCCCAGTGACACTTGAAGGACTCTCCAATAGTGAGAAGTAAAATGATGATTTATATTAGATATAGTAGAGGCCCTCCAGGTAAATGAAATAACCTCTCTCACAAATAGTTTTCCTAGCTCCTCAACTTTGGTTGTTTCATGTATGGGTATAAAGTGATCCAATTTGGTCAGCTAATTTATCACAACCCATATCAAAATCTTCTTCCTATGGGAATCTGGTAACCCAAAAAAGTCTATAGAGATCTCATTCCACTTTAATGTCAACACTGGATGTGGCTAAAGAAGACCTGATGTTCTCTAATGCTTGGCCTTTAGATTTTACCAAGAATAGTATCATGGAACAAAATAACTAATGTAAGAATCAGGATCTTCTCTTCAGTTATGTTTTCCTTTTTCTGGTGTTTTTAGGAAAAAGAGTAGTTTCTATAAATTTCTTAAGTACACTCTGTTTACTTTACGAGTACACATCATGTACTCGGTTACCGTGGGTAGCTGTGTGCTGGCCATGTAGAGGCCTTACACACGACCATGTGGGGGTTACCTAGAGGCTTCTTAATGCAGAGTACAGAAATGGAAAGTACACTCCATGTACATAAAGCGTACACACTGTGTATTTTTTTCATTAAACGCACTGGGGCCGCGTCTAATTGCTAGAAAGGCCTTCCCCTTGACCTATTCATCCGAGATCTCTCATATGAACATGATCTTCCTCCGAGACTGTGACTGAGCATCCGATCCCCAAATCGACTCTTGTCGATTGCGTTGGGATCACCTTGGTAAGATCTGCCTTATTCTCGAGTTTCGTTTCCTGATTCCTCCTTCATTTCAAGTTATCCTCTATTGAATATTTTATAGGTGTTTTTAGATCTCCAACATTTTATGGTGATTCAAGCCTTGTGACTCATGTATATTGATCTCCCAATGCTGAGGTAGGTGGTTTGTGCCTTTCTATTGAATGTCTATGAGTTATATGTGCAATTTTCACCAATACCCGTGAACGGGGTATTGCATGTTTACAATCATAACCCTGTTCATTACATGCAATGCTTTTATTCTTGGGTAGTGGTTAATTAAATGAGAATAGGGTTGATTTCTAGGCTTTGTATGTGTTTCCCATACATGTTTTGTTTATGAGTGTTTGCTCCTATTTAACCTCTTAGAATTCCTTGATGTTTTTCCCATTCCAATTACTATAGGATGGAGTGATTATTGTTATATGACATTCTTGATTTTCTATAGACTATTTAGCTAAGTAGTTCTGGAGGATTACTTTTCCCTTATTGCATTACTATGCTCGTTTGACTTACACAGGACTGTGAGAACCTGGTGTAGTAGACTATGAGGGGAATTGACCATGTGAGCTTCCTCAGAGAGTTTTGAATTACTTTTGGGATATAAGGGGAATTGACCATGTGATCTTCCTCAGAGAGGCTTGAATTACTTTTGTGCTATAAGGGGAATTGACATGTGAGCTTCCTCAAAGAGTCTTGAGTTACTTTTGGGCTGTAAGGGGAATTGACTGTGTGAGCTTTCTCAGAGAGTCTTGAATTACTATTTGAATAGAAGGGGAATTGACCGTGTGAGCTCCTGAGAGAGTCTTTAATCATTTGACTATAAGGGGAATTGACCACGTGATATTCCTTAGAGAGCCTCCGTATATTATTATAACTGAACCTGATGGGATAGGATATGTGTGATTCCCAAAGGGTTACCCGCATGATTAGCAGCTTACTTGATTTGTGGAATTGTTTACTTCTGAGTAATTCCCTGTTTACTGCATCTTTTTTTATTACCTACCATATATATTCACTGACTATTAGGCACAAATCTTCATGTTGTTGCCTACTGGGATTTAGTCTCACACATTATTTGGGTCATGCTTTTGGGCCCAAACAGACTATATTGTTGCAGGTATAGATAAGGGAATATGCCCTTCTACTTTAGGTACATGATTTGCTGTGGATCTGGAGAGCATAGGACCAAGGTGAGGGTTGCGATGCTGAGGAGATGTTTATCTATTTCCACTTGTACTTTCGTTTAGTACTGTTTTGTATTCTAAAGTTGTGATTTGTCTGGCTCATTTTCCTAGACATATGTATCATGCATTATTCGTATCTATGTGTGCTCTAGTTTTTTATATCCAGTCTTCAGCTGTTTACTTTTTCATGGATTATTACTGCTTCTTCTCTTGCTATTTGTTTAACTTACGATGTGTTACTCTGAAAATGAGCGTATACTTTCCCAAAAATAACACCCAAGGCCCTTGCTGCTAGTCGAAAGCCTCTGGCGTTTAGGGAAAGGCGCTTGAGGCCATGTGACTAACTAGGTACGGGGCGCCTTTTGGTTGCTTCCGGAACCGGGACGTTACAAAGTAGTATCAGAGGATTCATTTCTTCTTGACTTACTGTTTAGAGCCTATATATAGGGATAAGATGAAATAGGTACTTGGTATTATTCTTTTCCCGGGAGTAGCTAACCCGTGTATATGAAAAGTCCAATGTACCTCGTTTCTTGAAATTTTTATGGTTTTGAAATTTTACAGTTGATTTGATTTCACCTTGAGTGATTCACATGATTTGCACTCTTATTGGTGATGTTATTGAGGATCTATTTCTGTTCCAACCTGATGAGATGAGGGTATGCCATGTCACGCATCTTATAGTATCTTTCTAGAAATCACATGTCATGCATTAATTCCATTCCATTTAGGATTCAATAGAAATTTCATGTCGTTTTGATAGATGTAGTGCTAGATAAGCATGCTGTTGTGATAGATGTTTTGATAGAATACCTGTTGTGTGACAGAATACTGTTTGTGTAATTTTGTTTTTGGATGAACGCCAAACTTTGGTTCTTGAGGTGTTATGGGCCCTCATGGACCATAATTGGTGGATCATTGACTTTTTTACCTTGTTTATAACTTGCATAAGATTACATGCTTTGATTTGTGGGGAGTATGATCTCTCACCAAACGTAATTTCGAACATTAAATGTTCATTTTAGTGGTTTTTTCGGTTCTGTAGTATTTTCTGAGGCTTACTGTCATGAAAAACCTAGAATACACACCATGTAGTTTTGATTACATGCCCTGGGTTATTTTGTTCAAGAATAAAATGTTTTTCTTAAGTACACGCTGTGTACTATATGTACACATCGTGTAGCCTCTAACCATGTCATAGTCAATGTGGGAAGAGACACGTGATAAGAAATTTCTTGTGTGAACACGTCGTGTTGTGTTTTCCTTGTGACCGCACGTTTGACTAACAGCACAGATGGATAAATATTAAGTTATATACACCGTGTCATTTTTAAACATTCCCTGTAGAGTAAACATAGAATCTTTCCATGTAACTAACAACATGGGTCGGTGGAGCTCATCTTTTACATGCTGTGTCTGGTACCAACAGGCCGTGTAGTCCTATTTTAAGAGAACTATGTGGGTTAGATGTGTAAGAGAACTCATGCAAGGGAAAAAGGATTCCAGTACACGTTGTGTGTTAGGAAAACACGCCGTGTGTTTGGGGTGTTACACGACCCGGGGTTGCAGAAGTATACACCCATGTGAAAGGATTAAGGGAACACACCATTTAGGGTTTATACACTCCGTGTATTCATGTTTTTTAAAACATGAATGATTCCTTCCCCTGTACCCTTCTTTATTTTCTAGTTTTCAGTCCTTGATAATCTTGACCTAAGGTGTGCGTTTGACTATGTAGAGTCATTCCACTGGGATGTCCCCTGGTTGTACTCTAGTCACAAGGTAGTGATCAGAAACTAGTCATAGATGACTAGGGACTTCCAACAGATCCTCCAGTTGTGCCAGTCTTGGCACCAACCGTTATAACTGGCACAGGTGTGAATGCATAGTTCAGAGAGGGAATTATGAGGATGATGCAGTCCTTTTTGGGAGAATCACTTCTTTCTCCGTCGATGGAAGAATTGACGCGGGTCTTTCAATAGCAGCATCATTCCAATTTCTCAGAGTATGGAGGTCCCTAGGTTGAAGAGTCATGGATAGAAGTCACGCTGATGATATTTTGAGAATCTTGAGATACCTTTAGAGATGAGGGTGAAGCTCACTACCTACATGCTTCGAGACTCCTTCAAGAGGAGGTGGGATGTGATCTCACCAGTGGGACACCAACAAAATATGTCTTGGGATGAGTTTCATCTCATCTTTTATGATTAATTCTAACCAGAGACCTTGAGGTCCGATCGAGCCCAAGATTTCATGAGTTTGGAGAAGGTTACTCTTTCTATTATGGAGTATTCCTCTCACTACAAAAAGATTCATTATTTCACGTCTATCGCAGGAGATGATGAGTTGTTCTTGGAAATGATGTTTTAGGACAGTCTCAAGTAGGATATTCGATCCTAGGTGAATATCTTCAGGTTTACAGCGATATCCTCTATAGTCAACCAGGAATTGATCATGGAGCACAATTTTAGGGATTCTAGAGCTATGGGCCCGGACGGTTCAACATCCGGGGTTAGTGCTTCTCCGGCCGATATCAGGAAGCACCATATGGGGACTGCACGAGGAGATCAAAGTAGAAGAGATGCATCTTATGGGAGCCAAGTGGTGTGCTACAAGTGCCAGAAGAGTGGGAATATGAGGCCATGTTGTCCGAGAGACCTGGTGGAGTTCTAGTCTTGTTGAAAGATGGGCCATCTTCATCCTTTCTATGAGATCTTCTCACCAGTAGCTGGTGACAAGGGTTCTTCTATGACCCCACATTCAGGAGCAGCACCGCCCCTTTCTCACCAGTCTGGGAACTGGTGTTCTTGTGATAGTTTAGGCCGAGGAGGATGTCATGGATGTGGTATCCAGTGACCAGTATTTCATTGACAACAGGTTCTATTAGATCAGAGTTGTTAGGTAGAGTCACAGGGCCGTGATGTAGGCTATACATTTTCCGTGGGGCAGACCTAGCTTGAGCAAGATCCTAGACCCTCTACAGTGTGATTACCATCTCATTATCCTCAGTTTTACCTTATCCTTTTTTCGATACAGGGGCTTCCCATATCTTTATTTATATTTCTATTGTGAAGAGCATTGGGATCTAAATCTTTTCTTCTGCTGATATCTTGACAGTAGACACTCCGTTGGGGACTAGAATGGTGAGTGTATTTTAGTTTAAGGATTTCCCTCTAGTGGTTGGTGGGTGTAATTTTTTATGGGATCTATATGTTCTAGAGTTGACCGACTATGATGTAATTTATGGAATAGATTGGTTAGTTTCCTTTCAGGCTTTTATCGATTGGAATTTCCATAGGGTGAGTTTCACGTCCCCAGAGGGTTGATATTTTCTTCAAATGTGTGAATAGGATGTCTAGGAGAGCAGAGCGGAACCTGAGCATCATGGGTTGGGAGGAATTATAGCCCAGATTTCTAGTCTGTATCTGGATGACCAGTGGACTTCACCGATGGACTTTCCTCCAGTGGTGGATCGTTTCAAGGACATCTTTCTAGAGGAATTTTCAATATTTCCTCTGGAGCGAGAGACAAACTTTTATATTGAGCATGTTCCAAGAGCGGCATCAGTGTCCATTCCTCCTCATAGGATGGCTACACCAGAGTTGCAGGAGCACAAGAGGAAATTGGAGGAGTTGCAGGCAAAGTGTTTCATCTGACCCATTACTTCTCCTTGGGATTTTTCTATTCTTTTTGCGAAGAATGAGGATGGAACTATCGGGATTTGTGTGGATTATTGTATGTTGAACCAGTTGATGGTCAAGAACTGATATCCATTATTGATGATTGATGAAATCTATGATCAGATTCGAGGATCCTAGGTGATCTTAAAGATTGACATGAGATTCAGTTACCATTATCTGCACGTTAGACCATCATATATACCTCTTACAGCCTTTTAGAGTAGGTATGATTTATACGAGTATATGGTTATGCCATTCGGTCTCACGAACGTGCCTGCAATTTTCATGGAACTGATGAACCAAGTATTCCATACATTTTTGGATTCTTTCGGGGTGGTATTCATGGGTGATATCTTCGTGTACTCTCACACTCAACACGACCATGCCAAACACCTTGAGATCATTGTGAGTACACTGAGAGATCATCAGTTATATGCTAAACTCTCAAAATTATAATTTCGAATTGATTAGATTCACTTCATGGGTCATGTCATCTCAGAGATATGAGTATCAGTAGACCCAGAGATATGAAGGGTGGAAGTTTCATGGTTGATTCTAAAGAACGTCTTTGAGGTATGGAGTTTTCTAGGACTGGCTGGATACTACAGACATTTCATACACGACTTTTCATGCCTATCAGCACCACTGATGAGTCTCACTATGAAGGGTGAAAATTTCTGATGGTCACATTCTTGTGAGTCATACTTTAAGAAGTTGAATGGGAGGTTGACTTCAGCATCGATACTCATATTTCCAGAGCGAGGTAAGAGCTATAATGTGTTCTTTGATGCTTCATGTATCGGGCTAGGACCTATGCTTATTCAGGGAGAAGGATTCGTCACTTATGGGTCTCGTCAGTTATGGACACATGAGAGGAATTACCCGACCCATGATCTCGAGTTGGCTACTGTTGTTCATGATTTATGTTGTTGGAGACATTATCTTCTGGGAGATCATTTTGTTGTTTTCAATGACCACAAGAGTCTGAAGTACATCTTCACTTAGCGTGATCTGAATTTGAGACAGTGAAGGTGGGTTGAGTACCTTCAGTCTTTTGACATTGAGCTTGCTTACACACCTGAGAAAGGCAACGTAGTGGATGATGCATTCAGTTGGAGGACTTAGATACAGGCAGTTCAGGAGGCTAGAAGTGAGTGGAATCTTATGGCTCTATTATCTAAGATGCGTATGGAGGTGCGTGAAAGACAAGGCCTAACATTTATTTCATTGGTAGCTATTACCTTTACTCTTCTTGATTGTGTGTGGATGAGGCAGCTACCAGATTCAGGCGACCTAGTCCTACAGGAAAGTGTGTCTGGAGAGAACCCTATTCCTAGATGGATAGTAGGTGAGGGCTAGATCTTGTGTTTTCTAGGGAGCGTATGGGTGTCAACAGACATACGCGAGGAGCATATTCGGGACATTCATTCCCCAGTTTGGGTAGTTCATCCCGGTGTCACCGAGATGTATCATGATCCACCCCGTCAGTATTGGTGGCCACGTATGAAGAGAGATATTGCAGGTTTCTTTATGATGTGTTCCACCTGTCAATAGGTGAAGGTGGAGCATCAGTGACCAGCATGGATTTTGCAGTAGTTACCCATTCCCTAGTTTAAGTGGAATTATTTCACGATGGATTTAGTGACAGGGTTGCTGAGGTCAACTTGAGGGAATGATGGAGTTTGGGTTGTCATTGACAAACTCACAATGGTTTCTCAATTATATTCGATCAAGGAGACCATCAATGTCGATGATATGGGAAGGCTATACATATGAGATATTGTACGTCTAAATGAGGTTCCAAACTCCATTGTTTCATACAGGGATTAAAGTTTTACGTCTCAGGTACGGTAGGGGTTTTAGAAGGCTTTGGGAACACATGTACTTCTGAGTACAACTTACCATCCCCAAAAAGATGGCCAGTCTGAGCATATGATTCAGGTGCTTGTGGACATTCTTCAAGCATGTATTCTAGATTTTAGAGGTTCTTGGGAGAATCACATACCTCTTGTGGAGTTTTCCCACAACAATAGTTTTCAAGAAACTCTTCAGATGGAACCTTATGAGGCTTTGTATGGTAGGCCATGCAGATCACCCTTATGTTGGCTGGAGCCAAGAGAGGCAGCTATGTTGGGACCTCTTCTTGTCTAGGAGACCACATAGCAGATAGTGTTGATTTAGAAGAGGATGAATACTGAACAATATCGATAGAAATCTTATGTTTATCAATAAATATGGCCTCTAGAGTTCGAGGTCAGGGATCAGGATTTCCTGTGTGTCACACCGAGGTACGTCGGGCCATTTGAGGTGTTGGAGAGAGTTGGACCGGTTGCCTATCGGTTGTAGTTACCTCATAGGTGTTGGTCTATGGAAGACATTTTCTACGTTTCTTAGCTTCAATGTTACTTCTCAGACCCCTATTGTGTTTTACAACCTGAGGAGGTTGAGTTGGAAGTGGATGAATTATTCAAGGAGCATCCTCTCCGGATTGTTGATGAAAGTACGAAGGTTCTCCATGGCCGATCTATTTCTCTAGTACGTGTGTTATGGTAGCACATGCGAGTACAAGATGAGACTTGGGAGAGGGAAGCCGATGTAGGATTACAGTGGCCGGAGCTGTTCGGGGTTTCTTCTTTTACGCCGCCTTTCTAGGGAAATTTGGGGGAAATTTTCCATAAGGGGGGAAATTTTTTAAGAACCCAGATCTTCTCTTTAGGTATGTTTTTTTATGGTGTTTTTATAGAAAAAAGAGGAGTTTGTAGAAATTTCATAATTACACACTATGAAATTTATGAGTACACATCATTTACTAGGTTATAACAGGTAGCTATGTGATGGCCATGTAGCGGCCTTACACACGACCATGAGGGGGTCACCTAGATGCCTCTTAAAGCAGAGTACAAAAATTGAAAGTAATCGCCATGTACTTCAAAAATACACGCAATGTATTTTATTTTTTATCATTAAATGTACCAAGGTCACGTCTAATTCCCTGAAAGGCCATCTGCTTGACCTTGTTCATCGGAGAGCTCCCGTACGTCCATGATCTTCCTCCGAGCCCCCGACCTAGCATCCGATCCTTGAATCGACGACCGTCGATTGGGTTGGGATCGCCTAGGTAAGCTCTTCCTTCTGCTTGATCTTCGTATCCTAATTCCTCACCCTTTTCAAGTTATCCTCTGTTGAACCGTTTAGTCATTTTTGTAGAAATTCGACATTCTAAGGTGATTCAATCATTTAGAATCAATTATATTGATCTCCCAACACTGATGTAGGTGGTCTAAGCCTTTCTGTTGAAATTATTTGAGTTATATGTGAAATTTTGACCAATAACCTTGAACGAGATATTGCATGTTTACCTTTTTAACCCTTTTAATTTCCTAATATGCTTGTATTCTTGGGTAGAGGTGAAATGAATGAGAATAGGGTTTATTTCTATGCTTTGGAAGTGTTTCCCATTCATGTTCTGTTTATGACCGTTTGGTCCTGTTTAGCATGTTAGGCGTCCTTGTTGTTTTTCCCATACCTAGTACTGTAGGATGGAGTGATTATCGTTATTTGACATGATTGATGTGGTGTAGACTATTTATCCAAATAGTTCCAAAGGTTTACTTTGTCCGTATGGAATTATATGCTCGTTTGACTTACACAGGGCCGTGAGAACATGGTGTAGTATACTATGAGGGGAATTTACCGTCTGAGCTTCCTTAGAGAGTATTGAATTAATTTTGGGAAATAAGGGGGAATTGACCGTGTGAGATTCCTCAGAGAGTCCAGAATTACTTTTGGCCTATAACGGTAATTGATGTGTGAGCTTCCTCAGAGAGTCTTGAATTAATTTTGGGCTATTAGGAGAATTGACCGTGTCAGCTTCCTTAGAGTTTGAATTACTATTTGACTATAAGGGGAATTGACCATGTGAGCTTCCTCCGAGAGTCTTTAATCATTTTAATATAAGGGGAATTGACCGTGTGAGCTTCCTCAGAGAGTCTCCATATATTCTTATAACCGAACCAGAAGAGATAGGCTATGTGTGGTTCCCAGAGGGTCACCCGCATGATTAGATTCTTACTTGATATGTTGAATTGTTTACTGCTGATTACTTCCTTGTTTACTGCATATTTGTTTATTACCTTCCATATATATTCACTGACAATTAGGAAAAGATCTTCTGGTGGTTTCCTATAGGGATTTCGTCACACATCCTACTTGGCTCAGTCTTTTGGGACCAAACAAACTATATTGCTGCAGGTATAGATAAGTGAAAGTTCGCTTCTACTTCAGGTACTTGATTTTCCGTGGAGCTGGAGAGCATGGGACCAAGATGAGGCTTGTGAGGCTAAGAATCTGTTTATCTGTTTTAATTTGTACTTTGGTTTAGTACTGTATTGTATTCCAGGATTGTGATTTGTTTGGCAGATTTTCCTAGACATATCTATCATGCATTATTCTTATATATGTGTGATTCTATTTATTATATCTAGTATTCTGTTGTTTACTTTTTCTTGAATTATTACAGCTTCTTCCCTTGCTTTTTTTACTTCCGCTGTGTTACTCTACCAATGAGGGCATAGTTTCCCCATGATCACACCTATGGCCCTCACTGCTAGTCCCCAGCCTCTGGAATTCGAGGAAATTCTCTTGAGGCCATGTGACCAACCGTGTACGGGGCGCCTCTGGGTGGCTTCCAGAATTGGGATGTTACAACTGATGTATAATCTCATACCCGGGAACCAGAATCATTTCTATATGTCATATAACATCTTTGTAGTTCCTGGGTTCACAACCAAATAAGAATTATATAAATACACCACAAAAATATTCTCATGAATAACAACATGAAAAATCAATTCCAAAAACATAACACACCCTCTATAGAGAATGATCGGTCATAAATGGTATCCACACCACAAATAGAGTCTCTAATTCTATATATATCATCATCAATATATTTTTCCTAAAGAACCATATCGAGATGAGCGTAGTTTAACTAAACACTATCCAAGACAATGTGGGACCCTATTTCTGAAACTCCAATATAAAACTATGAAAAGAGAACCATCAATTTCTACTTTTCTAATGATTCATTCTTAGCTTGGGTTAGAAGAATTCTTCTCAATTAATTTGTAATTACATTCCCTTTCTTTAAGGTATAGCCAATTTTAAAATCCAAATATTATCGGTTCTCCAACCAATTCCCCTGGTGGTGGTTCCAATTATTTTCAAAAAATCTATAACTCAAGATCTTATGGTTTCAATACATGGTAATCCATTATCTAAAATGGTAGTGCCACCTACAATTAAGTGCCTGCTTCATAGATGTACGTTCAAGGTAATGAGTTAGATGATTCTTCTTGAGTGGCCTATGCTTTTGAGCACCATAGGATAGCAGGTGATCACCCTGCAATAGAACAGAACACAAACCCAAACCCAATGCATCACAAAATACCACATAGACCATCCTAGCCATTGGAATAGTCTACATTAACACAAAAGTCAAAATTTGTTTCATCTCAAAAAAATAACTCTGACATTTGGTAAACTTCCCTCCCTTCCAATTTAGAGTTTTCATCAGAGAATTCATCTTTGAGAAATCCTTTATAAAAAATTGATAATATTATGGTTGACCCACGATGCTCCATATCTTGAAAACATTTTGTGGATTATCCCATGTCATAATAGCTCTGACCTTTTCATGGTCAACTGTGATACTTTGTTTCGACACCATATGTCCCATGATAATCAATTCCCGAATCGATAAATCACATTTTTATATCTTGTATTAATGTTGAAGATTTATCAATAATTCTAGACCTACTCTCAAATGATGAATTGTACCCTCAGATATTGAGTAATCTCGGATGGAATCTATGGATAACACCATGAAAGCATCAAGATTATTGTGTAATATTCGATCAATAAACCTTAAATATTACAGGAACATTGGTTAGATAAAAATTCATGACAATGTACTCATAATAGTCATACATTCTCTAAAAGGAAGTATTTTGAAGGTCAAATTTTCTAATTCTCTAATGGTGATAACTAGATCAGAGATAAATTTTCATGAACCAATTATCCATTTTGAAATAGTAAAAAATATAATCAATACCTGGTAAAAATTATATTACATTATAAAAAGTAGATTTAATTATGGTAATGAACACATTGGTGAATTTTTCTCTTAGTTTTCTTAGCAAAGAGAATAGGCGATGCCAAATGTGACACGCTTGAGCATACAAAGTATTTCAATAATAGATCATCCAACTGAGGCTTCAACTCTTTTTTCTTATATAGTATAATATATTACGAAGGAATAGATACTGTCAGGGTGCCAGGTACTTTATAAATATAAAACTCAACCTTTCTTACTAGTGAAAAACTGTAGAATTTAGACAAAAAAATGTCAAGAAACATGATAAATAATGAAGGGGTATCATCACTAAAATATTATCATCCATATAAAAAGAAAAAACTAATATTACATTCCCTAACTCTGGATAATAATATTTGACTCTACTCAACCTTGGTTCCCATTTTCCCTAAAAGATATGACACTCCCCATCAGCCACAGAAAAGGAAACCCATCGAAGATAAAAACCGATTTGGGATTTATTATCCATGATCCAATCTATTCTAAAAACTACATTAAGAGGTTTCATGTTGATAAATAGAATATACGAAGCAAGATAAACTTTTAATAAATTGGAAACACAAGTATGAAAATGAAGCCCCTACTATCTCTTCTTTCCGAGGGGTGTAGTAATATCCATCACATAAGATAAAATCTCCAAATGATGATTTATAAGATTAACAATATGAGTTTAAATGAATTAATGAGATTCACTAGTATCAAATAAAATAGTAAATAGAGATGAAAATATAGTGATGGTACCTCTCACAGTCACTAGGCCCATATCCTCTTCCTCTGTAGAATCTTTCACCATATGAAGAAGTTTCATTCTGAATGCTTGTGCCTAAAACCCCTTAAGTATTGAAGCATTTGATTTCAACACAATGTTTTTTGGTGCTGATGATCTCATGACACTATATGGAGTATAATAGATATAAATTAATTTCTATAATTTCCTTATTGACCATATGAACCACACATCTTGGGTTCCTTAGTGCAAACCCATTTCAAATTCCTTAGATTAACACAATGGAAGAAATTTAGAAGACCACTTCCATGAGATGTAGGAGGTCTAGAAGAACCTTGCTACTAAGATACAGTATGATATTCATCACAATTTCTCTTCCCTTTATGGGAACTCAGAGAAATGTCAATAGGTGAAAAAAGAACTCCCATAAACCATGACTTACCATTAAGATCAATTTCAAACATCAATGAAATATCTAAAATGTCAGCATAAGTAGAGAGATTCCCCAAGAAACACTAATAATGAATATCATATCGATGTACCATATTAAAATATTGAGTCCTTATATTCTCATTCAATATAATCTTAGGTGAAAACTGTACAAGATAAGAAAATATGTTCTCAAATCCTATCTCGACCATATGAACTTTCTCGAGTTTGGAAAACTCCTTAGAACTAGCCAGAAGTATAGATTCTTTATATAACTGATCAGTGAAAATAAATTTATATTCCTTCTACTCTAGAACCTTGTTCTTAATTTCCACCACCATCGAATCCCATCATCTCTTTCTAGGTTCCTACAGCTTAAAGGATTCACACATAACCTTAATAGCTTCTAGAGTTTCCAGGAAATAAATTAGAAACTCAATATTTCTCAACCAATACTTAGAATCTTGAGGATAATTGGAACCATGGAGAGTAGGGGTATTATAGAGATTGTACTAGTAAGAATAATTCCTCGATTCATCCCTCTAAGGTTCTACCACTGACACCCAAATGGGAATGGGTGTATATTCCTATCCCAAAGCTTTGAAATAACACACAACAACCTCAACCAGATTATTGTACATGAGAGGGTACACTCAATATAGTCATCAACATATTCCTCCCAGATCCTATTCACATGTATTCTTAGAGGCATGATGTTACACTACATAAGAATGAATCATGGAAGAAGGTATATGAGTTTTAAAATAAAAATTCTAGCATGGGAAATAGTGAAATAAATTTTATAGATAATAGAAAAAAGTTTGGATTTCTACCCACCAAAATATAATGAAGGGAAAATACTAAAAATAATCCTCATCATTCCTTTTCCTAACCAACAATGGTGACTTAGGTCCCATTATGATGAGATATAGACATGAACCTAATCAAAACTACCATTTAAGTCTCTAAAATACATTTGAAATGTCTACTAACATCAAGGAAAGATGATCAACCTGGACCTTTGATACCAATTTTTCAGGAACCAGCCCAAATACCATAGTACCGCAATAACCGACATGACATTGACATAGCCTAAATGGAATTACTGATCCCCATGATATGTTGACTAGCACCTGATCTCATATAAAATAAAAGTGGAAAGGAACTTTCCACAACATAGTGGAAGAAAAAAATACAATTTAGTATACTCAAAAATCCAAATGTATATAATACTAGTTTCGAAATAGGTATATCAAAAACCCAAATAGTAAAACACCCAAGTACCCAAATTATGAAAAGAAAAACTCAAACATACAAAATTCATCAACACTATAATCCCAAAAGGTCAGAAACATCAACCTCCTCTAACATGTTCTTTCCATTTGTATAAAGATGGTGGTGAAAAAATTTATAATTTCATGAAGTAAAAGATAGGGTTTGAGATAACAAGAATATTAGGGTCTCACAAAGTGTTCCATTTTAATATTCCACAATAACAAAAAATCATGATTTCAATTTTATTCAAAATATTAATGGAAGTATAATTTAATATTTTAGAAAAAATGTTATTTTTATTTTAAATAAAGGGATAAAATTCAAACATGGATTAAATAATCATTTTATTATAAATAGTTTTTATAAATCACTAGTCATGAATAAATAAGTTTAAAAACATTGACAATTATAATAAAATCGTAATAACAAGAAACATGGTCATCTTCCCTATGCTATGATGGTTTCCAGTTATAGGATCCTCACACATCGTATACCAATGATCAAAAAACATATGTGTACACACACCCCTCAGGATCACAAAGAATATGACTCATAAACATCTCATTGGGGATAAGATATGATGAAGTAGAATTTTTTTAGTGTTTTCACCATCAATCTGTTTCTAGAGAATTGCCTTCCTAACAAGATTATCCAAAATAACCAACTAAATACCTCATATAACATGAACTCAATAAATCAATCAATAATTTGAAAATCATTTGAAATCAGTTTAACATAAAATTTACCCATTTCTTGTTTCAACATTCAAATTTCATTCCCATAATAAAATCAGATGTTTTTCTTCATTTAATGAATTTCCAAAAAAAGCATCATAAGTTTTTTTATCATTTCAATTTAATCCATTATTCAGAAAATCAATTAAAAAATCAATTGAAAATATTCATTATTTTTAAAATATGCCTCAAATATCAAATTTCATTAGAATTGGGGGTTTTATAAAAATCCATTCCATATCAATTTCAATATTAATTCACATTAAATTGGGTTTTTCAGAAATCAATTAAAACAAATTTCAAATAATAATAAATTCAAGGTTCAATCAATTGGATAATATGAAATGGAACCAACTACCTTTTCTACAGAAACACAACACCCACAACAGGACTCACCAATGAATATAGGAGGCATGGAAGATATAAGAACTCAACCTAGATCAGGATTAAAGAACAAAGAGATTATATACATCAAATTCTTGATTATCTATTAAACATCGAGGAGGTAAAGATAGTGTGATGGAAGAGAAAATAAGTTTTCTTACCAGAGAGATTAACCACAAACAACCCAATGATCTGTCATTGAACGGATGATATGAATGGATTTGGGATCTCCAAAATTTCTTAAGAAGGTCCTATAGGGTGATAAAAATGAACTATATAGGATGAAAATAATAATTTTATTCAGGCCACCTACATAAAGCCAAAACATGGGATTTTACAATTTGTGAAACCCCATTACATGTCATGATATTATCAAGTTCTATATACACAGAAAAACCCATCACCTTTGATTAAAAATTAAATTTGTAATATTTTCAAAATGTGTAAAATATACACAGTGTGTAAACTTTCACACTTTGTGCAAATTTCACAACATCTACCAGGAGAAGACTTCACATTGTCTAATTCAATGACACGACATGTAATTCCCCAATTGATTGCAAAATATCAGTTTTTATTCTGAAAATTCAAAAAAAATATCTAACTTCACTATTATAGGTATCATCCCAATTAATTCTCAGCCTATCTCAACAAACAAAAAATAAATCCAAAACAAAGGATGGAACATACCTGAAAAAAATGTAATGAGTCATTAAATTGAATCAGTAAAAGAAAAATTTCACATTTATTTCTTCAATAAGTGGTTTGGATAGGTAAGGATGCATAATATTGGTTGACCAATAAAGAAAATCAAAGAATATATTTTTTTCCACCAACTGTAATTGGATTAAGTTAAAATTTTCTTCTGTTTTTTTATATTCTATTTGAAATTTCTCAAGGAAAAATCTAAAATCATTTAAGTCACTACGTATATCAGTTCATAACATACATTATTGTTGCATGTTGATCTAAATTATATTTTCATATTTTCAATGATTTTTCATATATAGTTGATTCATTAGAAGGAATCATTAAATTATTATAAATCAGGAACTATGAAGAAATTTATGACTTCAATATTGTGTAATATTCATATAAATATGAAATTATATTTTACCCTTCCCAATCCAATTATAAATAATTACATTACTAGAAAAATCATTTATCATCAACATAAAAATAATAAAATTTAAAGAGGTTCTTTTTTAGAAGCATTATATGTGCACACATATGTATTCCAAATACACTGTATCTTTTTGTTAAAGGATGAAAATATACATCAATATCTTTTTCAAAATTAAAAGGTCTAGAGATGAGTATATATGATAATGTATTTTTTTAAACATATCCATGTGGGGAGTATATAAATTTGAATGAAAATAAACCATATGCCGTGTGAATTAATCATTTAATAAAACATATTAATATTGTCATATGATGAACCCAACATGACATTATAAACATTACGTAAAAATCAAGGATGTTTTACATCAATTATATTCCCTGATAATCTATCACAAGGATAACCCAGTTCATAATTATTCTTATTCGTCTTAACATCATGTCAATACATATTGTTGACTTTTAACCAGGCATGAAAATATTCTAAAACCTAAGAATCAATATAATGTTTCACAAAACTATTTATGGTAAATTAAACCATGTAACATATGAATTAGGATTATATCTATATATACCACATTTTTTACAACTTGATAAGGACCATGATTTCCTCCTAAAACGAGCAATAATATTTTAGGAAGGGATAAATTTTTATTAGTTCAAAATAAAATATTATTAATCAACATAAATGAAATATAATGGGTTGTAGGGACATTTATATCAATAATAAGTATTTTTAAAATATAATATGATAAAACTTCTTTAATTATAAATTACAAACATGGTTTTCCCATGATAAACTCACATAAAAAATTCTATCTTCACATTTTACCACTTGCATGATATATAGGACTCCTTTCACCGTCCATCAATTTTTTTCAATCTCTCAACATCAACGTTTCCATTGGTTGTATAATTTGTAATAACATCAATGTATAACTATAATAAACAAACATAATTATTATATTGATAAATAAATTAAAACTAAAAAACATCAAAATATTCATTCCACTCATTTTATTTATATCGTCAACTATCCACTCTATATTTTCATCTTCATTATGATACCAGACAGAATAGTAAGTTATAAAACCATAATTTTTGTTATATTATCTAAATTAATCATTTATTTACCATGGAATTTTGACTCAATAATAATAAGGGAAAAAAATAATCCCTCCATCTAAACAATATTTAAATTAAAAATCCCAAAATAAATCAAAATCATTCTAAAACATACTTAAGATCCGAACAACACTATACACCGAACATATTTACATTATGATACAAAAAAAATTATTATTAAAATAAATATGTCATAATATAATTATATTAATAAAAAACTTTGAATCACTGAAATAGAAATGTTGAAAATATAATATTTTAATAATTAAATATTTTAATATATACATTCTTTCGATAACAATGTTTATATACTTTGAGTTTATTCTCTGAATAGATGATACTACCATATCATATGTTTTTTGAAATATAAAAAGATATAAAGACACATATAAATAAAAAAATGTGAGATTATAAGTATTTTATTAATAATAATGTTGGAAATTCAGTATATTTAAATCCTAGTATGTTTTTGTAAATACTCTTAAAGTGAAAAAATTGTAAGTTTAATATTTTGAAGGTAGACTAACGTATTGTATACAACACTCACATGAATCCACCCTATTATCTCTCTCATAGAAATAACCAAAACATAATTAATGATATTCAGTCTATATCAGAAATATTCATATATAATATTTATAATTATAAAAAATAGTTAAAGGTGAGACAATTTATGTATAAAATACCAAAATATAATTATTATTACATAAATAATTATTCACATAAACAAGGATTCAAAAAAATGACTATATTTTTAAACATAATTAAAATCTTATACACATTTTTAAAATAGAAACTCATTTTTTAGAAATTTATTCACTAATAAATCAATTTTATATAAGTAACTCAATTAAAACCCAATAATAATAAAAACAACATAACTCATTTAATCCATCATTTTATAGCTCTCAACATTTTTACCATAGTCAACAATATTTTTATTTCAAAATTCTTAAAAAGATGAACAAAAAAATATAACAATATGTTCAGTTCATACTTTATATTTATTTTACTTTTTTTAAACAAGATAAGCACATCATTCTTATTGGATTCCAAACAATAAACTAGAAATCAAAAAAATACACATATAAAAATGTAACTACCGATCCCCCATGGCCCGTACCGTGACTACCCCAAGCCCACCTTCCATAGGCAAGGGGATGGAGACTAGCACTGAAATGGTATATCCAAAAAAGGGAATACATTACCTTTAAACTAATAAAAATGCAGAGAAAAAAACCGAGGAAAGGTTAAAACTATGTAAACCTCAACTGTCCCTGAGAAAACTGCAGAAAGTATAATGCAAACTAAAAAGTAAAAATGGGCCAGAATATAAGCCCAAGACCACAAAGAAATGTACTTTTTGCATGGTCTTCTTGGTCAAAGCCTATCTAAAGGGTAGGTAGAGGGAATCTATCTGTATTAGTAGATGTTTGTCTCGTCCATCCCATCTTATTGGGCACCACCTAGTCCTGGACTACCAAGGTCTCCATTGAAAGGTAGATCACCTGCATGAGACATGGGACATGCAGGAGAAACCGATGCAAGGGTAAGTAACAAAATACTAAATAGGGACCTAAAAATAAAAAGGAAATACCACAAAGAAAGATCATAAAACAATACAACAAAACAAAGACTACTCACACCCAATATAACTCAAAATATAGAATGTAATATTTTCTCTCATAAATCCGAATAATATTTTACTATTGAGGGTATCGTCCCTGATGAGCCATTGAGGTCTTCTCATCTACTGGACCACTAAGGTCCGTTCGGATGCTAGACCACTGAGGTCAACTTTCATGCAATACCACAGAGGTCTTCTGGCCTAATGGACCACTGAGGTCCTCTCCTCTACTAGACAACTGAGGTTTTCTCTTCTATTAGACCACTGAGGTCCGCTCATTTTTTAGACCCCCCGAGGTCTGCTCGTCTACTGGACCACTGAGGTTTGATTTTTTGCTGGACCACTCTGGTCCACTCATCTACCGGACCACCGAGGTCCTCTCTTCATATAATTTGTGTGACTACAAGATGCAGGATTCATACTCTCTAATGCAATAGACTATGGGATATTCTACACCTCAAGGGATCAAACATATTTTGACTGAAATGAAAAATAACTTAAAGTATACTCAATGGACCGTTCTCTAGAAAGGTTCCCAATGACCTAAGCCGAATGTCAATCAGATATCTGATCTGAAAGATATTGGAGATTTAGTAAAAAAAAGGTTCAGTTGCGTCTAGGCCCGGTCCGACTTGGTCAAACCAACATGAACAACTCGGCCCAGGGGTCCCGTATGAGCCGACCTAGTTTGGTCAAGGCTGACAATGTCCAGCCTGGACTAGTGTCCAGGACAACTAGGCCATTCTAGTTCTGGCCCAGTTTGGATGTTGATCCAGTCCACCAGGTCGCCCATCATCCAGATTCTCAACCGGCCTGGTTTGACCTAGTCAGACTAGTTCTGACCTGTTGGGCTACCCAGTGACTTGGTTTTCTATCCATCTTGGCCTGTATCGGTGGGAATGTTCCCCTACTTCCTGGCCTAGCCACCATCCCAGTTTATTTTACTAGAATGGCCCATATCGGCAAAGCAGTAATACTTCAGCCCGGATGCCACACAACGTCCATTTCTCGCAAACACACTACACCAGTGTGGCACCTCTTGCTTAGCCAACCGGTCCGCTCACTCAGACCGGTCATTTGCGTTACCCCTAGGAAGAAATGGGTCCCCCCACCATGGTCCATGGACTGCAACTTTGCTCTATGTGGAAGCCCACACATAACCCCAAGCTTCCATATGCCTTCATGGAAAATAACACTGGGGAAGCCTATAGTGAAACACTTGGCCTTTAGAACCCCTTCCTCTACAAGTCATCTAGTTGTACCCTCAGATCCTAGAGTTCTATGGGAGCCATCTAATATGTATGTGTAGATATCAGTTCTATCCCAAGATATAGATCAATGTATAACTCCTTGTGAGAAGGTAGTCATGGAAAATCATCTAGAAAGATGTCCTCTTACTCGTCCACCACTGCAGGAAACTGTTGACTTGTCTCATCCACCACACCATGTGTTATGCAAGCCAACTGACGAGTGATCAGCTATACCCTCCTATGTGAGATTTCGTTAAATGCTACATTGGTTTCCTTTTCACTGATAAAGGAGAAATGGGTCCCATCTTCACGGAAACACAACACAAAGTGAAAAAAATTATCGAACTGAGCATGAACTGTGGATAACTAGTTCATACCTAGAATGGAATTATAGGGCCTCGACATTGCCCCCATGAGATCCCAACAGAAACTCTATACATCAAGAGTAATGTTCAATATCAACACCAGTGTGTGATCTTATAATCCTCTCTATTGGGAGTCTCTAAGAATAGATATTGAGTCAACATATCCAATGGAATCTCTATGTCTCAAACAAGGGTCATGGATAGAAAAGAATGACTAGAACCCGTGTCTATAAAAACTACAGCTATGGAATAATAGACATAGATTGTACCTCTAATCATCCTAGGAGTCTTGGGATCATAACCCTCCATTGCCTAGAGCTGATCCTACCCCTGTCCACCTGCTTGTGGAGCCCATGGTGGACCACCTGGGATGGTGGTGGTAGTACCTTATACCTACGCCCACCTCACACCACTCATCTTGATCTTTTGACATATTTGCTGCCAGGCGAATCACCCTGTTCCTCTCTCTTATACTACCTTGGTGGCCCCTCGACCACCTGTTGGTCCTCTATATGGTGAGTCGGGCAATCCTGAGCCATGTAACCTTACCTGCCGCATGTGTAGAATAATGTGTTTACCTGATGAATCCCTATGCCCCAGGATCCTCGTACCGCTGACCATGAGTCTTGGGGCCATCCTCCGAATGATATGGCATGTTTGGACCTCTGCGTCATCTATCAGCTACCTACCACAGATGACTCGGCCACCCACCACATAGTGGTTTCTCACACTGTCGGTGACTACTCAATGAGGAATCTCTCTACTAATTGAGTACTCTCTAGAACCCCATCATAGGTTAAGATGCTAAGGGAAGTCATCATTTCCCTAATCCCCTGTCGGAGTCCCTTATCAAATGTTTGAGCTCTAAAGAAAGGTTCCCACAATATACCCGTAGAGTAACGATAGAGGTATATGAAAGTCATAGTGTACTAATCCAATTTTATGATACCTTTTTATAATTCAAGAAATCATGTATGTGCACAAAGTGAAAAGATGGTAGGGAATTACTCCTCCCTAAAAATTTTCTCGAAATCAGACCTGGTGAGGGTAGCCTCCTCATGAGTCTAGAAATTTAAACACTGCCATCTCCCTACCAAGCCCTATAGATTCCTCTAATATAGAACTGCCAACTAGTCAAGTGGCATCCACACTAGGTAGAAAACTCATGTTACCGCCTCTAGACAATCCTTTGTGACATGAGGATATGTCTCTCCCCTGAACATGAGAGGTATCTATCAATGGAACATGTGTATGGAAGTGAGCCTATGGGTGTCCTATAATGGTAGCTCCAGTAGTAACAGTTGTCCAATGGGAAGTGGTATCACTAGGACACTGCCTGAAGGTTCCATCTCAATAAATGACCCCTTTACTTAAGCATCATCGCTCTGTGGACCATCTTCATGGTCATACACTAGAATCATAGTTGGCTGTCTGTGTGGAGGCATCATGTAAAATTTCCAGATAAATCACGGTTATTTGATTATACATGGTGAGATGACTCGGACTCAGAAAGATAATGAGAAAACACTCAAATACAAATACTGCTAGTGTTTTCATGTACATAGTTGGAAAGGAGAATTCATGGTCTTGGTGTATGGATACATTGGCTGCCCAACCAACACCAGACTCCCTAGCCTAAAAGCTGAACATGGAACACTTAACACTGTTAAACCATCATGATTTATAGACTCTTAGTTCTTCTGGTAGAACCGACCACCCTTTGACACCACTTTTTCATGACCCTTTCCCCAGGAGCCATGCCATTACTACCCCACACTCGCCATCCATAGACCAGGGGATGGCGACTAGCATAGAGAAGGAATATCCCAAAAGGGAAGGCATTTCTTTTAATCCTGTACACACACACACAACATAAACATTTGAAAGGTAAACACTATGTAAATCACAACATTCACTGAGAGAACTATTGAATGTATAGTAAAAAAATGAAAAGTAAAAAGGGGCCCGAATACAAGCCCAAAACCAAAAATGAAAGTAAAACTACCAAGGTCCATCTACTCAAACCCTATATGAAGGCTAGGTGGATGGTAGCTATCTGTAGCTATAGAAGTATGTCCCATCTGTCCCGTCTCACTAGGCACCACCTGGACCCGAACATCCATGGTCTCCATCAAAGTGTCAATCATCCGCATGAGACACGACACGTGCGAGTGAATCTCGTATAGTGGTGAGTAACAAAATACTCTGTAGGGACCCAATACTACAATGGAAAGGACACAAAGTAAGATCACACTACTCAAAAATGAAACAAAGACTAATCACACCAAGTGTACCTGAAAATATAGAAAGTAAAATTTTTAGCCGTAAAATTGAATCATCTTGTAATGCTAAGGGACTAATCTCTGATGAGCCAATAAGGTTAGATCAGCTACTAGACCATTAAGGTCTGCTCGGCTGTTGGACTGTTGATGTCTGCTGGTCTGCTGGACCACTGAGGTCCACTCGCCTGTTGGACCACTGAGGTTTGATCCCCTGCTAGACCACAGAGGGCCGCTCACCTCCTGGACCGCTGAGGCCCGCTCATCTACTGGACCACTACGGTCTGTTCGTCTGTTGGACCACTGTGGTACGCTAGTCTGCTGGACCAATAAAGACCAATAGTCTGTTATACCACTGAAGTCTTCTCTTCAATGGATACACTGAGTTTCACTCTTCATATCCTTTTTATCACACCTAGTTGTAGGATTTCCAATCTCTAGTGCGGTTGACTACGTGAGATTCTATGACTCATGCCATAGTATGCATTTTGATTGCCACAAAAAAACATAGAGCACACTCAACTGAACGTCCCGTCACAAGGGTCCCTATGACGGAAGTGGTGCATCAATTAGATTCTATGTCTAAAATATATTTGGGTTTTAGTAAATAGGGACTAGTTGCATCATGACCCGGTCCAACATGATCAGACCAACTTGACCAACCCAGCCCGGGGGTCCCATAAGATCTGACCCATTAGTGTCAACCCGACCCGACCTGATGTGGTATGTTCCAACCCAGTCCATCTTGGCATAGTGTCTAGGCCCAAGAGGGCTTGCTGGATCCGGCCCGGTTCAGCCATGGATCTAGTCAACTGGGTCTCCTAGCGACCTGATTCTCAACTGGTTGAAACTAGTCGGGTCGCCAAGCCGCCCGATTTCCCATCCGGGCCGACCCGCATCGGCGGGACAGTTCTTTTCCATCCCAAGCCACCCAACAACCTAATTTGTTTCAATGGATCAACACAGATCGATGGTCCGATTCTATTCCATCCCAGACGTTGTGCGGTGTCTGGTTCAGGCAGACACTTGGGTCTAGGGTTATGCGGCCGGATCAGCCCGTCTGTCCTCTCATGCAGACCGGTCTTCCGCGTGACGCACGAAAATCCACACACCCACCATGGACTATATATTTTCACTATGCAGTGCCCTTGATGCTGTTGGGTCTCAGAATATGCCTGCCGCTGGCATCTGTGCCGGCGACCCCTATCGCTGCCGTAGGGAATTTCCCGTGCACCTCTTCTCACCTACAGCTAGCCATGGTGTCGGTGGCTCCTACTGACATCGTGGCCTTGGTACTTCCACCGTGGCCTTGGTACTTCCACCGTGGCCTTGATCCATGACCTCTTTCCAATGCAGAAAGCCTTCCCGCCTAAATTGTCTATCTCCCACGGTCTCCTGCTGCGGGCCGATGTGCCGCTGTGGCCCCGTCTGGACCGTAGATAAAATCACCTCCAAATTCATTGGGCCCCAAAGAACTGAAAGGACACAAGAACATGAGAGGGTAATGAGTCACACATAAAAACACCCAAAAAAATTATCTGATTCATTGTTCTTATAGACCTGAATATGTACTTTTTAGCATGATCACGAAGAACAATAAAGGGAAAAAATCTCAAAAAATAGATATCTCTTTTTCAGCCCGTATCATTAACCATCCCTCAACGATGACCCATATGCAACCCAATATGTTTTGTGATTGGTCCATGTTCTTATTAGAATTTATAGAATGTGGGAAAGGATGAATTTATATATAAATAAACAACCTACATGGGAAATGGATTAGTTGAGGATGAATGCTAATCGTTATCCGTCTATATTCGTATCTGATCATACTATCTAAGGATATTGTTTCATCTTTATGATCCTCCATAATTCTTCATTGGAGAGGTTTCCTTTGCCGCTTGTCAAAAGAATTCCAGTGTAGTTCATCAAACATTAAATTTTATTTAATTAGGGAAGGAAGACACAGTTCATGTTGTAGTATTGCAGTGCTGATTCATGAATGATATTCATTATTGAGATTCATCAATGAGATTCAAGGTACCTCGCCGCTACACTGTAGCACTGATGTGCCACTTCGTGATGATGAATTAAACACATAAAATCACTTTTTATGTTATTTTATTTTCATCATTTAAAAATTATGAAACTAACCTTTTTGATCGAACTGCACCGGTCGATGTTATGCCATTTCTAGGAAAATACCGGCACTCTGTGTTCAACGATGTCCTCAAATTTTGGATCCAAGCACCGATTTGAATGTTATAAAAACAAGCTATCATTTTTATTTAATAACATAAAAAATAGTTCAAAAGTACATTATGGACACTCAAGGCCTTGGAATTAAATTCAATATCAGATCCTAGTCTCAAAATAATCCAATTTAATTTCCAAAAAATTTACATGGAATTCTAGGGGTATTAAAAAATATATAATATTTTTAAATCATCTGGATAACATTATATTCAGAAGTTAAAACATATAGTTCTAATACACATAATATTATCTTTTACCGTGATCTTTAATAAATGAAACACTTGCCAATAAATTATCATGATCATAGAAACAATTGAAAATGTATCCATACAAGTTAATATTTAAACATAGGAAATTATATTTAACTATTACTCCACCTCATTATTAGTTTACTAAATTATTATTTACACTATACAAAATCTTTCCCCTTATCAAAATCATTATAATTATTCATAATTTAATAATCCTTGTCAGGATGGATGTGAAAATTAATGAGGGAAATTGAGTTTCAATTTTTATGGATGGTGGGATTTAGAATTAGAATTTGAAATGAAGTTACAAATGTTGAAACTCATTTAACATGTGTACTTATAAATTAAATGGGTTTTAGGAAGGAGGGTGGAGGGATTAGGTGATCACATAAGGGTCCTTGTGGTTCACATGGCATGAAAAGATAAGTCTATAGTACCAATGGAGAAAAAATGACATAGTGAAAGGACATGCCTTATTTCGGGAGCCACCAGCTTGCTAGTAGCCTCCATGGTGATTTTTAATTAGGTGGATGCACAAGATTTCTTCCAGTTCCACCCCTTATTCCTCCCAATTGACATTTCCACATTATTTTAGTCAAGTAACACCAACATATATGACTCTCATCTGTTTCTATATTCGTTCGTGGATATATATCTTCCATGGTCCATTTCATCTTCCATCAGATGCATTGGAGTTCCTATGTTGATTCTTCTACTGCACTTCTATCTTTTTTTGCTTCCACTATGAAATGGTGTCATCATTTAATGATAATACCCCTATTTTCATTGTTTTCATTGGTTTCTTTATTTATTTTGATTTTGGATAAATTTGAGGATGTTGCCCGATGATTGGGCTTGTCTAATAACAAGGTAGGCGGTCCCTAGGATTAATGTATTTTCTCACCTATTTTTTATAAGAAAAAATGGGGTGTGGTCAAGACATGATAGATGTGCGATGAATTGTTTTTATTAAATGCTTCAAAATTCTCAATTTAGAATTATAGAATTTAAAAAGGGTCTTAGCTTTGATATCTAGAAATTATTATGTCATGCATAACATGGGTTAATGGGGAATTGTGGTTGGATTTGATGGTTTTGAAATGTAATTTTTTAGCCATCAATGATTGTAAATTCATTTGACCATTTAATTTAATCTAATGGAATAATTAGTAGTAAATTTATAAATTATGGGTTACGATTTGATATAAATTTAGTAAATAAAAATGGTAAATACTAAAATATAAACTCACATGAAAATTTTCAAATGAAAAAGGTGATATGTGAATATAATTAAATATTTGATAATGGTAAATCATAATGAAGTTATTTATAATTTAATGTGTGATTATGACATGAAACGGTTAAATGGGCATGATGTGTCATAAAAATGATTAATTCCTTGTGAAATATTATTTCAAATGTGTTTTGAAAATTTATTGGTGAGTCGTTCAATGTAATAAAAAATGGAAATGTGGTTCTCAATAATAATGAAAGAAGGTAATGTTGGGATGATCACCAGAATTATATATGGAATATGATACATCAGAATTCTAGGATGAGCACCCATATACCATAAGGAATATTCCACATGGGAATACTCGGATGAATAATCAAAGTATAAATGTTACTCGATGGGTTGGAATAGTATGATGAGAACCCAAATTTCATGTAATTAATAATAGAATGGGAAGTCCATGAGGAGTTTATAGACCCTGTAAGGGGCGTCGCTACGAGAGATCTCTCCCGTCGCTGCCACCTCCCTCATCTCGCTCAGGATCCTTTCCCCTTGGTTTCACTGTTCATGATGATGGCCTCCTCGACTCGGCCTTCTCGACGGTGTGCTTGATTTTCTGGCTTCTTGTATTGACTCTACTCTTTGGACAAGGTTTCAAGGAGGCGCATCTGTTCAGAGGCCGAGTCCCAGTTTCTGTGGGTTGAGGGAGCAGCTTCTTCTATGGATGTGTGCAATAGGTGGTGAGGTGTGTCTCCTACGGGCTTGATAGATGGCAGCGATGGGATCTGGATATAGTTCTCTCCTAGGCTCTCGTCCGGTATTTTGGGAGATTTTTTCTGTTTTCATGCTTTAATCTTTTGATTAGGGTGATTTGGGTTTGATGTTTGGGAATATTTTGATGGTTTGTCGATTTTGGATTGGATGTTCGCCACGAAAGGTTGGAGTTTTGGTTCTAGACCGTCGACGGTGGTGTCGAAGGTTGACGGTGATACTCTCCCGGGCTTCGATGGATGTAGATGATCTTGTTTACATGTCTGTTCTAGACAGGTCATGGTTTGTGGTTCAATGTTTGTTTTTCCAATGGTTGAGATGCTGATGGTGGTCTGTGGGTGCTTCGGCTTCGACGCTTGATGTTGGTCCTGCTGTGAATGGTGTACGGATCTGACGACGGCTCCACCGTCTTCTGCATGGTGGTGCGTGGTGAGCCAGTGATTGGAGGGGATGTTTGATTTGTCACATTTCTCAGAGTTGTGCGGCTCAAGGTGATCACGTGGTTTGGTCTGATTTTGAATTTTGAATTCTAATGTTGTTCTGCTTTTGGATTTGGGGTTTCATTGGACCCGCGGTTTTGAAGGTGGCGGTTTGGTTGTGTGGTTATCTGTTATCCTAAACCGGCTTTATGATAATAAAAAAAAGGATTTCCAGCAGCAGGAGGAGTTTATAGAACTCTTATAATACCTAATGATTGGGAATAATGGGATGAATGGTCAGATTCCATGGGAATTCTAGGTTGAAAACATGGATTCCCTATGATGAATAATGATTAGGTAATTCCCAAATATGTGATTGAATTCTATTGGAATTGAAGGATGAGAACATGGATTCTATGTAACGAATCAAGGATAGGGAATTATAAGACAAGTTCTCAGATTTTATAGTATTAACATGATTAGAACTCAGATTCTATATGATACTTAGAGATATTGAGGAATTACAAGATGAACTCCTAGATTCCATGTGGTTATCTATTATTGGAATGGTCCAAATGATGTACTTAGAGACACCCTAAAATTGGCCAATGTATGTGTGGTCAATTTGGGTGAAATACCTAAGGAAAAAAAATGGAATAATGAGGATAAAAAATTATCCAATATTTAAAAATTTTAATATGATGGATCTAAAAATATTAAAGTAAGGTGAAAAATATTTTATTTCTTAAATGTGTGTTCAATCATCTATCCAGGTAAAGATCAAAGAAGAATAAAATGAACATGTATATCTAAAAAATAAGGTGAGAGATGGTCCTAATTTTAACCATGACCATAATATAATGGCAATGTTTAGGAAGTGTGTGTGTTTCCCATCCACACAATATTTGAAGATGGAGTTGTTGCATAAAGATCACAGTTCATCATTCTTTATTTATCTTATATGTATGATGATTTATAGAGATAAAAAAGATTATTTCTTGTGGGATAACATAAAAATAGATATTTCATATTATATATAATGATGATTTTTTTGTTTTTAAGTTATGTGTGAGAGACATAAGTCTAATGTGATGTTACAACCATAACCCATATTAGAATTAAAATGGTAAAAATCACCACGAATTGTGTCTTCATAATCCAAAAACGTCTAAAGGGAATTATGAATTTTGGGTTTTAGTTGACCACCTTACAAATAAATCACACTTAATTACTATAAAATAATATTTCCCTCCTGAAAACGTTTCTATAATATACATTAAGGAAGTGGTAAGATTTCATGGAGTAACACATTCAATTATATCAAATAGAGATCTGAGGTTTACCTCAAAGTCCTGGAGAAGTCATTAGTAGGATTTGGATTCATATTAGTGTTTCAGAACATGGTATCATCCTTATATAGATGTCCATTCTAATTAACCAATTAAAACAATAGAGGACATGTTGAGATATTTTTCTATGGATATATAAGGTTATTTGGATTAAAAGCTTAATCTAGTAAATTTTTCATAGAAGAATAGATTTCCCTAAAGAATTCAAATGTATCCTTCTGAATCCCTATACAAAAAATGTTGAAAGATAATGTATTGGGTTGAGGTTGTAGAAACAAATATACATGGACAATATTTAGCTGAAGAAATACTAGAGAAGGTAAAATTCATTAAGCATCACATCAATGTATCTCAATGTCAGCAATAAATTCATGCCGATAATCATTGGAAAAATCTAAAATTTGATGTTTTTGAAGGGGTTTTCATGAGAATTTCACTATGGAATAATATTATGATATTTAGAAGAAGGTAAAGTTGATCCATAGATAGATTGTACCTTTTGAGATTCTGGATTGATTAGGTATGATAGCTTAGAACTTGTGTCTTGTACCAAACCTTTTCTAAGTTCACTATGTGTTCTATATATCTCTTCAAAGGAAGTACATATCTGACCCATCACATGGACTAAACTAATAGGTTATACCACTAGAGCATGATATTTCCTTTGATGAAAACTAGTAGCAATCATGGATCATATATTTTAAGTTCTATAGAATAATACAAATCCCCAAGTTAATGTTATGTAGAGGAATTATAAATTCTATGAAGCTACATGGGAACCCAGGGATGTGATGAAGTAGATATATACTCATTTATTATACAATAGGGACATATGTTTGGTGGAAAACTTCATTTTAATCGTGAAATAATTTTACACCCTTAGATTTTATGATATACTTATCTTCTAATAAATTTAATTTATTCGATACCTTGTGATAAACACAACCTTGAGTTTAAGGAAACAATAATATAGTATTCCATTTTAACCAAGTCGTTATTTTTTTGGGTGAATATGAATATTTATTTTTAAAAAATAACTTATAAAGGTTTTAAATAAATAAAATAATTTTACGAATAAGTATTCAAATTTTATTAGAGTTAAATTCTTAAAAAATATGTTTTTTCCTCAAAAGGGTTCTTATTACTTTTTTGAGAAAATAATATAATTAAATTTAAATTTGTGTATAATGTTTTTTCAAAAAATGAACTTCATTATTGAAATCGTAATTTCAAAATTAGCATAGAGTGATTTTATAAATTGATTTTGAAAATATTGTTTTATCGATGAATAGTAAAAAATATATAGTTTTATTGAAAACTATATTTCCCTTTCAAGCATTTAAGAAGTTAATTTTCTATAAAATTAATTCAAAGTGAAATTATATATTTCTACTTATATAAATTAAATTTCATGAAATTTATTGCATATTTTGAATCTGAATTTCCATATTTGGTAAATAGGAAACATTTAATCTTCGTAATAATAAATAGTAAAAATAGTAAAAAAACATATTAGTTAAGTTTTAAATGAGTTTACCAGGGGTAGAACAAAAATAAAAGGGTACATTTTCAAATTAAAATTATATAAATAAAATTTTATGAATATATTTCACTCTCATACTATCTAAACTTTGAATCTCTATCCATATGGATGACTTTGTATTGAGTGTAACATTATTACATTTTATTCTTCGAATAAATTCCATTGGTATCATTTTCACCAATTATACGATGACACATCATTTATTATATTTACACCACATTGGGCTTTATATATCCACCAAAATATACTCAACTATCTATTAAACATCACTATCTATAAATTAGAGTCACTTGAGTTCTTAAAATACCACTACATAGGTCCTTAAGAAATGATGTAAATGATTCCTACCAAAGAAAAGATAATCATCCATCAAAAACTATTTTAATTTATTTATTCTTTTACATCCACTAAATATATTTCATTAAAAATATAATAATAACCATAATATTCCCAATATATATATATTCTATTATAATTATTTAACCACTATTATTCAACAACTTTTATTTCAAATTGTAAGTGAATGTAGTGCTTGTGCGTACATGTGGGATACACCTCCACATAATGATACAATTAATTTTTTTCACCATCATCCATGATAGGTATTCATATGGGATTAATGATTATACATGAATATTATTACATAATTATTATTCTTAAATTATAATATCATATATAAATTCTTATCATTAAATCTTCTAGAAAAAGTTAATGTCACATGTGTGTACCACCACGACCATGAAGCGATGTGATTTATTTTTCATTTATCTATCAATTGTATAATAATAATGATAGAATATATGTATATATATATATATTTTATTTCTGATATTATTATGGTTCTTTAATGATAAAATAATAATTATATTTCTTTCCTTATATTCATTATAAAATGAAAACAACGTTCATGAATATGTATGACTTACAATATTCATGAATAGTGAAAATCATTTTTAAAATTATAACATTTATGGATTATTATAAAAATTTATATAATAAATATTAAATATATTTATATTATGATTTCTATTTTGATATTATGGAACCGTGATCAATGTACACAAACCAAAATTTCCAAATTGAATCTATCATTAAAAAGGTAACAGTTAACACCATGAATGGAACGTTTAAAAAAATATTATTAATAAATTTAGTTGAAATGATATAGGTTAATAATGTATGATATTAAAAGTATTTTATTATTATACTATATACTTATAATAAATTAAAATATATAATACATGAGGTTAGATTTCTCTCGAAGAATGTTTAACTTATGATCATGTATTTTCCTCTCACTTTTATTTAAATAAGACACAATCCATATTCACCAAATTTTTATTTTATGAGGTGTATATAAAAAAATATGAATTTATTTATATTTATTATATTGAAAATTATGTGTATATAAATATCCGTATAATTTTATATCTTCCATTTGGTTTTGATTCATATGTTAGCAATGTTGTATTGGTTTTATGTTACAATATTAATATTTATTGGGACTCTTTATGAATGTGTTTATGATGATGAAATTTCATTATATAACTCTAAATAATATCATTATTTTTAAATTCCAATTTTTATTCATGAAATATTCAATTAATAGTTACATTTTCTTGTTTTTGGTAACTAAAACTGTTTAGAATTGTTTTCAAAAAAAAACTTTATTTCCTCTTTGGTTAGGAATCTTTTCATCCATGTTTTCATTAAAATATTTCCAAGAAATTTTTTTATAATATCCTAGGATTTTATTTTCATTTTTAACCATTTTATATTTTTACAAAATGGGTTTAAAAGTAATCTTATATTTGTGCTCTGAATGAGGTACTTTTGACTTTCTATTGAAAATATGAAGGGAATCGTTGTTTTAATAGACATGGAATAAATGGAAATTCATAACATTAAAACAGATAAATACATTGAATATTCCATTAAAATTTTCCTTCTTTATGTTCAAAAAAACTTCCTTAATATTTTTTACATTTCTTTATTTTAAAAAATTATTTAAATATAAAACGAGTATTTTCCTGATGAAATATCCTAGAGATATTATAATGAAAATTTTCATTTATGATTACATATTTTATGTTACTTATGATTTTACTTGGGATATGGTCCAAGGATACTATAATCATTAGTTATCTATATGTTTTATGATTTTGATTATGAGATGTTTACGAAACCCATTTTTCCATGTGTTATGCTATGATGAAATGTTGTATTGGTTTTGAAACTCGTTTCCTTTCCATGGGTTATTATATATGATGAATAATATATAATATTTTGGAAAACATATAAATATATTATTATTATGTGATGAGTGGAAAAATCATATATACCTCCAAAATTTTGGGTAAATCTGGATATCTCATGAGATAACAAGTTATAGAATGGGGAGTGAATCTTGCTCAATAAGGGACTCTCTCAATTATGATAGTCTTTGGGGTGAACCTTAACTATAGATATGATAAATTATGTAGTGAATATAATATACTATGATGGTATTGGGAGTGACACCTAAATAAAGAAACTATTTACTATTCTTAATTGTGTAACATCCCAAGATTTTCTAAACTATTTCTGTTTAAATAAATTATAAGTGTTCGATAACTTTCTTGACATGGAACAGCGAGCTTAAAACAAAAAATCATATATTATAACATATCCATTAAATTTATGGATATGAGTAGGAATAAAAACATTATATCATATATATATATAATTGTTTATCTTAATTCAAATGTTTCAAATAATTTATAATATATGAGTACACTATTTTTATGGCTATTTTATGTTTTAAAAATAGATTTTATTCAAAAATGTGTTTTTATTGCATTCTTTATGTAAATATTATAATTATTTTATAAAAATTTTATAAAATTAATTTTATAAAAATTTAACTATTTTTGAATTCATAACATCAAAATTAACTTACGGTGAATTTTTGGGATGTTTCTAAAAAGATTGATTTTTAGTGAATATTAAAAATATAGGTTTTTCGAACAATATCATTTATTTTCATTAAATAGAATAATTTAAAGGTCGCATTATATATTGGATTTGGTATTAAAGTAATATATGAAAAACACTATTTATAAAAATATATTTAATTCCATTTTAATCATCATTTTTATGATTGTTTAATAAGTTAATTTTTTGGTTTAAAAACAAAATTTTCAAAAAACTATATTTGTAGAATTTTATGCATTTATAATAAAATTTATTTCATTCACTTCTATATATTTAATCATGAAAAATGGATAACATATTTTATTCAATTAGGTTAAATGTTTTCTAAATAGGTATGTTTTATTATTTTTTCATTATGAATAGTAATCACGGTAAATATTTATCCCCGCTGTAAGGATAAAATGGGTAAAACATGGTTAAAACCATGAGATAGGGACTCCAAATAAACCTATAACTTAACATTACATACTTATATGGAATATATTAGAGCATATTCATCCTATATTTTAATATATTCAATTTTCTGTTATATTTTCCCTTGATAATGAAATTTATATTATTTTAAGTAAGGAAAATTCCAAAGTGTCACTCTCTTGTCTTTAATATCTCTAAATTTTTTCACAGATATAAAAAGTGGATAAAGTTTGTTATAAAAGATTATTTGGTAGAATATTTTGTATTTATTTATCATTTTAAGCTAATATATTTACTATTTATTGAATAATTACCTTGAAATTTAATGTGAATCCGACATAGTATTTATTCAATCAATAGAAAAATAAAATAACTTATTTTAAAAATAATAAAATTAAAATGATTAGTGTGAATAATTAGTTTAAATGATTACTTGTATATATAATGTTTTATGGATATTTTATATGTTTATATTCTAATTACATAACAATATTGATAACATTAATGTCAATTTAAATGACTAGTGTCAAATATGACATTAATCATATTTTATGTTAAATTGTTTTTACAAATTATTTAAAAAATAGGAAAAAATGGTCAAAAGGTCATATATCCGAAATATATGATGCAATTTACTAATTATAAGTAAAATTATAAACCTTTAATATTGAAAAATTCAATACCATGATTAAATTTAATATTTACTAACTATGGGGTTAAACCAAATGTTATAGCTTAAAATGATATCTAAACATGTTATAATTTCCTAGGTGGATTATTATAAAATAATATATTATTTATATTTGATTACATTTAATTTTGGAATCATTTTACATGAGTTATACACATATAAAATGTTTCATGTATTTAAATAAATGGCATTAATTATATTTGATAATTAATAACTTGCTATTAAATTAATAAAACTCAAAAAATATTATCATAGGCCAAATAAATGGGTCACGCTAGAAAATAACCACCATGGTTCATTTATGTTTTAATTTACCTTTTATAGTATCTTTTATGACCCATATAAAGTAGAAAACATTGTTATCATTGTAATTTTCAAAAGGGTTCATAGGGGTTAAAACCAAGAGACAAGGGAAAACATGATCAAAGATTATCCATATTTTATTATATGATAGGATTTAGAATCATCTTAATCTTATCTTATAATTATATTAATTGGGTGTTATTTTTCCCAAAAAATTAATTTATTTTAATACTATAATTAATTACAAGGGTACCCATCCTCTCACTTATAAATAGACACCCATTATATCATTTATTTTCACCTTATTCATCCATATAACTTTACCAACCCATGAAAAATTTTATTTTGAAATAAACTAGAGAAAAATTATATATTTTTTTCTTATTAAAACTCCAATAAAATTGTCCTTAATAATGGATCAAAATAAGGATTACCGAAGAGGATGTAATTATCTTACCCAACCACATTCAATATTTTCTTCTTATAAATAATATAATTATATGTAATTCATAATAAAATAATAAATGTAGTATACTAAATATACTGAAATTTTATTATGACTACAGAACCACCAACATCCACCCTCTATTCTATCAAATTGAATGTTAAAGTATCACTTGTACATACATGTGAAATGTCACCTACAAAATGGGATACAATTCATTTTCCATCACCATATTTCATCAATGGTTATTATTATTTGTTTAATGAATATATATAACATATATATGATATTATCATATTTCTATAATTATAATATAATAATTACTATCTTTCCTTCTTAATTTTTGTAAAACGACAACGTCTCTCTTGTGTACGTGTGGATTACCAACTCCACGAAGCGATGTGGTTCATTTTTCGATTCCAATTTACATATATGATGGATATATTTAATGAACCTATTATATTTTATGATATATGATATATTCATAATTCTAAAAAGTTTAATTTTTATTTATCTTTATTTTTTTCGATCCGTTTGAAAGTAAAAAAAGTTTTCATTGGTACGTACAACCTACCATCTCAATGAACAATGTGAGTCATTTTTTATGTGCACCTTTTAGGGGTGACTCTAAATACCTATATAATGAATATATAATTTATTTATATAATTATTAAAATTATATATATTACATAATAATGATCAATGTATAGGGACCATAACTACCTAACTGATATTCTCATTAAAAAAATAAAACATTTGACAATCATAAACATCGATTTTAATAAGGAATTATTAATATAAAACTGGTCATATTATATATGAAGATGATATATTATTTGATAATTATGTATATGGTTCTTAATATTATTAAAATGTATTTAAATAGATTATATAGGTAGCTAAAATCACTTACAATGCAAGTCAGATCGAAGGTAAGGGTTTTCCCATCTCACTTTTTTCATGAGAAATATTCTTCATTCACAACTTATTTTTATCATGTGATTTACATAAATTTACATTGAAATATAATATATTGATTATATTTATATTATTTTTATTCAAATTTTCATTTGAAATTAATTATTTCAAGGGGTTTTTGATTCAAAATATTCCAAATCAGCAAAGAAATTTAAGCTTTAATCACATTTTTATCAGGATTATTTATGATTAAGTTTATGATAATGAAATATTATGATATATATCTAAAGAAACATATGAATTCTATTCTCCTATGTTTTTTATATATATTACATTTTTTCTTTTAATTTTACAAATGTTTAATTTCTCAATATACCGAAATAATATATAAAAGAAAACATACATTAGTTCTCTCTTCGGTCAAAAATCCATTTTCTTTCATATCCATGTTTACTAAAAATATATTCAAGAATATTTTTAATATCTTCATATGAATGTTTAGTATAATTTTGACACTAAATTTTTTAAAATTTTTTAAATGGAATCGTTTTATAATTTCCTAGACAGGGTACCTTTAACTTTTTATCAAAAATATAAAAGGTATATTTGTTTTAACATACATGAAATGAACAAAGTTTTCCTTCACCATTACCACTCAATGTTTTAAGGACTACATTAAACTATTCAGTGTTTCTTTTTTTAAAATGTATTATTTAATATTTGGAATTTTTTTAATAAGTGATTTTAAATTGAAAATAGTATTTTCATCAAGAAATGTTTTGATGTAATTTTAATGTTATTTTCAATTACGACAACTAAGATTGAACATATTAAAGATATGATTCAATAATACCATCTTTATTCAATATATATATGGTATATTATGATTATGTATTACTTTTCAATGTTATTGAATCAATAATAATAATTTTTTAGTTATAAAGAAACTTGAGGATGAGTTGCATTGATCCTTACAAATTTAATTAATGCATGATATATGATAGTAAAAAGTAGGTCACAATTATTGATATCCCATAGATACATTTATAAGTCTCATAAAGGAAAATATAATGACAAGATGTATAGTCAATGATTATAAAGTAATGTCATAATATTTGGGTATTTGGTGTATGCCTACCCAAATAATGATAATTTCCTAGTTTAGAGGGCATGACATAATGACAATGCCTTCGTTAAGAGGCCTTGAAGGTAAGATTCATGATTTCATGGTTGATAGTACATTACAATTAATTTAAAAAATAATTCACATACATTATCAATATTTTAGTTTTAATTATCTATGTGTTTCCTATTTTTATATTATTAATGGATTCTCATTAAATTATATTTATTGATTTAGTGGCATGAGTTTTTATTATTCAAATTTATATGCTAATTATTCCTTACTTTCTCAAGACAGATTACACTTTATGAAACCCTTTCTGATAATTTTCAACCACCCTTGATTTTGTTCCTTTCCCCATGATATGAATAAGGATATTACATATGATATCAATGATGAATGGGTTTTTATGTTATGTTTTTATACTTAAAATGTAATATAACAATAAAATATGTATCTAGTTTACCAATACTAACAAACTATTCATTACATTATGATGAGATCAAATTTATTTATTCATAATGTAATAAAGTAAACATTGGATCTATGTTACTCTATTTTGGGTCTCTAAAGTTGTTATCAAAGAACAATTTGTAGAAACATTGTGAATGATTTTCGAATGAACAAAGCTAATGTGATAATTAAGATAATATATTATTATAATTGATAATATTTAACATATAAATATTTATAATTTATGGATCAATATTCATGATTTTTCTGTGATAAAAAATTTTGTGACATTGTTTATTGATGGTTCCTAATGGGTAAAATGGAATTAACACTCATAGTCAATGTAGGGATTTCCATCTTAAGAAATATAGTATAACAAGTGTTGATGTTTAAAAGATAATTGTAAAAACTCAGGTATTTATAAAACAATACCTTTTCATGTAAATTAATATTTATGAACGTGAACATAATTTTATGTTAAGTATGACAATTTTTTCGATAGCATACTCAACATGAAACAATGGGTTTTTTGAAATCTTATGTTCCACACAACATTGAGTTATACAAAAAAATAATATAATATTATTATTATTTTAAATGGTAGTTAACGCATAGTCGTTGTATTGATGGGGATGAAAATAACTAATTAAATTATGGTTAGACGTATTTTTTAAATGTCTTTAAATTTATCCAATAATATTTATTGTCTTATAATAATAATGATTATGATTTTAAGAATGAAATACTCTAGTATTCCTTAAAAGGTCGATTTACCACCTTTTTATGGCGAACTATTTTTAAATATTTTTTTTCCACTTTTATATGTTATATTTGAAAAAATGAACATTATCTTTAGAAATGGGACATCAAAATTAACTTTAGGTAATTTTTTTTATTTTTCTGATTAACTTCATTTTTATTGAATAGTGAAAATACTGAATTTCATGCGAAAACTATCTTTTAATCTAATTTATTTATATGATTAGATTTTTTTTAATTGTTTTTAAAGTGAAATTAGATTATATGTTTATTATTTAATCTTATTTTGGTCATTCAATGTAATTTCACTTTGAAATTGTACATAAACACTTGAAAATCTATAGGTAGTTTTTTATTTCTTAAAAACACGCTTTTTGGTTTTGACAATGGAAATTAATTTTAAATTAATTTTGTCACCTTATGTGTTTTGAACATGGAAAATTTTATTCCATATTTGGAATCAGGATGTCTAAATTGTCTAAATAGGGCCTTTTATTTTTGAAATTATGAATTGTTTCTTCAACAAATATTTTATTTACCATGGAGAAAGGGTAAATCTGGTAATTAAGAGTAAGAAATAAAATTATAATATTATTAAATTACCCTAACAAATGTCCAAACCTGTTTTATGAGATATTTCCAACCAAGGTCATCATTGGGTAGATTTTAGGACCCCATGGTTCCACTTGTGTGTGAAAATGACATTTAATTACATTTAATTTAACATTAAGGAAAATAAAATGTAAACATGTATCTTTTACTATTACAATTTTTATATTGGTTTATATAAGTGATATATTTGAAAATAAATTTTCATTATAAATATAAAAATATTTCCTACATCATGGTATTTTATTTATAATTTTTATAAATAAATAAATAGATTTATTTATGACACAATGATGACTTAGTGATTACTTTATTAAATGATATAATACACCTAAAAAATAAATGATTCATCAAAATGAATTATATGATGGTACAAATGTCATTAATGATCCATTATTGGGTGTCTTGGAATTTTATATAAACTATGGTAACCATATATTATTAATATACAAGAAGATAGGGTAAAAGCTAAATTAGTTTTTTAAGGGTTAAAGATAAAATATATGGTTAATTTTATGACAAAAATTTGTCTGAAATCCATTGGCTAAGAGTATTTTGATCAATCCCAAAATAAGTTTCAAAATATATCAATTTTGTGTTATTATAATTCGAAAATCAATTAACAATAAAATAATATTTTCAAACATCCCTAAAGTGCCCCTCCCCCTCTTTCAAAATGATGCCACCTATAATCCTTACTCACACCTCTCAAGCCCACTTGGATCATCCAAACTCTGCCCAAATAAGCTCCGAACATTCTTCTATTCTTAATATAATCCTTACATTGGGTATAATGAAATTACAGAAGGTATTTTATCTTAAATCAAAAGGAGTTATCCAATTTGAGGTGATGTCTTATCTCAAGATTCATTCATTTATTTTCCTTATCAAACCCCATTAACTCTATTAATTCAACTATTTTTTTATAAAAGGTATATTAAATATAATAGATTTCTGTTATGATATGTATTAGAAATATACCTACTCACATATCTGTCTAATGGGTATAGAATATACTGTTTCTGTGGACGACGAACTACTGCCTCACAAAATGATGATTGTTCGATATTCTCCTACCACCTCTTATGGTGGCCATGATGATTGCACTGTAATTATATTTGATATATATGATATTTATTTTCTGTTTATTCTTATGTAATTCTCATTTAGAACATAAATTTATTCTTTTCATGTTGTATAAATACGATAATTTCATTTGAGGAAGTACGAACTACCACCCCCTCAATGTGATATGACTCATTTATGACATACATGGAACGTATAAAGGATGGAGTTAATGAACTTATATATGATATTTTACTGAAATTAAAGTATTTTTATATGTAATTTAGTTTTCATTCCTTTAAATATGAAAAATAAGTTAAAGTAGCATTCATGCGTACATACAGTTTACTGTCTCCATGAACAATGCATTTCATTTCTTATATCCAAATAATATGGACTATTCTATATAAATATATACTAGATATATATGATATATATAACATCTAAATAATGAATATAATTATATAGATAATGTAATTTTGACCACATGGACAATTTTTAATTATAACACGTTCATTTTTGACTCAAGTTCCGAACATCGAAAATGGTATGATATGAACTCAAATAATTAATGAATTGTTATTGAAGTGTAATAAGTGATATAAAAGGATTAATAAACATGAAATTTTTTTTGAATAATATAGAAATTAAATTAAATTTAATCTTTAGGATGGACAAGGATCATATGAGACAAGTCAGACTCAAGGTAAGGGATTTAATCTCAATCTTCTTTCATTGAGGCATTTTTTAATAATATACACATACTTCTTTTATATGGGGTATAATAAACACATTTGAATTTTAATTTCATTAAAAGAGAGTATTTTTATCAATGATTAATTTTAATAAATGAAAAAAAGAATTTTTTTAATGTATGCGGTGACAATGACCTCTCTGCCACTGTAATCATTATTTGTATTCCTCTATAAGCCTTAATGTTTTTAAAATGAAAAAGAAACCCCTTATTTCATTTTTGGATGTTTTGGTATTGAAAATGGTTTTTGAAATTGATTGATAATTTCAAAATCTTGAAATGATATCTTGTGATTACAACTAAAATGTTTTTACTGAAATGTCGGTATTTGAAATATTCTATGTGTCATGACCATGAAATGGTACATAGACATTTGACAAGTTGTTATGTGATAAAACAAATGACGGGCGGTTCTATGATAAACAAAGGATATGTGGTTACGTTATAATATCCACTTCATTTTTTATGGAAGTTAGATGTATGGCTATTCAATTTAGTTATATGTTTTGAATTTGACTGTATGGTTATTCAATTTATGTATTCTTATATACCAAGTTACCTTTATATATAACATGTTGCTTTCTAGGGGTTTTATGGTAATATTTTGGTTAAAAAAGGATAAAAAATGATATTTTATTTGGTGACTTGTTTTTGCTAATTATTTAAAGAGAAATATATTACTTTATGATAATGTATTCGTGGTTTACATATTGTTTTGAAGGGTAATAGTTTTTCCTTCCTTATGTATCCCTTAATGAGATTTTTTTCTCATCCCAAGTTTTGAAATGTTTGTCACAGAACTTGTAGTGGAATAGGGGCAAGGATGGTATCAAGGAAAAGTCATGCTATTTAAAATCTAAAACTAAACATTTTCCATTTTTAAGAGTTTTTATTTTATGAAAAAAATCGCTACTAAGTAGAAGTGTCTACATGTAATATTCAAGTTGTTATGTATAATTTATTACCTAATTATCTAAATATCTAAACCTAAGTAGAACCTCAATGTGAATTAATAACTTAATTCAAGGATATGTAATGTATAAGGGAGGGTCCTTACCATCATGGCCATATTAAAGCATTGAATCAGGTTATCATGAATAAAATTTTCCACATGGAATAACATATTTTTATATAATGTGAATATTATATGTTTTCTATATCCATGAGACAAAGACATCCATTTTTTAATGTAGATAATAATCCATTGGTTTCTAAAGTCTTTATTAAGACCCTTGAAAAATATTATTATCTTTGGGAAGAAATGAAATGAAAGCTTTATTATTGTAGCTTGTTATTTTAATGGTGATGCCCATCAAAGGTGGCCATTGATCTGGAAAACTAAATAGGTTTATGAAATAGAAATCATGGAATGGAAAACTTTTAAATTGATATTATTTGAGAACAACTTTCCACATGGCCAACAATCGTATATGGAATTGAAATTCATCAATCTAAAACAAAATTAATCGGATAGTGTTTCTAAGTATGAGGTAAATTATAAAAGATTTAAATGTTATTCTACAGTCTACATACATAATCCCAAATTAAAAATTGAGTGTTTCATTGAATGGATTAATCAAAACATATAAATGGAACTTGTATCTAAAAAATTTGTATCATATGATGATATGGAATCAATTTACAATAGAATAGAGAAACAAATTAAAACATTCATATATTTTAAATGAAAATCCGGAGAATTGAAGTACAAACAATCAACCCAAAAAAATACAGCATGGTAAAAATGGAAATATAAAGCTTCCCACATGTGGTAATTGTGGAAGGAAACAACAAGGTACATTCTTAATGGTAACCAAATGTTTTCTGAATTGTAGAGAAAAGGGTAATAAGTATCTTAAATAAAAGTTAACGAATGAAAACACTACTATCAAATTATTTAGATATAAATACATGGAAAATTATTAAAACTATTGTCATAAGTGTCAAGCGAACTTACCATAGAAGAATCCAAGGGTATAATTGAAATCTAATGCAATTAATATAACTGAAGTTAAAATCTATTAAGTTTTAATAATAATAATTTTAAACTCACGATTTTTTTATTGTTGATATAAACACCCCTTTTATGGATATATAATCATCCATTGACAATGAGGAAAGAATTATCAATCCATAAACCTCGAAAGAATCTAGTTATCTAGTGGTTTCAGCTATGATGGAAATCTATTCCTTAGTAGCTTACTTGGTTGTTATACTTATGTTTGGATTTGAAAAAATCCTAATTTTTGAGGTTTATTTATATTTGGGTGTTTATGAATTAGTATATCATTCATAAAATAATATTGGAAAAATATATTGAATTTAAAATTTAATTCTTTAACTATCATTTTTGATGAATTGCTGATATTTTAACCCCACAAGGATTTATGGTTTGGTGTCCATTAAAATTCTCATGAACATGTTCTATATAACTATCAATTAATGCTTAGACATTAGTATTATATTAAATGTCTATATTTTAACTCACTATTAATGTTACAGTTATCTAGGAACCTGAATATGTGAAATTTAATATAACAATTAGGATTCCCACCATCCCTTTTCATAGAAACTTTTATTATCCCTTTATAAAGTATGCATTTTCAAAAATGGAATTTTGAAAATTTGAACCTTTTTCTACCACGATAAAAATTTTGACAGAGAAATTTATCTAAGGGGATATATTAAAATACACCAATATTTTATAATATATTTATTTTTAACTAAATTGTAAGTGTTCGACTACTTTTTTGACATGTTATAATGATCTTATAACGAACTGTGATATATTATAACAATTCCATTAAATTGATGGGTAAAAATTGGATTTACCACATTATAAAATATGAATATATTTATTTACTTAATTAAAATATAATTTTTAATACATAATATACAAGAAATTAATCTTTAGTATTTTTTTTTTATATTTTAAAAATACGATTTCTTTAAAAATAGTTTTTATTGTATTTTGCGTGTGACTTTTATAAATAATTTATTATACATGAAGAAAATTAATTTGAAAAAGTGTAATTTTTTTGAATTAATGTCATAAAAATTAATATAGGTTAAAAAATTGGTATTTTTTTGAAATGAATGATTTTTCATTGAATAGTGAAAATATATATTTTTAAATACTATAATTTCTTTTCCTTAAATAATTTAATTTATAGGTCACATTGTATTTTATGTTATGTATTAACATTTCATATGATAAAATTTATTTATAATATTCTAATTGATTATATTTTAATAAACAACACTCATGATTTGGATATATGTTAATTTTTCTTCTAAAAATACATTTGTCTAAAAAGGGTTTTTTCGTTGCGTTTTTTGAATATTAAAATTTATTTCTTCCACTTATAAAGATTATATATTGAAAAATGGATACCGTATTTTGGAATCTATAGGATCAATTTTTTTTAATAGGTCCATTTTTTTCTCATTATGAATAGTAATTGTTGTAAATATTTGTCAATCTGTAAGGTTAAAATAGGAAACTATGGTTAAAACCCGAATATAAGGTCTCAAAATCAACCCAGAACTTCTTTTTATTTAATTTTATTAAATAAATTATATTATAGTTTTTAAAATTTTAATATATGTCATTTTTGTGCCATTTTCTTATCATAATGAAATCTATATTATTTTAGTTAATGAGAATTACAAAATATCACTCTCTTGACTTTAATAACTATAACATTATTTCATCAGGATAAAAAGGGGGAAGTTTTATTATAAATTTTAATTTGAAAAAATATTTACCTTTTTATCATGTTATTTTATTTGTATTATTTTAGTGATGTAATAATTACCTCAAACGATTATGTAATGCTGATATAATATATATTCAGTTAATAGAAATATAAAAAAAATTATATTAAAAACATTTAAAGTAAACCTATTTGGAAGAAATATTGTGTTCAAATATTTTTTTATATAAATATAACATATTATCAATGTGTGAAAAGTTTATACAATAATTTTATAACTATTATGATCACATTAATGTCAAATTATTTGAATAGTGTCAAAAAATACATTAATAATATTTTATGTTAAATAATAATTTATTAACTTATTTAAATATCATATAAAATTTTATAAAGAACATTTAGGTTTAGAAATAGTCTAATATTTCATTTATTTTCCATTTATGATCCTATTTTAAACTTATAAGTAAAATTATAACCCTATAATATTGAACGAATTATTACCACAATTAAGGATAAAATTTGTTAAATAGGGGGTGGCATAATTAGAGAAGGTTTAGAATAATATCTAAGCATGTTCAATTTTATTACATGATTATACTAAGATAAAATATTCATAATTTTTAAATATATTTTATCTAGAAAATATTTTACCAAAGTTAGAAACATATTATAATATTTCAATAATTTCCATAAAAATACATTAATGATATTTTATAATAAATAATATTTAATTAAATGAATCAAAATTAATAAAAATATTATCATTATCCAAGTAAATTGTATTTGGTTGAAAATATCGAACATGGTCTACTTATTTGTCAATTTTCCTTTTATATTAAATTTATTATTCCATAAAGAGTAAAAAAAATATTATCACAATAATTGTTAGAAGAGTTAATGGGGGGAGGGGGGGGGGGGTAACACAAATATGTTTGGTTAAAAAATTGTAAAAACATTAAAAAATTACTTAATTAGTGGATTTTGGAAAATTATCATATTATATTGTAATTTTATCATTTTTAATCCATTTTTACATGAAAATTAATTTATATTAATTTAATACTTTAAGTAATTACAAGAGTGCCAGTCCTCCTGAATTATAAAAGGAATATTGTTATATCTTTTGTTTACACCTTCTTGAGTCATGTAGCTCAAAAGAAACTAACAAAATTGTCTTATAATCTTTCATATACATGAACAATAAGTAATGTACTTATTAAAATACAAATCAAAGGGTCCTTACGAAGGGATATAAGGAAGTCTTACCGAATAAGTGGTAATCTTTTTACCTGAACTTATTCAGTTTATTAATGCATATACTCTTACATATATATGATATTCATCATAAAATAATTTATTCTTTATCTTTAATCTAATGGAATGATATATTTTCTTATGTAACCACAAATATCCACCCACTATTATATCAAATGGGATATTAAAGTATCTATTGTGAATACCTGTGAACTACCACCTCTACGTAGCGATACATGTGAATTTCCATCACAATATTTAATGGATATTTATTATGATGGATTTAATGTTTATATATTTTATATATTATATTGTTATTTTTTTAAATTATAATATTATATCAACTATCTTAACATCCTATATTCTGTAATATAATAACGTCAATCGTGTGTACGTGTGGAGTACGATATCCACAAAGTAATGAACTTCATTTTTCTATTATGATAGAAATGGATGTTAATAAAGATAAAATAAATGAATATATATGATATATTAACAATTATTTGATGGTGAATTTTTTTTACCTTTCATTCATTCATTCTACCGATAAGTGAATACATAATTCATGCATATATACCAACTGACATCTCATCAAATGATGTATGGAATTTTCTATCTATATATTTCATAGATGAATATTAATATTTATATAATAAATATATATGATATAAATAACATTAATATATTTATGTAGATAATGAAACCATGATTAATGAAAAATTTATGTAAATACCAAATCGAAAGTCTCATAAAAAATGAAACTGTTAAAACTCAGAAATGACTATTTCAATAAATAATTATTAATGAAATATTATTTAAATGTTATAATTGGAGATTATATGATATTTTAAAAATGTATACGATTATGGTGTAGAACTAAAATAAACTTGAATTTATTATACAGGTGGTTAAAATCACTTATAAAGAAATTTAGATCTAAGGTATGGGTTTTGTTATCTCACTTTTGTTTCCCTGAGACATATTCTATATTCACAACTCTTTTCTTTCATGTGGTGTATATAATTCAAATTAAAAATTTTATATCATGAATCTATTTTTATTTATGGTTTTTAAAGATTCCTTTGAAATTTTTTATCTCAAGGGGGTTTTGATTCAAAAGATTCCAAAGTGGTTAGGGAATAATGTTACAATGTCAAAATATAAGGACTATATATGACACAAAAGTGATTGGTGGGGCCTAGTTATAGATATCCCCTCAATACATCGATATTCCTCATGAGATAAAAATGTTCAACATAATGTATATGATGAGGATTTATGATCATGTCATATTATTTGGGTATTTGGTGTATTCAATCACAAAAAATGATAATGTTTTAGTTGAGAGGCCATTACATAATGATAATGACTTCTTTGAGAGGGCTTGACGATTATATTCAAAATTTCTTAGTCAAGTGTCCTTGATCATGAATTTACTAAATTATGAGTTTCATTTATTAACAATTCATTTTAAACTATCCATATGTTTTCGATGTTGATATCATCTAGAGATTCTCACTAAACTATAGTTGTTAATTGTAGCACGTGAGATTTTATGACATATTTCCCTTTAAATAAATTTAATTTTCCCAATAACATATGATACATGAAACCATGAGTATAAATAAACTATAATATGGTGTAAATTTATAACTGGGCCATTAAAATTTAATAATTAATGTGAATGACAGGGTTTTTAAAAAAGATTATAATTTATTTATGTGAAGAGGGTATATTTTTAACAATGTCATTATATGCCTTAAAAACTCAATTTCCTTAAAAAATGATTTTACCTATTTTTTCGAAAAGATAATATTTTTTTTTGAAATTTTAGAAAATTTAGTTGAATAAATGAACATAATTTGGTAATTCAAAATTTAATAATTATCTTTGATTAATTTTTTATAATTTATTGAATATATTTATTTTTCAATGAATAATGGAAAATGATGAATTTATTGAAAAATGAATTTTCATTTAAAGAATTTATAAATTCCATTTTGCATAAAATAGTTTTTAAATTGACATTGGTTGATATATATTTTTAATAATTTAACATAGTTCATTTTAATTAATTTTTTTTTTGATTTTTGTAAACAAATATTTATACATTAAAAAACATTATTTTCTAGAAAACTAATTTTCATTTCATTTTGTGGGATTAATTTCAAATTAAATTTTGTCAATTAAATTAAATTGAATAATTTAATATTGGTTCCATTTTTTTAATAAGGATGATCAGAAATGGTAAATAGTTCCCCAATACTTCTAGGAATTATAAATAATAACCTTGGTAAATATTTTTCACGTTGAAAAGGGTAAAACTGGTTAAATATGAACAAAACATTGGAATAGGGCATTAAAATTTATATTAAAATTTCATTTTTCCAATTGTATGAGTGGATTTCATCCATTTCTATAAAATTCTCATATACATGTCTATATTGTTCGATTTTTATTTAATTATAATGATTATATTATTTTAAGAAAAGAATTTATATAGAAAATGTCACTTTCATGAAATAAATATCTATAAAATATTTACATAAGGACAACATGAAGATATGTTTGGATATAAATGTTTTTAAGATATATAATTTATTCTTTAATCAGGTTAATTTAATTTTTTCTATTTTATGTTATTTAATAAATTCTCTAAATAAATATGAAACACCAAAAATATTTATTCAATTAACAGAAAAATGAAATAAATTATTTTAAAAATGTTAAAAATTATTTAATTAGGATGATTTATTATGTTATACAAATTATTACGATAAATAAAACAAAATAAGGATTTGAGAAATGTTTAAATTTTAACTGAACCCATATATTGATGATTTTATAGTCAAAGTAAATGATTAGTTCAAAAAATGGAATTAATGATAATTTATACTAATCGTTATATAAAAAAATGATTCAAAACTAATAAAAACTTATATTCAGACAATTAAAATGTATATGGCTGAAAATATAAATCATTTTTCAGTTATGGGTCTCATATCCTTTTATTGTAACATTATTAACCCTTAATGAGTAAAAAACTTTAACATTTCAATAATTTCTAAAAGGGGTAACTCTGGGTTAAACCAAGAGATATGGGTGAAATCATTAAAATATATTGTAAAAATATTGTTGAATGATTTTATTTTTATTGAAAACTATATTAATATAGAGTAATTTCAATTTGGATTAAGTTTTCAATGAAAAATAATTTATATTAATTTAATTCTTTAATAAAATGTAAGGGTTCCCTCCCCTCACATATAAAAGGGAACATATCCACCTCCCTTTATAAAGGATGTTGATCCCTTTAACTATTATAATACCCTACATGATAATTTATTTTATTTCTTACCCACATCTAAGAGCTTGTTCTATTTCTGAAATACTATCCCTTTAAGGCTTAAGGTTTATGCCAAAAGAGGTTTTTCAACAAAGAGGTATAACCATTAAATAATAGTTTTTACTTTTATCTCTTCTTATAACATTTAAAACCCCATTTTAACCATTATAAAATAATTTATTTATTATATTAAATATAATTTATTAATATTCTGTTTAATGAAGAACCATTATTAAACTTTTGTTTCCATCCTATTGAAAGTAAAAACATCGCTTGTGCGTATAGGCAACTTACTGTCTACATATAGTGGTGCATTTTTTTTCATAACCATATTTAATTGATTATTATTTTAATAGTTTAAATTTTTATATAAGATATTTGTCATATAATAATTATTTTTTAATTATAATATCATATCTCACTTATTTCATTCTAATCCCTTGGAAAACAATAACGTCACTCGTGCGTATGAGTGGACTACCACCTCCACAAAGCAATGTGATTTCTTTTTCATTTCCACTAATTTAATAGATGGAAATAATGATAGATTTAATGAATATATATGATATATATGATATAATAATTATTCTATAAATGATAATCATTATTTACCTTTCTATTATTCCATCCATCGAAAAGGGTGAACAATGTTAATGCATACGTACGACCTACCACCTCTATGAATGGTGTAATTAATTTTTCAATATCTACCTTGCATGGATGAATATATATATATATTCATTGAATATATATGATATTTTTGTAATTTTTATAATTATATATACTATTAAATCATGATCAACGTATAAGGAATAAATCCGTTAAAACAAAACTTCCATGAAAAACGAAATAGTTAACACCTGATAATGATGATTTCAATAACAAATTACTAATAAATGGGTGTTGAAATATTATAATTGGATCATATATGATATTAATAGTATGAAAATTATTATTTTATAGAATTATAATAAATATAAATCTATTATGTTGGAGGTTAAATGTACTTACAAAGCAGGTTAGATCTTTGGTAAGGTATTTCATCTCAATTTCCCCTCCATTGAGACATATTTAGTATTATATACAGATTTACATTTATATGGTTGAATTTAAAACCATTTCTCTATATAAAATAAATATATATTTATTAATTATGATTAATATTTCATTTTATGTTTACAATCTAAATCTGTTATAATTTAAAATTTACAAATGATATAAGAATTTATTTTATAATCTTCTTTTTCTGGGATTATTGACATATTTAATTGTAGTAATATAATGTTATATGATCTATATAAAATATATATTTTATCATACCCTATATATTTAAATTTTTTAAATTTTTTATTTAAATTTTTATTATATCATTCAATTGAATCAAGAAACGAAAAATTGAACAAAAAAACCAATCTTATTTCTCATTTAATCAATTATATTTTGCTTCATTGTTTCTTATTTAATAACTTGTTTAAAAAAATTAATTTTCATTTAATCAATTTTTTTATTGAATAAATTTTATGTTCTCCTTGAATTTTCATAAGATTTTAAAATAATCTTATTTATGTTTTTAAAATGTTTCATTTTTGACTTTCTTTATAAAATATCAAAAGGATATTTTTTAACATATAGGGTGTTAATGAACATCCCACACTCAATAATTATTTTTATGATATTTATATTTTTATACAGGAATTCATTTGATTTAAAAATAAACTTCTTTAACTAAATCTTATTTTAATGATTCTATTCAATATTGTTTTATTATAAAAAATACATGAACTTATTATAAAACTTAAATTTATAATTAATTAATGGTAATCATTTATCTCTTAAAAAAATTTTGTTCAATAAATTTATATTGAAACATTAAATTTTAGGTGATAATATTCAATTAGACATTTCATTTTTCAAAAATATCAATATCATATGTATTGAGGTTATGTTTATTCCCTAAACCATATAAAAGTTTAATATATGGTATTTTACTATGAATGTTATTTTATTATATAAGGAAATCATTATATTCCATAACCTTCAGTCAAAAAAAATATTTTTTGATGAAAAATATTCTTTATGAATTTAATTTACCATTCAATAAATGAGTAATTCATTGGACATATAGCTATAGGTGGCGATTGAAATTATATAGCCCCTTAATGAGTCGATAGGTCTAAGGAGATAAAATAGTTTTGGTATTTGGTGAAGTCCGTACCCATATATATAAGGTTTATATTCATAAGGAAATAATGATATGTTTATAATGTCTTAGAATAAGGCCTAAATGGTAAGACTATGATTTCTAGATTTATACATTCCATAATTATGGAATTAAATATTTATTCCCATGTGATTATTTGAATAATTATGATATCTATTGATAAGTTTCAAGATCATGTTACTATTTATGTGGCATTATTGTATCATTATATATTCCTTCCATATTATTCTCCATGGTGAAGTTACATACTAATTGGAATGAATTTTAGTTATTTACCTTTCTATATTTATTATTACTTATTTATTGTATAATATATTTCATTGTACATATTACCTTAATAAGAATATGAGCTCACCCATTTATAATGTTTCATTTTCCCATGATATTTGGAAGTGTACCATGATTAATATATAAGGATATATGAGACATAATAAGAATGTTCTCAAACAAAATACTATGTTGTATTTCATGTAAAAAATGTAATGTTGGATGAAAGCAATATATTGTTGATCAAGGCTACAAAACTATTCTCTCCTTTGGATTGAGATCACTTGTGTATAATAAAAATACCCTAAATTAACCACCGTATTCGAGATACAAGGCTGGGTGACTTTACAATCAGTATGAGAGTATGTTTAGTAGAAAACATGGGAACTAGATTTAGGAAAATATATATTAGGGAAAATAACCCTATAAAATTCATTGAGGATTTTATTACTTTTAGAATAAAATCCCAATGTTTTTATTAAGGTAGAGATTATTTGGTTTTCCTAGAAACACATACGTTTCTAAATAGAAAAGTGGTCATAGTATTTCAATAGATTCATCTAGGGGTATAAAAATTGAAAAGAGTTCGTAAAATGTATATTATCCATCATTCTGGTTCATGGTAAGTGTAACCTTACCGAGAACCTAGTTTTTCACTCCGGAGGGATACACAAGGGTTAATTCAAATTTTATTTTTGAACTATTATGATGAATGAGAAAATAAATCCTATGTAAACCTATGATATGATATAGTGACATGGGATAAGCCTAATTCTTCTTAGGTTGATAATTCTAAGGTTGATCATAAGTTTAAAGGAATAAATAAACTTTTTGAGGATTTATGTGGTTAGAGTTTAACCTAATTAAGGATATATTAGGGAAAATTTATCAGAATACAACCATTATTAGTATATATATTTGTGATAATTTTATTAGAGGTGTAATGATTCTCTATTTTTTCGGACATAAGATTAATGATATTGAATACTATTCAAGTTTACATGATTATCAATATTAAGGTAATAATAGTTGGTTATGATTATTTTATTTTGTGGGAAAAACAAGTTTTATAGAAAACATTAGGGGATAAAAAATTGATATGATGATTAATTTTAATTTCGAGGATATTCAATATAAGTTTGGGAATGGTTTAAGAATTATATTAATATAGTTTTAGAGAAAATAAAAACCATATGCTGGGAGGAAACCTGTCGCATCTATCAAGATCACAAGACTTGATCCCACAACATAAGGGTGACAAGGGTGAAACGCCTACCACCAAACTATGTGATTTTCAAGTTATTATAATATTTTTACATAAAATATCTGATGAATACATATTATATTTATATCGGGAATACTATTATTGGATCACATATTTTTTGATTTTTTTTCTTTTTGACGCGATTAATGATATCCCAAGATATGTTTTATTTGGTTAAGGTATATATAAACTTTATGTTTAATAAAAATAATTATCTGGTAAAAATTTGATTACATTTTTGGAGGTATAAAATAAAGAGCATGAGATAAATATTTATATAAAAATTTTCATTAATGTTGAGGTTATTGTGGGTATTTGGAATATATGGTTATTTAATTATGGAATAATATATGTTAATCCTTTGGTTTTTATTTTTGAATTTGAGAGATTAATGTATTATTTATTCATATTAATCATTATCAATTTTTTCTATTATCTTAGACGGTTCCATTTTTTTGTAAATATAAGTGGAATAACCTATTATTCTTTTGTGGATTATTTGATATATTAGTAGTTGACTTTGGTGATTGAAGAACAAATAAAGTATCTTGAATACACAATATTTAAAGTAAAACATTAGATTGTAGTGTAAATTTATCAAATGGGAAAATAATAATTTAAAATTAAGTATATTTTCTTATGTCATTAGTCTATATAAGAAAGTAATTTATCATATTTAGAAAATAGACATTGAAATAAAAATGTTATCCTATTAGATTCATTTTTGTCGAATTGATGGTATTTTTCAATCGCCAATGATATACAATTTTCTGGTTGTTCAAATTATCACGACCACATTATATATCACCATTTATAATTCCTTGGATGTTATTACTCTCTTCCATGTCTATATTTTAGCTTCACACTAATTTTATCCTTCTCTAGGAACTAGAATTCGTGATATTTTTGGTAATAAATATGTTCTTCATTTTCCCAGCTCAAAATAGGTTTTATTATCTTTAGGTATGATGTGGGTTTCGAATAAAGGATGAACCATTAATGTACGAGATAAAATTTCAATGGGAAAACTTATTTATTGGGAGTAGAATGTAACACCCCGATATTTTATGATATATTTCCATTCAAATACATTTATCTTCTTTAATAGCTTGTAATACATGAAACCATGTGTCTAATTGGGTTATAATATAATATACTATTAAAAAATTTATTTTAAATTTGAATAATTATTTTTAATAACCATTTTATTTCTAAAATGAGTATATATTTTTAAAATGAAGAAATTATATTTTTATTAATTTCATTATATGCTTTAAAGACACCTTTTCCCACAAAATGGTTTTTATTTATTTTTAAGAATAAATAATATAATTAATTTCTACCACTTTTAGATTTTATTTTGAAAAAATTTACTTTAATTTCAAGATTAATAATTTTATCATTATATTAGTTTGATTTGTTTTTAATTTTTTTTGAAAAGATTGATTTTTTAATGAATGGTGAAGCATGATGATTTTTTTTTGAAATATGCCTTTTTATTTAAATAATTTCAAAGTTATATTTTGTTTTAAATTGTTTAAAAGTAAAATTATTTAATTTATGTTATTAATAATGTAATTTAATTCATTGTGTTTAATTCTATTTTAAATTTTAGTATAATATTATTTATACTCTAGGAAGCATTTTTTTTCTTCAAGAAAACTACTTTTCATCAGGTCTTGTTGGCTAAAAACTAAATTAAATTATTCTACATAATTTCATTTAATCATAAAAAATGTATCCCACATTTATAATTATGAGGATATAATTTTGAAAATAGGTCCCTTTTCTGTTTATTCAGTATGGATAATATCCTTTGTAAATATTTTTCTCCCATATTTGGGTAAAATGTGTAAAATATGATTAAAACATTGGATGAGTTGATTTATCCAATTTCATTCCAAGTAATTAAAATCTATCTACTTGGTTAGATTTATATATGATTATTAACTCTTAGTGTTTTAATAAAATAATAAAATACCACTCTTTTGACTTTAATATCTCTAAAATTTTTACATTTGGATTAAAAGGGGACAAGATCAATTATAAATGATTATTTGATAAAGAAATTAATTAATTTTTTTAGAATTTTAACTTGTCAATAATTTATAGGGATTTAATAATTATAAAAAATTAGTACACAACATAGACAAAATATTTATTCAATTAATATAAAAATAAAATAAATTATCTTTAAAATGTTAAATTTAATAAAATTTAAATGGATTGTCATGTTATAATTTATTTAGATAAACATTAAATATTATCGATTCGTGAAAGGTTTATATTCAAATACCAAAAGTATATTGATTAATTAAAATCCAATGTAAATTAACAGTACCAAAAATAACATTAATGATTTTTGTAATATAAAATATTTTATTAAATTATTTATAATACATAAAAAACTATCATAATCCATGTGAATGAGATATGGTTTAAAATATCAACCATCATCCATTTTAGACTCACATTTCATTTTATGGAATAATTCATAAACCTTAATTTGTAAAAAATGTTAATAATGTAGTAATTTTCAAAAGGGTTTATGATGGGTTAAAACTAAAGGGATATGGGTGAATGCATAACCAAAACAAGTAGAAATTTTATTATATTAGACTATTTTGACTCATAGCGATCTTATATTTTTATTTTTTTTATTTTTGATTCATTTTCCCAAGAAATTAATTTATTTTAAATTAATATATTATGTAATTCCCAAAGTGAACCACAACTAACTTTTAAAAGGGAACCAAATCTCTTCTCTTCTACACATATTTTGATATTTATATCATGGGAAATAACTTTTATAATACCTTTATATATTTCTATATATGGGTCTCCCTCTACCCAGTTAAAAGTGGTCTTTGCTAAAAAAATACCTTAATATATTCCTTACCCAAATATTATATATTCTTCTCTTTCCAAAATATCATCACTTCAATTATTATTATGTAATCCAAAAGAGGTTTCTCAACGAGGAGGTATAACTCTTAACTGTTCATTTTAAATTTTATTTATTATTGTTCCTCCACTAAATCAATGGTATTCATTATATAATAATTAATAAAATATATTAAAATAACAAATTTTTATAATTATTATGTAAAAATCACTATCCACCTTCTTTCTATTGTATAGAAAGAAAAAACATCGGTCATGCGTACGTGTGGCTAACCATCTACATGTAGCGGTGTAATTTTTTTTCATTACCATATTTCATGGATAGATATTATGATGGATATAATGTTTATATATGATATTTATTATATTATCATTATTATATAATTAAAATATGATATCTTTTTTTGACTTTTTAATCCATTAAAAACAATAACGTCTCTCATATATGCATGCGTACTACCATCTTCTAGAATCAATGTGTTTATTTTTTCATTTACTTATTTAAATGGATGATAATAAGGATAAATTTAATATATAATCATGATATATATGATATAAACATTATTTTAAAGAATAATTACACATTACCACTATTTTGTTCCATTCGTAGAATATTGAAAATTGCGTTCATGCATATGTATGACCTACTGTCTTCACCAATAATGTAATTCATTTTTCAATATATACAATTCATGAATTCATGTAAATATGTATATAATTAATATATATTTTATTTAAATTATTTTTACAATTTTTATATGATGAAACCATGATCAACGTATAAGGATTAAAACGACTGAACCAATACTTCTATGAAAAATGAAATAGTTAACTACTTGAAATGAATATTTTTTATATAGAATTATTAATAAATGGTTTTCAAAATATTATAAGTGAATAATCTATTATGTTATATGATATTACATTATTATGGTTTATATTTTCAATAAATGAAATTTTTGTATATAGTTGGTTAAAAGTAGTTACAAATAAAGATGGACATGAGGTAATGGATTTCTTCTCAATTACCACTCCATTAAGACATATTTGGAATTATACACCAATTTTATTTTATATGGATCATATACTAACCTTTTGATGTATTTAACATTAGTATATCTTTATTTATGATGATTTATGTTTCATTTCAATTTTAAAATTTTATTAGGTTATAATTTTAATGTTACAAAAGAGGTAAGGGTTTATATTACTATATTAGTTTTATTAGATTGATTATATTTTTAATTGATGTAATATTATAATATATCCATCATAATGTCAATATATTTTCTCATTTTATATATATTTAAATAGTTTTCATGTTTTCTTCCATCTTTTCCTACTTTTTCACTTGGATTTTGGAAAGAAATGTTAAAAAGAAAAGTCAATCTTATTTCTCTTTTAATCATGTAAATTTTTCTTCCATTATTATATTTTTAAATTTTTCTTATAAAAGTCAATTTTAATTACTAAAATGATTTATTAAGGATATTATATGTTATGATTGAATTTTTTCTAGGTTTGAATAAAATCATTTTAATACATTCCAAAATGATCATTTTTACATTATTTACAAAAAGTAAAAATGAATGTTTTTATTTTAACATATATGGATTTTATGGAATTTATCACCCCTATAACTATTTTAAGATATTTAGATTCTTCTAAAAGTATTAAATTGTTTTTAACAATGAAACTCTTTAATTTTAACTTATTTTAATTTTTATCTTTCATTTTATTTTATTCTAAAAAATAGATGACTATTTTACAAAACTTATAATTCAAATGAATTGATGTCCATATTTTATCTGTTATTAATTTTGGGGTAATTAAATTTTTGTTGAATCATTCAATTTCTAGTGATCATATTTCATTGGAAGTGAAAATTCTATTTTATATCTATAATCATTGTATCATTGATGTCTTTATTTCCAAACCCATATATAATTTAAAAATATGGTGTTTTATTATGAATTTTATTTGATTAACAGAGGATATATTGATATTACATATCCTTAAATAAATAAAATATATTTTTATGATACATATTGTTTATGAATTAAATTAATTATTCAATATAGGTGGAAAACAATGGACATATAGTGTATTATGGGGCCCAATACTATATATCCCCTTGCTCTATCTAAAGGTCACATGAGTCAAAATATGTTGGGTATTTGGCTGAGTCTATACCCATTTATTTAATATATATAGGAATGGTACCTTGAAGGTTTGTTTATTATTACTTGTAATGAGTACTCAATGGTATGTTTAATATGTCAAACATTTATTATTCCATTATTATGAAATCAATTATTGATGTCCATGTGATTATTTGAATAGGTATGATATCTATTGATAAGTTTCAAGCACTTCTGTTTATTCTTATGGGATTAATTGATAATCATTAATTTCTATCATATTATTAATCATTCTAAAATTATCAATAAAATGAATAGGATTCCAGTTTTTTAACATGCCATATTGATTTTGACTTATTCGTTCTAAAATCAATTCCAATGTATATATTCCCTTAGTAATCATCTGATCTCACCATGTTCTTATGTTTCATTTTCCTAGGATTCCAAGAATTTTTCAATGAATTATATATTAGGATACAATAAATAAAATGATTATGTTCACAATGAAATGACTATATTGAATTTCATTTTTTAAAAATGTAATGTGAGACTCAAGAATTTATCTAGTTTAATAAGAATACTAAACTATTTGGTCTTTTTGTATTGTATTTATTGTACATATTACCAATATACTAAAGTAACCACTGACTTTGGGCTACTAGGGTTAGTATATTTATATATATTTAATGTAATTTGTATTGATTATTCACTCTTACATACTAATTATTCATTATTTACTCATGAGATATTCCACTATACATAACCTTTACTAATCATCTTATATCACCATTTGTTTTTTTACTTTCCCTAGGATATGAAGAAGGATATAGTTAATGATATAAATTATGAAATAATGTTTCTTATTATATGTTTTATTATTACTGTATAATATGAGAATCATGTATGTATCTTGTTTACCAAGACTAATATACTATTTGGTCTTTTGTGATGTGATCTCTTGTATCTAGAGCCGATGAAATAATGTGGAAAATCAGATTCAGGTTACTAGTGTTGGCATTTCTATAATTTTTATTCCACAAAATTATGTCATATATAATGTTATTCTATAATGGATCACATTATTTTATTCATTTATGGACCATGTCTTATAAACTGTTATGTTTCATTCCATGACTCGAGATTTAAATTTTTTATGTGTTCCTTATAGTTTTAAAATGTATAGATGTTGTTCTCATACCCTTATTCTCATGTCATATTTAATTGATCATCGATATATCCCTTTTTTACACTTACTGAGTATCTGATATCACCCTTTATTATGTTCCTTTCACCAGGTTATGAAGATAGGTTTGAAGTATGATATGTGTACAAATGGTTCATATTATGATGAAATTAGTGGCTGATTATATATATCTCTAATATAAATTTTTTTCATGTATACATGCCTCCTAAAAAACTAAACCTATATAATTTAGGTGTAGATCATAATGCTTGATTTTTAGTAATAATATAAAAATAAAAAATATATATATATATAATTTTGGCCGCTAGAGTCCTTATGTGTTCAGAAATAACAAACAACCCAAATTACCATGGTGTCAATTTCCTATGCTTCTTTAAATACATATTCCCCAACTAAGGTGACACCCATAAAAGACTCTATCACTAATAGTTAACTGCATGGGGCATCTCCTATACTTAGCACACAAATTATATATTCTACGAGACATAACCAGCAACTTCTGAATCAATTAAACCTTCTCTAATGGATCATGTACCATATGTGGCCCAAAATATGAAGATTTAATGGTATCATTAAAACATAGTGTTGAAATAAATATTCATCTACAATGAGACTGAAATAGAGATATATGAATCGAATATAGAAAACTATTGTAGTAGGAAAAGTCTAATAGAGCCTAGTGATCATCAAAATCTCCTCTAAAATGGATAACACATGTCCAAAGAATATTCTAAAAAGTATAGATCATTATTTTTGACATCCCATTAGTATTATGATGAAAATAAATAATATTATTCCACTAGATCCACTTTACCTTCTATAATCCTTGTCAAAATAAATATATTAACCATATATCTCATTAAAATACCATGATTTTTGATATTCCATGCATCCACACAATCACCCAAACATAAATCTTTCCTTTCCTATAAACCGAGTCAATCTATTGGATAAAAAAGAAGACCACATCCATGGTCAAGCAATTTACTAGGACAAATATAGTTTTCTAGACCTCTCATAGTCATTGAATACACTATTATAAAACATATTTTCACTTTATCCAACATCTATAGAAGCACTCTATGTGGCTGGAGTAACATTTTTGGTTTATTATTCTATAACCAAATCCTATAAAAAATTAAAAATGGGAGAAAAATACTACAATTTATCATTTAATATAAAGTTTCTAGAATTTATATATGATATTATAATACATTTTGGTTTACTATGGGTGCACTTACCACTAGAAATAATTGGAGTATTTCTTAATATCTTCCCTTAAGAAAGAATGAACCATCACCATTTTATACAACAATATCACCCCACGTACATCTAAATCCCATACCAGAAGAAATTCATTTTTATCCAACCACTATAAAATAACAAACCACTCTAGATCTGAATACATAACATACATAATTTATTATTCCAAGGAGGATGTGATCACCAATGGTAAACATGACACTACCCCTATATCCTTAAGTACTCCCACCATCCAATCTTCTTGAAAATTTATAATCTTCCAACTTTCTTTTGAAACCATCTCACTGACTTTATTTATCATACTACTAGGTGAATATACAATAAAATTCCATTTTCCATAGTATACAACATTTCAATGTTAAACATGTTCAAGTATTACACCAAACACCTCAAATGAATATTTCGGTCTCACTGGGAGAAAATATACTATAGACTATTGTGTCTAGTTTATGTGGAAAATCTATCACTAGAGAGGTAGTATCACCAAAATTTCAATCTATGAAGAACACCCATGAAATATAAACCATGGGTTAGGTAGTTTCACTTGTGAGGTCATAGTACATGAGACCCATAAGTGAACACATTACCTCCCTACATAAAAAATACTCCCATGAGAACACCAGATTCATTAAAAAAATAACATACCCAACTATAATCTTTGGAATAATTAGGATTGGATTTGATTTCAATCAAATCTATAGAATTAATAAGGATTGTTCACATTGGTTTTTTTATTCCTACTTATCTTCCTTATTGGTTAGTGTATTCATAGAAAATGACAAGTGATAAAAGTATTGAATAAACTATCATTATTACACAACAATACTAAGGAAACTCAACATCTTGAACAAGTTTTACGGTTTTTCCAAATACGCAACTATCTTTACCTTGTATTGATCAACAGATACTCCTACAAGAGTAACCATGTACCTATGGAATTTTAGATATTGGATTGAAAATTAAAACATCAATTACATAGAATAAATATGATGTGATTTAATTATTCTCAATATGATCAAGGTGTACAATATTTGATTCCAATGTCTTGGAATATATTATGATTTTATTAATGAATAATACAATTATAGAATCAAAATATGTGTAAATGATATTTTTAATGGGAATAGACACTTAATAGAAATCATTAGTTAAAAGGTCATAATGTGATATTTATATAAGCTATACATACTCCTAAACAGCATCTTTAGTATGTCTACCCCATGAACTGAATCTGATAGAATCCAAAATATAGATCAATATTTAAAAAACAAGTAGATCCCATAAATTGATAAAACATTTCATAAATCTGTTTAAATTAATATATATTTTTATAGTTTTTTAAAAATCATTGTAGTCTTTAAAAAGAAAAATACTAACATCCATATTCTTGGTGAACAATACTGAGGAAGCTTAAGGGGATGTTCTAGGACTCTTGAATCAATTAGCTTCAATATCTTCAAGTTTTAAATTGATATCCTTCATGTCAGCAGGTACCATGAGATATTGTGGAATCAATATAGGTCGTTCACCACACATAATATCAATCTTTAATGATACTAACATCTCTAGAGGTAACTCTGATAAATCATCTGGAAATATATATCAGAACATGTCCACCACTAATGTAAATGTGGAGTGAACCCCTTTTTGACCCGCTTTAAGGATTATTAATTCTACATGTTCATAAAAAAATTATATTTGATGAGTATATAGCTACACACTATCTGCTTTTACATCCCAAGTCGTCAAAATAATCTCCCCTTTAGGTGATGTAAAATTCCTCATATATGATAACAATTGATGTATGAATAGAATGTAGTAAACTATCCATACTAAGGATTGCGTCAAAACCTATCATATCCATAATTATGAACCTTTAAACATGCTAGAATTCATCTATCACTAACTAACATCTTGGATAGATGTGAAGAGGATCCACTTCTTTCTTAAGGTTGTATCAATAGGTACAAATTTATAAGAGAACATAACTGGTAGGTATAAAACAACTTCATCTTATTAATATATGAATGAATGGGATGTTTCTGTATCAAAAAAATAAACATAGAGTGTATAAGAAATTATAACTATGCCATAAACTTTTAAATTTAACTCTACACTAATGGCCAGAGCATGATCCACCATAGAGAATCTTCCAACAACCACTCCTTAATTCCCATGAGGCTCATGATCCACTTGATTCGCTAGACATTATGGGGGCCTACACCCATTGCGAAGGTCCTTCACTCACATCATAGAATTTACTCATTAACAACATTTATGAATCCTTATTATTAAGTCACACTATATGATAATTCTTTCCGCTCCAGTGATAAGCCTTAAGAGAAATAGTATAGTCCTTGAGATAGTTACCCTTTTTTATGGTTGTATAACCTAGAAGAGTAATTTAACTTAGAGGTAGATGAGTAAAAATTTCTCTACATTGACTATCAACTGTTACTCTTGAGGCTATCCTCTACCTTCTAATTTTTCTATCAGAAAAAGAAACTGGGATTACATTGGAGAATAAATGAGTCAATCAACTAGAACCTAATTTAAGTCATTAAACTATGTATTCCTTAATTAACTTCTCAATTTTTATAGAATTATAAATAAATATAGCATAGATAATTAAATAAAAATTTCTAACTGAAAATTTCATTTCTATGAAAAGAATGATCTTGAACTTTATGGACCTCTAGACCACATTCTTCTATAGAAGAGGATCAAAGCATACCAGCTTCATGAATCATGATGAGTATGTAGACACTATAATCTTTCCTTGCTGGAGCCCCATGAACTCCTTAAAAAGTTCCAAATTCAGTTAAATAGGGAATAACTACTCTCAAAATAAGTTGTTTATTATATCCCTAAACATACCTTCACATTTACTACGTAGAAGCATAATCTCCCACCATTTTCTACTAGATCCCAAAAGAAAAAAGGTCATGAGATTTACCTTTTTCTCCTCTATGTTTTCTACCTGGTTGAATATCCTCTTGATGATTCATGTCATGGAATCTTCATAATGTGGGCTTCTAGTAACATGGAAGGATGGGGGTGATAGGTCTTGAAGTCAGAAGAATAATCAACCATCATTCTCCTACCACATTGGTCTCCTCCTCCCTGAACTAGTTCTAACCAATGGATTACTAGCTAGATAGAATCAATTGATTGAAATTCTATAGAAACTAAGAGATCATTCTCAACTATAAACATATATATAACTTTCTTAAATTCTAAGAAATTTCCCCCAAGGGAATCATTCTTTAAAATTTCCCTAGTCAAACACATAAGACTTGTATGTGGTGTTATTCCCTAAAATTATAGATAAAAACTTATATAATTTCAACAAATAATCCAAGAAGACCAAAATATATCTTAGTCATAGAAACGGTATACTATAATTTTAAACCTAAGTTGCTACCTAGATAAACAAGGTATAACCATATAGATACTACCAATGGATCAATACAAGCATTTTATACATGAACGTTAGTAACATCAATATATATATATATATACAATAAATCATAGAACAATTTGGATGAAATTAAGGAAATAAAGAAACAATTCAACCAAAACAACATGTTATAAATATCTACTTATGTAAATTTTATTTTGGCTCTATCTAATGAAATAAACATGTATATGGAATGTGATCCTATGTGACTAAACCTCATATAGAAACACACAACAATTCTGATAAATGAATATATCAACTACATGTAAATCACCTAAGGTTAATTAAATCAAAGGTCACATTGAACAAAAATAACATAAATTACGTCATTCTTTGAAACTCATCGGTCCATTATACAATGCTTCTCAGACATTGATATAGTTTCCCAACTATAAACCTAACCATCCTTTCTCCAACCCACATTGTGCCATATTAAATAAAAAAAAGAAATAATTTAGTGAACCTAGGGATATGATACAATTTTTTAAGACCATGACATGAATAAATGGGTCTGATTCGGAATGCCACATGACCTCATGCACATTCCTCCTCATACATAAGAGGTTTCAAGCTAGTGGTAAGCTCATTCCCCGAACCGAGAAGCCCTTGAGCCAGTGCATTAATAAACATGGTGTGTAATTTTTTTATAAAAATAAATGATTATAAATTACACATCATGTTTGATATAGAATATCATTGTGGTTTAGGTTATGGAAAATTGGATAGAAATATTAAAATACTTCAATACTGAACAGAAAAGACTCCATAAAGCATCCACCATACAGTGCAACTCAAATCTACTAAACTGGTAAAAAAATTGAAAACCTAGGGTTAGTATATGAATGCCCAGTAAAGGGATTTGTGAAAATAGATAATGTTTCAAATAAAACATTTTGAAAACATTCCTTAAAAAATATTCATAAAAATGTTTCTTAAAGAAAAATTCAATATAGAAAGAATAACCTAACAGTTTTCCATGAATTACCAGTGAACATTTTAAGGATAATTAACACGGTTTCAATAAAACATGTTTCAATCATAAGCATGCTTATAAAAAATTCATGTTCTGCAACATAGTATTCAATAGTTAATTAAAAAATGTTAAGGTATTCATGCAAGGGTGCATGTATAGATTTTACACATAGAAAAAGTACATGATAAGAGTTTCACATATATAAAGTCAAAATAATTTTATCACATAAAATGAACATCATAAAATAACTGGTAAACTATCATCATTTTTATTAATTTTCAAGGGATGGGTGCTGAATAAACATAATTCCATGTGTAATTACTTCTTCTAATACTCATATGTATAGGCTCTTAAACAAAAAAAAATTATTCAGTTGAATACACTCTTGGTTAATTAAATATTATAAAAATAATGATGTAATGTATAATTCTAGATAGTTTCAAGGACTCATTCCATGACTTGGTTTGTCCCATGAGACCTAACTATGAATCGTGGGGATTTCATTAACCTGTCCCCAACCCTAGGTATTTCATTAACCGGTCCCCAACTTGTAGGGATTTCATTAACCAGTCCCCAACCAATTATATATTGATTTCAATACCTAACTCATATATCCAATTAAGATCTTATATTCAAAGTGTCTCATACCTCTTTAAATATTTAATTTCTCATTTCATATTATTGAAGGTGTCGCATACCACTTTAAATAATTTAGTTCTTTTTAATGAATTATCATGATATGTTAGTTAATATTTAGATAACAATTATATCAATGATATTAATAAACTAATAGAATTTTTTTTCAAGTATGATAATGATTAAAACACATAAGTAATGAATTGAAAAAGTTATCACATAAAATGATAATTTCATAATGATAAAAAAACATGATTCATGGAAATGGATACTTATTAGAAATAAAGAACATTTAATATGCTGATAAATGTATCGGTGATCATGAAAATAGATTAAATCATTACTTTTATTAACTAACAGTCAATTATTATAGCAGGTTTATCATGGAATAAAAAATTAAGTGATCATAACATGATATCATTATTCTAAAAATCCTTTTATACTCTAATATATTTGTATGTATTATTTCATATTTATAAACATTTTTTTTATCAAAATAAAGACAAATACATACTAATATTTTATAAGTATTAATTTCTTCAAGACATTAATTAAATCGTGTTATCCATCACTTGAAATTAGGGTTTAAAAATCATATATATATATATATGTATGATTTTACTTGGAAAATTTTCAAGAAATAAGAACATAACCTTTACTGATAATTTTGAATGAAAGATCATATGAAACATATAAAATTATAAGTGAATCGATCAAAAATAATAACAATTATTCCTTTAATAATATGAATTTTAGAGATAACCTGATAAATTAATCATTCTTTTATAATAATGGACAACATATATATATACACTGGAAATTTGAATTATTAAAATGTAATAAATATAGGCTTGAAATAATTTTGGGTATAATAATATGACATAATATATTTAAATATTCTTGAAATTCTAACATTACATTCTATAAACATTCATTCAGAATTATAATATTTATGAGATATTAGAATGAATATAAGTAATTATATGAACTTAGACAGTAGAAGGATAATGCATTTTAATTTAAATTAGTGAAAACCCACTTATATAATAAAAACTCAAACGGAAAAATAATGTCAAATTAAATATGTGGTTTTTAAAATAAACATCATTTGAAAAATAAATTAAATACACTTAAAATAATATTCAAATTTTGAAACAGAACTAAACTAAAAAGATGATGTTAAATAAATAAAATCAATATATCCCTTATAGAAGATTCTCAAAAAACAACATAAATCATAAAAAATATCCCTTATTGTAGATTCTCAAAACAATACATAATTTATAAGTAATAACCCTTAGGACTGATTCTAAAATAAAAACAAAGCATAAATCATAAATAGTATCCCTTAAAAAAACCAAAAAATATATAGTATAAAGAAATATATAAATTTCCCTTACAAAACAATAAACTTAAACATAAATTAATAAGATGAAAATTATCCTTTATAATTAATTTCTGTGAAGAAATATAGGAGAGAAATCATGTGGCATTCGACTCAATGAATTGCAAGAATCATTTTCCCATTTCAAAAGTGGAAATGTGTCTATTGGTATGTTGTTATAAATAATAATCTCAAGCTTGTATAGCAAGCCTATGCTAAATACACATATATCAAATTTTCATATTCAAGAAATCTTGAAGGAAGATTCATCCAATAAAAATGTATAATGAAATTGACATGGAAAATATAAAACGAAATTGAACATGAAGTGTGAACAAGCCTTTGGGGATGAAGATTAATTTATGAAAAGGTGGTTCCATGGCATGGGAGACCGGGGTCCAGAGAGGGAGGCACGAACCACTATTTTACATTGAAGGTTTTGGGGTATCTGTCATGTGAGAAACAAGGTGATGCATGATAGGATCTCCTCCTCTAGTTGCACCATCATCATCAGAACCAAAAACCATCTACTGGGGTTGGACCATCTCCTCAACCACTGGTGGGGTGATCCTTCCATCTATTTTCTTCAAAGGTATCCCCATTGCCCTCATCCAGTTCCATGCACCGCCATAGGCCACTGATTTTGATGGAAACCCCCCCCCCCTCCAAGGGTCTAAAAATTAATTCGTATGGCTCCTGCTGCGTGGGTGTTCTTCGCGGTGTAGGTGTGGTTCTTGATAACAAGGGGTCAGTGATCCTTTCAATATCATCCCACCTTAGCTACATATCTCCCGTACAAGCTGAGGCCAAGGAGAAGTTCTAGGGTATCAACCTTTTCCATTAAAAGATAACTGAACATTCGGAGGTTGAAACTGACTCCAAGATCCTGCCTAATGCATTTATCGGCCTTTTCCCACCCCCTTTCATATTATATACATCATCAAGAAGGTTCATATGTATTCTAAATAGCAATTTCCAAGTGCTGCACTCATGGAATGAGGGAAATCAAGTTTCTGATCACCTTCCTTCCCTTGATTTCAAGGGATCCAACCCCCTTGTACTTTACAAAGTGAGGTCCTTAAAACCCGAAGGGGTCAACCTGATTCAAGGGTATTCCCTCAGTTTGTACTACTTCAGGCCCCCATGAGCCTTGGATTCTTGCTGTCCTTAGGATTTTTCCTCTAATAATAAATTACATGAAAATGATGAAAAGAACATTATTAGGATTGGGAATAGAATCAATCAACTTTAATTATTATAATCTGACATAAAAATATTCAAAAAACAAAAATAATTCCAAGCTGTGTTCATAATAAAAAGTTGGAAAAGAAAAAAAAATTTCAGGAAAAATTATTTCAGTGGAGAGAAAAAGAATATTCAGCTTACCATATTGACAAAAAGAGGTAGCACCAACAAGGAAAATAAGGAAAATAGACTAAAAAGGGAAACACAGAACCTATATCAGCCCAAATCCTAACCCGTACCTTAATCAGATTAGTTGACATTGCATGGACAGTCTTCTTCCCGCATGACTGGATGCCTTACACCGGTCTCGACACCCTCGACGAACCTGACCTCCTACCATGGCTCGATATACACAGCGAAGACCTTGACTCCTATAAAGACGAAAGAAACCAGACCACTAGACTCCGACGGGCACAACGTGTGACTTACGAGGTAAAGCAACCCTCAAGCTTGACCATGCTCGATGTCCCCAGCGTTAGATGACTCACGATAGACCCTACTCGATGCCACCATACTAAAACCCTACACTCGAGGAGCACCTCTCCCCTATGTGGCACGACACCCTGTTTCACAGACCTCGAATCCCTTTATGGTATTCTCTTCATTTTTTTCCATTTTCAGTATATTATTATACATTTATCACAATGTATTTAATCATATATTATATTATTAACTATTTTTAACAAATTAATTTTTTTTAATAAAACTAAAAATCTGTTAAAATTATTTTATCATTAATTTTTAAAAAGTAAAAGGTTTTATTATTAAATTCATTTATACAATATATATATATATATATTTCATATAATTAAAATGTGATGAATTAAATTTATAATTTTAATATGTATATCTTGTAAATCAAAATAAATATTATCATAATTTGTAAAAAATATTTGTAATTTAGAAACTTTAAAAAATGATAATTTGATACATATATGACTAAAAGTTACAATAATTTTTATTAGAAGAAGTTTCATATATGTATTATTTTAATCATTCTATTAAAACTATTATATTATATATTTTTAATTTTATTAAACAAAATTGAAAATGTTAATATTGTTATAAAATTTTAATATAATCAAAATTTATAATCCAATAATTATTACTTTATATATATATATATGTATATATCATATTTTTTAAAATATATAAATACCATATAATTATTCATATAATAGATTACATATTTTTCCATATAAATTAAAATACTACACTTTTACAAATTAATTTCATTAAAATAATTTAAGACAATAATTTTCAATGTCATGTATAACCTTAATATAAAATTTTAATTTTATAATAGTATTCGTTTTATATCATAATTTCATAGAATTTAAATCTATTATACATATGTATATATAAATATATATTATTTTTGAAATCAAACAAAAAATCAGCTATATACATATATTAGTATAATTATTATTTTAAATATTCTATGAAATAATAATTCGTTAAGAATAAATTCTGTTTAATAAAATAATTATTTTAAATAATCTGTAAATAAATTGAGATAATATTTACTTGTAAAATTTTACTTATAATAAAACAATATTACTTTTTAATTATTACATAAATAAAACCATCTTAAAATTGTTTAAATTATAAATATATCCATTTAATTAAACTCTAACTGTCACAAAAAAGAAAACAATGGTCATGTTAAGACAATAACGACTATAAAAAATGATCATGACTATTTACAATGGCCATGAAGACCCATATAAATACATGTTTATTTTATTTCATATATATAAGTTAGTGTGTCTTACAAATATGGTTCTCTACATCCCTATATTTCTTAGTATATGTGCCCTTATCCAAGTAATTAAATTCTTCACTATAGTCGGTCCAAGGGATGAGGGATACCTTCTAGTTCTCATTGTGATTCTAGGAGGTCTCCGAGTGGAACTTCTCAAATTTTCCATTAGTTTCCTAGGCTAGATAGGGTCTTTTTTCCTTGATGTAGTGTAATTGTTTTAGTGTTTAATTGAATAAAATATGCGTTGTTTTTATAATGGAATATTTTGTTGGATAACACGAAACATAATTGATGTAAAACCATAAATAATTATTATTACACATGAAATAGGTTTGGGGTGTCAAATTTTATCCCCTTAAATGAATTGTGTCTGAACAATTCCTTAGTGCTCTTAAGATTCCCAGTACCAACCCACAGACATCACCCCTGATTACCCCTTCTCTAGGTCCACTATCATCAGAGACAGTCTTTGTAGATTCATTCTGTTAGATTTTTCCCGAAAATGTTCTTACAAAATTCTATTTCATTCTCCCAGATACACCTCTCACAGCTCAAGTCAAACTCATGCGGGAAACAGTAGGTCCTTGAAAGGATGGCATGATAGGTGTAGAGTTCATAGATTTCAGAATAAACGTGGTTCCAATAGACCAATAAGATGGCTTGGTTTTCTAAAAACTAGTTGTTATAAAGCCTCCCATACCTGCTGTAACTCAAGAATTGGAACATATAGGCTGTTCGAGGGTCTTCTATCTCTGCAGCTTCTTGGAGATTCTATAGGTCTAGATAACCCTCAGATTGGGTGAAACACAAGAAGATGCATTCATAGTACCTTCGTTTGTGTAAATAAAAAATATGTTGCGTATGAGAAATGAGGTATTGAATGTGACTCGTTTCTTGATAAATTTAAAGGACAGATGGTTTTCTAGACACTTGATAAAGGCATTTACAAGTTAGATGCTGTTTCATAAATGGATGGTATGTTTCTAAACATGACTCGAAAATTATACATTCTAGTAATTTTTTAGGGAGAGAAAAAAGACCTGATTTGTCTGCCGTATGAATATTTTAATAAATAATTATACATTGTAAGATATTATTAATTTTTTAGTGTTCTACTAATTTTCTAAATTTGTCTAAACCGGACTCTGATACAAACTGTCACACCCTAACCTCATCTTGTGCATTAATTAACATGGTGTGTAATATTTTTTCAATAAAAAAAGCTGATGAACTAAAAATCAGGTTTCACATATAAGATCGTTGTGGTTTAGGTCATGGAAAAACGGATAGAAATATTACAATCCGTCAATACTGAACAAAAAGGACTCCACAAAGCAGCCACTGCACAGTCTAACTGAAATCAACTAAACATGTAAAAATAAATTCAAATTGTAGGATGATCACATTAATAGCTAGTAAGGAGGCTTTTGAATATAGATAATGTTTCAAATAAAACCATTTGAAAACACCCCTTAAAAAATATTCATAAAAAATTATCTTAATAAAAACATCAATACATGATGCATAACATAAAAATTTTCCAAGAAATACTAGTGAACATTTTAAGAAACATTAGTAGGGCTATAATAAACATGTTACAATCATTAGCATGCTTTTACAAATTTCATGGTGTGTTGAATATTATTAAGGATTTAATTAAACAATTTTAGGTGAATCATACAGGGGTGCATGCACAATATTTACACATGGGAAAAAGTACATGATCATAGTTGTGCAAAAAAAAATTCACAATTAATTTATCACATTAAATGCACATTATAAAATAACTGCTAAACTACTATCTTTTGAAATAAGGTTCAAGAGATGGGTGCTAAATAAACCTCATGCAATGTTTATTTACATCTTCTGATACTCATAAGTACACGATCTTATCCAAGAATATTCTCCCGTTGAATATAAACTTGTTTAATTAAATATTATAAAAATAATGAGGTAATTTATAATGATAAACTATGTCAAGGACTCGTTCCATGACCTGATTTTCCTCATGAGAACTATTGATGCATCGCGAGGCTTTCATTAACCGGTCACCAACTCATAGGGCTTTAATTAACCAGTCCCCAACCCTATATATATTGAGTCCAATACATTCCTCATAAGTCCAATTAATTCTGTATATTCAAAGTGTCCCATACCACTTTGAATATATAATTTCCCATATCATATTATTTGCGGTGTCCCATATGACATTGAATATTGTTTTTAATGAATTATCATGATATATCAGTTAACATTTAGAAAAAAAGTTTCTCAATGACATGCATAAAATGGTAAATGTTACATATGTGTCTGATAAGGATAAAAACAATTATGTAATGAATGAATGAGGTTTCCACATACAATGATAATTTCTTAATTTTCAAAATCCTTAATTTAGGAAAATGGAAACTTAATAGAAATACATGCCATTTAATACACAGATAAATGTGTCAGTGAACATGCAAATATATTAAATCATAAATTTTATTAAATATAACTCAATTACTATAGCAAGATCATCATGCAATGCTATATTAAGTGAGAATAAAATGATAACATGTATATACACATAATTTTATCATATAATATATTTTTATGTTTTATTTCATACTTATAAACACATATTTGTTAGAAAAATCAAGGTTAATACTTACTAATACCTTATAAGTATTAATTGCATAAATATATTAATTAAATACCTTTGTTCATCACAAGAAATTATTCTTTTAAAATCTCATATATATTTATATATATAATTTTACTTGGAACAATTTTAATAAATGAGAATATAACCTTCACTTATAATTTTTAATACAAGATAATATGCCACACATAAAATTATAAGAGAATCGTTCAAAAAATAATTACAATTCTTCCTTGATTAATATAAATTTGGGTGATATCATGATAAATGACCGATTATTTTATAATAATGCAATAGATATATATATAGTCATGAAATTTCTATTCAGAAAATATAATAGACATGGTCTTGAAATAATTTATGGTATAGTAATACGGTGTAATATGTGTAAAGATTATTGAAATTCTAACATTACCATCCATAAACATTCATTTAGAATTACACTATTTATAAGAGATTGCAAAGAATATAATTGATTATATGAACTTATAATTGAAACGGTTCATGCATATAAATTTTTATTAGAGAAAACTGTCTTATATAATAAAAACTCTAACAGAAAAATAATTTCAAATTAAGGATTTGGTTTTTAATATTAACCTCATTTGAAAAATAAGTTAAAAGTTCATAATATTATAATAAAATGTTTCAATTAGAACTAAAATACTAAAATGTAGTTAATGAAATAAAATCAATATTTCCCTTATATCAAATTCTAAAAACAAAACATAAATCATAAAAAATATCCCTTACAGTAGATTTTCAAAACACAACCCAATTTATAAGCAATAACCCTTGCTGAAAATTCTCATAGAAAAAAACATAAATCCTAAAAATATCACTTACACGAACTAGAAAATATAGAGTATAAACAAATAAATAAATTTCCATTATAAGACAATCACCTTTAAAATAAATTGAGAAGAAGAAAATAATTCTTTACAATTAATTGTCCTGAAGAAATGTAGGAGTGAAATCAGGTATCCTAGGACTCAGAGGACTACAAGTTGTTTTCCCATTACATAAGAACACAGGTGTTTATTGGGATGGTGTTATAAATATAAATCTCAAGCTTTCATAACAAGCTGATGATAAAAACACAGACATCCAATTTTTATATTCTATAAATCATGATAGAATATTCATCTGGTAGACAAAAGTATATGGAAATTGAAAAGGAAAATAAAAAAATAAATTGAACACGATAGATGAAAAAATCAGTGGCCCCAAAAATTTAACAAGAATACTATTAGGACAAAGAATATAATCAATATTCGTTTCTTATTATAATCTGACAAATAAAAATTCAATGGACCAAATAAATTACCAACCATGTTCATAATCAAAAGGAGGAATCAAAAACAAAAATTGCATGACAAATTATTTTAGCAGAGAGAAAAAGAATAGTAGGGTTCCCATACTGACAATAAGAGGTAGCATCTTTAAGTAAAGTCAGACAAAAATACCTAAAAAGGGAAACAAGGAACCTATCTCACTGAAAATTCCAATACATACCTTGATTTTACTAGTTGACATCACTTGGATGATCTTCCACACCCACGGTCGGATTCCTCACACCAGCCTCGACACCCTCAATGATCCCGACCTCCCTCCATGGCTCGAGATCCACGACGAAGACCTCGACTCCGCTGAAGATGAAAACAGATAGACGACTTGACTATGATGACCACATTGTGTGACTTACAAGCGATACCTACCCACATCCTCAACCGTGCTCGAGGTCCCTAGTGTTGAATGAATCTCGATAGACCCTGATCAACACCACCCTACTGAATCACTATGCTTGAGGAGCACCTCTTCCCTATGCGGCGTGACACTATGTTTCATGGACCTCAAATACCTTTTGAGATTCTATTTGTTTTTTGCCATTTTCAAAATATTATTATACATTTAGTATTATTTATTAAATAATATATAATATTACTATTTATTTAAAAAAAATCAAAAGTTTAATAAAACTGATATTCTTTTAAAATAATTTTATAATTACTTTTTAAAAAGTAAATTCTTTTATTATTAAATTCATTTATAAAAAATATATATAGTTCTTATTATTAAAATGTTATAAATTAAATTAATAAATTTAATATGTATTAACTTTAAAATAAAAATATTAATTATAATAGTTTGTACAAAATATTAATATTTTTGAAACTGTAAAAAAATGTAAATATGATACATATATGATTCAAAGTAACAATAATTTTAATTAAAATATCATTCATATATGTACAATTTTAATCAGTCTATTAAAATAGTTATATTACATATTAATAATTTTACAAAACAAAAAAAAATGTTAATAATGTTATAAAACTTTAATCTAATCAAAATTTATAATCAAATAATAATTATATATATATATATATATATCATATTTTTAAAAATATGTAAAACCCATATAATTATTCATATAATAAATTACATATTTTTCTACATAAATTAAAAAAGTGCGCTTTTACAAAATAATGTCATTGAAATTCTTTAAAATAATAATTTTTCAATGTCATGTATAACCTCAATATAAAATTATAATTTTATTATATTAATATTTTTATATTATAATTTCATAGAATTTAAATCTAGTATACATATGTATATATATATATATATATCATATTTTGGAAATCAAACAACAAATTAGCTATATTAATATATTAGTATAATTATTATTTAAAAAATTATATTAAATAATTTGTTGATAAGAATAAATTATATCTAATAAAATAGTTATTTTAAATAATCTGTAAACAAAGTGAGATAATATTTTCCTTTAAAACTGTACTTTTAATAAAAAAACAATAATTTTCAACTATTTTTTCAAAGAAAACTATCTTAAAAATGTTTAACTTATAAATATATCCATTCAAATAAAACACTAAAAGTCACAAAAAGAAAACAACAGCCATCATGGGGCACTAACGACAATAAGAAATGGTCATGTGTGTTTCCAATGGTCAAGATGATGCTTAAAATACATGTTTGTGTTATTTTATACCTCTAATTTGGTATGTCTACCAAATATTGTTATCTACATCGTTGTGTGTCTTAGTACATGTACCATTATCTTAGTGATTACATTATTCTCTATGGTCAATCCAAGGAATGAGGGCTACCTGCTTGGTCTCTTTTTGATGCTAGGAGGTCTCCCAGTGGCGCTTATTGGATTGGCCATTAGTTTCTTGGGCTAGCTATGGTATTTTGGCCTTGATGATATGTAATCATTTTAGCATTTAACTGAATAAAACATACCTTTTTCTTATTTTGAAATCATTTTTTGGATAACAAAAAAATTAAAAAAAGTAAAATCATAAAATATAGTTATTACACCTCAAATATGTTTGTGGTGTCACAGGTAAGGTCCAGGAGGTACATTGTGGGTAAACTATGGCCTTTGTAACAGATATTCAGAGTATTCGATGGAAACAACAATAAAAAAATCAACCATTAATGAATAAATAAATAACCATCAGAGTATAAGAATACACATAAATTAACAAGACATTAAATAGTTGAATGAAATTAAATCAATAGAACCAAAAACTTATAAACATGATCCCCATAGGAAGTGGACTGATATACAGAATATAATTAACTAAGATAAAATAGTATCTCACATCCATGATCTATGTCCAGCCTACAACACCTACACCATATGGTAAAAAAACTCAACAACACACTAAAATGCCCTTTCTCTTCACTAGTTCCATAGTCATCAAATCTATAAGCATATATAGATTCCTATGTTGGGTGAGAGTATGATACCTAGTAGGATACCTCCTATGGTCTTTATGATAAGTTCATAATGTATACTGATGTATTTCATTATAATAAAAATATTACAGATTAGAAACAATTAAATCAAACAAGAATAAAATTTACACCTATTACTTAGAAAAATGTTATACTTAATTCAACTCCATGCAAGTGGAATGTTGGCTAGCCATGTTTGATGCATCCCACATTAAAGATAATAATTATTATTTTTTGAAATGTTTCAATTGTAGGGATAACACATGTACATACTTAATTCTTATCTAAAACATCCCTCTCAGAGGGATAGTCTATATGGAATAATCTTTATGTTAATCTATAGAGGATAGATGAAAAACATTAGAAATATATATAAAACATGGTAAATCAATCATAACATTATATCACACAAGATTCATATTTACTACAAATTTAAATGTGAAAAAATGTGTCTCATGGGTCTATAAAAGAACATATCATGTGATTAAACATAAAAAATAGGTATCATTAGACTACACACACATTAAAAAAATGATTCTAAGAACCTGTATAAAGTTTTACTAATTATAAGGACCACCTACATTAGGGTATAAAGAATTATAAAATTTATGGAATTTGTTTGAATCAAATTAAAACACTATAAATCTGACAACCACTGCCTATCCACCACAAATTATAATTTTAGAATCATGATTAAAGTGAAAACTTACATAAGTGGTAGTACTAGATCACATATACCCTAGATGACCTGGATTTGAAGATGGTCCAGATTTAAATGATATATAAATTCCAATTCCATAAATTTTGGTGTTGATTTTATTATTGATCAATAACAACCTAGTTAAAAAGATCCAAAACAATTAAATATGACCAAAATGTTAAAGTTATATGTAATTTTTACCAAGTAAAAGAGTATCGAATTGGTTTAGATCAAGATATAAATCACCATATTATAATTATGTGATTGAACTAATGTCTAGGTATGAAAGAGAGGATACAAAAGGAGATGAAATCACAAAAACCCTTAAAAGTTACCAACTAGGGTGTAAAGGTGAAGGGAGGCCTGAGAGAATTAGGAAAACGGATAAGGGTTAGGGTTTTTGTTAAAAAAACTCTAAACACAACATGTTTTACTAGGTCTTGAACAATTACATTAGAAAGCCAATGGATTATAGGTATATTTATGTATTTTTTAGAGCCCCACTTGATGGACACTGGAATATGAAGTATTACTAAATATCCGTCAGCCTCCCCCAGCTAGCTGATAGATCCCTACATCGAGTCAGTAGAGTTTTTGTATCTTTTTAAGCAACAACATGTTGACAATCCTAGCTCCCTTTACATATCAGGTCTCTCAAACACCCCTAACTCTCCTAATTGCTTTTAAAAAACATATTTAGAAAGGTATATATAATATAAAATGTGGCATACATTCAATATATGAATCCATATAAACCTAATCATAAACCTATTAAAAAGGAATATGAGGGTTGAAACTCCATACCAAAATAGAAAGTTGGAATAGTTCGAGCACTTCAAAAACAATTAAACAACATCCAAAAAATCAATAAATGGATCCATAAGAAATTTAATAAAAATAATAATTCATAACCAAAATAATATCAAATTTATTTTCAAACCTTCATAGTCATCATATAGATCTTTAAAAACACTTCAAAAAATAAAAACTATTCAGATACACACTAGAAATATTCATATCATTTTATAAATTCCATAAAATACATCAAATTATTTATAAAATATAATTTCATAATTTATCTGAAAAAATTAGCAAATTCATAGGAATTAATTTTTAGAAACAGTTACTAGAAATCTAAATAGTGAAGTAACAGTACTTTAAAAGGTGTGAAAGGCTCTTAGACTAATTACCTAGGACTGGGAATAATAATCCCTAATTTCACAATATAAATAATGTATAAAGTTATATAAAAATCCATAAATACCTAATAATACCAAATCCAGAAAATAACATATTGGGAATCCTAGAAAACATGGAAATTAATTACAAATTAGAAACTAATGTCATGTGATAGACTCCATTGGATCTACACAAGATAAATATTTATGAATCTATATTATTAAACATGATTATCCATTATATTGGTGAAATCAAATATAAGTACCTAATATTTTGAAATAAAAAATAAATAAGTAAAATAGATGAAGTCTGAGTGAGGGTTGTTCACATCATTTTTGATCATATATATCTAAGGAATGGAAGGATATGCTAACGTGGATTAAGAGGATCTATAGATAGTTCCCATGTATACTCTTATCATGATGCCAGGCACTCAAAATCCTATCTTTTATTATTTTTTATCTACTTTTTAATATCATTTAACATACTATGATTATTATATATATTATTAATAATAAAAATAGTACATGATGTTACATAATAATAATAAGACTAATAATATCAATAAATTTTATTAATAACATGATATTCATTTTATATATCTAACATCCCATCAATATCATCATAAAAAATATAGATGTCTTTGACATTTATTATTATTATAATATTAATAAAATTTTTATTTTAAATAAATTTTTATGTACATTTCATAAGTATATATTAATATAAAATTATAATAAATTACTAAAATAATTATGTACATGTAGTATTCAAAATAATTACATGATATAAAAAAACCTATATGTACATTACATAACATACCACTAAAAATAATATTCAAATATTTTATCATTTTCTAGTACTAATAATAATGAGAATATCAACGATGATAACATGCCCATGTGCACAGACACTCACACACATATTTGAGATCATCAACTAATTATTCTAATTTTTTAATATCATCACACTCCTGACAGCCTAATAAAATCTCACACAGAAACCAACATGTTTTAAGAGTAATTAGTTTAAAATAATTATTCATTCTATATTATTTTTCATTAAATATTTCAATTTAATTTACACTAAAAATTTTTATTACCCATTTTAGTTATATGGACATACTACAAAAACATTTCTAAAAATAGAATAATTTTTAAAGTAGACACTTCATTTTAGAAACACTTATACAAAAATATAAAAACCAAGTTATTCAATTTTAAATTCATCACTTAGAATTATTAGTAACAATAAAAAATAATAAAAACACAAAAAATGGGAAATAACCATGTGATTTGAAAAATTAAATTTTAGTGTATGTTAAAATTAAAATAATTAAAAATATAACAAATATATATGTCCTTAAAAACTCCCCACAATATCAGTTATCAGCCCTGAGATATCCAACAAGAATATTAATTTATAATCTATAACAATGTCTATAAGAAACCCAACTAACTCACTAAAAGATAACCTAATATACTAGAAATGATTATAACTCAAGAGCCACTAAAATAAGATATCTCTCTGTTTACCTAAATCTCTTAAACCAAGATGAAAATATAAAATCCATAAGGTTATAAAACATTTGGTAATCAATCCAATATCAATATTATTGTTATATGGACCATAGAAATTTACTATGATATATTATTATCTATTTTTCCACTGAATCTCTAGTTCACCAAAATACATTCCATAGGTAAATTAGTTTTACACAATGTTCTATTTGATAGAACAAAACCAAATGAAAATTTTAATATATACTATTAATACTAAACCAAATAATTTTGGAAATTAAATTTTTAAAATAATACACATTACAATATACATTACGAAATCCATGTATTTCTAATTTGTAAGAACATTGGAATGTCCAATTTTTCATTTAAACAATAAAACTAAAAAAAATTCACTTATATTGAAATTTTAATATATTTCCTTAATATTTTATCATCAATGTCTCTAAAAAATATATTTTTATATTAATAAGAAGATAAATAATCATCAATAGAGATTACACACATGGAAAATAAAATATTGTTTCGAAATTTAAATCATAAATTATTTTACTGAAATGTCATATATCAACATGATAAATTATTGTAAGGAGTACGATACTAGAAAGGAAACATATCATTGATATTAATTCATATATATATATATATATGAGAAATAATAATTTATTATATTTCACCAATTTATAAAATCAATGAAAAAATTATTACATTATTAGTTACATTTAATTTAATAGAGGATTTGATATATTATAGTTATAAGATATCACAAAATGAGCATGATAAAATGTGCCACAGGACATATGATGCATACACCATTGCTGAATTTGGATCCTGGATAAGCCCTATAAATTTTCTTATGTCTCATTATATCTTATTCAAGATACTTGATTATAAACCTCAGATAATCCTATAGTGCATGATCGATACATCAATATCCCCTAAAAACATGATCTTTAACTATAAATAGGTTGACCATGAATTTTCATGGGATAATTATATCTTGGTAACACATCAATTAACTTTTCCAGAAAAGAGTAGAAAATCCTAAAAACTATTGTTATACCACTTGTGATAAACCTTTTATAGTTATTTAGAGAGTAACCTAATCAGATTATTATATATCCTTAGAGCATTCCCTGATCACTAGTGAAGAAATATATTTTTTTTGTATATTAATTTTTCATTGGGTAATTATTTTTATTCTTATAGTTTTAATTTTTTAAAATATCATATTTTGCTAAAAAATATTCATGACCCATATGGATGATAAAAATTCAAAATACCCATTTAAATAAAATAGGGAACCAAGAGGGAATATAAAGCTCTAAAATAAAAATTTATGAAATAAATTTAATGAAAAAACTATGAAAACATAATAGTTGAATAAAAAAATAATCATAAACTAAAAACCCATCTATAGAGTCCCCAAGAGAAATAGTGTTACGAAAATATAAAGATACATTAAATAAGTCATCTTTCATACTCTAACATCACAAAATCCAATGTGTATTTGTGTTTTGTTAATGTTTGTATGATCCAAATACACCATACATCCATAAATTATCCCAACCAAATAAAATTGTACCAGTAAGTACCTAAAATTAAATAAGTAAATATGTGTGTCCACAAAATCTCACATATAGGCCGTGAGAACACAAACATAGTTAAAAACCACTATGGTCACAACATACACAATTTATAATAATGTGCATGAATTAATGTGTATCTAATTATGTACATATATAACATATCTATTTCTATATTAAATCGATATTGAAAATAAGTAACTATTATTGATGTAATATTTATAATAATAAAAACATTAGTAGGTCACTCCATAAACTAAGTGGATCTAAACCTGTTTTTACCTTCTTCAAGCATAGCCTAGATTCAAAGTGATGTGAATGTAATAGATTTAGGGTATAATAACCATCCCATTGCTGAAAAGGGATTTTTTTTATATAAGAGTTATTGAAATATTGTTTTCATCCCTTTATCTATAAAAGAGATATCAATATTTATGAAAATGTTTAAACAACTCTCATCCCATAAGATTTAGAAAATATTTCGTCGATTTTCAATAAAATCTTTTAAAGAGTTCATAAGATGATAATATCATGTTTCCCATGCTCAATATATAGTTGAAGTAACATAAATATTTATTCAATAAAATATCTTATAAAGTAATATTTCATACAAATTCATATAGTAAATATTAAATGCATATTCAAGACTTTTTAAATGAGAATCCCAGCATTTAATAAGAAATAAATATTTATGGGATTTTATGTAGTTATAAAAACATGGAATATGAAATACATATTCATGGAATATTAGATGTCAATAAAAACATGGGAAAAGAAATATATATTTATAAAATATTAAATAAAAACCAAACATAAAATAATAAATACATATTCATGGAACAATAGTTTAATAGATAAATATAGCATAGTATGTATATATTCAAGGAATAATGTAACATCCTAGGTATTTACCGAGTAATATATTTTCATATATATTAATATTTATGATTAAAATTTTAATATTATATTGATGGGGGAACATTATCTGATAGAGTAATCATCATGCAATAATGGGTTTCTCCAAAATCTAACTTTACACACAACATTGAGTTATACAAAAAAAAAATACAACAACAATATTATTATTTTAAATGGTAGAAAATTCCTAGTTGTTGTATTGAAAAGAATGAATATAAATAACTAAAATATTATTACACATATTTTTTTAAATATTCTTACATTTATCAAATAAATTTTAGAGGCTTAAAATGAGAATGAATCAAATATTAAGCATACAAGAGAGCAATATTTTTAAAAAGTCGTTTTATAGCCTTTTGAGTGAAAACCATTTTTTAAATATAGTTTTTTAAAATTTTATATTTTATATTTGAAAATAAAACATTCTATTTGGAATAAATACCTCAAAATTCACTTTGGTTTAAATTTTGGTGTTTTTCTGATAAAATTCATATTTTAATGAATAGTAACAAATACTGCATTTTTAATTATAAAAATAATTTTCATCCAATTAATTTCTATTGATATATTATTTTTGATATTGGTTTTAAAGTCATTTTAAATTATATTTTTATCATTTAATATACTATTGGACATTGGAAGTAATTTAACATTTAAATTGGACATAAACACATGTCAATCTTTTGATAATCTTTACTTCTTAAAAACCAATTTTCTGGATTTGACAACAGGAATTAATATTAAATTAATTAATTAAAATTATATGATTTAGATTTAGAAAAATGGATTTAATATTTTTAATCATATGTTTAGAATTATAAAAAATATGTAACTATTATTTTTTTGGACATTATGAATAGTAACTTCAGTGGATATTTTTTATTTCCAATAGTTAAAGGGTAAATTATGTAAATAAGGTTCAAAATAATATTATAATAATATAAAAATTCCATAACACATTTCATAATCTAATTTAATGTGTCATTGGATACCAAAAAAAATCTGCTGAAATTGTGGCATTTGGGAGCCACTTGGGTGTGATAATGGCATGCTATAATAATTAATTTAAATTATAGAGAAATATAACATAAACATGTATCATATTAATAAAAAAAATTCTAATACCGGCTTATATAACTGATATTATTGAATATAAATACTAACTAGTAATATTAAAATATTTCCAGTATCATGGTATTTTATTTATAATTTTTAGACAATAAATAAAAAAAATTATTTAGGACACAATGATAATGTCATGATTACCTTATTAATGAAAGATTCAAATAAATAATATTATAATTATTAAAATAAGTGTATTTCTTAAATTTTTATTCCATAAAATAGTTTTATGGATTAATATGAAATATTATATTTGAGTTAATGTAGTTTTGTTGAATGAATCATGTTTTTATGACATTAACAAAAATCAATTACAAAATAGTGGCAAAATTGACATAAATGTGTTTATAAAATAAATACTCTTTTATAAAATGAAATAATAGCCATAAAAACAAAATATTTGTCCAAATAACTCAGATAATGTAACAAATTTTATTATTTATCCACTTGAGGGTTTCTTGTCATTTAATAGTTACTATATTAGCTATATTGTGTAAAAATACAAGAATACACAGTAAGAGTTAATTTATTAAACTAAGGGATAATGCAAAAGGATAATGTTAAATTTGTAACATAAACATGTCTAAAATGTATTTATATAGAGGATTTAGACCCATACTCATCATATATTCTAAATATATCATTTTTAAGCTATTATTATAGGAATACCAATTTATAATAAAATAATATTTTAAGACTTGGCTAAAATGCCCCTCCTCCCTCTTATAAAATGCCGCCACCTCTACCCACTTACTAACACCTCTCAATCCCATTGTCTCATAAAACATATGATCCAATAAACTCCCAAAATCCCTACCTTACTCCAATAATCCTTAACTTTGTACGAAGGAAATTATAGATATCCTTTTTGCTCAAATCAAAAGTAGTTACCTGATTTAGAGGTAATGTCTTATCTCCAGCTCCTTTCATTTATTTTTTTCCGTCTTAAACCCCTAACATAGTTTTATTAATTTATTTTATAACAACACATGTATCCTAAATATGCTAAAATTTTGGAATGATATGGTTTATACCTAAACTCACACACACCTCCATCTAAAGGGTATAGAACACAATGCTTATGTGTAAGGCGACCTACTACCTCACGAAACAATGATTTTTCAATTTTCTCCTACCACCTCTAATGGTGGTCATTATGATGGAAATTCATTTATATGTGATATATATTATATTTATATTATCTCTTTTATTTAGTAATTTTTATTATAATATACCTTTTTTCTTTCCATAATGTGTAAATACAATAATTTCATTGGAGGAAGTGTGGATTACCGCATCCTCAAATTTATATGTCTCGTTCATTCCATACATGGATAATATAAAAGATGGATTTAATGAACTTATATAACATATAGAACATATATATTATACATGAATTATAATACACCTATTTATAATTTAGTTTCCAATCCTTTAATATGAAAAAGAAATGGACGTAGCGTTCATGCGTACGTACAACCTACCGTCTCCATGAATGGTGCATTTCATTTCTTATTTCAAAATATTATGTATTATTATAATTATATATATATGTAGATGATATTTAATCCATGAATAATATTTTGGAGATAATGGAATTTTTACCACATAGATAATTTGTAGTCATAACATGCTCATTTTTCACTCATGTGAGGAACATCGACAAAACATCTGATATGAAATTAAATAATTATGTTATTTTTATAACATGGTAAAAAGAGATATAAAATGAATAATAAACTTCAAAAAGGTTATCAATGACGTAAAAATTAACCTGCATTTATTATTCAGGAATATAATGAATGAACGAGACAAGTCAGACCTGAGATAAGGGAAATACTCTTAATCACCTTTCATTGAGGCATATTTCGATAAAATACATGCCCTTATTTTATATGGTGTATAAAAAAACAAATTTAACATTAATTAAATGGATATATTTTTGAAAAATCAATTTACTAAATGACACAATGTAATGTATTTAACGTATGCAGTGACCCCAACTTCTCTCCCGCCGCAACCATTATTTGATATTTGTCTTCATATCCAAGCTGTAATGTTTTTCTAAAATATTAATAAACACCACATACCATTTTATTTTATTTTGGTATTGAAAATGGTTTTGATAAAATATTTACTATGTTAATACCTTCAAATGATATTCTGTGATTGGAAGATCGAAATTTTATTTTTCTGTTATGCTTATTTTATGTGCAATAGTTATGTTATGGTACATGGAAATTTGACGGGTGGTTATGTGATAAAAACTAAATGGTGGATATGTGATATACCAAATACTTGTGGTTCTATGATAATCCAAGTATGGGTGGTCATGTTATAACCTCTAATGCATTTGTTATGGAAGTCGGTCGTATGACTATTCCATTTGTATGAATGATTGGTGGAAGTAGACCATATGGTTATTCCATTTAAATATGATTATATACCAATTTACATTTTATATATTATATGTTTATTGTATGGATTTTATAGTAATATTTTTGTCAAAAAATAGTACGCAAAGAACTTTCATTTAGTGATGAGTATTTACTACTTCATAAAGGTTAAAGGTTTTACTTTTTGATAAAGTATTCACAGTTTACATGTTTTCACAAGGCTAACCGTTTCTCCTTATTTTTGTATCACTTACTGAGATTTTTATTCTCATCCTAAGTTTTTAATTGTTTTTCACATGATTTTAAAGTATAATAGAGTCATGGATGGGATCAAGGAAATATTATGATGTTTAAACAAGAAACAAAACCATGTTTTTTTAGTTGTTTTTGTTTTATGGAAAAAATTGATATCATGTAGAATTGTCTACTTTGTATTATTTGAGATTTTATGTAATAGTCATGTCTTAATTATCTATAGAGATAAAACTGAAACTATCCTCTATGTGATTGAAAGGAAAATTATTGACTTAACTCAAGATTAAATAATGTTTAATGTCGATGAATTATAGTTGTCATTAGAGGTCACATTTGATAAATTTAAGAGTTAGAATATTGTTAATAGAATATATATAAATGTTTTTTAATTTATGGCCAAATTGAAATAATAAATAATTTTCAGATTACCATGTTTCTTTGACTAAGATATGTTTTTTCAGAATGGTTCTCTATAGAGGAAATTGGGAAACTATGTTAGGAAAACATAGAGAGAAAAATAACATACCAAATAAACATATTTTAATGGACATAATCAGAACCAAATAGTTTTTTAAAGTGATGGATAAGTTTACTCGATCAATAAATGGTACTTATATCCATGAAAAAGGTCAACCAGACCAATTGTAGAGGAATATGTCAATAGTGGAGAATTTCAGGAGGAAATACCCCCATCATTCATAGGATCATATGACCTTCTACAAGCTGAAAGGGTTACTAATGATTAGGAAATGAGTTTTGATGTAATGAGATGTTTATAATTTCCAACGGTTAGTCTTGATATTTATTATTTTGAAGGTGAAGACGATCAGTGGTGATCAATGATTAAAAATATCAGAGTAAGTGAAGAGATTGATGCCTTGGAAAGAAATTAATTTAAGAATATCTTATTTGAGAAATATTTTCATAAGGCTGTCTAAAATAGGATTTAAATGAAATTATTGTAATTTATAAAAAAGGAGGAAGATTATATTGATTAATATGAACAACATTTCACTCGTTTGTCAAGGTACATCCCAAATTTTATCTGGAATATTGATAGTAAGACTAATTAGTTTTACATAGGATTAAAGATGAAATATTGAAGGGTGTTAGATTATTGTGAGTTAAAAATCTATGAGAAACCAATATGATATGATAAGAAGGTACAAATAGAATCTTTTGATGATCATGTTTCTGATGAGATAAAATAAAAGAAGCATTCTAGTTGGAAATGAATAGGAAATAATTTAGGAAAGAAGCTTGGAGTTCAGAAAAATAAATTTCCAACTTGTGAAAGTGTGGTGAAAATCATCCAAGAGAATTCCTCTAAAAGTATAATAAGTTATTCCAATGAGTAAATACTAGTAATATTACTCATATCATTAAGGAATATAATCAATAATTCAATGAAAGACTAGAGGTAAGATGTTTTAGTTTCTATGAGATATGAAATTATGCCAATGTGTGTGCAAATTTGATTACCTAGGGGGAAACCAATAAGATCAAAAGTATAAGGGAATATAAAAATCATTTTCTACTAATATGGTCGATGGTGGACCATAAAAGGAAGTGGTGATAGGTATGTTATTACTTTTTTCAAAACATTCAAATACTCTATTTGACTACGGATCTTCATATTCATTCATTACTAAGAGCTTTTCATATAAATTTGAAATATTACCTCATGAATGCGATATAAAATTTTTGGTAAAGGCTATAGGTGGAAGTATTAAATTGAACAAGATATATAATAGTCTTTCTATTATAATTAGTTGGATAGTATTTCCTACACATCATGTTTATCTTCCCATAGTGAAATTTGATATCATTTTGGGTATGGATTGGCTTTTAGTTTATCATGCTAAAATAGATTTTAAAGACAAGAATGTTTCATTCAATGATTTACAACATTTGATAACATACCTAGAAGCTTAAATATTAGTTAAATATGGAATTTAATTTTATCCATCTCATGTTTTTGAAAAGAATGAAAAAATTTTAATTAATGAAATTCTAGTAGTGAAAGAATTTATGGATGTTTTTTGGAAAAATTACTTTGTATTGTTCTGAATCGGGAGGTTGAATTTACTATTGATTTAGTTCTTGATTCTAATCCTATTTCTAAACCCTCTTATCGAATGACTCAACTAGAAATGGTGGAATTTTAAAACAGTTACATGAATTAATTGATAAAGTTTTCATTCGACATAGCACTTCATCATGGGGTGCTCTAGATTTATTTGTGAAAAAGAGAGATGGTTCTATAATACTATGTATTAATTTTAGATTCTTGAATAAAATCACTACTAAGAACAAGTATTATTTACCTCATATTGATGATATTCAAGATTATCTCCACTGAGCTCAGTATTTTTTTTGATGATTCATTTGTGGTTCTGGTACCATCAACTCATCTTGAAGGAGGATGAAATTTCAAGGGAAACCTTCTAATTGAGGTATGGGAATTATGAGTTTGTAGTTATGAACATTGGGTTGTCTAATATACCTATTTTATTTTTGAATCTCATGAATGGGGTCTTTCAATAGTTTGTAGATTAGTTTTTTCTTGTGTTTATAGATAATTATTTTTATTTTCTAAAAGTCAGGATGAAAATAAAATCAACTAAGGATTGTTTTGAAAACCATAAAAGTAAAGAAAATATATTTAATTTTTAGTAAGAGTGAATTTTTATTGAAAACAATTCCATTAGGTGGTCATATTGTCTCCAAATATGACATAACTATTGAACCTTCAAAAACAAAAGTCGTTGAAGATTCGCCACGACGTTCCAATATCATTGAAATTAGTAGTTTTCTAGTATTAGCGGGTTATTACCAAAGGATTTTTAAAACATTACTCAGTTATCTATCCTACTAACTAATTTAACATGTAAGGGAGTTAAGTTGATCTAGAAAAAATAATGTGATGATTTCTTTCAGGAACTTAAAAAATTATTGGTAAATTTTCTAGTTTTAGAACATCCTTCCATGAATGGGGATTTTGTTATCGACAATGACGTATCTTTAAAAGGATTTGGTTGTGACTTAATGAAGAATGATAAGGTAATTGATTATGCTTCATTTCGGTTGAAAAATCATGAGTTAAATTATCCAACCCATGATTTGGAATTAGCTAATGTTATTTTTTCATTAAATATTTAGAGGCATCATTTGTATGGATTATAGTGTGAAATTTATACAGATCAAATGTTTTTGAATTTTATGTTCACTCAGAAAGAATTTGATATGAGATAGAGAAGATTATTAGAATTAATCGAAGATTATGATTTTATGATTCATTACCATCCAGGAAATGAAAATAAAGTGGCTTCTTATTTTAGTTCAAAAATTAATTCTATATCAAATAGGTTACTTTTAGAATAAGATCCATTGGATAGTTATTTTTAGAATTTTTTCTTGGAAGTTGATGGTGCAAGAAATTCCTCTTTATTTTTAGGTGTTAGTTAAATCATCTCTATCAGATAGAACTAAGCAGGTACATAAGGAATACAATGAGTTTCTGAAAAAGGTATAATCAGTTCAAGAGCTTTTTTTTCTTGAATATTTCATTAGTAAAGATTCTGTTTTCAGATTTGGGAAGAGATTATTTGTACCTTATGATTAAAATTTGAGGTAATATTTTCTATGTGATGTTCATTGTTCTACATTCTCAGTTCGTCGAGAGAACAATAATATGTACAGATACCTTTGAGAGTATTAATGGTGGGATGTAATTAAAAGATATATCGCTGACATTACCCTGAGATATTAGATTTGTCAACTTTTTAAAATAGGGAGACAGTTACCAAAGGGGATGATTCACCCTTTTCCAGTGACAGAGTAAAAATGATAAAATATATCCATGGAAATCATTATGGGATTACTAAAGATATAATGAGGTAATAATTAAATCTAGGTTTTTGTTGATTGATTGACTAAATCTGCTCATTTAATTCCAATTGGGATACTCTATCTCAAGAAAAAAATTCTCAATTGAATATTAAATATATAGTCAAGTAAATTGGTGCTTCCCTCTCCATTATATCCAATTATGGTCCCAAGTTCACTTATAACTATTTGACGGACCGTATGAAGTCGTTAGGTCCTAAATTAAATTTCAATATACCTTTTCATCCTTAATTAGATGGGTAGTTAGAACTAACCAATCAAAACATAGAGGATATGATACCCGATTGTTCAATGAATTACTAGGGAAGTTGGGATCAATATCTTTCGTTAGTTGAATGTTCTTATATTAATATTTTTCATTACTGTAAATAGATGGAACTATTTGAGTCATTATATGGGAAGCAGTGTCATGCTATAACTTTTTTGGATGAATCAGGTGAAACAAATTTTATAGGACAAGAATTGGTACAAGATATGGCAGATAAAGTTCAGTTCTTTCAGAAGCACATAATGATAGCTTAGGGAATCCAGAAAAATTTATACATATAATTAGAGGAAGGATCTTTCTTTCTACGTAGGTGATCATTTCATTATCAATGTACCACCATAAAATAGTGTGACATGTTTTATTATGGAAGGAAAGATGAGTCTGCGGTTCATTAGACCCTATGAAATTATTGAGAAAGGTGGATCAGCTGCATACCAAGTGGATTTATCTCCATGTTTATCCCAGGTAAACAATTTTTTTCTTGTATAAATTTAAAACAAGTATATTCTAGATTCATCTAATAAATTTAGTCTAGAATTAGTTCAGTTGGAAGATAATATTTCTTATGAGGAACATCCAATACAGATTCATGTCTTTAGAGAGAAAGTGTTTCAGAATAAGGTGATTCATAAGGTAATGGATTTTTGGAAAACCCATTTTAATGAAGGGACAACATGGTAATCGGAAAATTATTCGAGGAATAAAACACCCCCACTGGTTTGATAAGAAAATATAATTGTGCGGACATAATATCCAAAAGGGGGGAAGGAAATAACATCCCATGTATTTATAGAATAATACATTTTCATATCTATTAATATTTATTAGTAAGGTGTTAATTTCAAATTAAAGGGAATTATTTGTCTTATAGCGTACTCGACACGTAGCAATGGTTTCCCCCTAAATCTTACATTGTACACATCACTGAGTTATACTGAAAAATAATACCATAATAATATTATTATTTTAAATGGTAGTTAACACCTAGCTGTTATAGTTGTGCGACTAAAAGGAACTAACTATAATATAATGACTCATATTTTTTCCATTTTTTTACATTTATCCAATAAATATTAGAGGCATAAAATTAAAATGAATCCAATTTAAATCATAAAATACTCTAATATTTTTAAAAGGTCATTTTACTTCATTTTGATGGTGAAATATTTTTAAAATCTAAATTTTTACACTTTTATATATTATATTTGAAAAAAAAACTTATTATTTGGAATATGGTCATAAAAATTTACTTTGGTTGAATGTTTCGTGGTTTGCTGATTAAATCCATATTTTAATGAATAGTTAAAAATATTACATTTTTTATTCAAAACTACATTTTTGTATAATTTATTTATATTGATAAATTATATTTTGAATAGGTTTTAAGGTATATTTAGATTAATTTTTTTATCATTTAACATAATTTTGGTCATTTTAAGTAATTTCACATTTAAATCGGGCGTAAACACATGTCTATGATACGATAGTTTTATTTATTAAAAACCTACTTTCTGGGTTTGACAATGAGAATTAATTTTAAATTAACTAATGAAACTTCTCTGTTTTGAATTTGGAAAAATAGATTACATATTTGGAATCAATGTGACCAAATTATGAAAATAGGTACCTTTTATTTTTGAACATTATGAATAGTAATTTTAGAAATTATATTTTTATTTACCACAGTTAAAGGGTAAATTTTTTAAATAAGGGTAAAAAAATATTATAATAATTTAAAACTACCATAACATGTGTCCTAATATTATTTGATGAGTCATGGGCGACTAAAAAAATCATTAGGATTAACAATTGAAATTTGGGAGCCACTTGGGTGTGATAATGACATGTTTTAATAATTAATTTAAAGCAAAGAGAAATATAACATAAACATGTATGTTTTTACAAAAAGAATATTAATATAGGGTTATATAACATATATATTTAACTATAAATAGTAATTATAAATCTAAAAATATTTTCTACACCATGGTATTTATTTAAAATTTATAGACGTAAAATAAAAAAAATTATTTATGACACAATGATGATGCAGAGATTACCTTATTAATGAAATATTCAAATAAATGATATTAAAAATATTAAAATAAATGTAACATGAACCTTTTTTTCCATACCTGAATTTTATGGATTATTATGACACATTTTATTTTAGTTAATGTATTTTTTTTGGAATGAATGAAGTTGTTCTTACTTTGAAAAAAATCCATTCCTTAATAGTGTCAAAATTGAAATAAATGTGTATTAAAAAAAATACTATTTTATTTTATGATATAATAGTCATAATAATATAATACTCGCATAAATGACTTATATAATGTTATAAATTTTATTAATTATCCACTTGAGGTTATCTTGTGTTTTTATTGTAACTATAATATCCATACAGTGTAAAAATAAAAGATGACACAATAAGAGTTAATTTATTTAACTGAGGGTTAAATACCAATGATAAGGTAACATTTGTGACCTAAAAATGACTAAAACGTATTGTCTAAGATGATTTTAACAATAATCATACTATCTTATAAATATATCACTTTTTAGATAAAATAATTCAGAAAAAAAATTTATAATAAAATAATATTTCACGGCTTTCCTAAAGTGCCACATCTCTCTAATAAAAGGCCACCACCTCTTCCCACTTAGTCACACCTCTCAAGCCCCTTAGGAAATCCAAATTCAGATCAAATAAGCTCCCAAAATTCTTAACATCCTTCTATATCCTTACCCTAGGAAGAAGGAAATTCATTAAATCCTGTTGGCTAAAATTTAACTGAGTTACCCAATTTAGATGTAGCATCTTCTCTCAAGATCCATTCATTTATTTTTTTCTTTATCCAACACCCTAACCTATTTTCCTTCATATATTTTATAATAAAATATTAATAATCATTATACTATGATGTTTTTTTTGATAATGGGTTGTCCTATACAAACACACACCCCCATATAGTGGATATAGAACATATTGTTTTTGTGTAAGATGAACTACTGCCTCACGAAATGATGATTGTTCCATTTCCTCCTACAACCTCTCATTGGGTCCATAATGATATAAATATATTTATATATGATATATATTATATTTATATTGTCTCTATTATACTATAATTTTTATTATATCATAACTTTATACATTCCATAATGTGTAAATACAATAATTTTATTGAAGGAATTGTGGACTACCGCCCCCTCAAGGTGATATGACTCGTTCATGCCATACATGGAATATATACAGAAATGAAACAATGAAATAATGTAACACATATAACCTAGATATTATAATATAATTATAATATACCTATGTATCATTAAGTTTTAATTCCTTTAATATGAAAAATAAATGGAAGTAGCATTCATGCATTCGTATGTCCTACCATCTCCATGAACGGTATAATTCATTTATTACCTCCAAATTTTAGGGATTATTAAAAATAGATATATATTTGATACATATGATATTTAAATCATTAATACTATTCTAGATCTAATAAAATTTTGACCACATGGACAATTTGTAATCATAAGAAGCACATTTTTGACTCATGTACCAAACATCGACAAAACGTCTGATATGAACAAAAATAATAATATTATTTTTATAACATTGTAACAAGTGATATAAAATTAATAAAAAAAATTGAAAAATGTTTTAAATGAATTATAAATTAACCTATGTTTATTATTTAGGAACATAAAGATCAAATGAGACAATTTAAACTTGAGGTAAGGGACTCCGTCTTAATATCATTTCACTAAGGCATATTTTGATAATATACACTACCTTATTTTATACAATCTATAATAACCCCCTTTTAATTTTCATTCAATGAGATTATTTTTTCTATGAATAATTTTACTAAATGAAAAAATGGAATGTTTTTAACATATTCTGTGACAACTGCTTCTCCACCGCTGTAACCATTATTTTATATATGGATTCCTTTAAGAGTTGTAATGTTTTTTTAATAGAAAATAAAATACCATATACCCTTTTCGTGTATTTTGGTATTTAAAAGGGGTTTTTATAAATTATTGATAATGTAAATACCTTGAAATGATCTCTTGTGATTACAATATGGAAAATTCATTTTTCATTTATGCTTGTTTTATGTGTTAAGATTATGATATGGAACATTGACATTTGATGGGTGGGTATGTGATAAACCAAAGATGGGTGATTATGTGATAAGCTAAATATGGGTGGTTCTATGATAAACCAATCATGGGTGGTTACCTTATAACCTCTACTGAATTGTGTATAGATGTCAGTCATATGACTTTCTATTTGTAAAAATTGTTTATGGAAGTCGACTATATTATTATTCCATTTATGTATGATTATTTCCCCTGTTACCTTTTTATGTTATATGTGATTTATATGGGTTTTATGGTAATATTTTGGTTAGAAAAATAGTAATAAGAGAGTTTATATTTATTTATGAGTATTCATTACTTAATAAAAGTGAAATTTTTTAAATTATGATAAAGTATTCATGGTTTACATATTTTTTCAAGGATAACAGTTTTTACATCATTGATTATCACTTACTGAGCTTGTTCTAATCATCTCAAGTCTTGAATTGGTTTTCATAGGATTTAAAATTAGAATAAATTCATGGTTGCGATTAATGAAAGTTTATGATGTTTATACATGAAATTAAACCATGTTCTTTTTAATATTTTTTATTTTATGAAAACAATGGATTGTATCTGGACATGTCTACCTTGTATTATTTCAGATGTTATGAAATAGTAATGGCCTATTAATCTAAATCTTTAAATTGTAAAATAACTTATATGTGATTCAATGTAAAATTATTTACTTAACCCAAGATTAATTAATGTTAAATATGAGGGCCTTATAAATATTACTTGATAATCCAACATAGTATAAGAAATGGAAATTCTATTGAGGGGCTCCTTTCCACTCTGGTTATGATTTGAAAATTACCAATCTCTTTGACAAACTAATCAATTTAACATTTTTTTATTATTATTTATTGTTATTTTTTTATTATATTTCTAGTTTAATGGAATTATTTTTCATATGTTTGAATCTTTCAATCCTTATCGATGGAAAGGATGATGCTGATTTATATGGAGATTTATTTATTGCTTTAATTTATTGATTTTTAAAATTATTATATAAATATATTCTCTTTGATAATATACTATTTACAGTTGATAATTCTTATCATAATTTTTATATTATTTATTATTTATTCTATAAGTTATTTATATTATTATCACATTTTCTTTCGAATGGTATTTTCATAAAAATAAATATCCGTATTTATGAATTTTTAAAAATAAAACCTATAATATATTCTTTTATAGAGAATTTATTTTATAAGCTATTGAATGTTGTCAATGTACATTAATATTATTATTTTTAGTCTCACCTTGAATTAACTTTTACATTAACTTCCATGTTTAAAAAATGACTCTTTTGAAAAAATACATGGTATTAACATTTTTAAATGATTTACTATTATGTAAGAGGTCAATTAAATTTACCAATGTGTAAGAAAAATCTGTGGGAGGTAATGAAACATATAATTTGAATAAATACATTTAGTTTAGAACAAAAATTCATTTTGTTTAAAATAGATGATCAAAATATTTATGATATTTATTTTTCAAACATAGAATATTACTTTTACATATTTAGTCTTCTATAATAATTTTAATTTTTTTTGAAAATAGTTTGTTTTTGGATAATGATTTAGTGATTATTTTGAATACCTATATTAGCTATTGATTATGATTATAATGGGATTATGATTTCCAAATTCAAATTGATTTTAATTTCAAAATATCTTGTTTATGAGATGTTTGGGAATATTTCAAGAAGTTTAAAAGATTATTATTTTGAGTATTAAATACAGATTATTATGGGGATGTATAATAAAATTTATTATTATTAATGAAATTATTCTATTGGATATATATTATTAATTATATCTATTATTAATTATCAAGTGTCATTTTTGGAGGAAATTATATACATTTTTGTATCATTTATTTAAATAAGATTTTAGATATTAGTAGAAGATGTGAGGAAAATAATATGTATTATATTCCCTGTTATATATACCAAAGTATTGTAATATTAAATCCTTATAGTTGATATTTCCTACGATTACTTTCTTAAGCTATATTTTTCAACATCTTAATAATGTTAAAGCTATATGATCATATGAAAATGAAATAAAAGATATTTATTCCCATGGTTTATTTTTTTTATTTCATTGTTCTATAAGTGTTTATGGTGTAATTTTATAGTAAGGTTTATCACATATTAGTTATACATTCATTAAAAGTTATGTGTCTAATTTCCAATTACTTATAAAAATAAAAAAAATCAATAATCAAAACAAGGACAAGATTAAACAAACAAACACACACACACACACACATATTTGTGATTATAATTAAATAATTTTACATTTTATAATTTCATTATACTCATCATATAACCACTAAATATTTACATAGATGCCACCAATAACATAATGATATTTTTGTTGAATAATTATTCATTCCAATTTATTTATCATGAAATATTCAAATGTAATTTTTACTCAAACTATTTTATACCCAGTTAAACTATATAATCACACCACTATAATATTTTAAAAAATAATTATATTTCTCAATTTAAAACTTCATTTTAATAAAAGAATACAAAAAACTGAAAAACATGTTATTGCTTCATAAAATCATTACATATAATTAATAATAATAAAATATTACAATATACAATCATGAAAAGAGAGAAAAAATTATGATTTCACAATATAAACTCTCAGTTTAAATATAAACATAAAACATAACGAATAAAATAATGACATAGGTTATTAAATTTTTTTATTGAATGTTTTTTCCTTTATATGCACTCCAAAATGCCAAATGTATTTTGATGATCCAATGAATAGGTTGTAAGAATTAATTATTGTGATACATCCAGATCTAGTTAATGATTACATCTTTTATTATGATTCCACTACAACTGGTCCTAGTTGGGTTCTTATATAGGCCAGATCATTGTTTTATATGGTTTTCACTGGTTAAGGGGGTCTTATTGGAATTAATTAACTCAAAGATTTTATCATACAATGATTGTGTATATGTTGAGAATTTATTTTCAATATTTTTGTGTGTGGAGAAGTACATTGTGTAGAAAAAAAGTTTAAAGTATATATATTCCCAAAAGGATAAACATTTGATGTAGTATAGATTGATATTTTTAGCAAACCATTAATATCAAGTTAGGTTATAGAAAATGTTTTTTTAGTTAGAATTTTTATCATGATTACTGAGAAAATAGAATACAACAAATGTCTTAATTTCATGAAGTTCTATAAAGGATGTTGAGTATTTCTATACTATGTTTTTGAAGATTGTAGAAGTGACATAGGTTGCACTTTGACTCTATGGATCAGGTCATGAGTAGAAATTGATGTTGGAAAAAATTTGAAATATATAAAATCATTGTAAGACTCCTATTGATAACAATATATGAAAAGTTTATATGAATGGTATTCATCAAGACATCAAAGGTTAAGTCATAAAGTAATCATATGTAATAATCAAACTTGTTGTGACTATAAACACCACTTCACAATGTTATTTTGAGTTGATAAAATAATTTTCATTTTAATGAAGTTCTGCACCATGATGTTAGTGACATTCCATGAATAAATCAATGTTTTTTTCAAGGAATATAGAAATTATACCACCTCAACATGAAAAAAGTCATTCTATGATAGTATTAGTTAAGATATCACTGTTTCTGGTTTTGAATTACTTGTGACATGGAAGATACAACCCACCACACAAGGTAAAGGTGACAAGATTCTAATCCAGTAGTGTAAATTCTATAGGGATATGAGTTTTTAAAGAATAATGATTTCATGATGTTAATACACAGGCTATTTCATGTAATATCCAAACACTAAGGGATGTTAGAGAGAAAAAAACCTATCACACCAAGAAGCATCATGCCATGATGCGATTTGTTTCCTAAAATAATAAATCTATAATGACTATGTGTTCGTCAATAGATGGTTTGGAAGTTATTTCAACAGCTTTAAACCACCAATTTTAAATTCAATGTAGCACATCTTTTGGAAATAACTCTAAAGGATAGATTTGAATCAGTATTTACAATATTTTTTTAAATTTTAAATTTTAATTCAAAATCTTTGACTGAATAAAAAATAATTTGGTTATATAAACATGAACAGGGAACACAAATATAAAGTGGAAGAAAACATGAATATCTAGTGTTATTGAGGATCATAAGTTGACAATTATTGAATACTTCCTATTATGATTTTATTTGTGTGTGTTTAAATTATATAAAATATTATTACTGAAATAAGAGTGAGTATTAAATATAATTAATGTTCTAAAATATTATTTTTAAATTATTAGGAATATCACATTGATTTTTTCTATTTGAAATATCATTTTAAATCCAGTATTATCAAATAGTGTGCCAATTATATCTTTATACATCATGAGAATAGTGAATTAAGGGAGGAAAAAGTCATGAACCTTTGATGAGTAGTGAGATGTTTTTGAACCTGAAATCACATACTAGTGAAGTTTTTATATTTTTTACAATAATGGATCATTGATAAGTTATGATTAATTGAAATCCATTTTTAATGAACAAAGAAAAAATTATGTTTCAATTTTTATAATTTATTTTTTATTTTGGTTGTTCCATAAAAAATAATTTTATGGTGACTTTTACAAATTGAAGAAAAAATATTTTATTTTCATAAATGGAAAAGAAATTTCATTACACCCTAATTAACCGCCAATCTTAGGGTGTTCAAAGAGACCTATAGGTTTAAAAATATATATCAGTTCTACTGGATGCCTTATGAATTATTTTAAAGGATGCATATAGCATATTGAAAATGTTGAACGTAAAGGTAGAACCCTGATTAAGTGGAAAAATTATCATATATGGATGAGCCAACAGAATACTGATTTATCCACTGCCATCACATTGAACCAAAGTTTGAATGGACCAAACTCAAAAATCTCTCCCAATGATTCTGCTAAGGCAATAAGAAAACAAGATTCACCTGTTTAGCCTGTTTCACCCCAGAACAGGGGCTGTTTATTGGAAGTTGAGGGTGATTCCGTGATCAAATACTCAACCCCAAATCCCATAAAATCATAAAACATTTCTTATTACAAAATGCTACAAACACCATGTCTGATCCTGGTATGAGTAAACAGGAACATAAGACTCCCCCGGCCTCCTCCTCAAATACTAGAAGATCAAATAGGAAAAAAGGCTTGAGTAGATCTAAGAAGAAAAAGGGTAACTCTTGATCAAAACATAGGTCTTAATGGATTTTGTTTTCTATAATTTTCAAGTAATAGCTAACGCTGACACACTATCTGTCCTAAAAAAGAATTTTGATGAAACACACACCAAATTTGTTTTCTATTGCAGAACCTACGATTAATTTCTCCTTGAATTTTCTACATCTATCTTCAATTGGTTATAATTTCCTTCATGCATACAAGCATGAAAATGCTATTGAATCCCTTTGGGTCTTTTTCCACATCTCTCTTAGAGATGATTCTGTTTACAATATTTACAATCAAATTCTTACTTGTCATTTTTCTTACAACAATTTACATTGCTTCTACCCCCTGGTTTATGCCAAGAATAGATATGAGGATCGTCGACCCCTCTCGCAAGACCTCCGACCTTAGTTGGCTCTATCCTAGAGAGCTGGTCAATTATTGGTGACTTTAATGCCAATCTCTCTTATAGTGAGAAGATTGGCCCTCCTCACTCTCCAATCTCTTCTTGAGAGTTTATAACCTCGGTTTAAATCTTTAATCTAATTGAAGTCAACCTCTCAGGGGATAAATTCACCTAGTAAAAGAGACACTACAAAAAAATAGTTTCCAGTAAACTTGATACAGACTTTGTTATCATGTCAGCCTCGGATGTCTAGGACACAATTTCAAGCATCACATTACCTAAACTGAACTCAGACCTCCACCCCATTATTGTTAGTCTCCTATCCAAAAAAGAAGAAGTCAGTATTCTCTTCAAATTAAATAATTATTGGTCTGAGAACTTCAAATGCTCTCAACTCATACAAAATGGATGGATATCTATGAATCAACACTCTGATGATTTTTCTTGTGTCACTAAGCTAAAAAACCTCAATCACTATCTTTAGGGTTAGTGTAAGGATAATCTTAACCAAATGGATGGCGAGATAGCCTCTCTTGAATCCGAACTCAAGGAAATACAAAACAGCTCAACTCATGATGATTTTGCCTCCGATACCCAGAATGAGTTGAACATATCCTTTAAACTCCACTCTCTTCTGATCCACAAGAACAACTTGCGTAAACAGACATTCAAAACCAAATGGATCTCTGATAGAGATAGGAACACTATATTTTATAATGATCTTCATAGAGTTAAGAAAACATTCCGCCATTTATCCATTCTTAAAGATAATGACACTCTTTTTGAATCTAATGAAGCTATATCCAAACACATGGTCTCCTACATTCACAAAAATTTCAATGGACCTAATATCAATAAAGATCTCATTACTGAGATCATTCAAAATATGATTAATGAACAGGATAACCTCTACCTTTTATGCACCCCACTAGACCAGGAAATAAATGATACTGCCTTCATCTTTGTCTCCGACAGTGCCCTCAGGCCTGATGGCTTAAATAATGGTTTCTTTAAACATCATTGGGAGGTAGTTCATATGGATGTTTGCAAACTGGTTTGACACTTCTTCACTAACAGTGTTCTTCCATATTACATTAATGCCCAATTCCTTACTATTATCCCTAAAGTGGATAATTCCTCTGAGCTACACCTTTTTTGTCCCATTGATCTCATCATCTCTCTCTAAAAAATAATTAATAAACTCATTGCCAATAGGATTTGTCCCCTATGTAACAAGATCATTTCGTGGAATCAATTTGGGTTCATAAAGGGTAGATCCATTCAAGATAGCATTTACACTGCCTCAGAATGCATTAACTCTTTATGTAAAAATTCTAGAGGAGGAATAACGCAGTCAAACTTGATATTAAAAAATCCTTTGACACCATTGATTGAAACTTTATTTTCAATGTCCTTATGGAATTTAGATTCAATGAAACCTTTACTGGAAAGATAAATTACCTCTTCAACGTGGTTTTTATTTCCATCCTCATTAATGGTTATCCTAGGGGATACTTAAAATGCTCAAAAGGAGTGCGGAATGGTGATACCCTTTCTACGATCCTCCTTTCAGTTGTAGAAGATTACCTCAGTAGGTATATTTCCTCTCTTGTTCACCAAAAAAAGTTCAAACCCATTCAGGATGCCAAAAATCATGTTGTCTTGACCCACCACCTATATGCTGATGACATCATTCTGTTCCTTAATGGGGGTAGGAAAAATATTTTTAATCTTAAAAAGGCCCTATCTCACTATGAAGAGGTCTTTAGATAATCAGTTATTTGGAATAAATCCTCTATCTATTTTGGAAAAAGCCTTCCCCCCTTTTAGAAAAGGTTTTATCATTGAAAGTATTGGCATCAAAGAGGTACACATCCCTTTTACCTATCTTGGAGTTCCTATCTTCTGGGGTAGGCCTAAACCTATGTACTTTAATACGGTCATGGAAAAAGTGACTAAACAATATACCTCCTAGAAAGTGAAATCCCTTTCCATGGATTGAAGGATCTGCCTCGTGAAATCCACTATTATCTCCAAAATGCTTTAGCCCCTGTTGATTTAAAAATGGTCAAATAGTATTACTAAAAAATTTATTGGCTACATTAAATATTTTGTTTGGACTGGTAGAATTCTTGAAAGAAATATTATTACTGTCCCTTGGTTGACATGTTGCAATCCCCTTGAAAAAGGTGGTCTTGGCATTAAAAATCGTAAATTTTTTAATGAGTATCATCAAGATAAGCTCACTTGGAGGTTGATCAACAATAAATATGACTCCATAACCTTCCATCGCAATAGGTTCCTGCAAAAACATAAAAAAGAACAATCTAGTTACCTCAACTCCTCCCTCTGGCCATCCATTCCTAATGTCTTTGCTGACATCATGCATAACTCAAGATAGATGGTTAGTTCAGATTCTCGTATAAACTTCTCTCTTGATAACTAGACTGGTAGTCCCCTCATCTCAATGATTTCTTCGGATTACTCTCCAGATAACACCAATCTGACCATAAAATAGTACAACCAATCTCCCTGATCACATTAAGAAAATTGTGGACAATTACCCCTTTATAAATGGGGATGATTTCCTTGTATGAGAGGCAGCTCACAACGGTATTTTGGACTCCAGAAACTTCCTCCATCATTGTCTCAATAATTATGACCCCATTCTATCATGTTTGAAGTTCTGGGAGAAACCTTAGACTAATCCTTTTTGGATTACACTTGTCCGGCACATTTCCCACAATCGCATTCCTACAGAGGTTTGCCTTCAGTCTTTTGGTGTTCAGCTATGCTCTAAATGTAAATTACAACACCAACACAGGGAGGAAACTAATCAACTTTTCTTATCTTGGGCCACAACCTCTGCTCTTTGTAATTATGTTACTGACATTTTTGACTACAGATGGTTATCTGACGACTGTATTTACTCCCAACTAAAACATTGCGTGGAACTTGTTTCCTCTCGGAAAATCAAGAACCATATCTTATCCGTGATTTATGAGCATATAAATGTGATTTGGTATGATAGAAACACAATTATTAAAAACAATCACTCATTTAATATTAATGCAGGTCGGATGAGGATCATTATTTCCATCCATTAAACAAACCACCTTCAAAAGGACACTATGACATCTCAGTTGGGGACTTTATGATTCTCCAATGCCTCAAGATTGATAGCCTTTATACCAAACCAAAGCTCTCTGTTGAGGTGTTTTGGCAAGAATTGACTCCAGGATGGATCAAGATCAATTTTGATGGAGCATCTAGTGGAAATCAGGGCCCTTTAGGATGTGGGGCCATTTTCAGAGATTACCTTGGTCTTTGTCACAGATGCTCCTTTGGAAGTTGTGGCACTGCCCTAGAAGCTGAAATGATGGAGGTGATTCAGGCCATTTATTTTGTTAAGCCAAAAGTATAGAACAACATCTGGATAGAGAGTGACTCCTCCACCATTTTGCACGCTATTTGTAATGGAGTGATTCACCTTGCATGTCCTCTCACTACCCTATGGATGAACTGCCTCAATTCCCTTCTTGAAATTAGATACATTGCCACCCATAATTTTCGTGAAGAAAAAATGGTTGCGGAAAGACTTGCCAATAGAGGAGTCAACCAATCCATGAATGGAGTTATTATCTTCTAGTTGATATTCTTCCCCATTTCATTTGAGAATGTAATAAGATACCTTCTTTTCGTTTCATGTAACCTTTATCTCTCTTTTCTTTCTTAATACATTTTTTTTGATTTCCTTTAAAAAAAGATATAAGAGAACTCTAAATAAGATCCATTGGATTGAATTGAAACTGATTTTAAGTAATATGTGGAAGAAAATATTATGGAATTATTGGAAACATTAATATCTAGGGTTGATGAAAACAATGGTCAATAAAAGGGAGGGGTTAATCCTTATAATGAATTAGATGGATATCATGGTGAGTAAGAAATAAAAATGAAAAAGAACTGAAACTTTTGAGGTTTATTGAATGAGTCGTTGTGTAATATTTATGCAATTGATGTAGATGTAGATTTTCATGGGAAAACAGAAGGTGAATGTCTAATGAACCATGTGAAATTTGAAGAATGTGTGAATTATATATTGAATATTGAAGAATAGTCTAAGATCATTCTTGATGATAACTTATCAATCCAACATAAAGTCATGAATATTGTTTTTCTTTAATAATATGTTATTTCCATGAGAATGAGAGTCGATTTGTAAATAAAAATATATAAAAAATTGAATCAATGTTTTGGGAAGTGTTCAAATGTTATATTGATAGAATGTGTAGAATTATGCATAAAAACATTAGAATAAATGATTATCACTTATATAGTCAATTATATGCTTTAAAATAGGATTGACTGAAATGATAAAAAATGAAAGGAAATATCTACGAATATAAAGTAAACATGAATTTAGTGTTAAAGGTAATTTTAATTGCAAATAAAGACCTATGAAAAATTAAATAAGTAATCTAAAGTCAGACATATATAAAGATAAGATAATTAACTGATTTTTCAACTCATGAAATATCAATTTTTTTACTACTAGGGCACACAATGTATTATTTTTAAGACTTAAAAAATTATCTTAGATTTGAAAATATTGAATGTCAATAAATACGAGTGGTTGTATATTATTTTCATAAGAATAAAAAATAAAACCATTATTACTATTTAAATTTTTCAGTTTTTAGATTGATATTAGTAAATTGTAGAATAATAAAAGGAAAATATTCTTATGGAAGATTATATTAGGTGATGTGAATAATAATTATATTGATAAATATTCAAAGATTATGATTTTTGAGTTCAAAATTTCAATAAGTAGGGAGTTGATATCTTTTATTGTAATGTATGTGGATTAATATAAAGGGTGGAAATTCATAACACAAGTGATGTCTGAAAATGATGTTTTAATGGAATTTATGATAGAAGAGTGAATGATTATTTTGACTCAGATTTTAGTTGGAACTATGGAGGGAATGAATAAGAATAGTGAGGGAATAGAATCTAATTTTTATATAATAATCATTAGGATTTTATAGAATATCAATTTGATCTAGTGTAATATTTTTTATGCTATATATTTGGAAAAACATTGCCAGAGTTGTCTAAAGAAAGAACATCTTCAAGATTTGATGAGATAATGAGTTATGTATATGGAAATATAAACCATAATTTTCTATTGAAAATATGGAAATCATGGATTTCATGGCATATTTGGATGTTAATTGTGTATTTTACATTGTGGATCTAAAATCAATATATGTTCTATATTTATATATTAGAATAAATTATATATGATGGAAAACCATGAAAAATTATTGTGTTTCATTAATCAAACTAGAAGCGAAGTATGTATCAGTCACTAATTATGTATATAACTTATAAGGGTGAAGGAACAATTATAAGATATCGATGATGCTATGAATCCATCAATGATGAATCACATGGACAAAAAAGATCCATTGAACTAATAAAGAATATTTTATATCAAAGTTTCATGAAGGATATAGAGATCATGTATCATTAAATATATGATAAATTTGATACAAATGTAGTGAAGCTATAATTTATTGGAACACAACAACATTTGGATAATATTTTCACATATCTATTGGTGGATCATATTTTTGAATGGAATAGTTTAAAACATGGAGTTTATTTTGACTCCTCAAAGTAAAGAATATTGAATTTAACCCTCTCTATATTGACCACAATGAGATTTTTTTATTGTTTATGAATGTATGTGTATATCTTTTTTGGGAAGTAAAACAATAAGAGGTGATACTATCTATGCTTTTTTGTATAAAAGTGGAAGTGATAAAAGGAAATAATGGTCTACCTAAATCCATTTAGTTATTTCCATTATTTCTTACAGTGATCTCTATGTCACATAGGCTTAGAGATTAATCCAATAAACTTTTCTATGTTCTATATGTACAGTGGATTAATGGGTTTTATGAGTATTTTGAACTAAAGGGAGAGAACCCTTTATATTTTATTATCAACGAGAGAGAAAATCATAAAGGAATATTAATTTTGATGATAAATAAGGTATAAAAAATTATAGTTAAAGGTGAACATTGAATAAAAACATCCCCAATTTAAGGGATAATTGGTTGAGAATAGATGAGATTTTTGTCGAGGAAAGAATGTATTTTATGAATTTTTTGAACGGAGGATCTCTATAATAATTATATAAGTTAAAAAGTTATATTGGGATTATAGGATAACATCGTGACTTATATTTAAATCCATGAGAAATTTAAAAATCCCTAAGATCATTATAGGAATCATCTTCATAATAATATTTAGTAGAATTATATTAATATTAAACACCTTTTCATAAAAGGTATCACCATGAATCACACCTATATAACAATTAAATGTGAACCCACTACAAACAACACTATGTGAATGGATTTTATGAAAATAACTAAAAATATATCTATTGAAGTAATGTGAGGCGATATCAGTGATGCGCAACGATGAAATCGAAGTGATATCCAAGAAAACTTGAAATGATGTAGCCATACTATATCATATAAGGTCATGATACTAAGGTATCTAAATATATTACAGGGATTCATGATTTGAATTACTAACATTATAGAAGGTATGCCACACCAATCCTAGTAAATACTATGTTCCATGATAGCCATCAATGTAAATACTATAAGGGTGTTAATTTTTCATTGTAAAATAATATTCATCATGATGAAATAGGCTTCAATTTACAATTTCTAACAATTGAGAAGTTGGATTAAAACTAACTCATCACACCAAGAAGCATGATGTTACATCATTAATTTTTTCGATAAAATTTTATCTAAAATGATTATATGGGAGTTTTTTGATGGATTAGAAGTTATTTCAACATTTAGTGACCTAAAATTTGCAATTCAATGGAAGAATATAATTTAGGAGTTGTTATAAAAGATGTATTTGAAGTATTAATTAATTTCGAGTCTTCAATTTTAATTTTAAATTCAATTTATTTTCTTGATATTTAAAACCATACACTTACATGAAAAATTATTTAGAGAAAACACACATAACATTATTTAAAATCTAAATATATATAGTAATAGAGGATTATATGATTATTATTATTGGATATTTTCATTTGGTTAATTTTCCGAGGATTAATTACCTTAAATAAAAGACATAAAATTAGAGCGATTAGGTTATATCATAGATGATATAACAGTTGATGATTTTAGGCTTATAAATATAACAACTACTAATGGTGTCGAAACTTCATTTAAAATATTCCAATTACAACATCTGTATTGATCCTCTCTCTATGCCTTATGAAAGTAGTGTGTAGACTAAATGAAAAGGTCATGCACCTTGAATGAAGAGTGATCCCTTCAGAATGTTATAATCACATACTAGGGAAGTATTGATATTTTTTCATATCAACAAAAAATTAATATATTCTCTATTGGTGAAGCCCATATTGGGGGGACCCAGATGAATCCTGTCTTTATGATATTTTTTATTTTTTATTCTCGTTACTCCCATAAAAATAGGTTCATGATGTTATTTCTAATATGATTAAAAGAACTAATTTGGTTTAATGGTAGAGAACATGTATTACACCATAAGTCATCCCATCTATTTGAATATTTAGAGATACCTATTTGTAATATTTGTTATCATACACCACCAAGAATGTGAATCTGAAAACTGAAGATTTGAATAAAAAATTACAAGGGGATGTTGTTTATGTTTTTTTCGAAAAATGGGAGCACAAGAGAGTGATTTCAAAATTGATATTTTATTCCACTAAAAAAGGTGAGTGGATGGTTTTATCATACATTTATTTACATAAAAAATACCTACAAATGAACAGGAGGTTTAGATTTGGGACACTGATTCTGTGGGTATGAATTATTCACTATATAGATGGGGTACCTTTTATGGGTAATTGAAAGCATTTTATTTGAGCACATATATTAAAAAGATAACATATTTCTCTTTATCTATGTGAAAGTAAATACTAAATAATTCTCACCATTCTAATTAAGATGTTAGTCATGAAAAAAATTCCAATGGTTCTGAAATGTTATTTCATGTGGATGGGTATATAGAGATATGAGATATGATATATTTAAAAATTCATTTCCTATAAATTGGTAATGATAGTGAATATAATGTTGATAGGAACATCGTAACGATCAGTAATGCCACTTTGGATGTGGGATGAAATTTTGATTGATCTTTTAATAACTTTACCATAAAATATCATGAACCATGAAACTATTTGGGAGGTCATGGAAACACAAACAACACCACCACATTTCAATCTAATTTAGTTGTCGAATATGGTGGATGAATTTGAAAATATTTATGTTTAATTTTTTTTAAAACTATTTGGTGACTCGTTAATGATATAAAACTACATGGTGTCCATTGAATGATTTATCCAGACATTGAACCTAGTTTCAGTTATTTATTTTATGAATCATTATAGAAAGAGTTGATTTTTTAGCAGATATTCAGAACCTAATTTGTATCCCTGAAACATGAAAGTTCATTGAGGACTATGTAATATCCCACCCATTCTCATTGGATTATGTCGATGTGGGGGTGATACACGACCTTAGGATATGTCCCAAAGCAACCAAAGGATGGAAATAAATATCGAGGGATTCAAGAAAAAGTGGGGGGTGATTTTTCATTTGAGACAAAATAACCAACCAAACACACCATTAATAAATAGTTGTTTATGATATATGTCAACAATTTATTAAATTAAAATGATACCAATATATCACCATAAAACAAACATAATATAACCATAATTAGAGAACAAAAATTGAAGACTAAATGAAAAAACTGAAGACTTCAAGCCATAGCTTTACATCTCCACACCAATCTCGAATCTCCACCACCACAAAACAACCCAAGAATCACAAGGTGCCACAAAAATAAGGAGATAATTTACCTTTACCTAGGTCTAGGAATACAACTTATGAAAAAGAACCAATGTGCCAATGTTGGGGATGAGTAAAAATACTCAGAAGTTTTTCCCCCAAATTAATTAAAATAGTTAAATAATTAACGACAATCCAAACCCATCCTTACCCAAATAAATTCACCCAAATGAAGAAAATTACATGGAAGTCAACTGAACATGTCATTAATCATACCATATTGGCCAAAAAACGTATTTCTAGGTGTCTTCATGCCTTTCATAACCATACTCACACTTTCCCACACATGAGCTCAGTGTTACCATTGATGGTGGAACTTTTTGTCTAACCCCATCCACTTTTTATAGTGGTACTTCATACCCACATTCAAATCCTTGATGGTGTTCCATCATGACCACTATTAATCCCATCTAGCCCATGCTTATACCACATAAGAAAATAATAATAAAAATTAATATTTAACAAAACCATATCAACAGATAATTTCTTAAACCAAATTTTCAAATTATTCCCAAAAACATTTCAACATAACATTACAAATCACTTAAATAAATAAACTATTAATTAAAAACACCCTATTTCCATCATTCATGCCAAACCATATTTCAAGAAAACAAAATTTTAATTGAAACCTAATTTTCACAAACCATTTTCCATAATTCAACCAAGCCACTGTTTTAAAAATAACTATTTTAAAAATCCATCATCAAATCACATTTCACAACAATAACAAATTTCATCCAAAATCATTAAATCCTCACAAAATGGGTTTCCACCAAGCTTTGCGCATCAAAATTAAAATCAATTCAAAGAAAAAAACTTAATTTGAAACTAATACTTATGGTTCTATCAAAATGGAGTCGAGATAGAATACACCTAACTTATGGTTCTATGAAATCAAATCACCACACAACCAAACACCAAAATGACTGAAACATCCATGAAAACGCCTTAGATCTATTTTTATAAAATAAAAACGAAAAACTCTCATCATTTAATAAAAATTCCTATGTATAAAAGCGATGGATATAGATATAGATAACTATGATAGATAGAGATGGATCAATGTATAAACACAAAACAACAAGGAGATGTGACTTATTATAGGATAATCACCTTCAAACCACTAAGAAAACCCATAATTGTTTTTCCAAAATGAGTGGAAAAGCTGTGATAACCCCTAATAAATGAAAATATTGACTGGGGTTTTAATGGAAGAGGAAATGAGTCATTTAGGGTAAATCTAGAGTGACCCAATTTTTTAAAACCCCATTTTTAATGCTGCACATGGATAGCTCCCACAGTTAGAAAAATCGTGTGCTAACCGTGAAAATGATACTATCCCAAAGGTTTCCCCTCATAGTTGGACTAAAAGGTCCTCAAAAACCTACATTGACCATGAAAAGTCCCACTGCATTTAGTTTCAAAGTTTCTAGGATCTTTTGTATGGTTTTCACTAACCATGCTCTAATTGTGGACACTTAGAAAAGCCCCAAAACCATTCCCAAAACCATCCAAACTCTCCCAAACACTAACTGAACAATTTATAAATATAAAATTCCATAAAAAAATTACATACCACAAATTTAGTGTATTATATTTTCTTAAACATTGTTCTTTATATCCTCAGAATGTAGAGAACCATCGCATTGTTGAAAGAGCTTAGGCCATTGCTTGGACATATCTTTCCCCCGCTCCCAAGTATCCTCTTGAATCTGACCTTGTTTCCACAAAACCAAAATAAGACCAATGATTCCACAATTTGTAATGGTGTGTTCACAAATTAAGCATCCATCTCTAGATCAACATGATCGCAGAGAATCTCATGGTCCAGATCTAGCTGATACTTTCTCAATTATAAAACATGAAATACATTTTCACCACACTGAATTAATGTGTCCAAGACAACTGATATTCAACCTCTCCAACCAAATATAGTATCTCAAAAGGGTCAATATACCTCAACGATAACTGTTCTTAGTTTCCAAATTGATGATGTCCTAAATTTTGAGAAATTCTCAAGAACACATGATTACCCACCTCGAACGACAATGGTTGTCGATGATAGTCCGCATATGATTTTTAAAAAATATAAGTCGTCTACATTATATTGCTAATATGTTTAATATTCTCAACCATATCATCGAAAATTCATATCCCAACCATCAAAGTCTCACATGTATCCATCCAACATAGAGGATAATGGAACAACACCTATACAATGCTTTAAACAGACATAATTATGGAAGCATGATAACCGTTATTGTAGGAGTAGTCCACCAATGGAAAGTGATCCTCCAGAGAGACTCCAAAATCCCTCTCACAAGACAACAAAATATCTTCTAAATTTTGAATCATTATCTCATATTTCTCATTCGTACGAGGATGATATGTCATGGTCATCATCAATGGAGTCCCAAGGGGTTGTTTCAAGGATTTCCAAAAACGAGACAAAAAGCTCAGATCTCTATATGATTTAATAGAAACCGGTACACCATTCCTCTTTACCACCTTATTGATATATATTTATGATATATCTTCCACGGTATGATATTATTGAATAGGGATGAAATGGTCTGAATTTGGGATCTGATCCCCAATCCCCCAGATAGCATCATGTTTCCTGACCATTCATGGGAGAACTATAATAAAATCCATCTCTATCTACCCCCATTTCAAAACTGGGATACATAGGCAATGAAACATACCTATTGGATATTTATGCTCTACCTTGACTTGTTTACAAGTCCCATATCTCAATATAGACTCACCCACATTCATTTTTATACTAGCCCACTAAAACCATGAATTTATTTCTTTAAACATTTTACAAATTCTAGGATGGAAAACCCATTTTTAATGATGATAAGAAATGATAATTTTTTTATAAAAAAGACAGGTACAACCACATACGTTTATATTCATATAAATGAATTCACATCTAGTGTCCATCCCTCAATGGTCTCCCCACCATTGAGTTTTGACATCATATATAGACACTCTGAATCAGATATATATTCCTCAATAACTAGTACAACCAATTCAGTAGCCAATGATACTAGAAAGAAAATAGAAACATCACCCAAGTCTCCATATTCCAACATCATGTTAGCTATAAACGATATCAAATACCACTGATCCGATGCCTTTTTCACCACTTGATAATATGAATATAAACTTATTGCATTCACCACCAAATTTCCCATACCTAGTGTTCACATAAAGTTCAATTCAAAAATCTAGAGATACTCCATCCATCTCGATTAACTCAAATTTAAATCTGACTTTGAGAAAGTATTCTTTATGCTCTTATAATTGGAAAATAGAATGAATTTTTCTCTAAATAGATAATGACTCTATGCTTTCAAATCATGAACCCATGCCCCAACTCCAAATTAGGTGTTGGGTAGTTATTCCCTTGAAACCTCAACTTCCATGACCCAAACACAACCACATGATTTCGTATCTTGAGAACACAACCCAAACTTGATCATTATGAACTACAATACACCACATACCCTTTCATTTTTTTTAGAAAAAAAATTATTGGTGTTGATATAAGATTATCATTATGCTCTTTAAAAGATTTATATCCTTGATCATTACATTGAAATGGAGCACTATTTTTTTCAAAGTTTTCATCAGCAAAGATAATCATGAGATGTCATGAAAAAAGCCTTGATAATACCCATCCAGACCAAGGAAACTATATATATCAAACAAATTATTTGGTTGTTTCCACAAGTTAACAACCTCTATCTTATCTAGATCCACTAAAATTTCTTTCTTAGTAACAACATGTCCTAGAATACACAACCCCTATTTTGAAAAGGCACACATAGACAATTTGGAATACAACTGATGGTCTCTCAAGATCCCCAACACTGTCACCAGGTGTAGCTCATACTCAACCCTTATCCAAGAATACACCGATATATCATAAAAAAAATACCCCTGAAAGAATCCATACATCTCTAAAAATATCTTATTCATCAATTAAAAAAATAATTCAAGTGAATTATTTATACCAGAGGACATAACCACTTATTCATAATGGATATATCTACTCCAGAACACTAATTTTTGAATATCTTCTTTCTGCCCCCGCAATATATGATATCCTGATCACAATAAAATATTGGAGAACCACTTAGATCCCTTCAAATGATCTAAAATATCATCAATTTATAGTAGTGGATATTTATTCCTTATTGTAAGATAGTAATGTTTATAATAATAAACACACAGTCGAAGAGTTTCATCATATTTTTTAAGAAAAAAACACAATGTTTCCCACAAAGAGATGATTGGTGGGATGAATCCTTTGTTTTCAAGAACATCTAACTGCACTTTCAATTCCCAAAATTTTTCTACTTCCATCTGGTAAGATGGAAGTGATATAGGACTGGTCCCCAGTAGGAAATCAATCATAAATTCCACTTATGTCATGGGTGGAAAACTAGATAATTTCTTAGGAAAGACATCCACAAGCTGGTCATCCAATTCCAAAAAACTACTCACAACCTCTTCCATTGATTCAAAATACAATTATAATAATTGATACGATGACATATGAACTGCAGGAACTAACAAGACGGTTTCAACCATCTTCAAAATTTTATTTTTTCTAAAGAGATGATCGATTCCATAACTCATTTTCAAACTAACTGTTCATGAAAAATATTTGATATGAAGCTTAAACATAATCAACCAATCCATACCCATGATTATATCATAAATAGCCATCTCAAGCACTGTGAAGTCTCATGTCATCTAAGACTCATCCAAAACTATACACCATGATCTACACAAGAAGGCTCGATACACTCTTTGTCCAAGAATATTTTGAAGTTTTAAAACATAAGGAATCATTTACACACTAAAACACATAAAATAAACAACACAGGAAGAAATGAAAAAATTGAGAAGAACATGTTTCAAACAACACATTCATAAAGGTATAATTCAAAATAATCATACCTCACACCATGGACGGTCATGGCTGATCATCCACCACAACCTTCTCAGCTTCAAATAGTTGCTTGCCTATGACAGTCTTCCCTTTATTATCCTATTAAAACTTCCCTTTTTGAGGAGTTTGAATAACCCGTGAAGTCATTGATTATTTTTTATTTGTTTTGAATCTTAAATATTATTATTGAAGAGCTGGTCCTAATTTCAAAAGGCTTCTAAAATATTATTATACATTGTTTACTAAAATGATTTTAAGAGTATAAAAATAAGATCAATGAATAATGATTGCATGAGGATTTAGAGAATGGGTGAAGAGTATTTCTGTTTTTTGGTTGGCTATGAAATAATTTTGAAAATATTTATTAATGGAATTTATAAAAAACAATATAGCCACTACTTTCCATCTAACTAAGGCAAGCAACACACACCACAAGGTGGGTGGTAGAGATTAACCCTCATACCTCCAAGCACATAGGGAGGCACCTAGTGTTAGAAAGAGCATGCCCAAAAGGATTCATGGGAGAAGAGGTGGATCAACCACTATGTGGGGAGGCATGGTGGTAGAATTGGGTGTGGAGAATGCTGGAAAAACACCAGTATGTGGTAGTAACTAGAAGAATAGAGAAGAATTTATTGAGTCAATTGTTGCATATCGAGTATTGTTAGGGAGCCAACAAATGCATACCCTTTCAATGTGGGATCTCTTTTTACAATACCGGATGAATCAAAAAGATTCTATATATTTGATTAAAATGTCACAGCCATTCGACTGACTCATTGAGATTACAAATATTCGAACTTGTTGATTGATAAGCTGGGATGTCTGATCTTTAAGTGGTATCTTCTTATTCCCTGAGCGAATACGAGAACACCTGAACATCGAGCCTCTTCTATGAAATTTCGATAGAGATCAAACCATGGATTTTGATCTTCATTTGAGGATCCTAATGATTCGAATGATCTGGAAATAATATGCTAATATGTTTTCATGATTTAAATGATGAACAAACTGAGACATCATCATTGTGGAAAATATTTATAATATGAAAATGATGTTTATTATTTTCTGTAATAAATAGGGAAGGAGTGAATGCGATGATGAGGAGAGAGTTCTATGTGATTCTAGAATATTCAAAGTAATTTCATGACACCTATAAATACCTAAGGATGGGTTCAATTTTTTTTGGTTATCTCTCTTCTAGAAGAATTTGTGTGTGCTAGAGAGGGACATAGTGAACCAAAAAATGAGTGTTTGTGAGAATTACAGTATTATACTATCTTTTTTTCCATGAACGAGATATAATTTCATTGATTCCTAGACCTGTGAATTTCATACTCAATGTGATATATGAGAAAAAATTATTTCATGAAGTCATTCGCAAATCCCTGTATACTTAAGTTCTTCCACCAGATTTGCATGAATATATTTGTGAAATCAAGTACCATAACTCTTTAAGAAGTCCTTGCACACTATCATTTGAGTTTTCACATAAGAATATTGTACATCCAATTATACACTCAAGGTGTGTGAAAGGTGTGTTTTCATATTAGTTGTGTGATGAAACTTGATAATTGAGTGTGTACTATAAGTTTTATTTGAATATAAAGATTATATTGTGATCATGTGGTATAAAGAATAGTTTGTACATGTGATACAAAGTACAGAGTGTGCATGTGACATTAAATCAACAAGGTGAATTTACAAGAAGATAAAGGTCATACAAACATTTATTTTTTGAGTATTATTTTTCATTAGTATTTCTAGAATAATTAGAAGTGTGAATCAATTGTTATATACACTGGCATGTTGTAGTTTATTTATACTAAGCTGTAGCATCTCTAGAATCAGTGAGATAGCGAAGTATCATTTTATTAAAATTTTATAAAGAGAAAAGTTATTTTTGTATTACAAGGGATGATTGAAATCTCTCTCAAAGTGGTTGTTCTTTAGTTTGTAAAATTGGTGTGAATCGGTATAATATTTTTTCCGAAGACAATGCATCAATATTTCTTTGATACATACCCTTATGAGTTTTAGGGAGATACTTGACCATCCCACTTGAGATTTGTAATTTATTGTTATTCGATAATCTATGTCTAATGTCAACTTGACCAAAACAAGGGTGTATTCACCATACTTGGGGGAGAACCCTGTAAAAATATTTTGTGTTTTTGGGATTAGACTATAATAAAAAATCAGAGGATTATTTGCAATTAATGAAAATTTAATCCTATTTTACCAATGATTCAACCCCCACATCTTAGTCTTATATCAATTTATTGGAATCTTCAATTGGTATCAAAGGGGGATACCTAATAAGGATCTTTTAATGTAGTGATAAATAATTTTAATTCAGTCAGTAGTAGGTGTGTTCCAATTTTTGATGGAATGAACTTTTATGTCCGGAAGAACCGAATGCTTCCTCCCTTACCACTATAAGGATTAGAATTTTATCATGCAATGATCTATTATTTTCATCCTTTATAAAAATAAGCTCCCATGACATTTGTAGAAAAAAAGATATATAGTGGTTGATGGAAATGGTAGAAATGAAATTTTATCACCCTTATATGATAATATATTTACTTATATGATAGGAAATAAAATATCCAAGGAGATGTTGGATAAACTTCAACACATGTATAAAGGGAATGCCATGATCAGTGAAGAAATGTTGAAAAATTGGTGGGATAAATGTGAAGAAATTATAATAACAAAAGATGAGACTGTGGATGATTATTTTACCAGAGCTAATGAAGTTGTTAGACATATCAGTGGGTTTTGAGAAAATATAGGGGATTCAATTGTTCTTAAGAAGTTAATGAGAAACTTTACAAATATATTTGACTTGAAGATTTTAGATTTGGAAGAAAAATAAGATATGTATCTTAATGAGTTGAACAATACATTACAAAACTATGAGATGATGATGTATCCAGATTTCAGAAAAAAAGATAACGAAGAAATGACATTAAATGCCATGAGTAGACTAAAGATTAAATAAGAATAAAATGTTGAATATTGTGAATCTGAATATGAATAAGTGAAGAATTATGACTGTAAGAAAATCATTCCAATTATATCAGGATACATCAAAAAGGGTAGGGTAAGTAAAAAAGGTAAGCTTCTGTGGAAATTATTCAATTTTGGAAGAATAAGATATTTTATAATCAATTTTCCAAAGAAAAAATTGCTGAATATGTGAGTGATGATCAAGATAAAATATCTCAGAAAAATAAATGCTAAAAATGTACAAAAGATTAAAAAAAAAACAGATGCTAACAAGAAATATTTTCAACGGAAAATAAGAAAATTATTGAGTAAATAAGATGATGAATATTCTTAATCTAGTAACCTTTCAAAAGAATAGGTTCCATATAAATTTAGAAATATTATTACTCCAATTGGGAAATCTGATGAAAATTCAAGTGGTGATGAATAAGATGGTGATGTGTCCAAAATAATACACATGTTCAAATCAGAACTTGAAAATTGATTTTAAAAAATACAGAACACAAGAATGAAATCATATTGTTGAATAAATACATTAAAAGAGAATAATATTTTATTAGTGATATCAATAATATAAAATTGAAAGTTGCAGGTCAACAAAATTATTGAATGATATTTTTGATAAACTAACTTCATATGATAAATAATTGGATAATATTCTGATGGACTATCTTAAAGCTGAAAATTCTCTGAATAAGATGGGCATGTATTTTAACAAATACATATAAGTTAAAGATGAAACACATACTGGAAATTGGGAATATTTTTTTCAAAGAAATAGGTTACATCTTCTTTTTCTAAAATTCAATGAAAATATATTATTTCTAATAATTTAGGTTTTATTAAAAACAATTGGAAAATCTAGTCTACCAAAATCAATCATAAAAATTTATTTTCAATAAATAAAGATGTTAAAACCTATGAGGGAGTTATCACATCAAGAGAAAAGAAATATCATTATGTAACAACAGATCAACAATAGTATCATGCACATAATTTTCAACAATATAGATGATACAGATTTAGTGGATATTTCTGGTGGTATGGAGATTTAGGGAACTAAGAATATTCTTATTAGTAAAACATGTCATATTCTTGGAGCATGTATGAGTCTTGTGGATGCATATTTGAAAAGATAAAAAATCAGATTAGTTAAGAAAATGGAAATTAATAATAGTACAAAAATCCACCTGTTCAAAACTACTTTGACTCTTTAGAAGAAATTTATGGATGATGTGATCAATAGGGTCATTATTTTAATAAACAGATGACTTTTTCCCATTAAGAATACCAATAATGAATAGGGTAATCAAATTTTGGAATCCAAAATAGAAGAAAAATCTGTTGTTGTCAATGTTTCTTTGAAGTCTAGAAAAAGAAAAAATCCTCGGATCCTAGACAGTGGTTACTCATATCACATTAAAGGTGATACAAAAATCTTAAAGAAAATTAATGAACACAATAGAGGAGCTATTAAATGGTAAATTAATGTTTGCTGAATATCAAAGGTCCTGGTATTATTAATATTAAATCCCACAAACAATAATCCAAATATGCTACTTTTCTTGAAGGGCTTAAACACAATCTGTTGAGTGTGATCCAACATTGTGATGACGGTAACCATGTTATTTCCAAAAAGGTTTATTGCATGATTAAAAATTAAAAGGAGAGAGAGATATCATCAAAGGTGAATGAACTAGTGGTAATCTATTCCAAATTGGTGATGCTAAAAATTATTATTGCATGAGTATGATGGAAGAAAACAATCTATGGAACAAAAGACTTGGAAAAACATTCAATAGAATTTGAGTAAGATTTCAAGGAATAATGTGGCAAGGGATCTTCCCCATTTAAAAATAGTAAGAGAAAAAGTATTTGAAACCTTTTAAAAGGGTAATCTTAATAAATCTGTTCATAGAAGAGTGAAGATTCAGTCTATTAGGCCACTTGAGCTTGTTCATTCTAATCTTTGTGGACCTATGATACATAGTTATACCGTTGGTGAAATATATTTTATAAAATTTATTGGTGATTTCAAATAAATGATGAATGTTATGTTTATTAATAACAAGTTATAAGCAATTTAAATCTTCAATTTTTACAGAAGACAAGTAGGGAAAAAGTTTGGAATATATATTAAAAACTGAGAACATATAGTGGGGGGGGGGAGTTCACTAGTAATGATTTTTAATCATATATTGAAAATAAGTGAATTAAACACCAACACATTATTCCTTATACTCCATAAAAATGGAGTCATAGAGAGAAAGAATAGAAGTCTGGTTGAAATGAGATAACCAAGGCTAATAGAATATAAACTTTCAAACTTTTACTAGAGAGAAGAGGAGCGTATAGATGTTCATATAAAAAACAAATTTTTTCTAAGACCAGATTCCAACATGACTCCATATGAGATGTGGTACAATAAGAATCTAACTATGAAATATTTTAATGTATTTGTTAGACCATGTTTCATAAAAATCAATTATTCAAATCTGTGAAAATTTGAGGAGAAAGATGAAGAAGGGATCTTCATGGGATATCATTCAAATAGAAGAGGATATAGATGTTGGAATAATTTTTTTTAAAAGTTGGTAGAATTTTTTAATATAAATATTATTTAATATAAATCCAAATCTATGTCAATAAAGTTATTTTATTTTGAAATCATTAATATTTAAAAAACCTAGATTTCGGAAGGAGAAAATGAATAGAATGTTGTACATGAACCAGAGATAGTAGATGTTTGACTCAAATAAAATTAGTGATGAGGATGATGTTGAGAGAATTGAAAAACAGGCATTAAAAATTAAAAAAACATACTGATTTAGAAAATATTAATTAAAATTATAAATCACTATTACATACTAGAAGAAGATAGAGAACAAAAAATCAAACAACTCTCATTTCTCAAATGGAACCAAATTCAGTTGGAGAAGCTATTAAACCTAATGAATGGATTAATTCTAGGAATGTATAGATAAATTAGATTGAGAAAGATAGAACCTGGGATCTTTTTCTTATACCTCATGGAAATAATGTAACAGGAAAAAATGGTGTTTTAGAAATAAACTCAATGAGAAAGGTGACGTCTCAAAAAATAATACGAAACTAGTCTATAAGGGATAGTCACATGTTGAAGGTGTATATTTGAAGGAAAAATTTTAACCCACAGAAATAATTGTGGCTATTAGAGTGCTTCTGGAAGTTTCATCTCAAATGCACTATAAAGATTATCAGATGGATTTGAAGTGTACATTCATGAATGGAGATCTTGAAGAAGTGGGTTTCCTTGAGAAACCTGAACGAATTATACTTGATACTAATAGAACTAATGTTTAAGACATGGAATATTCTTGTGAATAATTTTCTAATCTAATGAAGATGTAGTTTGAAATGTCAATGTTTGGATAGATGAATTTCTTTCTAGGACTACAAGTTATATAATATAAAGTCTATATAGTTATTGAATAATAAAAATATTCCATGGTTTTAATAAAGAAATTTGGCGTGGAAGAGTCGAAGGATGTTTCCAAGCCTATTACAATTGGTGTAAAAATTAGAAAATATGAACTCGGATAGAGTGTAAATCAGAAGGATTTCATAAAATTATTTAGTATCATGATATAGCTTATGATATCAAGACTAGATATTATATATACAGTAACATTGTGTGTTAGATATCAAAGAATTCCAAAATAATCACATATGATCATTGCTAAAAGAATTATCACGTATATGAAAGGAATAAAAAATTATAGTTTGATGTATAAAAGAAGTAGAGATTTGAACATACTCGAATTTATTGACGCTGATTGGGAAAGAGATTTCAATTATCCAAAATAACCAAAAGGAGGAACTTTCATTCTAGTAAAAAGTTATGTAATTTGGAATAGTAAAAAATAGAATTTTTTGACATCAATTATAGATGAAGATGAGTATGTTTCTACTAAAAATTCTTGTACTCAAATTTTATGGATTAAATTATGGTTTGAAGATTTAAAGGTGAATGTTCAAAGCCTATTGAAAATTTCCTATGATAGTATGATTGAAATTAATCACTCAAAAAAACTAGTGCAACACACTAGATCAAAAAATTTTGTTTTTAAATACCATTTTATCAAAGACATTAATGCTAATGGAGGTGTTAACTTAGATTACATTTCTACAAAATATTAGATATCTAATATGTTTACTAATACTATGGTGAGATATAGGTTTACGAATCTAAGGCTGAAACTCCATGTTCAACTATCCCCTCTCACTTAATAAATTTTAGGGGAACCCTCAACTTTTCACTGGATTCTAATTTCATAGGGAGAACAATATGTAATTATCTTCTTAACTTTTATGAATCTGGAGGGGATGTTTTTGAAAAAAGGGGGAGTGAGTGAAAGTTTGTGGGGGAGATCATTTGAATATTTTATATCTTCAAAATCTATAGATAAAAGATATTTTTTGGAAAAAAATACAAAGGGGGATATTGAAGATTGTGTAAGGTCATTGATGATTTATTATTTTTTGTAACCTTAAATATGATGATTTCATATCTGGTCCTATATTCAAAATAATTTTTCAAGATTAATGCACAATTTATACAACATTTATTTGAAGAGTATAAATATAAGATCCGTGAAAAATGATTGCATGAAGATTTAGAAAATGGGTGAAGAATAATTGATTTTCTTTGGTTGGCTATGGAATAATTTGGAAAACATTTTTAAAGTAATTTAGACAAAAAAATATAGACACATCTGGCCACATTTCCATGGGAAGTAGCACACAACACATGGTGGATGACCGAGCATAACCCTCATCTAGTCAAGCACATATGTAGGAACCTAGAGAGAGCCTGAGCATGCCCAAATCGGTGCATGGGAGTAGCGATAGAGCAACCACTTTGTGGGGTGGAAAAGTGGAAGAAGTGGTCACAGATCGTGCTCACGGAACACCAGTATAGGGCAGTACTAGGGTGGAGGGAAGGGAAGTTATTGAGCCAGTGGTTCCACATTGAGTATTATAAGGGAGCATCCAAAGACGACCTGTTTTGATGTGTGATACAATTTTTTAATACTGGATGAATCAGAACTATTTGATCTTTTTGATTGAAATGTCATGGCCATTTGATTGATTCACTAAGCCGAAAACCATCTGATCCGATTAATTAGAAATCTATGCAATCAAATCTTTATGCCATATCATCATCTTCCCCAAAAAAATTTGAGAACACCTGAACAATGAGCCACCTCCATACAACATTGACGGAGATCAAACCATTTCTACAGAGAATCATTTGAGGAACCTAATGATGCAAATCAGATCGAAATAATATGTTGATATGTGTAAATGATTTAAATGATGAAAAAAACTAGACTTCATTATTGTGAAATGATATTTAAAATATGAAGATGGTTTTTATTAGTTTTCATGGAACCTAGAAATTGAATGATTATGTTGATGAGGAGAGTGATCTACACGATTCTAGAAGATTTAGAGTGATTTCATGATGCCTATAAGTAGCCGAGGTTGGGTTCATTTGTTTTTGTTGGTCATCTCTCATCTAGAAATTTTTTTGTGTGCTAGAGAGAGAAATAGTGAACTAGAAAATGAGTATTTTTGATAAGTAAGGTTTTTTATTGTATTTATTCACACAAACAAGATCTAATTTCTATGAGTTCTTAACTTGTGAGTTGCACACTAAATGTTATATGTGAAGAAACATTATTTCATGAATTCATTCAGGAAGAAATGTATCCTTATGTGCTTCCACCTGGTTTGCAAGAATATATTTGAGACATTAAGTATAGTCAGTAATTATGAAGATCGTGAATGCTGTCATTATATTTTGTGTTCTAGAATATTTTACACCAAGTTATACACTCATGGTCGGTGAAATGTTTGTTTTTATATTAGCTGTATAAAGAAAATTGAGCCTTTATTGTGTAAGAAATTCTTTATTTGAATGTGAAATGTTTAGCGTGTTCATGTGATATACAGTACTATGTGTTCATTTGAAAAAAAGTAAAATATATTATTGTGACAATAAATCAACAATGGTAATTTACATGTAGAGAATGATAATTCATACATTCATTTTTTGAGTATGAGGTTTCATGTTTATTTCTAGTAGAATCAGTATTTTGAATTAGTTGTAGTATACAGTGGCATGTTATAGTGTATTAATACTCAACTATAGATCATATGAAATTATTGAGAAAGAACAATATAGTTGTATTATATTGGCTTGACGAGAAATATTATTTTCATATTGTATGTCGAGATTGAAATATATCTCATAGTGGTTGTGCATTTGTTTTTAAAACTCATGTGAATAGGTATAAGTATTTTATAGGAGTCATTTTCTCAGTAAATTTTTGGATACATACCGTTATTGGTTTTAGGGTGATTCCATACCATCCCACTTTGGGGGTTTAAGTCTTTTTTGTGATCCATACTTCCACCATAGATATAATTTTCCCTCATCCTATCGATCCCTGAGTTAGAGATCCCATCGTTCCCTATGGGTACCAAAATTTTCAGCCCACCTATATCCCCCAAGATATCCCTTTCATCCACTGATTATTTATTCACCATTTATGTACAATAACTTATACATAGAACCAGAATTTTGGTACAAATTTATTGACTCAAGCCCGATTCAATAATACACACCTTTAGGGATGAAATAGACACCACCTAATGTGCAAACCAAAATGAATTAATAAACATAGATTCATATTCTATACCCAAAATGTTATCCTTCTTCAATCTAATGAAATCCAAGGTTTTCTGAATTTTTAATGTATGTGGGTTGAATTTGTTGTTAAAAAATTACTCAAAAAATCCCATTTCATTCCAAGGTTCATTCGGGAATAGATCACTAACTCCAACCACTAACATTAAAGATATTCCAACATGTATTTCACTGAAATCACATTCCACACTGCTAGCGTGCCTTTGAAATCGACGATTCAATCCAATAAACTTATACATGCTTCTTCCCATTCTTTTTTTCGAATCACCCCAAAAAATGGGTGGATTATGCTTTTGAAGCTAAATTGAGTGATCCAAATTCTTTGGATAATCACTTCAATTCCCACATTACATAGCTTTTAACACATTCACTATTCTTTGAAATTTCTACTGGTTCACCTGGGGCTTAGGTGAAACCATATTTTCTACAGCATCCTCCTATTAGTATCTATGATATCTACCTGTTTCCATTTCTATCAACACGAGAATTATCATAAGTATCACTCATAAAAATCTAAAGTATTACAATTTTAAATTACATCTCATTACATCAATCAAATCAATGATTCCCATGTACAACTATTTCTAAAAAATTCTATACATTTTGAAAATTTACCCATTTTCAAAATACAAAAACAATTCTAATATCAAACCACACATTTGAAAATAATTCCCATATTTTTCAAAATTCAACACATTTAAATCCAAATATAAATAAATATGAAAATAAAATATAAAATCCTAGTGGGAAATAATTTATACCATGTATGTCTTGCTCATCTCATTGGCTACACCCACAATTATGAGATCAGACTCATATTAGTTTTTCTAAAACACTTATGTACCCAAATCTCTAGGAACATGATGTTCACTATAAAAGGGTTAGCTACATCCATTTGTGAAATACATTTCATGTTCCTACAATCCTAACCATTGATACCATCCCAACTCAATGAATTAAACAAGAATGAGTACCTTCTCTAAGACTAACATTCAAAACCAAGGAACCAAACAAAACTACTTTCATTCGAATGTTAAGGACTGAATAAACTGAAACCACTTATAACATCCCACAGTCTTCATTATCTTAAGTCTAGGCAGAGGTGCTACTCGGCCTTAGTCAATTTCTCCAAGGCACCAAATGCTGGTAATACATGTTGAGGGATTCAAGAACAAGTGGGGGACACATTTTTTTCTTTAAGAAAAAATAACGATCCAATCATACCATAACCAAATACTACTACATGATTCATGTCAAAAACGTATTACATTCAAATGATACCAAAAGAACACCATAAAAAATGCAATAAAACGAGAACAAGAGTACCAAAACATAAGACTATATGAAAAAAAATCAAGGCCCCAATCCATAAAACCACATCTCCACACTAAGATCTCAGCTCCACCGCCACAAAGAAACCCATGCATCAAGAGGTTCCGCCCAAGGAAGGACATTCTTTATCTTTACCTATGTCCTGGAATACAACATCTGAAAAAGCACCAAAGCACCCAATCATGGGGTGAGTAATAATACTCATTAGGTTTTCCCCAAATTAATATTTACCAAATCCATTAGACAAACTGATCATTGAACTTGAGAATTCCCAATGCCACATATTGCATAGTATCCTAATGATTCTGCATAGTTTTCACTAATTGTGCTCAAACTGTGCACCCTTATAAAATCCCAAAATCATCTTAAAACCTTATAAACACTCCCAATGTAACACCCCAAGATTTTATGAAAAATATTCTTTTTAATTTCATTAATGTTTTCTGTTATACGCTACACCAAAAGGGGCTTTCACAACATGCATCCTTGACTTTCCATTCATTACACGCAATCACGACCTTCCTCGATAGCGTGTGTAGTACGCAATACCGAGTTTCACCAAACAACGACATGCTATTAAAATATTGTTAAAAACTAGCCATTATGAATAGTAAAAACCACTTTTTGAAATTTTGTAAATTTTATTTTTCAAAATGGACTTCATTTTTGGATTCAGAATATCGAATATAGCTTAGGAATAATTTTTTGTATTTTTCTGGAAACGTTCACTTTTTGATGAATAGTGAAACCACTAAGTGGTAGTTAAAAAACTGAATTTTTCATAAAACTTAATTTTACCGCTTCTGTGAGTGGAATTTCGAAAATCCGAGAGACACAGTTAATATCAAGGACTAAAATGTCGTTCAATGAGATGAAAATAATTTTTGGTGAATAGTAACTTTTGACTTTTTTTACAAGGGTTAAAAGTAAATAGGGTAATTAACGGTACAAATGATATTATTATTACCCTAACACATGTTCTAATTCTATTGGATAAGTGTAATCCGACTAAAAACAACCTTAGGAATAAAATATGACCATTTAAGCCCACTTGGATTAGATTAGGACATTTATTATTAATTTATTTAAATAAGGGTTAAAATCGTTAAAATCGAAGTTTAATAAGTAAATAATTTTTAATATAGGGTTATACATAAGATAAATTCGACTATAAATATTCATTAGAAATATAAAAAGATTTTCTACATAATTATATTTTATTTTTAATTTTTAGACATTAAATAATTTAATTTATTTGTGACACAACGATGATTCAATAATTATCTTATTAATGAAATATTGACATAATTGATGTTATAAATACCCAAATAAATGTAATTTGAGACTTTTTATGAATTCCACTACTTTTATAGGTTAATATGACATGTTATTATTGATTTTATTAACTTTTTTCGAACTAATTATTCTGTTATGATTCTTACAAAAATAAATTACCAAATAGTGTCAAAATTGACATAAAATAGTTTTTAACACAAATATTATATTATTAATTGTTATTTTATTCCTAAAAATCTACGGTTCGGCCAAATGACTCAGATAAGGTTATATATATTAATAATAAACAACTTGGGGTTCTTTTGGCTTGGTATAGTATGTTTATTAACCTTATAGTGTAATAACACAAGAAGACACGGTAAAAGTAAAATTATTTAACTTAATGTTAAATCTAAATGATAAAGTTAAAATAGGAACCTAAACTTGTCAAAATTCTATTGGATGAGCGAATTTAGACCCATACCCACCATAGATTGGAGATAAATCAATTTGGAGATATTTAAAACCGAATATGACTATATAATAAAATAATAGTTTTAGTTTTCCAAAAGAGCCCCTCTCCTCCCTTATAAAAGGGCACCTCCTCCCTCTCTTCCTCACACCACTTTGAGCCTTCACACTCGGCCAAACCCTGCCAATTTCATCTCTCAACTTTCCTAGAGACATCCTAGAGGTACTGGTCTTCTTCAAAGACCAATTTTAGTGCCCTAAAAAGAGGTCTCAAAGAAGCGCTTCAAAGAAGAGGTAATGCCCGTTACCGATTCTTTCATCTTTATTTCTTCTTCCACTTCTTCTTCTTTAGTTGTTTCATCATGAAGTAATAACATCAGTGTCACTCATATACTGATATGTTATTATAAGTATGATACAACCCTATTTCACCATATATCCATCCTACGGAAAATGAAATCACCGCGTGTGCGTACGTACGGAATACCATCTCCACGCCGTGGTGTAATCTATTTTCCACCACCACCTTACTTGGATGGGTATAATGGTGTAAATAATAACTATATATGATTATTTTAAAGTGATATTGATTCTGAGATAGTATACATACACTCCAATACAGTCCCATGATCATGAGAACAATATCATCGCTCGTGCGTACGTACGAACTGCCGTCTCCACGACGCGATGAGATTCATTCTCCACGTTAACCATTCATGAATGATTATAAAGTATATATAATAAGTAATCATGAAATATATGACTTAATAATACTGGATTTATTTGTATATATATGTATGTCATCTACTTAATTCCATTGAACTCAATAAGGAAACGAAAACACCGTTCATCCGTACGTACGGCCTACCGTCTCCATGAACGGTGTATTTCTTTCCATTTAATGATCTATTATATATATGTATATTCTGAATATATATTATATATAAATCATGTTTTACATTCTGGATTTAAGTAATCATGATCTAAGTAATCATATGACTAATGACAAGTTAAAACACGAACGACAAATGAGACGATTTTGCCCAAAATGCTCTTCAACATGGAATTTACAAATGAACGGGTAATATAAAGTCATAAGTGAACCATATAAGATATCATAACAATGACTATTATTCTGGAATAAGTCAATTACATTATTTAAATCATTATACAGGAGGTTCGGACACTTAGAAGCAAATTGGACCTAAGGTAAGGGAAATATCAGAATCTCATTTTTATCCAAGATTGTTTATACTTTGGAATTTACTGGGGTGCATTCTATCATCCACATACATGTATCCTCAATTTGTAATATTTACATCATTATACAATAGTTTGTATCCATTTTTTCCCTTTGGTGTGTTTTTAGTAAAAGATATGAAAGGAATCCTTTGTCGTTTTTCATACGAGGTACTTTTTGACTTTTCTGACAAAAGTACGAAGAATGTTTTTTATCTTATACGGCATGAGTGTATTTTTAAAACATTATTTCCAAAAAGCTTCCTTTACAAGTTTTCAAGTTTATTTTTAATCAACTTTTTTTTAATGTTGTATGACTTGTTAAGAAAGGAAAAATGTTTTTGAAGTAGAAATGATATTTCCCTCAAGAAGGGAGTTCAAGTGTTTTATCAAAATTATTTTCCATCTAAGATAATAAAGGGTTCTGTTTATATCCCTATGATTAAATTGATTTGATTATGTTGTGATGGAATTATTTTTAGGAATTACTTTATCTTATATGAATTGTTTTATGATGTCATGATGTTTAAGATTCCCATTTTTATTACATGGGTTATGCTATGATGTATGGTTTATGATTTTGTGGCACACATAAGAATGGTATCATTATGAGATGGGTGGGACCTATATCTCCCTCCAATGCATTGGGTAATGATTTTATATCTCATGATATAGACATGGCTGGAACGGTAGGTTATACTGGTTCAGTGAAACAGGACTGAAACGAGGAGTGAACTCGGTTCAGAAAGTGACTTTGTCCACTAAGATAGTCTTGGCAACGAGTCTTGACTAATAGGAAATGATTCTCTATGATTATGTGTGTATGACACAAAGTTTCATGTTTTATGTTATGATTATTGGGATTACATTTCACTACTATGATTTATCCCATGTTATGAAATTATGATCTCTTTTGCAGGTTATGATTTCCAAAAGATATGTTCTTATGAATATGATGTGATTGATATTTCTTTTGTTTACCCTTACTGAGCATTTGAGCTCACCCATTTATGTTTTCTTTTACCCAGGATATAAAAATAGGTTTTAGGTAAAAAAGGGGAAGATCTTTATGGGAGATGTTGAAGATCTTTCACCACGATTCGAAGATTATATTCCGAGTTTCCAAAGACACTAAACTATTATGATCCTTGTGTGTGTGTTTTTGTTATGTACTAATTATTCCGTAAAAGTAATGTAATGTCCATGTACGTCATATTTCGGGTCTCTACAGTTTGTATCAGAGGAAAGGTTTAGTCAACCTTTGGAAACTAGGATGCGAAAACGTTAGAGAGATCCCTAGAGATATTTCTAAGGTATGTCTAGGGATGTCCCTAAGGATAAGTATATGTATAGGATATAGTCATAGAACTATGGTAATGATATTAAATTAAACCAAATATGTTAGATATTGAAGTTACTCCCCCTTTATTATGTTGTTTTCCCTAGCATGTTTTTTGCCTCTCACACTATTCTTTTTTGGTTTTAGATGATGGCTGGAACCCAAAAGAACTGTGTTGATCAATGCAATGGAAAATGAAATGATTGTCCTCCTGAACAAACAAATGTTATGGGAGATGGAGTGAAAAATCTTATTTCTATAGTTACACAAGCTATGAATCATTCTGGAATTCCAAATGAGCAGAGAAGGGAAAAATATTCTATTGAGTCCTTCATGAGGGAACACCCACCTTCTTTCAGTGGGTCTTCTGATCCACTTGTTGCTGAAAAAAGGATCAATACCACTGAAAAGATATTTTCAGTTCTTCAATGTTCTGAACATAATAAAGTAATCTTAGCAGCATATCGTTTGGAAGGTGAAGCTGATCAATGGTGGAATCTTATCAAGAATACGAGGAAAAGAGATGAAATTGAGTCCATGGAATGGGACGAGTTCAAGAACTTATTTTTCAATAAGTACTTCCCTTGTATTCTTCGAACAAAGATGGATAAGGAGTTTCTTGAACTAAAGCAAAAGGATGATGAATCTGTTGGTATATATGAAGCGAATTTTACAAGGCTTGCAAGGTATGCATCTGGATTTATCATCCAACCTGAAAGTAAAGTTGATCGATTCTTCAGTGACTTAAAACCAAATCTTTGAAGGGAATTCTCTATAAGAGACTTTAGTAGCTATGAAGAAATTGTGCATTGTGCTATCAAGGTAGAAATGGAAGTTGGTGTTACTTATCCATCGCATAGTTTTGAAAAGAAAAGAAAGACAGAGTTCAAGGAGAAATCTCAGAATAATGGTGAAAAGAAGATGAATGTTTCCTTATGCTCAATGTGTGGAAAGAAGAATGGTGGAGATTGTCTTAAAGGGACAAGTAAATGTTTCAAATGTGGAAATGAAGGTCATCGGGCATTTGAATGCCGCAATGATGGGAAGAAGATGTCTAATGATGCAAACAAAGGAAGGGATACACAGAATGAACCTACTACACTTCAATGCTTCAAGTGAAAGGAAATGGGGCATTATGATAATAAATGCCCTAATCCAAGGGTTAGTGATGATCGACATGAGCAACCACTTAAGGCAAATGACAAAGGGAAGTCACATGCGATCACCATTGAAGATGTTGAATATGACAATGATGTGGTGGAATGATTAATTGTTTACGTAATGGGATTCCAAAATAATGTTGAGTATTGGAATATTTATGTATTGGACTATTGTGGTCTTAAAAAATTTTATGGTACCGGTAACCATGGAAAGTGAATGAGATATTTTTGGAAAAAAGATGATATGAGAATAATGAAGGGAAAAAGAGAAAATGACATATTTGAAATTATTCATGAGCTCCTGATTGATATAAGGACTAAGTGATATCATGGTTTGAGTATATAGAATTTTGATGATTTTGGTATGTGGAAAGTGTTAACTTTTAACTGCATTCATGTTTTCACTAAGGTTTAATGGGTATTCAAGAGAACACATGATTTAGGCCTTTTAATGTTTGGAATGTGACCAACAAGACATATCTTATGATATATGGGGATCAACGATGGTATTAAATCTCTGGTAATCATTTTCACTATATTATGAGAGTGGACTACAGTATTATGGATAAGCCTAAAGATTGGAATGGACTATGTTGGACATAAGTTAGTATTGTTTAAGGATAATTTTTTTTTCGATATTATTGATGGGATGTTATTGTAATATAGTTTTATCAAAAGGACAACCTGCAGGACGGGCGACATCCCATCGCGTCGGACAAGGCCGTGGGAATCGAACCCACAACCGAAGTGCGACTGGCCTTTATCGCCTACCACTGGCCTACAAGAAGTCCATGTTTAGTAGAAACTAGTTTTATTATATTAAGTATTATGATATATGAAGTATAAGTCCATTTTAGGATCCATATATGATTAATCCCACTATAGATGGACTTATGTATTTTTTGATAACTTTTCTAACCTTTTGTTTAAGACAGATGGAATGACCCATCATTCTATCACATGATCAGCTATCACATCACGAATGAAAAATTCAACTTCATTTATTTAATAGATGAAGTGGAAATTGTCCAAATAACGACCAACAGTGAGACTATACCGAAATCACGAAAGTATTTCTTCTAATTCCAATTTCATCAACATTAGGGAAACGATCTTGAAAACCAAAAATGTTGTCATAGTGCTCTTATATCTGATGAATCAGATGGTACCTTAGATCGTCACAAATTTATGGCTTTGTGATTGCTGGCTTTTCTATAGCCATGTTCTCTACCACTCTCCATCAGAACATGATGGTTATATTTCTCTTCCATATCCATATTTTCACTTATGTGGAAACCTAGTGATTAGTTTATTTGGGTAACCGTTACATTTCATACTTTTGTTTTTAAAGATTGGTTTTGGTATTCTTTTTTACGATGTGGGTTTCTATCAAAGAAACTTTCGAATAGTAAACCATTTATAACCCCGACGAATTTCAAGTGCGAAATTCATTTTAAGGGGGGTAGAATGTAACACCCCGAGATTTTATGAAAAATATTCGTTTTTAATTTCATTAATGTCTAATGTTATACGCTACACCAAAAGGGGCTTGCACAACACGCATCCTTGACTTGCCTTGCATTACACGCAATCACGACCTTCCTCGATAGCGTGTGTAGTACGCAATACCGAGTTTCACCAAACAACAATATGCTATTAAAATATTATTAAAAACTAGCCGTTATGAATAGTAATAACCACTTTTTGAAATTTTGTAATTTTTTTTTTCAAAATGGACTTTATTTTTGGATTCGGGATATCGAATATAGCTTAGGCCTAATTTTTTGTATTTTTCTGGAAAAGTTCATTTTTTGATGAATAGTGAAACCACTAAGTGGTAGTTAAAAAACTGAATTTTTCATAAAACATAATTTTACCGCTTCTGTGAGTGGAATTTCGAAAATCCGAGAGACACGGTTAATATCAAGGACTAAAATGTGGTTCAATGAGATGAAAATAATTTTTGGTGAATAGTAACTTTTGACTTTTTTTTACCACGGTTAAAAGTAAATAGGGTAATTAAGGGTAAAAATGATATTATTATTACCCTAACAAATGTCCTAATTCTATTGGATAAGTTTAATTCGACCAAAAACAACCTTAGGAATAAAATATGACCATTTAAGCCCACTTGGATTAGATTAGGACATTTATTATTAATTTATTTAAAGAAGGGTTAAAATAGTTAAAATCAAAGTTTAATAAGTAAATCATTTTTAATATAGGGTTATACATAAAATAAATTCAACTATAAATATTCATTAGAAAGATAAAAATATTTCCTACATAATAATATTTTATTTGTAATTTTTAGACATTAAATAATTTAATTTATTTGTGACACAACGATGATGCAATAATTATCTTATTAATGAAATATTTGACATAATTGATGGTATAAATACCCAAATTAATGTAATTTGAGACTTTTTATGCATTCCACTACTTTTATAGGTAAATATGACATGTTATTATTGATTATATCAACTGTTTTTGAACTAATAATTCTGTTATGATTTTTACAAAAATCAATTACCAAATAGTGTCAAAATTGACATAAAATAGTTTTTAAAACAAATATTATATTATTAATTGTTATTTTATTCCTAAAAAACTAATGATCGGAAAAATTAATTAGATAAGGTTATATATATTAATAATAAACAAATTGGGGTTCGTTTGGGTTGTTATAGTAAGTTTATTATCCTTATAGTGTAATAACACAAGAAGACACGATAAAAGTAAAATTATTTAACTTAATGTTAAATCTAAATGATAAGGTTAAAATAGGAACCTAAACTTGTCTAAATTCAATTGGATGAGAGGATTTCGACCCATCCCCACCTTAGATTCAAGATAAATCAATTTTGCGCTATTTAAAACCGAATATGACTATATAATAAAATAATAGTTTTAGTTTTCCAAAGGAGCCCCTCTCCTCCCTTATAAAAGGGCACCTCCTCCCTCTCTTCCTCACACCACATTGAGCCTTCAAGCTCGGAAAAACCCTGCCAATTTATTCTCTACCCTTCCCTAGAGACATCCTAGAGGTCCTGGTCTTCTTCAAAGACCAATTTTAGTTCCCTAAAAGGAGTTCTCAAATAAGCGCTTCAAAGAAGAGGTAATGCCCATTACCGATTCTTTCATCTTTATTTCTTCTTCCACTTCTTATTCTTTAGTTGTTTCATCATGAATTAATAACATCATTATTACTCATATACTGATATGGTATTATAAGTATGAAACAACCCTATTTCACCATCTATCCATCCTACGGAAAATGAAATCACCGCACGTGCGTACGTACGGAATACCGTCTCCACGCCGTGGTGTAATCTATTTTACACCATCACCTTACATGGATGGGTATAATGGGGTAAATAATAACTATATATGATTATTTTAATGTGATATTGATTCTGAGATAGTATACATACACTCCAATACAGTCCCACGATCATGAGAACGATATCATCGCTCGTGCGTATGTACGGACTACCGTCTCCACGACGTGATGAGATTCATTCTCCATGTTAACCATTCATGAATGATTATAAAGTATATATAATAAGTAATAATGAAATATATGATATAATAATATGGGATTTATGTGTATATATATTTATTTCATCTACTTAATTCCATTCAACTCAATAAGGAAACGAAAACAGCGTTCATGCGTACGTACGACCTACCGTCTCCATGAACGGTGTATTTCTTTCCATTTACTGATCTATTATATATATGTATATTCTGAATATATATTATATATAAATTATGTTTTACATTCTGGATTTATGTAATCACGATTTAAGTAATCATATGAATAATTACAAGTTAAAACACGAACGACAAATGAGACGATTTTACCCAAAATGCTCTTTAACATAGAATTTACAAAAGAACGGGTAATATAAAGTCATAAGTGAACCATATATGATATAATAACAATGATTATGATTCTGGAATAATTCAATGACATTATTTAAATCATTATACAGGAGGTTCGGACACTTACGAAGCAAATTGGACCTATGGTAAGGGAAATATCACAATCTCATTTTTATCAGAGATTTTTTATACTTTGGAATTTACTAGGGTGCATTTTATCATCCACATCCTTGTTTCCTCAATATGTAATATTTACATCATTATAAAATAGTTTATATCCAATTTTACCCTTTGGTGAGTTTTTTTTAAAAGATATGAAAGGAATCTTTTGTCGTTTTTCATACGAGTTACTTTTTGACTTTTATGAAAAAAGTACGAAGAATGTTTTTTTAACTTATACGGCATGAATGGATTTTTAAAACATTATTTACAAAAATATTCCTTTACAAGTTTTCATGTTAATTTTTAATAAACTTTTTTTTTTAAAATTGTATGACATGTTAAGAAAGGAAAAATGTTTTTGAAGTAGAAAGGATATTTTCCTCAAGAATGGAGTTCAAGTGTTTTATCAAAATTATTTTCCATCTAAGATAAAAAAGGGTTCTGTTTCTATCCCTATTATTACATTGATTTGATTGTGTTATGATGGAATTATTTTAATGAATTCCTTTATCTTATATGAATTGTTTTATGATGTCATGATGTTTAAGATTCCCATTTTTATTACATGGGTTATGCTATGATGTATGGTTTATGTTTATGTGGCACACATAAGAATGGTATCCTTATGAGATGGGTGGGACCTATATCTCCCTCCAATGCATTGGGTACAGATTTTATATCTAATGAGATAGACATGGATGGAACGGTAGGTTATACCGGTTTAGTGAAACAAGACTGAAACAAGGAGTGAACTCGGTTCAGAAAGGGACTTTGTCCACTAAGATAGTCTTGGTAATGAGTCTTGACTAATAGGAAATGATTCTCTATGATTATGTGTGTATGCCACAAAGTTTCATGTTTTATGTTATAATTATTGGGATTACATTTCACTATTATGATTTATACCATGTTATGAAATTATGATCTCTTTTGCAGGTTAAGATTTCCAAAAGATATGTTCTTATGAATATGATGTGATTGATATTTCTTTTGTTTACCCTTACTGAGCATTTGAGCTCACCCTTTTATGTTTTCTTTTCCCCAAGATATAAAGAAAGGTTTTAGGTAAAAAAGGGGAAGATCTTTATGGGAGATGTTGAAGATCTTTCACCACGATTAGAAGATTATATTCCGAGTTTCCAAAGACACTAAACTATTACGATCCTTGTGTGTGTGTTTTTGTTATGTACTAAGTATTCTGTAAATGTAATGTAATGTCCATGTACGTCAAGCTTCGGGTCTCTACACCCAAACATTAAAAAACAATTTATACACAAAAAAATTGAATAAAAATGTAAAATAACTCAAACAATAGTGCTACAGACTATCTTTATACTGATATATAATCTTAGAGATTATGTTATGGATTTTAGTATTTCACGTGAGGAATATATTTATTTAGTGTAATTCTCTAAAAATAATATTTATCAAGGAATTATTATGATATATATAATTAATTCAGTCAAGGGGAGGCTACATCAAATTCCTATAAATTGGGTGAAAGTGGTAAAATCATCTCAGGTTGGGCTATGTATAGTCTTTGAGAAAAAGAAGAAGATTTAATAGAATTTGAAGTAAATGGATACATAATAGTGTTAAAAAAGGACATATAATGCTCATTGTGAAAGAAAATTATACTATTTCATATCAATAATAGTTATTTTGGAATGTGTCACCATGATTAAATAAATAGGGGATTTATAAATATAAGAAGATAACCCCTATATATAAGGGAATATTTGAGAATACTAAGAATATCATGGATATGAAATAATAGTATGAATTAAAAAATCATTACAGTTTTATGAATTTTTTATCACATCTCAAATTTTTTAAAATAACATTATAACCATTGAACAATACCAACTAGAATCATGTGGATTTAGGCCATGATGCATGATTTTTGTAGGATCTTATTTATAATATAGATCACATAGATAAAGTGTTGCATGGTTGAGATATTGAATTGGTGTGTAAGATTATGAATTATTTTATAATTAATTAAGATACGTGGGATAGGGACCATTGATGTTTTAATAATGTTTATTATCTTCACCAACATCAAGGAAATATAACATTACACATTTGAGAAGTGAAATCAAAAGCAATATTTTATGGCCCCATTGAAGGTATGTGGTCTATTATAGATTTATATTTATTATTTGGTGGTATGAAGGTGATACATTGTGTTTTGATAGGTTTTTTAATTATGCACGAGTCGTGAAAACTTTTTAGGATTTGGTATAATCCCTAATGAACCATTCTGTTTGTTTTAGGGTAACCAGAGAGGGATTCATTGTCAAGGTATTATAATCAAGACTATTAATTTTGACCATGAAAGCCTAGAAATAAATGAATATGGATTGTTTTACAGACACTACAAGGTCTCCAAGACTATGCAATCAGGAAATAAGAAGACATACACCATCAAAAAACATCCTCAATTACTGAATTTTGTGATTTGGGTCCCTTGATTACCATCTAATGGGGAGTTCTCATCCTATGGGGTTATAGGAGTCAATTCATGGTGATTCTACCCCAATTAATCACATACCATTTTGATTAATGAGTTCATAGTGTTCAGATCATAGGTATGACTCTTACATATTAATCCATCCATCTTGGATATTAGTTTTCCTATAGAAAGATATAATAGGGTAGAGTTTTCCTAGTTTTTTAGAAGGTAATAGAGAATGTGTATCTTGAGTTTGATTCTATGTTTCTATTTCATCCTTGGATCAAGGTTGGGGTTTCTCTTACACTAAATTTTATTAGAAATATCTTAATCTCTTATTTTTTTATTAATAAATTATATAACTTATTTGAAATTATTTATTGAGTATGATGAATTTTTTTTACCAAAAGGGTTTTATATGAGTGTTTTGGGTGGAAATAAATGGTGGTTTTCATGTACATGGTTTCTTTTAGGATAGATGAAGAAAAAGGTGTATTTTTACTTAAATTTATTTTTTTGATGAATTATAGAATTTAGTTTAGAGTTTTAGATTTTTATGATTATTATTAATATGATGGTTTTGTGTAGGAGCAATTATCGGTTGAAAATTGCTACTTGAGTATTGGTTCCTTATTTGTGGTGAATTTTTTTTAATCCAGCTTCTGTATAGGTTCCTCATTATGGATGATAGGGATGTCATGAAATAGTCTAGAAGTTTTCCAATCCTAAATAAGAGATATCATTAGCGAATAGTGGCGATTTACCTTGGTTTTTGTTTTTCATTTAGTTTTGGTTAAAGAGTTGTATGTTTGGGTATGTGTATTATTATTTATGTCAAATCTTAGATACTAATAAATTTTTAATTGTATACTTTTGATTTTATATTTTTTCATTGGTTAGAGAATTTTTTAGAAATACTGCATAACACTGGGTTAGTATCTCACATTCTTTGGGTGCCTATGATGTTTCTGGGATATCCTATTGGGTATTATACTAAAACCCAACGAGTTTAAATTCTTGGATGGGTGGATTCCATGTAGTGTATCATATACAAAGTAAATACGTCATACTTCACCAACCATAGACCATAATAATATGGATATGGAGCTATGATGGAGGATATGTTTAAGGTGATGGGATAGATAACTTCATTTCGTGAGGCATTAAAATTTTATTTGGAAATATTTTTGTGAGTTTTATATTGTTTCCTTATTAGTCATTCTTGTTGAGTTTTCTACACTTTTTCACTTTTTGGGTACTGTTTAACCATTTTATTTATTTCAAAAAGAGTTTCATCATACATCATAAATTATTATTCATAAGGTTTTTTTAATTATATTGATGTTTTATATATATCTCGGGGGTATAAAATATATATATAAATCATGATAAAATTTTGGTATACACACTACATGATTTGTGTGATTTATATAGGATAAATTATTCACCAATGGTATTGTCTTAACCATTATAATTTATTAATACCCATCAGATATCTGGGTTATAGATAAATGACCTTGTAGTATTCTAGCTTATTTGGGTGAGGATTAGGGGTGATGAGCTGGGTTAGGATGTTATAACATGGATTACCAAACAAAATAGGGTAATATTTAGGGATCAATATATGAAAAAAAGACAGTTCTAAAAATAATTTAACATGATGATTTCTAAAAGGAAAGACATGAGAATAAAATAGGTAAATTTAAAATGAGAATAATTTATTATAGTATGATGGATTTAATATTTATAGTATAATTATATAAAAGATTAATAATCCATAATTGCATATGTCTCCCACAAACATCACCCAAAATGGTGATGTGGCATTGAGAAACTCTTTATGAAGTGTATGTTGTGGAATATATTAACAATGATAAGTAAAAGGAACACGTCGTATTAAAATGATATATATATATATATATACACAAATATAATTTCTTAAGTTCTCCAGAGAAGATAATTTCCTGTAGAAAATATTTATGTGTTGACTAGGAGGATTTACCAAAATTTTTTATCACAGAGGAGTTATTCTTGGTGTTAATAAGATAATGGAAATGATGATACACATGCACATATAAAATTGGTTTGTTTTTGGGTTTTTGTTGAAAATATTTAATCTTTAACATTATAATAATTGTTTCAAAATTATAGGGATACAACATGAATTTGTAAAGCTATATTCATTGGGGATTATTAAATATTACCCTGAAGGTAGAATCATATAAAATTATTCGGTATTTTTTATGATTTGATTGAATTTAATTTTTTATAATTTATATTAAATTCATTGGAAATATTTGATTAAGAATAGTGAATAATCATTGTCCATGTGAGATGAAATTATATGTCAATAAGACAATGCCACGTCCTATTACAATGAGGCATAATGTTGAATGAGATTGTGTTAAGTCTTCCAACATTGGAACTTGTATTGAATGGAGACTATCACTATTTCATTGAGATTTTTTATATAATGATTAATATGTTTTAAAAAAATGGATGATTATTGGAGTTGAATTTATGAAGATAGATAAAAATAAGAGGTAATAATAGATTTTAATAAGATTTTAAATAAAAAATAATATTGTTTGGGGATACATGGATAAATATTAGCATAATTTATGTGTTTTAAATGTATAATTGTGTTTATATGTTTTAAAATTTTTATTTGATAAATTTTTATTTAATAAAATGAATTTTCCTTTATACACTACAATATAAATCATAATTTCATAGAAAGAAAAGATTATTTTAAATTATAATAGGAAGACATATATTTTCTCAAAATGAAACAAATTAGAGAAAATATTTTTAATTTTTAAATGTATTATCTATGAGATAAAATTTTAATTATCAATTAATTTATGTACCAACCAAATATTCCTTGAAAAATATAATTTGGCAACCATATATGATGCAAATTATTTCTTCACATTTAATTATTTATCATTTTTGTGAATGGTTTTATAACTTTCATGGACTTTTTTGGTATAATATTATTTTAATTTTTGATGATTTTGAGATGGTCATGGAAATTTATAGCATTTAAGAAAGAAGTTTTAGTTGGAGTATTGAAGATATATTGGAGAGGTTATAAATCATTTGGCATGACTTTTCAAAAAAAAATCCGGAATGGTTGATAATTAAATTCAATATATTTTTAAAAAATCATTTTTCATAGAGGCCATTATTTATTGAATTTGGTGGGAATATTAAATACTTTTACTATATTAAATAATTAGTAATGACTGTTATCATATGATAGAGTGAATGTTGAATTTGTTTCATATTATTATTTACTCAGGATAGAGAAGTAGATTTCTATTATATTGTGTCCTGTTGAAGACAATTTTATTGTAATGAGATGAACCACTATAATCCATAGATGATAATTTTAAATTATAACGTAAATTTCATTTAAGATAATGAACAAATAGAGTATAAAAATTATTGAATATATTATGTCATATTTGGGTGAAATAAATTCTTATATGTGTTTTCACCTTTGGTAAAAATTTATCATGTTCACCCATGATAAAGTGGAATATCCACTTCTATACTGTGACAGGTAAAACAGGTTACAATCATTATCTTCAGTGTTATTAACTTTAGATAAATCTAATTTCTAGGAAAATTATAAGAGATATAATGAGAGACCTTTTTGAAGAGTCCTAGGATATCTCTAATATCTTATTTTTTTTTCAACATCATATAAAATGAGAAGAATTTTTTTAGATATTGTTCTTTATAAACAATGGACTACATAGTCCCATTGATTGGTGGACCCTGTAAAAAAATTGTGTATCCTTTATTATAATTTATATTTAGAAAACTATAATTAACTCCTGAGTGATTAGGAATGATCAAGTTGAATTTAATATTTTATGAAGGATGCACCATTATAATTATGTAAATATTTTAAAAATTAGCATTGGTTAACCAATCCCCCTCTCATTGGCGATGGCCTATCTCATTTCTCATCAATCAAATCATTAAAAAAATTTCAAATATATTATATGATTTTTTTGATAAAACATATCTTATTAAAAGTATTAATAATAATTTAATTTATATTAATAAAAACAATAATAATAAAAACATAACAAAATATACTGTAATGAAACGTTGAATAAAAATTTAGTAATTAATTATTCTAGTTAATTAGTGAAAATAAGAATAATTAAATGAAAAATGAAAATATATTATAATATTATTAGTTAAAGAAATACTTATATACATTAATTAAAATTACAATAAATGAAAACTATTATTTTAAGAAATAAATAAAACAATTTATTTATTTTAAAATTATTAATTATTTTAAGATAATAAAATTAAATATATATTTATTTAAAACAATTTTTTAATAATAGTATATTTAATTAAATATAATTTTGAAAAAAATGAAAAATATTTAAATAATGATTTCTTGTTTAAATAATTCTAAATTAAATGATCAATAAAAAACTTATATGTCATTCTATAAAATAGAAATGACCTTTAAAATAATGAAAATTGCATTTTTCAATTTATCTAAATTAAATATAGTGTAACTGCCAATAATTCTTGGGAATCTATGTAACATCGCAGGTAAATAAATAATATTACATTTTAAGGTTTATCAATATTTTTGAATAAAATGTTAATATTAATTTAAAGGGAATTCTATGCTCGATGGCGTACCCAATACGCAACAACGAGTTTCTTTGAAATCTTACGTTGCACACTAATAATATAATAATATTATAATAGTTAAGGCCTAGCCGTTGTAATGGAGGGAATGGACAGAAATAACTACAAAATGATTATATATGTGTGTCAAATATTTTTACTTTTTTCCAATAAATGTTAGAGGCTTAAAATGCGAATGAATCCAATTTTAAGCATAAATCTTCTAATATTCTTTAAAATGTCAATTAACAGCCTTTTGATGGAGAACCCTTTTTAAATATACTTTTGACAATTTTATATGTTGTATTTGGAAATATAAATTCCTTCTTTAGAATCTAGACATCAAAATTTACTTTGTATAAATTTTTGTTATTTTTCCGATAAAGATCATTTTTTAGTGAAAATGTTGCATTTTAATTCAAATCCTCCTTTTAATCTGATTTATTTATATGGATATATTATATTTTTAATTGAAATTAATGTGTATTTAGAATATATTTTTACCATTTAATCCAGTGGTGGCCATTGGAATCAATTTCACATTGAAATTGGACTTAAACTAGTGTTAATCTTTTAGTAGATATTGTTTCTTAAAAACACGATATTTGTTTTGAAAACGGGAATTAATTACTGAATTAATTAATGAAACTTATATGTTTTTAATTTTGTAAAATAGACATCATTTTTTAATTCGGAATATCAAATATATCTTAGGGTGAATTTTTGGTATTTTTCTGAAAAACATCAATTTTTGATGAATAGTGAAACCACTAAGTGGTAGTTAAAAAACTGATTTTTTGTTTAAATGAAATTTTACCACTTCTGTGTTTTGAATTTCAAAAATCTGACATACATGGTTGTCATTATGATGTAAAATGTGGTTCAATGGGATTAAAATAATTTTTTGGTGAATAGTAACTTTTAAGTTATATTAATCGTGAATAAAGGTAATTAGTGTAATTTAAGGTAAAGATAATGTTATAATAATATGAAATGTCCTTGAAACATGTCCTACCCTTATTTTATGAGTCATGGACGACCATGAAAATCCATGGGTCAACTTGGGGACCCCATAGAGCCACTTTGGTTGGAAACTGACATTAATAACTTTTTATTTAAAGTTAAAATTAAAATATCACAAACATGTATTGTTTTACTAAAACAATTTTTACATAGGGTTTTAAAGGTAATATTTTTTACTATAAATATTTATTAGAATTCTAAACAGATTTCCTACATCATGATAATTTTTTATAATTTTAATACATTATATAAATTAATTTATTTATGACACCGTGATGATCCAATAATTGCCTCATAAATGTACTATTTAAATAAAACAAGAAGATAAGGTAAAATATAAGTCTTAAACTTTTCCCAAACCTATTGGATGGGTGGATTTAGAAACCTTATCACCTTAGCCTCTAAATATATCCATTTGGTACATTTAAAATCCGAAATTCATTTTATAATAAAGTAATAGTTTATAACATTCCAAGAGTGCCCCTCCTCTTCTCTTATAAAAGGCCCCCACCTCTACCACCTTACCCACACCTATCAAGCCTTTGGCTCGGCCAAACCCTACCAATTTAATCTCTCCACATCCCTCTATTCATCATTGAAGCCTCACCTTTGGCAGAATGCTCTTCAAGAAACCCTTTTGGTTCAATCCAAGAGGAGTTACCCGATTTAAAGGCAATGTCTTCACTTGTGTTCTTTTGTTTTATTTTGCTTCTCCAATCCCCTAAACTCTTTTTATTCCTATCTTTTGTAACAACACCAGTATCATAAATTTACTAGGATGTTCTTATGTGATGTATTAGAGATACACTTACACACACCGACGTCTAATTGTAAAAGAACATACTATTTCTGTGGATGGTGAATTACTGCCTCACGAAACGATGATTGTTCAATCTTCTCTTAACACATTTCATGGTGGCCATTATGATGTCAATGTATTTTATATATGATGTATATGGTATTTATGTTTCCCATATGCTTCTATATTTTATATTTAAAACATACCTTTATGCTTTGCAAGTTGTTCAATTACGATAATTTCATACGAGGAAGTGTGGACTACCGCCCCCTCAAGTGATGTGACTCATTCATGCAATACTTGGATTGTATAAAGAATTAAATTAATGAACTTATGTGACCTATAAAACACATATATTATACTGGAAGTATAATATATATATCTCTCAATTATTTTTAATTCCATTAATATGACAAATAAATGAAAGTAGCGTTCATGCGTACGTGCGACCTACTGTCTCCATGAATGGTGCATTTCATTTATTTTTATCTCCAAAAGTTATGGAATAGTATAAAATGAATATTTACTGGATATATATGATATTTTAATCATTAATAATATTCTGGAGATGATTTACATATAACTTCATGGACAAACATTTTCAAACAAGTTCATTTTTGACTCATGTACCGAACATCGACAAAAACGTCTGATATGAACTCACATTATTAACCAATTATTATAACATTATAATATGTGATATGAACTGAATAATAATATTTAAAGGAGGAACTTAAGCAATTATAAATTTAACAATGTTTATTATTCAGGAATATAAAGAAACAAACAAGACAAGTCGGACTTGAAGTAAGGGATCCTGCCTCTCTCTTTATTTTTAAGTACTCTCTTTTATGTAACTTACATTAAGCTTCTATTTATTTTTTTGGGGGATGTTATTTTATATTAATATTGATGTAAGTTTTATTTTAATATGATGAGAGACCCTATTTGATCTCATCAATCCATTTTTGGAAGTTTTATGTGGCGCCGTTAGGCTGCCGAATTTTCATAAGGGGATTTTCATCCCCCTTTTTAATCCCGTGAAATTCACGCTACATTTGCCACTATTTCCTTTTTTGTGGTGTATGTACTACCCATTATGTTAATATTTGTATAATATACTCTCATTTATGTGTATTTACATCTTCATTTTATGTCCCTTCTTTCATAGGTTGTACGTTTCAAAAGTTTCCCAAATCGGTCAGGGAACTATTCACCCTCCTCTTTTTAAAAGACTTACTTTGTTATGTCTTTTAATTTACATATTTTTATGTTGGGATATTTTATTCTATATCCTTATTGATGTAAATTTTATGGCCAAGTGATGAGATACTATTTTATCTCTCATGAACTAATTTTATGAATTTTAAAGTGACGCTGTTAGGCTGTTGAATTTTACCAAGGTAACTTTTTAGCCCAATTTCGATTTCATTGGGTTCAACATGTAGTTATTGAATATGTCATCATTTGAATATGTGTGAATGACCTTTGATTTTTTTACACTTAACATTAACTTATATTGGGTGTATATATATTCTTCACACATAATTATGATATTGATTTATCTTTAAATCAAGGATACCTTCTTTATAAAGGATTTCATCTCATTTTACATTTCTTTTGAGACTTCATTGTTGTTACACAAAAACTCACTACTATATGGTGTATATACTGTCCTTTGGAATATTTTATCATGAATCCCTTTATTCACATGATATTATAAGTTCTGATTAAATGTTAATCCTCAATTATTGTATTCAAGTGTCTCCCATTTTGTTAAAAACCATTTAACTAAAATATAATTTTAAATGTATTAATGATTTATTCTGATAAATATTTCTCATCAATATCCATGTTTTCAAAATGGTTTTAAGGATTTATTTATATGGATATTAGTGGTTTAAAATGTTAAAATCTTAAAAGTTGTATGTGAAACTTTGATTCAATTTTTTTATTAAATGTTTTAAATGGTTTTGAAAATGGGTTTTAGAATGGATTCATTATTTCAATATAGTAAAATGTTATACTGTTATTGAAATCTAGGAATTTTATCTTTCGTTTATGCTTAAGTTATGTGATATGATTATGTTATGGTTCTTGGGCATTGTTTATGAAATCGGGTGGTTCCGTGATAAACTAAGGGCGGGTGAGCTCGATATAGCTCTCCAATTCATTGGGTAACGCGAAGGAGTTAAACGTTAAGGTTTCTCCGAAGAGATTTAGGGAATATAATATGATGGGTATTCCAAACATAACCATGAGGGTTACTCCCTATGTAAGAATGTTATGAATGCCTTAGGTTACCTTTATGTCTTATGATTTCTATGAGTTATTCTTAAATCTTATGATTTCATGAGGTATGTTAAATTGCTTATGTTTTATGAGTAAAGTATGATTTAATTGTTTCTTATGTATACATGGACTAATGTTTTCTTTCTATATTTTTATAACCCTTACTTATCTTTTTATGCTCATCCCACAATTTTTTGAAATGTTTTTCTCAAGACATAAAGTTGAATAGGGTCAAGGATGGGATCACGGAAATGTCATGCTATCTAAAACAAGGAACTAGACATGAATCTTTTGTTCAAGAGTTTTTATTTTGTCAAAAAAAATTAAGCTGAGTAGATGTGTCTACTTTGTAATCTTTGAGATGTAATAGTTATGTCATAATTCTCTAAAAATCTAAACCTGAAAAGATCCTCAATGTGAATTATTCATTTAATTCCATAATAAGTAATGTTTAAGGCCGGTTCCTTATAATCTATATCAACTCTAAAAAAGTTGTGATGATGTATATCCTTTTTATGTTTGTTTTAGTAACAATAAAATATTATTTCTATCTACGTAATATTTAGCACCCATAAAATCATCTTTTATTAGTTCTAGTCTTAGGACTAATAGAATACTTATTTTATTAGTGATAAGACTAGGATTGATAAAGGCCCTTCAAACTGAATTAACATCTTGTTATATAAACAAAACATTATATAAAATGATACACAAAATGATTAAAATATTTTATATTAAAATATAATGATGAATATTATTACAATGAAACAATTTTCTTCAAAGAGAATTGTATCAGAACATTTCAATACAAAGAGTATTACATAAAATCATTTTAATAGAATTTTATTAAATTGATGTTTAATTAAATTAAAATAAAAATTAGTTAGTAATATTTTAATATGAATTTAAATAGTATGATACCTTCTCCAATGACCAACATGACATGTTCTAAAATAATTGGGATCCTGTAATAAAAAAATTATTATTTTATTAATATTACAAAATGAAATAAAAAAAAATAAAATTGAATACACAAACTTTTAGGAATACATGTCACACCATGAGTGGGGTTGATATATTTTTAAATCCTACATGTAAATTATTAACTGAAGATCGTTTTCCTATCGTATCATAAAACTTTCTGCATGTTTGATAAGTTTTGTGTATATAAAGCATATTTTCAAGTAAAATTATATATTTCAATTTTAGACCAACAAATTCTGTCACACCATCAAATAATGTGTAATATTTTTGTGCAATTAATTTCTAGATATTAAAGATGAATAAATTATCAATTCCATAAATTATAAAGATAATACATGAATGTTTTATTTTAAATATGTGATGAACATTTCAAACTAAAAAGAAAATTTTAAATTTATGAAATGCATAATCATTCGTATAAACTGTACCATGTATCATAATGAAATGAGGTTAATTCCTAAAGGGTATAAATAAAAATTGATAATTTTCCTACCATGTAATTAAAATAAGAGTTTATTTAATTATTTTTTACAATCTAATGAATTTCATAAATTAATATCAGTCTTTTAAATTAAAAACCCTTTCTTATAGTCACATAAGTACACCACATGTTGTATTTTATTGTTGTATATTCATATATCTAAAAAATTAATAAATTCTCATTTTCCTAATGTATCATGAGAATTTGAACACATTTTCCCTTTTTTAAAAATGAGGCACATGTTTTGAATTAAAACATCACATTTAAGTTGAAACATGGAATTTTAGTTATACCATCCACATAATATGAATAATTGACCTGAAGTTTAATCATTTATCATAATAATTAATGAATCATTACTGTTTATGATACATTATCACAACAATCCAAGAATTGTTTAATAATTTTGACAATGCTACTTAGGTGTTTAAGAAAAATAAAACATATTTAAATTATAAACGCATGCATTGATTCATATCCACCTAACCACATGAATAATTGATGTAACATTAATTATTATATTTTAAAAATGAATAAAAAATATTATTCCTCATGTATCAAAATAATATAATCATGATTCATTAGTTTTTAATATCTAATTTATATTTTGAAAATGTTATTTTTTAAGTTAAAACGTGAACTTATATTTATACCATCAACACAACATAAATTATTTATTTTTAGTTATTTACTATATGACTGAAATAAATCATTGTTATTTTTCAATGAGTATAATGAAAACCAATGAATATTTGATTTATTTAAACTATTTGATGGATGTTCTCATCGAAAAGATCGCATTAAAATTAAAAACACACACTTTCAGTCGTACTGAGAAAATAACACATAATATTGATTTACACATTATTTCTAAACATCAAAATTTATGCAATAATAATTTTAATTATGTATCAAATCAATTTGAGTGTTTATGAGGTGTTTTGAGTATGTGACACTTTTTTGAACTAAAATGTCACTTTTTAATTGAAAATATAATGCTTTTATCATAGAGGCCACACCATGTGTAGAATTGACATGGGTTAATTTTAAACATTACAAAAAAGAATCATTGGTAATTATAAAAATGTTTCCAAAAAATTTTAGTGTGTGTATTTTATTTTGAAAATGTGAAGCTTGTTTGGAACTAAATATCCACTTTTACTCTATAAGCTTGAAATTTCAGTCATGTAGAGCACACTACATGTTTTAATTACATGAGAATAATTCATAATTATAAAAAATGAATCATTGAAAAATTTAATAAATTATCTTGTCACTATTATTAAATTTTTTGGCTTTGACTCTTTTAAGATCCTGGTTCTTCCTTGGAGGTACGCTCTTCTTTTCTTCTCTTTCTTTGAGTTGTTTTTGATAAAAATATCGGAAAACAATACAAGTGCTTGAATCATACTGTCACATGAAATGAATTAGGATTATACACTGTGTAATCCTATGTACACGTTATGTGGGTTTGGACAACTATGATTGGAATACATGGTGCGTGGGAATGTCATCCAGGAAGAGAAGAAAAACCAACTACACGCTGTGTAGTTCCTCACACACGTCATGTAGTCAAATCAGAATGTCCTGGAAAGTAAGTCAGTGAAATTCAGCCACCAAATTAACAGTTTAATGATACACACACAATGTATATGAACTTACCTATCATGTATTTTGTTTTTTTATTAATATGGTTAGTAGCCTCATTGTTTTGTAATTTTGATACAGGGGTCACTGGGTTGACAAAGAAACAGTGCCAGGATTAATTTCTTCTCCCATTTCATCATCTAGAATCCAATTAGAACACTTGTAGATCCGTTGGAATCCTCTTGGTGAGTGCCTGATTCATCTCTACCCATTTTGGGAAATTTCCCTCGACTAATTTATTGTTGAGTGAATATTATTGTTTCATATATCTATGTTCTTCTAGCTTGAATTGGTGGTCGAGGCTGGACGAGGAGAGTCAAACTACGATGAGGTAGGTGTTCCTATGAGTCTCTTTAGTTGTCAAGATGTTTATATGTGAATTGTTACAGCGGACCCATGTTTAGGGTGTATCTGTGAAATGAAATTGATCCTTATTATTACTTAATTTTTTTCTAGTAATTAATTTAATTAACAGAATGATGAATTGATATTTTGTTTCAGTTAGGTCTTCCATGTGGGTTCATTTCCCTTGAATAATTATTATTTAGCCATTTTAGTATAATATGTCAATGGGAAGTCCTTCAATTTCCTTGTAAGGTTTTTTAAAATGAACTGGGTTATTATATGGAATTGATATTTTGTTAGAATTTCAGGTGTATTGGTTATGTATTTGGGATTGTTTATCCCCTTTGCCCATGCATTGGTTTTTCTTTTTTATGGAGTATGGAATGTTGTATAGGATTTTAATTAATAAATGATAAATAGAATTTGGGTTTACATGGGTTTAGCTTAAATCACCATGAACAGACTCACATGACTATTTTACCTTGATCATTTGATGACACATGGGTTAAACATAGAACGCCATGGACATGCTTGATAGACTTTTGATTTTTTAGTCATTAGTGACACTTGGGATCCCTAGTAGGACCGCCAAGGAGAAACTAAATTTAAATGATATTATATTACCTATAGTGTGAAACTCAAGGCTCCCATGTAGAAACACTGAGGACATACTCACATGAACATATACCAACGTCTTGAGTTATACTCGAGGATTCCATGTAGGACCACTGAGAATGGGATCATAGTATGTCTATAGAATTACACTAGAAGTGATACTTGACTTCCATATTAGGAATATAAATAATGGACTTAGGTTATGATTTAAATAATAGAATGGAATGAATTGTGACATGTCTTCCAATCCAAGGACAAGTTTGGATTCAATCTTCAATGACTTGTTTAGAAGGCCTTCTAAGACTTCTATTTTTCTTAATTTACTATGGGGAATGTTGGGATTTGGAAAAATTATGATACAAAAATATATCAGGTAATTGAATTGATAATGGAAATGTTGAACCTTACAAATAATTACATTACTTGTAGGATTGATTAATTTTGAGTACCTCTTAGTTTACTGCATTTCGACATTGTAAAATAATAATTCACATAATCACTAATAGATTGGAATAGACCTTAGGTAGTTTCCTAATGTGATTTATTTATCACACCCTATTTGGGTTATGTTTTTAGGCCCAAATAGACTATATTTATATAGGATTAGATAGGGTAAAGGGCCCTTTTACAGGTACTTGATTGCTGCTTTGGAGAAGGAGAGCATGAGACCAATGCAAGGACTGCGATGCTGCTGACATTCTTTTTGTGTTACATCACTTTGGTAATATATTATACTTCACTACAGTGTATCATGAATTCAATATTTTCTTAGAACATGTGAAATGCTATATCATTTTCATAAAACATGACTCCTTGTTATTTTTATCATTCAGCCTTCCATTGTTTACATTAGTTTCATGTTGTTTACTAAATCTTCTATTGTTATTATATGTTTGGCTATATCAAAATATTCCAATGAGGGCTTAGATTCCCCACTATCACACCATAGGGCCTCACATCCAGTTTTTAGCCTCTGGTATTTGGTGAAATGTAGTTGAGTCCATGTGGAAAACCGGGTACGGGGAACCAGCTGAGTGGCTTCCAGATCCGGGATGTTTGAAAGTTGTATCAAAGGCGTTTCAGTACTTTTTTGATTTACTATTTGGAAAACATATAAAGGATATAGAATTTGGTAATTATATGTGCATAATTGAAGCTACCGTATGTATAAGGAAATTACAAATTTCCTAGAATTAAATTTTTCTTTTGTATTTCGAGCTATTAAAATTGATCTAATTTCACCATTGGGTGAAGCACTTATTTTTTGATATTATTATTTATATTATTGTGGTTCTATTTTGTTGAAACTAGATAAGATGAGTTTATTCTATCTCATGCATCATATATTAACTTTTAATAAAATTTCATGCCATATATAGTTGCCATGCCATTTAGGGAGCATTACTGATTGCATATTGTTGTGATAGAGATGAATTTTGTTATGATAGTACCTTGATAGTTTTTTCAGTTTTCTGAATTGTATATTGGTATGTGAGATGGTTCTATTGGGATAGATTCCATGATTTTATCCCTGAGGTGTATGGGAACTCTTAGACCAGAATTTGGTGGATCATGATTCAGCCATGTGATACAAAATCTGTAGTTATATTCTGTATATGGATTCCAAAATTTGATTTGTAGGGATTATGGGCCCTTGTGGATGATAAATTGGAATACCACTAGTTGGTTTTTTTCTTAACAAGGGTTTTCTTGGAAGTCTGGAGTTTCTGTCCAGAAAACCCAGTTTACATAGTGTGTAGTTTTCCCAAAAACGCTGCATGTTCGTCCTGTTCGGGGGAGATTGTGTTCCATGTTTTAATATGTACAAGACATGTACCATACGTACACATCGTGTGGTAGCTGACCGTGTGTTTTTAGGTGTGATATGAAACATAGGATGGTGGGTTTCGCAAGTACACAACCGTGTACTTTTGGTACACATCGTGTGGGCTCACTCAAGTAGAACCTGTGTGAATATTGTTGCGTGGAATTACATGGATAAGAGGGAGACATGTGTACATTCCATGTACGCATTTAACACCCCATGTATAAGGGTTAATACATGCCCGGGCCGGAGAGACTACAGAAGCATGTAAATAATTAAGGGTACACACCATTTACGATTTTCACCCACCGTGTAGTCCCTTTTGGAAAAATTTTGATGGTCTTTTCCAATTTCGTTTTGGAATACTAGATTGGTAAACCATGACCACGATCTTGAACTCAAAAGTGTTCTTGACCGTGAAGAGTTGTTCCATAATATAATTCTTTGCATCCTAGGAAAAATAAAACACATGAAAGGGGTGAGCTCAAATGCTCAGTATGGATAACAATATAATGGAAACTATCATAAATAAGAATAAACATTTAAGGTAACATATAAGACTTAAGCACTAGCCTTTTAGAATTAAACATCAAAATAATATGGAAAATATAAATCAAATAATTCCATTTACTTATTCCTATGTATATTCTTCAAGTCGAATAATCACATGTAATATCTATAGCCAAATTCATAATGATAGAATGCATAATTCCAGAAATCATAACCTCATAGTAAAGGCCTCGTTCCAAGACTACAGATAATATTTTTTCAATACCCTATGCCAAGACACAAGTTTATCTCATGAAGTCTAACGATGCATCGAATAGCTACAGTGTGATCCACCCATCACTTACTAAGTCTAATTCATTCCTCATATGAAAATGTTAAAACATAACGTAAACATTTCATATTAAAACAAGAATTGAAAATGTTAATAATTTAATGATAAACCATGAATGGTATAAAAATAACACATCCACAGTCCAACATATCACAAAAACCTTCAAAACAAAATAGAATATTGTATTAAAATAAATCAACTTCAAACAAGTGTAAATTTACTCAAATGATGTTGGCATAGATGAAATCAAAACTATTTAAGAGAAATATGTATTTCTATTTTGAAATCATTTAAAAGTCCAATATTTATAAAATAAAACATTTATTTTGAATTTTTTTATAAGCTTGTAAGGGAAGCTGCAAAGGCATTATAACGGTGGAAAATATCTACACTCACCGTATAAGTTAAAAAACATTCTTACCTTAATTTATCGAAAAGATCATAAAGTACCTTGTTTGGAAAACGACAGAAAGATTCCATTCAAAATAAAATTACTGAAAAGTTAAAAAAGGGCATAAATTACTTTATCCCATATTCTAAAAAAAATCAAAATGTTTTGAAATAAAATTTCAAGGAACACAGATGTGGATGACAAAGAACTCCCAGTAGATATATATGAATAAACAACCTTAGATAAATAAAAAGATTGTAAAATTAACCCTTACTTTTTACATTCATTTGTCGAGGGAACGTTGAACTCCAGTATAATTGTGAAATCATTATCAAATTATACACGAAACACATACATAAATATTATATCATATATGATCTTCTTATATTTATTTGTTAATAATATTTTAATAGTGTCTTTGTTTCAGGTGTTAAAAGATTCATATTGCATTATATGTTTTTTACGTAAGTCATGTTTGTTATGGATAGGATGTATTTGATTCATATCTATAATTTTATTATGCTCACAAACATTATTTTTAAATCATCAAATGAAAATTATTCTTGAATGGTTATGATGGGGAATTAATGTCGTCGCGTTCGTGGAGACGGTAATCTATATGTACGCACGAACGAAAATATCATTCTATTGATGGTAAAATCATATGTAATTGAATATTATATCATATATACAGAATAATTAACATGTAATGTTTTTTATTTTCATAAATTATTCTTATTATTATACTCATGCAAATAATGAAGTGTTGAATAACAAGCTACACCGTGATGTGGAGACGGTAAGACATACATACACACGTATAGTGACTTTTTCATTCATAAGATGGATAGAATAATGAATATTGTTGTACCATATTTATAATAACATAAATGTATTTATATGGTAATAGTGTTATTATTTTGGTATGGAAACAACAATGAAAGGGGTTGTGGTAGACGAAAAGATCATTGAAATAGCTGATGAAATTATTACATCTTCTTTGGGTGCTTCCTTTTTTATTTGATCAAAAGAGATCCTTAGGTTGGCTTTTTTGATTAAATTAAGGCCTCTATTTTCAAGTGAGGGTAGTTAGAAGGATTTCTGAGTAAGGTTTTATTTAGAAAAATTGCTTTGGAGGTGTGATTTTGAGAGAAGGGTAAATACCCTTTTATAAGAGAGGTGATGGTCTCTTTAGGAAAATCTTGAAATATTAATTTATTATGCAATCATATTCCATTTCTAATGGCTCCAAAAGGATTTATTTCAACTATATGGTGGATATGGGTCTAAAATATATCAAACAATATGTTTATACAACTTTATGTCCCCATATTAACATTATCATTTATATTTAACTCTTAGTTAAACATTTTACTTTTACCATTTACTCTTGTATTATTTTACTAAATGGTTAATAAAAAAAATATAAAAATCCAAGAGAACCCCAAGTGGTTCATTATTTATATATATATCATTATAGAAGTTATTTGTCCAAACCATATATTTTTAGGAATAGTATATCATTTAATAAAATAGTATTTGTTTTAAAAACTCAATTATGTCAATTTTGACGCTATTTAGTATTTGGTTTTTACAAAAGTCATAAGAACTTTATCACTTCAAAAAATTTATTTAACCTTCCTTAACTTGTCTTATCAACCTATAAAATTCTCGGAATGAATCAAAATACTCAATTTACATTTATCTAAAAATTAATAATATAAATTATTTTAACCTCTCATTAATAAGGTAATTACTACATGATCATTATGTCATAAATAAAATTAATTATTTAATGTCTATATTTTTTAAATAAAATACCAAGATGCCGAAAATATTTTTATCTTTCTAATGAATATTTATTGTCAAATTTATCTTATGTATAATGATATTTTAAAAATGGATTAGTTATTAAAATTTGAATTTAGCGCTTTTAACTCTTCTTTAAATAAAATTATAATAAATTTTCTAATCTAATCCAATTAGACCAAAAGGATCATATTTTATTGATAGGTTGATTTTGTTAGAAATACACTTATCCAATAGAATTAGGATATATGTTACAGTAATTATAATATCATTTTTACCTTTAATTACCATATTTACTTTTAACTGTGTTAAATAAAACTCAAAAGTTACTATTCACCAAAAATTATTTTCATCCTATTGAACCAATTTTTACATACTAATTTCAACTATTTTTCTCAGATTTTTGAAATTCAATTCACTGAAGCAGTAAAATTATTTTTTATACCAATTTTTAAATGTGCCTAGAAGGTGGGTAAATGATGGTAAAAAGTTCAATAAAAAAATATATATATATAATCTTATTAGAAAATGACTCCAATGAATTAAATTGGACTAATATAGAAAATATGTATCTATTTTGACTTTAAAATAAATATAAAAAAATAATTATTTAAATAACGTTTGGTTTTAAACACTAATGTTGTGTTTTTTACTATTAATGAAAAATTGAATGTTTTTCAAATAATTACCAAAAATTAACCCTAAGACAATTGTGATATTCTAAATCCAAAAATGAATTCCATTTTGAATAATTTTTTATAAAATTACAAGAAGTGGTTATTAATAGTCATAAATGCTTTTAAAACAACTAGTTTTATTTTTCGTGGTTTGCTAGAACTCGAAGTTGCGTACACCAAAAGAAATTGTATTATTCAAAGGTAAACATACCATGAAAGATTGGGGTGTAACATTATTCCCTCATTCAAATAATTTCATCCTAAAAATCTCTAGAATAATACTGCATAAAATGATTTGGGTGGTTCTTTATCATAAGTTCCTTAGGTTCCCACGTAACCTCTTCGATTTTATGGTTTTTCCGTAGAACCTTTACCAGACAAGTTGTCTGGTTTCTCAACACTTATTATATGGTATCAATAATCTTGACAGGGTATTCATAATAAAAAATATTGGGTTCTAGTTCTATTTCTTCATCGGTTAGTACATGCATTGGGTTAGACATGTATTTTCTCAATAGTGAAATGTGGAACACATCATGAACTGAGATTTCACGAAATTCCCAAACAGTAAGCCACAACTCCAATTAGTTCTATAATTTCAAAAGGTTTTATGTACATGAGACATAATTTACCCTTCTTAACAAATTTTATCACACCCATCCATGGAGATACCTTCAAGATAACAAGATCACCTACTTGAAATTCCAAATCCTTCTTTTAGTTATCAGCATAGATTTTTTTTATACTTTGAGCTATTTTGATGTGGGTTTGGATAATATTCACTCTTTCCATCATTTCCCCAAAAATTTTTGGGCCTATGAGTTTTGCTTCACCAACATCATCACATAAAGTTGGTGTGCGACATCTCTTTCCATATAATTCTTTATATGGTGCCATCTGAATGCTTGAATTGAAGCTATGGTTATAGGAAAATGATACTAGAGGAAAATAATGATCCCACATACCTTGAATGTCATGTGAGAAATATATAAACATGTCTTTTAAGGTTTGAATAGTCTATTCTGATTGTTCGTCAGTTTGAGGGTGGTAGGCCATGCTCAAACGAAGTTTAATATCTAGGGGTTTTTAATACTTTTTTAGAATGATTAAGTTAAAAAAGAATCACGATAAAAACAATAGATAGGGGTACAACATGAAGTCTCAAATCATTATTAATATATAGTCTTAGTAATAGTTCAAGTGGTAAATCATCTCTTATAACCAGAAAATGTGCTGACTTGGTAAGGTGATCAACAATGACCCATATTGTATCATTCACTCTAAGAGTCTTTGGTAACCCCATGAAAAATTCAATCATAATATCATCCCATTTCCACTCAGGTATGAGAATAGTTTGCATGACTCCTCCAGGATGTTGTATTCTAGCCTCAACATATTGAAAAACCATACATCATAACACCTAATCAGAAATCTCCCTCTTCATGTTGTCCCACAAAAAATCTTCCATCAAATCTCTATACATCTTAGTTCTACTAGGGTTTATAGAGAAATTGGAGCTATGATCATCATCCAACAATTCTCTTTTTAGATCGGGTATATTAGGAACACAAAGCCTCCTCCCTAATTTCTAAACTCCATCTTTATATACAATGTCAATCAGTCTCTCATCATTCACAACTTTAATTTTCTTTTGAAACTCCTCATCATCAGTATAAAAACATTTTATCCTTTCTAGTAATGATGGTTTGACACCCATTTGAAAAGGTATTGATGTTTTAACTTCCATGATTATTCCCATATCCATCATTACTATATCCATGAATATAGGATCCCTTTGACCTCACATATTGTTCAAAACTCCATGATCCTTTCTTCTGAAAGCATCATCCGCCTTATTTTCCTTCCCCGGGTGGTAGTTTATTGTGAAATAAAAATACATGAGTAGTTCAATCCATCGTATCTATCTCATGTTCAGTTATTTTTTTTAGAAAATATACTTCAAACTCTTGTGATCATTATATATCTCACATTTTTTACCATAGAGAGAGTGTCTCTATATCTTTAGAGAAATAATTACAGCTGATAAGTCATGATTATGAGCGGGATAGTTTTGTTCAATAATTTTTAACTATCATGATGCATTGTCAATAACCATATCATTCTGCATAAGGAAACAACTAGGTCTATTCATTGAAGAATCACTATAAATAAAAACCCATAATTACTTGATGGTAGAGTAGAGATAGTATCATTGAATAATCTTCTCCTCAGTTCTTCAAAACATTTTTCACACTCTTTTTTGCAAACAAATTTAACCCCATTATGTGTGATCTTGGTTAACGAGTTATCCAATCAGGAAACTTTTGGGAAGAAATGTCGATAATGACATGATAAACCCATAAAACTGCATACCTCAGTTATACTCATTAGTCTTGGCCATTCTTGGATTACTCTTTTCTTTGAGGGATCAATAGATATTCCATCCTTATAGATAATATGGCCATGAAAAGAAGTCTCCTGAAGCCAGAATTCACACTTGCTAAACTTCCCATATAAGTCATTTCTTCTAAGAGTATTTGTAATAGTGCGCAAGTGATTTTCCTAATCTTAATATCTTTATGAGTATTCCAAGATATCATCAATAAATACTACTACAAATTCATCATGATATTACTTGAAAACTCTATTCATTAGATCCATGAATATAGTGAGTGCATTAGTCTGTCAAAAAGGAAATACTGTAAACTCATAATGCCTACACCTAGTATGAAATGTTGTATTCATAATGTCTTCCTTCTTCACACACAAGTGATGACATACAGATCTAAGGTCAATCATTGAAAAAATATTGATCTCCATGAAGTTGATCGAATAAATCATAAATGCGAGGTAAGGGATACTTGTTCTTTATTTTTGTAGCATTGATATCCATGTACTCAATTCACAACGTCGTAGATCCATCTTTATTTATAACAAAAAGAACAGGGGATCCCAATGGAGAAACATTTGGGCAAAAAAATAGTTATTACTCAATTTCTATAGTCGTTTCTTTAGTTCCACTAATTACACAGTGGCCATTGTATATGGGTCTTCGATATGGGACTTGAACCCAAAATTATATCAGTGGAAAACATAATTTCTCATTCTGAAGGATGTCCAGTTAAATCCTATGGAAACACATCAACATATTCTTTCATAATAGGTATATTCTCTATTCTAACATTCTTTTCCTCACCCATAGTTATTTCATTCCATTCCTCCCCAATAATTAAATTTTGTAGAGCTACTAGGGGTGGATATAGATAAGAATCAGATGGTGATGTTTCTGCATTAAATATAAGTTATTCCTTACCATCATGAGTAATTGTAAACTCATTATTCTTTCAATAAATTTTCACATCATGGTCTGAAATCCAATCCATACTGAGGATTATATCAAATTCAATCATTGGTATTACATTAATATAATGAGATACAGCTTGTTTATAAGCCACAATAGTAACTGATTGACAAAACTTTGTTGCAATGAAACTTCCCTTAAGTGTTTTGACTACTAAATCCATTGTTAAGTCAAATTTTAAATAACTATTTTCTTCAAAATCTGGGAAGATATTAAATAATATTATGATATAGAATCAAATAATGCATTTTCTAATTTTGAGGAATCGATTAAATTACCTTCCACCATGTTATTGAGATCTTTAACCTCAGTAGTAGTGATCAAATAATCTTGACCTTGCTCTCTTTCCCTTTTCTAATGTAAATTTTCATGGATCTTAGGACATTCATTGGAATAATTCTCCATTTCTCTACAATTGTATCATTCAACATTGAAGACATCTTTCTTTCACTTTCAATCACGAACTCGGTGGCCTTTTTCACCACATTTTTAACAGACTCCCATTCCCTTCAAGAAAGTACTAGGGTGTTTCTTCCCACATTTACTACAGGATGGAAATTAAACTTTTACTATCTTCCCCTTATTTATATTTCTAGAGTGTTCATAAGATATATTCTTCTCTTTATTTTCTTAAAAGTCATAAGATTTAGTGAATTATTTTTCTATCTTGATAACACATGAGACTATATCATCATACAATAAGAAGGATTGTGAGACTAATTCAGGACATAGAAATTTTTTTAACCCATCGATGAATCGATAAATATTACTCTTTAGTTTATGTTTATAATCCTATATATGCCTTGCTAACCTTTTAATGTTAGCCTCCAAATTTTCGACATTCTCATACTCCTTTTGTCTCATAATGATAAATTTATTTTGAAAATCCTCTCATTTGACACAAAGAAAGTAATTTTCTAAGAAAATAACTTTAAACTCCACCCATTCAATATTTTATCCTTCATCATCTTCAATTGTGTTTTGAATCAATGACCACCATTGATCTGCATCTCATGTGAGGTGATAAACTGCTATGACAACTTTTTACCTTTCACTACTCCCCAAAGCATTGAATATTTTCACTAAGGAACTTATCCATTGATTGTCTAGAAATGGATTTGATGTACCATTTAATGTTGGTGTTTATTTTCCTAGGATGCGGTCCAACATTGATCCTCCACGTTGTGGATCAGGGTGCTCCATACGGTTAAGGTTATTTTTCATAACATTAGTGAGTTGTCCCTGTATGGTTATATATTATTCAGCATTGGGTGCATCACATACGACACTATAATTATCTCAATTAGGAGGGATATCCCAACATGGATTACGTGTATTGATACAGTTTCCATTCCATCCACTACACGCCATTTCTAAACAATGTCATTAACTATATTAGTTTATGAATCACAATACATAATTCTAAACTTGTAAAACACTTAACATAAATTAAACAATTTATGGATATAATATATAATCATAAAAATGGTTTTTTGAGGAAGTATTTACTCATAAATCCTTTATAATGGTTTGTAAAGAAAATTTTAATTATATTAAGCATATCCCCCAAGGAGTTTCATAACCAAGAGTGCAGTAAGGCCTGTTGTTGTGTTCAAAGATACCCTGAGTGAAGACCAAAAACTCCATGTCAATGTTTTCACTTTTATGTACATCTCTTCTAGAGCTGCCTCTACTTTCTCATATCCATACAGGGATGTATTGTTTGTAAAATTCATAAAATCTCTACAGTACCAAAACTCATGGAAGTAATTATATACTAATTGTCAAAGTATATCTTAGGGTAATGTTCTCTTATCAGAGTTCTTGTAAATATAGCTTCCAAGGATTGTACTGAACTTCCTCTGATATCAACTATAAGGCCCAACACCAATTACCCAGAGTCAGTGTATTATTACATAACATTGGAATGATACATGGAATCATGTCTCGAAAGATAAATCAATTTAGTAGATTTGGAAGTTCTAGATACATACAAAAGTTTTACACTACATTATTAATTGAAAAAATAGAAACATTGTGTCTCCATTGAACACACTCATATCCCTCATCTTATACCTGTAGATCAGTCATAATATAGTTCTTCGCAACCTGGGAAAACTAAAACACATGAAATGGTTGATCTCAGATACTCAGTAAGAATAACAATATAGAGGAAAATATTATAAATAAGCCTAAACATCTATGGTAATGTATAAGAAAAAATCACAAGACTTTTAAACATAAAATTCAGCATAATACGACAATTATCAATTAAATAATTCCATTTACTTATTCACACTGATATTCTATGGGTCGAAAAATCACTTGTAATACCAATAGAAAAATTCATAATGATGGAATGCAAAATGCCGAACATCATAACCACATTGTCAAGGCCTCGTGCCAATAATACAAATAATATTATTTAAAGGCCTTGTTCCAAGACACTAGTTTGTCTCATGAGACCTACCGATGTATCGAGGAGCTATATCGGGCTCCACCAGTCACTTATTAAGTCCAATTCAATCCTCAAATGAAAATGTTAAAACAAAATATAATCATTCGTATTAAAACTAGTATAAGAAATGTTAATAATTTAAACAAAAATCATGAATGGTATAAAAATAACACATCCACAGTCAGACATATCAAAAACCTTCCATACAATATGGAAGACTCAATCATAATAAATTAACTTCAAAAAAGTGTAAAATACATCAAATTATGTTGATATAGATGATATCAAAACTATCTGAGGGAAATATCTCTTTCTATTTTGAAATCATTTAAAAGTCACATATTTATAAAAGAAAACATTAATTTTTATAATATTCTTATAAGCTTTTATGGGATTCTTCAAAGTTGTTATAAAAGCAGAAAATAACCACACCCTCCATATAAGTTAAAATATACATTCTTACCTTAATATGTCAAAAATACCATTAAGTACCTTCTTTGAAAAACGACAAAAAGACTCCTTTAAAAAAATTATGAAAAGTAAAACAAGGATATAAATGACTTTAACCCCTATTCTAGGAAATATTAAAAATGTTTTGAAATACATTTTTAAGAAACACAGACGTGGATAATAAATAAGTCACAGTAGATACATACAAATAAACAACACTGGATAAATAAAGAGATTGTAAAATTAACCCTTACCTTGTACATTACATTATTAATGGTAAGTTAACCTCTTATATAATAGTTAAATCATTATAAAATTATAAAATAACTGTATACATAAATATTATATCATATATGGTCATCTAATATTGCTTTGTTAATAATATTTCAGTAGTATCATTGTTTCAGATGTTAACAGATTCGTTTTCATTTATATGTTTTGTTACGTAAGTAATATTTGTTATGTATATGATGTATTAGATTCATATCCATATTTATATTATGTTATTAAACATTATTTTTAAATCATCAAATTAATCTTATTCTTTAATTGTTACGATGGGGAATGAATCTCATCGCGTTCGTGGAGACGGTAATCCGTATGTATGCATTAGTTACAATATAATTATATTAATGGTAAAATAGTTTGTAATTTTATGGTATATCTTATATATAGAATCATTACCATGTTATATTTATTATTTACAAATATTATACTCATTATAAAACTCATCCAAATAATTAAGTGTTGAATAACGAACTACACCATGAAGTCGAGATGGTAATCCATATGTACGCACGTATGGTGACATTGTCATCCATAGGATTGATAGAATAATGTATATGGTTGTAACATATTTATAATAACATTAAAGTATGTATAAGGTACTAGAGTTATTATTTTTGGTATGGAAACAACAATGAAAGAGGAAGTAGAAGAAGAAAAGAACATTTAAAGAAGTGATGAAATTATTTCCTCTTCATCGAGTACTTCCTTTTCATTTGATTAAAAGGGCCCCATAGGTTGGATTTATGATCAACATAAGGCATATAAGATAAATTTAGGGCAGTTGGGAGGATATTTGAGAAGGATTTGGCTGGGCCAAATGGCTTTGGAGGTGTGATTTTGAGATAAGTGGAAGTACCCTTTTATAAGAGAGGTGAGGGTCACTTTAGGAAAAAGATGAAATATTAATTTATTATACAATAATATTGAGTTTCTAATGGCTCCAAAAGGATTTATTTTAATTATGAGGTGGGTGTGGGTTGAAAACCTCTCAAACAATAGGTTTTAGAAAAGATTAGGTCACCATATTAGCCTTATCTTTTAGATTTAACTCTTTGCTAAATAGTTTAACTTTTACCATGACTTCTTGTATTATTATAATAAATGGTTAATAAACATAATATAAAATTAAAAGAGATCCCAAAGTGGATCATTGTTGATATATATATCCTTGTGTATATCCTTTTTCCTAACCTTATATTTTTTGGAATAATCTATCATCGAAAAAATATTATTTTTTAAAAAACTCATTTATGCCAAATTTGACACTATTTTATATTATATTTTTGTTAAAGACAAAACATCAATATCAAATAGAAAAAAAATTTATTTAGTAAAACCTAAAATTTCATATTAACCTAAAAAATTCGTGGAATGCATTAAAATTATCTATTTAAATATATTTTCATATTTATAATATCAATTATTTTCACATCTCATTAATAAGGTAATTAATGCATCATCATTGTGTCATAAATGAATTCAATTATTTAATTTCTAAAAACTATAAATAAAATACCATGATGTTGGAAATATATTCATCCTTATAATTGATAATTATAGTCGAATTTAACATATGTGTAACCATTTATTTAAAATGGTTTAGTTATTAAACGTTGAATTTAAAACTTTTAACTCTTCTTTAAATAAAATAATAATAAATGTCATAATCTAATACAAGTGGAAGAAAAGGATTATATTTTATTCTTATGGCAGATTCCGGTCGAAATACACTTATAAAATAGAATTATGATATGTGTTAGGGTAATTATAATATCATTTTTTACCTTTAATTACCATCTTTACTTTCAACATTGGTAAATAAAATTCAAAAGTTACTTTTCACCAAAAATCATTTTCATCCCATTAAACCACATCTTACTTATTTATTTCAACTGTGTCTCATATATTTTTTAAATTTAATTCACAAAATCTGTAAAATTATGTTTTATGCAAATTTTCAAATCTGCCTAGAAGGTGGGTAAAAGACGGAAAAATGTTCAATAATATTTTTTATATCTAATGTTATCATAAAATAACTCAATCGAATTACATTGGATTAATATAAAAATTATGTATCTAATTTTTATTTAAAATATATTTAAATAAAAATAATAATTATTTAAATAAATGTTTGTTTTAAATGTTAATGGAGTGTTTTTCACTTTTCATCAAAAATTGAAAGTTTTTAGAAAAATAAGAAATATTCACCCTAAGATAATTTTGATATTCCATATCAAAAAATGAAATATATTTTGAAAAATAAAATTTATAAAATTTAAAAATTTGGTTATTAATATTCATAACTTCTTTTAAAACAACTATTTTGATTTGTCATGGTGTGCTAGAACTCCAAGTTGCGTACAACACAAGATATTGTACTATTTAAAGGAAAACATACTGTGGAATCTTGGGGTGTTGCATCTTGAGAGGAGGGTCAAGCTCGAGACCTATATGTTGTGTGATTCTGCTATGAGATGGTGGGATTTTATCAATCAGGAAGGGTGTCATCCGAATATGACATGTGAATACTTCTAGGAGGCCTTTAATGATGATTATTTTGTATAACACTGAGGGATGATCGAGCCTAAGAGTTCAAGCACCTGGTGTAGGGAAACCTACCAGTTATGGAATATTCTGCTAGGTTTACTATGCATTAGTGATTCCAACCGATTCTAATCGGTGATGACATATCTAAAGATAGACGATTCAAGGATGGTCTCATGTTTGAAATCTTATCTCATGTGAACATCTTCAGGTTTCCTTCTATCTCTGCTATTGTGCATCAAGTGGTAATTACCAAGCTTAAGATATAGGAAAATGGGGTGCAAGCTAGGGTAGTTTGACATCGATTTATAATATTTTCCCAACCAGCAAGGAGAAGCATTGTCGAGAGTTCTCTCCTGGTAATAGTAGTAGTTAGAACTATTCTTATGGTAATAAGGTGAGGTGATACTAGTGCAGTAGGGCAGGGTATAAGAGGACTCAATGAAAGAAGGACCCCCTTGAGTGATGAGCTTGAGGAAGGATTGACCATCTACAACACTTCTACAAAACTTTTCTACCAGTGGCTAGAAATAGGTGATTTACACTATCACCAAGATCAAGAGCAGGGTCTTTAACTTCTGCTCAGATAGGTAACTAGTGTGCGTCAAGGTGTTCAGGCTGAGGTGGTGGTCATGGTCATGGTGGTCAGACCCCCAAATCTCATTGACAGTAGGGAGGGTCAGCTTAGGGTGTCCATGTAGTGTAATAGGGACAAAATATAGTTCATAATTATTTAGTCGAACAAACATATAAGGAATAGGATCCCAGAACATCTACTGTCAGAGGTACTATTCTAGTCTCCTCTGTTTTATCTTTTCCACTTTTTGATACTGGTTCTATGATTAATTTTATATCTATGGATGTTGTGGAAATCCATGGGCTCTATGTTTATATTTATTCTGATGTTATGATTATATAAACTACTTTATGGTTTAGAATGGTATGTGTGTTTTAGTTAAAGGAGTTACCCCTTGAGATTTGGGGGTGTCACATGCTATGGAATGTATATGTCTTAGAGATGATGGGCTTTGATGTCATTTTTGGAATGGAGTTATTGGTTTCTGTTCATATATTTGATGATTTGTATTGCCACCAGGTGAGATTCTCACCACTATAGGGTGGAATGTTTATACATAAGGGTGAATTGGATGTCCATGCAAGCCGAGCTAGACCTGAACACCGTAGGATGGGCGGGATGATAGACCAGAATGTGAGTTTATATTTGTATGACTATGGAACTTGTCTGATGGATTTTCCGCTAGTGGTTGTTCATTTCACAGATATTTTCCCAAATGACTTTTCTATCTTACCTCCAGAAAGAGAGGTATAATTCCCTATTGATCTAGTACCAAGAGCTGTACCAGTTCCATTCAACCTTATAGGGTAGCTATGATGGAATTTCAAGTGATCAAAAGAATGTTGGAAGTTCATGAATCTAGGGGTTTCATCTGACCAATGTCTTCTCCTTAGGGTTAACCAGTCCTTTCATGAAAAAGGTAGATGGTACCATTAGGATATTCATGGAATACTTGAAACTTAACTAGTAGATGGTTAATAACCAATATCCCTTGCCACAGATAGATGTCATATTTGGTCATATTCTAGGATATCGAGTTAACTCAAAGATCGAATTAAGGTTTGGATAACATTAGGTATAAGTTAAACCTACAGACACACATCTTAAAACCTTTTTTAGTAGGTTCAGACTATATTAGTACATGGTTATGCCATTTAGTCAAACGAACGCACTTGTAGTTTTCATGGAATTAAGGAAATTAGTGTAATATCATTAACTATATTATTTTGTAGTGGGTTTCATGGAAAACTTCTTGGTGTATTATCACAATCAACATTACTATTTAAGGAATCTTAAGATCCTTTTGAATACACTAAGAGAGTATCAGTTATATGATAAGCACGCAAAATTTCACTTCTAGATGGATCATATTTACTTCCTAGGTCGCATCATCTCAGAGACTGGAGTATCAGTGTACCCAGAAAAGTTAAGGGCAGTATTTACCCGGTAGAATCCAAAGAACATTTTTGATGTAGAATGTTTCTTGGGGATATCTGGATACTATAAACATTTTATAAAGGACTTATCAATTTGGAAAAACCACCGATGGGCTTGACTAATAAGAGTATGAAGCTTATTTGGTGGGATTCTTATGAGATAGCCTTTCAAGAACTAAAAGAGAATTTGACATCAGCTCCGATAATGATATTTCTAGATCTGATCATGTGTTACACTGTATACTATGATGCATCAGGTATTGGGTTGGGAGTAGTGATTATTGATTGGGTTTAGTTTTTTCGGATAGGTCTCGGCAGTTGAGGGCACATAAGAGGAGTTACCTAACCCATGATCTTGTGTTTGTTGTATTTGTTCATTATTTGCGCTATTGGAGGCACTATTTATTGGTATAGTATATTGTGGTGTACACTTACCAAAGAAATATCAAATACATATTTACTTAGAATTATTCTAAACTAAGATAGCTAAGGTTGGTGGAATACCTTTAGTCATTCGACATTGAGCTTTCCTATACACATAAGAATGGTAATGCAGTGGCTGCTGTACAGAGCAGGAGGACACAGATGCAGGAAGTAGAGGAGGCCAGTGGTGAGTGGAAACTTATAGATTCTTTTCTCTAAGATGCATTTATACGTGAAAGAATGTCAGGGATATAATTACCTTTCATCTTTAGCTTTGACTTCGTCCCTCCAAGATAGAGTGAGGAAAATGTAGCTATCAGATTATGGAGGCCGAGTTCTATGTGAATCTGTATCATGTGAGAACCCTCCTGATGCATGAATGATAAGAGAAGATGGGGTTCTATATATCCATGGATGTGTGTGGGTTCCAGGGGATATACATGAGGAGATGATGTTGGATCTTTGTACCTCTGTATGGACTGTGCTTCCTGGTGTCACCAAGATGTATCAGGATTTACATTGTTAGTATTGGTTGCCTGGTATGAAGAGAGACATAACTTGTTTTGTCATGAGGTGCTCCACCTGTCATAAGGTGAAGTCATAACACCAAAGACTAACACAACTATTTGATAAGCTACCCATTTCTAAGTATAAATGGAATGATGTCACAATGGATTTTATGACAGGTTTACCAAAGTCACTTGAAGAAATGATTCTGAATGGGTTATTGATGACAGGCTCATGATGGTAGCACATTTCCTGCCAATTAAGGAAGCCTTCAGTGTTGATAAACTTGGGAGGTTTTAAATATATGAAATTTTATGACTGCACAGATTCCCTAATTGTATCATTTTAAATAGGGATGCCTGGTTTACTTCTGGTTTCTTGAAGGGGATATAGAGGAATTTAGGTACAATGGTGCTTCTAAGAACAACTTACCACCCCCAGATAGATGGAAATTATGGGAACATGATTTAGATGATGGAGGACATGATTTTATCATAAGTCCCAGATTTCAGGGGTTCTTGGCAGAGACACATACCCTGGTTGAGTTTTCATATAATAATAGCTTCTGTGATACTATTCATATGGCACCATATGATTCATTGTATGGGAGGACATTTCGATCACCCCTATGTTTGATGGAGGAAGGAGAAACAACTATGATGGTATCTCCTCTTGTCTGGGAGACCACTGAGCATGTTCAGTTGATTTTGAATAAAATAAATACTACGTAGTCTCATCAGGAACCATACACTGGTTACTATAGATAACCTTTGGATTTCATGGTAATGGATCCATTTTTCCTACATGTCACACTAAGGTTAAGAAATTAGAGGACTATGAGACATGGTAAGCTTTCATCATGATACGTCGGTCATTTCTAGATTCTAGAGAGAGTCGGTTCGGTTGCATATCTGTTACAGTAACCTTAGCGGTACATATCCATGCATGAAGCATTCCATGTATCTCAGCTACTCTGTTATCACTCAGTACCGTCTCATTTTTTTCAGCCTCGGTACGATGAGCTTCAGGTTGATACATACTTTAATATGAATCCAATTTGTATAGTTTAAAGGATCATGAAGGTTATCTGAGGGGGATTAGTTCCTCTTGTACAGGTTCTTTGGTTGCCTGACCGAGTATGTGACAAGACAGAAGAGAGGGAGGTCGACATACATGATCAATGGCTAGAGTTATTCTCAGATATTTTTTCACCACTCTTGGAATTGAAATTTAGTCATGAGTTTATTTAATGGGGGATGTTTGAAATAACCCAATTCTTATTTGGAGGTACAAGATTCTTTTCTTATCTTTCATTTGAGTTTATTTTGTGAAAAAGAGGGGAAACTAGACATGTTCTGGAATCATAATGTCACACGATCTGAATTAGAGTTACACAATATGTAATCTTATTTACACACCACATGGTTTTGGACATGTATGATGGGAATAAATGGTATCTAGGAATTTGTGTAAGAAATAGTGTAAAAACCAACAACAATATGTTTACTTCCTAGTACGTGTCATATAGTCATGTCTGTAGGTCCTAGAAAGTATGTCATTGAAATTCTGCCATCAAATGAATAGTTAAATGATATACATGCCTTGTATATGGACTTACAATCTGTTTATTTTGTGTTTTCTACTTAGAATTGGTAGTAACCTCATTATTATGTCATTTGGAAAAAGGGGTTGCTGGGTGGATGAAGAAGCAGTGCCAAGATTAATTTCTTCTCTCATTTCATCATCGGGAATCCGATTCAATCACCTTCGAATCCATTAGAATCCTATCAATGAGTGCTCGATTCATCTTGATCCATTATTGGTCATTTTTTAATCTCAAATGAGTTATTTAAGGTTGAGTGAATATTCATCTTTCATTGATCTACACTATTCTATCTTGAATTGAAGGTTGAGGATGAATGAGGATAGTCATACTATAACAAGGTAGGTGGTCTTGTGCCTCTCCTTAATTGTCCAGATGTTTATATGTGCTATTATACCACACACCCATGTTTAGGGTGTCACCATGAATGAAAATTGATCTTTATTATCACCTAAAGTTTTTATAATAATTAATTCAAGGAATTAAAGCATGTTTGTATTTGTTTTTTTATTTAGGGCCACCCCATGGGTTTTTTCCCTTGGAAAATTATTGTTTAGACATTTTTTTAGGAATTATATGGGAATAAATTTATTTACATTATAGGGGTGTTTAAAAATTACATGATTATTATATGGATTTTTTATTGCGATAGAATTGTTAGTGTTTTTATTATGGATTTTGGATGTGTTTTATCCTTTTCTCATGTAGTGGTTTTGCTTGTTTAAGAGGGATGGAATGTTTTATTTAATTTTAATGATTAATTTTTTAATAGAATTGGGTGGTACATGGGATCATATTATAACACCTTGAATGAAAATGCATGACTATTGTACCATGAACCTTGGTGACTCATGGGTTCAACATAGAAAACCATGGATGGGATCAAGAGGCTTCTAAGTTTATTGTCATTAGTGACACTTGGTCTCCCTAGTAGGACTGCTGAGGATAGACCAAATTTAAATGATCATATACTACATCTGGAGTGACACTCGAGGCTCCCTTATAGGACCACTGAGGGTGGAATAACATGAAATTATTCTAATGTCTAGAGTGATACTTAGGGATCCCATGTAGGACCACTGGGACCTTACTTGTAGGATGTCGGTAGAATTGTACCTGAAGAGGTACTTTAATTCCATCTTAGGAATCTCAATAACAGAATCAAGTTATAATTGAATTAATGGAATATGATGAATTCTGACATGTCATCCAAGCCAAATATCAATCTTGGATTTAGTCTTCATTGACTTGTTTTGAAGGTCTTCTAAGACATCTGTTGTTCTTACATTTTACAGGGAATATCAAGCTTAGGACGAATTCTAGTACTTAAATATCTTTGGTAATTTAGTTGCCAATGGACATAATGATCCTTATAACTGAATGCTAGTACTTTCATGATTTTTTACTTTTGATTACCTTCTTGTTTACTACATTTCACTATTGTACAATACTACTGCATATACTAACTGATATATTGGAACAAACCTTAGGTGGTCACCTATTGGGATTTATTTCTCACACCCTGTTTGGTTCATGTTTTTCGCCCAAACAGACTATATTGCTACAAGTGTCAATAGGGGCAGGGGAACATTTATAGTTACTTGATTTCTTATAAGGAGCAAGAGATCATTGGAAGAAGACAAGGCTTGAGATGATACTGATTTTTTCATGTTACCACGCTTTGGTATTGTGTTGTATATGATTATAGTGTATCATAATTTCGATGTTTTCTTAGAACATGTGAAATGATACATCATATTGATAATATATGTCATCTGATAATATTTATCTTTCAATTTTCTATTGTTTACTTCAGATACTTGTTGTTTACTACTTCTCCTATTATTATTACATGTGATGCGATGTTACACTCTACCAATGAGGACATATTTTCCCCACTATCACACCCTATTCCCTCCCTTCTAGTCAGCATCCTCTGGAATTTTGGGAAATGCACTTGAGTCCAGGTGTCCAATCATGTATGGGGAACCTATTGAGTAGATTTGGGATCTGGGAAATTACAACTATGTGTCACACATTTTGAATAAAAAAAATGTTAATTAAAAATTAAAAACTAGCCTTTTCACTCGGAAACAACTCAGAGTGTGTTGGATTGATGTTAAATTAACTCTTAAATGTTGGATATAAAAACTAATGATTTTCCTAATATTTCAAGAAACTATTTAAACATTTGAATATTTTTTACTAAATGATGCTTGTTTTGAACTGAAATGTCAATTCTAAAATAACAAAATGAACATTATGTTATACCAGTCACATGACATGTAATATTAATGTGTAGTTAACTCTAAAACATTATAAATAATGAATAATTGATCATTTTCATATTTTAATACGAAAATGTGATCATGATTTATCATTTTTGAGTACACAAGACATGTTTTGAAATAAATTATCTCTTTTAAATTTAAAACACAAAACATAAGTCATATCAGACACACCATATACTTGACTAATGTTTGGATAATTCTTAAATTTTAAAAATGAAACATGGGTTTTTTTCCTTGAACATATACATGTGTTGACCTAAGGATTTTATAAAAAAAATAATATATCATATTAGATGAAAATTCATTACATATTTTTATGATCTTGATCATAATTGTATAGTATTCGTGTCTTTAAAAACATGGATTTATACAAAATATAGATACATAACATATTTAAACCATCTCCCGCCATGTTTTTTACACATTGAACAATTTTTTATAATTACACAGTTAAAACATTTATTTATATCATAGGGGAAGGAAATATAATAAAGGCTAATCTCAAATGTTTAGTAATGGTAAAAAAGGGAGATACCAGCCATTGATCATTTGTAATCATATCATGTGCATAAGGGTATCAAAACAAAAGTTTATTTAAAAATTATACCCATAAATTCAAAGTTCATCATCATGTGATAAAGATTTGTACATTCATAAGAAATAAATTATAAAATAATCAAATATCATGTTCCATTAGATTATATAATAAGAATAAATACATGTAATATAGACAGACACAATATTTTTTTTCATAGTCATAATCATAGACATCTTATGTCAAGGATAAACAACAAGACTTCCATCCAATGTTATTATTATGATAAGAACCTATGTACCTTCTTTATGTTTGGGATAACTACCTATGTACGCATGGATCATATAAAATATTTAATCATTAACAATTGCTTTTTAGGGATATAATGGACCCAAACATCACATAATCATAATCCATTTATATGTAATCTATAATATTTTAAAAACATTAATCATTTCCCTATTGAATTACTTTTGGAAAAGAAATAGGGTTTTCTTATTATTTCAACATAATAATTGACAAACTTCTATAGAAAGAATATGGAGGGTATCAATGAATCATATCTCTAGTGAATAATAAGCAATATAAATTTATATTTTCATAGATGAAAATACATTTGAAAGATTAATCAAATATTTCTTGAGGAAAATACCATTTTCATTTTTTTCGTTGAATTTAATCCTGGAAATTCTTATAGGATTATTCAAATCAATGTGTAGTAATGATGGAATGAAACTCTATTTTTATATTAGACATTAGAACAATGATTCCATTCACTCTGTCAGTAAAAAGTTAAATTTTTTCTTCATTATAAAAATAATAATAAGATACCTTTTAAAAAATTCTATTAAAGTAAATCATGGGTAAAATTATAATAAAAAAATTTTAATTTTAAAAAACTTTTTAAAAATGTTTTTTAAAACATGGATATTGAAGTTAAAAGTATCCCGACTGAAGAGACAAATAAAGTAACGTTTCCTTAACAAAATTCTTTTTCAAATTTTTTTATAGAGAGATAAAATTTAAAAGAAAACATTTAATATCCCAATTAAATATAGGATAATAAAGGAAATAATATCTATGAGGTATGGATCATAAAATTGTATCACAAAAAATATAATCATAAACAATATTGGTAAATAGTGAAATTATAACATAAAATCATCACCTCAATTCGAAATTTGATTATAAGATATCTTACATCTTGTATAATAAATTTTAATTCATAATAATTCTTATAAAATACATATACATAACTATAGTATTATATATGATCAAATTATAATATATTTTCACCAATTTTTAACTATTCTCCACTAACTTCATTATTTATGGTGTTAATTACTTCATTTTTAATATTGATTTTAGTTTTGTAATTATGGTAATTAAATTTTTTCATTATTTATAAGTATAAAAAGGATTAAAATGGTATAATATATATATTTACATTACATAGTCATTTAATATAATTAATTAATCATTCTTTCTATAAAAATTAGTACATAATTCCTGTAGGTGGTAGAACCAACCCACATAAGAGCATGTTATGAATACAGAATGAGTAACACTTGGTACTAAATTATTTTGATAAATATTTTAAATGATATTATTAATATAATAATTATGATATATATTAATTATATATACTATTATAACCATCCTTGAATGGTAGTGATAGAAAAATGAAACATATCACTCATGGAGATTATAGTTTGTACGTACACATGAATAATAATTTCATTTTATAATGAGGGAAATTAATAGTATATATATATATATTTTTGTATGGTTATATAAATGTAATAAATTCATAAATTAGATATATATTTATTATTTTTATCATTATAACCATCTATTTGAGGCAGTGATTGAAAAAAAATTACATTGCAATGTAGAGCTAGTGGTCTGAACATACACACAGGCGATAATTTCATTTTCAATTCGATGGAATGTAGGTGGATTCTGGTTGTTCTATAATAAAAATAGAACATAATTATATTTATTATACCGTTTTAATCATTTTATTATGGATATGACTAGTTTAGATAAGATGTATTAACAAATAAAATTTAAATATCTCTGTAAATATTTTTACCTCTTGTTTGGGAGCCCTTCTTTTGATCGAACCATATGAATTGAATGATTAGTATTATAATAAGAAAAGTAGATATATAACGAATGGAAGGAATGTATTATAGTATTAGGGGAGTTATTTTATATTCATGAAATTTTAAAATTCTTTAATAATGGATGAGTGGAGGTCCCCTTTTTTGAGTAAGGAAGATTACACACCTGGAATAATTTAAAATATAAAAATAATATTAAATCCTTTTTATGAATGTGGAAACAATTGGAATATGATCCAACATTTAGATAATATAGGGTATATCCATTTTAAAACAATAATAAATTTACAAGTTTATTTTTCATTTTTATCCCAATCTCTTAGTTTAACCCTTGGTAATCCTATTTTAATCGTAAATATGGTTACCAATTTCACTATTTTTACTATTAATTATATCCAAAATTGATTTTTTAATTATTACTAAATCAAAAATATATTATTCCAAATATATAATCTATTTTATAAACATTATTTTTTTGTAATTTGTAAAAACTAATTTTAAAATAATCATGAAAATTATAATGAATACCTATTTTTAGAAAAATGTATTTTAAGTATAAAACTAGATTCACATCCATTTCCATTCTTAGTAAAAACATTCAAATGAATGGGAAAATATTTTACAGAATATATAATCTCGATATTTCATTAAATAAATTAATAAATAACAATTTGTTAATTTTTTATTAATAAAAACACTTTTTTCTTTTAAAAATAGTTTTCCAAATAATTATGTGTTTTACGTTTAAATGATACTACCATCAATCATAACCATTAGATATATAATGTATGGCTGATTATTCCTTTCATTTTATAATTAATTAATAAATATCATTAAAATAATTTTTCATTAGTTTTCAATATACCTTGGCTAGTTAAATACACATACAATGATTAAATATACATTATTTTAGAAAAACATTTCTTTTAACCAATAAATTATTTTATTAAAATTGAGTTCTTATTTCATAGATATATGTTAATATAATTAAACTAATGAATATATATATATATATATATATCACATTGTAGTTAGTCCCACTTATACCCTTCAATCAAATGGATAGGGTGTAATGGTTATAATAAATCATGGTTCATTTATACATAGGGTTGTGTGTAAAACATGAAATGAAATAGATCATGTTTTATTTATTGAGGAATACATATAAAATTTATGGTGGTATGTTATACCCATTAAAAAATATCACCCTTTATTTTTTAATAACAATGATACAAAAAAAGTAAAATATATCTTCTTCACCACATACTTTGGTTCCCATGTAGCTTTCTTGAATTTTTGATTCATTCAATGAACATTAATAAAATGAGTTATCTTATTTATTGAATAATAATCTATGTGGTATAATATTTATGATGAATTTTCTTTATCAAAATGATAATTATATAGTGGTATAACCTCTAGGATTAGTATATTTAAATGATTAGGTATATAGTTTAAAAAACAGACACATAGAACACATCATGAACATGAGAGTGGTTTAGTGGAAGTGCTTAGTGATAATCGGTAGTCCCTAATTTGTCAATAATCTCGAAGTGAAAAATATTCATAGGGCTCATATTGTTCTTCATTATTAATCCCATAAAATTATTCTATGGATAAATTCAAAATTTTATATTCTAAAAAACATTCAATTATAGATCAAACTGATCAATTAAAGAATAACACTTCTTAATTTTGACTTTGAGCTGCCACGATGTGTTTCTGTATGATTATAATCTTTACTATCATTTCCTTAGCTTGATCGGGTCCTAATAAATATCTTTATCTAACTTTATCTTATCATGGATTCTTTCCATAAAGAAATTCAGAATAAGTTGTATGAAATCCCAAGTGAAATAAATTTTTATATGAGAATTAAACAAGATTACAGTATTGATCCAAACCACCAATGAAGTCTAGAGAAGATAATCTTAGAATATCCTACAGTGTTTGGAAAGTTCTATTAGACAGAACATGTAAGGAAATAACATAATGGATTACATATTCTAATGTTTTTTACTAGAATTATGTTTATTACAATCCTTAGGATATTATTTGTTTTGAGATTTATAGAATTTGGATAAACACTTACACAATAAACCAATACATTTCAAGTGTACACTTATAGTCATCATACATTTTCGACCCAAAAAACATTTTAAAATAAAACAATGTTTATTTTCATGATTAATATTCATAATTTTAATCATGAACTCATACTTTTCCCTAATCTCCCTTAAACCCTATAAAAAACAATTAACAAAATGTTGTATGAAAAAAACATTAGTAAGGGACATAAGAGGAAGAAATCTGTTAGACTAGTGAAAAACATGAAAGCCCATGTACTATTTACCTTTATCTTCAAATATATTTGATCATATGGAATAAATTATTTCCAAAAGAAAAACACACACAATTTTTTATAAAATAAAACATTGAATACAAATATAAACCAAATTAAATACCATTTTAGAAACATAGAGTATCACATTCGTAACCAATTTTAAACCCTTACATGTTATGTATTGTTACTTAATAATTTAAGTTCACATTGTATATTTTGACGATATTTGGTACTTAATTCCAAAGTGACGTCAGATGGTTTACAATGGTTAGTGTGGACTTTAATCCACCATATATAGAATAATATTAAAGGAATAATTATATTTTCTTAAATTAATAATACTTTTAAATCCAACCATTAAATATGGTTATGAAATATAAAATACATTACAATCATGGAGATGGTAATCCATACATACAAATGAGTAATGTTTCCATTTTTCAATGATCAATATGGAAAGAAATTAAGTATCATTTTATTTTTATTGAATGATAATAATATACTAAATATCATATTAATTATTTTAATATACTTATATATATCCTCTATGTTATGTGTTGTTATAAAATGAATCACATTACTTTGTGGGCTTGGTATTCCACACGTACGCACGAACGACATCCTCATTTTTGAGTGCAGGAAAAGGTAAGAATGTAAAATATATAATATTTTTTCATAATGTAAAATTATTCATGATTACAATATATTAATATTAGTTAAATAATTATAATATATCAATGGTATATAGGGATGGGAAATATATTACATCGGTTCACGAGGGTATCATCTATCATACACTTGAATGACTATTTCATTTACCATTTGGGGGAATATAAGGAAAAAATAGGTTTTTATATTAACATATTAACAAATCAATATACATAGGTTACTAGTTTTATTATTTTATATTGGTTTGGAAATATTTTAAGGTATTGGAGAAAGAATGAAATCTACAACATGTAGATAAAAAATACATATTCATTGTAAAACCTAATATTATTAACACCTTAATCACTATAATATTGGTATTATGGGTATACCAAGACATATATAATGAAGGGAGGTATTATAAGAATGTTTTTTTAGGTATTAGCCAAAAAAATAGGTTTTTGATGTGTGAGGAAATGACAAGACTACATTCCCTTTTATAAGAGTGTGGAGAGACACTCTTAGAAGTTCTCAAAATATTAAATTAAAATAAATTAATTTTCAATTAGAAATCTATAAAAGTATATTATTTAGAATATATGATGATTATGGGTATTAATACCCTCATTAAAAAAATTAGAATTATTTTTACTATATTTCCACCCTTATCTCTTGGTTTTAAACCCTATTTAATTACTTTAATTCTTACCATTAAAACATGTAATTTTACTCTCTTTGGGTAAATATATTTAATATAAAAGGAAAATCCCAAAAAATCATGGTTTTTATTTATAAACTTATTTTAATCACTTGGATGAGTTTAGTAATTTTAGGACTTTTATATTATTTAATAAAATATTATTTACTATAAAAAACCTGTAATGTCAGTTTTTAGATCTATTCACTAATTTGACTTTTCAATGCCCTAAAAATATAATGTTGGAACATTGTTCTCATTAGCGTGTATGACGCGCAACACCAAGTTCATATGTTAGTATAATATCCTGAAAATTTAGAATATATTTACTATTTTAAACAAAGTCAATATTTTTTAGAGATTTCAATGTACGCGACACTGATTTGTTATATGTCACTCACAAATATGAGTTTCTTCATTGGGTTTCATTACACACAAGACAAAGATTTACAAAATAACAATATATTGTTAAAGTACTATTATTTAAAATAATAAGACATAACCAAGCCATTAAATTAGCTATTATGAATAATATATACTAACTTATAAAAAAATATATGGTATTTAAAAATATAAAATGAATTCATTTGTTTCAAATTAATTATAAATGAATATAAGATCGAATTTAATATAAGGGGAATAATTTTATAAAAAAACTATTTTTATGCTCACGAAGCTCTTTTATCAAAAATAAGTTAAATAAATTCTAATTATTGAGTGATATTAATGATATATATATTATATATTCAATAAAGTAATTTTGATATTCATCCAATATATTTTTAGGAAATATAGAAAAACCAACCCAATATTACACAAGAAAATGATATTTTTATTAAGGCACTTTTATCACCTTTTAATGAAGAAACTATTTTAAATACAACTTTTATCACATTTATAGATTTTATATGTAAAAATAAACATAAAAAATAAAATATAAACTAAAAAATTAGGATAGGGTGAAATTTTGGTATTGGTCTATGATGGTTAATTTTATGATGAATTGTACAAAATAATGAATTTTAATTCAAAACTCTCTTTTCATTTAATTTAATTATAACGTTAAATTATATTTTAGTTAAATTAAAAATTTTAATTATATTAACTTTTTATCAATTAATAAAATTTATATCAATGGAATAAATTTCAATTTGAAATTGAATATAAAAATATAGCGAACCACTCATTGTTTTTACATTAAAAATCAGAATCATCGTCATGTCTACAGGATTAAATTTAAATTCATTTTTTTCACTAATATGATTGGAATTTAAAAAAATTGTTTCATTATTTTTAATCCTAAAAATTTATAATATCTAATATGGAAAAATTATTTTTTTACCAAAATGATTTTTGAGAGTAATAAAATTTAATTACAACAATTTTGGTGAAATTATCCATAACAAGGGACTAAACCTTAAACATAAGGGCCAAAATGACCTAGAAACATGTCCAAAATCCATTTTTCCATATTTAGACCCTATAATAAATCTAATAAAAAAATTTCTATTATTGTAACCAATTTTAATGGAAAACATGTGGGTGTAAGTCCCTTTCCTAGAATTTACAAAAGTGCCACTCCTCATACACTATAAAATAGAACTCAATCCTCTCTGTTCTTCACACCCCTCAAGACACATTATATTGACCAATATATACTAAAATAGTTCCTTAAAATTATCTATCCTGATCCTAGAATCATATCTTTTTTCAGAAATCCATCCAATGAAGCCCTTTGGTGCAAACCAAAAGTAGTTACCCAAAGAAGATGTAACATCTTTCTTCAATCTCTTTAGGATTATTTTGATTATCCACCCCTAAAATATTGTTATTACATGATTAAATAACAAAAAAAATTCTTAAATATAATTAGATATTTATATTTTGAGTGATATAAGTACATTTACATAGACTTCAATCTAATGGTTATCGAACATACCGTTTATGTGTACAGGGAACTACTACCAAATGAAATAATGATTATTCATTCTTCCTTTACCACCTATCTTGGTAATAATTATTATGTAAAAAATTTTTACATAACATATATATGATATTTATAATTTATCTATTATTATTTAATTTTTACATATAAGATACCATTATGCTTTCAATTTTGTGTAAATATGATAACATTGTTTGTGGAAGTGTGGACTACCACCTTCTAGAAGCAATTTGATTCGACTGCAAGATACATGGAATGATCCAATGATGGTTTTATTTTGACATATTATACAAGAAAAATCTATATTATATTCAGTAATTTTTTTAGCAAATATAGTATATATCATTTTTATTATTACCCTTTCACACACTATAAAAGTGATAACATTAATCTTGGATGTGTGGACTGTCACCTCCTAGAAACAATGTGATTCACATTACATCACAATAATTGTATATAATTAATTAATATGGTATTTGTAATATAATTATATTTCTAGACAGATTAATGTTACTTTCCTTCTTTCCATAACGATAATTGAAAAATGGGAACGTTACTCTTGCGTAGGTACGATCTACTGTCTCCATGGCAGTAACATTGGTTTTCTATTTCATAAAAATATATAATTATTAGTTTTAAAAGAGTAAATGATGTATAAATATGATAATTATTTCACAATAATTATTATTGAGATGTTATATAATTAATCCTTTGACTATAGTTGACCTACTAAAGTTGTTTTTATCACATAAACCAATTTTGGTCAAAACACACTACATAAACTTAATTATTTAAGTAATTGTAAGAAACATGGTAATAAGTGAAATATACAGAATGTTAAAAATGAAAAATTTTATGGATCAAGTAAATAATTAACATAAGATTATTATTCAGAAATATAATGACACACGAGACGTATCAGACTCAAGGTAAGATATTTTTATCTCACATTTTACAAATGTGAGATAAAGTTCATATTCACCAGTTCTCAGTTTTGTATTTTATATACTATACATATTGATATATTTTATCAAAAATAATTATATATGAATTCTAATAAAAACATTCATTAAATTTTATTCATTCATGAGGGTTATTATTTTAAATGTTTCAAAGTATTACGAGACACTTTGGAATGTTGAAATATTATTTACCTCAAGAATAGTTTTAATGATCTTCCATTTATATTCAATGAAATTATATGCAAATTCTTCAATAGAACCACTAATTCTAATTTAGTATTGTTATTCATGTCCTTTATCATGTATTTGTACCATTTTCTACTCTTTGGCACTCAAATGTTTTTAGAAAATATTGTTAGGAAAACATGACTTCATTATCTCTATAGTCGGAGAACATGTTTTCTTCTAATAACCCTATTTTAGACATTTAATAATAACGATTTTAAAATTTCCAAAAAGATTTTTTATAGAAAATTTTATATTTTATTCCTTTAACTGGTATTTTTATAAGAATAATATTTTCTCTTTCCAAAGAAGTCATTTTTAACCATTTTACCATGTAAAAGGAATGTCATTTTCCCTCATATGATATGTACGGATTTGCCCAAAATTATTTCATTGAATATTTCTTTTCATTTTTAATTTTTTTTACTTTTAATGATTTTTTTCAAAAGTTATTTAGAAAGAAATCATTTTTAAAAAATGAATATTTCCCGCAAGAATATTTTTAAAATATGTTTTTTAGTTTTCCTATTATCTAATGAAAAAAACAATTATTTTATATCAATTGGGATATATTCTGTTGATAACATTTGATGAAAAAATATTAATGATGAACCAGTAGTGTTACTTTTTAGGATTATATATTATTTTATAAATAGTATTGGCTTTGGAGAATAGTTATAGAAAAATGGATAGAATGTTTGCTCTTTTATGGGCCTTATGATCCATTATATGTGAATTTTAGTGGATCCGGGATCAAACATCATTTTGGATACCCATTTTTTGAAGTAATTACTGAATTAGAATTTGATCAAAGAACTACCAAAAAGTCAAATTTTTCATATGAAATTAAAATGTATCATTCTTGTAAATTAATTATATTATTATGCAGTAAAGGAATTTCTCAACATAAGAAAAAAGATCTTATTTAATTCATAATACTATAATGTTTTTTGAACCGATGGTGTTCTAATTCATTTCATATTTATAGCTCTAAGGCCCTCAAATTTACATTGATCATTCACTTTTTTTATTTCTAAACTCAATTACTACTTATAAATATTGATTCTCTTCCTCTAGGTATGTATCTCTACTTTACACTAATGTTATTTTACATAGAGACCTAGTTATATGTTAGTCCACGAGACCTCTGTACTTACCATTATCTCTTTTCTAGAGGATTTCCTATGAACCCTTCTCACGATGTGAGATTTAAGATATAGGAAATATCAAACAATATAATAACATGATCATGTTTAAATTTATATGTTGTAATTTAATTAAGGTGAGGATAATTTAAAACCCTAAAAATCTAATGTTGGTATATTGTATTCGTTAGCATGTCTGACACACAACACCAAACACATTGGGGAATATAACATCATGAGAATTTATAATATATTTAATATTTTAAAATAGAAAAATATATTTTATTGCTTTAAATGAATTCGAAACTGATTTATTATACATCACACACAACAAAGAGTTTCATCATTGGATTGTATTACACACACGACCATATTTTACCAAACAACAATATATTGTTAAAGTTTTATTATTTAATATAATAAGACATAACCCATACATTAATTTAGTATGTATGTATAGTATTAACTAAATTATGAAAATATATGGTTTAAAAAATATTATATTAATTCATTGGTTAACAATTATTTTGGAATGAATATAAGAACCAGTTGAATATAAAGGCAATATTTTTGAAAAAAACTATTTTCGTTCTCAAAAAGATGTTTTATTTGAAATAAATAAAATTATTAACTATTATTGAGTTATATTAATTAAAAGTATATATTATATATTAAATAAATAAATTTTATATTCATCCAATATATTTGATAATAATGAGATAATAACAAATTTAATAGTACATATAAATCCTATATTTTTATAATTGTACATTTACAACCTTTTAATGGTGAATAAATTTTAAATCCAAAATTTTGAAATTTTAATTAATTTATATATTAAAATAAAAATAATCCTTGAAATAGAAATAGGAAACATATTTTAAGGTGAACTTTTTGTAATTTTTTATAAAGTATCATTTTTGATGCATAGTTAAAATTACAATTTTTTTTTCAAAACCGCCTTTTCATATAATTTATTAATATGTATAGATTAAATTATAAATTGATTTTAATGTTTAATTTGACTATGTTTTTCATATATAAATCCAATATAATTAGTTTTACTTTTAAATCCCATATTGTCGTCCCATATAAATAATTAAATTTAAATTAATTTATTCCAATTATGGGATTGGAATTTTAAATTTTGGTTCCATATTTGGAAGAATACTAATATATAGTGACTAATAAATTAAAATTAGTTTTTTTTAACAAATTTATTAGTGACAGTTGTTTAAATTAATAAAAATGGTTAAGGTGAACTTAAGCATAATAAAGGACTAAAACATAAACTTATGGTCCAAAATGATCTATAAAGTTGTTGAAAATCCATTTTATCGCCATATATTTAACCAATAATACATTTCATAAAAAAATTTCTATTATTAGATCCAATTTGAATGGAAAAAACATTTATGAAATTCTAGTTTTTCTTAATATACAAGAGTCTCACTCCTCATCCACTATAAAAAGGTACCCAATCCTCCCACTTCCAAACACCTCTTAAGACACATTGGATCATCCATGTTATGCCCAAATAGCTTATAAAAATCGCTATAATAATTTTTTAATCCATCCTTTTGAAATAAATCCATCCAAGGAATCCCTTTGGTGCAATCCCAAAGGAGTTACCCAAAGAAGAGGTAACATCTTTCCTCAATCTCTTTACTTTAATTTCCATTATCTACCCCAAAAAAATATTCTTATTCGATTATTATATATCAAAAAAAGTATCCTAAATATACTAATATATTATTATGTTAATAGTTATACCTTCACATACACATACATTCATCTATTGAGTAACAAACTTACTATTTATTTGTACTGTGAACTATCGCCTCACGAAACAATGATTTTTCATTTTTCCTTTACCACCAATAATAGTGAGAATTATGATAAGAACACTATTTAAATATTATATATATGATATTTATAATCTATGAATGCTCATTTAAGTTTTTCAAAGAGGACACCATTATGATTTTCATTTTGTGTAAAAACAATATCATTTGTGGAGGTGTGGACAATCACCTCTTAAAAGTGATGTTATTAGATCACAAAATATATAGAATGTATAAAAGACCGTTTTAATTAAAAATATTTAAAATAAAAATATTAATTTGATATTCATGATATAATACCCTTTCTGGAAATCTAATATATATCATTTTCATTCTTATTCTTTCACACACATAAAAAGCGATAATGTTGTTTGTGGATGTGTGGACTTCTGCCTCCTCGACACAATGTTATTCATTATACATCACAAGAATTATATATATAAGTATATTGGATGGAATAATATGTTATTTATAATATAATTATTATTCTTTAATGATTAAGTTTAATTACCTTCTTTCCATAACGATGATAGAATAATGAGAACACTACTTCTGCATACGCATGACCTACCATCTCCATGATTGTAACTTTGATTAATTTTCAAAAAATTATTTAATGATTTGTTTTAAAAGTTTAATATATTTATAAATATTAAAATTTTGTCATTATCTTTTGGGAGATGTTATATTACTACCTCTTTGACCATTGTTGACCTACCATTGATGTTTTTGACATATAAACCAAATTTGGTCAAAACACTCGATGTAAACTTAATTGGAAAATTAGTTGTAAGGAAAATGTTAATATGGAATATTAATGTTATGATATAGATGGAAAAGGTTATAAATCATGTAAATAGTTAACAAAAGTTTATTATTTAGGAATATAAATGCAAACGTGTCATGTCAAACTCATGGTAAAGGGTTTGAATCTCACTTTTTGCATCTTTGAAAAAATTTCATATTCCCAAATTAATTATTTTTGTGGTGTATCTACTATCAATTGTGAGATATTATGTACATAATAATTATACATTCATTTTATTTAATATTTCTATTTATCTTTAATCCTTCCAGAGGATTATGATTTAAAATGTTATAAAGTAGTATGAGATACTTTGTAATATTTAATGATTAATTTCCATAAGAATAATATTAATGATTTTTCATTTAAATTCTACAAAATTATATATAAATTTTTCAATAAACCCTTTAAATTTTTTATAGTATCCTTTTTACTGATATTTTTCAAGTATTTTTTCCATTTTACCACTCTTCGTTACCAAAAATGTTTTATAAAATGTTTTCAAGAAAAGAAACTCCATTCCCTCTATAGTGGAAGAACCCATTTTTTTTAAAAAAACCTATTTTTATAAAAGGGATATAAAAATAGGATTAACACGTTCTAGAATGAATAATAATGAATTTTTCCCTTTTTTTCTTTTAATGGTGTTTTCAATGGAACCTTATTGTCTTTTTTGAACAATGATGTTTTCTAACCTCCTTTACATGAAAACAGAATGTTCTCTTTACCTTGTGTGACATATTTATATTTACCCATTTTAGTTTAATTAAAGCATAAATTTCATTCATAAAAGATTAATTTTAAATAATAATATTTCAAAAGTGATTTTCAAAGATAATAATTTTCAATTTTTTCAAAATAAATATATATTTTCCTCAAGAATGTTTTTAAAATGAAGTTTGATAGTATTTAAATTCATCAACGATAATAAAAAATTATTTTACTACACTTGAGATACATTTAGTTGATTTTATCCTTATTCCCACTTTGGATGGTTTAAGATTGATTTTTCCAAGGATAATATTTACATTTACTTCATAGAATTATTTTTGTTAGTCCAATTGAAATATTAAAATTTCCTATGATAATTGAATATTGAATTTACCATAATTATACATATCATTTATCATATATGTTACAATTTAATAAATTTAATTTCATTTTAAATATGGTCTACACTTTGGCAGTTATTTAATTATTTGTTTAAATATTTATAAATCCACATTCCTTATTCAATACATATATTTGATAAGGAATATTATTTATTTTAATTATTTGATATTTTAAATTCTTTGGAATGGAAATGAAGGGTGGATCCTTGACATTATATAGCCCCTCAATGAATTGACAGGTTCTCATGACACAAATTAGTAGAAAAAATTAATGTGGGTTTTACATGTTGTTTTAAACCATCTTATGAAAGGCCTTGATGGTATTTGTTTTATATGCTTAATACAAGATGTCCAATAATTAAAAATTGACTTCACTTTGATTTAGTTATTATTTATCAATGGTATTTTTCATTGAAATATCTATAGATAAATTTTATTATTTTTTCATTGTTAAAATGAAATGTGTTTCAGTTTCTTACCATGTCATATTTATTTTTTCTTATCTAGCTATATGAATGGCATGTGTTCTCAGTTATTACCTTTCCATATTGGTTATTCTCATTGATTAATTAATAATTCCAATTTATTTTCTCTTATTGGGTATTTTATATCACCCTTATCATGTTTCTATTCCCTAGGAACCTAAGAAACATACTAATAGATCCATGAAAGGATATGCTAGATAAAAAAAATTAATTATCGTCTAAAGAAAAAACCATTTTTTGGTTAGTACATTCATTTATAATAAAATACCCATGCACATAACTGGTTTACCAAGAATACTAAAAATTTGAATCACTTAGGATGTGATTTTATTGTATTTTATTATAATGTAATTATAGCATGACATTGGGTTTGGGATCTCTGGGGTCAGGTCACCACAATAATTAATAATATCAAGAAAAAATCTAAAATTATAAAAAAAATATTATTATATTCATATCATCTCATCACAATATATAAAATTATTTTAACACATTATTTATCTCAAATTATATTTATTTAATATTTTTAACATCATTTATTTGATTTTCCCATTATTATATAATTACTGCATCAACATTACATTTGCATTTAAGGTAATTATTTTTTCTCTAAAAATATAAAATAAATTACATGATTAATATAAATATTTTAGATTCTAAAACATTGATTATAGTCAATATAATTTTTTGCAAACAACAATTTAAAAATAATACACCAATTAAAAATAATAATTTTACATGTATGATTTTTATATAAATAAAATATTATAATGGTCAAAATCTCATCAAAGTTTCCCCAAATAGTCATAAATTATAACCTTTTATGATTATTTTTTATATATAATAATCCAATAATATTTATGCAATCATTTGTTTCATTAAATAGTTTCTAATATTTTATTATTCTCTAAAATTATCTGATTTACCCTTTAATGTGGTAACAAAAAGTACTGTGTTTACTATTTATAATATCTAAAAATAAAATGGAAATTTATTCTATATTTTGATACATTGATAATAAATATGGAATATATTTTTTAAAATTTAAAACATATAGGTTTCATAATTTAATTTAAATCATAAGTGAAAAATCTCAATAAAAAATAAGTTTTTTCTCGATAAATTCCCTTTTTAAATATAATGTTTTTTACTAAATTAATGTATAAATTCCATTAATTTTTATTTATTTTAAATGAACTATTAAAATTTTAAAACTAATATAAAACCTAATTTTATATAATAAATTATTTTAAATCATATTCTCCTAAAGAATCAATATTTTTCACCATACCGTGATAAATGGTTTTTTTAGAAAACTATAAAAAACTCATCCTTAGATGAATTTTACATGATTAATTTAAAAATTAAGTTAATATTTCATATTAAAATTTTAGAATTTTAATTTTAGAATTTAAAAATTAATCATTTAAATAAAATATTATAAGAAATTAGCTTAATTAAGAAATATCGTTTTTGAATTTAATAATGACTTACTATATATATAATGAATATAAAAACATAATTTAGGAATAATTATAAATATTCAATTTATTTATTTTATCATTACATTCGTTGTTACAATTTCAACCCATTTGGAAATTTTGGCCACAAAATTTTAAACATGTGATTAGTAACCAGGTTTTGAATTTTTAAAAGTCCTTTGATGAAACCCCTCATAACAAATGGGTTTATAAAACCTCAAATTGAAAACACAGAAAAACATGTACAAAGGTGAACTAGAATAACACATAACCAGTTTTCAAAATCTAATAACCTTTGTGGAAAGTGAAAAAATATATATTGATAGAACAAAACACCCAAGGACTAATAAAGAGTGATAGATAACATGAACATGAGAAAGATAACCATCACAAAACTATAAACCTGTGATGAGTAAAATGCCATTACAATATTATAAGAAAAGTAAAAAGGTAATGTTTTTTTGAAATTCCTTTTTAAATATTTTAAGAACTAATTACTTGTAAATACTAAAAACCTAAGAAAATATAATTACTTTTCAAGAGGAATATCGTCATTTAATATAATTTCACCATAATCCCATATTATATTTTGAATAATATGTATTAATGTTTATTTTTTTATCATAAAATTACCTCTATATATAAAAAAATCCCTGAAAGTATAAAAATTCATTCTTCTTTGTTTCAGGTAGTAACCAAACCCAAAATGTTCCAATCAAAAAAAAGATAATTCACAAATTGAATAAACCTTTATACAAAAAAAAACAGCTATAATTTCAAAAATTCAACAAAAAAACAAAAAGTAATACCTAGAAAATTAAATAAAATTAATATCTATAAAACTCCTAAAAAATATTCAAGACTACTATTGAAATCAAAAAATTATAAGGACTTGATAACATAGTCTTACAAGATTAATTTTAAAATTTATCTCGAAATAACATCAATTGTTCTTGAATTATTATACCAAAATGTGAATTCATGAAACATATAATATCTAAGATATGCTATTAATTTCCATAAGTATCCTAAATCACCAAAAAAAGCACAATAAAATTAGTTATTATTCCAAAATTTAATTCATCATTTATTCAAAAAGTAAAATTCCATAGTATTATGTTTACATTAATCATATGAGGTTTCCCAAATAGTGAATATCTTCTGAAGTAACATTAATAAATTATCAAAAGTAAATTTCCAATTCCATTCTTGTCTATATGATATAGAAATATGATCCCAAAATTAACTTTTTCTTTGTCGATCGTATAATTTAACTAAAAATAAAATGATATACTAATCAAATATTCATGTGGGATATTGGTTTGTGATACACCCTTTTCGCCCTTTGGTTGTGGGTTCAAACCTCACCCCTTTTCAGATGAGATGGGTTATCTCACAACCTATGGGGTTTCCATTTTATAAAACTATAACACTTACTGAATTCATTTAAATGTGGGAGACATACAGAAAAATAAAAATAATATATTCAAAATTATCAAAATGTTTTAACCTCAAAGGTTATTACAAACCCATCATTTTTCATTCCAAAATATAATAACACATCATTACCTAAAATATAAATGTCTCCCAAAATATCATTATTTACATTAAAAGTTCTTAAAATTACACCTTAAAAGGGTTTTCTAAGGCATTGAACATATTATCAACCATAAAACTATAAAACCAAGATTATATCCATAAACCTTAAGATAACCCTTTTTGAAGAAATACTAATCTTTAATGTTTTCTAAACCCTTATTTGTTACAAATTGTATGGGCAGAGCCTTATGAATTACATATTATAGTGTTTTTAAACTATAAATCAGTCACTTACAATCCTAATGATCTTTTTAGTTTAGAGTTTTAGAGAATTAGGACAAAATATAATGTACAAAATCCATATATTAAAAGTGGAAACCTATAATCAGGATCCATTCTTCCCAAAAAAACATAATTTTTTATAGTAAAGCATGGTTTATTTAAAGGATAAATATTAAAAATTCTAATCTTTACAAAATTGTTTTCTATACTCTTCTTAAACCCTGTGAAAAATATTAATAAAAATATAGGATAAGAATAAAAATCTCCTTAAGGGGCAAAAAAAAGATATCTAATAATCTATTGAAAAATAGTAAAACCCATGTGATGTTTATCTTTATCTTTAATTTTATTTGAGAGTATGAAATAAAACATTTCAACATGAAAAACACAAATAAAATGGATATAAAATAAACCATTAAAACACATATCATGAAAATAAAAAACATTTTTTGAAATATTGATAATCATGTTCATAACCTATGTAAAAAATAATCAGATCCTAGTTAAATCTATAGGAAAAACCCTATGTTAACTCATTCATTGCTGACTCGAATGAAATGTCTCAATAAAAATGTATTTGATCATTATTTCGGTTCACCCAAAGGTTTAATAGGATCTCCTTGTGCTATATGGGCACTACTAATATATAAGTTGTATTGAGCTTACCTATGAGCTATAATGGGGATCAACCCATTATATAAGATTCAATGGGACCAACTTTTTCAAATATAATGATAAATTACCATTTGAAATAACTTATAAATTCAAATATTCATTATTAAACATATAAAAACACTTTAAAACCCATAAGAAAAAAAACGTTTAGATATCAAAATACCATTTATTTTTTTAAAATCACTTTCAAAATTTAAAAACTGCACATCAAATTAAGAAAAAATATTCTTTGAGATGAACCATAGAAAATTAAAGAATAAATTTCTAATATTTAAGGATTATTTATGTTTGGAAAATCATCTCATGTAGTATACGTTAAAAAATATTCCTTTTTGATTATTTTAATAAAAATAGGAAACAGGACTTTAAAAGTAAATTTTTAAATAAAATTCCCTTGTCCAGAGTTCGAATCGTCACATATGTTCATTATCTTCCTAAGTAATAAAAATATACTAATTATCTAATATCATAAAACCATTTTAAAGTTTATTATTCATTTTTTATTACTTATTACCATGTTATATATATAGTTACTTCATTATTTAAGTTCACATTCGAAATTTTGATGATATTTGGTACTAAAGTACAAAATAACTGTAGTTAGTTGATTATTATAAAAGCCTGGCCTGGGTTTCACACATCGATGCTCAGAACTAATTAGTCACATGTCATCAAGCATGCCTTTACAATTTCCAGAGGCCAAAAACTAGCATTGAGGGTCTATTATCAATCCTAGGGAGACTATACCCTCCTTTTTTTCTTTTTCATTAGTGTAGTACACTAGAGAAAATAAATAACAATAATCAACTGAATAGCCAAATGATATAACATAACTAATACATCCCAAATATAAGATTTTGGCCAAAATGGAAATAAAATATCCAACTAAAGAAGAAAACTTGATATCTTACTATACAAGAGAAGTGTCTAAAATAAAATACCAAAATAAAGACATTGAATAATCTAAATCATATCCGGAACCATGTCTCATTCCCTAAACCATGATCCATCCCCAAACTAGCTATCCCACATGGGTCTGTTTCCTTTCACCTATCATAAAATCTTGTAATCTATTTCGGTACCAATTAAGAATCATATGTATGGTGTAAGTACAACTCAGTAGGCCATTAACAAAGGAGTATAAAATATTAACCAGTCAAACAATATATGCAGTTGTATAAAGAAGCATGTACAATGAATAAGTATTCATTTATTCCATTATACGTTATTTGTTACCTAACCACATTAACTCCTAGGTTCCTAAGGACACTCATACCTCAATTCCTTCTTTGGCTCATCAGGGATCCATATGTGTTCCCAGGTAATATCGTATCTTAATACATGCTTTGGGTATTATGAGATAGTAAAGTATTCCAAGGTAATATCATATCTCAATTCCATCTTTGACTTATGTCGTATCTTCACGTATTCCCAAGTGAGGTTATATCTCTGATTTCTTTTATTACTCTTCTTTAGTCCTTACATGAATTCCATTGTTTGCATTCATACTACACATAATAGAATGACCATGTTCCCGTTCTTTAGTTCTTAATTGGATTTCAATGTTTCAATTAATACTACACATAATAGAATGACCATATTCCCATTTTATAATTTACACTTTAATGACCATGTTACCATTCACACATAACACATTATAATGACCATGTTTTACTTCATTAATTCACAATTTAATGACCATGATAGCATTCATAACATCAAAATTGAATGACCAGGTTACTATTCATCAACACGTAAATAATTCGACAATTAATTGTCCACAAAATATCCATTACAAATTCGACAATTAGATAAAAAAATATTTCCATTCGTTAAAAAAATAATTAACTAATCACTCTAATAATATTAATTGATTCAACAATTAAATAATCACACCAATTTCTCTACTTAATTGAACAATTAAATTATCACATTAATAGCATTAATTAATTTAATAAATAATTAATCACATAAAATGCATAAAATAATTCAATAATTAATTAATCAAAGATAATACAATAATTAATAAAACAATTCATTAATCACTAAAATTACTATAGTTAATTCCACAACTAACTAATCAGTTCGGTAAAGGTAATAAATTTGAAAATTAATTAAGGAAATCAAATACATTAATTAATTCAAAAATTAATTAATCTCATAAATTATATTAGTCAATTTAACAATTAATTAATTACACCTATTTAATTACAAATTAAAAAATTATTTTATCACGTAAATCCACTTAATTAATTGTCTAAATAATTAATCATGTCAATCACATAAAATAATTATTCCATTATTTAATCTAACCCATTTAATTTCATTATCTTAACAATCCCCAAAAAATAATTCGTTAATTTATTAATATAAATCATTCAATTGAATTAAAAAGAAAATATCCATTAATTAATTCCCAAATTAATTAATCTAGAACATTCAATTGCATTAACACAATAATCCATATTAATTATTTCATCGATTGGTTATTCTAACTCATTTTATTTCATTAAAAATGATCTTTATTAATTAGATCCCCAATTAATTTATCTATCTAATTAAATTTCAATAACACAAAAATCTACATTAATTAATTCACTAAATAATTAATCTAACTCATTAAGTTACATTAACCTAAATATCCTTAATAATTAATTCACCAACTAATTAATCTATTTCATTAAATTTAATTTACCCATCAATCCACATTAATTAATATAATTCACTCAATTGTATTAACATAATATTCTAAATTAATTTAATCACCAATTAATTAATCTTACCAACTCAATTGTGATAACACAACTATCCCAATTAGTTAATTTTATAACAAAATAATCAATCTCATTTAATTTTATTAACACAATAACCCCCATTTATTAATTAACTAATTAGTTAATCTAACTCTTTAAATTGTATTACCATAAGAATACCCATTAATTAATTCACAAATTAATTAATCTAAAGCATAAATTATAAAATTAAATTTTTTAATAAATTCAATAACTAATTATTCCAAATGATTTTAATTAATTAATTAAATAATAAATCTAATGCTATTCAATCCCTTAAATTAATTCAAAAATTAATTATTCACTTCAATTTTATTAACTAATACCACAATTAATTAATCTAACTCAATCCAATTATTTAATTCAACAATTAAATGACAACATTACTCAATTAATTCATGAATTAATTTTTCCAACCTTATAAATTAACTATCCTTATTTAATTATTATATATCAATCTAATAATTAATTTAACAATATATTTATCACATAAATCTCTTTAATCATTTTTCAAATTAATTATTCACACTAAACGCATTAATTAACTCTTGAATTAATATTTTGTTACACACAATTCAATATCATATAATTAATTCATCAATTAATTATATAATTCAGTAGTACAACAATTCAATAATTAAGTAAATAATTAATTATCCCAAAATCATTTAACTCAATTTCATTATAATTAATATAACAATTCATGATTCAAGATCTAAAATCCGAATATCCTAATTTCACATTTCCATTAATTAATTAATTCACCAAATTTATTAATTTGAAAAACAAATCAATTGATAAACATGAAATATCCATTCTAAAATTACATACACATAATTGTAATCAAGACTAACTGATTTGAATTTAGACCACCTAACACGAATCATAGAATAATAATCACCTAATGGAAATCCCAAAAAAATTGAGTGACATAATGATTTAGATCTAGATCTAAATATCAAAACCCTATGTAATGATTAAATAAAATTAAGGTCTTATAAATCTAAATTTTGATCTCGAATCATAGACCTATATCTCACTAACAATAGTCAGATCATCCCATAATAGAAGATTACATCACTGAAATAATGCGAGTAGAGTGGGAGAAGAATGAGAGAAGAACTGGGATATGATTGACTTACTGGGAGAGGAGTGAATCTTAATTCTTGGCTACCAATCATGATGAGAAAAGGTTAGTAGGGCTTGGAATTCATCCAGATTGCTCTAAAAATACTAAAGACCTCCTATGGTCGAATGGGGGTTGAAATATGTGATTTTCAATGGCTCAATGGATTTTAAAAATGAGAATTGGGTGAAATTTAAAATCATGCATGGTTTTCTAGGAAGTGGCACACAACATTCATTAAAAATGAACCTAAAATTTGCGCCTATTATTTTAGGGGTTCATAGTTACTCTTAAGAGGGAAAATTATTTTCCAAACTACATGCGAGCTGTGAGAATCCTCTCTTCTTGGGTTCACACGGTCAGTTGGAATGAGGTGAACAGTTAGGGAAAACCATTCACTGACCCTTTATAGCCCTATAATTTCCATTTTCTAAAAATTCCACCAAAACATACCACAACTCATAACCTAAATAAAATTACTCAAATAAGGACAAAATATTGCCTTACTTCAAGCCTTAGTCAAATCCAAAAAAGGATGGGATATTAAAAGTTTGGTCAAAGTGGTCATTACTCCACCATATACGTAATAAATTGTTTTGATTAATTATAATTTTTATAAAAAAATTATACTTTTAAATCCAACAAATAAATATAGTTTTAAAAAATTAGCAACCTTACAATCATTGAGATGGTAGGCTGTACGTACACATGAGTAATGATTCTATTTTTAAATATTCATTATATAATAAATGTAAGTATCATTTCATCTTCAATAATGATCATTATATAGAAAATATAATATATATTATTTTAATATACTTATATATATATATATATCATCCATGTGATGTAGTAATTAAAAATTCACATTGCTTCATGGAGGTGGTAATCTACATGTACGCATGAATGATGTTATCATTTTTCAGTGAATGGAAAGGTATGAACATAAATTATATATTACATTTTAATAATAATGATTTTTTAAAGAATAATATATACAAATATTAATTACATCATTATAATCCATCCATGAGAGATGTTTATGGAAAATTAATTACACCATTTCACAAGGTGGTAGTCCTCTATACAAAAGAATGCCGATTTTATTTACCATTTGATATATTTGGAGGTGTCTATACATTGTGATAATTACATATTAACATATAAATATATTTAGGATACTATTTTTATTATTTTATATTGGGTTGAGAATATTTGAAGGAGATGGATGATGAAACAGAGCTCAAGAATGCAGATTAATACTAAACATCTTCTTGGGAAAACCTTCTTTTCATAACACCTTAGTCCTTATAATATTGGTATTATGCATAAACCAAGAGATATATAATGGGGGAAATTATCATAATAATGTATTATTTTTCAACTCTTCACTGAATCAAATGGGTTTTGAAGTGTGAGGAAATGAGAAGAAGATGTTCCCTTTTATGGGAGAGGACATGGACACATTTTTATTTTCTCAAAATATTAAAAGAATATAAACTAAATTTCAATTTAAAAATTATTAAAATTGAGGTTTTTAGAAAGATAAGATGTATATAGGTTGAAATCCCCTAATAAATTAAAATTATATATTTTTTCAATATTTGTATTCTTATCTTTTAGTTTTAATCCCTATTTAACCCCATTAACTTTTACCGTGACTACATGATGTTTTACGCTGTGAGTTTCAATATAGTTACCAAAAAATGAAAAAAATGTATAAATTGGTAATGGTTGATATTTTACACCATATACTAATCAATTTGAATAATTTAATATTTTTAAAAATTTTACATCATTAAATAAAATATTATTTACTATAAAATATCTACAATGTCAATTTTTAGAGCAATTCATTATTTTGAATTAAATTATATAAAAAAAACTAAAATTATTAAATATTTTTTTTATTATATCCCTAACAAGTCATGATCCTCTATAAAATTTATTTATCGCATTATTTATCTAAAATTATATTTATATTAATATTTTTAATATCATTTATTTTATTATTCTATTAATTAAGAAATTACTGAATCAATATTATGTTAGCATTTAATTAAATTTTTTCACCACAAAAAATTAAAAAATAATTTAAAATGAGGAATATAAATATTTTATCTTCCAAAATTCTATTTATAGTCAACCATATCATTCATATAACACTATATTAAAAAAATTATTAAAAATAATAATGGTTTAAGTTCATCTTTTCATTAAATAAAACATTTTAAATGTTGTAGTCACATTTAATTGGATCCACAAGGTCAAAATTTGACCCTTGTATGACTATAGAGGAGATATAATCATCCAATATGATTTATTTAAGTGTTTTCATCATTTAATAGTTTTTATCATTTAATTTTTAACCGAAATTACTAGATTTACTTTTTTACTGCGGTAACAAAAATTTACCAGTTTACTATTCATATTATACGAAAATAAAAGGGGCCAATTTACTAAATTTGCTCCATTGATTGAATATATAGAATATATTTTTAAAACTTCAAGGCATAATATTTTGAGATGTTAATGTAAAAATAAACTGAAAAAACACAATATAGAAATGATTTTTTAGAAAATTTCCCTTTTTAAATTTTATTAATTCTAAATTCAATTACAAAATACATTTTAAAAACATAATTGTATAATATTAAATTCAATAGTGAAAATTTTAACCCAATACAAAACATAATTCAAATTTTTAAATAGGTAATAATATAATATTGTTTTCAATAATAATTTCCCATTTTCACTTTTCCTTAGAAAAGAAATATTTTCAAAAAATTTTAAAAAATAATTGTAATATTATTTTTTCCATTGAGAATTTATAAATGAAAATGATTTGTTGAAATTAAAAATTTATAATTTCAAAATTAATATATTAAATAAATATATAATAATTGAGTTTCATAAAATCATTTTCATTTTTATTTTGAGAATTTATTAATATATTTATAAAGTATATAAATACATAATTAGTAGATGTTAATAAATATTAAATGGATTTATTCTATCATTACCTTGGTTGATACATAACATTTTTATATGTGTGATATAAAGTATTGAAACCACAATTTGTATTTAGATATTGTTGAAGACATTTTCAAAAGATTGAGGTAGACCATAGATCTTGATTAGAAAAAATAGAATTCAGTACTCTATGAATTCATAGTTCAATATTAATGTATATCATAAATGTTGATCAAGAGATATGTCTTGTATAATAAGAATGAAATGTGATGAATTTGTTAGGTGATTTATTATGAACCAAATATTATTATTTCTTTTAGATGTTTTGGGAAGTCCTATGATGAAATACATGATGACATTTTCTTAATTCCATATATGTATGAAAAGTGGTTTACCATAAGAAATACTCTTCTAGATATCAATAAATATATTTTACTTCCATGATTAATAGATATTGATATGTTATGAGATTATTCCAATAGATCACACATAAAATGTAGTATTTATGGGATAAATAATTGGTTACTAAACATTATCATTTCATAAAAATCATGATTGAAATTATAAAGAATGCCCACCAACATTTGTATCTTGGTAAATTCTTTCTGCACCACTTTAATCATTACAATTATAGATGATTGAACGCTCATAAAAAAAGATATGATTTCTACACTTCAATTAATATTTCAATGTACATCCATTTAAAATCAATAAATATTAGATCTTTTTTTATCCTCATCAAAGATTAGATATTATGATCCTTTTGACTGAAATCATTATCCATGTTGCTCACTTTCTTATGGATGTGATATTGTTACTACCCAGAACCTGCACTCCCAAATTCAGTGTGGAAATCGTACAATTTATATTTCAATTTTGATGATGATAATTATTAACTAATTTTTTCAATACAAAACATAAAAAACCATAAGAAAAAATTGGATAAATTGCACAATGTGGGACCTTTTATTTTTATAGTTTTAGATAATTTGGATGGAATCTTACATAAAAATTTCACAAAACATTAAATGATAATCTATCCCACTTAAACAATATTATCATTCTCACAATAAGACACAATATTAATCTATATATAATCCATTAAATACATATCTCACAAAACCAAATTACTTATTACATGTGGAAAGTGAGTCACATTAAGGGTGATCTCAAATGATCAGTAATGGAAAAAATAATAATTAACAAATAAATGTCATTAGTGAGCATATGAATAGAGTAATGATATAATGAAATTATAAAATTTCATAAGTATAACATACAAATATTCACACCCATCAATTCATGGATCATAAAATATTAAAAAATCGAATAAGGATTTAACAAAGGAAATAATCATAATAATAAATAATCTCAAGCCATGTAAAATTAGTCTTAATCAAAAGAAACATCATAATCCCATTGCAAGCTTAGAAAAAAAAAGTGTTGGTATTTGGGACATAATTTCCATACATCTCTTAAAATTAATCTTACAAATGGAATTAATATATGATAAAATTCTATACCCAATTCATTTGAGGGATATAATCCACCCACCCATCCCATGTTTATAAAGTAACCACCCCTCATTGGTTTATCATAGAACAAACCATCATTGGTCAAAAATGTATCCACACACACTTAGTTTATAATAAAACCACCTATCAACATAAATGATATCCAAGAACCATACACAGTGGAAAAAAGGGTTTCATAATAATATATTTTAAACATGATTAACCCATGGAAAAGAAACATGTTTCATAATAATCTCTTAAAGAGTATTCATAATCCATACAGTGAAATAATGATGATGTTCTTAATAAAGAATATGTCAAGATGAGGAAAATTAACAAAAATGGGTTTCAATGTAGATGAATTGAAATACCATTAAAACATCATTAGAAACATTATTTATTAAAATAAACTTTTCACTTGTAAAATACCTTTTTAAAGTAGAAATCATTTTATAAATAATTTTCCTTAAAAATAACCATGAAAACATATAAAATAATATTTAAAAATATTTTAAAAAAATTCCTAAAGAAAATATCCAATTCATATTAAAAATATTTTTTTAAACATAAAATTTATTGAAAATCAATTTCCTTGAAAATAATCATGAAAACTTATAAGGAAACCTTTTAAATTCAGTATAAAAATTTCTTTAGAAAAATATCCTTTTCAATTTGTAAATCATTTTTTTAAAATAACATATTTTTAAAATTACCATGAAAAATTATAAAGGAATATTTTTTAATAATAAATAACATTTATTGTGAAAAATATACTTTCGTATTTGAAAATAAAATGTAAAACATTTTCAATTTTTTTTTTAAAACATGGTTTGAAAAAAGAAATTTATTTTGACCAAAAAAATTATTTTAATAAAAGAATTATTTTGAACTATCGTGTACAAAAAGAGAGGATGTATTTAAGAAAAGAATTTAATATCATGAAATAAACACAGTAAATGAATATTCATGAGTTTAATGAGTGGTATATCAGATAATTTCATAATTATAATCCTAAAGAAATCTCGATAAACGATGAAATTGTAACATAAAAATATTACAACATTGGCAACATTGAATTGTAATCACTATCAAATAAATTTATTAAATTAAAAAAATAATATTCTAAGAATATGTATATTCATGATATAACATGTGAGAGGATTATTATATACCCCTCGTAAAATAATATAGTTTTATAAAATAACATATATCCCAATCAAGTAAAATTGATACAAAAATATATTTCCATTTTGGTAACCTTGAAACCATGAAACCCATGAATGATAGATCTAAAAATGGGTGTTTTAATCCCAATAAGTGTAGTTAGAAGTACCATGAAATACATTTATTGTCATTATATACTTCATACAACAAAAATAAGTGTTGAATATGGCATGTATCTCATAGAAATAAAAGTAAGATGAGAAAAAACCTTACATAGAGTATGACTTGTCACATGTGTCTTTATTATCATTAATAATAAACTCATATTTATTATTTTACTTAAATTACAACCATTTTAAATTTTATTGTTACTTTTATTTCACTTATTAACATGTTATTTATAATTACATAATCAGTTAAGTTTATGTCGGATGATTTGACCATATTTAACTTGTATACCAAAAATGAATTTGGTAGGTTTACTATGAAAAAATAGGTAATTATTTAATCATATCCATAATTATAATAAGAAATTAGTTATCATATTTATACATAAATTAATATTTCAAAACCCATGAGAAAATATGGTTATGAAAAATGAAATAATGTTATGATCATGGGGATGGTAGGTCGTAAGTATGCATGATTAACGCTTCCATTTTTCAATGAACATTTTTGAAATATGGTAAGTAATATTTTATATTTATATAATGATTATAATATAATAGATACCATATTATTAAATTATATATACTTATATATATCATTCTATTCATGTGGTGGGGAAAAAGGAATCACATCGATTCAAGGATGCAGTTGTGTATATGTCCAAGAATGCCATTATAATTTTTTTATTGTGTGAAAAAGGTAAAAATACAATTTTATATTTTATTTAATTATTTATAAATAAGTCATTAACATATAAAATTTGTGATTTATATATTTTAAATTTATTATCTGTACCCATATTACCTTTCTTGTAATACTTTAGTGAAAAATGAATCAAATCGCGTCGTGAGGCGGTAGTTTGCGGTACACACACTAGAAATTATCGTATCCCTTACAGAATTAAAAAAGTGTATATATGTTATAATTAATTAATATTTATAATTATTTTATCTATATAATATAATGAATTTATATCTATTATCATACCTGAATGTGACAATTGTTATTGGAAAAATAAATGACATCATTCCACAACACGATATTCCATCGTACACATAAATGAGGATTTTAAACCCCATTTGATAGATGTGTATTTGGATTTGGGTCATAAACATAACATAACAACATCTGAATATTTTAAACATGTTGATTTTATTAAATAATCATTGTATAATAATAAATGAATGTGGTGAGGAAAGAAAGAAAACAAAAACGATCATTGATAAACGTTTCCCCTTTTTCGAGTATCATATTTTGGATTATAAAAAGGAATCCATGGTTATATTTCTACCCAAATTAAGGATTATGGAATGAGGGTATGGAATTTTTGAAGTTATTTTGGGAGGGTTTCATCAAGAAAAATTTCTTGAGAGGTGAGGGGAGTGTATACCTTTTTATAATGGGGGAGAAGTAGCATTCTGTTAAATACTCAAATTTATTCACTATATAAAGGTATCCATTACCTCAAGTGGATAAAAAGTATACAAATAATGGAGGTGTGGATTTATATGGTTGAAAAAAACCTCAACCACACAAAATGAAAACAATTATGTAATGTTATTCCTTATTATTTATGTTTACTCAATTTTGCCTTTTTAAATTTTACCAAGGTAACTTGAATATTTATTTTCTTAGGTAATTTATCCTTTAAGTATTTAATTAAAATTATTTTATTAAATAATTTATACCTATTTTTTTCAAAATATGAAATAATATCCATTTAATAAAAATCAAATGTGTGTGTGGAATTGATACCAAATTATGTACACCAAGCAAGATTAAACAGTATTTTAGAAAAAAATTACATTTTTATGAAAATATTTATTTTTATTATAAATGATTCTTATTTTATTAATAATAAAAAGATAAAAATATTTTTAAAAAATTAGTTAGTACTATTCATACGCTCCAATTTAATGGATTAGTTATAACTATTATATAATAATAGTTCTACTTTCATTTAAACTCAGTGTTATGTATAACACAAGATAAACTCAGTGTTGAGTGTTCATTATGATATCAATCATAATTATTGTCTTTTAAAATCATATGGTGTTAAATCCAACCCACTTTAATAAATTACATCCTATAAATTTTAAATTTATTTTAGTAATCAAATATTGGACATTTGAAAATTCTTTTGATATAAAACCACATTGTAAAGAGGGTTAATAAACCATCCTCTTAATAAGAGAGAAGGAGAAGTAGGGAATTCATATTGAATTACACATAACAAGGTTTCAAAATATGAGAACACATATGGGCATGTAGGAAAATAGAAAATAATTATAGAGAGTGGTAGAGGTCACTGATCACATGAAATCGAATGAGCAATGGAATGTTAAGAGCCTCAAAACCATAAATTGATGATTATCGAAAAGGGCACAGGTTTATCAAAATTAAAGATACTCAAATAAGAATTTTGTTTCAATATCTACTTCCTATATTTGAGTAATTATTTAACCATATACACTGAATAAAAAATAAATACACTTACATGTCATGTAAAATTTCAGTTATTATCCAATTTTCCCCAAAATCTAACATTTTTCTCCAAAAGGTCAGTATTCAAGATGCATTTTTCTTGAGCGAAGAAATTAAATCAACTTTTAAAGGAAAATTAACCACAGAGGTGATAATAAATCTATTCCACATATCATAAAAAATTAACCGAAACTAATATGGTAAGAACATGATATGATAATTCCCAAAATGCATAATGTAACGTCCCCGAACTGAGTGCCACTAAAATAGTGCCCTGATCCAGGCCATCATATGACCATAGGTGAACATCCCTGTACGGTAGAGGTTTCTCACTGGTGATGGGGTGATAGATTAGTCATATGGGGATGCTATACCCTCTTATCAGTGTAATACCTGATAGAAAACATATAAACAATAGGGATAAAATGGGTTAATCAGTGGATAGGCATAACAAACCACTTCCCAACTAGGTACAAACCAAATCCAATAGTAAATATATCAAGTTATTCTAAAATGACAGGTGAAAAAAACCCTAAATAAAGACATAAAATAGAATCCCCGAAATGGAATTGAATTCAATTCGGGAACCTCATCCATGCATGTCCCAGGACTAACTCAACACACTTGCATAGGGCCCCTTCCCTTGTCCGGATCTGAAAGCATGAAATCTGCTCGGGTTCCCAAGGCGGTCTGAGTAGAGTGTGAGTAAAAAATATTAGGATAGAAAAACGGTTTCTAAAAGATATATATTATAAACCAATAGTTCATTAAAGTATAATTGAATAGGAAGTAAGTGAAAGAAACTAAAATTCCAATAGTTCATAATCACTACTTTTATATTACTTGTATGATTATTATTCCAAGTTCATTACGTACATCATCCCATCATTTTATTCATTATCATCTTGTAATCCATGGGTTATACGTTTACCTCATTCACACAATATTCATGGAATTTATCATTCCACATAAGAGAACATGTTAAGTACCCATGTCATTAGGAATGAGCATATCAAGTATTCACCACACTTATCTTGGAGCCTTAGTCCATGTATTTTCATTAAATGAAACCACTGGGGGCGTGGAGAATCAGTGTGAATCCCCAACCTGTGCATTCCTGGGTAGGATAGAGAATCAGTGAAACACTATTAGTTGGAGGATAATCAATCCTTTATCCCACTACCAAGACATGTTCACATTCTTAATTACCCATTCACCACATTTATTCATATCACAACCAACGTAACCAACAAATATAACAATCCTGATTCACAAAAATCATCGTAGGATTTGATAATATTTCCTATCCTATTCACAATTTAATTTTACAATACACAACCCATTATCCCAATTATCGTTTCCATGTATTATCTGATTATCCATATTCATCAATTGACAAGACATTACTAATCCCTCATGATCAACATTTCATGTAAACCATCCCTCTTAGGGGTTTTAATATAAATCATTAGACACATGAAACAATCCTCAGTAAACAAATTTATCCCATTCTTATTATATTTCAAACAATCCATTAAGCCATTACTAAGAAACAACACATTAAAATAATTCATTTCACTCCCATTAAAAATGTCAACATGTTTATCAACGGTTCTACATTGTCAGAAGACAACCTAGATCATACATAGAAAAAAACTAAGTCCGGAAGATATTATCGCACCCCATGGGTGGCCATACAAAGGGTAAAGTCATACTCAATGTGTCCCATATAGACTAAGAGGGTTTCCATTCATCATTTAGACATCCAGTATACTAAATTCCATCAATTAAAAAAACAATGTACAACCATGAAATAAACCCAATCATTCACAAATTTCAAATGGAACAATGGGATATGACTTGTGGACCACCTACCTTAAATCCATTGAGTATCACTTACTCAATAAAAGTACTAGATCTTGGTTAAACCAACCCTTGAAGCCTCATCCTAGAACACACTGAAAAAATGGTGTTTTAGAGATTTGGAAAGAGATGGAGATAAATAAAAACATTGATAAAGAAGAGGAAGTAAAGAAGAGATTAGACATACCCGGATCCTCAATTCTCAACTGTGGAAACTCTAAATGACATAGATATGAGGGAAAATAATCATTGGAATCTATTGGGATCTCATTCTCGTCACTAGTGTTACAAGGGGTGATAAAGGAGGAAATACTAAGTTTGGGGTTAAAATCCCATAATAGAGCTTTTGAATTTATTTTCATCTTTATGGGGTTGCACGATATACCTGCACGGTTTGTCAAACCCATCACAAATAGTGTGAGAGATACTATCATAAAGTCACCACTTCACACAATTCTCTTGGAATCACATACAGTTAATTTAACCATATAGTAATCGTGGGAAATATTCTGCCCAAGTATGCAAGGTTACCTAGGTTTCTCTCCACGTTTTCACTAATTGTGTGAAAACAGTGCAACATGCCTAGAAACTCCCTTTTCTTCCACTTTTGTTCTATAAACCTCAAGAACACCCCCGATCTTTCAAATGAACCTGGGAAAGAACTTTTTTCCCAAAATAATGGACTTAAACTGAAACTTAAACAAAATATTACCTTTTAAAAAATTCCATATCTTTCAGATAATCCTTTATACATTACATTAATCTTGAAATATTCAATGGTAATACACAAAGATAAAACATAATCATCCAATAGATAACGATCATCAAAATTCATTAAACACTTCTTAAAAATGTTAAAAACCAATAGATAAAAATTATTTTATCATCTATTCTTCCCTAATAAAACAACTGTTAGTCCTAAAATAATTCCCCATATTTCTCCAAAATAAATTTAATCTTTACCAATAAAAATGTCATGAAAACTAGGAAATCATGTATCTTAGTTTTACGATTGAAATCCTTATCATACATTGGTCATGGGTTCAAGATACACAACTTTTTTGGATGTGAAAGGTTTTCACCCAGCATATGGGTTATCCTTTTCTCTTGAAACATGAAAAATAATTCCCCCATAAATTAAACCTCATGTTTATACATTGGGTTATAAATACCTCAACACAATAAAATATCTCATAAAAATTCATTAATAAAATCAAAATTATTAATACTTAAAACCATTACATGAGATGTCTAAGACTTTGGAATTATTATGAATCTTAATATTATAGACCTATGATGCTACCCCTAACTCTTAAGATAACATCGCATCAAAACATATTAATATCCAAAGTTATCTAAACCATTAATTTGATACCAACTATAACAGAATAGAACCCACACTCCTAGATATGATGTTGAAATAATAAAACATATATTTACAGCTTTGTTGTAGATAATTGTGGAAAAAAATGTTCCATACAAACCTTACAACCTCAGAAGAAATAATATGATAGCTTATATCATTGACTTCCTTTTAGGTTTTGGGTTTGAGATAATTTGGACAAACCCCTATGTAAACCATTCATATAACTTTAAATAATAATTTATCCAAATTAACCTTTTCTTTTTTTGACATCAAGAAATAATCATCATCCATACAAAATCAGTTTTATAAGTAACTCACTCAACTTCATTCTTTTTAACTTGGGGAAAATGAATCATAACAATGGTGATATCAAATCATTATAATGGAAAAGTATAATAATTAACCAATGAATTCCATGAAAGGTAATAAGAATTGGATAAGGGTATGATGATATAAACAAATTCCATGAGTATAACATAAGAATATACATACCCATCAATACCTTGGTTATCAAAACATAACACATTGAATAAGGATTTAAGAAAGGAAATATTGATAAGAATAAAAAATTATGATCAATTTTATATCAATATTGATCAAATGAAACATCATAAACACATAATGAACATATATGTTTTTTGGTATCTGGGGGAATAATTTCCATACAACTCTTACAATAAATATTACAAATGAAATAACCATAAGGTCAAATTATATAATGAATAAATTGAAGGGCTATCATGAACCCTACCATCTTGGGATTATCATGTAACCTCCAATCATTGGTTTATTAATGAATCACCACTCCTTGGTTAATCACGTAACAAACCATCAACATAAATGATATCTATGAATTGTGACCAATGGAATAAATGGGCTACACAAAAACCTCTTTTAAATATGATTAAACCATTTAAAATAAACATTCTATATGAAAATATCTTTACATCAAATAATAATCCTTCCAAACAAATAAATAAAATGGTTACAAGACAAAATATACCCAGTGTAAGATAACTAACAATAAGGGTTTCCGATGTTGAGGATAGGAAACACCATTGAAATTTTATTAAAAATATTATTTTGGAAAATATTTTTTTATCATCAAAATAAATTTCTAAGACCTAAAACATTTTGAAAATCAGTTTTTTTAAAAATAACCCTCATAACTTATAATGAAATAATTGAAAATCATTAAAAACATTTATTGACGAAAATATACATTCCATTTTGAAAATAACTGTTCAAAAAATACTTTTATATTACATTAACATGAAAATAAACTTGAATAATCATAAATTAAGATTTAAAAATCATTTAAATCTTTTCATGAGGAAAATATCATTTTCATTTTGAAAATAACTTTTTAAACATAAACCATTTTCAAAATATTTTCTTTGAAAATAACCATGAAAAATTGTAAAGGAAGTTGTAAAAATAATTTCAAACATTCAAAGAGGAAAATAACATATCTTATATTAAAAAAAACATTTTTGATAATATTTTTAGAAAATATAGTTTGAAAATAAAAATCTTTTTCACATGAAATGATGATTTTTAATAAAACCAATTTTTGGAACTCTTGAGTACATAAAGAGAGTATAAATGTAAGTAATAAGTTTATTTTACTGATATAACTATGGAATAATAATATTCATGATATTATTGAGATATATATTTTAATATTTAGTCATTACAAGCATAATCATTAGTAATTTCGATAAATTATTTGATTGTAACATTAGAACATTACCACATTTCAAACATAAAATTTTAATCCTTGTGAAAGAATACCACTAAATGAAAATTATAATATCATTAAAATATGTAGATTCCTGATATTACATGTCAAAATAATAGTATGTACTCCACATAATATAGTATAGGTGTATAATATAACATACGTCTTAGGGAATGAAAATTGGGAAAAAATACCTTAGTTCTTTAGTAACATTGAAACAGCAAACTATATGAATTACAAATCCTATAATTCATATTTTAATTCCCATAATTCTTTGTATAAGAATAAATAAATATATATAAGGTAATTATATACACAATAAATCAAAAATAATTGGTGAATATGATATTTATCTCAGAGAAAAATAAGTGAGATGAGAAAAATAATTACATTGAGTCAGAATTTTCACATGTGTGTTTATCTTCCTAAATAATATAGTTATTTTAATTAATTACCTGATTTATAACCTTTTTAAATTTTATTATTACTTTTATTTCTCTTATTAAATGTTTATTTATAATTAATTCATAAAAAAGATTCAAGTAAGATGTTCTGACTATATTCCACTTGTGTTTCAAAAATAACTTTGGTAGGTTGAAAATGGTTAAAGTGGTCAATATTTATACATATAAATGATAATTATCATAAATAATTATTATATTTATACATAAATTATACTTATAAACCCATCATGATTTATGGTTATGACAAAGTCACTAATGTTACGATCATGGCTTTAATAATTCATTGGTATGCATTTATAGCATTTCAGTTTTTTAATGACCATTATAGAACGAAGGTAAGTAAAATTTTATCATTATAGAAGTATTATAATATCATAAATAACATATTATAATATTATATATACTTATATATATAACTATTCTGATTTTTTTGTTAAAATAAATAAAGCAGATCACTTCGAGGAGGCGATAGTCCACACTTCTAAGAACAAAATTATAATTTTTTTCATTGAGTGAAAAGGTAAAAAGGATATAGTCTATTATATTTAAATAATGATAAATATTTCATGAATATCATAAATATTTCATTAATATAATATATATATTATATTTACCTATATTTCCTTCAATGTAACATGTTAGTGAAAAATGAATCACATCATTTCATGAGATGGTAATCCACCGCACACATTTGCAATGTTATCGAATCCATTATGAAATGGAATAAAAAATGATATAAATGATATCATTTCTATATAGGTATAATTATTTCATAAATATAATATATAAACTCTTTATCCATCATTATACCCAATCATGCAAGGTGGTATTGTAAAACATAATTACACAGTTTCTTGAGGCTGTAGTACTTCGTACACACGAACGATGATTTGAGAACCCTTTAGATGGAAGTGTGTGTGGTTGTAGGTCATAAACATAATGGATACCATCTTCCTTTCTCTAAGAATATATATTATATTTTTATTTAATGACTATAAAAACTAATCAAGGTAGTCTATAAAGACACTATTTGTAATATCTATGAATATAATTAAGTAATTAGTAGGAAACAATGGAAGAATTATAAATTTATTGTGTCTATACCATGTATAGAAGGTTTTTATGGTATATCTTGACTTTTTACCCTCAACTAATAGTATGAAGACCAATTATAATTCATGTAAAAGTATTTATGTCCTCTCACATGATCAAACAATTCATTGATACATGGAAGAGTATAATAATTCTTGATCACCATCTTGTTATCTTATTGATAAATCAAATAGAGTCTCATTGATCCATACATATTCTTAAAAAACAAATATTTTTCAAGTATGGTGATGTAGTTGGAGGAACTAATCTTTTATCATGATTATACTTGAGTTTCTTCTTCAATTATTGAAACTCAATCAGGGCCCTTTTATATGGAGTATTGTTAATATATAGATCACCATGTATGAGTCATATTTAAATATCATCTCTAAGATATAGATGAAGAATTGAAAAATATTATAGAATGATGGCATCAAAATCACATTAAATAGATGTATATTCTATTTGGAGTTTTTTCACTATCCTTCTATGATAAAATCCCCTACTGGATAAGGATCAAGTCCCATACAATATATATTATTTTTATTGGAGGTTATATTTATCATCATACTAGTAGAAAATCATATGTTGACTCAAAATATAAGAAATTATTTATCTTCCTCATTAATTTTTATAAGTTCTATATAAATAATACCAATCGATTATTGAAATAACCTTAAATCATATATTCGGAGAATTATAATATCTAATGGAAGCACATTCACAAAAATATAAATTATAGAATAATCATAGAATTCAGATGTGGTGATCATACCATTATTAGTTTTAAATTATAATTAAACATCTATTTATTGCGGTGTTAATGTGATATTCCAAGAAAATTCATTAATTATAAAGAATACATAGATCTATAATAAAATAAGACATTAATAGTTATAGATTGGATTCTAAATGTACCTTTAACAACTTAATTATCATAATAAACAATGGGAATAACTATTCAATTCGATTTATGTCTGTCTATAGGATTAAGAGGTCATCGATGACAATCATAAACATTATCCCATATATTTTAGCACAATTTGACATAATTCCAATAATAATTTCATTTAAAACACTATATTTTTTGTGGTGCATTATTACTAGCTTTCCATAAATTCATCTAATTAGCTACGATATTTCCATTACATTGGCATTAAACTTATCGAAGACCTTGTTTTATACATTTAATTAATTTACTAGTCCACTTAAGATAATTTCTTCAATGTTTCTATCAAACCATATTGAAAAAATAGATTCATATTATTCCATCATTTGTTATTATTATTATAAATTATTTTTAATTATAAATTACTTTTCATTCCAAAACCATGAGATTTATGGATGTCTATAATCTCTCTTTCAGCATTGAGAGTTCATAGAATGATTACTTCATAGAAACCAATGTATCATACAGATAACTCCAATTAAAGACTGGGTCTTAAGAAATGTAATAATTGAACAATTATTCCTTCATGTTGGATTATAATACCAAAATTTTACATCTCAACTATTTTAATATTTCCCTTAAAGATACTAATTGATTCAACATCATTTTGATTTAGATCAATGAATTCCTTCTATATTTTCATATGGTTAATACTAGATAAGTAATTGATGAAAAATAACCATATAAGCTCATACTATTATGTTGATTCAATTCTTTCACATTTCCTTATGGTATTAATAAGATTCGACAATTTATGTGTTGAACCTTTAAAATTATAAATAAAAATACATTTTCCATGCCATGAGCACCAGAAAATGAAAAATATCATTTCATTAGTGCTGATATATTGCATAGAAATTAATAGATTAGAAAACTAACTAAAATATGATTGATGTTTCATCATGAAGGACTAAATAGATATAAGTTAACTTCTTTTTATCATTTGTAAGATCAGCATGATTCGTAGTTTGATAATGTTTTGAAAGAATAACAATTAGATTGTTATATATACTATAGTATTAATTTTCAAAGGATAAAATCATTGAGTTTTCCATTACATTTAGTATTACCATAGATCATTATGGTTCCATCCATTTATTAAAACCAAATTTCATAGTATGAGATAGAATAATAATTGTGCGAAGTCATATAATGATGTAAATAAATTATACTATGTCTAAATCATAATGCCTTGTTATCAATCTTTGAGACCTTAGGGTTAACCTTGGTCATCAATAGTAATTTTATGTTTAAATATATTTTAATTATTCCTAAGTAAATTGTTATTTAAACCAAGAATCTCACCCATGAGTTTCTATAAAAGTGTATATTTATAGGCCCACTCATTTGGACTTGATGAAGGTCCAATTAATTCTAAATATTACCTTTACAGTATTGTTACACCCAGTTTCATCTATGCCATAACCACGTGTTCTTTCAATTAACCATGCATGGATGTATTTTCAAGTAAACACGCACTCCATTACCATAACATATGGTGACATCATATATGAAGGCATAAGAAAAGGGTTCTCATTAATGTTTTGTCATCCTAGTTTCCAAAAATAACTAAACCATTATTTGATATGAACTGAGGGGACCTAATAATTTCATGAGTAAATATTAAATATTTTTATATTAATATTAATTACAAATAATTTTGATTCATGCTAAAATGATAATGTTTTAGTGTATTTGGAATCAAGGATATATAAACCATGAGTACATAAATGTTTTTAAACATCCCCACTAATTAATTCACACATATAAACGTTCATAGAAATTATATATTATATGTTTTCTTAAAATACTAGGGATACTGAGACACAATAAAGTGTGAGATCAGTTTATTAGTAAGGGTTATCTTAATAGATACCACTAAATCAAAATATATAATAATATCATGAACATATTGTTATGATAACATGAATCTAACTTTGAAAAGAATACATTGAAACTAAAAGATCATAATAATGCAATAAACATTTGGATGTTTATAAGACGTGAATCACAATAGAATAAAAAATCATCAGCCATGATGTAATGCCCTGACCTCAGTTACCTAGTGTCGGTGAATTATTACATAACATTGGCATGATCATAAGAAAGATCAAACCTCTAAAGACCGATTAGTTTAGTATCCTTGGAAACACTAGATATATTCATAAAGTTTTACATTACATCATAAAATGAAAACTAAAACAATATAGTCTCTATAGTCCACACTCTTATCCCCTCATACTATCCCTGCAGGTCATTCATAAATTACTTCTTCACATCCTGGGAAACATAAAACATAGAAAATGGGTGAGCTCAAATGCCCAGTAAGGATAACAATATAGCAGAAACATTGATAAATAAGAATAAACATTCAAGGCAATGTATAACTAAAACAAAATCCTTTTAAACGTGAACTTCAACATAGTATGACAAAAATAAAATTAAATAATTCCATTTAATTATTTACATGGATATTCAACTAATCGAATAATCACATGCAATATCAATAACCACTTTCATAATGATGGAATACATAATGCCAGACTATCATAACCACATAGCCAAGGCCTCATGCCAAGACTACGAATAAGATTTTTCCATGGCCTTGTGCCAAGACACTAGTTTGTCTCATTAGACCTACCGATGCATAGAGGAGCTATAGCAGGCTCCACCCATCACTTACTAAGTCCAATGCATTCCTCATATGAACATGTTTAAACATAACATAAACATTCATATTAAAACTATCATACGAAATGTAAATACTTTAACCACAAACCATGAATGGTATAAAAATAGCACATCCACAGTCAAACATAACGCATTCGATACAATATAGAAGAATTTATTGTATCATAATAACCTCAATAGATAATAATGAATGATATTGACATAGATGAAAATAAGCATCAAAACTATTTGAGAGAAATATCCCCAGTTACTTGAAAACATTTAAAAGTGACACTATTTGTCAAGAATCCATTTAAAAATAGATTTTTGAATCAAAGTGTCCCATACCACTTCAAAACTTTTAAAAGGAGTTTTAATTTTAAAACTTTAATGGCCATATAAAAAAATTCTTAAAACCATTTTTTTTAAAACATGGACATTAATGAGCATGATTTAGAAGAATAAGTCTTTATAACATTTTAAAATGGTATTTTAGTTAGAGTTTCTAACCAAAAGAGAGACACATGAATACATATAATTAAGGTAATCAAAACTTTGTAATATCATGAGTATAAAGGGATTCATGATATACTATGTCAAAGTACATTATATAAACCACATAAAAGTGATTTGGTGTATAACAATAAATAAGTATCAATGGAATGTAAATTGAGATGAAATCTCTCAAAAAGGCCGTATCCTTAGGTTAAGGATAAATAAACGAAATAGTTATGTGTGAAAAATATAAATACACTAAATATGATTGGATATTCAGTGTAAAAAAATCAAAGGACATTCACTCATAATCTTGTAAAAACAACACCGATCAATTGGATGTTTAACTCAACAAATGGAGAATGAGTTAAAATTACTCTTATCAAATTCATATCGATGACTTAAGAAATTATCAATGGACTGATTATGTGTATCAAAAGTATATCCATAGAAAAGGGGAGTGGAAGTTATTACATAAGAAAAAGAATAGTTATTCCACACATAATCTCGGAGTAAAATATTCAATGATGTTTGCGTAAAGCCGAATAAATGGAAATTGAAATTTCAAATTCCCTTATTGATTTGGTAACTTACGTAACATACAAACATGAAAGAAAGATATTACAATGATGATTTAAATATCCATAAATTAAAGTATATTACACAATTAATATAATCATGGGAAGTACACACACCACATGCAATAAATAAGTGGTGAACAATGGAATTCTCACGGAATTAAAAGTGAGATAAGAAACCCCTTACTTTGTACTTTTTCCTTGGTCGATGGTAGGTTAACCTCCTGTATAATGGTAAAATAATTTTTATTGAATTATACAAGAATAATTTACATTAATATGATATCATAGATGATCTTTTAACATTGATTTGTTAATAATATCTTAGTGTTATCGTTCTTTCAGGTGTTAACTTACTAATTTTCTTTTATATGTTTTGTTACGCAAGCCATGTTTGTCATGTATAGGTTTTATATTATTCATATCAAGAATTATATAAAGTCCTTAAACATTATTTTTAAATAATCGAATGATAATTATACTTGAATGGATACAATGGAGAATGAATCTCATCACGTTCGTGGAGACGGTAGTCCGTACGTACGTACGAGAGACAATATCATTCTTTTGATGTTAAAATAATATATAATTGGATGGTATAATATATAGACAGAATAATTATCATGTTATATTTATTATTTACATGAATTACACAACATTATTATATCCATCCAATTAATAATTTATTGAATGACAATTACTCCACGACGTGGAGACGGTATGTCGTACGCACGCACGTATGGTGACATGTTATTCAAAGAATGGATAGAATACTGAATATGGTTGTACCATATTTATAATAAAATCACATTATATATAAGATACTGGAATTTTTATTTTTGAATGGTAATAACAAAGAAGGATGAATTGGAAGAAGAAAGGAACTTGGAAAAGGGTGGTGAAATCATTACTGTTCTTTGGGTTCTTCCTTTTGATTTGATCAAAAGGGCTCTTAGGTTGGATTTATGACGAAAGGAAGGCCTCTAGTAGGAAGTGAGGGAAGTTTATAGAGTATTTGGGCAGAGTTTTTCCGAGCCAAAAGGATTGAAAGGTGTGAATTAATGAGAAGGGGGAGTGCCCTTTTATAAGAGAGGTGAGGGGCACCTTTGGAAAAGCTAGAAATATTATTTTATAATAAATTCATATTCAGTTTATAATGGCTCCAAAGTGGATTATTTAAAGGTTAAGGTGGGGATGGGTCGAAAACCACTCAACCAATAGAATTTAGATAGGTTTGGGTTACTATATTGACCTTATCTTTAAGTATTAACTCTTAGTTAATTAGTTCCACTTTTACAATGTCAATATGTATTTTTATATTATATGGTTAATAAAATTACTATATACATACAAGAGACCCCATAGTGGTCCATTAATGCTACACCTATCATGATATAAGTCTCTTGGCCGAACCTTATATTTTTAGGAATTTAATATCAATTAATAATAATATTTTTTTTAAAACTCTTTTATTTCAATTTTGACACTATTCAATAATTGATTTTTATAAAACTCTACTTCAAAAAAAGTTAATTAAATCATTCCTAACATGTAATATGAACCTATAAAATTAGTGTAATTCATAAAAAGTCTCAAATTATAGTTATTTGGGTATCTACAAAATCAATCATTTTAATTTTTCACTATTATGGTAATTACTGCATCACCATTGGGTCATAAATAAATTAAATTATTTAATGTCTCATAAAATACCATTGTGTAGGAAATCATTTTATCTTTCTAATTAATATTTATAGTCTAAAATACAACATATATAACCTTATGTAAAAATTGATTTCCTAAAAGATATATGCTTGTGTCATTTTTGTATTCATTTTAACTTAATTAAAATAAAGTGTCCCTATCACTTACAAGTGGCACCCTGGGGTCCCAAAATCGACCCAAAGATGCCCATGTCCAGACATGTATCAAAAAATAAGTCTAGGACACGTTTTAGGGTAATTTTTTATTATTATAATATTATTTTTTATCCCTTATTTACCGGATTTACCCTTTAACCATGGTAAATAAAATATTTACAAAAGTAATTATTCAAAATGTCTAAAAATAAAAGTTACCTATTTACAAAATTTGAACATCCTGATTCCAAATATGGAATCAATTTTTCCAAATTCCAAAAATAGAAGTGTCAGAAATTAATTTAAAATTAATTACCATTGTCAAAACAAAATGCATTTTTTTAAGATATAACAACTATCATAAGATTGATACTTGTCTATGTTCGGTTTAATTGTGAAATTATGTCCAATGAACAAAATTGTATTAAATTGTAAAAATATATTCTAAATATACTTTAAAACCACTCAAAGTCATAATTTATCAATATTAATTATTTTGATTAAAAATGTTTTTTTAATAAAAATTTAGTAATTTTAACTATTCATCAAAATAATAAAGTTATCCGAAAAGTACCAAAATTTTACCTTAGGCTAAATTTGATACTCAAAATACAAAAATGAAGTCCATTTTGAGATATAAAATATCTAAAATTATAAAATGTAGGTATTAATATTAATAACTGTTAGTTTGATCGGTTGTGGTGTGTGTTAGAATTCGATGTTGCATACAACACACGCTATTTCATTATTCAAAGAGAAGCGTACCATGGAAGATTGGGATGTTTCATTGTAAATTTATTGATTTCCCCATCCTAAAAAGTAAATTTATTTAGTCAAATTTAATATACAAAAGATTAAAATATTGGATTTAAAAAAGGGTTCACTATTAAAAGTTTGTAAAAGTGCAATAATGCAAATGAATTTGTTCTTACACTATGTCTAAGAAACTCATAATATGGATTATAAAATTATAAGGATTATATAAAGTTTAAAATATAGTTAATACTATTCATAACCTCTTTTGAATGGGTTGTTTGGTAAGTCATGGTGCGCTTGTACTCGGTGTTGCGTGTAGTGCAAGTTATTGAATTATTTTGAGGAAATAACACAATATGAAATCTTGGGGTGTTACCTTCTCCCCTCCTTCAATAAATTACCTCCTCACAATTTTTTAAAATTGGGCTTAATAATATAATGGAATGACCCAAATCTGAAAAAGAGTTAATAAAACTATCACTTTAAAAGAAAGGAAGAGAGGTATAAAGGTCACCCAAGATAACCCATACTAGGATTCCATGTAGGAAAACATGGATATGGATGATAAAATAGGTGTTCAGTTCTGATAGAGAGGGATAAAAAACATGATCAGGAGAAAGTTAACAATAAGAAAATCACAAACTTGTGTTGGGACAAATGGTCCTTAGTCTCCCAGTAGGAAAAGTAAACGGACCAACTTTTTTTTTAAGTTACAATATATAAGGACAAGGAATTCATTTATGATATTGAATAAGAACATAAAGAGATATAATAACCTTTTAAGTAGAGTTTCATTCTTTAATAAATTTTTACCACTAACTCATTTTTTTTGAAAAATGAGTATTCAAGAAGACTTGGTCACAATGGAAGAGCTAGAATAAACATCTATAGAAATACAAGATCCACGTAGGATAAACTATAAATTTACCTTTTCTTTATAGATTAATCAAAAACAAAATGGTTAGTATAATATCTGATGATCCCTTAAATGGATATTCCATTAGAGAAAAAAAACACTAATCTTAATTTCTAAAATTAATCCATCAATACCCCAAAGTTATATAAATACCATTCAATAATCAATTTTCCTTAAAATCCTTCAATATAATCTGAACTAATATTGAAACCCAAAACTTATAAGAATGCAGTCTTCCACGTTAAATTGTATCTCCAAATGACATTAATTACTCTTAATGTCACATACTTAAAAGTAATTAGCCTAATCATTTCCATAAATTACCCAAATCACTATAAATCCACAATAAAAACATAGATAAAAATCCACCATTACTCCTCAAATGAAATCCCATAATATTATATTTTCCTTGGGCATGTAGTGTTCACAACAAAGAGAACAACTTCCAAAATAACATTTATCACTAAACCACCAAATCATTTTCCTATACTAAGGGTATTCATTTGATAAGACACAAGATCCCAAATCAAATTATAATTTATCAATAAAATCATTTAACTAAAAATAATAGTCACACTGACTAGGGATATCACTTAGTCTAGTGGTAGATGATAAATCCCAATCGCACTTTGGTTGTGGGTTCGATTCGCAGAGCTTTGTCCAACACGACGGGTTTTCACACGGTCTGTGTGTTGTGCTTTTTCAAAAACTATATTTTATAACATTACCAAAATGAGATAAATTTCTCAAAATAACCATAACATAATTTAACCACAAATATTATCTCATACCTTGCATTTTCATCCAAAATTATAATAAGTTATAACTGCCCCAAACCCAATGATCATCTAAAACCACATGGTTATTTATAACTATATACACAAGAGAAAAGATAATTCTTAAATATCATTCTCACATGGAAAACTGCAGGGTTAAAAATACAAGAGAAAATTATTCCAAAGTAAACCCATCAACAAGGAGCACTAATACTTTTTAAACATTTCTCCAACCATTTATTTCCACATAGCTTCTTCTTTGACCAAGAAAATATCCTATAGAATAGGGAATTCACTCGTGTAATGGCCAGGTCCCCTAAATTTATTGAAAATTACTGTAAATGGATTCTTGGGACCATTTTTATCTTCTTCCATAGTACTCTTCATTTTTCTTCTGCAATTCGTCAATTTATATCCTTCCTTCCCGCACGTAAATCATTTCTTTGTCCCATTGAGAAACTTTCCTGGGTGTCTCCTTCCACATTTCCTGCATGATGGAAATTGATGATTTCTTTCTCCATGGTCTCCACTACTAGAGCTCTTATCATTCATCACCTTTCTCTTCTTTGTTGAGTCTGAGAATTGGTTAATATATATATTTTTGATCATATTTTTGGAAAATTGATTTGGCATAAAGATGATATCGTTTATGCCTATCAACAATCCATTTTGTTGCTCATTGCCACCACCATTCACACCTTGTACATCATTCTCAAAGTCACCATGACTTCCTTGGAATACAGCCATTGACTAAAACCAGAAAGAATTGTGTGAGTAACATTAGTCATAAAATAATTTAGAGATTAACCTGTCACCATATTCTCAATTTGAAACAGATTAGGATTAACCAAGGTCATTTACTTTCATCTTATATATAATACTTCAAATATGTTTGTAAAGAAAATGTAAATTATCCTAATAATATCCCCCAGGAGTGTCGTAACCAAGAGGTCATCAAGGCCCATTGTCGTGCACCAGTTCCCGTTCGAGTCTAGCTCATAGCGGTGTTTTCGGGTTTTACCCCTAGGTAAATCTGTACCAGAGCCGCCTCTACATGCTCGTATCCAGAAAAGGATGTATTGCTCAGAAAACTCACAAAATCTCTACAATACTAAAATATTAGGAAGTTATTGTATACTAATCCTCAAAGTTCATCTTAGTTCTACGTGCTCTAATCAGTGTTTATCTAAATATAGCTTCCAAGGATTGTTCTAAACTTCCTCTGATACAAACTGTAACGCCCAGACCCCAGTTACCCAGAGTCGGTGCATTATTACATAACATTGGCCTGATAACAAGAAAGATAAAATCTCGAAAGACTGATTATTTTAGTAGCCTTGAAAACACTAGATATATTTATAATGTTTTACATTACATCATAAAAGGAAAACTACAACAATATAGTGTTCATAGTCCACACTCTTATCCCCTCATACTATCCCTATAGGTTATTCATAAATTACTTCTTCACATCCTGGGAAAAATAAAACATAGGAAATGGGTGAGCGCAAATGCCTAGTAAGGATAAAAATATAGCAGAAACTTTGATAAATAAGAATAAACATTCAAGGCAATGTATAACTAAAACACAAGCCTTTTAAACTTGAACTTCAACATAGTATGGCAAAAATAAAATGAAATAATGCCATTTACTTATTCACAAGGATATTCTACTAATCGAATAATCACATAAAATATCAATAACCACTTTCATAATGATGGAATGCATAATGGCAGACTATCATAACCACATAGCCAAGGCCTCATGCCAAGACTACAAATAAGATTTTGCCAAGGCCTTGTCCCAAGTCACTAGTTTGTCTCATGAGACCTACCGATGCATCGAGGAGCTATAGTGGGCTCCACCCTACACTTACTAAGTCCAATTCATTCCTTATATGAAGATGTTTAAACATAACATAAACATTCGTATTAAAACTAGCATACAAAATTTCAATACATTAACCACAAACCATGAATGGTATAAAAATAGCACATCCACAGTCAAACATAACTCATTCGATATAATATAGAAGATTTTATTGTATCATATTAACCTCAATCGATAATAATGAATGATATTTACATAGATGAAAATAACCATAAAAACTATTTGAGAGAAATATCCCCCTTTTCTTGAAAACATTTAAAAGTCACAATATTTGTCAAAAGGCTGTTTAAAATTAGATTTTTGAATCAAAGTGTCCCATACCACTTCGAAACTTTTAAAAGGAGTTTTAATTTTAAAACTTTAATGTCCATATAAATAAATTCTTAAAACCATTTTTTTAAAACATGGACATTAATGAGCTAGATTTAGAATAATAAGTCTTTATAACATTTAAAAATGGTATTTTAGTTAGAGTTTCTAACTAAAATTGAGACAATTGAATAAAAATAATTGAGGTAATAAAAAAACTGTAATATCATGAGAATAAAGGGATTCATGATATACTATGTCAAAGTACATTATATACACCACATAAAAGTGATTTGGTGTATAATAATAAAGAAGTCTCAATTGAATGTAAATTGAGATGAAATCTCTCATAAAGGCTGTATACTTAGGTGAAGGATAAATCAATGACATAGTAATGTGTGAAAAATATAAATACACTAAATATTATTGGATATTTAGAGTAAAACAATCAAAGGACATTCACACATAATCTTGTAAAAACAACACCAATGAATTGGATGTTTAACTCAACAAATGGTGAATGAGTTAAAATTACTCTTATCAAATTCATATCGATGACTTGAGAAATTATCAATGGACTGATTATGTGTATCAAATTTATATCCATAGAAAAGCGGAGTGGGAATTATGACATAAGAAAATGAATAGTGATTCCACACATAATCTCAGAGTAAAATAATTAATGAATATTGCGTAAAGATGAATAAATGGAAATTAAAATTTCAAATTCCCTTATTGATTTGGTAACTTACGAAACATACACCCATGAAAGAATGATAATAGAATGAGGATGTAAATATACATAAATTAAAGTATATTACACAATGAATACAATCATGGGCAGTACACACATCACATGCAATAAATAAGTGGTGAACAATGGAATTCTCACGGAATTAAAAGTGAGATTAGAAACCCCTTACTTTGTACCTTTTCTATGGTCGATGGTAGGTTATCCTCCTGTATAATGGTGAAATAATTGTTATTGAATTATAAAAGAATCATTTACATTTATATGATATCATATATGATCCTTTAACATTGAATTCTTAATAATATCTTAGTATTATCGTTGTTTCAGGTGTTAACTTACTCGTTTTCTTTTATATGTTTTGTTATGCAAGCCATGTTTGTCATGGATAGGTTGTATCTTATTAATATCCATAATTATATAAAGTCCTTAAACATTATTTTTAAATAATCAAATGATAATTATACTTGAATGGATACGATGGAGAATGAATCTCATCGTGTTCATGGAGACGGTAGTCCGTACGTACGCGTGAGCGACAATATCATTCTTTTGATGTAAAAATAATATATAATTGGATGGTATACCATATAGACAGAATAATTATCATGTTATATTTATTATTTAAATGAATTACACATCATTATTATACCCATCCAAATAATAATTTATTGAATGACAATTACACCACGACGTGGAGACGGTAAGCAGTACGTACGCACGTATGGTGACATGTTATTCAAAGGATGGATAGAATAATGAATATGGTTGTGCCATATTTATAATAACATCACAGTATATATAAGATACTGGAATTATTATTTTTTAATGGTAATAAAAAAGAAGGAAGAATTGGAAGAAGAAAGGAACTTGGAAAAGGGTGGTGAAATCATTATCTCTTCTTCGGCTTCTTCCTTTTGATTTGATCAAAAGGGCTCCTAGGTTAACTTTATAACTAAAGTAAGGCCTCTAGAATGAAGTGAGGGAAGTTTACAAGGTATTTTGGCAGATTTTGTCTGAGACAAAAGGCTTTGAAGGTGTGAATTAATGAGAAGGGGGAGTGCCCTTTTATAAGAGGGGTGAGGGGCACCATTGGAAAATCTAGAAATATTATTTTATAATAAATTCATATTTATTTTCTAATGGCTAAAAAGTGTATTATTTAAAGTTTAATGTGGGTATGGGTTGGAAACCACTCAAACAATAGAATTTAGATAGGTTTGAGTAACTATATTAACCTTATCATTAAGTATTAACTCTTAGTTAATTAGTTTCACTTTTACAATGTCTCTTTGTATTTTTATATTATATGGTTAATAAACTTATGATATACATCCAAGAGACCCAACAATTGTCCATTAATGATACACCTATCATGATATAAGTCTCTTGGCCGAGCCTTTGATTTTTAGTAATTTAATATCAATTAATAATATAATATTTGTTTTAAAAACTCTTTCATGTCAATTTTGACACTATTCAATAATTGATTTTTTTAAAACTCATAACAGATTGATTAATTCAAAAAAAGTTAATTAAATAATTCATAAAATTTCATATTATCCTCTAAAATAATTTTAATTCATAAAAAGTCTCAAATTATATTTATTTGTGTATCTACAATATCAATCATTTTAATTTTTCACTATTATGGTAATTACTGCATCACCATTGTGTCATAAAAAAATTAAATTATTTAATGTCTACTAAAATGCCATTGTGTAGGAAATATTTTTATCTTTTTAATGAATATTTATAGTCTAAAAACCAATATATATAACCATATGTAATTTTTTTTTACTAAAACATATATTCTTATGTCATTTTTGTATTCATTTTAACATAATTAAAATAAAGTGTCCCTATCACTTACAAGTGGCACCATGGGGTCCCAAAATCGACCCCAAGATGCCCATGGTTAGACATGTATCAACCAATAAGGTTTTGACACGTTTTAGGGTAATTTGTTATTATTATAATATTATTTTTTAACCCTTATTTACCGAATTTACCCTTTAACCATGGTAAATAAAATATTTACCGAAATAATTATTCAAAATGTCTAAAAATAAAAGTTACCTATTTACAAAATTTGAACATCCTGATTCCAAATATGGAATACATTTTTCCAAATTCCAAACACATAAGTGGAACAAATTAATTTAATATTAATTCCCTTTGTCAAAAAAATGCGTGTTTTGAAGATATAATAAATACCAAAAGATTGAAAATTGTTTATGTTCGATTTAATTGTGAAATTATGTCCAATGACCAAAATTTTATTAAATGGAAAAAATATATTCTAAATATACTTTAAAACCATTAAAATTCCTAATTTATCACTATTAATTATTTTGATTTAAATATTTTTTTAATTAAAATTTAGTAATTTTCACTATTAATCAAAATATTAATGTTATCCGGAAAGTACCAAAATTTCACCTTAGGCTAAATTTGATACTCCAAATCCACAAATGAAGTCCATTTTGAGAGATAAAATCTCTAAAATTTTAAAAATTAGGTATTACTATTCATAACGGCTAGTTTGATCGGTTGTGGTGTTTGTTAGAACTCGATGTTGCGTACAACACACAATATTGCATTATTCAAAGAGAAGAGTATCGTGGAAGCTTGGGATGTTTAATTGTAATTTTTTTGATGTCCCCATTATAAAAAGTATATTTATTTATTCAAATTGAATATATAAAAGTTTAAAATATTGGATTTAAAAAAGGGTTCACTATTAAAAGTATGTTTTTGTGCAATACTGAAAATGAATTTGTTCATACATTATGTCTAAGAAACTCATAATATGGATTATAAAATTATAAGGATTATATAATGTTAAAAATATATTTAATACTATTCATAACCTCTTTTGAACAGCTTGTTTGGTAAGTCATGGTGCACTTGAACTCGGTGTTGCGTGTAGTGGAAGTTATTGAATTATTTTGAAGAAATAACACACTATGAAATCTTCGGGTGTTACACATGAGATCATATTATAATAATTATAAAATTTCATATAGAGTGGGAAACATTTTGGAGCAATAATAATTTTTGAAATCTTATGTCAAGGATACCCAACAAGAGATTAGTCGCATTTTAGTCTTGGAATAAACACCAATGTACCTACTTTAGTCATGGACTAACCACCCATGTACCCTTTAAACTCATCAAACATTTAAATATTACCCAATTAATTGGAGGGATATAATGGATGCACTCGTAAAATAATCATAATTTATTCATATGTATTCCATACAATCATGAAAATATTTACCATTTCTTCATAACATAACCCATGAAAATGAAAATTGGTCACATTAATATTTCACCATCACAATCAATAAAAATATAGAGAGAGAAAAGGATGGTATTATTGAATTACATCCATAATGAATTAGCCGTAACATAAATGGATGTTTTTATAGATGAATTTACTGTTAAAGGATAACTAAAAAATCTCTTGATGAAAAAAAGCCTTTCATTCTTGAATCAATTATTCAAAATTTATAAAATTTCCAAACATTATGAAATAAATTTTATATGAAAATAATGATAGACACATGTAAAATAATAATCAAATAAAATATTAAACATTATTATGGAAAAACCATTCACACAGTATACATTAGAATAATAATTCCATTATAAAATTTGAAAAAAACGCTAAAAAATACCACATACAGAAAATGAAATTAATATTCCTTTTACAAATTTTTATCTAAAATCAAGTGTTGTTAAAAATTAATTTGTACTATTATTGGGTAATTTTGAAATCATTAGTAAAACAATTTTTTAAAACATGGATTAGAGAGTGATATGATTCCCAATCAAATAGATAAATATAATCGATTTTCTACAAATACATTATTTTAGATTTTTATATATATATAGAGAAAAAGGAATTGAAAACATGTAATCTATATAAATAACCATAGGAGAATAAATTAAATGTGATTTGTGAGAGAGATATATATAATATAATTTTTTCCTTATAAATTTATATATAAAAAATCCTACCTGATAGTGGGATTGCAACATAAAATCATTACATCGTGTCAAACCTGCTTAGTATGTTTTCTAAAATACTATATAAGAAGTTTAATTTTATAATAAAAATATAAAAAAATATATACATAGTCATAATATAATATATTATCATCTTTTTCATCTTTTACTCTCTTATTAATAGTTCTCCATTAATGTCGTCATTTTGGGTGTTAACTTTATTTTCCATTTGGTTTTCGATTGAGATGTTGTGATAATTTCATCCTTGCAATGTTTTAATCATATAAGTAATGTTTTAAATGATTTATTTTTATTATATTATATAATCATTTAATAACATTCCTTAATTATTCATGTCATAAACATTACAATAACATTCATTTAAAAGGTAAAACTAACCCAAACATGAGTGTGTTATAAAGAAATTATGTGTAAGACATGCTATGGTATAGTTATATTAAAAAACATACGTAACATTATTCATGTCATAAGTATCATATATATTTATAATATAGAATTTTATAATTTTCGATGGATGTTGGTGCTGGAGAAGTAAAACATATCACCCATGGACCTGATATTCAATATATACGCATGAAAAATACATTTATTTTCCAATAAGATAAATAAAAAGAGTATTGATAATATTTTTGGAATAAGGAAACATTTTTACACCATAAATATTATATATATTTATTATTTATATAATTATAACTAGCACTGTGAGGTGGTGATGGAAAATGAATCATATTACTATATGGTGTTGGTAATTCAAACATATGCACCAATGACAATTTTACTTTACATCAGATGAAATTGTGGTGGATAATAGTTGTTAAGTAATCATACTAAAATATCATTATAAATATAATACTAAATTAATGATTTTATTATGGATTTAAATGGTTTATAAGATGTGTAATATGAAATATAATTAAGAGAGTTGGGTTACGATTTATACCTCTTCATTGAGAGACCTCCTTTTTCTTACACCTTGAGCCTTGAAATGTGTGTCTTGTGAAAATACCAAAGAATATTGGATAAAAGGAATGAATCAATGAACACATTATGGTAAGTATTGACTAATCCATAATGACCACGATACATGGACAAGGGAGAAGATGAGGTTCCCTTATATAAGTGAGCGAGAGAACACACATGGAATTAATAAAAATATTTAAATAATAAAAATTAATTTTCATTTGAATATGTCACTAAATGGAAAAATAGTATAAGGTAAGATAACATGGGTAAAAAAAAAATTCAAAAAATTATTATTATATAAGTTTATGTTGCATTTTTAACCTAATCTATTTATTTAACCACATTGTAGCCATGTTTTATCCTTAACTGTGGTAACCAATTTTTACAGTTTTACTATTAATTATGAAGAAAATGGAAAGTTTCCTCATTACCAAATTTATAAATTATTATTAAAAATAATTATTAAATTTTATCGTATTAAATTTATTTAATTACAAGAAATTTATTTTAAAATAACCGCACTTAACGCAATGAAAACCCATTTTTTTGAAAAAACACATTTTTAAAAAATTAAAATAAATTTAAAATAATTCTAATTCCTAGAATAAAATATAAAATAATTTTTAAAATTTATTACAGAATATATAATATATATGTTTATTTCAAAAAATTATCCACTGCTGATCTATTTCATTTATTAATAAAAAAACATCATGCATATAGAGACATCTTTATTGAAATAACGTTTTAACCTTTAAATGAATTTATCTACATTCATAACCATTAGATAAATAATTTCGGGATGATTATTTATTCATTCATATAATATATCAATATAATTCATTAAAATACATTTTCAATAAATATCAAGATACTTTTTTCATTAGAAAATATGTAACCTGAAAAAATACTTTTTCCTTGAAAAAATAGGTCATTTAACCATTAAATAATTTTATTAATATATAGTTATTCTTTCATATGAATGAATCCAAATATTTTAAATAATAAATGCATATATATATATATATTTCTTAACATGGTTAATCTTATTTATACCATAAAATCTAACACTCTTGTTGTTATGGTTATAATATATCGTGGTTTATTTAATCTAATTATTTCATGTAAAATAAGATATCAAATACTTCATGTATTTTATAGGAGAATACATATAAAATCAGGGGTTGTTACATTCCAAAATATGACTGAGTTTAATTTATTTCCACTATATTTCAAAACATTTGAACAAAATTGACACTTTAATTTTAAAAATGAACGCATTAAATTATATCATCATGAAAATGTTTTGGATTTACTTTTTGATAATTACTATATATAAAAACTAATTTCAAATAATTTAAAATATTATCATGAAAATATAAGTGCAATTTATTATTTTGGACTATACAAAAAATTATTTTAATTTATATGTATCTTTAAAATTTAACAATTGCATAACTTATCATACCAGCCAAAATGTATGTTTTATTGACATATAATTATAATTTACATGTGTAAAAAACGTTCCTGGATAATTTTTCGATATTATAATTCTAATCCATGCATGTTTGATCGATATTTTTGTATATGACATACATCTAAAACTACAATATCACTATTTCATTTCAAACCACTGTACTTAAATCATACAATCCAAAAAGTATGTTCTATTGACATATATATAAATATGATATTACCCCAACTATTCTTTGATAATTTTCATTACGTATCATAAGAATTCATATGTGTGTCCCATGTTTTTACTATTTGACAATCATTTTGAACTAAAATATCAGTTCTTAATTATAAACATGAACTTATAGTAACTTTATTCCCAACAAATTTCTGATTGAAAAAAGGAGCTTTCTAAATTTTTAAAAATAATAATTGATATTTTTCATAATTTATAATTACAACATGAGGATGATAGATTTTTTTTAAAAAAGTGACATAATTTTTGAAATAAAATATTCAATTCAAATTTAAAACATTCATTATTTGTCATACCATCTATACTATGAATTATAATTTCATATAGTTAATTACTATATATCCAAAATTAATAGTGGATATTTTTGTAATAGTATCATCATAATTAAATAATGTTTTATTATATTTGATTATATGACCTTTTTTTTTGAAATGTAATGTCAATTTTTAATTGTAAATATAACCCATTATTCTTATTGGCCACATCACATGTTAGATTAAACTATGGTTAATTAATAAAAATAAAATGATATGATTATCATTTACATAAGTATCATGACAATCCATGGTCATTTTCACACATTTGAATATGTTCTGTACATTTTGAACTAAAATTTCATTTTCAAATTGATAACTAATACATTCTTCAATTTTAGGAACACTAATTTTTTTGAAGTTTTGTGGGTAAATCCCCTATATAAAAAATAAAACATTGATCATTTTGGAAAAATAGAACAATAATATGAGAGAATTTTTATAGTTCTATCTATGTCCCAAATAATATTAAATAAATAAAATATCAATTTTAATATTAAAATACACAGTTTTAATCATACCAATGAAAATATTTGTAATTTTTTTAATTCATATATATTAAAAATGATTAAATAATAGTCCCAGGTTGGAGTTTACAACCATTTATATGTGCAGTGGGTTAGTTAGAGGTTATTGAAAACACTAACTATCGCTTTATCACTATTAATTCTCACCAATTATTAATGACAAATGATATTTATGGTGATTATCATATATATAGAGTTTTATTATGAATGAAAAGATAAAGAAATAACATGTTTTTATAAGGTTAACTCACCCTTATTATCAAGAGGATAACCCTTGTTGTGGAGTACATGTGATCTCAATACACATGAAATGTTCCAAACCATATCAAATCTTTGATTTTCATCATTTGCATATTTGAGGTATTTGGAATTGGTTTTTATAAGGTAAGTGTTTCTTGATTTCATATTTCTGTTGGATGGGAATCATCACATCATAGTCATGCATGTTACATTGAAAATAGTTTAATAAATGAGTTTAGTTCTGTATTGTGTTGTTAATGTCTATCAAACTCTTTTTTATAATACTCTTGGGTAATCCATGTGTGAGTAACCCTTAAATATGACCCCAACTTCACATAGTAACTCATACAAAAGTGAGCCTTTTATATCATACAATAGTATGAGGTGAGATTTTTGTTTTGGGGAAACTTTATTTGTTATAAGTAGCATAACTACAGTGTCATGGGCTTAACATACAAGGATATTACAACATTTTAGGTGAATATTCCATACAATATAGAAATACATTTCTAATGACCATAATAGGTTAGTGTATTTTGAAAAATGGAAACAAAATCTTTTTTCCTGGTGAAAGATCATTAACATCTCCCATAAATATCTCCACCTTTTGTACCTCTTGTTCAGTCAATAAGGTTTCCTTATGACTTTTCAATTCCTTCATGTTTGGGGAGATTGTTGAGTAAATAAGGTTTCTTTATTACTTTACCATTCGTTCTTGTTTAAAAAATCACAAACACCTTATCTTAATAAAAATTTCATTTCAACCTATGCTTTTCATTCATATGGAAAACTTCCTTCCCCAAGGAAATTTATCCTTACCATGTTTATCATTGTTCATTTTGTTTCTAAGTATAAAATTTGGTTTTGTTTTCAAGAATTAAAAATCATATATATACATAGATATATAGAATTATATTTTCAGGATCCAAATTTAGTTTTCAATCTTTCTGAGTTCTTACTCCGAGTTCTCTTAGTTCAGACTCTGAACTCTTATGAGTTCTAACTCTGAGTTCTCTGAATTAAGAATCCGAACTCTTCTGAGTTATGACACCGAGTTCTATGAATTCAGACTCTGAATATTGTATGTTCAGACTATGAAATCTTATGAATTAAGACTCTGAACTTTGTATGTTCCGACTCCAAACTCTTATGAATTCAGACTCCGAACTTCTTTATGTTTAGACTATGAACACTTATTAATTCATTCTACGAATTCTACTAAATTAAATACTCCCAATTTCCTTGAAATTTAGACTCCGGAATTCTAAAGAATTCTATATCCAAATTCTTCTTATAAACAGAATCCAAATATACATGTATTATGGACTTCAAGAAGTTTTTAGATATACTCCGAAAAATGAATTTTCTTAAGTAACCATATTTTTATTCATGTTTTTGTTATAAAACGATGTCCTGCAATTAGTTACTAACTAACCGTTGTTTGAGAGACACAAGTATATGTACCTATGAAATTCAGTGTAAAATATGACCGTTGGAGGAGGTAGCTGACCATTGAAGACGTTCCTATAAATAGAAGCTCATTTGAATGAGATCAGAACTTTTATTGAATTGATTTCTTCAGAGGTGTGATTTCCTTAAAATTAGAGACTTCAGGTTGTGAATAATTAGGTGCTGATTTCCTTACAAATTGTGGGCTTACGAGGACAGTAAGACAGATACTGATCTTTCGATTGAGGGCTTACCTGGGTTTGGGTAAGAAAACGTTTCTGGAAAGTATAAATCAAGGGACCTTCATCCATGGTTATTGGATACCCTTCTCTTTGGGTTAAAATATTTACAACTTGTTACATGTACTGTTTCAATTTTGTTTTCTGCTGTAATTTTGGTTGTTTAGGAAAGTATAACTATCTTATACTTCCTTAGATGTGTACTCTGATTAAATAAGATTCCATATGCTTTAAGTTAGAATCTTCATTGTTATAAACTTTTGTTAAGTTTCATTTTGGGAATATCTTTTCTGGAATCAGGAAAATTATTTGAAATTAGCGGTGTTGTGAATTTTGTTTATAGAATATTTTCTTAAGGAATTTTTAATGTGTACAATTCACCCCCTCTTGTATATTGGTTATCTACACCATATTTTAATACTATAATCTGTATCATATCTATCTTACAATCTAACCAACACCTCTACCTAAAAACATTCTTCTTAAATGGAATAATGAAAACATAAGAAAAGGGTGATCTTAGATGCTTAGTAAGGGTAAATAAAGTAAATGAAAATCAATAAAATTTAAATAAGGGTATGTGACTTGAGAGAAAATTTGATGATCATAACTTGTATATTAGATATCATAATAATTATTATAATTTCATAGGACATGAATCCTAAGGAAATAAAAAAAATATAATCCTACAAATAATAACACAGAAATAAAACATGGCATTTGGGAAAACACAAAAGAATGAAATAATCCTATTTTTAGGGGGAAAACCAAGGCATTTATAACATGTTAGGATAGGGTTAATAACTCATGTAACTACTTCAGGCTTAGGATTCCCCCTCGTGTACCCTCTTATTTTGGGATTGGAATGTCCTCCCATCCAACCTCTTATTTCAGTCTTATGATTTCCTCCCATATAAACTCTTGTTTCGGGATTGGGATGTCCTCTTATTTACCCAATTGTTTTGGTAAGGGAATTTATTCTTTTCTACCCTATTGTTTTTGGGTCGGTATGTCCTCTCGTGTACCCTCTTTCATCCGATTTTGGAATTTCCCAAATGTACAATATTGTTTTTGGATTGGTATGCCCTCATGTAAACCCAATGTGCTCATAAAACAAACCTCCCTGAATAATTCATTGGTGGGAGATATATCTACCAACCGTCACATAATGAAATCATATATACATGTTCCATAATAATTCATCAAAACAAAACCCATGAAATTAAGTGGCTATCATTAACATTTCATCACATCATAACATATAGAAAAGAGTTAGGTTTCTTAATCACTCCATCAAAGCATATCCCACGAAAGGAATCTTGTTTCAAAAGAATATAACTTACAGAATAAAAACATGTTTCATAAGCATAATGAAATCAAAGAATAAACCCTTCATATAATGATTATTAATTGAACCTTTAGATTATTTCCTAGAAAAGAATTACTAACATTAACAGATACCATATCAGGTGGAAAATAATTCTAAAATATCATTCAAAATAATTTCATGATGAAAATATCATTTTTATATGAAAATTTATATTTTAAAACATAGAACCTTTTGAAACCATTTCCTTTTAAAAAAATTAAAAATTATAATGAAAGATTGAAATCATTTTGAAAACATTTTCTTCAATAAATCTTATAAAATAGACATAATTTTTTTAAAAACCTTTTTACTAGAAAATATATAATATAATAATAAAATCATTTAAAATAAGATTTTATTAGAAAAAACATTAAAAACATATAAATATGGATAGAAAATATTTTGAAAAACATTTCATTGAAGACACATAAAAAACATATAATGATTTTTTGAAAATCTATTAGAAAACATTTATTTAAAAATAAATTGGAAAACATATAATGAATGATTTTAAAACCATAAAACATTTTAAAACTAAATTTTTCTTCAAAAGTTTTTTAAATATCATTTTTAATCATTTTTTAGAACACACCTTTGAAATAAAACATATTTCTAACTGAAGAGAGAGATACTGTCACATTTTTCTTTATAATATTTTTCTTAATTATCTTTTGTTCCAATGATTGAAACGTTTTTGCTAATATATTGATATATATTGAATAAAATGAGTTTATGGAATTTATTGAGTGTTTTTGGGAGGTGAATAAAAATATTTCATTAGAGGAAGGTAATTCATAAAAAATTGCGAAAAGAGATGAGATTGTTTAAATAAACTTTTAAGATTTGTAAAATTTAAACCATACTAACCATTTAGGAAAATGAAATTAAATTAATATGAAAGAATAATTAATATAAATATATTCATGATAAAACTTTTCAATGTTGGTACGTACACCATATGAGAAAATATAGGGGTATAACATGACATGTGTCTCAAAGAAAAAAAATTAAGTGGATATCATTTTACTAATTTGGTAGCTTCTGAAACCTTGTACCCATGAAATAAATATATTAATATTGATATTTAAATACCCATTAATTTATTTATAAGAATCATATAATAAATTTATGTACATTATACACACAATAAAATAAGAATGGGCTGTGAATAAGCATGTATCTCCCCGAAATAAAAGTGAGATGAGACTACCTTACTTTATGTCCTGACTATGGTTGTACTCATTCATATAATTCATAGTAAATATAAATTAATCAGGTAAATCATTTTGGTTTGTTCCAAAAGGATTCATTGGATTTATTTCTTCCCAAGTAGTGGAATAAATTAAGATGTTATGGATGTTGATAAGGTTATAGGGAATATATTATATGATCCTAAGATGTTTTAGAGGTGTGAAGGAGAGTGATTGGTGGTGTCCTTTTATAGGGAATGAAAAGGACTAACATGGAATTTTTGAAAACATGTTAAGTGTACACATGTTCTTACCTAACAAATGCAATTAAAAACTAGAACCCATAAATAATGGAATTTTTATGGACGAAATATGTCCAAAAAATAGGTTTTGGACAAGTGGATAGGTCATTTTGGTCTATAATAGTAACCTTTATTACCTAATTATGCTTGATTTTAACTTACTCATTATGATTAATTTTAAACACGTTTACTAATATTTTTTGTCAAAAAATTAACACGATATAATTAGAATCTAAATATTGTAATTACTGAAATGGTTTATTAATTTTTTCAATATTAAATTCATATAAGCGGAAAAATTAATATTAATGACAATCCCATAGATGGGATGAAATAATGGGTTTTTAAAGTATAAAAATTTTCAACAATTTGTTAATTTTTTAAGTTCAATTTCAAAGTGAAATTAATTATATTGACCTAAATTGTTTTCATATATGTATAACATCTATAATTTGACTTTAAAACATATTTAATGTATAATTCTTATTAATAATTATTTAAAAGAAAATGATGTTATTAACTAAAATATAGTATTTTTCACTATTCATAAAAATGATGTTTTTAAGGAAAAATAAAAAAATCACTCTAAGATAATTTTGTAATTCTAAATTAAAAAATAAATATTATTTTATAAAATTAGTTTTATATATGTGTCTAAAATAATTATTTTTATTCATAATAGAAGGGAATGGAAAGCAGTTCATTTGAGAAAATTTTATTTTCAAACATATATAGACATAACAGAAACTTAAAATTTTTATTATCTATATGTTTTATTTATATCAAAACATTATTAAAATATCCAAAAATTCATTTTTATTATTCATATTACAATTTTTAAATATATATTTTATAACTAACTCATTTAAATAATTATTACAATAAAATGATGTTTCGTAGAAACTCGGTGTTGTGTGTAACGTATGCCAAGTCAGAGTTTTGTGTAACACATGCCAAGTTCGTATTTCATATAGCGCAATCCAAGGCAGTGCATCATGTATCACAATCCAAGTTGGTTCCATGTGAAAGAAATTTTTAATTAGTGTTTTAATATATATATATATATATATATATAATTATTTCTAGGGTCAAGTGAATTGAAATATATGAAAAAAGAAAAATTTATTAAGAAAATAATATTTCATAAATATTAGGGTGTTACAGTAACCCTTACATATCATCTCTCAAACCATATATGTTATGATCTCTAGTTGTGTAACTCTTATGTATCAATATTTTGTCCCATTATTTTCAGTGAATCATTGTCATAAAGGTCACATATTTCAGAATTATTATTATATGTTCACAATAAGGGATGACATGATATCATATGATATCTCCTATAACATAACATATAGTATCAAATAAAACCACATGGATTTCACTTTATGGTACCTAAAAATAAAAATATCTTATTTAGAGATCATGACACCGTGGAGAGAGAGAGATGTGACGAGGACTTCCCTTTTGGTAAATTCAAAACGAAAAATTAATTGTGTTTCGATATATAGAAATTTTTTTCTAGGGAATGGCCTATTTTTTAATGATAATTTGTAATGGTTAGGGTAGTTACAATATTCCTTAGTGGTTATTAAAATTAATTCATGGCTGTAGTTAAGAAAACTATTTTTTGTGCCTTCTTTCTATGGGTTTGGAAGAAAACGTTTTAAAATACTCAAATAAGATACATGGAATGAGGAATGAACCATTATGAATAATTATTTTATTAAATAATTTCTCATAAAATCCCACAAGTCTATTTTGGAGGTATCAACACCATAATGGAGTTTTTTGGATACTATATATTAATAGGGTTTAGGATTTAAATTTGATTGACTTCAACTCAATTCCTTATAACCCTATCCCACCCCATTCCCTCCTTGGTGCTTTATACTCATCCCTTATAAGACCCAAACCAACATATTTGTACAAAAATTTCTTCTTTAATACAAGGATCCCCTCTTACGATCTATTATATATTCCCTATTGATATATTTTATTTTAGGGGTTATAAAAATGATTATTTTCTTGTTTTATTAGTGTATAATATGATGATGATTCATTATGTATAGGTCATGATGTGGTTCTAATCAAGATGCATAATGATTGATCTGTATGTATTCCATTATTTTACAATGTTCCTTTAATCTTTAGTTGAGGTAGTGTATTCAAGATATCTCAGGTGTTATTTTTTTATTTAATGGAATAACATTATTTTGTCTAAAAGGGTGAAATTATTAAATTGGGATAAAGAAGTTAATACTCAATAATTAAATAATCAATGACTATTTTTTGAGAGGAATATAAGATCATAAATGTTTTCTCATTATTATCTTATATTATTTCATTGAATATCTAGTAGTTATTTATATGATCTTGGTATTCAATACCAAATAAAAATTGGATAGGCATCTTAAAGATGGAAATGATAAAAAAACCTTTATCATTTGATTCATAGCAGTCAATATTGTTCCTTATAATTGAATAATGTGGTATGTCCTTGTATTGTGTATTTTTAATGGAAGTATGAATATGGTATTAATTTTTATCTTAATAGGTTTTGTTTCTCCCTTTAGACTTATCAATATAAATTTATTCAATTGTGTTTATATCAAATTATGATTATTTCCATAATTAAAACTAGTAAAAATGTATATCTAGACATCAGTTGATCCTGGATTATGTTCATTAGTTATATATACATTGATTTCTTATTGAATAATTTTCTACTCGTATCATGGTTTTTCATTCATATGTTTTAATATATCAGATCTACTGTTATGATTCAAATAAATTCCTCATAAATGTTGTTAATATGCATAGGGTGGATCTATTATTTATATTTTTGTGGAAGCATCATGTAGTTGATGATGGTGGGATGGTATATATGGTGGGTATAAGTGTTTGGGATGATTTCATGGATTATTTATTCAGATTTAAGTACTCCATCTGTACTAAATATCGACTTTTCTACTAATATATTATATATTATTTTTTCGATTATGTATTTCATGTAAAGAATAACATCACCTTGACATATTTATATGTGTTTATTTTCACCTAGAAATATAGAATGGTAATTCATAAAAGAGTTGATTAACATTATTGTTTTAGAATGATTAAGTAGAAGTATATTAACAATATAATGGTCATGTTAATAGAATTGATTAAGGATGGATATGAATGTTAATATTTTAGGTTGGCTATATAGGGTCTATGAGAATATAGGGTTTAAATGTAACACTATTAAATTTAGAAGTAATGATATTATTATTTTCTATCTGATTATAATTATTAAATTGATACCATTTTTCATATATTAGTAATTTTATCTTTTAAAATATTTTTTAATGATAATGTTTTTTACTAATTAGTAACGGAATAAAAGGGATGAACAATAATTAACATTAATTCTTGTAATGTTTTTATAAAATTATTAACTTCATAGTCATAAGTTTTAATAGATAGGTTTTTATTTATGATTTCCATCATTGTTTTTTTCTAAGATTATATAGTTTCTCTTATGATGGTTGTGAATGTTTATTTAATCATTATGTTCTTTTATTTCTTATACTCCACCAACTGAGTTTAGTAACACTATCAACTCCAATATAGGACATTGTGTTCCATGTGATTTCCCAATATATATGTTATCAATGATATGGATTCCTGAATACTCACCTAAAATTATCTATCTTGTAGAAATCATATGATATATGGGAATATTTGGAAAATAATTGGTTACAATTATATGATATGTACTCATGTAGGATATTGTGGATTATAATTATGGCTTACATGTACAGACAAGATGTATTGGATTATGAATTTAGTATATACTAGAATGTATGAAATAATGGATTCAACTTATGTTTTAAATTACATGGGCTATAATAGCTCTTTTGGTTTCAAAATATTATTCTGGAGATGTGATGATGATGTTCCATTATGGTAGATATCATGTTGATATTTTTATGACATATATCTAGGGATGAACTATATAATAACACATAACTACTTGGGTGAGATATTCTTGGTATGGTTGAAATTTTAGATAGACTAATGTAGGTAATGATTTGATTTCAATATTTGTTAACTGGGGATTAAAATGATTTATGATTATTTATATTAGGGGTTTTGAGGAGGGTCATACTGGGTGTATCTGAATGTGTAAACTAATATATATATATATATATATATATTCTCTGTCTAAGTGTTTTAGTGGTTTGGCTGGATGTTACTAGATCATAAAGGTTGTATATGGTTTCTAGGGATCATGAGTTATCTCTATTGGGGGTTTTGTGGTATTTTCCTCTTCTTACCCTAGATTGTTTTGACATTACATATATTGAGATTCTTTTTTAAGGTATTTTATAGATATTTTTCATCATTTTCTATTTATTTTATGTGTAATGTCTCCAATATTTCAAACTTCAATACTCATAGATCATTTCTCCATCCCATCGTCTATTCAATATAGGATTTTAGGGTCACTTTTCCACACTATCCACCCTTGAGGAGTACCAGTTGGGGGTGTCATGGTAATGTCGTATTAGAGAATTTGGTAAAGAAATTGGTTAGTGTTTGTGGATTTTAAATGGTGAGGGATGAATGAATTGGATGGAAATAAATAATTGTTGAACTTATTATGTATTTTGAGTAACGAAAAATAGATATGAGAAAGGTGTTCATGATCCCCTTCGATACACAGTAAGGACTATAATATTGTATGATTTATTATATGATATGATGTTGGTCATTGGGTAGATATTTAGTCAAGGTTCACACATTATCTTTTTTAACACCAATGATTGAACTGGTAAGATAATTAGAATTATGATGAATCATTATTGAATAACTTTTCATAGTCTATATTCTTTTTTAGGATTTCGATATTTTTTTTTGTGTTCTCAAGGCATTGATCTTGACTGATATTCCTGAAATGAACATACTGGTGTTGTATATCTAGACTCACAAGTAGATCGCTAGATTGTTGGGATTTATGGTGATCATACTATGAGAAATAATCATTAAATGTTCCACTATGAGGGCCTTAAAAATTATTATAGATATATTTATTTTTAGGAGGTTGAGGCATGGTTGGAAGAGTTGGAGATAGATGTTAGTTTGATCTATCATAGGAGGGATTAATGGAATTAGTTGGCTATTATCATATTACTATGTGTAACTCAACATTGGTATGTATTACTCCTTCATGGTCATAAGGAATCTACAGTTTCATGGGAGAACTTACATGATCAATTCCAAGACATGTTCCTTTATATTTCTTTAATGGTGAAACATAAATGGGATATTTTTTATTTATATTGGGAAATATCATACTTATGAGGGTCAATAATTCATTTATATACCCTCCTTTTTTATGCTTTACACTTACTTCTAGATAAACAGGATGGAGTGAGGAATTTGAAGGTTGTGTTACATGCAACGATCCATTGATAGGTCACCACATTCATGTTTCCAGCATTCCCTGAGGTTTTGGTGAAGTAAATTCTTATTGATATGATACAGTATTGGACTAGAATATCATGATTTGGTTTTCATAGGGCATTATTTAGTGGATTATAGGTTATTAGTATCCCGGTGAATCAATGATTCCTATAGTAAGTGCATGACTTCAACTACCCTCACATTTTTTATTTGATATTATTCTATTAGAACCATATTTGAAGATTGAAAGTCATATAATTTTTTTGAATGGTTATCGAAACTCAAAAACTAATTTTTTAATATTTATTGGTTGTGAATATAGATATGGAGGTCTGTTTTTATTTTAGACATTACAGTAGTATCCTACATGTTTGAAATGTAGTAGTGTGGTCCATGTTTTTGTCAGAATAGGGGAGGCATGGAATGTTAAGGATACCCCCATGACGTCCCTTAGTATCAGGGTCAAAGAAAATAACATGGTCATGGATATGGTCAACATTAGGTCTACTAAGGTCTTGGATTAGGATGTAGTCAAATAAGAATGATTGAATTTCTAGAACCATGCTTTCTAGAAATCATCTGATATACCTTTATAAATTGTATTTACTATGGTGTATACATTTTTTCTGATTCAATTGTTACACAATGCTTCATTTCTTTATCCCTAATCCAGAATCTTGAAAATTAAGTGGTGGGGATCCTAGTACCCACAGTATTCACTATACATATAGGAGGCTCAGTGAGCTAGTATGATGTAATTATTGATTATGAGTCTAGGTTAAGAAATCATCTATTTTCATGATATTTCAATACTTTATAGATATAGTAATATTATTTCATTATTTAAGTATACATTTAATATGGTGTAATCTATAATTTATTTATTTATAATGACAGTAAAATTTATTGATGATAGTAAAGGGAATGAAAATTTCATTAATTAGAGGCACTATTGGATATATCATAGATGTTATATAACCTTATATTAAATTATTAGTGAGTTTATATTGATTATATAATATGTTGATTTGGTGGGGTTTCTGATTATTGATGAAGAATATGATAATTTTATTTCAATAATATGTCATAAGAGTATCCCCTTGACATGAACTAAAGTTTATGGCAGTGTTTTTACCTTGTGTCTCTCTAATTTTTATATTATTATATATCCTGAAACCTTATTATTTATAGAAGATACATATTCATATTTATGATATTATAGAGATGGATTTTATTTGGCACATTATGTTTATTTTGGGTGCTTTCATTTTTCATGAAGAATGGAGATTATAATCAATGAATATGAATTTATTATGGTAACCTGAATCATGTGAAAGTGGATAACCATTATCCATTTACATAATTAATTGTATATTTGATCTATTTTAGGGATCTATATAGTTAGATATTATTTATTTATAGTTATGGTATCATTATATGTAAATAGAAGATGATAAATAGTTTGAAGACCATCTTTGGGTGTTGTTATGGGAATTATATGTACTTGTTAGTATCTTTAGATGTAATTTAATCACTGACCAATATAATAAGACTAAATAACTCCATGTTTTAGTTGTTCCTTGAAAGGTTTTTTGTGGTGTAAAATGATTTAAACCTCTTTTTATATATTATATGAAGAGAATAGATTGAATTTGGATGTTATTTTGTAGATTATTCATCACCATAAAACAATTGGGATGTTTTCAAACTATTTGTTTTGGGAAAATGAGTTGTTTTTATTAGGGGTTTTCAAGAATTAGTGGGGAGTAACTATGGATTATTTTATGATTTAGTTGATAGTTTATTATCTATCCTTGGAGAATTTTATAGAAGTTTAATGTTTCCTCCGTCTCATGGGGTATTACAAATTATTTACTCAAGATATTTCATGGGTTTTCGATCCTGTGATAAAATACACTAAGAAAAATCAAAATTTAATAGAGAAAAAACATTTTAGGATTTTGTTTATGTTTTTAAGGGATAATCTGGTTACCACTTTTGTAATCTATTTTATAAATGATTTATGTTTGAGGTTTCCTATGATGCTTCCTGAATTTATTCTGTTGTGTTATGATATATTATAAGGAATTTATCTCATATGGGTCTTGATATTTAAAACACCATTAACGATTCCATCTAATTTTTGATTATGAGAATACCACTATTATTCATTATTTCGTGTTTAGGTGACATTATATCATTGTTGAGTACATTTTGATCTTCACTTATCATAACATGTTAGGATATATCTTCCCAAAAGTTTACTATAACCACTAATAGTGGCCATAGATTGATATCATTCAAGATTATGACTTTAAAATTTGCAATATATCATATTGAGTTATTGTTATTTATAAACCACTATGAAGTAAGCCATATGGTGATTCTATTCATGAGTTCAGGGCCTCAGGGATATTTATGGAGTATATTAAAACAATGTGACTTAATATGGGACAATTCAGTAGTAGATGGTTCCTTTAACAAATAAAATTAATGTGAATATTGGTTTAATATGTATAAGAATATTAGTTACAGAATTTTTTGGCATAAGTTTGGAAGGATTATGTTTTATATGGATTATTATGTGGTATGGACATCATCTTATGTAATTCCAGGGGAAGATCTTTGTTTCCATGAAAATGAGGGAAGTGGTTCTTTATGAGATTCATTTACAACCATTAGAAGTGAATCATAGTATAAGATAAATCATGCCTCATGAGGTCACTTATGGTGGCTAGTGATAAAGACATCTATTTGAGAGTTAATATCCAAATATTCAATCTACCAAAACATGAAGGTTGAGAATAATGTTATTGGTGGGATTTGTCTTCAACAATATAGTCCTTGGTGGATGTGGTGTTAAGCTCAATCTATATATGAGTTTTATTTTTTTCTAATGGATTTTGGTAGGCAATTATTTTCAATGAAATAGAAATATTTCATTGATGAACATTAGTTGATATAGTGTTAGAAAAGAAGCTACTGGGGATTGGTTACATTCTCAAGATTGATAACAAAGTTGTTATATCTTGGATATTGAATTAAGGAATTTAATAAAGTATTATTATCTTCATGAATTTATTTTAAACTATTTGAATATTTACTAATGATGATTGGTAACATGGTCATCATGTCTCAAACATGTGGTATGATTTGGAGAATCATTTTTTATATCAAAATTAAAATGATGGAAATTTTTCCTTATGGTTTTTCCTTAAGATGTTGGGAAGACCAAATATAATATTTTTGTAAGGTAGAGGCGTTCAGAAGATGTGTCAGTAAATGTGTCTCATTAATAATTTGTGAAAAAAATGGAAAAATATTTCCATAGGATTTTTTTAAGATCTATTGAAAAAAATTAAAAATGAATATTTAGAAAAAATGGTTACCGTAAGGTGTGTGAAGATCAAATAATGTTTTATTTAGAATATTCTAAGAATAATGATACTAGATAAAGGAGGTGGTGGAAAATTAACAATGAAAGAGAGATCATAAGATAAGAATTTCCATTTTGGAAATCACATGGAAAAGAATTTGCCCAATTAAATTCATTGGTCTCATAAAACAATATACTAGACAAAAAATATCAGGTGCTTCTAAGTTATTCATTCTTCACTGATAAAAAATCACAATTCCTTGTGATTTTAATTTAAGTCAAAAATGGATGATAATTTCTACAAATTCTATTGGATAGACTTATAAAATGATCAATATGTGATGTAGAGATCTTCCAATAAATCTGTAATTGGATAAAGAAATATTCTATGATAGGTCTATAATAATGGAATGTAAAATAAATGACTCAATAATAATTGTATAGAGTCATACATATAAAAATACACATTTTATGATAATATGATATTATTTTATGTATGTAGGTAAGATGTATAAATATGGATATGGTAGAAAAGAATTAGTTAAATTATATCAGATGAAGAAAATTTAGAATATGGAAATATAAACAAATGAAAGGAAGTGAAATGGGTGGATATGAAATCAACATATGGATGTCCATTAAAAAAACAAATAATCATCATATGAAGAATTCATATATGTTGAAATAAACTGAAATTTTCATGAAATATGATTAGAAAAGCATTTTAGATATTTATGAGTTGTTTCATTAGACATAAGTTTCTAAGTGGTTTTAGAAAAGAAATCATATGAGGTTTTACCGAGTCATGTGATAGAGTTTTCAAAATAAATTAGAATAAATAATGATATATTAGGGTTTAATAACTAGAGGAAACAAACGAATATATCTAAATTTATCAAATGAAGGAAGATCCCCATGAAATTATATAGTATTATCTTTCAAAGGGAACAACAATCAGTTTTGTATGTCCAATGTCTATAATGTATATGTTATAATGATTTTACATAAAATTAAAGGTGTTCATGTATATAAGGCATATTTATATGGAAAGACATATTATGAAGTTAAATATAAAAGATTCTCTCTGAAAAACATTGTGTACAAATTTCCTTCAAATTTATTTTTAAATATTTGTGAGGAAATGTTTCCAAAACCTAAAATTGATGTTTTTGAAACGTAAAAGTGTAAGAAATCAAAATTGGATGAAATTCCATCAGAAAAAATAACAAAAAAATTAATTATTCTATGTTTTCTAATGTCAGGAATTAAAAAAAAATATTTTTGGGAGAAGACCTCCAAAATATCCCTATGATGTTTTTTAGTTCTTCAGAGAGACCCTTAAAAGATAGAGAAATCTATTGAGTATTTTGATGAAATATTTTCAAGATGATGTTTTGTGAAGTAAAGTTCTCTATGAATTTTTCATGAAGATATCATCTGTGGTGATTCTAAGATGATATTTCAACGTGTCAATAATCATAGCGGGAATTTTTTATTCTAGTAGTGTAATGGATGTTGTTGACGTTCCTCAAACTATGAGTTAAGGAAAATCTAATATTTTAAGAGAAATATGGATTCAAGGGGACTACAGATAAAAAGATCTATTCTATTGAAGAGAATTAGTAAAATAGAAATTAATTCATGAATTTTAAAACATATAAAAAACTCAAGAACATTACAGAACCTGAATCGTTGTTTAAATGTAATGGGAAGATGTATGAAGATAATGATGAGAGAATGAAGCATTTTTAGTAAGGGAAGGTAAAACTTTTATAAGATTAAAATAATTCCCTTGATAAAAGTTGAACAAAATTAGAAGTTTAGTTTTATGTTTTTAAAAAGATATAAATTCAGATATCATAGAATAAGGAAATAGATTCTATTACTACAAAAGTTTAATTATAGGATCTTATAGTGAAAATAACTCAAAAATATGAAAATAATATTATGAAATATTTTAATTATTAAATCTATATAATATATAACAAAATATCTACCATTAATACCATCTGGAAATAATGTTAACAACTTTGTTTCTTTGAAGAGTATAGGATTGAAAACAAATTTTAAAAAATTATTGATGTAGAAATGTGATAACATGTGTACCACCACGACTAAGGTGGATAATAAAAATACTGATAAAATATTATCCCCATAAAGATTCCACAAATAGTTGAAGAATAACTAAAACATTATAAAAAATATATCAAAAAGCAAATATTTCTGGGTGAGTTTTGGCACTCTATATGATCAGGCATTCTGCATTGGTTTTTTGGTATAATCTTGTAAATGAATAATAAAAAAGTAATTCAATGTCAAGGGGGAGAAAACCAAAGATTAATAATGAAAAATCTTATAGTATAAAAAATATAAAAATATAAAATGGTTTTGCAGTGTATGAAAATTCCTATGTTGTCAGATAAGTTGGTGGTTTGGTGGTTGGTACATGCACGTCTCACCATATATGAAAATATGAATAGAATATAATTCCAAAGAATGTGGTGAGTAAATAGGAAGAAACCATTGGATGTAATAAGAATAATTTTGTTAACAAAAAATATTCAAAGGATACTTCAAGAAGAACAGATGATATGTTCTTGAATTCGAAATTCTTGATGTTGTAGATAATCTCTCTATCCAAAAAAAGTAAGAAACCTTAACTCAAATGAAACCATGTTGAAAATACAAAAAAAATTTCAAAGTATTTAATGATATTTTAGTTATCTTGAAAATATATTAGGATCTGATGAGGATAATTTAAGAATCATAATCAAATTCTAGTGAAAAAGTGTATCCAAAATTGGATATCATGTTCAGGAAGTTGTATGTGAGAGATTTATGAAAGCTAATCATATTTCAAAAGTTTGTTCAACTATTCTATCTAAATAAGAAGAACTCAATTCAAAATTTAGGAATGCATCACCAATGAAATATATTAAGAAAAAAATTTCTCCGCACAAATTATAAAATAATATGTACATATATATTCTCCCCCAACATAAATTACAATAATTAATTTGATGTGAAAGAAAGAAGACAGGATGAGTGAAGCAATTTTGTTAAGGAAAATATCTCAACCATACAGTTCAAATTAATAATAATATGACCCATATTAGTCCCCAAACATTTGAAATTTTATTTTCTACTATAAAAATATGGAATTGAATATGAGAAAAAATTTCTAGATTCGAATTGAAGGTAAGGAAAATGGATGTCAACCTCAGAAAGAAATTGCTACAATTTCAAATTTCCTATACTATAGAAATATAGATAGGAAGATAAATTTATGATTATTTCTTAACATAATGTTTCTAGGGAATATATTTTTCATAAAATCATAATTTTCAATATAATGAGGAAAGTCACTTCGGGGGGGATATATTTGGATAATGTTGAAAATTATTCCAAAATCACCATCTCATTAAGATCTCATTTTTCTAAAAATTGTTTTAAAATCATGATATTGTGAAAGGTACATGATTCTTAAATATCTCATATTTGGACACTAATAATAATATATCATACTTGATGGGGATAATTTTATTTAATAAATTGAATAATAAAATTTAAATGATGAAAATGCTCCAAAACCACTTATCTCACCCACTGCACATGAATATTTTCAATTATTTTATTAATGTGAATTTAGAAAATTTATAAAAATGTTTCATATCTCATTTCATACCCTCATTATGAAATATATGTGGAAAAAAATTTGATGTTTTTTTATTTTTTATTTCATGTGGTGTCATGATCAGTTAGTAATGTACTACATTGATGTCCAAGTTAAATCTTCTTGTTTTATACACTGACAATGAAACAAATATACATAGTGAAAAATTAAGGCTGACACATTTTCTAAGAAATACCTGATACCCTTTTCCCATGAACATTTTATTTCTTTTCAATAATTGAGAGATAATGTGAAATGAATGTTTTGAAAACTGGGGGATAGAAAATTTTGGAAAAGTAAATGGGAGATAAAGATCCACATATTGAAATATTCCTTAGGAATAAACTTTGACTGTATTGAAACCAAATACTAAGGGGTATATTTTTTATCCCACTCTGTATTTGAGTAATTTTTTTTGTTAATGGATGTTGGTAGTTAATGAATTTTAATGAAGTAGAAATATTTTAGTGATGTGAATAAGTATAATAATTTATAAAGAAAGAGTTTAAGAGATTTTTTTGAAGTTATAAATCTTGATAACAATGTTGATATAACCTAGATGATGATGTAATGACGTTACTCATGTCATATTATCTTAAGGAACATATTTTTATGACTTTTAGTTTTTACTTAAGACGATTAGTGATCTATTTTTAATGTCTCAAAATTGTGCAATGATTTGAAGAATCATGTTTGATATCTACATTAAAATATTGGTGGTCTTTCTTTATGGATTACCCTTAATTATTTAATAACGGTAAATAGAAAATGATTCTATATGTAAATATGATCTTATGGAGTCTCCTTAAAGAGTTTACTTAAGAACTTGTGAAACCAAACTAACAAACATTTCCATTATAATTTTTCGAAGACTGACTGAATAACATTTTTCATAATAAAATTATGAGTATAAGGTTACTATATGAAGATTGAAAATCAACCAAATATTTTATTAATAGTTTTTTGATAAAAACATTACCAAAAAATGAAGATGGTGGAAAATAAATAGAGAAATGGAAATCATGGGATAAACATTTCATTTAGGAGAATAATTTGGGGAAAAAATTAATAGACTATATTTATTGTATACATTGGACAATCAATGATTGAATAAAAAATATTAGGTTTCTCTAAGTAATGTATTATTCATCAATAAAATATCAAAAATTACATGTGATATAGATTCAAGGAAAAGAATTTCAATGATTTGTACAATGCCTATCAGAGATTATTATTTAGTGATTGAGATATCATGCAAAGAATTTCTGAAAATATTATAATCATATAAATTTTTTTGATGTTACAATATTTAGATGGTACATCAACAAATTTAGATGCAATGGATATAGGTATATTTATGGATATACAATTTTCTTAAAAGGATAAAATTACATTTCATATGATCTTATCTATTTTAAAAGGGGATGTGGTATGAAGGCATCAGTTCAAGTCCATTGAATTAAGATCTCTTTGAAAGAGTAAATATAAAAAGATGAAAGGAAATGTAAAAGATAGAGAATACTTAATCAGATGTAAAACTATAATATAAACAATAATTATGCCACCAAATAGATTATTTAGATATATTAAACCATACAGACATTCCCAAGAAACATATTAAGAAAAATACTTTATAGTTATATGAGTAGTCTCATCAGATTAATGTTTCAGAGTGATGTTACAAAGACATTGGGATATGTTTTTACAAATTCATCTGATATAGTTCAAAAATATATCAAAAGGAATAAATATAACATATTTCCATAGGTTTAATTTTTGGTGGAAAACATGAATACATTTATAATTTCATCTGATAGAGGAATCCCTCTATGAATATCTATTGTATAAACTCTCAAGGAGAATATGGAAATGATTTTTTTAGATGAACAATTTATATACTAAAATTTTTATTATGTTTTCCAATTGAATAATTTTGATGAATTATAAAATGGATGTTTGTAAGGAATCGAATTTGATAAATTATAATCAATAATAGAAAAGTAGAAAAACATTTCGTACTAATGTTCATAAAACAGAATTGTAAAAGGATGAGAAGAAACATTTTCAAAGTCAATTTGTGAAATTTATAAAGGATGGAAGGAGAAAAAATCTAAATCAAAATAAATTTCATTAGTGAAATCATCATAAGATGTAAAACTTCATCCTTCTAGTTTGTTTAATACATGAATTAGATAAATAATACTTATGAAACAAGAGTTCCAAAATGTTCCAATGGAATATTTCGGAACTTCTAACAGACTCTTACAAGACATAGAAACTAAAAAGAGTATTCCAATGACAAATTTGATAGAAAACGTTTTGTGAAGTAATTTTCTTTATGAATGTTTCATAAATATATAAATTTTAGTTATACTAATATGATCATTAAATATATTAATAAACATGAAGAGATATTTTGTTTCTAGGTAGAATAAGAATGTTTTTAAATTTCCACAAAATATGTTTTAACTATTTTAAGAAATTTTGATTAACTATTAATCATTTAAAAATATGTGAGAATAGTTATAGAGAAATCAAAATGAGTAGGAATTTTTAAATTCATGTTTTCATCTGGTCGGGAAAATTCATTTAAATTTAAATATTTTTCTCTGGAAGCAGAAAAATATAAAGGGTTCAAAAATTATTGGGAGGTTACTAAGTATTTTTCACATGTAAAGGAACAAAGTTGATGATGAATTTTCACCAGAAGATAATTTTTTCCATGAATCATGAGAATAATCTCAAAGGGGTTAAATATTTGAGATAGAGGATCTAGAGACAAAAAAAATAAATGAAAAATCCAAAGAACTAAACATAACTAAATAACTAGATGAATTAAGGTAGTTGAAAATTAAATAAGGTGAATTTCCACCAGAGAGTTAATAATTTTATGTTCTATTATAGCTGAAAAGTGTGAATAAAATAGAAAGAAATAGAGAAATCAGATGTATTTTCATGAGATGGAAATCACTAGACCTACCTCAATTTATAGACTATATCTTAAGAATAATTGTGCAGGAGGAAGAAAATAATGTTCCACTATTAGTTTATTATAGATAAGAATAAGAATTAAAGTCATTTTACAAACATTAAATGGAATAAATTTTCAAGAAAATCATGAATGGATAGATAGATCGGGTAGAGAAATTAGATAGTTTGTTTTTAGATGAAGAAGGACCAAATATACTTCTTAGTTATTACTAGGTAAGAAGGTGAAGAAGTACTTATTACTAGAAAGGAAAGAGTGAAGATGAAAAATGTATCACTATGAAATCCTATAGAAGTCTCAAAAAGTGGAATATTTTCAAGGTGTTACCATGTTTTTGATGATGGAAAAGACTATCTGTATAGGTAGTATAATTAATTAGAAATGAGCTGTAAAATGGGTTATTTTTTAGTCCATGGAAGTTGAATGTTTAGATCCACCATCTTATATATAGGGAATAACACAAGGATATGGGGTTTTTTATATACAAAACAATAAATTTTCTAAAACATATTATAAAGGAGAATACATTTACTGGATATAATAATAGATGGAAAGGAATAACGACTATTATATAGTAGAAATCCTCAAAAAAATAACATTTTCCATTTTTCTTACATTAATATACCTGCATATCATAATGAAAATATAATTGGAGAATCAACATCCTAACAGGTCCAATATGTGAAGGTATAAACATTTATAAAAATTTTGGACTTTTCTAAGGTTGATTAACTCCCTCTATCACTGTTAATCATATCCATGACTGGACTAATCTTATGTGAGAATAGATTTATGGATTTAGTGACTATTTCACCACAATATTAGGGTCAATATGATTATTTTGGATGATAATATTATGTATGATTAAGTCATCTCTCGTTAGGTATATTAAGTATTAAATCATGGTTTATATACTATATAATAAGTGTATGGAGGTGACTTTGTTGGTAGAGGGGGTTTTGAGGACGATTATCTCTAACCAAGTTCCATTTTTACCTCCTAAGAATGGATGTATCACCAACCGAACTTGGGATCTTGGCTATGTATCACCATATAATAACATCATCAAATAGATAGTCTAAAAAGTTTTAACACAAAAAACCGGAAGACATATTTCATTCATACGTGATAGATTTTGGGGGTTCCATGGGGACACACCCAACATTATTTAATATTTCCTATAATAATGGTACTCACATAACTATTTTTATAGCCCCATTTAATGTATTTCATTAACAAACATATATATCCCCATTGGCTCAGATTAGGATTATAGGGATAGATAATATTAGATTTGAATTTGTGTGTATAACAATAGAGAAGATGTAGGTGATTCATGAGTGGATGATGGAATCTGATGATTGTTAGAAGCTGTATACATAATAATAAATATAATTTTTATAAATTTTTACAATTAAAGTTATATTTCCTTTAATTTATCACCTAATTATGGGATGAAAAGGATTGGTCATATGATTTTGACTCTTTTATGATTTTCATGCATTTCAAGGAGTTCAAGCACATTATTGAGGTTTTATATCTATTAGAGCTTCTTCTACAGATGGCTCCAATCCATGATGTTTTACAAATGTCATTAAAATTTTAATATCTTTTGGTTTGTCCACATTTCAATAGATTAATATAGTTTGATGTAAAATATAATGATATATTCATTGAGATGATAATTGAATTTTAGGTTAGTTAGGAGAAAGTGTTGTGTGGGAATGTTATTTACTTTGTTCATGTATTGTGGAAGCATGGAGAATTTAAAGATCATAATTAGGATCTTGATACAAAACGTTTCACTCAATATCCTATGTTATTTGATAATTGATTTTTTTAGTTGATTTTTAGAACATTAGGTTTATTTTTATGATGATATTATATGATTTCAGGGCCATTTCTTTTTGAGATGTTGGTTATTGTGACACCCCCATGTCACCTTTTCATTATATTATATATAAATTTTACTAATTTATAATATTTCGATGTGTCATATTATTTTTAAATTATATATATATATATATATATATATATATATATATATCATTTTATTTATTCAAGGTTTTAGAGGAATCATTTTATGATGATTGTTTTATGAGAAGATTTGATTTTGGAGTAACAAGAGGTCACATTATTTCAAGGGGAATCATGTTGTTAGGGGTCTTTATTTTTTAATAAGGGATTTTCTATTCCTTTGGGAAATTTTCTATAATGATAAAGACGGTAAGGTGGACAATGGTAGTATAACATGGTGTGTATCTAGGAATGATGAATTTGTAAAATTACACCCTTATATTACATACGATTTTTTCATTGTGGTATATTTTTTAAGGTAGAATTCATTAAATTGAAATGTGTATGGTTTTTGACATTTTGTGTTTCATTTTACCTAGGGATGGATGTCATGTAATGGTTATAGGAATCATGGCTTGATGATTTTTCCGAATATAGAAATTTGGCTATGAACCACATATATTTATTTTAATTTTACTCTCACATATTAGAATACTCTATATATGTGATTTTCTGTTGTAAAAGTTTGTGATGAATATTACTAGTGACTCAATAGAGGAGAACCATGAAATGGTTGAATGGAGCATAATAACCTATATTATGGAAGGATTATGTGTACCATATTGTGACTAGGAAGTCAAATTAGTTGTGTGTGTCGGGAAAGGGAACCATGGTGATGATTAGAAGGGTCACACTATGTGGTAGTCTACCTATTTTTTTATTTTCTTATTTTTCCATTATAACCCTAAATATATTTAACTATTTGAAATAATATTCCTTTATAATTCATGTATAAAAATAATAAACATCTTCATGCACAATCTTCCCCATTATGCCAAGATTCCAAGGACCACATTATTTGTACTTCAATTATATTGGAAGGTTAGGTCACATTTTATATATTTGTTCACCATTATCCTTCCATTAATCTAGATTTATATTCCTATGACCACCCATGGGGGATAAATTTTGGGTTTGGGGTGGTTTCTAATTTTTTTATCATGGGATTTTATAGGCCATTTTACCCTTCCTTGATCTTCCACCATCCTTGGAAAGGGGACATCATTTGTATTATTTTAGATGTTTTTATATAATTATTTTATTTAAGATATTACATAGTTCATTAATGTTTCAAAAATAATATTATATATTGAAATTATTAAATTTTATAATAATGGATGGTTTGTAAAAAAAATTCAGTACATGTAACGGGTGATTTTGGTGAATAGTTTTACATATTTAGTGTTACAATTTAATTTCATGTCAACTTATTTTGAAATTTTATATGTCTCCCATTTAAAATATTATAATTTTAAAAAGTATTTGGTTTATAATGTTTTTATTTATAAGTCTATTGATTAGGTTTTAAGTGATGTTCTTCTATTAATTGGACATTTTCATTTTCCATTGATTCCGAAGGGAGAAAAAAAATTCTTTTTAATGCACTAAATCCTTATTAGATTTCAAAGGATATTGTAACTTGTTATATTAAATTTATTGTTTCAAATGGGTTTTTTGGAACCTTATATGTTGATCCTTGGTGTGTGAAAAGGATGGGTTCATGACATGGAATTTCAAGTTAGTTATAATGTACGATTTGGATGTTTATAAAAATGGGATAGTAGATTGCTATAAATTTTTTCTACAAGATTATTTTTATTATTGATAGTATATAATTTTTTTCATTTATTGGATATTAATTGGTAATTATTATTTGATACTTGTATGTAAATTTTAAAAGGATGGTGTCGATATGAAATTAGATTTTAGTTTATATTTTTATATCAGTTTTTGTTGATGCTTTTTTTAAATTTATGATTCAATTTATTTTTCAACTCTATTTGATTAATATCATTTTAAATCATCATAAATATGTATATGATTTGGATGATTGAAAAATTATTATAGATTTTACTCTTTCTAGTTCCCTTGGAATTATTGTGTTCTACTTTGAGTCAGATATCATTGAGACAAAGAGGTTAAGATGATGTTTAAATTGAATTTTTGTTCACTTATGTCGACTAATGATTCAAATAAATATCAATGATCATATTAATATTATCCCTAGTGAGTTTCCAATGAGGATCTCTCATTTATGGTTAAATTTTCTAGGGGAATCATACTACATAATTTGATATGATTCCCATTTTCTATTCATGGTTTATTGGAACCATTTACATCATTTTATTTGTTCATTATATATATTATGATTAATTATTGTGATGGTTAATATTTATTTTATACTATCTATTTAGTTATCTTTGAGTTTTATTTTCAATTAGTTTAGGAAATATAATTAGAGATATATTTTACTGAAAGAAAAATATATTTATTTTTCTCCTAATCTTGGAATTCAACCACTTTGAAGGGTTTTGAGGATTCTATTTTTCTTTTTATATGGAGGATTTCATACTTATTTGATAAAAAGTAGATTTTTAATTAATATTTTTTATAATTTTATCCTTATATATTTTTTATTGAAATAAATGTTCATAGACTAGATGTGAACTATTTATTTAAAGGATTTACGTTATAATTATTAATTTTTTTTAAAATATTACAATTTTTTATCCATGATTTTCATTAAAGAAAACCACACTGTCTAAATGATGTAAAAACTAGCATTTATAATTTTTTATTAATGAAATTTTATTTACTATTGGGGTAAATACTAATGGACTCATTAACTAACAATATGAAAACAAATTTTTATATGAGTGTGTGCATGTGAGTGTTTTCCTACCCCCTTGTTTTTATATAAGTTCCTTAGCTGTGATATCATATTTTAAATCATTCAGGATATCTATTGGTGAAAATTTTGGGATATGGTGAGTGACCATGGGTCACAAGGATACTATTTTCTCTTGTTTTGATTTTTAGATTATATATTTGGATATTGATGTATTAGTTAATTCGACTTAATCAATATTATTTTTATCCACTCCATTTTTGTTTTATGTTATGAATTTATTTTTTAATATCATATTTGTTAATGTGATATAGATAATATTTATTTATAATATCTCCTTTGAGATATTTTTTTTATTATACCATATTTGATTGGTTTTATTATTGATTTTTTTAATTTTACATTCACAAAATTCTTTCATATGGACACATCATGAAATATTATATATATAGATCATTGCATTATAATAATAATTATTAAAGGGTGAAATAAATAGCACATGTCTATATTATGTTACCCTAGTGGGATTTTCTAGAATGTGGTCATCGATATTGCACATTGGGTCGTCTAATGAAATGGTTAATGCGATATGTTTGAAGAACCTAGGAATGTACATTAAAAAAATGGTATTTGATAAATCCATTTATATTTAGGTGTTTCATGGTAGTATGGAGATAAGTCTATCAAAAATAAAGGGTACGTTCTTGAGTAAGATCTTGACCACACCCTTTTATGATGAAACATCAGTTTCCCTATGTAGTTGGTATTTGAGCCTTGAATTTTGATTTTGGTTTTGATTACTTTTATGGAGTTTGATTCCCATTGACTAATATTAGATAATTTTGGTACTTATTATAATTTTGTGGTGAATTTAAATATATGTATAGTTTCATGGATAGATCATATAATCATGAAAACTATATATAACCCAGTAAAATAATCTTATAATTTTCTCAGAGGTCATCACATGGTCGACCAAACTGTGAAAAAAAACCATGCAATGTTCTATATCCCACCTAATATTATTGTTTTTTACCCTTTATTTCAAATTCCCCATTATGTGATATCCCATTATTAGAGATTGATCAAAGGGGGTTTTGTGATCTATAGAAGTTTCTTAGGTTGGATCATATTGATCATTTCATGATGTTTGTTTCCGGGCTAGTTATTTGGAGGCTTATTTTTGTGTGAAAACTAGATTTTTGAAACTTATTTTGGTAGTTTCTTTGAAAGTGGAATTTCAATGAGTGTTTTGGTTTCAAAATTATCATAGGGGTTTCTTTGAATTATACTTTACCTCATGTTATGGGTTTTAAAAAGTGTTTTATTCCATTATTTAATTTAAAATGTGTTTTAAAATGAAATTCGAGTTCGTAAATGTTTTTATTCTATAGTAGTGATGTTGGAATTTTAAAACAATTTATATTTGTGAAATGGTTTTTTTATTTTTAATTCCATATGAGGTGAAATTTTTTCAAAATTCAAATATTTCTATAGTATGAATTTTATTTGAGAATTTTGTTTCTATACAAATTATATAGAGTTAGAGCTTTTAAAAGGGATGTTGCATTCAATGTAATTTTATATCGATAAAATGTTTTTTTATTCATACCTTTGTTTATATTCTGATTATTTTATCTGAATTGTCAATCATTTTATAGTTGGATAAATTTTATGTGTTTTTTAAAGGTTTCATCAAAAAAGGGACATGATTGCAATCATGAGTATCTATAGGGATACATCTTATGGTTAACCCTCTATTTATTTTTGTGAGACTAATATAGGGATTTCCTTACAAATACATATATTAATTCTAGAGATATAACATCCTATGATTTTATGGTATGTATCTTCCTAAATAAATTTAATTTATTTGATTGTTTACAGTTCACAAATCAACTATGATATACTATTATTACTAACATGATCATTGCAATTTTAATGTAAATGTTAGGAATAGTAATGAGGCCATTAGAATAATAAACACACCTATGATAGAATAAATAATATTTAGGTATCCGATAAATGAAAATATGGTATATTTATATTATTAAATAAGTAAACAATTTTTAAAAAAGATTAATTATGTGTGGATTTTTTCTTGAAATGTAAATGTTTATTTATAAATTTATAATTAATATTTATATGTAAAAGAAATTTTATTTTCATAAAATAGATTTAAAAATTAATATTTTTTTGTCTTATGATTATAGGTTAATTTCATGATACCTTAATTATGTGTTTAAAGTCTCATAAAATCAGTTATAATATTATAATCAATAGTTTTCTAAAAAATTTCGATTTAAAAAATCATATTTATAAAATTATTTTCTGAAAATAGAGTCGATATTTGAAATATTCACATCAAAAAATTGTTAGGGTGAATTTTTGGTATTTTTTAAAAATATTTGAATTTTTGATGAGTAGTGAAATACAGTAATTTATGATATGAGAAAAATGCATAAATTACCAAATAATGGATGGTGTATGGATGATGTAAGAATATTTTTTCCCAAAAAAACATTCACTAGTAATTATTATTTTTCACAAGAGGCACCTCTATTGACAGTATTCACCCAAAATTATAAACAAATGAACAAAATTATCAAAATATACCTTGTTCTTCCACTATAAATACCACCCTCACAATATCTTCTCCTCACCAATTATAATCCTTTTATCATACAAATATTCTAACCAATGTCTCTCTAAAAAATATACCCATGTTATAGTATTACTATTCCCACCAAAAGACCAATTCCATGTTCCTTAAGGAGAGAAAACGTTATACAAGAGGTAAAATCCAATTTTGTTGTCTTCTAGTTTCTTTTCATTTATTATCCCATCCTTAACTCCTATATTAAAATAATTTATGATAACTATAGTATCATATATATACTGAAAATTTTCTATGTTAGTGTAATATCTATCATTGTACCCCTTCTCCTCTCCCTTTAATTATAAAAATGAAAACATCATTTGTGATGTATCGATTTCACGCCATCGTGGATGTTGCATTTTCATTTTTGGTTAATGCCTTTAAGTATGATCATAAAACCATTATTATGGTTAAATAAGATTTTCTTATTCATATTATAACTTATAAAATTTTCTTAAACCAATGTATAAACATTATTCTAAATAAAATGATGTAAGTTAATTATGGTAATAAAAACCACCATAATAAATTAAACAATTTTAATGAACATTTTATCTAATGAATAATATTAAAACCATATAAAAAATGATATATATTACCATTTAAACATTTATAATTTAATTAATAACATTTAATTTCAATTCGGGAAAATATTTCCTATTTTACATGAACTTCCTTACTTGAATTAAAGGGAACTGATCTTGAAAAACAATGAAAATGAACACTCTTTGAATGAAAAAAAAAATTAGTATAACAAGTCATAAATGTGAGCATACATGAACTTAGTAAAATTATAATAAATGACATACATTAAAAAATGTATGAATGAATTAATTATATAATCTAATTTATTATCCAGGATATGAAGTATAAGTGAAGAATGCTTTCAGAAATAAGGTAAGGGGTTTCTTGTCTCACTTTTATTACTATGAGATAAGACTTATTCACCACTTATCCATTGTGTGTAGTGTATGTATACTGAAATTTTTTTATTATCATATTTAATTTAATATTTCATTAATTATCTATATTTTTTGTGTCATGGGTATGATTATTTTTATATATGTGTAACATTTTTTCATACGGTATTTAATTTGAATGTTATTTTAATAAGAGAAATATTGATGTATATACACTTCTATTGAATAATTATATTTTTATAAGGCATATAGTTATTGAATTAAATCTACATATGAAAAATTATTTTAAATTTTAGGGATGTGTGCGGCTTGGAATTATATATCCCCCCGATGCATTGACATGTCTTTTGAGATAAATCAGTTTGTGATAAACCCTTCACATTTATTTCCAAGAAGATTAAAATGAGTTTCTACCCACAAAATTAAATTTTATTGAGAAATTTATTGATGGTATTGGTTCATATGTCATACATATTACTTCCAAAAATTAATATTTTACTTCATTATGTATTTTTCTATCACGTTCCATGATATTTTCACTATACAAAATATGGGTGCATTTTCATTCTTATTTTATTGATTGAATGTGTTTTTTCAGTTATTTATATTACCATAGTGATTATGTATTATTGAATTTTATTTACATACTATTTATTCATTTAACCCTTACTGAGCATTTGATCTCACCCTTTTATTTATTTTATTTCTCTATGTTATAAGATGAAATCAACGATTAAGTGTTAAGGTATTATTTTATTTTCAAATTTTTTGTGTTCTATGTTTAGTTACCAATTTACTAAGGTAACCAGGTATATATATTGTTGTTTCAGACTAGTAAACTGATTGATCATTGGGGATGCTATCTATTTTATTTATTCCATTGTATTCAAATAACCACGGACTCTGGGATACTTGGGTCGGGATTATTATTGTTTGTATTAGAGTATGTTTATTAGAAACCTTGGGAACTATATGTTAAATAAGCATGCCAATTATAATAATTCTGTATATTGAATTTATTGATAAATACCCATTATTATTAGTATATAACATAGTGTGTTCAATTATTTATTTATAGTTACCAATAGAAGAATGAGAATCAATATGATTAGACAATTTAGGGATTTCCCTAATGAGAAAGTAACCACAATCAAAGATGGAGCTAACTAGATCATGGCCATATTAGGAAATTTTACTCAGTTTATTAATAATAAACACAATAAACCTTTGTTGGAACGTTTCAAGTAGCAGATGGCACCATAATTTAGTGGGACTGCTAATCCAATGGTAATTGAGTTGTGGATTAGGTCCCTTGAAAAGATATTTATGGAATTGTTATACAAAGACAATGAAAATCAAATACTGGTAGTATATTTTCTCATGGGGGATAATGATTAATGGTTATCATTGATCTATAATACTATGTAGTAAATTGAAATAGAATAAATGGAATGTAAATCCATTAATGAAATATTTTTCAATAAATATTTTCCTTAATATAGACACACTAAAAAGAAGATAAAATTACATAACTTACAGAAAAAAGAATATGAGAGTGTTGAAAAGAATGAATATACCTTAAAAAGACTAGCCATGTATGCTAAATATTATATATGTTATTTGGAAAAAAATATTGATTATTTCATTGAAGGCCATAAGAGAATTCACTGAAGGGCATCAAATTCTCAAGCATTTTCATCATATGTTGAGATAGTATTAAGTGACATTAAAATAGAGAATGAATTTCAAAAATCTTATATGTTCAAGGGAAATCATGATAATACGAGTTCATTTGATAAACATATAAAATGTTAATGTTAAAAGACGGATTGGGGAAAGAATTAATTCCCATTATGTGAAAATTGTTGAAAGAATCATCATGGGAAATGATAATAATACACGGGAGTTTGAGAAACATGTGGAGAAAAGGATCATGGAGAAAATTAATTAAAGGTGAAGAAAAAAAACAATCATGTTTAATGAGTCATCTATAATTAAATGGATAATTATTTTAATCATTATCGCAAGACTCAAGGGAATCTACAATAGAAGAGGCCAAAGGAGATGACCAAGTTTATGCAATCACTATAGAAGATGTAAAAGTACCCAATGATGTGGTGGAAGGTATATTAATCCCATATTCATGTTTATATAAAGGTTTATTTGATTATTTATCATTATAATTTTTATATATACCCATTTTTCAAGAATATTATACATTTCATTTTTGATTTAATAAGGGAGTCGTTAGTAAAAACTCGTAAGGAAAGCTTTATTGAAACATAAATGTGTCGGTCAGTCCACTTTATGACACAAAAAACATGCATATTCTCTTGACCATATCTTCATACCTAAGGATTTATTTTATATAATACTCAGTATGGATATGATTTTACAATGTAATGTAAAATTGTTGTACAAGAAGAATGAAATTACAATTTTTTATTAAGATGTAGAATCTATTACCTTTAGAGAAGAAAGTCCATCATTTAATTATTATCTTGGTCCAACACTAGTAGCTCTACCAAATTATATGCATTGGGAGGAAGATAAAACAACATCTAAGGATGGGAAATTAATATTTAAATTATAGATTTACCCATTGTACAAGAATACATTGATGTATTTCCTAAGGAATTATATGGACAACCCCAGAGCATAAAGATAAGTATACCACCGATTTAATCTATAATTCATGACTAATATTAAATAATCCTTATAAAGTGGACAATGTAGAATTATTGGAGTTTAAGAAATATCTAGATTAGTTGAGTAATTCAATATTTCTTTATCATAGTGTTTCCCTAGGGGGATCCCCTATTCTCTTTGTATAGAAGATAGATGGATCCTTGAGGCTTTGTATTGACTAAATAGAAATCAATACTACTAAAATAAAGAACAAGTTTTATCTACAACAAATTTATGATTCATATGATCAACTTCACATAGCACAATATTTTTTAGCGATTGACCTTTTTTATGGGTATCATCAATTTCGAGTACAGAAAGAAAATATTCTGAAGACAACATTTTGGATGAGGTATAGAGATTTTGATTTTATAGAAATTCCATTTGGATTGAATAATTAACCCTTTATTTTCAAGGATTTAATCAACAATGTATCCAAGAAATATCATGATGATTGTTTGAACTTTTAATTTACAATATTATGGTGAATTATAATAGCTATGAAGGCCATCAGAATTTATTACAAAATATTATAAAGATTCTCAATTGGAAAAAGTTAATTTGTACATTTTCCATGTGTGAATTATGGAATTAGAAATTTTTTTCATAGAAATATTGTCTATAAGGATAGAATCATATCTAATCCTGTGATGAGAAGTGTGATTAAATAATAGATTATGATAATAAACATAACTATGGTGGGTATAATAATTAGTTTAGCAGGTTACTTTCAATGCTTCATTCATAATTTTGAGAGATTGGTTAACTTGTCAGCCAATCTCACACATAAAGGGGTTATGATTTTATGGAGAAAATAATGTGTAAAATGTTTTGAATAATTATAGAGAATATTTTATAGTGGTCCATGTTTAACATTACCAACCATAAATGAAGGGTTTTTTAATATAAAATGATTAAATGAGGAATGTGTTGGGTTATTTCCTTATGAAAAATGATAACATTATTTCATATGCATCTATACAAATTAAGATTCCTAAAAAATATTATTCAACTCGTGTTCTTGAGTTATAATCTATAATGTTTTCTTCAAATATATGTAGACACTACATATATAGTGAAATATGTCAGATATATATGTATACAAAGAGTTTTAAATTCATATTTTCATAGAAATAACACATCATGGGGAAGAGAAGATGGATTGAGTGGCTCAAAGATTAGGATTTCTCAATAAATTTACACCCAAAAAAAGATAATAAGGTAGAAGATTCATTAATCAAGAATGATCATGGACTTCTCAATGAAATTAGGTTTGAGAATGTTACATTATTAATTTATTTAGTAAATATAGATATGGAAATTTTTAAAGAAGAAGAAACATCACTCCCTTCTCAAATTATTGATAAACTATATTTACTAGATAAGAGAAAAATTTCTTAATCAAATGATGTTAATTTTCAATGTCAAATTAAATCTTCTAAGGATATAAGATAATAGGGCTTCATGTATGAGAATGAAATTCATAAATTTGGAAATAGGTTATGTATTCCATAAATACCAGAGATGAAACAAAACAACTGGATGATTTTCATAGAATAAATTTCTTAATTCATCATGGTAGTAACAAGTTGTATAGAGATAGGAAGGAAAGTATTTGGTATGATAATGTGAGGAAATAATTTTTTGACTATGTGTCAAGTTATCATGTTTGTCAAAAATTTAATACTGAGAGACAACATCCTAGATGAGTAATGAAGCTTATAGATATTCATATGTAGATGTGGGATTACATTACTATGTATTTCTTCCCTGGATTACCAAAGAACCCAGGAAATAATAATATGAGATGGTTCATTGTTGATCACCTTAAAAAACCAACACATTTTCTTCCTATAAGAGATGATTTACCTATTGAGAGCCAATAATGACTCTATATAAACGAAGTTGTAAGAATTCATTGTATACCTCTATCAATTGTTTCTAATAGGGATACCCCTTTTACATCAAAATTATTGAAGAGTATGCAGAATAATTTAGAATCAGAACGTTATTTGAGTATTACTTATCACCCTCAAATTGAAAAACATTTTGAAAGGACAATTCAAACATTAGAAGGCATGTCGATGTAAGGATCACATGACATTCATGGTATCTGGGATGAGTATTTATGTATGTTATAATTTTCTTACAATAACGGTGTCCATTCCTGTATTTAATGGTTCTATATGAAGCATGTTATAGAAAGAGACTTCATACTTCAGCTTGTTGAGATGATATTGGTGGGAGAAATATTATTGGACCAGAACATACTACAGAGAAAATAATAATGCTTAAGACTATTTATACTCTTATTATAGTAGATCAAATTAAGAGAAAGATTTATGTAGATGACTTGATAATGGATTTGGAATTTTAGGTGGGAGAACATGTATTTTGGAATGTATTTCCAGGGAAGGGTATCATAAGGATAGGTAAGAAAGAGAAAATGATCCCTATATACATCATACCATTTGATGTTATATAATGAATTTGAGCTATAACTTATTGACTAGAAATTAAACCAATTCTCTCAAAAGTTCATGATGTCTTCCACAAATCATTGTTAAAGATGTACATGAAAAACCCAATGCATGTACTCGCCTGTGAATAAATTAAACTGGAACATGATATGTCTTACTACAGCGATATTATCAATATTCTTGACACTAAAGAGAAATCATTGAAAAATCAGAAGACTTTACTTGTAAAAATTATTTGGAGAAACCATAAAATTGAAGAAGTAACATGAGGAAACGATGACATTGTGAATAAGAACCACCCTCATTTGTTTTGAAGGAAATATTCATGAACAATTTCAATGAGGGAATTTCAAAATTTTGGAATAATATAACACCCTAGGATTATATGGTCTGTATATTCTTAAATAAATTCAATTTATTCGATAATTTATGTTTCAAAAACAAACCACTATACACAATTAAATATTAAATGACCATTTGAATAGTAATGTAATTTTAATGAAAAATAATATGGAAATTAGAATAATAAAATAATATATAAAATAATAAAGAAAATTTAAGTATTATATAAATAAAAAAATGATACATTTATATCACAGAATGAGTAAATAGTTTTTAAAAATGATAGATTAAGCGGGGGTATTTTTGCGAAATTTATAGGTTTATTTATAATTTTATAATTAATATTATAATTCAAAAAAGAATTTATATTCATAAAATAAACTCATAAATTAATAATTATTTTCTGTGTGATAATAAGATAATTTAATGACACCTTAATTAATTTGTCAATGTGTTGAAAAATCCGTTAAGATATTCAAATTAGTTTATTAATACAAGTGGATTTAAAATACAACTAAAATTGATTATATTTAAAAATTATTTTCATAAAATGCAGTTAATTTATGAAATCTAAACATTTATAAATTCATATGGTATATTTTTTGTTTTTTTTGAAAACAATTTAATTTTTGGAGAATAGTAAAATATAGTAATTTAAAACATCAGCTAAATACATGAATTTTTGAGTCATGGATGACGTATAGATGATGTGAGAAACATTATTTATAATAATTATCCACTATTTTCTTTACATGGTCACAAGAATCATCACTATTTATAGTCTTGCTCCAAAATAATAATAAATTATTAAAGTATTCAAAAAACACCCCTCTCATCTATTATTAAGACCACCCTAACCCTCTATTATACCCACACCTTATAAAACATGTATCTTTATAATATTATACCTAATTCCTCTCTAAATACTTTTCCTCGCACTCTGGAATTATTGGTCTCACACGAAATACCAACCCCAATTACCTTAAAGAGGTTCTCACTGAGATGCAACACAAGAGGTAAAATCCACTTTCATTAACTTTTAATTAATTTTAATATTATATTTTCTTATTATATCCTTACATAATATTTAAAAACATTAATTATACTCAAATATAAAATATATAATGTAATTGTATTATGATAATTCAATATCCATCATCAAACCCCTTCACATCTTCATTTTATTCTAAAAATGAAAACAACTTCTATGATGTGTCGACTTACCGCCATAGTAGATGTTGTGTTTTAATTTTTCATTACCACCTTCAAGGATGGTCACAATACCATTATTATAGAAAAATAATATTTTATTATACATATTATTATTTATATAATGTTCTTAAACAAATATATAATCATGATTTTAAATAAAATGACATATGTTCGTGATGGTCGAAAAATCACCAAAAATAAATTAAATCAATTCCATTAAAATTTTATGTAAATAATAATTACCATTTCATATAAATAAATGAAATATAAGAACATTTATACATATATATTTTTATTAATAATATATAAATTCAATTTCGTAGAACTATTCCCATGTTACATGAACTTTTATAGTTATTACAATTCATGAAAAACAAAGAAAATAAACACTCCCAGAACGATGAAATTGAATATTATAACTCATAGAGATGAGCATAAATGATCATAATAAAATTATAATAACTAAAATTCAAGTTTAAAATATTCCAAATTAAGTAATGAATGAATCAATTTTTTTATCTAGGACATTAAGTATAAGTGATGAACTCTTTTGGGCATGTGGTACGTGGTTTCTCATCTCACATTTATTTTTTTGAGATATGACTTTTTAACCACTAATTCCTTGTGTGTGGTGTATTTATATTGAAATTTTTTATTTATGATCATCATTTATTTAATATTTTTTTAAATATACATAATTATTATATCATTGAAATAAATATTGTCATAAGTGTATAAATATTCTATATACGGTGTTTATTCTGAATGTGTTTTTAACTAGTGAAATAATGAGGAACCCATATCCTCTACTCTATATTGATATTTTGATAAGGAATATTTTCCATGAATTAAATATAAGTATAAATAATGATTTTATTGTAGAGATAGGGGTAAATTGAGATTATATAGCCCCTCGATGCATCGATTGGTCAAATGAGGCAAATCTGTTGGCAAAAAACCCTCAATGTTTGTTTCAATGAAGAATCATACAATTTTCTCCCCACATATATAAAAAGTCTTATGAAAGGTCTTGATGATAGTGCTTCATGTTTCAAATACATTGCATCCAAAAAATAATAATTTTCTTCATTAACTATTTTGTTATTACTTTCCATGATATTTTCACTATGAAAAAAGTTTGTGGATGCATTTCATTATTAGTTTATTTATGTCATGTGATTTCAGTTATTTACATTTCCATAATGATTATGACTTATTGAAATTTCTTCACTGCTTACTTATTCATGTAACCCTTACATTTAATTTGAGCTGAACCATTTAACTTTTTTTCCTTCACCAGGTTATGAATATGAAATCTCTGAATATGTGTCAAGGAAGCGGTTTATTTTACTTTCTTATATTCTATGTTAAATAACCAACGGAATAAGGTATCCATGTTTGTGTCTATTTATGAAATGATACTAAACTTATTGACCCTTGGTGATGTGATTCTTATATCTATGATATTATAATAATATAAAAACGTACTCTAGGCTACTGGGTTTGAGAGAGTTACAATAACGATGAAAAATTCAACGTCTTTAGAATTATTGAAATATTTCCCAAAACTAGATAATTTGTTATTTGTGATGGCGCATTAGCGATAGAATCCAATAGCAAAATGTCACTTGTGATGAAAGTCCTTCGGTAATGAACAATTCTAATGAATGATGTAAAAAATGGAAGTATTTTTTATTTATTCACAAATGAAACATAATTGCAATGGGTAAGGCACCCAATGCAGATTGTGTTCAACTACTTTTTTAATGTCAATTTCGATGGTTCAACACAACTAATAGTATTTGGGATGGAAAATTCATTCATCATAAATACTAATATTTTTAAAAAATAAAATAACGAAAATTTAAATAATTAAAAATAATTTAACAAATATAGATATAATTAATAAATACAATATAATTACAAATATGTAAATACAATTAAAAATATTCTAAAAAATAAAAAAGTTAAAAAATTTAAAATAAATAAATATATTTAAAAATAAAAAATAATTAAGGAACTTATAAGTAACTAATAAATGAAAAAATTATTAAATAATTAAAAATAATTACAAAATTAAAAATAATTTTAAAATTATATATACTTACAGATAATTATATTTTAAAAAAATATATAAAATTAATTAAAAAATTTAAAATAATTTTAATAATTAAAAATATTAAAAATAATTAAAACAAACATAAAAGTAATACATCATTTCAATCAAAAAAAATTTCATCCCAAATTAACAAATAGTCATAAATCTTTACAAATCATCAACTTCCATTACGCGGAGGAGCACAACACATCCAATCCTATGTGTGAGCACAACACATCACCACCTATGTGTGACCTCTTTCCACCCTCAACTATGACTTATAGATGATGATCTCATCATAAATGTCTCTCCTATCTAGTAGGAGCACAACACATCTCATACCTGAGTTGAGATATAGGCAGGTAGATGGGAGATGCAAAATAGCAGTAGACCCTCTATCCTTTGCTAGTTTTTTGAGGTTGTATAGAAACTTATTTAATAGATCGTATACAAAAATATACCATACCATTCGGATAGGTTCTCCCAAGATTTATGTAATACGAGAAAATAAATTATTTGAACAAATTAACAAAAATATTAGTAATTAAATAAATTTTAAAAATTGAATATTAATTAATAATGCATGATGTAGTGGCCAAAAATCTTATGATATATGTTGATGGGAACCAGGTCCCATGACACCCATAGATCATAAAAATATTTTCTTAGAATGTCACCATCTGACCCAACAATCAAATGTGAACAATTGTGAAAATAAAAACAAATTTGTCATAAAATTACTAAAAAAATAATGCACAAAGTTAATATAAAATAAAAAAATAAAATAAAATTAAACTTAACTCCATAAATTATGTTAAAAATTGTAACACCCCATGCTTCCACAGTATGCTTCTCTTTGAATAATACAATAGCTTATGTTGTACGCAACTTCGAGGTTCTAACACACACCACAACCAATCAATGTAGCCGTTGTGTATAGTAATACCTACTTTTTTGAAATTTTATAAAATTTATTATTTAAATTGGACTTCACTTTTGGATTTTTAGTATCAAAATTAGCTTCTGGTGAGTTTTTTGCATCTTTCTGAGAACTTCCAATTTTTTATGAATAGTTAAAAATACTAGACTTTAATTAAAAACAACTTTTTTAATCAAAATAATTTATAGTGATAAATTATACTATTGAGTGGTTTTAAAGTATTTTTATAATATATTTTTACCATTTAATCCAATTTTGTTCATTGAACATAATTTTACATTTAAACTAAACATAAACAAGTGTCAATATTTTGATAAGTATTATTTCATAAAAACAAGATTTTTTCTTGGACAACGGGAATTATTTTTAAATTAATTTCTGCCACTTCTGTATTTTGAATTTAGAAAAATGAATTCCATATTTGGAATCATGAGGTCCATGTTTTTCAAAAAGGTAAATTTTATTTTTAGAAATTTTGAATAATTACTTCTGTAAATATTTTATTTACCATGGTTAAGGGGTAAATCCGGCAAATAAGGGTAACAAATAATATTATAATAATATTAAATTACCCTAAAATGTGTCCTAACCCTATTAGCTAATACATTTCCGACCATGGGTATCTTTTGGTCTATTTTGGGACCCCATGGAGCCACTTTTAAGTGATAATGACACTTTATATTAATTAAGTTAATGTAAATACAAAAATGACAAAAGCATATATCATTAAGAAAAACAATTTTTACAGAGGGTTATATATGTTATCATTTTGACTATAAATAATTTTCAGAAAGATAAATATATTTCATACATAAAATTAATTTATTTTTATTTTTTAGATATTTAATAATTAAATTTATTTATGACACAATAATGATGCAGTATTTTCCTTATTAATGAAAGAATCAAATAAATGGTATTATAAATGTTATAATAAATACAATTTAAAGTTTTGATGCCATCCACGAATTTTATAGGTTAATAGGACATGTTAGGATTGATTAAATGAATTTATTTTGAATTAATAAAGTTTTTATGATTTTAATAAAAAATTAATTATTAAATAGTGTCAAAATTGACAAAAAAGTGTTTTTAAAACAAATATTATATTATTAATTGATATATTATTTCTAAAAATCTAAGGTTCAGCCAAAGGAATTATATGATGATAATTATGTCATTAATGAACCAGTTGGGGTTTTCTTGTTAGTTTATAGTAAGTTTATTAACTATATAATATAAAAATACAAAGAGACGTAGTAAATGTCAAACTATTTAACTAAGAGTTAAATATAAAAGTTAAAGTTAATATAGTGACCCAAACCTGTCTAAAACCAATGGTTTGAGTGGTTTTCAACATACCCCTTCCTTAAAATTTAAATAATCCACTTTGGACCCATTAGAAACAGAAAAGTAATTTATTATAAAATAATATTTCTAGATTTTCCTAAGGTGTCCCTCCTCCCCCTTATAAAAGGACAACACTTATAACCATTTCCTCACACATCTCAAGCTTATTTTCTTGTCCAACCACTAACCAATTAAGATCCCTACATCCCTCTCCTCTTCATAGAATCCTTACTTTAGGCATAAGGCACTTCAAGAGTCCGTTTGGTTCAAACCAAAGGGAGTTACCCAAATGAAAGAAGGTTAACCTACCCTCGACCAAGGAAATGTACAAGATAAGGGTTTATTTCATAATATCTTCATTATTCGTGGTTGTTTATATGTAATTATATACTGGGACCCCTTTATCATCCAAATCCATGTTTATTAAAAATGTATTTCAAAATATTCTTACTATTTTATAGACTATGGGTTAAAGTCATTTATAGCATTGTTTGACTTTTTATAAGACGTTTTTAAAGGAATCATTCCATCATTTTCCAATTAAGGTCGTTTTTAATCTTTTCGATAAAATTAAGATAAGAATGTCTTTTTTAACGTATATGGTGGGTGCAGCTATTTTCTGCCGTTATAAAATCTTTGAAGCTTCCCTTACAATATTATAATAATATATTCAATGTAATGTTTTCTTTTATAATTATGTGACTCTTAAATGATTTCAAAAAAAGAGATATTTCTCTCAAATAGTTTTCATTTCATGTATGTCAACATCTTTTGAGGTATTTTAATCTTATTTGATGTTGATTTATTATAATACAAAACATCCATATTGTATTGAAGGTTTTGTGATATGTTTGACTGTGGTTGTGTTATGTTTATACCATTCATGGTTTATTGAGAATGTATTGACGTTTCGTATAGTATTTTTAATATTAATGTTTGTGTTATATTTAAAACTATTCATATAAGGAATGCATTGGACTTAGTATGTGACGGGTGGAGCCTGCTATAGCTCCTTGATGAATCGGTAGGTCTCAGGAGACAAACTACTGTCTTGGTATAAGGCATTGAAAAAATCTTATTTGTAGTCATGGCTCAAGGCCTTGACTATGTGGTTATGAAAGTCTGGCATTATGCATTCCATCATTATGAAAGTCGTTATTGATATTTCATGTGATTATTCGACTAGTAGAATATCCATGTGAATAAGTAAATGGAATTATTTTATTTTATTTTTTCCATATTACGATGAAGTTTAATTTTAAAAGTCTTTTGTTTTAGTTATACATTGCCTTAAATGTTTATGCTTATTTATGACACTTTCCCCTATATTGTTATCCTTACTGAGCATCTGAGCTCACCCCTTTCTATGTTTTATTTTTCCCAAGATGTGAAATAGTATTTTCTGACTGACCTGCAGGGATAGTCTGAGGGGATATGAATGTGGACTATAGATACTATGTTGTTTTATTTTTCCATTTTATCATGTAATGTAAGACTTAGGAATTTATCTAGTGTTTCCAAGGATACTAAACTAATCGTTCTTTCGAGACTTGACCTTTTGTGATATTTCCAATGTTATGTAATAATTCACTTACTCTGAGTAACTGGGGACGGGGCGTTACATTTGGTATCAGAACAAGTTTAGTACAAACATTGGAAGCTAGATTTAGATAAACTCTATTTAGAGAACATAGACCTAAGATGGACTTTGAGGATCAGTATATAAGAACATCCTATAATTTTTGTATGGTAGAGCTTGATGCTCTAGGTGCATGACGAGGTGACACTTCTTTGGGTAGATTTTGAGATAATGTTTCTAGTGAAGTTTTTCCCAGCCACATTACGTGTAGTGTAGATACATGAGCTATTTCGTCTACAACAGGGTAGAATGACGGTGTCACAGTACTCAGCGAGGTTCACCGACCTCTTGCGCTACTCCACAGATATGGTGCGGGGCCCATTATTGAAGGCCCGAACCTTTGAGTAGGGGCTCAGGTGAGAGGTCAAGGCTTCAATGATCTCTCTCAACATCCCAACATAGGCGGGGGTGTTGGAGAGAGCCCTCTTTGTGGAGAGTTTATTTGCTGATCATTCACCAGTAATGAGACCCGCCACAGGGCGTCACATAGAGGAGTATTCTATAGTTGGCAGCAGACAGATGTCACAGAGGTCCAAGTGGACCACACCATCCAGTGGACGACCTCAGGGATCAGGTTTGTTTGTGCGAGGCACATGAGATTGATTCAATCATTCGAGGAACATGCAATGTTTCACATGCGATGGGCAGGGTCACATGGATCGTGACTATCCGACCCCCCATACGGATGATCAAAAGACAGTCGAGGGACCTCCCAAGGAGAGGTAAAGGTTCGATCGAGTCGATCCATAGGGCGAATGTGGGTGTGGCAGATGAGCAAGTTGTGCAGCTGGCGGTGGATGTCGTTACGAGTTGTTACCACCACCATCACCAGGAGGTCCACCCCAACAACATGGAGCAGGTGGATAGGGTAGAGCTCAGCTCCAGGTATCTAAGGCTTATGATCACGACATTCTGGAGATGATTTGAGGTATGATCTATGTCTATTCAAACATGGATGTAGTTCTTATAGACACATTTTCTAGTCACTCTTTCATTGTCACCTCCCTCGTTCTAAGCTCAGAGATTTTAACGGAGCCACTGGCTCAATCTTTACAGCTAGAGACTCCTACAAGAGTTGACTCGATGATCACGCACAAGTACCGATAGTGTGAGATTACTATAGGAGGTGAGAGCTTCAGTTGGGATCTCCTTGTAGGGGCGCTGAGGCTTTCAACGTCATATTCTATATGGACTGGTTATCTAAAGTCCATGCTTAGATCGACTATATTTGGCGCAAAGTGCAGTGTGTCTGCACGGATGGGACCAAGTTCACCTTCAGGAGAAGGGGTCCTTTGCATCGTAGGACAGACTTACTCGGAGGAGGGTGCTGCCGATCACTCATCAGTTGGCCGGACATACCCTCATAGTAGTAGATGTGAAGAGTATGAGATATCCTGTAGTGGTGGACCTGTACGCTGATGTCTTCCCTGAAAATGTTCCAGGACTACCTCCTCACAGATATGTGGACATCTACATTGAAATGTACCTCGAAATGACACCGATATATACACCATCATATCAGATGGATCCCTCTGAGCTTTTTGAGCTGTGGGTACAGCTTGAGGACTTAAAGGGGAAGGGATTCATCTATCCTAGTGTTTCTATCTGGGAAGCCCCGATTCTGTTCGTCAAGAATGAAGAGGGTAGCTTGAGGAATTGTGTCGAATACTGTTTCCGGAACCAGGTGACCGTGAAGAACAAGTACCCATTCCTGAGGATTGACAACCTCTTTGATCAGTTGAAGGGTGCACGATGGTTCTCGAAGATAGACCTCGGATCAGGATATCACTAGCTTAGAGTTTGAGACGAGGATGTGCAGAAGAAGACATTCAGATGTCAGTATGACCACTACAAGTTCTTAGTTAGTCCTTTCAACATAAACAATGCTTCAACAGTGTTCATGGGACTAACAGACATGATCTTCCAGCCATAACTCGATAACTTTGTCGTTGTCTTCCTCGATGAAATTCTGATCTACTTTACTATTGAGGAAGAGTGTGCCTACCATTTTCATGTAGTACTGGACACACTCCGAGAGCTCCAGATTTATGGTAAGCTATTGAAGTTCCAATTTTGGACCAAAGAGGTTAAATTTTTGGGGAATGTCATCTCAAAGGCAGGAATTGCAGTGGATCTAGCGATGATTGAGGCGATACATTCTTGGGATCCACCCAGAAGTGTGACTGAGGTTCAGAGTTTCCTTGGTTTGGATAGATATTATCAGAAGTTAGTACCAGACCTCTCCAGAGTTGCAGCCCCACTATCATCCTTGAAGAAGAATGGGAAACTATTGGTATGGTCGGAGAGATGCCATCAAGGATTTTGAGGATCTGAGACAGAGGCTGACTAGTGCCGCCCATCTTGAGGCTTCCAAAGGAGGATGTAGGGTACGTAGTCTACTGCAACACATCATGGATCGGACTCAGGTGTTACCTGATGCAGGAGCGAGAAAATATCGCTTATGGTTCTCTTTATCAAGGAAAACATGATCATAACTATGATACCCACAAACTGGAGTTATCAGTAGTGGTCTTCTCCTTGATGATGTGGTGGAACTCTCTGATGGGTGAGCATTTCACAGTCTACTCTTACCACCAGAGTCTCAGGTATATCTTCCCCTAGAAGGAAGTGAACCTGATACTATAGTGATGGATTGAGTTCCTCTAGGTCTATGACTTCAAGATATTCTATACTCCTAGGAAGGAAAATGTTGTAGCAGATGAATTCAGTAGGAGATCCGGTATACATCTCCTAGGAGAGGTCACAGAGAAGCTGGATGCTTTACAGATATCTTTAGGTGACAGTGATAGATCTATCTTTTCTCAGTATCTTAAAGTCACTCCCCTACTTCTTCAGCAATTCTGGGAGGTGCAGTGTGGAGACACTGTCTGGGAGACATGACATGCTCTGATATCCACAGGGCAGACACCTGATGGATTTTCTAAAGGTGGGGAGGACATCGTCCTCTTCATAGGATGTACTATGGTGCTAGTGTCACTTCTGGAGGATGTGTTGAAGGAGTTTCACACATCACCTCAAGTGGTACAACCAAGAGTGGCGAATATGTACTAGGACCTTCGAGAAAAGAACTAGTGGTCAGGTATAAAGAAGGTTGTAGCGATGTTTGTCTCTTGATGCCTCACTTGTCAGTAAGTGAAGGTGGAGCCTCAGGTACCAGTAGTCTTGGTACAACCTTTAGAGGTACCAGAGTGGAATTGCGATGGGATATCCATGCACTTCGTGACGTTTCTACCACATACATCCAGGGGACATGACTCCATCAGGGTGATCGCCGGCCGACTCACAGTGTCAGCCCACTTCCTACCGATTAGTGAGCAGGGTTCAGTAGAGATATTGGGATTCCTCTACATGCTACAGATTGTGCGGCTACATGGAGTACCTTATTATATTGTCTCTAACTGTGGACCACAGATTACTTCCTGGCTATGGAAGGGGTTATAGGAGGCTTTTGCGACATAGCTTTGTCTCAGAAACGCCTTCCATCCTCAGACATATTGTCAGACCGAGCAGACCATTAAGACCCTCGAGGACATGAAACATGATTTTGTCCTTGACATCAGTCATATCTGGGAGGATCACTTACCTTTTGTGGAGTTTTCATACAACAACTACTATCACTCCACCATCAAGATGGCACCTTTTAAGGCCTTATGTGGTTGACCTTGCAGATCACCACTGTGCTGGACAGACCCAGGGGAGTCAGCACTAGTGGGACCAGAGATGGTACGTGCTACCACATAGAAGGTGCAGATCATCCAGGAGTGGATGAAGACTGCACAGAGCAGGCATAACTCATATGCCGACAGGAGACAGAGACCTCTGGAGTTTTAGGATGGCGACCAAATCTTCTTATGGGTCTCATCTCAATGAGGATTACCATGATTTGGCCGAGGTGACAAGTTATCTCTAAGATTAATCAGACCTTTCTAGGTCCTTAGCGGAGTAGGCGAGATGACTTACCGCTTAGATCTTCCACCTCAGTTGCACAGGGTGCATGATGTCTTCCACGAATCCGAGATGAGGAGATACGTGCACGACCCTTCTCACATCATTGACCATGGAGAGCTAGATGTTAATGATATGGAAACTTTTACGGAGGTTCTTGTAGAGATTGAGGATCTAAAAGAGTGGGTCCTTCTTCAATGGTCGATACCTCTATTGTGCGTTCATTGGCAGCACATGAACCTCCAGGAGAGCACATGGGAGTGGGAGGCTCAGATGCATTCTATGTACCCCCATTGGTTCCCTTAGTTCGAGATATAGCTTACAGGGATGAAAATCCCTGAGGTGGGGAGATTGTAAAGACGTGTAATTTCTTTGGGAATGTTTTTCTCAAATACATGGGAATTTTATGAGTCCCTGAAAACTGACTGCATGTGATTTCGAGGCCTGGTGTGCCCGGAATCAATTTCTAATGTTTTTTTCGGGTACGTTCAGTAAACATACGAGTGGGATTTTATAACATTTGAACCGGTGCTCGGAATTGCAATCTGAGTGCAATGTTGAACTCGCATCACCAGTATTCGCTTAAGGATATTTTCATCTCGATGGTAGTTGGTCGAGAATAAAAGTTATATTTTTGGTTTTCATGGGAAAATAAAAAAAAAGTGATCTACACTTTATTTTATTTGAGCCACCATTTAGTGTATGGTGGTTAAAACCTCTTCATGGAGGTTGGAGGTGGGACCATCGCACTTTAACCTCCCATAAGAGGTTATGGTGGTGGGGCCCACATGAACTCAACCTCCCATGAGAGGATTAATGTGGTGGGGACCACCCGGGCTTTTAACCCCTTCAAAGATTCCATTAAAGTGTAGAAAACCTCAAGATCCAATTAATATAATGGAGCCTTATCAACTACCCTTTATTTAATTTGGTGTGAAATCCGAAATTAATTTGTTCCATCACACGTGAATTAATGAGGTGGAGCCTTTTAATTTAATTCACCATTTCGAATTTGTGCCAATGAAATAATAGAATAATTAATATTTTATTTGGCACAAAGATTTAACTTGGGTGATTGAAGAGAAATATCTCTACGAGGAACCTCATCTTCCATCGAAGAATGTGTTATTCCAACAAAGAACACTGGCGATGATCCTTATTCGACTTCTTCCCCAAACACCTATGGACGTGGAGTGTCTTCCACAGCAGACGCAACTCGGGATTGGAAGCGTGCAATAGATGTGACGAACGATGATCTTCTTCATCTGCTTTCCATGACTCAGTCAACAAATTATGAACGACAATCAAAGGTAGGGAGTTTATTAATTGATGATGTTATTCCTTTTCTTATCTTCTTCAAAAGGTTAGAAAGGAATTTTTGTGGATTTGTTATTGTCCAACTATTTTTATTGATGAGCCAAGTGATACCTCCCTATACATGGAGGGTGTGGGCTAACCTAACACGGACCAAAATTCTTCATCAATTTTCCTTCTTGTTATGATATTCGTCATGGTGAAGTAACTACGGCGAGGAAACGAAGGTAGAAACTTTAAATCTAGCGCTAACCGCGGCCTCTGCGAATCTCGCCGCCCCCGCGGCACTCTAGTGCACCCGGCCGAATACAGCTGGCCCACGTCGGGCTAGCCATCTAGCCTTCTAGAATCCAGGATGACCAACCTCCACACGTGCCCAATGGCCTCCCCAAACCGACTACCTGGCCACACGCCGCCCGGCTGCCGGGCCACCCGCTTGTCCGCTGGCCCGATAGCCCATCTGGCCGCCCACATCGCCGCCTACCCAACCGCCTGCCAAGCCGCCCGCCTGGTCGCGCCCAAACCAGCCGCCCACCTGGCGGCGCCCAAACTGGCTGCCTGCCGACCCGCCTGGTCATTCCCTTCCTGAACTGCACTAGACCTCCTGGCCACGGCCTTCCCGAACCGTGGCGCCCCGCATGGCCGCACCCTACCCGAACCTCACTGACGAACCTGGCCACACCCTGCTCGGCCGCCTCCTGGACACCCGGACTTCCGAACCATCACACGGTCCCCCTCGCGACATCGTAGCCGAATCAACCTGGCTGCGCCCTCTCGGACAATCTGCACTGAGCCTTGCCTTCATGACGCTTGAGGCCGAACTGGCCCCGAGCCCAGGCAGAACCGCCCTCGCAGCCTGCTGGGATGGGCCCACCTGGCCGGGCCAAACCAAATAGGTTGGCCTGCCCAATGAGCTATTCTAGACCCACAGGTTTGACCGGGTGGACCGAGATGGGGTTGGCCCAGACTCGGTTGGGCCGGGTCGGTCCGACCGGGTCGGACCGGACTGGGGCCCACTATTGACCATTGAATTCCTTTGGTCATATCTTTGGCACCAGACATCCGTTTGACGATCCGTCAGTGGTGCTGGAAATTATGAAATGTTGCCATCCCATTGAGTATACCCAAATGTAGTTTAGGGTTTAGTTGAGATACAATCAGGATGGATCGTACACGAATCCAACTGGGCCCCCAGGAATAAAAGGTAATAACTTACAGACCGGGCATCCGATTGATGTGTCGTCTGATGCATTAAGACCCCTATGACAAGGCATACCATTGGGATACTTCTTCATGGGACTTAGTGTCATATGACATATTGAAACTTGGCTTGAGGAGAGGACTCTCCAAGAATCAATAATGCTATGTGCGGAACCCTATGGACGGCTGTGACGACTGTTCTTGGATCCTGTGCGGGTTCAACAGCACTGACGACAGTTCCTGGATCCTGTGTGGGTTCGATAGCACTAACAACAGTTCTTAGATCTTGTATGGATTCGATAGCTCTTACTACTATTCTTGGATCCTGTGTGGGTTCGACAGTTCTGACTTCTCTTCCCGGATCCTGTGTGAGTTCGTCAGAATAACTGTTCTACGATCTGTGTGGGTTCGACAGTTCTTAATTTTGTTCCTGGATCCTTTTTGTGTTCGACAGAGTGGATGATTTAGTGGCTAAATATGATCATCTCATCACTCAAAAAATGTTGTATACCTGTGTGAGATGAGTTAGTAACTTTGTGTTTTCCTCCTGAATGAGATGAATTACATGATAACTTAGGTATATGTATAATAATATACCTATGTGATGTTATCTGTTGATTTCATACTTTGTGGTATATCTTTGATGGATTTTGTGAGCCATTGAGGGTCTCGGGGTCCCTACTGATTATCATTATACTCCCCCTACACGGGCTGTGCAAACACCACAGTGTGTTGGATGCAGACGACGAACAACCCTGACTGAGGCTAAGTGTACGAGGACTGGATGATACCCAGAGGTGGACCTCATGATGAGTCGATACCCAGAGGAGACTGATAGATGGGGAGTGTTGAGGATGCTATTTGTACCTACCCTTCAGGTAGGATCTGTGGTGGACTATCCAAGAGCTTCTTTTCACCTTCCAGCTCTTTTTTCCTTTTCAGATGTACTTATACTTCTAGTTGGGATTGTATTTCCGGCCTAGTTACTTTTCAACACACTCTTGTTATACAGTTTGACAGAGTGTTTTGTATCTAGTTGTGTACTCTTTTGGGTGTGTTTTCAGTTATAAAGGCTATTCCTTCTCATTTTATGGATTTACGCCTTTGGTGCTAGTCACCAGCCCATGGCCTATGGAAGGTGGGCTTAGGGTAGTCACGACACAGGCACCATGGGATGGGTCATTGTAGTAATAGATTCATGTTTTCTCATCTAGAATCCTTTATATACGCCCTCCTTAGTAGATTTCAAAAAATTATAAAAATTAGATTGTTCTAATTCACGATTTGGAATTTCATTATGAGTTTTTTCCTCCTGAATTGATGGACTAGAATCCACATGGTATAAATTCAGAAATTATAGATCTAGAACCAAAATATTTGTATTTTATGTTGATTTTTCCACCATTTTGATTTCAAAAAATATAATTTTTCAAAAAAGATATCACAATTGATTGATTACAAAAATTTCAAAACGTTTCAAATATACTATGTTTACCTTTTTATCATGGGAATTTAGTTGTTCATTTAGAAATAAAATCATAATTTAATAATTAATATTATATAAATGCTTCAAAATCCTTAATATCAACTAGATTTATACCGTATACACTAGTATTTTAGAGACGATTCATCTAATCAAAACCACGTAATAGAAAGGGATGTCTACATCTTGAGTAAATCATTTTATAAAAAAAATAAAAATTACAATAATTATTACAGATCATTTTGGCCAATTGAAAATAATTATTAAATTTTGAAACATTAATATATTCTATGGAATATGATTATAATGAAGGGTTGTGTTATCAATAGATTATGGGGCTCTTAGAGGCTCGAAAGAGTTAAAAGAAATGTATTAAATACATTATATCAGACACACAATATTTTTTGAAAATAATACAATATATCCTGATTGGTGTCTCATATGAAAAATTTAAGGCCATGGTTCGGTCTGAGAAGTGGGGTTTACCCTATTCACAAAAAAACATTAATGCACATCGAGAGTTTATTAACGTCACAAATTATGATAATTCCATTTTATATTTTTATTATAATTTTTAACAAAATATTATGTGTCTATGTAATGGTGTTTTGTATCCAAAAATCATAGACAACCATTTGATCATGGATACCGAGTTTACCCTAGGCATGACATAACATTGGTGTGCATTAGGTGTTTGGTTACATAGAACATGAGTGTAATTTAGTTAATATTATTACTATTATTTTTTATACCAAATATTAGAATATTCCAAATTATGTATTTTATGACAAATCAGATATCACCGTTAGGTATGAGATACGAGTTTTTTCCTAGATGTGATATTACATTTGTGTTTGTCCGGCGCTTGGTTACTTGCACGTAAGGGTAATTCATTTAATGTTTTTATTTTAATTAATTATAAAAATTTAAAATATATTTCAATCAATGTGTCTTAGGAAATACTAGAGGCCACTATTAGGTTCGGGATGTGTGATTTACCCTAGATGCGACATGACATATTTATGTGTCGAGAGTTTTGTAACAACATGTGCGATGGTATTCCCACTTACTATTTTTGTTTTATCAATTCAAATAAAATAGAAGTAGCACTTTAATGGTGTATCATATCAAAAATATGCTACCACCGTTATATTAGGGATGTTGGATTTAACCTAGGTGTGACATAACATTTTTGAGCGTCGGGTGGTTGGTAAGATCACACACGAGGGTAACATTTTTAATATTTTATTAAAATTATATATATATATATATAAGTTAAAACATTTATAATTTTTTTTAATATGAATTATTTTAATTAATACATAATTTATATAATTTCTTTTAAATTTTATATAGTTATTAATTTTCATATTTTTCGAAATGTTTTATAAAAAATTTGTATTTATTACCAATAATAATTTATTTATAGTAATTCGTAAAATTATATGTTAAATTATAAAAATCATTCATTAATTATTATAGAATTTATAAAAAAAATATCACTAATTGTTAGAAATTGTTTGTATTTCAGATTTTTTCTTTTACAAAATTTCACAAAATTTCCTAATTTCCTAAAATTTTCATATTAATAATTATATTTTTTAACTAATACTAATATTTAATATTTATTAATAATATTGACCAATTAACTAGATATTATTATAAATTATGTAATTTTAATTATTAATTATTTAATGTATTATTACATTTTAAATAATTGCTATATGAATATGTGTAGAAATATCAAAATTTCGTAATTTATATAAACACATCAAATATATTCCATATATTTTTTAAAACTAATATACCTATATCAAATCTATAGGAACAAAAAAAAAACACACACACAGACATATAGTAAACCTTATAGGTTTCTTGAAATGTTTATTTATAGATATTCGGATACATATATATATATAATAAATAATTTTAATTATAATGAATTTTACTTATAAAATAATTTTGACCATCATGTATTTATAATTTATATATGTAATTATAAATTATTTTGTGTTAATACTTTTTAATTAATAATTATTTTTAATTGATATTTATTTTTAATTAATAATTATTTTTGATTTAATAATTCTTTCGAATTAATAATGTTTACCTAATCTTGGTGACATGAAAGATAATGATTGATTAAAGTTAGTATTATTGCTTATATAATTGACATGATATAAAATAAAGGTTACAATTTAAAATAATAATATATTTTAATTTAGAATAATTGTGTATTAGAAAAATATATATTTAAAAATTATTACCCAATCTTGCCCGAATTAATAATCATGTGATAATTTTTAATTCAATTTTTTATTTTATATAATTGAGATAGAATTTATATATATATAATTATATAATCATATTTATAAATATTAATATATATATAATTTCATAAAATTATATATATGTAGGCATAATTAAATATTTTTATATAAATCTATTTGTGGATATGTATATCTAATATATATATATAATATATTTTTATAAATATAAATTTAATATATATATATATATTTATGAACACATATTTGTATAATTGGATATATATATATAATTATATAAAAATATTTATAAATAAATATATAATTATATAATTATATAAACATATTTATAAATATATGTGTGAAAATATGATACTCAAATAAATATATCCTTTTCAACTGAAATAACTCGTGTTGAATAGATTTAAAAGAAAATAGGGAATAATAAATTGGCGGCAATCTTAAATACCAAATACTCTATCAAAATCAGATACACACAAGCATATATCCAATTAAAAAACAATGAAAATTACCTAAAAATAAATTGAAACAACTCGTTCATGCCCGATTAATATGAAAACACAGACTAATTAATTTTCACAAATCCAAACAAAAAATATAGCTTCAAAATGGAATAAATTTCAATGCCTAGGATTTATAATTACAAAATCGTGTAATTAAATGGATAAAACCAAAATATAATTTACTAGAAGATAATAAGAATATATACCAATGTTATTCAACAGATGAATTGTAAAAAACAAGGTTCAACAGAGTAGACCTAAGTGGGGTCGGAGTAGGAGGTGCACACGGCGATTAGAAGAAAGAGATGAAGAGTAAGAGAGGAATGAGAAGAGAGGGCACATGTGGATATAAATTAATATTAACAATGAAATACTATTTGAAATAAATCTAATTCCTCTAGAAATTTGTTTTTTTTGTGAAAAGTATTTGTGACTCGAAATAATTAGCGTCATAAATACTTCTAAGACAATGACTATTTGTGATAGACATAACTATCTGTCACAAATTCTCATTTCTCTATATTTTTAAATTTTGTCGATGTATATCATAAAAAAATTATTTACGATGAATGGTTTATTATGTTGAAAATGATGACTATTAGAGACCAAATAAACCATTTTTCTAAAATAGGTTCTCGTTGAAATATATTTGAAATGAGACAATTTCCCATCAAAATTTCCCCTTCACAAATAACATGTATTCTAGTAGTGACCTATTTATTAATTTTTTTGATCATGAGCCTCTTTATGAATTGTATTTGATAAAGGGGATTTTTGGAACCATGAATAATTTAGAATCGTTTGAATACGTATAGAAAAATTATACATCAGGATATTTAGCTTATTTTTATTAATCATTCGTCATTATGTAGTCATTGAAAAAAATTTCTATGATTATTTCCTTAATAGTTGATTTTTGTTAGATATCCTATTCATGTCATTTGAATCTAACTCAATTTTGTTAAAATAATTGGTCAAAAGTTCTATGATTAGTGAAATGAATTAGAATAGGCTAGATGTCCCATAGATTAAGAGTCATATTTTTGAATGTAATTCATCTTGAATCCTTTACCTTACTCAATAGATAAAGATATCTTTCTTGTGTTATCATTGTGGAATATCCTAAGGGATTTTTTAAGTTGAGTTATCAAAATAAATCTTTGATTTGGATATGGATGGTTATTTTTTTTGATTTTTGTTTAGAAAATTTTAAGCATTTAAGGTTAGTGTTTTGGTGGACTATTTAGTTTTATAAATTTTTATATGAAATGACGTCCTATATGTATTTTTCTCTTTCATCTTTATTTGGTTATAACTTTTGCGATTCTATATGTTTCTAAATGTGTGATGAGATTAAGCCTTTGATTAGTGTCTCATTGAAGTCCTTAGGGGTCTCCTTTGGTAATTCAAATGAGTTCATCATTATCATAGATTTATCTTATGTTGGAACATTATTTATTCCATCAACACAACTATGGGATGATATTCTTAGAATGAGGTCCCAGGTTGTAGTCCCTTTCATTATTTGATGCATGGTTAGAGACTGTATTGATTATTTAATAGGTATTTCTGTTGATTGATGGATTCCTCCCATTCATACTTTATGAAATGTTAATGGATGATTTTACCGTGATCATATTATTTTGAGTACCCATATTGGGGTTTCAATATGTTTTTAGATTATTGGTTAGTTTCATTAGATTTTATTTATCATTTTTGGAGGATTTAAATCTCCTTCTATAATATATTCTAAATGTTTTTTATCTTTTGTTACAAATTATTTATAAAATATTTTATAATTGGATTCACTATTCTATATGTATTTTGAAATTTTTTACAGACTTATAGAAGCTGTTAGATATATTTAGGACTCCTATATCTTAGTGGTGATTTATATTATTATTATTGAATTTAAATGGTGTTGAAGATTTTTATTTGGAATTTTATGCATTGATATTTTTTCCATTATTCATTTTTAATAGATATTTTTTTTGTTTTTCATGCACCTCACATATGTAAAAATTAGGGGTTGAGGTGTTTCAACTTCTTATTTTCTTATAATTTAAATAATGACTTGTTGGGGTAATATTGTGGCATGTTTAGGATAATTATAATACCCCCATGTAAATTTTTTATTATATATGTATATTATATATATATATATATATTTTCTAAGTATTTAGTATTCAAACTTGTTCTATAATTTTGGATACTTAAAATTCATGTCATTTTCTAAAGGAATATTTGTGTGAGGAGTGATGTGTAGGATGATTTTATTTTGGGTTAAAATTATTTTACACCATGTTTAGTGGAATTACTTCCCGATAGATACTTAATTTATAGTAATTAATTCGCATTTCCATTGGGTAATTTTTTGTAGGGAGAGAGACCACACCTTGTCCAAGGAAACAACATCTTGGTGGGTATTTGTAAATACTAAATTTGTAATGTTCCTCTATTACATACATGATTAATATTACATAATGATTTCTCATTTGGGATATATAACTTTCATAGGGTTGCCACATCATGACAGATGTGTTAATTTCATGATCATGTTTATGGTTTTTGGCATCTTCAATTTCTTTTGTCATTGAGATGGAAATTTTATTTTTTCTAGAGGAATCTTGATGTGATGAATTTCCAAATGTCATGAATTTCTCTAGGTCCCATACTGAAGGATTTTGAATTTAATCTTGTTCTTTATAATACTCAATAATATTTTCGTTAAAATAAATCCATGACGGGGACTGGTTTCACTATGAAGGATAAGCACCACACCATTTTGTCATGGGGTGCGGTAGCCATGGTTCTTCACGGAGTAGGTACACTATTCCAGGAAAAGTAATTCCATGCCATGTTTTTTGTATGGTAAGGGTAGTCACACCGTGTCATGGATGTTCATTCCCTGAGGAACTCTACTATGATTTTCTATAATATAATTTCCATTTCCACCATTGATTATTTATATCTTTTGAGAACCATCTTTTATCCACATTCATAGAACTGATTCATAGAGAAATTTAGATCAATTATTCCCTCCTTCTTAAATTCCATGCCCCTTGTTCTTCAAATTTTATAAAGAATGTAATGGTAAGAAATATTTTATATATTATTTAATCTACCTCCTCCATTTCATTATGGTGTGTTTTTCTCCTTAAAAAACTATCTATAAAACCATACATGGGTATATTATAATAATTTTCAATAGTGGTTAATGGTTTTATATTATTTAGAAGGATCTCATTAATATTAATTTGTTTAAGAGGATAGAATGTAGAATTATCCTAAATGGTTTTTTACGTACCCATGCTTTTCAATATGTTGAATAGGTTATAAAGTAGATGTATTATGATTGGTTGGTTTAAGTACCCTTGAATTTTAAGTGAATATTCAAAGTAATGTATAAGTAGAATATGACTTAATGTCCTATTATATTAGAAGAAGATATATGGTGTATTTAATTTTAGATTATTTGGAGTGTATTAATTACATAAAAGAAAAAATATTATTTGAATATACTGATTTACATGATTATTGGTGAGTTTATCTTAATGAAAAAATCATTGGTTGTGAGAGAAGCACAATATAAAATAACATGTTTATTCTAAAGTTTATGGATGGAGTATACCCAATATTGAAAGTGGGGTCTATATGACTAATAGAGAATGAAGATTCTATCAAACTGAGGTAATGAGATATGCATCCAAAGGAAAAATGATCAAATAAAATCATTAAATGTAAGTCGAATAGATATATTCTAGTAGAGTAAGGGTAGAAGATATATAAAGGGAATTTTTTTGTCGAATTGAATTCATAGAAAAATAGGAAATATAATGATCGGAAAAAAATATTAGTTGATGCACAATGATGTTGTCCTAATTTAATAAACATCACAATTACGTTGGGTCTATGATTAATTATGAATTTGATAAGAATAAAAGCATCAATGAAGTAGTGTAAAATCAATAGACATGTTTTTTTCTTTCAAAAAGTACAAATAACAAGAGTAATCTAATGAATTAAGGTTTTTATATAAAGTTTGTTTATGGAAGGAAATGAAGAAACATGAGGTTTATGAATGGAGTTTAATATAAAATATTACAATAATAATTTAAAAAACATATAATTTTAGGGGAATGTTAGTGATCAATCTAGTTGAATCCTCTGTTAAAATGCATTAAAAAATGTTTCTGAGTGAAATTCATCAAAAAAAAAATTTCAGACTGAGTTTATTAGACCTAAAATTTCATTTGAATTCACCTGATAAAAATTTCTGATATAATGAATTATATCGCATATTCTGAGTGGATGTATTGGGTAGATGATTTCAAGTGAATTCAACATAAATAAATAACCACCAAATGATTTAGATTGGTGCCAACGGTCATATTTTTCTTAGTGGAACAATTAGACATAAGTTTGTTGTTATCTATACTCTTCGAAATATTTCTAGACAATGGAATCCTATGTAAAATAACTAGATGGAGAGGTCTAGTGAAGAAAGTGTAACTCAAAGTTATCAGATGGGGATATCTAAGAGTGCATCAATAAAATCAACATAAAGAGATCTAGAGAATGTAAACATATAAATCAAACGATATGATAAAATAAGAACACTACAATACATTGAATTTATAGAAAAGTATTATATAAATATGTAATATATTTGGGGTTCTAATTTATTTACATTTTTCCTTTGTAACGTTACTTCAAGGGTGATGATGATATGTTGTATTTTCAATTATTTAATAATAAAGATGAAGAATATGGATTCTAACAATGATTTGGGGAAGGATTAAAGGGGCTATTAACACCTATATATAAGGAGAGTACTTAAAAAGATCATATTATGATATCTTTTAGGAAGTTTGAAGGCTGAAAAATGGTGAAAGAATCATGTGAGATATTAAAATTTGGACATGGTAAATTCAAATTTGAGATACAAAACCTCCATAAGTTTTTGAAGACACACTACCTATTTAAAGGGGAGTATGAGTTCTATGAATTAATTGATTGTATAATTGACCAAAGTTGTCAGTGTTATGGAAGATGTTCTTGTTTTTGAAAAATTAAATCATTATAAGGAAGTTTCTACCACAAAGTATGAGAGTAATTCTCATTTTTCTTTATATATCATATGAAAAGGAACTGAATTGTGAAAGGGGTACAAAATATAGAAAAAGTATCGGAAAAAGAAATCATGAATCAAATAAATAAGTGGATGTACCATATAAATAATTAAATGAGAAATAAGTTAAGGACAACTTATATTATATGGATATGTGTCAGATGATGAATTAATAAAAGGAAAATACCACAAAAGATTCAACTCGATGAACACAATTGAATTAAGAACTATCCCAAAACAAGTGTTCCAGATAGATGTAGAAAAGAATGAATAATAACATGAGGAGAATAAGTCTATATCTATTTCAAGAAAGAACGATTTCTAGTTTTATTTAATGATGGGAAAGAGGGTTATGTGCACTGTTGTTAATACAATAGAATAATAATAGTTTATTGAATGATTTTTTGCAAGTATGAGAATAAGGAGAATAACTAAACATCATCATGGAATTTAACCAAAGTCACATTAGTGGATGAATTTCATCATGTTTCAATGTATCTGAAGAATAAATTAAAGATGATCAATATAGGAATTATAAACAACCTATAAAGAGATGCAGTTTGACCATGATATGATCAGTATATGTAATTAGTATTGATTTTCACCCCACTCCAGAATTATAGGGAACCAAATATGGTCATTATATTACTCTAAGTCCAAACCAATATATTTGGTATCCCATTATATTGTAGAGTCTGTATACTATTAATGACCATACATTATAAGGACTAGATACTCTTATTTAGTGGTTAACCTTGTAAAAATATTATGATTAATTAATTTCATACATTCATATACTTTCATTTGGCATGGAAGGAAAGATTGGATAATTGAGATCCTAATAGGACAAAAATATAAAAGTAAAAATATATAATTTTTTAAAAAGTTTCAAACACTGATTCAGTATCATCCCTTTTTGTGTTGAATATATCCTGAAGTTGTTCTATGAAGTGGTATCAATGAAAGTTCACCTTTTTGGATTCTTTAATTTGAATTCATTCTCTTTCAAATATTTTAGAATCATTAAAATTGAAAGATGTAGTTTAGTGTTGGTGAAAAATTGTGTGTATCAAATAAGAATTAAATTTCAACAAAGACCCTGCAAATAAGAAATATAAAGAGAAGGAAAAGATAAATAAGACACACGTCTTTCTTAAATATAAGATAGTATCAGTTTCATTGTGAAAGGTTAACAAAGAAGAAATATATCTCTCGGAATTTGAATAATAGGTGGTTTAAATCACCACCAAGGAACATGTTAATAATCTTACCTCATTTGATTAATGGAAAAAAGTTATCATGAGGTATATATATATTATTGTAAAAACTACCTTTAGGAAGAAGATTTTAGAGTAAGTGGAGGAGATGATGTATTTAAAACAATAAATATATATCCTTTTTATACTAAATATATATTATACACTGCATTCCGATAGAAATATTCTGTCTATTCCATAGACTCATTGAAATTATTCATGAAGAAATCAACAATCTAGAAGAATAAATATATAACATGGAGAAGGCATTTCAAGAAAATTTTATAGAATGTATAATGATCTCGAAGAAGTTTTAAGAATTTAAGACAAGAAATATGGGGATTTAGATAAGTTCCTAAAATTTAAAAAAAAACATATTATCAAAGATTATGATAATTATGGAACAAAGAATACTATTCAAGAAAATATCCATGCACTTGAAGAAATGTTGAAATCTAGCATTGATGTCACGAATATAAAATTTGAAGTGAAATAAATGAAAATAAATGTACGTGACTCATTATTAGAATATATGTTTAACATTCATGATGAAGTGGTTAATAGGTTGATGAATAGTTTGGGATATAAAGTGATGATCGAAGATCAGAAGAACACACTGAATATGAGATTTCAATAATTGGAAGTCAAATTAGCTAATCTTGAAAATGTAGGTATTATGACATTATAAAAGAAGTGGAAATTTGTTTCTTCTACCCAATAGAGTATTTTGATTATAAAATACATGTACCATATTAAAATAACACCATGATAACTTCTAATGATCTATCTCATGGTGTTGTGATGAAATAAGTTCTATATATACATATTTATAATGTTTTATCTAATTATATTTTCATAAACAATGTAATAAAAAATCATCATAATTATGGATAAGTAATAATGATTATAATTATACAACAATGTCTATCTTGAATATGGGATGAATTAAAGATAACATTTCCCCAAAAATACCCCATCATGTTTTGAATAAAACTCAAAATCAATATGATCATTTTCAAACAAATTATGATTCTGATGTAGTTTATATAATAAGGCCATAGTTTGTGTGTTAATGTTGGTGTTAAAACTATTTTATCATTTTTCATTAGATTCTTTGTATTTTCCCATAAATGAAAAGTCATAAATGAATCCCATGAAATGGGGAATAAATCTTGAGATAAATAACAAAAATCTATATTTTTAAAAAATATTGTATGCTAAAAATATATTTGAAAATTTCAGAAATATATATTATTAAAAAAATAATGGTGGTCACAATAATGTTTTATTCTCATCTTGACATGTATCAAAACAATAAAATAGAACAACACCATAGCGGTTGGTGAAGAATGAAAAATCTACCTTAAAAAATAAGTAGAAGAAAATTGAAAACATTAATTATGTATGGAGGTATTATGAAATATTAGAGGGAAGCAATTTTATTCTAAATACAAGAAGTTATAAAATATTTAATTATCTAAATAAACTAATTATATAAGGGTACATATAATAATCTATTTGGACAGCCCAAAAATACTAAGAATGCACCCTTTGATGTTTTAGTATTCTAGTTAGATGACTAGGAGAAATCATGAAAATGGAATTAGGGAAATAATGTCCATTAAAAATAGAAAATAAAGCATTCCACATGACGAATATGATGTTTCTAAGAGGTTTCAAAAAAATATATTCTTTTTTTAAATAAGTGTTCTATGTTAGATTCAAAATTGTTTGGTACAAACCTATATTTTACTCTACAAAAATTCTAGTTAATTCCTTTTTTTAAAATAATATGGAATTTCTATACGGTGATAAATGTTTCATAATAGATCTGGATAAATAAAATTTCACATATAATGAAATTGTAGAAGTAATAATATCCACACTTCCCTGAAAATAAACAAATCATTAAATGTGTAACCATGAAGAGGGGTGGAAGTATAGAATCCTGAATGAGAAAATTGTATCAATCCTTATATTCACATTTGGAATCATGTAAGATAATCATTATTCCCACTACCATTCTTTTTTTAGAATATACTTACAAAATATGGAATTAAAGGTGAATTTAAATTAAGAGGGAGAACCTGAGATACTGTATAGAATATTGACATTGGAAATTATTCAACGAAGATGTTATCATCATGGAATCATTTCTAATTTGGTCAAAAAAATCATCAAAGAGATTCATCCATTATGATGATAATTCTACTGATATCAATGCATGATAGATAATTAAAGAATATCACATCTTGTTTTTGTCTTAAATTTTTTATTCCAAAGGAATATATGGAAAAATATAATCTATGGAGAAGATGTGTACCATTTCAGTTGTAGATAACCACATGAAGAATATCCATTTTGGGTAATTATAAACATGTAAATCCTAACGTATATATATAAAATAAATTCATCATTATGATTATTGGGAGGAAAATATCATTGAGAGGGTTAAATGTGGAGTATATTAATCAATCATATAGAATCGTTATCTCAAAAAAAACTAATTATTCTTGAATGTTCATGAATAAAATGTTTTTAATAATGCATAATTTAATAATATTGCATACTTGGTTACAAAATAATAATAATATTAATAGTAATTGGGAGAAAAATGAATTAATTACTGATATAAGAAAAGTGGATGAAATAAGCAGTACTCTAGATTATTATCCTTCTATTTGTAAAGTAATGTTATTTAATTTTTTAAAAGTTATGATAAGAGTTTTATATAGATTTTTATTAAAACATTTTATTACCATAATTGGTATCTTTAGGATATAGTTCAATAAAACAACCCTTGAAGATATTACTGAGATCCCTCATCTCACTTGGCATCATTCTATTTTATAAGTGATAACTTTTTTATCTAAATGAATTATTATGTTTCACACACTAAAAATGGCTCGCATAGACTTGGAGTGAGATGAATGATGGAAAATTTATTAATATGTAGTTGATAACCTTTTATCAGGAAAATTGTATTTATTTTTAATAATGGGTTGAGAGATTTATAACAAAGTTAGATTTTTTGAAAATGAATTAGAAAGATGTCACTTATGTCAATATATTTATGTGGCTATCATGTAGACGTATCTTGAAACTTGATTGAAGTTAACAAGACATTGAATATGATGAAGAAGTTTTAATGTAGAACTATATTAAAAGGTTGGTTAAATTAGTGAATATTGTTGAGTAAATAATCCAACGAATATAGATACAGAACAATGAAGTCTTGTTATATTTTTAAAGCTAAATTTTGTTCTTTACATTAAAATATTCAGCACATAATAATTATTTAATGGAAAATTATAATTTTAATAATTTTATTTAAATGAAGATTAGTGAGATGATATTAATGAATCAATAAATGTACATTAATGTTAAGATAAGAACATTTTATTAATATATAATAATGAAGATATTTTTGCATGTAGTGTACTAGACAGAGTTTGGAGTTCATAATGTACCGAGGTTATCAAATGACGTTTCAATGGATGGAGGTTATTAAAATGAATTTTTTTATTTGTAATTAAAATGGATATAGGCTAGAAGAAAGTGGAAGGTTTTTTTGAATTTTATTAACAGTTACATCAAACATATATTGATCCTAAAAATATATAATTCATTCTTATTGTTGTTTCCCTCTTTTAGAAAACATCAAAATTCTTCTATGGAAATGATTCGTGCTGGATGTTCAAATAAAAAAATCCTATATGAAATAGATTTAAACAATTTGATTTTTTTGTCACTTAATGTACCAAATATGATGAATATTCATTGAAATTCATGATTCTGGATAAATATGGTCAATAGATGTAAACAAACAGAAGGTTTCCAAACTGATTTTCCCTAATAATCATTAACAGTAAATTATTATGGGATATAAAAATCAGGAGGAATGATTTTGAGTTATATAATAGAATATTCAGAGTGAATTATTGAGACATAAATTTTCGAGTGAAATGAATCAAATAGAAGATTCTGCGAGGATACATCAAAAAATAATATTTTTAATTAATTAATTTTATAGAATATTTCAAGACAATGCCTCAGATAGTATATTCGAAGTGAAGATAGTATAATGAAATTGCATAAATATGATGAGTTTAGTCATTAGATAAACACATATAAAAATATTCTGAGTGATGCCACCAAAAATAGGTTTATGATTGGATCCCTTATACTTATATATGAGGATCTTTGTACTAGATAAAATATTATTGGTCATAGAAATCCAAGAAAGAAGAACAAGTTTGAAAATAAAATTGAACTCTTAGTTACCAAATATATGGACATGAATGTAAATTGTAATGAGTAACCCATAGGGTTCCAAAAAAGAGGAAACTAATTAAGAATACGAGATGGAAAAAACTACAAGATTACTAGATGAAGCATTACAAAAAAATAAGTTTTTTAAGATGTATTAGAAAAAGGGATTGATTTTCTTTTTCATGATTCAAAATTTTATTTAACGTGTTTTGATGTCAATTTGTTCAATCAATGATTCAATAATTATGAATGAATAAACATGAATATAGTTGATATTTGAGGAAGGTTTGAAGTGTTCATTCATTACAAGTTCTAAGGAGTATTCCTGTGAAAATAATTGTATCATATCTTTTAAGAAACTATAAGGTGGTTAAGAGAAGATGAAATTGAGTGAGATATTCAAATTAGGATATATAAAATAAAATTTTGGTTTCATCCTCATCCCTATGTTTTTTAAATACATTTCTATATAATGGGGGAAAGTGCATAATGAAAATGTCATCATGTTTTTATTGATGTCTTAGGATGTGTTTTTCATATTCTTTTTGTTAAAAAAGTAATTATTTGTAAGGATGTTCAATCCTGTAATGATAAGTAATTATATTTTGGGTAAAATATTAATATAAATAGGTATTAGAGAGTGTAGGTGCTGTCAAACAGAGATAAATCATTAGTTAGAGCCATTAAGAATTGGGGAAACAATTTGAGGTAGCAGAAAAATATGTTATGGAAAAATAATAAAAAATTTGATTGGTCCAAATGATATTAGAAGAATATGTATAAGATGGATAATTTTTCTACCTGACAGATACTAGAATGAATATAACCAGATAAACATTATCTGACAAAGATGATTCTAGATATACCATGTTCCCGATAGATGTGTATAAAACGGTAGAAAAATGAGTTATAAAAGTCTTTCACTGGTGTAAGAGAAAGTGTTTTATAGATTTTTATTATGACAATAAATATGGTTGTGTTTATTGTTGTGCATACATGTGAATAATAAATGTTCCTTTCATGATTATGTACAAGTAAGATAAGAATAAGAGAAAAGTATTACTATGACTTTATATAGTAGTTACATCAGTGGAAAAAATTATCGATGCTACAATGTTTCAATATAATAAATTAAATATTATCTATGAAGGAAGTATAAAAGAACTATAAATAATTTATAGTTAAACTAGGATTTCACTAGTCCAGGGAACAAATATTTTTTAGTCCCACCACCAAATGTGTAGGAAATATAATTTGTAATTAGATTATCTAAAAGACAAACCACTTTATTTGGTATCTAATTATTTAATAGAGTTCATGTACTTGTCATCATCATACATGGAAAGGAATATATAGTCTTATTGAGCAATAAACCCTATAAAAATAACATGTGAAACCATTTACATCCTTTCATTTACGTCCATATTACAAGGAAGCGATAACAAGATAATGGAGATCCAAATAGGACTAAGAGGAAAAGTGATAAATGTTTATAATTGGATGAAAATTCCCTAATATTTATTCACCCCCTCCCAATTTTGAGTATATATTGATGTTTTCCTATCAATGAATTCCATTGCAGATGAATTTAAGAATTCAGTTGGTTCTAATTAAAGGAATTAGATATAAAGTAATTTAGAGGCAATCTTCTACATTGGTTTAGATTGTACAATCATAGGCCAATTGTTTCTTCTTGGATTGATGTATGAATATTAATAAAATTATTTTATTTAACATTTTAGGAAGTGGTTTAATGTTTCATAATTTATCATTCATAATTTAATTCTTATAAGTAAAACCCTTGAGGGGTATAAAAATGATTCAATGGTTTTCTCTACATACCATGGGAGATTTTAATGAATTTAAAATTTTCAAAATGAAATTAAAATATTTTGCATTCCATGTCATTGGTAAAATAAATGAGAGGATATTCTTAATGAATTTGACATTAAAATGAAGTGTTATGACACTGGTTTGTTTTCAAAAGTATGTGACTTATATTTTACGGGTTGAAAAAATTAATGTAAAATTTTCGTTTCCATGATAATATTATTATGTTGAATACCTTTTTTTAATAAGTATTACATAATTTTTCCTTTTAAAATGATAATGTATTTTTTCAATGTTTGTTTTTTAATGGAACATTTTCAACAAGATTTTAAATTATGTAGTGTAGGAAAATAATATATTTATATCATAGAATTCCATGTTCTTTTAACGGCCTAGTTATTACTTTATAAAAATGATTTTCCTGATAGTTTTTCACCAATATTGTGACCTACTATTTATATTGTTCTCTATATTGGATTTATATCATATCTATTATGTGAATGACTGTTTATTATTTGATACATGTATGAAAATGTGAAAGGGTTTTTTCCTTGAGGGGGTGTTGTTGGACGCATGAGATTTATTTTTTATGATATTTTATTAATTCATTTATAGAATTTATGATTCATTTGTTTGGTGAAGTCCATTAGACTGAAATAATTTGGATTCCTATGATCATATATAAATGATCTATATGGTTTGTGTATTTGTGTAGATGTTTAATTCCTAGTTCCCTATGAATAATTGTCCTTAACTATATGATGTATCCTGAGGAGACCAAGAGTCTATATCGGGGATGAGACTATTGTTAGGTTCTCATAGGAAAAGAAGTGTTTTTAAGTGGGGTCCATGATTAAATGACACAAGTTTATGGTGGGAGGATCATGATTATTATTCATTGATGATATTTTTACTTATGTAATTCGGATTTTACACATTATTTTCTTCCCCTAGATCACTTCCTAGCTTATTAACACCATTAAAATCATTTTATGTATATTTTTATAAAATAATTCTATGTTTTGAATTATACAATTTTATTAATATGACTTATTTGATTATGATTGATTTTTATTTTTATCTTTTTTTCAAAATATATTTTCTAAAAATATTTTATGGAATTATTTAATGAGGCATAAGGTATCCAAAACAATAGCGTATTATAGGGTTTGTCTTTTTAAAACACAAAATCCCACAGTTTAATGATCAGATAAAATTTATGTTCCCTATCCTTGTGAATCCTTGATCATAAGATCGAAAAACATTTCTCAAAAAACAAATATAACCCTTGATCACAAAAATATTTGACATTGAAATTATAATACAATACGTTCAAAAGGTATTTACAATAATCCTTACAAAAAAATAACATAATAAATAAACTCACTAAAGGATTGAAATCATGGATTCACAATGTAAAAATATGTAATGAAAAACATTAAAGACACATAATATGATTTGTGTTGTAAAAGGATTCCTCCTAATTCAATACATAATTATTTATAGGTTCAATTTTAATTGTCAAAATTATTATATCTCAGAGGTGAATTTAATGAAATAAGATGAACTCCTTCTTCACATGAAAGGCTTAACACATAAAAATCACCTGATGGCCATTTTGATAAAGAACTGTTATAATGATTGTAGAATTTATCTGGTATAATGATAAATGTATACTAGATATAATATATAAAGTTCATCTATTTAGTATTTTCTAGAGTTCTTGTTTTGAATAAATATCTACCCCCATTTGATTATGTTGGTCTGGTAGCCTTAAAAAACATCAACCTATAGATTTTTTTATTCTTTGTCTTCATGACATTATAAACATCAATCCAATGAACATTAAGTTTTTTATCTTATGTTCATGGAATATGTTCAACTGGTTAAGAAAGATCCATTGAATGGCACGGATAATTATACATACAGAAAAGTAAAATTCATATAGATACATTCTTATGAACTCTAGAAGTACAAAAATTATAGGATTATAAAAATTTAAATTGTGGTTTGTAATTTTTAATCATAGTTTAGAAAGTTTTTAATGTTATCCTTTTGGCCCAACACATTCATTATAATTTAGTTTTCCTTTCAAATTCATTCAAAAATGGATGTCCTAAAATGATTTGATGGAATGAGAAATGTAAGTGTTTATTTTTGTAAGATTGGAAATCCACTTATATATGGTATCACATCATTTATTATATATTGGTGATTCCATACCATGTTTCATGTATATGTGATTTTAGATAAATTTTTTTAAATATTGTATAAACTACTTATATATTCTTGAAGTTTTACATTTTATATTAGATATTCCTAATCTTCCATGTCTTTCATTAAAATGGGATATTTAGAAATAAAATATGATAATTCTTATGTATAATATATACATTTGCGAACATGATATTTTTATAATGATGTTACAATTAATATGTATGAAATGTTTTATGGATGAAAAATCAATGGAAGTAGTAAAATTTTGCGGGGCCTATTAACAAACACCCTATAAAGACCCTCATGTGTCCATTTCCAAGAAACTATAATGTTTTTACTCAAGTTACCATTTTATGATTAAATGTTTGAATCCATTTATCTTGTTTGTTAATGATTTCTGTATAAGATGTTGTACATCAATCAACCCATAATTACATGATTTATGACAAGGTGTGTACTTTTCAAACATTCTGATATTCTTTTATGTTTATTGTTTTAGATAAAAAGGGAAACTATTACAATATTTAGGGAATACTATCACAAAGTGTCTAATTTTTTCATAAAAATGATTCATAAGTTTACGCACTTATTTCATTCATGACAGATTTTATTTTTTCAAGGCCACTTCCTCTAATTTGTAGATAGAAATAATAATAGTTACAAGTCATCTTTAGGACATGTGAGAAAAATTGGAAAATGTGGAATGAGAAAAACAAATGATCAAGTGAGATAAAGGTAATATTTATGAAATCCTAGTGAAAATATGAAAACCCATAATTTTTGGGTTTTTCATATTATTCATTGAGAATATAAAATAAATTGTAACCACATGGAAAACAAATATTATGATCAAATAAATATAGTAAAACCACTAATAATAAAATATACACCCTTATAGGCATCATAGAGAATTATATTCATAACTTGTTATCACTCATGTCAGACATAATTGGAGCTCAGTTAAATGCATATGAGAAACATCCCAGGTTATCCACCTCTTCATTTACCTTTAAGAAAAGAAACTTTATACAATTAATTTGAGATTTATATGTCGATGACATGTCATGTATGTTGTATAATTATCACCCATAGTATAATATTTCATGGATAGACCCACTGGGCCCCACCTGGATGGTGGAATGCTGAGCCACAACTACACCAATCCTGCCCTCATTGGCTAGGAGCTAGAGACTAGCACCAACAGGCAAAAATAATATGGGATGTATTTTTAAAATATATCTCCATGCAAGTACCATACCATTTCCAAGAATAAGTTCATAAGAATAAATATAAAATTTAGAAACACATAAATTGAGAACCATACATGTAACAACATCTAGGCAATACAAGAGTAAGACCACATAGTCTGAAAAGTAAGGTAGAAAAAATATAATACCATTAAGATAGATTTCCAAGAATAATAATATTATTAAAATTAAATTTCAAGAGATCCTAGATCCAAATATCCAATATCCAACCATTTTAAATTTCCAAATTTATTAGGGATTTCCTATGATCCTTTGAAATCTCCACTAACCTATCTGTCATCTGCATAAGACATGAAACATGTGAGAAAATACCATGTAAGGAAAATTATATTTATACCTGACAGGAAGCCCCAAAAAATTAAGGGGGACAAATAGGAGACATGATAGAATTATAAAAATCAACACATATGACGAGAGAAAAATAATCTTACAAAAGAGAAATATATATATGCTAATAAAAGTAACTGAGATGAGAGAGAAATAGGATATCTATCTCACTTCCCATCCCATAAAAAACATATGATATCAATTCCAATGGTCCACCATTTCTACCCAACATATCATGTGTCTGTTTGAAGAAGTATACAAGTGGAGCCACACCTTGTAACTATGTAACACAGTTAAGCAGACACAATATCTAGGCATAATACCCATACTCTACTCCAGTTGGGGGGTTTGTCATCATAGATAGATATAGGAACCACAAAGTATTTTATTATGGGGTTTCCACTCTACATGAATAGGCCCATGTCCCTATCATAGTAAGAGGGTTCCTATATGTTGATAGTGGACCCATGCCCTATCAATGTATGTGGGTAGATTCTGTGGACAAATAGTGGACCCACTCCCTAGTCCGTTATGGTGGTTATAATATATAGGAAGATTACCCATGTACTATCAAAATAGTAGGTTTACAATCTATGGATAGAGGAACCATGCATTATCCTAGTAGGAGGGTTCTACTTTTTCTATTGATAAAGGACTCATACCCTATCTCGGAAGGAGTGTTATACGCTCTAGATGATTCTGCTCGATCACAGCCATCATCAAGCATTGGATAAAGAAGCATCATGATTTTAAATTCTCACATCATATATCATAATATACTATTAAGTGCACCATCATGTTCTATATAAAAAACAACTCGTTATTGGTAACTCATAAGACAAAGTCTTAGTCCAAAAAAAGGATTTATGAGAGGTAAATGTATTCTTAAAAGGAGGTACATGGCGTGTAAGGGGACCACACTGCGTTTGGAACCACTCCTCTTCCTAGTAATGTCTTATATAGTTCACAACTATCTATCCATGTAATACTATGTGGGTAGTAAACATACTGATTGATGTGGATTTTCCATCAAGTGCTAATCCATATTCTCTTGTCTGTGCCCATGTCACTCGGGTTGTGTCCATGTACACTCGACATGTGATTGTACATGGTATGTCTCTTACCTATTTCCATGTAATTCTAATCCAAGTATATATAGTTCTCTAAAACTCTTGGTCACAAGACATGTGGGGTACCACATGGTTTGTGATAATTATGATATCATGGAAACACTATTGCCACAAATTACAGAAGAACATGTTGTGTGTTCTTCTGAACTACACGACATATATTTGAGATTATCATAGATATCATATATCTCCATGAGTTTCTCTAGATATAGTTTATATTACATTACTTCTTCCATTATTCCACTCATAATTGATTTTAGTCACCTTCAACCAATGATTCTCATCATATGGTGGCCGAAAATTAAATCATCATCCTTTTTCAAGAAGTTGTACATACCACCAATCTCTCTTGGTGCCTCCTACTACCTCAATGGATCCTAGATCCATATTTGAATCACCCAAATCCCAAAAATCTCCCCAAAACATCAATAGATCATCAAAATAACCATATCATGTGAATCCACCATGCATTTGGGGGTTTAATTACGATTGAACTTATCCGAAAATGTTGAACAATTGCACCGTAGGCCAATAATGAATAACATAATGAATTATAGGGGAAAATAATAAAAAGGTAAAACAATAATTATAAAAGATGTCATTTAAAAAGGACATAGATTGTGGATGTCTAGGGTGATAAACAAGCATAACCGTGATAAATTGAATAAATAATTGCAATCAAATAAAACATCTCATGCAAGGGATTTAATTAAACCATGTTCAAAGAATAAAAAATCATACCATGAAAATATCATTTAATCATAATATTGGAAACCATGAATGAAGATTTAGATTATTTTTTGGTGATTAAAATAGCTTCCAATGATGGGGAATATCTTTCGCATTCGATGTGCCTTGATTTAGTTTGATCTAGTTGTTGTTCAATGGCCTAATCTCAATCAGCTAATGAAGAATAGTGAAATCATCATATCTATGGTCCTTGGGTTATGTGGCCAACATAAGAGATTCTTCATAACAAATTACATATATAGTTAAATCATTTTAGGTCATTTAAATAATTAAATTAATGAATAAATGAATTAATTCAATAAACATTATTGTCAATGGCTTCTTTATCTTAACATCATACACTATCCAACTTTAGGTCATGAATAGGCTAAACCCCATGCTCTAGATTCAATAATATTATCATATTTTAGATTTTATACATCCTTTAGGATATATTCTATTAATTTTCAAAAAATATGTGTGATTGATATAAAAATATATAATATTTTTATGAAATCAATTTTGACTGTACAGGGAATCAGAATCACACGTTTTGTCAGCATTAGACTCCAAGAACATTCCTTGATATATTTAAAAGTCTTAAATTAAAAAATCAAGGTCTCCATATTATTCCCTCATTACATGTTTTCATTTATAAAAAGAAAAAACTATGCAAATGGTGTGTATACAAAACTCCCATATAGATCTCCCAATCCCCAGAGCTCTCCGCTATGCTCTCATGCTACAATAACACATGATCCTAGATAACATGTTAATCTATATAGAATCCTATCCTTGATCCCCATTGGGTTCCATGAAAATGTTTCTCCACCCTCAATTTCCATCTCACCCAGGTCAATAACATGAATGTGATCATGCACATATCTCCTCAATTGCAACACATTGAAGTTTTCTTGCGCTCGGTCTAACTGTGGGGGTAAAGAAAAGGTGGTATGAAATCTTATTAAACCTCTATGTGAAATCCAATGACCTGATGACCATTATATATAACTTCAATCCATGGATGAATCTCTATAATCATCATCATTTGAATAATCTTAGGAAAACATTATCTCCCTTCTCAAACATGGAGGGACTACAATGTTGATATACATGGGATTTATGCAAGCTCTGATCTGTCCTAATCTACTTGCAGATCACAAGAAACTTATCCATCATTAACTGCACCATCTTTAGACCAATAAGATATGCCTCACAAGTGTTATCCCAAAATAAGGGTTGCCATTAGGGTCTCTCTTACAAGGAATCAAATGGTGCCAGGATGATAGTAGAGTGATAGATATTATGGTGTTTTAAAATTTTCCATATGTTTAGGGTTGAAAGGTTATACTCATCCTCATATGGATCCCATATTCCTCATGCAATCCTCTCCACTAACTTGATGCAAAACACACAACACAACTGGAGAAAATCATGTAGGTCACCCCATGAGGGCGTACAATGTCCATCACATACAAATTCACCAGAATTTCTAAAAAAACTAAACTCCCTAATAGAAATGAACTATGTCGACTTCATAATCCAGTAAACTATCACATATATAACATCATTGACACTAAATATCTATGGAGTCCATAACTATATGTATATAGATATGTTTTGACACTTACACTATGAGATCTCAATAGGCTGAAAAAAATACTCTAGAACAAGGAGATCATCCTTCACCTCTGAACATGTGAGGTGCAAAGAGATGAACTCATCAATTTTATACCTCATGATTTCCCAGAAAAACTATCTCCAATGGTATCTATACAACTTTTGCACAATGAGATGTACCAAAAAATGTGTTTTGGGAAACATCCTCCCCAAATCCTGCCACATCATGTCTGAGACCACCATATGTCACTAGAAATGGATCATGTGATTTCCCACTTTAGAAAATCCATTTGGTGAATCTATTGAAGATACATATTCATTTTTGACATCATATTCGATTTTTTCCCAAATAAACCTCCCAAAAACATTGGAGAATTAGGGGATCCAACACTATCAACTAATGAAAAGCGGCACCCTCCTCCTCTACTAGGGTTACCTATAATGAAGCTAACTTCTCAGACATCTCGCCAACCAAGTAAACCCGTGAATTATTGATAAGGGAATATTAAACCAATATTCCTTTAAAATGAGCATACAATATCTCATTGTCATAGTCCTATAGGAACTCCCGTCATTTCCTTTGTCTTAGGTTCATGTCTCTCTGTATGAAGTCATACATGAGACTCTAATGGTTTTAGTAATTGATAAGGTGATCTCTCAAAAGATAGTTCCTCCATATACTCAGTGTGAAGACTACCGTTGGACACTCTAGGTCATGAGCCACATAGTTATTATCATGGGGTCTAAACAACCTCGACCAATATTCAACCACTTACTACCATTGGATCAATACATATTTGAGTCCAAATCCAAGGGAATCATAATATACGATTTACTACTTTCCCCAATCTGGTAGTCTCAAATCAGGACAACTTTTCAGACTTAGCATCAAAACAAAAAAGGATTTTTATTATTTTTTAGTCCCATTAAATTAATTCTGTTTCAGTGCAAGGGTGTTCAAAGGGGATAACATCCTATATAGTTCTTCTATAAACCTCCTATAGTACAACATCAAGGCAAGAAAACATCACACCATAAATGTTTTCATGGGTGGATCCCATGAAAGTACTACATCAATATTTGTTGGGTCCAAATCTTATCCATATTCAGAAATGACATGCCCTAGAAAGTGAACATCTTGGATCCATAACTTTCACATTGAGAGCTTACCATAAATATAGTGCTCTCGAATAAAGTCTAGTATTATACTAAATTTTTCTTCATGCTACTCCACTGACACAGAGTATATGAGTATGTCATCAGTGAAGACCACAAAAAATCAATCCATGTAATTCTACAAGATCAAGCACATCATATCTATAAATAGAGTTAGGTGAATAATCATAATAAATGTAATAACAATGATCTCATATTGTATGAAGAATCATTCGAATTACAGCTTTAGAATATCAGTATCACAAAATCTCCTTTGGTGGTAGCCTGACTAAATATCAATCTCCAAGAACTATCTCGCACTTGTCAAAAAGGTCATAAATCCTCGAAAATGGGATACATCTATTTATCCTAGCTTTATTAATTAATCAATTATCCATAAAAATGGTTATGATCTCCTTTATAATTTGTATTAAAAAATTGGTGATGCTAATGGTTATAAAATCGGTATGATAAAACACATCTCTCAAAGGTCCTATAACTAAAACCATAGCTACCAGAGCATGGTAGGGGAAATATTATATTTTTTAAAATATATCGGAGTTGTCCCAGGGTGGAATTTGGGGAAACATTGATCTACCACCACATAGGTATTCATAGAATTCCCTTATGGATATGTCCATATAATAATACATCACTAAAGTAATTCAGATGCGTGAAGAGCCTGATGTGATAAGGGATAAACTCTCTTAATGATGGGTGATGGGTTGAAACCTCCATATCATAAGTCCCACTTGATCCTCCATGAGATATATCTTTCCCAAAAAGAATAATCTCGTCCAATCCATCAGAAGGCATTTGAGTTGTCTATGGTGCTAGTCGATCTGTGCACCAACCATGGAATATAAGTTTATACCTGAGATGAAATCATAAGGTCTCATCAAAATGAGTTAGAGTCCCCATTATAAATTATCTCCACCAAGAGGTATCTCTCACTATTGGTAGATAGAAGAAAAAAAGAAGCATTACCAGTAGGAACCTCATATGATAGCTGGTGGTATAAAGTGTCATCTTATAGCTCCCTCTCTCACACCATGATTAAATATATTAAGAAATTACCCACACCAATGTCTAATAGTATTGAATAAATAATATAATAAACACATATTGTTCCTATAATCACCTTGTGAGATGACAATTCATAAGCCTCCATAACCTCCAGTTTCAAATGACCCCAAATGCCATATCCCATAACCTGGTGTGGGTCGCCTAGTGGTGGTGGTGACATAAGGTCATAACATCATCCACCACCCTCATTAACTCCTCATGGAGCCCCAACTTTTCCTATACCATCTCCTCCTCCCTAGGGGCCACCATGAACTTTACTAGGAGATCCATCAGCATGGAACTACCTCAACATGGGTGGTCCATCCATTATCTATCTACCATTATCCACATGTCATGTTGGGAAATCACATACCATGAGACTTTTCTTGTCACATTAATAACATATCCCTATTTGGGAATCCTAATCCTCAAAAAAATTACTATATAATCACATGTCTGATTTGGACCATGATATTATCATATGCATTGATATCCTACCGAATTGTGACTAATAGCTGTTGTAGACATTTCACCCCTAGTATTACCATTTTAAGCTTTGGTTTCATGGAATCCATCAAAAACGAAATTTTCAATCACAACATTCAAATATAACACTCCATTATATGGGGGAATGAACAAGGGTACCAATATATCACATATTTCTTTATGGATACATTGCTCAAACTTCTATGCCCAAAATTAGCCACCTGAGTCATGTTGATGGAGTACCACATAAGTTTAGGGAATTACAAATCATACTCAACATCGATAATCCCTCACTGATGCTACTCTAGAAGCTCCTAAATCTGAACTGAGAGGTTTCATGTGGGGTAATATTCCTCATAAAATAGGTGATGGAATTTAGTCCATGAGGGTGTTGACTCATAATTCATATGTGTGATCATACATCACCACTTCTCAGTTTCTCCCTTAAAAATACTGATTTCTAGTTTAACCACCTAATCAATAGATGACTAGATAAATTAGAAAACCCAAATCACTTACTGTAGAAACTATTCTACTTCCTATAGATTTGGATTGTTACACACTGAGACTTTATAATAATTTCATTTATAAATATATTTTATTTCTTTTCATTCTTGTTTTTTATGAAAGACCATGTCAAGCTTATGCTACACACAACAATGAGTTTTCTTGTGTTACATAGAAGACCCAACTTACCAAAAAACAATACTTTAATAAAATATTATTATTGAATATAATATAAAAATTAAATTATCAATTATGATTATTATTTACCACATTTTTAATAATATATTTATTTTTAAAATTCATCTTATATGACATGATATATGAATAAATTCAATTTTTCAGATAAAAGAAGTATTGTAAAAAATACCATTTTCCTCCATTTAAAAGAGAACCCATTTTGAATTGAATATTTGACACTTTTATAAATTAAATTTGACAAAATAAACTTCTTATTCACAATCCGGACATCAATATTTAGTATAGGTAATGTTTTGGTGTTATTTCTCATAACTTTCATAATTTAGTGAATAGTAAAAATTACTACATTTTAATTCAAAACTAAATTTTCAAGCAATTAATTTATTTTAAGATATTATTATTTTAATTGATTTTAATGTATAATTATATTATTTATTTATCGTTTAATATAATTTTGGTCATTATAGTTATTTTATCATTAAAATAAGATATAAACACATTCCAATTTTTCGATGGTTTTTACTTTTAAAAAAATGTTTTATTGTTTTGTGAATGAGGGTTAATTTTAAATTATTTAAATAAATTTATATGATTTTAATTATGAAAAATAGATTATATATTTAGAATCAGTGAGTCCAAATTACTTATATAGGTTCCATTTGGTTTTGGGCATTACCAATATAAACTTTAAAAACAGTTTTATTACCACTGTTAAGTTTAAATCAGGTAATTAACTCTAACATTTATATTATAAGATTATGATAACCCCTATAAAAATACTATCAAATGACTAAATATGAACCTTATCATGTAATTCATGAAATTAAATCATTTAGTGCACCATTGTCCATGAATATGACATGAATAATATTAAAATTAATGAATGTGACAAAATGTCACACTCTCATTTCGTATAAGTGTAATAATTTAAATATAAAGATATCATAGAGATAAAATCGATAATAAATAGTCTTTGGAAATCTAAAATAATTACATAACTCATAAAAATTTAATTATAATTTTTATTGATTAAATAATTTCCATTAATGATTTCACAATAGTGAAGTAGAAATTATTTTATTAATTGAAATATCAAATAATTGATATTAAAAATATTAATATAAATATAATTTTACTTAATTAATGGAGAAAAATAATTTTATAGATAACTTAGACATTTTATTTAATTATTTGATGTATTTGTTTTGAAGTTATCATGTTGCTTTGATATTTTTTAAATTGAAAATATTAAATAGTATTAAAATTGACATAAATGTTATTTTAAAATAAATATTATTTTATTAAATGGTATAAAAGTCATAAAATTATAATATATTTCCATATAACATGGATAATTTCATATATTTCATTAAGTATCTAATTCAATTTATTTTTGAATTTTATTTTAACTATATTAAACCTATAGAGTAAAAATAATGGAAAACACGGTAAGAGTGAAACTATTTTGCTAACAATTATATAAAAAGATAATATTACTTTAATGATGTACAATTGTATGAAACTAATTATTTGAAGTTATTTTGACCCAAACTCGCAATATACATTAAATTAATTACCTAGGGGCTATTTCAAACTGAAAATAAATTTATAATAAATTAATATTTGAAGATCTACCAAAAGATCTTCTCACCCCTCTTATAAAAGGGCACTTATCCTTATATTGAATTCACATATCCAAATACATTTAGTTCAGAAAAAACATACCCATTTACCCACCAAAATTACCTCTTTACATCCTAGATTGTATATTTTTTGGTATAAGTCCATCCTATAGATTCATTTTGAGAAAATCAAAAGAGATACACGAAAAAGTTGTAATTTTATTTCACCTCATTCAATGTTTTTTTATTCTACATCCAATTTATTTGTTTTGTCCATAAAAATGAATAAATATAGTTTCATACTTATATTAATATGTTATTATATTCATGGGACAACCATATTCTTAATTTTTTCCATCCTATGAATAACAATGTCACCATGCGTGAGTACACACAGCTTATCGTGTCCACGTTGTGGTGTAATTTGTTATTCAACACAATTTTTTTTGCATGGCTATAAGGATGAGTATAAAAGATATAAGGAATGAATATAAATTCATTATTATTAGTTATAATTAACATACCATCCAATTCCATAGAATTTTACCATCAAAGGAATGATATTGTCGATATAGCGTAAGTAAGGCCCATCGTCTCCATGATGGAGTGAGATTAATTCTCCATGTCAACCATAAAAAATGATTATAAAATTTATATGGTGATTAAAAATAATAATTATGAACATAATATCATTATGGGTAAAAATAAATTATATCCTAATCAAAATAAAAATTACTGACATGATAAAAGATGAATAGGAAAATGAAGTCATTTACACCACTAACATTGGTAATACTTGAATATTATTAACAAAATGATATAATAGGATCATATATGATATAATAATTATGTATTTGGTTCCATTACGATTTAATAACAGACTTTGATATGTATACATGAGGTTAAAACACCATCTATAAGAGGAAAATACAAGGTAAAGTTTAATTTCAAAATCTTACTTTTATCTGAGATTGTATATACGTAAGTATCTACTGGTTTATTTTTATCATAAATGTACATGATTCGTAAAAATACATTTTAAAATTTTTCATTCTAATTTTTTTTGAATTCATTTATTAAAATGTTTTAATTTATATAAAATATTTTTAAAGGAATATTTCTGCTGTTTTCCAAACAAGGTACTTTGTGACTATTTTGACAAATTAAGGAATGAATGTTTTTTTAACTTATACAGTGCAGGAGGATTTTTACACTGTTATGTAACCTTAATATTTTAAATCTTCCCTTAATTTATTTCATGTGTATTTTCAAAATATATTTTTTATTTTATAATTCTGCGATTCTCAAAAAAAATCAATGTGAAATTGGATATATCAATAAAAAAGTTTTTATGCTTTGGTCTGATTATCTTCATCTACAGAAACATCCTGTTGTCTGTAACTTATTCTATGTTTGTGTTTCATGTAGCGAAAGCTAATATAACTCATGTGTGTAGTGTACACAAATAAATAGTACTTTAATATAAAAAAAACTATATTCACTATTTCCTAAAATGAGAAATATTAAATAGAATAAATCAATTTGGAAAAACAATATTTCAAAAAAACATGGTTCATAAGAGGGCTTATCTATCCTTATATAATACATCATCAAGACATTAATTTATATCATACAAAATTGTGTAAAATCAATAATTCTATATGTAATATATAAATAATATTTAATACAAGAGGGGGTATATAACTATGTTTGGAATTGTTATATGAGGCAAAAAATAAAAGAGATTTGTAATATTTATTAACAATATACATTCAATGTGAAAATTAATATAATTAGATAAGGGATGGAAAGTAATTTACATTATAATAAACCATACACAATGTATTCTATATATATTTGTTATTTATTACTATATCACAAATTAATAAAAAATTATATTGGATGAAAAGAATAATTAAAATAAACTAGAAATGAAATTCAATCCAATCTTACTTTCCAAATTTATTTTCACATTATTAGTATTTTAAAAAAACAAGTTGTACTCATGTCATAAGAATATAAAAAAAATTCACAATAAGTGTTCATATCACCTACTATTAACATTGGATATCAATGAAGATAAATCTTTTCATCAAGGATCAATAAAATCCATTAAAAATTTAATAAAAATACAACCCAATAAACCATTTATCTTAACCCAATAATAATGAACAATAAAAAACACCTAGGTGGATAATTAACAAATAATTATAACACCATTACCTTAAAATGTTCTAATTTATCCTAACAAGAAATATTCTAATTCTATAATAAGATTTAGAGAAAACTTATTTAATCATTTTATAGTCACTACATATCATAACATTGGTAATGTGAGATTGAATAAACGGAATAAAAAAAAGAAAAGTTTGGGTGTCCATGACCAAGGATTGATGTGTGAGGCTTGCTTGAGAGATGAGTGATGATTTGATTGAATTCAGAATAGTGGGGCTAATTAAAACTGAATATGTATGAATATGGAAAACTTATATTGGAGGCCACTAGAATGAAAAAATGATGATAAGACTTATATTCGAGAAAACTGAGTTTCCTTTCAAGATATCGAATAACACCAAAATGATTCTAAATGGAAATTTGTAAACCTTTAAATATTATATCACATCAGATCTATTATAACCAATGTGATAATGATATATTTTTTAGAAAGTTAGTTATACTATAACTACCATGAAAAATGTGAATTATAATGTTTGTTATCTTATAATATATGTGATAATGAAATAAAAAATTTAATTACAATGACTATTAAAATATAAAATACATTAAAAACCTATTTATCACAACATTTACTATATAACAGAAAATATATGGTGGGATAACAATTTTTTCATGTTGGTTACATGATAACCGACATGACCAAGATACAAATATGGTTTTTTCATATCATTTATGGATGACTGACGTGGAAAAGTTGATGCACTAAATACACTTTACCCTAATGATCATTGATATGGAGAAAAATATTATAATCACTTTAATACTTTTATAATGAGGTTTTAATGAAAAATACCTTACGACATGATAAATTGGGAACTAATGAAACATCGAAGTAAAGAACACTGAATAGATTTGAAGAAAAATTATTATTTATAAAATAAAATAAAATACATCCAAATTCAGTTTATATACCACATAAAATAAAACATGTGGTAGATTAAATTATGTTTCAATGAAAGAGAATTTATACTAGAAATCCAAAATGCCAAATCATACTTGTTACATAAAATCCTTAATGTACATAATAATAAACATATATAAATTATTTAGTTTATTAATAATAGTTATTAATTTAATTACAATATAAATAGTATGATTAATTAATTTAAGAACATGTATATTTAGTTAATTAATTATGTTTAGGTTGGAAATTTTTAGGAAACTCGGTTGATAACTCCAAAATAGATTTGGTTTGTTGACTCTGTTCAATGGGGTTCTTCTTTCATATTATGTAGAATCTTAATCAAGAAATAACTAATATATTCATACAATAAAAAAAGTTTGTAAACCATCTGTATAAGGTGTATATGGAAAATGAATATGATCGCTTTACATAGGTGGTAGTCCAAACATATTCAAGAATGATGTTATCATTTTTAAATTAATGGAAACATTAGAAGGTATATGATATAAAATAATTAAAGAATGATATTGATTCATTAGTACCAAATATATTAATTAAATATATCATAATAACCATCGTTATGCTATTTTTTTTGAAAAAACCACATTTAATTGTGGATTTGGTAATCTACACTTATGCATGCACAATTTTTTCAATTACCATAGGATGGAAAAGTAGATGGAAAGTGCTTAATCATAAAAATAACAAAATTTCACTCTATTGAATATGAGGATGTTATTATTTTATTATAGATAAATAATATTTAAATGAGTTAGAATAAGAAATAAACTTGAAATAGGACTATTATGACTTATCCCACTCCTTAGATAACCTCTCCGACTTACACAGTATGCATTCTAGTATTGGACTTTTTGTGAGACTAAAACCTATGAGAACTAAATAAGGATGTTTTTTTATTGTTTTAAGGGATTTTTTTGAACGTTAAAGACCAAAAAGATTGAGGAAGAGAGGAGATGAGGTTACATTTTATTAGTGAGGGAACGCAAACCCTTGGAATTTTATGATGTATAAAATTAATTAAAATAAATTTTTATCTTGAAGTTGAAATGTTGAAATATTAAGAATTAAAGATGAGGAAAAGAAGATATAATATTATCCAAAAAATATTCACATGTTCTTGTAATTTTTTACCCCATGTCTCTTGGTTTTAACCCTTATCAACCATTTTCATGATTAATGTGTTACACATGTTTTTTAATAAATATGAGTGAAGAATGTTATTATAAAATTAAAAGTGTCTCCTTACTAGACAATGGTTTATTTAATAGACCATATCTCATTAAATTTTCCATGAGTAATATGTTTATAAATTTTAAATTATTAAATAAAATATTATTTACTAAATTAGACCATTAATGTTATTTTGGGACTAATCACATTGTTAGAAATTAATGAATTCAATATAGTAATGTAATTGAAATATTATGTTTTTCCAAAAAATAGAATCTTATTTTTATCTAAAAAAATTGTGGGTCATATTAATTCATGCAAATTGTTTTACTATTACTATTTTTAAAAATCATGTAATTTATTATAATATTACATGAAAATCCATGATATTACTGTACTATAAGAAATTCTGTTAATTAACACCTAAATGAAAATTAAAAAAAAATAAACATGATAACAAATTCAATAACATTTCATATATTTTAAATGAATACAACCAATTTTTATCCCTATTAAAAATATTATAGATATTATGACAAAAAGTGTTTAATTTTGATACTTTTGTCTTAAAATCATATTAAGGTCATTATAAAAGGAATGTATCAATAAATTATAAAATTTAAGAACCAAGGAAGTTGATATTAAAAAACTAATAAAATAAAATAAATATATGTTTTAGACTTATTTATAGGCCTTTTCTCAAAGTTCTAACCCTTTTTCCCTTACTATGGGGATATATATTTAATGTGGTTACTATTAATAATGATAAAATATAAATGAGACATATTTTATAAATTTTTACCTCATAATTCCTAATATAGAATCAACTTTTCTTTATAAAATCTCTATAAATAGAAGAATCTATTTTTAGACAAAAACAAATGACACATTGAAAACAATTTTTTTTTTAAAAATGTAATTTTTAACGCAAACATGACCTTATACCAGAATCAAGTATAATTAATTATTTATATATTTTTAATTAGATTATATCAAATCAAATCAGTCCTAATGTACATTAATATAATATTCAAAATATAATGATTCTTTTTAATTACTTTATTGAATGAAAATTCTCGATAGTTTTACAAATAGAAGAATTACCACTTGTCACATACAGATATATATATATTTAAAAAAATAAAAAAAACATTTACCATATGATAATATTGAGATACTAACATAAAAAATTATGTCATTTATTTAAAATAAAATTTCTAAAATTAGATGTAATTATTTATGATATTTTATCACAATAAAAAATAATAATATTTTTTTGATGAGAACATATTTTTTCAACTATAAAATTACATTACATAAAATGGATTCCTTATTTATTAATTATTAAATATGTATTATATAGAATACTTATACATATTTTTTTATAAAATAGACACTTCTAATCATACCACCAATTTATCATATATTTTTTGATTATTTCATTTAAATAATACAATTTTTATAATATATCTCAATTATATTTAAAATTTTTGTTGTGTGTTAATAATGCTTTAAATCATTATATTGTTTTAAATGAATTATTCATGGAGTGAAATTATTCCCATATTAATGATATTGTGTCCTCATAATTTTTTATTGTTCCTAATAAAATGGATTTTTTTCTAAAATAAATTAGATGGAATAGAAATTAAGTGTGCAATTATTAAATGGAAAAACATTTTTTATATTTTTAAATACCTTTTATTGAAAACCCATATCATAAAAATGGATAAAAGAATAGATTTTAAAGAAGAAAACTTAAATATGAATATCACCCAGAATAACACATAATCAAGATTCCAAATAAAGAGAACATTATTGGGAAGTTAAATTATTGAATTAGAGAGAAAATATCGTCCAATGAATAATAGAGCGATAAAGAACATGAGAAAATATTCTTGCACCAATCATTGCCACTCCAAAAGAAAATTTTCATCCTTTTACTATGATATGAGAAGTTTTTCTACAGATTCCTCATACCATACTCTTAGAATTGAATATTCTAGAATAATTTTTTAAACTCTAAAATTAACATTTAATAGATTAGAGTATTTCTAAGCGGGTAATAAGTTATTCTTATTATTTTTAGACATTAGTCAAAACAAAAGTGGTTAGCATAAAATAAGATAATATCTAATATTTACAAAAATAAATATTTATATATATTAATATCCAATTCCTAAAAAATAACACCAAATATTAAATATAAATAATTTTGTAAATTCATATTTATAAAACTATTCAAAATATTATTTACTAAGATTTAAATCCATTAATTATATATTTTTAATCATATATTATTCCACATTAATATTGATAATAATTTAGAAATCACTCAAGAATACATATACCGTAATTACATACTACTATCTAATATTATAAAATTATCCATAAATATAATAAATCACTATAAAGATACAATAAATTCACATATGCTTACAAAATACAATTCATAATTTATTCCTCAAATAAACTCCAACCTTGGTTGAAAATATTTATATTTATCTTGATTATATAACATTACCATATAGTGAACTTCTTCAAATTTGAATTTAATAACATAGTCACCGAATCAGTTATCAATATCATGGTTATCTGTAAGATAAATAAAATATTCTTGAAATGTAATAGTATTTTTATCCCAATTATCAATAATTACCACAAAATCAAAGACCATATTAACTCGAAAGGTTATCATTATCTTTTAACATATATCCTAAAAAATATAAAATCATTATTACTCAAATAACATTCTAAATACAACACAAATTATATATATGGGTATTTTAGACCTAAAAGATTTATGAAAACTCAATTAATGTCTCCTGAAGTACTCCAATAACATAAATACTCAAATGGGGTATGTATGACATAAAACTTATAGTCCACCTTTTACTTATCAACTCATGAAAAAAATGGTTTACCGTATATCATTGTGGATTATAATTGTTTTTCATAGGTTCTATCATATCATTCTTCATAATGGATCATAATGATAAAGTGAATTAACAAAATAATTATCCCTTAGGGGTGTCAAATGTAGTGTGATGTTCAGCCTCTTTATCATGTACTAGTGAATATCATGTTAATAGTCAACCATCCTTTTACTTGTTATTACCCATAGGTGTATCATTTCTAGAGACCATATCTACTTTTTTTTTACTGAGACAGGTTTTTCATTTAATAGAAAACCTAGAATATATTTATTTAAAAAACTTCATGATGATATCCTATAATTTTATTTTGAAAAATAATTTCACTAATTTTTTTTCCCTATTCCTAATACATATCTAAACCTTTTCTTAGATAAAAACTATAAGATATCTTAAATTAATCAAAACATAATGAAATGATTTAACAAAAGGGTCCCACGTTTCCTACATTCTGATGATCCTTTAAATTTATAGGACCAGATAATTATTTAAACCATCACAATACTTAAGTAATAATTTCACACAACATCAATTTTCCATTACAAAGGATTATCTCGTGTACAATTAGGTTTCATTCATCGAAAAATTTCTCCATTCAATGCTAGTTCCCATTATTTGGAGCAACATGTCATAATAGTTATTATTTCTATTCAGTCCCTCTAAATTTTTTTTTATAATGTGGGATGAGAAAAACTAAGATTCATAAAAACTTATAAATGAAATATATCTCTTATTATAGTGAAAAAAATCATAAAAAGTTTACCTTTTCCTCATTATTCTTTGAACATAAAAAATAAATCATATACACATAAAAATTTAACTGTATATTTTAATAAAAAATTTAAATGCAATAACAATAAAATTGAAACCCCTTTAGTCATCATATAGAACTATATTCATAACTTGTGTTCACTTGTTTCTGAAACAACTCATGCCTAGTTAAATACATAGGATAAATCTACATGGTTAAATATATTTTTTAGACTTTCAAGATAAGGAACATAAATTAACCCATGTTTTAAATATATATTTATATATGACATATAAATAGATAATATTTATTAAATAACCAAAATAGGCTCATGAGGATTGTAAATGCATAATGACTTTGGAAATATGAAAACATAAATAGCTACTTCATAAGGGAAAATCATATTCTCCCACTAAGGTATTCATAACGAGAATAATTCTTATATATATAATATATTATAAATTTCTTCATAACCCAGGGTAAGAAAACATAAGAAAGGGTGAAATCAGATGCGTAGTAAGGGTGCACAAGGGAGGTACACAGACATAACATGAACATAATGGTATGAGAACATGATCGTAACATATGTAAACCATAAAAATCATATAAAAGATCATAATATTGTGTCATGGAATAATTATTGGACGTTCATAAGACATTAATCAAAATGAAACCAATGATCATTTCCTATAATAACATAACATTTCCATAAGACATGGACGTTTTGAAGACGCATAAGTATAGAATGTCATTTTTTAGTAGCCAAAGATCATTTTAAATTACATTATAGTGTAATGGGTTCACACTCCAAACCAGAATAGTATCCAATTAACACACCCAATACTATCATATTGGAAAAATTCTTATACTGAATTGGGTTCACTCTCCATTCCAGTCACCTTTATCTAATGTGATAATAATCAATACCCAATTCATTAGAGGGATATATAGATCCCACCCATGAACTAATAAATATCATACATAAGTGTTCTAGAATATCAAAAAACAATCATCATATCAAAACCCTTCAAAATAAATGGGTTATATAAGACAGAAATTATAGAACAACCGAGGGGAAAGGAATTAGTTTCATAAATATTTTATCATTTCATCGTACCATAAACTGTGGATATAGAAACGAGTTCCAGAAGAGTTTTATCATGGAATGTCCCAAGGATAATATTTGGGATTCATAAACATATTTTCATCATAAACATATTCCATTCATATAATGAATAAGAATGGTATCCTTGGATCATATCTTCTATGTAGAATAAATATCATAAAATTATTTCACCTTATATGGAAACTGGTTTTGAAAGATCACTTGTAACATATCTTGAAAAAAATACACTTTTAAGAATGATAATATATATATTTTTTAAAATTTGTAAGTTATTTTCAATGTAATTTTATAAGAAAATAAGTCTAAAATACTATAATAGAGTAATTATATCATTGATTCGTCATGTAGGCATGACATATCGTTCATGTTGTACATATAAAAAACTAGGATTCTTTTCACATTTCATATAAATTCCATATAGGCCTTGTTTGGAATAAATGTAAATATTAATTTTCATTTTTAAAATATTAAAACATGGGTAAGAATATATTTAATAATTTTTTTAATATTAAATTAATTTTTTTGGAAAACATGGATTTGGAAGAAAATTTATTTCTAACCGAAGAGAAAAATAAATTCAATTTTCTTTAAATTTTTTTGTATCTTTAGTACCCAAAGACATGAAAATGAAGGGAAAAGTGTGTTATAAAGAAAAAACTATAATAAAATAAAATTCATGAGTTTCAAGAGGGATATATCATAATATATCATCATTAAAATTATAAACATAAACAATCTCAACAAATGATGAGATTTTATCAAAAAACCACAACTGATTTGGTAACATTAAACCATAAGGAACATGAATGAATAAAATTGATTAAAAAATTGATTATTAGTGGAATAATTAAAATCTTGACATTACATATCAAATGGGATGTTTATTCACATCATAAATCGATATATTCCAATAGCATAACATATGTCTCAAAGAAGAAAAATTGATAAAATATTCACCTACGTTAGGTCTCGATATCCATCATACATGGTGAAAATTCAACTATAATATATAAAATTTTATTATACAGATATTAATGAAAAATTGTAACACTTATCATACCATATGTTATTTAATTATAACCCTTTTTCCCATTTATTAGTAATTCCTTGTTTCAATAATGTTTCGAGTCAAAAATTATTTTTTTCGTGTATGTCGTGATTTTTTATTTTTGTTCCTCTTAATTGGATTATCGTTCCACTATATAATGACTTTTAAACATTATATAAATATCATATATATTCATTATATATTCATTTATATTAATCAATAATTTTTTATATATTAAGTGAAATATATTGTTCATTGAGACTGTAGGTCATACTTATTCATATATGTTGTTTACAATATATAGATGGATTAAAAGAATGAATGGTACATAATATAGTGTCCTGACTGGACTTCAACAATATGAGGAAAGGGATAGAAAACTTCATGATCCTCCCCTCTTTAAGTCCAAGAAGAGAAAATGACCCCTGAGTTCCACCATCAATAGGCCCCTGAGTGGCGACTAGAACCAGGGGTATAGAATATCGTGAAATATTGAAGGAATTAACATTTTGTGGAACAAAATATGAATATAAGATGGAAAAACCCAAACAACGCCAAAAACTAAAAGTTAAAGTAAATCCCAAAACCATTTTTACAAATGCTTGTTTTAAATAACCTGATACAAGTATAGGAAAACTCTGATGTAATGTTCCAAAAGAAAAGAAAAGAATAAATGACAAATGTACTGACACTTGAGCTAGTATGGTCTGACACGGTCCTCAATGTCCTTCTGGAATCCTGAATTCAGTTTTATATATGTAGGATGAGTATACAAGTATACTCATTAGGGAAACCAAAATATATAATGCACAAGTGGGGATGTATTCTAATTCATTGTGAGAAAGTATAGGTATCCAGAACTCCTAACAAGGAAACCATCCACCCAACCTCACTATGAAACACTCCCCCATTAACATATTTTAGATAAATTAATTTTAATATCCAATCAATATTTGGGTACCCTGCACCGCTTTACCACTAGTTAATCATGACATCTTACACATCAGTCGTCCCCCAAATGTCTCACTGTAGCCCGACTGCTTCCCCAACAACAACCATATGGGCCACCACTACACATCCCACATGTAGACACCAAGGCCACCAAAGCCACATGTAACCATGCCCGCAAACACCTAGGATACAACAACCACAAGTAACCATACCCATAAACACCTAGGACACAACAACCACCACCATGCTCTAAGACACGTGGGACAGAACTACCACTACCACACCTGAAGACACATGGTCCTCATCTAGATGAATCTTGGGAAAGAAATATCCCCAGACACACCTGGGATGACCACAAAACACCCCCCCCCCCCCCCCTTTGAGGAGTCTTGAGCCATAAATAAACATAGGTCGTCACAGCCTACCTGAAGATTTTTTCCCTACCATGGAGAGGGATAAGGAAAGATTTAATAACTATCCACTCATAGGAATGTTGGAAAAAAACACCCTCCCACATGGAATGGGGGTCTTCGACATGAAGGGTTCAACATCGGTGGGGTGCATATAAGAAACACAATAAATACATTTTTTACATATTAGTAAACAAACATGCATCCCACCCTAAGTGTTCCAAAATAGAAAACCATCCCATACACAACCACTGTTGATGATGACAATACATGCACACTATATAACAGCCACAACCAGAACACAAACCATTTATGGAAAAACAATTCTTCAATTTTAGTCGTTCTCTTTTTCATGTTCATGTGATTCTATTTAAAACATTACTCCACTACTATGAAACTAACATGCATAACCACAATCCAAATAAATGACTGAAGGAAAAATGTCCAAGAAGTATTTTAAGAATTCACACCTTGATCTCTTTTAAATTCACAGTAATAAAATGGATTTGTGAGATCCCTCGAAGTACTGGATCCATACCACGCCCCAACATACCTACTCCACATGACCTCAGATTCACAAACGAACATGATTATCAACCATAGATTTTATGCCAATCCTCAGCACCCCAAAAACATTAACCAAAATAGTCAATAATTTCACTAGAACATAGAAATGGGGTTTTCATATTTATCCAACACCACTTATTATGTTCCTTGTTTCTGTTTAGTTAATCAAGGTGATCATACAAGGATTCTATTTTATTGGGAATCCAATTAATCAACTGAGTTACATGATTAACCAGTTTCAATGTTATAGTCATACAATTAAATGATTTTATAGAAAAAGAGAGCATCATTATTGTGCAAGAAAGGAACACCAATGACCACGATATTCAGTGGACATATGCCCATACAATTCACAACATAAAAAAGAGGGTATAACACAACAACATAATTATATTTTATACCCTTTAATTTTTTAACATCTTGTTTATTATCGTTTCTAAAATCCTTTTAATCTACATCCCATGAGAACACCATCATAATGACCCCACATGATGCACAATAAAGGGAGATAATAGAAAAACTCACACTTGGATGATCAGCAATTGAAGTTTTCTCCTTGTTCCAAGAAATGAGGATGCACGACTTGCACAAGAAGAACAACATGGACTCCATGGATGAGTGGTAAGGGATTCAGAACTGGTGCATGAATTTTATCGGGAGTAAGTCTCAAGGAACACTAAGTGAAACAGAATGGAAAAATCAAGAGATGATGTAAGATTAAGAAGAGGACAGATCCTAAAATCAGGGAGAGGAGTTCAATGTACATAAAATTCAGATCGTGGCCCGACCACAAGGATCATGAATTTCACACATTGGAATTATTTTGGATTCAATAATTCTCCTCCATGAATGTAGAGATAATAGTTGTGATGTAATATATTTTCATTTAACATAGAAAACACAGAATAGGGTTGAAATTGGAAATAACAGAAAGATGGAAAATGTGGGAAAGGGAGCCACAGACAACATGGTTTGGCAACACATGGGTCGCCCGAATCTTGGAGGGTTTTAATATCTTATATGGGGATTAAAATTCTTTAAAAGGTGTATTAAAACACTTTTATGTCAAATGATACATTACTTGAGTGAAAGTAGAATGTCCTGGAGAAATTAGAAATGACTCTCTATTGGGTGACTCACCATCACCCTATCACTATCACCCTAAAACCATCGCACTGGAACCCTTTCCCTGGCACTGATGCCAATTGGTGCCACTGATGGCCCATCAGTGCCATCGATTCCAATCAGTGCCACTGATCTCTGATTGGTTGCAAGAATGCCCATCAGGGCCATCAATGCATATCTGGGACACCGACGCCCATCAGCACCACCAATTCCCATCAGCGCCACCGATGCCCATCGGTGCCACCGTTCATTTAACCAGAATTTTGGAAAGCTATTTAATGAGTCACCGATGATCCCCAGGATACCCCAAACTCCCAAATTTGACAATGTAATGGATCAGGATGGTTCTATTCATTACATCAGATAAATCTCAAACTATTCTCACCTTCCAGAATTCAATGGTAAACCTAAAGAAAATAGAGGGGTCCGAACAATCACCTCATAAGATACCTCTCAAGGACAAACCACCAGGAACAGCTCTCTCACATATATATCCTTAACAACTATTGAATAACATTGTAACTCCACAAACACTAAAACCGCACCATCCAGAAATTTGGATTAGAAAGTCCCCTTTCCCCTTTCAAGATACTACCCACTTTGGGTGTCACTGACTCATCAATATAGGTTTAATCGTATGCACCTTAATGCATCTTGAATTGGGATCTGGTCCTCCCCTCTCAAGAGTGAGGAATTTTCACACACATTTAGATAACAAGATAAACATTCCATCTTATTGTAGAAAAGGTCAGGCATCCAATCACAACAATACAAAAAGAAAACACAAGATAAAAAATCAAAACTACTCTGGGTACTGGGCATGAAACTGTGCCTCACATTTCTAGGTACTCTCCTCAAGGCCACCACACCTCCATAACACTTGAACCACGAGAATGCTCTGCCCACAAAGAACTTTTTAATTATGATCATCGATTTTCACCAGTTTCTCCACAATAGTCGCATTATCCTCAATATCCAACACTCCCCAGTCAATGACATGGGAGTCATCATGTAGATACTGATGGAACTAAGATACATGAAGATGTTGTGGATCCTCTTCAGTAGTGGTGGTAATTCCAGCTGACATACCACCTTGCTGACTCCCCCCGACACCTCAAAGGTTATGATGTACCTGGGAGAAATCATACTCCCAATTTTAAACCTCCAATTCATACACACAGGGGAGACCATTAAGAAGACGTGGTCCCCAACCTCGAACACCAATGTTCTCCTCCTATGATCGGCATATGAATTCTGTCTGTCGTCAGCAACCATCATCCACTCAAACACAAGCTGAACCTTCTCCATCATGCCATGCACTACCTCAAGGCCAAGAACACAGATCTCCCCCACCACTTTCCTGAACATGATTGAATGACACGTTCTTCCATAAAAGGCCAGAAATATTGCAATGCCAATGGTAGAGTGGTATCTATTGGTGTGTAAAACATTACTAGAGGAAAGTGTCGTACCCATGTTCTTCCAAAGTCTAGAACACACACCTAAAACATGTAATTAGATTCTCAGTGTGATCCTACTTCAATCATTAGTAGATCTGGATGTCTTCAATGAACAAGACTATGAACAGGTTCAGATAATCTTCAAAGACCATGGTCAGGAATCCCATGAACACAACTGGTAAGGTCGTAACACCAAACAACATGACCATGAACTCAATGTGTCTATATATTCACCTGAAATAGGTATTAGATATGTCACGCTCATTTACTCTCAATTGTTGATATCTAGACTGCAGGTCAATCGTGGATAACCAACATGCTCCCTTAGACTGCTCAAAAAGGCCGTCGATCCTTGTGAGGGGGTAACAGTTCATGACCGTTTCTTGAATCAGCCTCTAATAGTCTATGAATAGCCTAAGAACATCGTCTTCATTCATAAAAAATAAGACTGGAGAACCCCATGGTGATGCGCTCGGTCGGATAAAAACATTCTTCATCATTCATCAACCTAAATCTGTAACTCTCACAAACTAGAAGGTGCCATCCGATAGGGATCCATTGAAATCAGATAGAAACAAGGTTTTATGTCTATCAAGAACTCAACATCATGCCGAGGGGGAAGAGTCAGAACCTTTTTGGGGATGACGTACATGAACTCACTGAATGTCCTCATAACATCCACCATCTCTAATTCTATTGATCCCACTGACATCTTGGATCACAAAGAATAAAGGTACACCACAAGTCGGGTACCCTCTTAGAAACCCTGCTCTCTAACAAAATCTACGCACTGACCAACCATATCAGAGAACACGACCTTTATTTGGAAGCAGTATATAACATTGTACATAAGAAATAGCAAGTTGATGCATAGTATGACATAGTATATATGCATTTTCTGTAGAAAAATAACCCCACTGGACTGATGCATCCCCCACATCAGTATGCATCCTCAACAAACATCAAACAGGCTGGTCTGACCTCCAACTAGGGTGCTCATCACTAGGGACATGTAATGTAACTCTAGTTCTAGACCCAAGTCATGTGATATATTGGGTGAAAAAAGGGAGTGAGAAAATCTTGAATCAAACAGGGAACATGAAAGAGTGTTAAAAAAACTAATCATACCTCGAACGACCTTCACCCTAGTTGGAACAACTACCTCTATGGCGTGAAACTTCCCACACCCAGCTCCCCTACCTATTTCCTATCGACCTCCTCTCCAACTATGCCTTGGTAGAGGTCCTTGAGGAGTTCCCTAAGGTTGGACTCCTACTGCAATGTCTTCCCTTGGAGTAGGAGGATCTCGTTGTCCTTATTGCAGCTGTTGAAAAAGTCTAGCTGGAAACTACTGCTACTGAGGTAGGCTCTGAACCTACCCAACCCCACCATACTACACTCAGTATGGGAACTGATTGCAAAGGATCCCACGACTCCCACATATAAAAAATCTCATTCTCGGCCTCATAGAGAACTGGAGAGTACTGGGAGATCATAATTGGAACTGTAGAATTCTGATCCACTTCAGTTGAATCTTGGAAGGCCCTGATGCTGGAGGCCTTCAACTAACGTCCATTACCTTTGATGTGCTCAACCGGTTCCCCTCACAGGACACAAATCCCATCATGTTCATCATCTACACCACTTTAGCCAACTTCAAAATATCCAAGTACATCAGTAGAATGAAGGGACTACAAACATACTGAAGGGAAGGTCGGAGTGCCTCTTGCCCATGACTCCTTGTCTTGGAAGAGGTCTGGAGTGAAATGAAGGAGATCCTTGAACATGTTCTCCAACTCTCTTACCTTAATACTTCCTTTATGAAGGGATTTTAGCTCTTAACTCTTTTTGTCCATCATCATGGAATAAAGGAATTCTACCCAAAACTCCTTCTCAAAGTCAATCCATGAAACGTCATCTTCCCACTTATCCATGAGATAGAGCATCCACCACTAACGTGATACCCCATCACAACTAGATCATTACCAAAGGAACCTAATGCTTTTCTGAGGCCTGGATCAAGTTGAAAGCTATCACCAGCTCCTTAATCCAGCTCTCCGTCTCCATGTCTGAGAGGCTTCCCCCGTACATTCCAAGGGTCTTCCACTAAAAGGCTTGAAAAGTCTTCATCCACTGGTCATCCTCATCCTTGCAATCATCCCTCCTCTGATAATCCGAATCAGGATTTTGGGCCTCAATCACCTGCACTTCTCATGGAAATAATCTGAGATCCATAGTTTCAAGGTCAAAAAGGGATGCCTAAGCCTGAGTAGGGTAGAAGAATTATTTTAAAATTTTCTTGAACACTTTATTTATTTTATATTAAAAAAACTGGAAATACAATAATGAAAAAAGTCATTATGATTCATGTACATTTCGTAGGGTCCTTACTATGCAATCAGTGTATCCTAACATGGTCATTAGGTAGGTCTAGAGTCCTTGTAGCAGATCCCAGGGGGAGGGGGAGCTAAAATACCGTGTCCTAGCATGCCTTCCCGGCCAATTTTATGCAACAATATTGCCTAAAACTATTTCCCTACCATCCTATGCAATCTTAACTGTGTCTAACCCTAAAATCCATCTTATCTCTCATGACTCCCTCTGATACTATTCTATCATGACCCACCTTCATCAAGATGAGGGAAGGGACTAAAAACTAACAAACCCTACCTTCATCAAATTGAATGGGAGATAATGACACCACAATTCCTACCTTCAATAGGCCCTAGAGTTGTGGCTAGAACCAAGGGTATAGAACCTCACATAATATAGAAGTCATTACCCTTTTTGTAGAAAAAAATACGGAGATAAGATGGAAAAACCCAAAAAAATCCAAAAAATGAAAATAAATGTAAATCCAAAGCCCCTTTTTCAAAATGAATGTGACAAATAAACTAATACAAGTACAATAAAACTTTGTTGTAATATACCAAAATAAATAAAAAGTAGCAACGAAAAGTATCCTGATGCCTAAGATAGTAAGGTCTGACACGGTCCTCGAAGTCCTTCTGGAAACCTAAAAGAAATATTATATATATAGGGTGAGTATACAAGTATACTCATTAGGGAAACCAAAAGCTCTCATGAACAAGTGGTGGTGGGATTCTAATGCCCCGTGAGAATGTAGAGGTAACCAAAATATCTAATAATGAAACTATCCACTCAACCTCAACAAGGAAAAACCCCCAAATAATGGAGGTAAAATAAAGTTATATTAATAGAACATCGATATTTGGGTACCCCTCACAGCTTTAACACTAGTTAATTAGGACATCCTATACATTGTACCTCCCCACAAGTCTCACAAAAGTCCCACTGCCTCCCCAACAACAACCTTATGGTCCACCACCACGCATCCCTCCCACAGAAACCTGAGACACCAAAAAAACACGTAACCATGTCCACAAACACCTGGGCCACAACAACCACACGTAACCACACTCGCAAACCCGTGGGCCACAACCACCACCACGACACCCAATGAATCCTTGGGTAGAACAACCACTTCCATGCTCGAAGACACTTGGGCCTCATCCCGATGCTACTAGGAAACAAACCTTCCCATAGACACCTAGTCCAACCACCAAAACACCCAATTATCGAAGATTCTTGGTCTATAATGAACCCATGGTCATCATATCCTACATGAATAGTATTGGTCTACCTGGGAGAGGGTGAAGAAAGAAGCTAATAACCATCCACTCAATAACTGTTGGGAAAAACACCCTCCCCTATGGAGTGGGGATGTTATGCCTAAAGTTCTAAACATGGGTGGGGTGCGTATAAGAAACATGAGAACTACATTTTATACATATAAGTAACACAAGAACTATTCCCACCATAAGGGTTTTAAATAGAAAACCACCCCATACCAAACCACACTTGCTGCTATCCATATATGCACAATACATAACCACCACAACCTAAAAACAACCCCTTTCTTGAAATCAATTCCACCATTGTACTCGTTCTCTATTTCATTTCCAAGTGATTCTATTTAAATAATTACTCCACTACTAAGAAATGAACAAGCATTCCCACAAACCAAAAAAAATATAATTGCCCATGTTGGATATTAAGAATTCATAACCGATTCTCTTGTAAGGTCACAACATCCAAGGGATCTGTGAGATCCCTTGAAGTATTGGAACCAGACCAACCCCAAGCATATTGGCTCCACACGAACTAACATTCACAGACCAACAAGATTCTCAACCATAGATTACATTCCCATTCACGTCACACCAAAAAAAGGAAACAAAATAGCTGTGCATATTAGTATAATAGAGCACATGGGTTTTTAGATATAGAAAATACCATTTATTCAGTTCATTCATTCCATTCGGTTAAACTGGGTGATCACACATGGATTTTTATTCATTGGGAATCCTTTTAATCAACCAATTTTATGTGAATAAATAGTTTCCAAGTTACAATCATTCAATCACAGTATTTTTCCAAAAAATAGTTCTCCATTAGTGCACAAGAAAGGACCACTAATAAACATGACTTTCAGTGGATATATTCTCGTATAATTCACACCATGAAAACGAAGGTATAAAATTGTAACATAACCAAATTTCCAACACATTCATTCAATAACATCATGTTTATTATCTTTGTTAAAGTCTGTTTCATCTATGTCCCAATGGAACACCATCATACCCAACCCACATGATGCAAAATAAAGAGAGATGAAGGAAAACACCTACTAGGATGATAAATGATCGATCTTTCTTCTTGCATTAAGAACTTGGATGTGCGACTTACAGAAGAAGAACCCTAAGGACTCCAAGGATATGTGGGAGGGCGCCAGAAATGGTGAATGACTCATCTTGGGAGGAATTCATGATGTGCACTAATAGAAACAGAAAGGAAAAAAGGAAGGGAGGATCTCTCATATATATGTGACCAGATCATAAAATTAGAGAGATGATTTCTAATTACATAAAAGTCATGTCATGGATCGAACACATTTATTAGTGGTATAAAACATTGGAATTGTTTTAGATTTAATAATTCTCCTAAGTGAAGGTGGAGATAATGGTTGTGAGTTATTATATTTCCATTAAATGGATAAAACACGTAACATGGGTGAAATTGGAAAACACGCAATGCAGGAAAACACAGTAAATGGTGCCACATGCCAAAAGTTTTGGTAACTTAATGTTCCCCCAAATCTTAGGTGTTTAAAACATATTTTATGGGACATAAATTACATTGCCTGGGGTATTAAAAAACATTTACGTTGAAAGATATGTTACTAGAGAGAATGTGGAATGTCTTGGAGAAACAGGAAATGACACACTGTTGGTTGATTCACCATCACCCTAGCATCATCACCTTGATATTGTCTCCCTAGCACCACAATCATGCGTCCCTCTCCCTAGCACCATCGACTTATCAAAGATGCTGATCGGTGCCACTAACAACCCATCGGTGCCATCAATGCTCATCGGTGCCACCGATGGCCGATTGGTGCCATCAATTTCCATCAGTTCCCCCATAGGTGCCTCAAATGACCATCAACACCACTGATTACCATCGAAAACACTGATGCCCATTGGCACCAATGATTTCTAGTAGATCCACAATTCGTTCATCCTGAAATTTAGAAAACCCTTTAATGAGTCACTGATGGTCATTAGGATAACCCAAACACCCGAATTAAAAAAGTAATGAACCTAGAAGGTCTGGGTAATTACATATAGTAACATTAAAAAATAGTTTTCATATATTTTATATAAAATAGTTAAATTTAAAACTTTCTTTATTAACTCCATGTAACATGTACGTGAAGATGGAATCACAAGGATTTTCAAGGAGGTACTTTATCGTACCCATGAACGACATTATGGTATTCCCATATAATAGAAAATAAGAGGGTATATGTGATATTATAATTTATTAAATGTCTTAATATCATAAATATCACATATAATCATTAGATATATCATTATAACCATTATTGATAGTTGGCGATGGAAGAAAATAACATCAGTTCAAGAGTCTATAGTTTGTTGTACACAAGAATGATAATATAGTATCCCATTTGATGTAAGATGATATAGATATAAGTTATTACATTAAAATAATAACATATCGGTGTATGGAATATAATTTTTATATTATATCGTGATAATATATATATAATTGAATGAGTTATAAGATGATATAAAAAAGTGAAAAGCATAAAACTCTACCACTTCTTTGGACATCCACATTAGGTTTAACCTAATGCCTTCATAGATTATATATATGACAAAACATATTATATAATGATTGGAGGTAATTAAATATTTTATTTGGGTATTTGTTTTCTACACCAATGGGTTTTTGAATTTTTAAGATGATATGAGAGTGGGTGGGCATTTATAAGTGAAGTGAGTGGAAGACATATAATTTAGGAAAAGGAAAAGATGTTACCATGTTTTTCAAAAGTAAATAAACACCAAAATGGGCCACTATAGATAATTAGAGTTTATAATGTTGAAATATGGACATCCAATGGGTGTTTTACAAGTTTTTAGGTTATTTTACCCTATATTATTTTAGTCTAACACGTCACAAACCCATTTTAACCATAACCATACTAATAAATTTTAAATATTTTTACTATTAATTATGGTAAAAAATTGTGTTGAAATTATTATATATTACAATTTATAATGATTCTATATATGTAATCTATTTTTTCAATTTAAATATAGGTAATTGGATAAATTTAATTTAAAATTAAACCCACAAATACGTTAAGAAAGAATTTTTCAAATGAAAAATGTTCAAAAAGACCAAAATCATTTATTTAAAAATTAAATATGCAATTTAATCAAATTACCTATTTTGTATTAATAAATATATAAATGAAGTATTTAAACATTAAAAACAATTTTAATTCAAAATTCAATCTTTTAAATTCATTAAACAAACATTTAGTTTTCTATAAATAGTAGTATTTTTTAGTATTCATCAAAAAAATGATCTTTTTTCAAATATACCAAATAAACCCTGTGATAAATTTGAATTGTAAATTTATAAGATGAATTTTACTTTTCCAAATAAAATTCTATAAAATAGAAAAAATTACTTTTATTATTTTTTCATAAATGAAATAAAAAATATTTTTTGAGAAAATACTATTTTTGAAACATGTAAGGATTTTACCAAATAATATATAATTTTTTATCAATAAGTTATATTTATATAAATTCATTATTCATAATATTTAAAATATTGATATTACTATTCATACCTCCATGTTTAATGGATAGATCATAATGACCATGTTAAAATATATTATAAATAGTATACCCTGATTCGTTAGATCCCACTGTTGCATGAAACACAAACTATCAAATAGAATTAAAAATATTCTATTTTTTAATAAAATATATGGGTGTTACATTATAACCACATAAAATGAATTTTTCTTCTAAAAATAATCAATACGATACTAAAAATTGGGGATATTTCTACCTCAATATGTTATCAGGTTCCCAAATAGCTTCCTTAAACATTTGTTTTGGCTACACAACATTGAATATGTTAGTGAAATTATTCTATAAAAAATCTATGTTTGATCTATAATCTCCATTAGTTTTTTCTCGTAAGAAATATATTTATCTACTTGAATAAACTATGATTTTTTATATGTTAAGGGTTATATATGTACTTCCTTAGGAGAGATACATGGACCACATCATGAACTTAATAGAGGTTTGGTGGATGTTCCGACCGATAGGTTATCAGTCTAATATGATCAAGTATTTCAAAGGGACTGATATACCTATTAATTTATTTCATATTCTTACAGAATATCATAATATTATTAATTTGAAAAATTATTAGAAACACCTTATCACAAGCATTAAATTCAAGATCACATTGATGACAATAAATATAAATATTCTATCAAATTTGTGATACTATTATATGTTTTTAACGGATATAATTTTATTTTCTATTTTTTCATTTATCTTACATCCCAATATATTTAATTCTCTAACATCATTAAATCATATTTGAGATATAATATTCTTCCCATATAGGGATCCCTTAGGAGGAGTTTGAATATTCTAGTCAATGATATTTCTATATGAAAACTAAAATAAAGGAAGGTGTCTCTCACAAACACCTTTGAAATATAGAGTTGATGATATTAATATATATTATAAGGTTTGAATTGTTCCCCTAGTCTAGAAATATATATGGGAATGATACATAATTATAAAAATCAACTTTGTATCATGATATTGTTGAAGACAACACTAGAAATATTAGGTAAACCTCACATCAAGATCAATAATAATGGAATGTGGTACTCCATGAAACCTTACCACTTATTTAATTTATACCCTTGAATGATGATCCAATGATAAGTATTTTCTGATTATGAAGATGTTTTATTACATTATATAGTGATCTTCTACAACCCCTGTAACATTAATCCCTTGAAAAATTTTGGTGAGTTTGATGATAAAATCCATCTTAAATATTTCCCATTCCCATTCTGGTTTGTGTAATCAATGTAACAAGCCCTTTTAATTTTGACTCTCATCCTCAACATACTAACATACCAATAACCAAGATTCAAAATCACAAGATATCTCTTCATTCAATCCCACCATAAACGATCCTTCTATTATTTATTCATCTTTTTTACTTCAAATATGAAGATAGAATTTACAAATTTGAGCCTCCTCTAAAAACACCATCTTCAAATCTAGTATTGGTGAAACACATACAAAATCACCTAATCGTATCATTCATCATGATCATGGTTAAAATCATGAAAATTTACAAACTTATTTTACATATCTAAATCTTCCTTCTACATCTCTATAAACATCACTTGGATAGATGACAGATCATTCAATTGAGCAAGATAAGATTTCTCTAACGCCATTAGTATTTATTGATCAATCCTTTGAAAACCCTAAATTATTGGATCTTTTGTGACCCCCTTCATGGATAATCTAGAATTATTATTTCGAATCAAATAAGTAGTCCCCTTTTTATATTTCTAATGGTGGTAATGTATTAGGATTTCATAATATTTAATAAGCTATGACTGCCTTCTTTTTCACATGTTTAACTCCTTCTATTTGAACATATAATTTAAAATTTTGTGATCAGTATATATATCACACTTTTCACTATATACATAATTCATCCATATCTTTAATGAAAACCTTTTAAGGATAAATCCAAATCAATATTTGGGTAATTTTTTTCACTAACACTCAATTATTGTGAGGCATAAGATATAACTATGTAATTTTCATATGAATACATCCATTTCCATTCATGGATGTGTAAATATATATGAAAAAACTTTATCCATTGTAGGGTAATATGATAACATGTTTTATTCCTAATCTTCTCTTTAGTTCCATGAAAATTTCATCACATTCATTTATCCAAAGTTACATATCTCTATTCCATGATAACATGGTGAGTGGGTTATATGGTGGTTAGAAATTGTACACAAGCCTCAATAATATTCATACAAATTAATAAAACTATAGATCACAATCACCATGGTTATACTGATCAAATATTTAATAACCCCCATCTTTTGGAGATTCATATATATACCTTCTATTGAGATTTTATGGCCAATTATTTAACGTTTTTCATAAAAAACTTCAAACATTGTAAAATTCTTATATTGTTTTCCTTCCATAGGGTCTTTAGTATAATGATTTTATGACTTCCATTATCATATTTTTTCTTTAATTATATTAGAATATATTCTATAATGATAATAAAAATGATCAAGGTAATATCTAATGGAACTGTTCATTAAATATTTGGAGATACCAGGTTCATTGGTAAGACCAGATGGAATCACTATGTACTCATAGTATCCATACCATATATGGAATTCTTTTCGGGGAATGTACTATTTATTTTACCTCAATTGAGGATATGAAAAATGAAGTCAATTTCAAAAAAGTATTTATCTCCATATAGTTGATAAAAAATGTCACCAATATGGGCTAGAATATACTTTTTCTCGATTATGATCATGTTCAGCTCCTGATAATTAATGAAAAATGGAATCAATATAAATTTATTATTAACAAAAAAACTAGTGAAACCAAACGTAGAAGACTGTGCCGAATCAATACCCAGTTAAGTTTCTCTTGGTGTTTTTTAATTTATATAATTCAATAATGAATGTTCCATAGTGAGAATTTAAAATAGTCATTGAACTAGGTATGAGTTCTAAAAATAATGAAACTTCACGTTTTGGTGGAAGACTAGACAACTCATATGAAGATTCATCAAAAAAAATATTTCATAATAGGAATATTATAGATTTTGTGTTTCTTACATAACATTTGAGATAAACTACGCTTTTTAATATGAATAAAAACACAAAAAATGTGATTTCCATCCAAATTTCATATTTATCATCACACTGATATATGATCATTGTTTGTTTTTATAATATCAAACATGATATATATTCCTCTATAATTGTTGTGGGATTCCTATAGATAAATCCAACTCATTCATAAGATATAAAAATTTTTAACTTGATAAAGAATGAAATGATTTTCAAGAAGGATATTCTCACAAAATTCAACAATATAGGAATCAAATAAATGATATATGATCATCATACCATTAAGATATTTCACTAATAAATCTATATGAAATCATTAGGGTAGTATTATGATACCCTTATAAAATTATTCAAATATGAATGAATGAGTATATCCAAATTAGAATAAGACATTGGCAGTTATTGACCTGATTTTAAGTGTTCATTTTGACATGTTGTTATTTCACCCCTCATCAAAAATATTGATCAAATGAGATTTCCCATAACACATTTGATTAAATGGTTGATAATATTTACTATCAACATTATCCTTCAGATTTGGAAATTCATTTGAATAACTCCCAAACTAGTTGAAATTGAAATAATGATGTGTGGGTGGTGCATTCTCTATATCTGCCAATCTATTCCCATCATATTCTAACTTCTTCCCATAACTTCAGCAATAAAAAGATTGATACAATTCTTTACAACACCAAAAAACATTTACTAACACCCTTAATAAAATTTCATCCATGTTTCCATAAACACTTTCATCATGAAGTAAATATCATCCTCTATTAGCTATAGCTTTTAGAGTTTCATTTTAATTTCATCTGTCTTTCTCTATCAAACCATGTGATTGATAGGTAAACCAAATTTAAATTTCTACCTTGATAAAATATCAAACAATTTGCTCACAGTTATTGAAGTACCTTATGGAAAATGCCCTTTAGACACTAGGTTTTATGACACTAAAGAATCAATCAACCGTAATGAAAGGCCAGATGATGATACCCAAATCATACATAAAAAGTCTTGTAAAATTTACTTCATAGGTACCAACAGATTCATCGTCCTTTTACATTAACCCAATGATTTCATTCTTTATTTTCATTCGAATAATATAAGGAATGTACCTATTGAAAAATAATTTCCCAGCCTCTCCGCATTCCATGTTGTCAATTTTATATTTACTGAATCATATTCTCTATAAGACTCCACCATTTAACTTATTTACCTTCCAAATAGTAGACATTCAATATAACCTTTCTATGCTCTGAAAACTAGAAAAAATAAAATATCAACTCAATGGTATTGATTAATTATTAAGTAACTAGTAGTTCAGTAAGACCATTGAAAGAAGTTGGATATCTCCTCATGAAGGACCCAAGAGAATTTTTTCCCTTTATTTCTCATTTGGATGTTTAGTATGATTCATATATTGGGATAGTTTTGTGAGAATAGTACTGGGATTTTGATTTCTAGTTTTAATAATGTTTGTTTAATCTATAGGCTAATCATTTCAGTATCTATCTCACTAAGCATTAACAATGTTCCTATATGTTACACAGATTGTTTAAAACCAAAATCATAGTGCACATAACCATAATCATAGTAAGAAACCCCTAAATCTTGAAAATTCACAATTATTATGTTTAAATCATGAAAAAATCATTTTAATATACAGAACCTTATGCATAGAATTTTCCATTAATGTTAATTATTGAAATATCTTGTGGTGATTTGTAAATAGTTTGCGATCTTTAAGTGAATATCCCTTGTGAGTGTTAAACCAAGTGTGATGTAAAGCCTGTTATTATGCACCAAGTGAAAATTTATCATATTTCAATACACCCTTTTTGGAGTAATTATCCACACGTACCTCTATAGAATTTCCACATCCACTTATATTGTCCATATAGAGATGAAACTTCTAGAATACACTCTCTTTATCCTTTAACAAAATTCACGTACTTTTTCCGATTGTTTGAATCATCATTAGACTTTTTCTTAGAGATATCCTAAGGGATACAAATAAATTTTTATCATAATAATTTTTAAATATTAACTAAACCAATCATCTAATATGAAGAATAGTTATCCATGACTTTTATACATAGATACTATATAATAACATACAAATATTCATTACATTATACATACACACATATAAGGATCGCAAATTTAATGTGCCATTGAAAACATATATACATAAACAATTGGATCAAAAGTAAGCTACGTCATCTACTAGGAAGTTATTCCACACTATCACCCTTTATAGACAAATAGTTGATAATTAATTTTATTATAACCTAGGTAAATGAAAAATAATAAATGGTGAGATCAATTGCAAAGTAAGGGTAAAAACGTTAGATACATAAATATAACAAGATAATTAGGATATAATATCATTATCATAAAAAATAAAAACCATACCATGCATATTAATGATCACAATTATGAGTCATGACATAATTAATCATAGATCATAATACATGAATCATAAGAAATCCATAGGACATGTGAAATGAGAGCATAACATTGACATAACAAATAGAATTTTGGAATAGACATAAATATAAAATGGAATTTCAATAGTAGTCAATGATTATTACCAAGGATATCATTGTGGAATGGGTTCACTCCCAAACCATAATAGTACTAATGGTCCACTCCCATGACTATCATAGTTGAAAAACTCCCTTATTGAATTGGGTTTACTCCCCATTTCAGTCATTGTTGTATCATGTGATATTGATCAATACCCAATGCTTGCTATGGACATATTAGTCCCACCTGCGACACAATTAAAATCAAACATATGTGTTTCAAAATATCATAAAAAATTAATCATACATGAACCCATGAATATAAATGGATTTCATAAGAATTACATCATATCATTTCCCAAGGGATAAAAACTCGTTTCAAATATATTTTTATAATTTCATTATAGCATAACCCTTGTAAAAATATCTAGTTTTAAATGTACATTTCAAGATATAACCCTTGAAAAAGAAACATTTTTTCTAAAAAGATTATAAAGATAAACATAAAAAATTGAGAGAAATTATAATAATTGAATACTTGGTTAATATCCCCAATAAAAAATAAGTTACATCAAAGGATGTCATATTAGATAAAAAATGATTTGGAAATATCACTTGTAATATCTATTGAATATAATAAAATTTCATTGTAGAAGTATCGATTATAAAAATAAAATTCATAAAAAATTACAAAACAATTTTAATTGAAAATAAATTGGGAAACATATAGAGTGTGCTTTAAGTTGATCAATAATAGTAGCAAGGTATACTATTCATGTCATACATGTGAAAAACATATTCTTTACACATTTTTGGTAAATGACAAACATGAATTGTTTAGAAAATGACATGAATTATCCTTTCATTTTTATAAAAGGTAAAATATGAGTAATAATTTATTTAATTAATAATTTTCAGAACGGTTAAAAAAATTTATTTTCATCACTTGTATTTGGAAGAAAAAGGATTTCCGACCAAAGAAATAAATAACCAATATTTTATTTTAAAACATTATTTTGGAAGAAGAGGTTTTTAAAGATAAAAATAATGGGGGAAAACATGAGTAATCCAGAAATAAAAAGAGCATTATAAAATTCACAATTTCATTGAGACATTGATCATACTATTTTATCATTGGAATCATAAGCGTAAATAGTCCTGATAAATGATGAGATCTTATCGTAAAACCATTACCACTATGGGAACATTGAATTATATCCCCCTCAAAAGAATAAGATTAATCAAAAACAAGAATATTAGGATAATGAATAAATTCATGGCATTACATGTCAATGGGGCTGTATTTACACCTCATAAAAGAAGATCAATGTATAATATAATGTATTCTATAGTGAATATAAATTGAAACAAAAATCTCTATCCTTATGTATCGATTTCATTTATACACTTTCAAAAACTCTATATAATAAATAAATGTTTATTAAAAATATATTTAAAAATATAATTTTATGTATCATATAATATATTATTTACTAATAACCTTTTATATCCCATTTATCAATATTTCATTGTTAAAATCAATGTGAGGTAATAACTACATTTTTTTTCATGTGTGTTTTGATTTATTATTTTATATTAAAATAATATTATCATAGTTAAAACATTAATATAATGTTAACTATGATATATTTAACACCCCAAGATATCATAGTACGTTATTTTTAAATGTAATTCAATAACTTGCACTACACACAACACCGAGTTCAAGCGCACCACGACTTTCCAAACTAGCCGTTCAAAAGTGGTTATGAATAGTATAAACTGAATTTTGAACATTATATCATATTTAAATTTTTAGATTCCATATTATGATTTTCTTAGGCATAATTTAAGACCAAATTCATTTTTTCAGTTAAAAGAAGTATTATTCAAAAAATGCAATTTTACCGCCATTTAATGGCGAACCTCTTTAAATCCAATATTTAAAACATTAATAAATTCAATTTGAAAAAATAAAGATATTAATTATAATTGGGACATAAGAATTTATTTTAAATTAATTTTACTTGTTTTTCTAATAACTTTTATATTTGGGTGAATAGTGAAAATTATTATGTTTTTACTAAAAACAAGTTTTTTAATCAAAATAATTTATGGTGTTCAATTATAGATTTTAATGGGTTGGAAGAATAATTAGATTATATTTTTACCATTTAATCCAATGCTGGTAATTTTAAGTAATTTCATGGTTGATATCAGTAAGTAAAATGTGGTTTAATAAGATAAAAATATTTTTGGTGAATAGTAACTTTTGACTTTTATTTATCACGGTTAAAAGTAAATATGGTAATTAAAGGTAAAAATGATATTATTATTACCCTAAAACATGTCCTAATTCAATTGGGTATGTTTAATTCGACCAAAAACATCCTTAGGAATAAAACATTATCCTTTAGGTCCACTAGTATTAGATTATGACATTTATTATTATATAATTCAAAAAAGAGTTTAAAGTGTTAAATTCAATGTTTAATAACTAAACTGTTTTTAATATAGGGTTACACAGAAGATAAATTATAGTATAAATATTCATTATAAATAAAAAATATTTCCTAAAAAATGGTATTTTATTTATAATTTTTAGAAATTAAATAATTAAATTTATTTATGACATAACGATGATGCAGTAATTACCTTATTAATAAAAAATAAAATATTTGATATTATAAATACCCAAATAAATTTAATTTGAGAATTTTGATAAATACCACTAGGTTTATAGGTTAATATGACATGTTAGGTTTGATTCAATCAATATTTTTCTACGTATTCATGTTGTTATGATTTTAATAAAAAACAAATATCAAAGAGTGTCAAAATTTACATAAAATAGTTTTTAAAACAAAAACAATAATATTGGTTGATATAATATTTCTAAATATCTAAGGATCAGACGAAGGTCTTAAATAATATTATATATGTCATTAATGAACCACTTTAGGTTCTCTTGGATGCATATTGTAAATTTATTAACCATATAGATTCAGAATACAAGATGACACGGTAATGTTAAATTATTTAACATTGAGTTAAATCTAAAAGATAAGGTTAAAAAGGTAACCTAAACAAGTCTAACCCCAATTGTTTGAGAGTATTTAGACCCATCCCAACCTTATTGTCTAAATAAATCAATTTGGAGCCATTCTAAACCGAATATATTTTTTTGTAAAATAAAATTTTTAAATCTTTTCCTAAGGTGCCCCTCACCACTCTTATAAAAGGGAACTCCCCCTCCTCTCACATTCACACATTCAAAGCCATTTGGTAATGCCAAACTCTAGATAAATATACTCCCAACTAATTTAAATTCATCTTAGAGGCCTTACTTTGGTCATAAATCCATCCTAAGGATCCCTTTTGATCAGATCAAAAAGAAGAACCCGAAGAAGAGGTAAATATTTCATCACCTCTTCCAAGATCTTTTCTTCTTCCACTTCTTATTACCTTATTGTTTCCATTATAAAATAATAACTCGAGTGTATTCTATATATTTTTATGTTATTATAAATATTGTACAACCATATTCATTATTCTATCCATCCTATGAATGGCATGTCACCATATGTGTTTATGTACGGCTTACTATCTCCACGTCGTGGTGTAGTTTGTTATTGAAACACTTCATCATTTTTATGGGTATAATAATGAGTATAAATGATTTAAATAATAACTATAACATGATAATGACTCTGTATATATGATATACCATCCAATTATATATGATTTCAATATCAATAGAATGATATTGTCGCTCGTGCCTACGTACGGATTACCATCTCCACGAACCCGATGAGATTCATTCCCAAATGTAACCATTCAAGAGTAATATTCATTTTATGATTAATTTTCTTTAAAGAAATGATATCATTATGGATATGAATAATAAACATCCCATCAATAACAAACATTACTTATGTATCAAATCATTTAAAGGGAAATGAATGAGTTAACACAAGAAACGATGATAATATTAAAATATTATTAACAAAGAATTATTAGAAGATCATATATGATATCATAATTATGTATATGGTTATGGTAAACTTTAATAGCAAATATTTAATTATTATATAGGAGTTTAACCAACCCTTGACCAAGGAAAAGTACAAGGTAAGGGTTAATTTCACAATCTCTCCATTATTCGATGTTGTTTTTATGTAATTATCTACTAGGACCACTTTATCATCCACAACCATGCTTCTAAAAAATGTATTTCCAAACATTTTAATTATTTACCAGACAATGGGTTAAATTAATTTATACCCATATTTGAATTTATATGTTTTGAAATGAATCTTTCTGTCATTTTCCAAACAAGGTACATTATGACCTTTTCGACACAATTAAGGTAAGAATGTTTTTTAACTTATACGACGGGTGCATATATTTTCTTCCATTATAACATCATTGAAGCTTCTCTTGAAATCTTATAAGAATATTTTCAAAATAAATGTTTTATTTATAATTATGTGACTCTTAATGGATTTCAAAATAGAAAGATATACTTCCCTCAAATAGTTTTGACTTCATCTATGTCAACATACTTCGATACATTTTACACTTGTTTGAAGTTGATTTATTATGATACAAATCTTCCATATTGTATTTAAGGATTTGTGATATGTTTGATTGTGGATGATTTATTTTTATGTCATTAATGGTTTATGGTTAAAGTATTGACATTTCGTATTCAAGTTTTAATACGAAGGTTTTTTTTTATATTTCATCATTTTCTTAAGATGAATGTGTTGGACTAGTAAATTCTAGGTTGGGGACCGGTAAAAGTAAGCCCTCGGGATTGGGGTCCAATTACAGTAGACCCTCCAGGTTGGAGTCTAGTTAATGAGGCTCTCCGGGTTGGAGTCCGGTTACAGAGGCTCTCCGGGATGGGGTCTGGTTACAGTTATCCCATAGGTCCTGGTACAAGGCCATGACATAGAAATTAAAGTCTGATACTATTCATTCCATCATTATGAAATTAGATATTACATTTGATAATTCGACTAGTATAATATCCATGTGCATGTTTTTATGGTAATGTTTGATTTATTTTTTCCATATTTTGTTCATGTTTATGATTCAGAGGCTATTGTTTTTATTACACATCTTGTCTTAAATGTTGATAGCTTCTGCTAAATTATTTACCTTAATTGTGCATCTGAGCTCACCCGTTTCTTCTGTTTTACTTTTCCCAGATCCCAAGAAGTGTTTTATGTTTGAGATGTAGGGTTAATATAAGGGAACAATGGAATTATCAAGGGATTTTTTTGTTGTATGTTAGAAAGTGTAATGTAACGTTCATGTATGTAATCTATTTTCTAAGACTGCTAAACGAATCGGTCTTTCGGGACATGATTACATGTAATCATACCAATGTATTAAAATAATTCACCGACTCTTGGAATCTAGGGTCGTGGCGTTACAGTTGGTATCAGAGGAAGTTTAGCAATAACCTTGGAAACTAGATTTAGATAAACTCTGATTATAGAACATTACCCTAAGATAAACATTGATGATTAGTATAGAAGAACTTGTTATAATTTTGGTAATGTTAATATTTTGTGAGTTTTCCAAGAAAATACATCCATGTCTTGATACGAGTAGGTATAAGCGGTGCTGGAATAGATGTATCTAGGGGTAAAACCTGAAAATAATGCTTTGATCTAGACTCAAACTAGAACCGGTGCACGACCAGAGGCCTAGTTTCACTCTTGGTTAAGACACTCCCAGGGTATATGCTTAGGATAATTCTAATTTTCATTGCAAATAATTATGAAGGATTTATGAATATATACCTTCTCAAAGAAAATATTTTTATGAATACAGATTATAGCCATAAACTGTTCAATTTACGTTAGGAATTTTACAAGTTTGGAATTATTCATTGCAATTTATAAAGTGACCTAGTTTATTCCATTGTATTAAAATGGAACCCATTAGAAGGAATGTTAACTCCAGAAATACATATGATCCGAAGAGTAAGAATGATCATATCATTCATGGTCTTAAGCAAGCATGTAGAAGGGAAATATTCTCACATGTATTCATTACATATGATGAAATAATATCATGTGTTAATAAGATAAGTAAATAATTATCTGAGTCCTATGGCTTTGAAGGGCACCAAGAGAATAAAAGGATGTATAGAGAAAGATTGATAAAGGAAAGAGGGGAAAGAAGGAATTTCCCATATGTGATAAATGTGGAAAGAATCAAATTGGTAAATTCTTGAACGGAATGGGAGTTTTTTTATAAGTGTGGAGGAAAAGGACACCATGTATGTGATTTCAAGGGTATGAAAAAGGATTCAAATGTAAAATGCTTCATCTTCAAGGAGTTGGGACACGATGCGAATTAATGTCCCTATCATCAGAGTATACCCCAAATTATTCTATTAGATAATTATAAAGTTATGATACTACCACAGATGATGAGGAATGACTAGTTTTCTTCTTTTGTTATTATAGAATTATTTCATTTGAGTGTTAAATGAAAAATATATTGGTTATATGAATTATGGAGATAAATAAGGATTATACTGTAGTACTATTTTATTGAGGATTTGAGATTATATGGTTCTATGAAAAGTGACTTAATAATAAGCTACACTTTTTAAAAAATACATGGTTGAAGGAAAGGTAATACTTAATATGGTCCAGCTAATGAGGTAATGAATTTTGAATAAGAGATGGTTGATTTGGATAAATTATATTGGATATTCTTGATTTCCTTGGAATTGATTAATAGTTTGTTTATTTCATTATTGTTGGAATATTCAAAATTTTAGGATATAAGAAATATATATACTATTATATAAAGAATAAGGGAACATGAATGTAATCAATAATGTTTTAGGGTAATTCAGGGTTTTTCCTTGTTTTAAAAGAATACATGCTGAAGATGTTCACATGTTTTTACGTGCAAAAAAGGATCTTTATTGTGTTTAACATCCATATATATTTTAGACTATGAGTTTGGATAAAAGTATTTTGGATAATTATTGGAATGGATTGATTTTGAAATTTGATACTATTGTTGGGATTATTTTTGGATTGCCATAAAAAGGACAAACCAGAGGTAGGGTGACAACTAGTCACGTCCGGCAAGGCCGCGAGACTTGAACATGCAACTGAATGGTGACAAGGTTGCATCACCTACCACTGGCCCACATGTTGTCTTGGATAGAATAATGTAGTTTTTAAAGGACTATTAGATGAATTATAAATTCATTTTTTTTGAACCCTATACGAATAAGATAAATAAAATATTTTAAAGTTTTATTATCTTTTAGAGCGAAAGATGAGTTTGTGGTTGAAATTAGATAAAGGATGGAAATCCACTTGTAAAGTATATATATATATATATATTTACACTTATTATATGAAGTAAATAATTCTTAAACATTATATAAGGGATATTAAAACCCAAAATTTGTTATCCTAATACCTTAGGTTTTGTTGAACCAATGATATTTTAAATCATAATAGATTGATGGCTTTGAAGCCCTAAATTTTTTCCTTGTTTGGGATTGATGACCTAAATCACTCCCTAAAAATATGTATGTTTTTCCTCCAATTCTGTGTCTCTAATTTTCACCAATGTTCTACTAATCGAGATCATAATTTGATGGTGACATTTTTATTTCACTTTCCCTCTTATTAAGACTAAATTTTATTAACCCAATTCCAATGTGGGTTTTCCACAAAGGTATTTTTCTATTTTCATCCTTTAAATTTAGAAGAAAATTTTCAAATTGCGAGGAAACTGTTTTTTGAAGGAGGGAAGAATGCAACACCCAATGATTTAATGGTAAATTATTTTTTCAATGTAATTCAATAACATTCACTTCACGCAACACCGAGTTCAAGCGCACCACGACTTACCAAACTAGCCTTTCAAAAGCAGTTATGAATAGTATAAACAAAATTTTAAACATTATAAAATCATCATAATTTTAGAATCCATATTATTTGTTTCTTAGACATAATGTAAGAAAAAATTCATTTTTTTTCATATAAAAGAATAATTTTTCAAAAAAATGCAATTTTTCCTTCTTTTTAATGGAGAACCGTTTTAAATCTCATATTTGAAACTTGTATATATTTTATTTGACAAAATAAACTTCTTCTTTATAATAGATACATAAGAATTGTTATTCAATAAATTATTGGTGTTTTTATGATAACTATCATATTTGGGTGAATAGTAAAAAATACTATATTTTAACTAAAAACAACTTTTTTAATCAAAATAATTTATAGCATTATATTATACATTTTAATCGTAGGGAAGTATAATTAAATTATATTTTTACAAATTTATCCAATTATGGTCATTTTAAGTAATTTAACTTTAAAATTGTACATAAACAAATTTCAATCTTTTGATAGTTATTATTTCTAAAAAATATGCTTTTTGGTTTTGACAACGGAAAATAATTTTAAATTATAAATGAAACATCTATGTTTTGAATATTTTAAAATATACTCCATTTTTGAATTCTTAATATCAATATTATCTTAGGGTGAAATTTTGGTATTTTTCTGAAAACGTTCAATTTTTGACGAATAGTGAAAAACAGTGCATTATTGGTTAAAACCAACTTTTTATTTATATAATTATTAATTTTATTTAAATTTATTTCATTTAAAAATAGATATATAATACCAATATAAGTTCAATGTAACTCATTGAAGTCATTTTATAATATTTTTAGATATATAACAATTTTATTGAACTTTTTTACAGTCTTTTACCAACCTCCTAAGAGAATTTGCAAATTTGCATAAAACAAAATTTTAACTCTTATATGAATTGAATTTCATAAATCTGATGATATTAGTATGTAAAATGTGGTTCAATATGATAAAAACAATATTTTCTTCTTATAAACTTTTGACTTTTATTTTCCATTGTTAAAAGTAAATAGGGTAATTAATGGTAAGAAGGATATTACTATTACCCTAACACAGGTACCAATTCTATTTAATAAGTGTAATTAGACCAAAAAAACCTTAGGAATAAAATATAATCCTTTTGTTATAATTGGATTTGACTAGGAAATTTATTATTATTTAATTTAGAGAACAGTTAAAATTGTTAAATTCAATGTTTAATAACTAAACAATTTTTAATATAGGGTTAAAAATAATATAAATTCGACTATAAATATTAATTATAAAGATAAAAAAATTTACTACATAATGGTATTTTATTTATAATTTTTAGATATTATATAATTAAATTTATTTACGAGACAATGATGATTCAGTAAATACCTTATAAATAAATGATTAAAATAATTGAAATTATAGATACCCAAATAAATTTAATTTGAGACCTTAGATAAGTCCCACTAATTTTATAGGTTAATATGATATTTTATGGAAGATTCAATCACTTATTTCGATGTAATCATGCTTTTATGATTTAAGAAAAACAAATATCAACGAGTGTCAAAATTGACATAAAATAGTTTCTAAAACAAAAACAATATTATTGGTTGATATAATATTTCTAAAAATATTAGGCTCATCAAAAGGTCTTAAATAATATTATATATTTCATTAATGATCCACTTTAAGTTCTCTTGTATGTTTATAGTATGTTTATTAACCATATAGTGTAAGAATACAAGAAGAAATCGTAAAGTAAAAATTATTTATCTTTGAGTTAAATCTAAATGATAAGGATAAAATGCTGACCTAAACTTGTCAAAAACCCATTGGTCTAAAGTATTTCAACCCATCGTTAATTTAGCTTTGAAATAAATCAGTTTGTTGACATTATATACAAAATATGATTTTATTATAAAATAATATTTCATTCTTTTCCTATGGTGCGTCTCACCCCTCTTATAAAAGGGCACCTCTCCTTCACTCAAATTCACACCTTCAAAGCCATTTTCTGGTGCCAAACCCTACCTAAATATCCTCTCAACTATCCTACCTTCATACAATAGGCCTTACAGTGGTCAGAAATCCAACCTAAGGATCCCTTTTGATCAATTCAAAAGGAAGAACACGAAGAATGGGTAAATATTTTATCACCTCTTTCAAGTTCTTTTCTTCTTCTACTTCATCTTTCCTTATTGTTTCCATTATAAAATAATAACTCCAGTTTCTTATATATACTATGATATTATTATAAATTTGGTACATCCATATTCATTATTCTATCCATCCTATTAATGGCATGTCACCATATGTGGGTACGTATGACTTACCGTTTCCACGTAGTGGTGTAGTTTGTTGTTGAAACACTTCCTCATTTGGATGGGTATAATAATGAGTATAAATGATGTAAATAATAAATATATACCATGATAATGGTTATGTATATATGATATACCCTCAAATTATATACGATTTTAATATCAAAAGAATGATATTTTCACTCGTGCGTACGTACCGATTACCATCTCCACAAACGTGATGAGATTCATTCCCCATCGTAACAATTCAAGACTAATTTTAATTTTATTTTTAAAAATAATTTTTAAAGACTCTATATCATTCTGGATATGAATAAAAAACATCCCATATAGAAAAAACATTACTTACGTAAGAAATCATATAAATGAAAATGGATCAGTTAACACTAGAAACTATGATAATACTGAAACATTATTAACAAAGCATTTTAGAAGATAATATGTGATATTATAATAATGTTTATGGTTCTTGTATTATTTAGTAAAAATTATTTAACTATTATATAGGTTTTTAACCTACCCTCGACCAAGGAAATGTTCTAGGTATGGGTTAATTTCACAATCTCATCATTATCCGAGGTAGTTTTTACGTAATTATCTATTGTGACCTCTTTATCATCCACATCCATGATTCTTAAAAATGTATTTCAAAACATTTTTACTATTTAATATACAATTGGTTAAAGTCATTTATACCCTTATTTGACCTTATATGTTTTTAAAGGAATCTTTCCATCCTTTTCCAAACAAGGTACTTTATGACCTTTTTAGCAAAATTAAGGTAAGAATGTTTTTTTTAACTTATACGGCAGGTGCAGCTATTTTCTGCCATTATAACATCGTCAAATCTTTTATAAGAAGATTAGAAGAATACATTCAAAATAAATTTTTTCTTTATAATTATCTAACTCTTAAATTATTTCCAAATAGAAGTATATATTTCACTCAAATAGTTTTGATTTCATCTATATCAACATCCTTTGATAAATTTTACACATGTTTGATGTTGATTTATTATGATACAAATATTCCATATTGTATTTAAGGTTTTGAGATATGTTTGACTATAGATGAGTTATTTTATTCCATTCATTTTTTTGGATAATTTGTTGACATTTCGTATGATAGTTTAAATATGATTTTTTATGTTATATTTCAACCTTTTCTTATGATGAGTGTATTGAACTAGTATATTATGGGTTAGGGACCTGTAAAAGTAAGCCCTCCAGTTTGGGGTCTGGTTATAGTAAACCCTCTAGGTTGGAGTCCAGTTACAGAGGCTCTCCAGGTTGGAGTCCGGTTATAGAGGCTCTCCAGGTTGGGGTCCGGTTATAGTTAGACCCTCGTACCTAGCAAGAGGCCTTGACATAGAAATTAAAGTCCCGATACTATACATTCCTTCATTATAAAAGTAGTTATAAAATGTGATTCTTAAATTAATAGAATATCCATGTGCATGTTTTTATGGTAATGATTGATTTATTTTTTCCATATTATGTTCAACTTTAAGTTTCAAAGGATTTTTTTATTACACATCTTATCCTAAAAGTTTATAGCTTCCTCTAAATTTTTTACCCTTACTGAGCATCTGAGCTCACCGCTTTCTTATGTTTTATTTTACCAGGATCCCAGGATGTGTTTTATATCTGAGATGCATGGTTAAGCAAAGGGAACAATTTAATTATCAAGGGATTATGTTTTTGTGTTTTTTGTTAGAAATTGTAATGTAACGTTCATGTATGTAATAGATTTTCCAAGACTGATAAACTGATTAGTCTTTCGGGACTTGATTCCTTGTAATCATGCCAATGTATTAAAACAATGCACCAACTCTAGGAATCTACGGTTGTGGTGTTACAATATAAATAACATATATATATATATAGTAAAAACACATTTAGAACAATCCATGAATGTTATAGATAGAATGTGAAATACATTGTACATGGAGACAGTAGACCTTACGTACATGTGAAAATTGTTTCTATTTTATCGAAATATTAAAATATAGAAAGTAAAATTATAAATTAACAATATAAAATAATTTCTATAATATATATATATATATCAACCAATTTTTTAAACCTATCTTTATAATGTTCCATTTAATGTGTATGTGAAGAATGAATCACATCGCTTCGTGAGGCAGTAGTCCACCATACACATGATCAATGTTATTAAATTATCACAGAAATGAAAGTAAGATGGTATACATGATATTATAATTCCATAAGTTTAATAATTTATTAAATATAAAAAACATTAAATCTATCATTTTATCCTACTGTGATAGGAAGTTATGGAAAATGAATAATGTCGGTTCACGAGACAGTAGTCCACCATACACCGAAATGATGATTTAGTATCTCATTTGATTGAATATGACCTAGAAGTATACAATTAAATTAAAATAATAACATATAAGTATAGGGGAGATACTGGTGTTGTTATACCAACATAAATGAAGAAATTTTTAGGATTTATAAGAATAATAAAGAAATTAATAGTGTAACGATTTACCTATTCTTCGCACAAAATCATTAGGTTAAATGTAAAGCCTCATTATATAGACTTTATATCCAAAAAAATCTAATATGAGTATATATATTTATTAAGTGATTTGGAAATGTATTTTCTAAACCAATTGGTTTTGTAAGTGTTATGCAGAGAGTAGGGGGAGGATTTCTATAAATGAGGTGAGTCGCACACATAGTATTTTTGAATAGAAAATGGTGTACCCACTATTTTTGATTTTCAAAAGGTTCTAAAATGTAAAATTCTCTAAAATTTATGGTGATATGGTCAAAATATGGCTTGTGAATCAATTGTTGGAAATTTTTTGGCCATTTTATCATATATCATTTTAGTTTAATCATCGGTACCAATTATAACCATAACGATGGCAATACATTTTTACTTTTTTTACTTTTCATTAGGGTATGAAAATAACTTAAACATATTAGATAATAAAAACTATTATGATTTGAAAAATTGAATCCATTTTACTAAATTCCATTAAAAAATGTGGAAATTTTAATTCAAAATTAATTCTTCATATAGATGGGTAATGAGTTTTCTAATGAGAAAATGTTCAAAAGTTTAAAATGTTTTTTAAAAAATGAAATTGATTAAAATGACCTGAATTGGACTAATAAATATATATATGAACTAATATTATTTTTAGAACCATTTTCAATAAAAATTTATCCGGAGGAATTATTATTAAAAAATTGATGTTTTTAATAAATCTAGTAATTTTTAGTATTTATCAAAAAATTATTATTTTAATAAAAATCCCAAATATACACTATAAAAAAATTTAAAATTTGATTTAAAAATTAAATTTATTTATTTTTGTAAAATTTACAAATATTTAAAAAATTACATTTTTTATTTGTTCTCAAATGTTTTTTATGAGAAAATAGTATTTTTGAAATATATAATGACATCAAAAAAAATTTTGTACATTTTATCATGATGATTTATTTATATAAAAACATTATACTGAATATTTAAAATGTGGTTATTTATATTCATACTGTTGACATTAATGACTACGTAATAATAAAAATATTATATATTAATATAAATAGTTTATTGAGATTCATTAGATTTCAGTGTGGTGTGTAGTGAATGCTATCAAAGAAATTAAAAATTAATCATAATTTTATATATATATATATATATATATAGATAATATTTGTGTGTTCTAGAACGTTACTTAATAAGTTGGAATGCTATATCGGGCTCACACACAGTATAATATGTATTGGGCTCACTAATCATATAATATTTATTAGGATCAACCATTAGTATAAGTAATTTACAAGTAACATAAAAAGAATAAAAATTGTAAACTTTCAACTTTTCATCATAAGTCCATTGAAATACTCTTTTTACATCACAAGAAAAAGAATTCAATTTTTTCATAACAATAGGTAGAAACATCCCTCTCTTTCAAAAGATGTTTTAAATTTATAAATCTAAAAATATTTTGGAAATTATGTCATTTGAAAATTACCATGGAATATTGAAAGGGAATATTAAAATAAATAATAATTCATGATGATGTAAAATTTCATTCATGGATTAAAATTTAAAGCAATGATTCCTTTATGGATTCAATAAAATACCATATTATAAAAATGTAAATAATATTCCTTTTTAAAACACATAAATAAAGTCAAATATTTTTGTAAAATTATTTTGATAATATTTTATGTGTAAATAAAAAAATTAAAATCACATTTTAAAAAACATGCATATGGAGAACAGAAATTAAAAAAAATTAAAATATGGTTTTAAAGAAAAATCCCTTAGGACATGATAAATATTGAAATAATAAACCATTAAAGGAAATGTATTTGAATATATTTTTAAAGTAAATATTTTTTGGAGAATAATGATAAAAGTTTTTCATAATTAAATTTATACACCAAATAAAAATAAAATAGGTCATGAAAATACCAAAAGACTTATTAAATGAAAATTGAGAGTAAAAATCCCCTACCATGAGTACAACTCATCACATAAGGTCATTAAACTTATAAATAACAAACATATGTTAATTACATACTTTCTTAATAATATTTTTCATTTAATTAAATTATTAATATACCTTTTATATATTTTAGGAGAATGTTTTATGTAGTTACTTAATCAATTATGTTTATATCATAAGTTTTGAAGACATCCAGTTCGTAATCCCAAATCAAATTTTGAATACTAATTCTGGTCAAAGGGGTCATTATTCTATCAAATCCAAAATATTAATCATTAAATAATTATTATTGTTATACATTAAATTCACTTTTAATCCCATACTTGTTAGTAATACATGAAAATTGATTCAAATTTCATAGTAGAGGTGGTATTCCACAGATACACACTAATGAAATTATTATTTTTCAATTGATGGAATGGTAAGAAAATAGTTGACATAAAAAGATTTGATAATTATTATTATTTAATTAATAAAAATTATATTAATTAAATTCATCATCATAACCATCCTTTTTGGGTGGAAATGAAAGACTAAAGACATCTCATTATGAAGGTGGAAATTTATACGTATGAATTAAAGAAATTCCCTCTTTTCATAAGATGGAAAAGAGATAAAAAATGGGTTGTAACTATATCATAATAAAATATCAGAAATTATAATTTATTGAGGTTATTATTTAATAATATTTATATAATTTTTGAATGATATATAATAATAAAATAACATGAAATAGGCCCGTAATGACTTACACTTTCTCCTTACATATCCACTTTAGATTAGACCTTAAGCCGTATAGGTTTAGTTATTTGGTAAGATTCATAGGTCTAAGGTATGTGGAGGGACATTGGGAAGATATTATGTAATTTATAAAATTATATATATTGATCAAAGTATGTATGGAAGATGAGAGATGGTATTCCATTTTGTAAGTGTTGGGAGGGGCACATTTGGAATTACATCGAGTATTAAATCAATATAAATTAATTTTCCTATTAAAGTGGATCCAAATTTAAATATTTTAATGATATGATGAGTATGATAAAAAATCATCTAATATAATAAAATTTTGATATGTTTTTGTGATTTTCCGCTTATATTTTAGTTAATACCCCTCAATAACCCTTTCGATTATTACCAAGATATCGATGTTTTTTACAGCACAAAAGTCGAGAAATTAATTATAAAAATATCAAGTGACCCGTAACTTGAAAATGGATTATATTATCAACCATATCATATTAAATTGGTAAAATATAATAATTTATTAATTTTAAATCATTAAATAAAATATTAGTTAACACAATATTCTGTATAAATAATTTTCATGTGTATTCACAAAGAATGACTTTAATGGCTATTAATGTTAATTTTTTTCAACATTTTAATATATTTATTTGATAATAAAATAAAAATAAATTACCATGATAAAAAAATAATTCATATTTTAAATAAAATTTTATTAATATGTATAACATTTTCTTATCTTAATGAAAAATAAAAGAGTTATTTAAATAGAGTGATATTTTGTTTTTATTCATTAAGGAAACATATAATAAGCTCATTATAATAAGAATCTATCATGAAATTAAAAAAATTTAAAACCATTGGTGGCTATGGTGGAAAAGAACATTACTAGAAAAATAAATACAATTATTAGTGTGGTTATTAGGCCTCATCCAATATTTTTATCCCTCTTTTATTGGTTTTACCATTCAACGAGCTGACAAATATTGAAAATGGTTAGTAATAATAACAAAAAAATGGGATATATTTTTCAAATATTAACATAAAAATTCCAAATATATTTATTCATAAATATTAAATCTCAAGAAGTAATAGAAATTAATTTTAGATAAAATAAAGAAGATAATGGAAAATACTTTTTAGACAAATGTGTTTTTAAACCCAAAAATAAACTTATACAAAATTTAAATATAATTATGATTCATAAGTTATTAATTATTGTATATATAGGTCAAGGAGTCTTATATTACTTAAATTTAATTTATAATTCATAATACTTTATTTAATAAAAATAAATTTCATTTTTATAAAAAACCTTATTTTTACTATTCACATAAAAAATATATATTTTCAAAAATATCTCAAAAATTAACCCTATGATAATATTTTAATTATAATTTAGAATTTATTTCCAATTTCTTATCAAATAAAATGTTTTAAATGTTACATTAAATAATTTTAATAATCACTCACAAAAAGAAATAAAACCCATTTTTGATGTAATTGTATTTTTTGAAGCATTAAATGATTTTAATAAAAATATTGTAGATAACTATTAATCAATAAATTATTATTATATAAATCTGTTATATATATTTTTCATTATTTTTCTATTCATATTCATGACACCTATTTAATTATTCAGTTATAATGGTCGTATTTAAATAATAATATTTTTATAGTATATCATACTTTAGGTAAAGATCGGTGTTTTGTTCTAAGAATTATATCATAAATAGTATAATTTTTGAATAATATTTTAAGGTTTTACATTTTTTGGATTTTTGGAGTGACCATGGGTCACATGGAGGTTTATTTTCTTTATATTTTTTGTTTTTATATTGGAATATTTATGTATCATCCAATTCATTTTGGATTGTTTTGTTATCAGCTTTTCATGTTTTTTTATGTGAGGTAATTCTGTTTTGATATTGTGTTTGGAATATTAATATTGATCTCTATTATAGATCATATATCATTTGGATTATTTTCTAATTCACTATTTTGATAATTTTTATACTTTTAAAATATTTGTTTTTAGGGCACATAAGTCATATTAAATCATTAAATTAAACATCAAGATAATTAAAACTGGACATAAAAACATTATTTAAAATTTTCTAGAAACCAGATTCGTAAAATTATGCATCAAGATGTTTCTTGATCCAGACATAATAAATGATATAAATTTCACTATAATAGGAAGAAAATGTATTTATGTTAAAAAAATAGGCACCTAGGTTTTATAATAATATTCACATGCCTAAAATTGAGATTTCTCCATATTTAGCAGCTGGTTAATGCTCTATTAGTTAAATATAACCCAGGAAGGCCATAGATCATTATATATCACCACGTTTGGATATCTGAATTCATGATGTAGCTATTGTAGTGGATAAGGGGTTTTATAGCATTTAAAAACTCCCATGATTTTGAGGATTTTTGATTAATAATTACGCTACCAATAAGTAAATACATTTATCAATAATGGAATCCCAATAATACATGAAACTATATTTACATATTAATACTCTAGGGGTTTTAACTTCCTCGGATTGAAACCTCACTTTTTGTGGTTAAATATAATCCTTTTAAGAATAAATCCTTGATACTCAGGTTATAATAGAATAAAAGTGGCTCTATAGAATAATTTATTCTAAACCCAAAATGGTGTGTAGGGACACTTCTTGAAACTATGAATAAATTTCAGATAACATTTATAAGATATGTGATATATATTTATATTTCAAAAGATATGTATGAATCATTCCATAACTATATAAGGAGAAAATCAGTGATTTATATGAATAATTCAACGATAGAACGCTCTATATAAGGATATAATCGTCTGAAGTAATATTAAAAATAACTACTTATATCAAATATGAATATCAACTTCTATAATTTATGAAACATTATATTAAACAAGATGTCATGATAGAATAACTATTTAAAAATATTTATTTATATAAGAAATAGAAATAAAATAAAATAAATATTATATAATATTTACACAATAGAAACAAGAATGCATGGGATTAAACTAGCATTGCGAATGATTAAAATTGTGTTATAAAATTCAAGTATGATTAATTAAGAAGATTCAAGTGCTATGTAAGAATTAATGGAAGGTATTTTGAATATCCCAACCCTGACATTAGAAACCTCTTAAAAAATTCACTTCCATTAAAATCAAAATCACTGAGAGAAAGGGGAAACTGTCCCAAGGATAGGAAAACAATAATTATCATATCAAATACCTCGCAAATAATTTTCAACGATGAATATCAAACCAAACCTGGAATAATAAAACCATAAAGTGGAACATCAATCAGAAGATAAATCATTAAAATTAAGACTACCATTAATATAAATCAAACACCAAAAAGTGGGAAGACACTGATTTCCAAGACCCAGAACAAACCATCATATTAACTATTAATTCCTCCTCACCAATCATGGATTAAAAAAATACTTATTCAAAAAAAATGAAAAGTATTTAGCATCCTTTAAATTTCATTGAAGCAAACACCCCCTTTTAATAAATTTTGAATAATCCTCAATAATTTTAGTTAAAAATAGACTTATTTTATTATGAGAAAAATCAACATATAATTTTTTTTAAGAAAAATTGGATTATATAATTTCCTTTATATATTTTGGTATTTTTTAAAATAAATAGTAGAACCCTGAAAATATTTGACACCTCACTTCTCAACAATAGTAAACTGCTAAAAAATACATTGAGACTCACCAATCTCTGAAAAATTTAAAATAAGAATCAAAAAATAACTTGCATTAGTTTAGCCGGAAAAGCCCTTAGGAATGTATAGTAGATAATTAAAGGTAGGTACAGATATTTTACAATCCTTATGTTTCAATTATTAAATTATAGTAAGGGTTTTATATTATACAGTACACATCAACAATGATATAATACTATTTTTGGAACAAATTACAAAAATTATGTTATATTGCACCAGAATGCTATAAGAAAACAATGAATAAAAACATTTATGATCATTTTACATTTCAGAAAAATGAACCAATTTTATATAAAATTAATATAAATAAAAACATTGGGGTAAAATCCATTGAAAACTAACCATATGATTCATGTTTTATTCCAAGATGGGATTGGTTTTGTAAACTATTACCAAATTTGGGTTAACTAAAGTTAAAATCCAACAAAACAATTTCCAATCAAGTAATAGATTGACCAAAAATTAAAATATTCTAATTTATTTTTAACAAATATGTCGAAAAATGTAAATACATTGAACACTAATAAATTGGATAGTAAAAAACAAATGATTAAAATTAAACCACAACAAAAAATAACATGGAAATTCAATGTAACTAAAAATTCATAGAGTATCTTGTTATAATATCAATACCCCTATAAGATATAAAATACCAAAACACTTCTTTTCATAAAAATATATATCTCTTAACCAAATCGGAATGGGGATTTTTAACTTGATCATAACTATCCATGTTCCTGACATGGAACATCCTTGACTACAAATTCTTCAAATGGTATAAACAAAATTTTCATGGAAATTATAACCTGATATACCTATAATCACTTAAATAGAATGATCAAATAATCAATATTCTTTACCAAGGATGCCCGAAAACTACCAAGTCACGCATAATGGATTCAATCTATGAATATGTTCAACCTCAAATGAACAAACAAATAATAATTACAATATTTAAAATCATAGATCATTAACAATGAAAACCTCACACATGTATTATCTAAAAAAATACATCTTATTAAAATATAATAAAAATATATCTATGAATCATGTAGTTGAAAACATAAAATTGACGATAAACTCATCCACTTGATGAATGTAACTACTTTCATTCATTGAAACCTCTGGTTTTATTAAAAGATATTTTTTATTATTATCTAAAATTGTAATATTTTGAATGCTTTAGGTTTAGTTGAACTTCTATTAAACACACTCAAAATTTTTTATGGGTTTACCATCAGACATAATCATCTAATTTGTTCAAAATAGTTTTTCATTAAAAAGAAACATTTTCTAATGAAATAAATTTTATCAGAAACATAATTGATTAGTTCATAAAATATTTTATGTTCAACCACCATACAATAATTAAACTCAACTACAACATAAAACATAAGACATGAAATTAGTTTTATTCAATAACAGTGTATAGTGATATTAATAACATTTACATGTAATCTTTAATTAATATATTCTCCCCATTTTTTGGAATAACAAGAAAAAAATGAAATGTGGTATGATCAACTATAATATATTTTAAACACACCATTAATGTTCGAAAAAAATATTAAACCTTTATTTATAATTTCCCTTTTGAAAGATTTATAGTGAAACGCCATCGTATAAAAGATGATAAAGGAATCATACCATGATCCTCAAAACAAACATACTGATATCCTTACCCCCTTTTTTATAGTAAAATATTTTCACAAAAGTACTCAATGAAACTAAATATGACCAATTAAATTGGATTTAATAATATAAGAAATATAGATATCTCCTGTAAATGATTGATGGATTGGAAACACATTTCGAGATAATATTATATTATGTGTCATTTTAATTTTCAGACTCATATTTTTCTTCCATTAGGGTTTTCAAATCTACAATTTTTTCCAAAAAAAATTAAAATGTATAATATTAAAAAACCAATCTTAAATTTGGAAACAATGAAAAAATATTAATTTTCACTTTCAGAATAAAACTAAAATAGTAATTTTTAGTAAATAGGATACTCATTCTACAATCTGGTAGACTAACAAAAAATAGTAATCATTGAAGTCAATGAAATTACATGGAAGTATTAGACATCATTTTATGTATCAAATTTTAGTTAGTTATATTGTATTTTAACAAAAAAATGGGATATAACACAGTTTATTTAGAATTTTTAAAGTAATAAAAGGAAAAAAATATTCCATGAAGCATATGAATATTTTAATTCCCCATTTTTTGACTCAACATAAAGAATAATTATTAGTGTAGAAAATCATTCCTTATAAAAAACTAATATAAGAAAGCAATGAATATGTAGTGAAAGATATTTACGTTTGAGTAGATATATATATATATAAATACATACACACATACATACATACATATATATATATCCTGTTATCTTCCATTAACTATTGGAACTAAATAAATTATTCAAAAACACTGTAAGTATGTTCTCAAGAAAATACTATTTTCCTTAAGAGAGAAAAAAATCATCTTTTATCTTAATATTTTAGGTAGATGGTCAATAATTTTTTGGATATTTTATTTTCAAAATTAAATGATAAATATACTAAAACTATACAAATATTTTACCAGATTTTACAATTCATCTTGTTTAGTTTCTAAATTATTGGTTCTATATGTACTATAAAATGTGACTCCAATGCTTCATAAATATAAGGAAGTTATGTTTTGGTGTCTTAGTGGAAAGAATCCCACATATCAAAAGTTAACTTCAATCACAATGTAATTTATTTGTTTATGATAAGTATAATTTCGTACAATAAAAACATGATTAATTAATATTATGTCTTTTCTATACAGAAATCTATATAAAAATGATATAGTGGTGAAATTTAATTGAAATATCAATTTTAACAAAAAGTATAAAATGTAATAATAAAGATAACAAATCAATGAAATTTATCTACCATTATAATGGCATGATTTTATAATTTTTTAAATATTTTTCATAATTTTTTTTAATAGAATCTTATCATCCATTAAAGTATATATAAACAACTAAATAATTAACCAAATAAAGAACCCCTTGATAAAATGAGATATAAATATGATTTAACACATTAAAAAACATGTTTCTTATAAATTTAAATACTTATATTTTATTTTGATAATGAAAATAGTAGTAATAAGATAACAGATATAGAAATTCAACTACAAAAATCCAATAATACCATATGATATTAAAATACACTTAAGTAATTCATAACTACTTTTTCCTGGAAGTATCAATGAAATAAAAATTTAGAACCCATATCAGTAAAGTTATTTTTTTTCAAGAGGATAATGATTTTTTGAAATATAGCCTCCTTGATTTTTGAGACATGGAATTTTTGTAAATGAGAACCGATTTATCAAGAGACTGTTATAAAAGAGATTCAATCAAAATGGTGTTTTTCCTAGAATAAATAGTTAGAATAATAATTTTATCCATTATTAGACTTGAGAACTATTATGAGAGTTATCCTTTTGGGTTTAATCAATATGCACATCATTTCGAAATAATTTCTTCCCAATGTAATGTTTTGGAATTTTATTTAGTATATCATCTTCTAATTTCACCCTAACATTTTTATCCCTATCTTATGATTGATTAACTAATTAATATTTAAAATCCAGTTCAGCAATTGGATTATAAATTTCTACATTATATTTATTCATCACATTGATGATCTTACCTTTAAAATTATTCAACTAAAAAATAGTAACATCTCAATTGTTAAATTCTAATACATTTTTAGAAACATTGCCTATCATGTCAATGAAATTTTAATACAATCATGAATTTTAAATCATTGGATAAACACAACCTAAATACGGATTTAATTTTTCATCATATTCTTTAAAAATATTAATTTAAAGTTCTATAAATCATAGGAAAAACATAATGTAAGCCACTTCATCAATTGAAATATACACTATAATGTATTTTTCCTTATTCTCTTCATTCGAAGATTTTTATTCATCATTACTATCTTCCACATCAACATATTTTTTTTCCACATTTTTTTAAAATAAAAATTGATTTAATTTATTTTAACTATTTATTATAAATATAATTAAATTCAAATAATTGGGAAATTTTTTAATAGAATAAAATAAAATATTCTTGAGACTGTTATCTCTATAATCTCACAAACTATTTTATATAGGCAGATCTTCACATAGACTCTATATATTATTCATAGAATAAATTTACTTTTCTTTGTTTTTCCTTGAATTACTATTCTTATATTATGAATTTTTTCTTTTAGTAATCAAAGAAAATATTAAATAAGAAATGGATTATTATATTCATAGACCTTAGTTTCAAATGATTCATTATATTCTTGTCTATCATTTTAATATTTCGTTTCATTCTTGTAGTATCTTAGGATTTTCCCACTATTGAAAAATATTCATTACATAAGTTAATAATTCATCATATTTAATTTATGGGAATCTATATTATAAATAATTTTAATAGATTATTCAAGAATAATTAGTAATATAATTAAATAATCTAGAATTTAATGTTCTTAAATTAATATATCTCTCTTTTAAGTGACTGAATGACAATTAATCATCCATTATTTCACTAAATGTCATTTTATCCCACTCTATTACAATATGAGATTTCAAAAAAAATCATACCAAATCAGTTTTATAAGATGTTTTGTACAATCATGTTTTTCACATTTAGTTACTATTTCTTTTGGTAAAATTTCAATAAAATTTTCTACAAGATCATCATCCATAAATTCAATTTCACTAAGATATTATATTTTATTAATGATGGAGATTATTAAAAAATAAATATATTTGACATTATCATCAAGAATAAACAAAAATATTTATCATCAACATTAAGCATATATCGTTTTATTTCCAGAATATTAAATGTTCTAGAAATAATAACTTCTAGTTTTTACCAAAAAAACTATTAGTATACTTGTAAAAGGAAAATTAAATGTATATATTTCCTTGAGTATCACCTAAAAAGATATTTTGATCCTGAAAAATTTATTGAAATTTACTCCATTCATCTTGAGTAAAAATAGAGCCTTATTTCTCTAATGTCTTACGACATATACTAAGAATAATATTATTTTTAACATAACTATTTACAATGAATGTTTTTTAAAATATTTCATGTTTTAATAATCATTTCAATTTATAATGTGTTGAAATTTTGGAAATAAAAGTTCTATAAAACCATTATATAAATAGTTGATATGTTAAAAAAATCATTATTCTATAATATAATCACTCCAAGGAACCTCCTTGAAATACTTATAAAAAACAAGAAATTATTAAATTAGATGATATAATTAGTGTATCAGACATAGAATTTTGAGAAAATATATGATATTTATTATTTTAAAATATAGTATAGGATAGGTAAATTAATAAAATATGGGGTTTAATTATATTTATAAGTCAACTATAAAATATCATCGAACTAGTATTTTAAAATTATTTAATAATATGTTCTTCTAATCAAATTAGAAAAAAATTCAATGCAATTCCTAAATGTAAAGGGAATTATTAAAGTATAAAATACACATGTTCTAAAATAAATTAATAAAGAAAGAAATTAAAATCATAATGATATTTAAATAACAATCTGATGTGTATCATATTGCAATATGAATACCGGTAAAGGGGGTCTACTACAAAAACAAATCCAATCAACAGAAATATAAAATTTTATCTAATATATTTTGAGGAACATTAATATGATCAAAAGTATCACTATTAAAATATATAATTCCTTTAAATATAAAACCATTAAACAATGTTAGTGACTAAAGAATATATTTTTATATCATCTACATATTGATTCCATCAATTACGATGATCAAACAATCCCTCTTCCTAACCAAGGAATCCCTCAATATATTAAATAAAAAAACTATCTCTTTTTGTATAATATATATATATATATATATTAAATGTTAAAATAATAATAATTAGAATATAAATATTCATATATTTATTACAAGAAAACACAAAAAATCTAATTCTATAAAAATGACCTTTAAAATATTAAAATCTAAAGAGACCCAGGAAAGAAAAAAATTCAATTATTTTGAAAACACTAGGAAAGCTTTTACTTATCCATGATGATTTATTCCATTCCTAAAATCATTTGTTATTGTTTATTGATATCCAAGATAACAAACTGCAATAGTATGATTTGTTGTTATATATTTAATTCAAACAAAATCATACATATCCATCAATTTATTGGTGCAAATACATTATGAAAATATTTTTCTTCTCTATTCAACCAAGAGCATCATCACCATGGAAATTTTCATAAATAGATGATATCACCTCATCTACTCAATTAACCATATCTTATAATATTATATGTTTATGAATTTCATAATAAATATTTTCAACCAAAAACTCAAAAAACAAAAAAAAACTATTATTGAATTCAATAATTAGTGAAATTAGATTTTTTTTAAAACATAGAATATATATTTCTCTCAAAACATAACATTATTACAGTCACATCATCATCCAAACATTTCTATAACCATATATTTCCAACATTAATTTTTTCCACCACAAACTATCATATCGAGTCTTACCAATGATATTAATGTTGTTAAAATGATAATTCATTTCACACGAAATAATCCTTGAATGTTAATTCAATGAACTAATTAACTAAAACTAAGGCTTAATAAATCACACCAACAACAATGAATGTAAATACTGGAGAAATTATTAAAACTTTCAACAACCAATATATTATATCATCTTTTTGAGTATCACATCATAAGATGTCTATAAGGCATATTAATATTCATTATTATATAATTATAACAAGCATTTGACACAAACATCATAATGATTTTCCAATATTAAATTATTATTTAAATATCCCATCAATTCTTCAGTTCATTATAACATGATACATCATCACACATTACATTGAATCAAAACATTAAAATATTAATGATATAACTATTATAAAACATGTAGTAGTAACCAAAACTCATCATGATAAAAAAATTGTATAATGAAATTCACATGTCATATATTTTAGAATGATTTTCTAAAAATTCCAATATAGCATTTACAAGTATTAGAGATTCAAACCATAATAGTCATTTCATAAATATCCCATTATTTCCCTATTTAAATATATAATTGCTAATTCATACCAAGTACAAAATTTATTTTCAATTCATTTGAACATTTCATTATTCAATACATGCTATTTAATATTAGTTGAAATCTCCATCCTGATCATTAATTAAATAAACTCATATATAAAACTTGTACATATTTGAAAACAAATATATGTTTCAAGTTGATTTTATTATCAAATGATACTTCATTTCCTATTTAAAACATGTTGTTAAAAAATTTTTTTGAACATATATTCCAACAGTCTATATTTTTTTAGGTTATTTTTAATGAAGAATTATTTTTGAAATGTTTTCATTATGAAAACACATTTAGACAAGCATCACAATCCATAAATTTATATAATAATTTTATGTTAAAAACAATTTTAGTTTCTAACATGTTTATAAAAGTATTTTAAATAAAATTCTTAAATAAATTATATTATAAAAGTACACATGGAGTATTTATAAAATCATATCATGTCATGATCATGTATGAAATCATGATTATACTAGTGTGAATTAAGTTAGTTTTTCTTATATTAATTAATTTAATAAAAATTAAAGCTACATAATTATAAGGACTACAGACACACACACAGACACACACCCATATATATATATATATATATATATATTCTCAAATACACACACAAAACATAATCATAAATAAAAAAATTACGCAACCCGTGATAATGGTGTACGTAACCTTCCTAAAATTTGAACCATACATTTACTGAAATTATAACATATACAACTCATTAAGTGGACATGGTAATTAAATTAGATATTAGGTAACAAAATACCATGATTATATCTATCCTATATGTCATCCATAGTTTTGGTATCATTTTTATGGGCAGCTAAATTTTTTTGTTTCAATAAAGTCCCTCAATATCATTATAGGGTAAGATCTATGGATGTTATTCCCCTTACAAACCTAAAAAACTCATGTATTGATGACATTAATACTTTATCTATATATAATCCAAAAACATGGATCCCAACTTTTCATGACCTCTCCCAACATGAACCCCACTCAAACGAGCATCAAATAATAGTTTGACCCCCATAGGTCATATTTAATTTGTCATGAGTTGGTGACTTTCACTTAGGATATCTATCACACATGTGGGAAGAATTACTCTATTATTTCACAAAAAATGAATACAATAATAAACTAACGATATATTAAGTGAAATGATAATAATTAATATATATAACCAACCAATATAAGTAATAAAATAAAATATAATAATGACAATGCATGGAAGGCCTCTAATACTCCATTGTAGCATCTCGAATAATAATATCACTAGTCTCTATTAGCCTATATAGGAATAAAATCGAGAAAAATATATAGGGGTTAGTACATAATAGTACTCAACATGATCATATTACCAAAAAAAACTATTCATATATGATAAATAAATGTGTTTGGATAGACATGTGTTTCTCCATATATGTATACATAATAGTTAATCATGAATATGGATTAATTTGTTTTGAATGATTAATGAAAACAATTATAGAATAATAATCTTTTCACATCCAGATATATTAACTATAATCGTAAAAAAATCATTAACCTTGTAGATTCATTAACAAATGATATAGAATATTTTTTCAGGGTTATAAAAATTAATGGGAGCCCTCAATTTGTATCACCCTTAAACAAAACAATAACATCTATTTATATTTGTGTCTCATTAGTATAAAAAGGATGTTAATATATGGTTTTTTAATTACTATAATAATAATGGATAATGGAAATAAATAAATTACCTCTCTTATTGTCATTATAACCAATTCATCCTTTCATTAATAATATACCCATAATTTTCTTATTTGATTGTAATTGGTCAACTGGATTGTCATCATAATCTCATCACATCCATTGCCACATATTCCCAACCAGAAAAAAATAAAAACAATAACACAAATCTACAACTAAAAACACATAAAAACAATGTATAATAACCACCACATCACCATAGCCACAAAAACATAACCACTTATAAAATTACCGTGATAAAATCCACATAACAATCATAAAATACTTCAATTATAATATCATTAACTAATGATATAACCTCAATATTTCAAAACCTTCATATAGGACATAATACATTGCCACCATAGTAGGAGAAAATGTATTATAAACTTAACCCATTAAAACCCATAATAATATGAACACATAAAAAACATGAGAAATAAGAGATCACAAATCTATATATATATATATATGCACACAAACTTTACCTTAAGATATTATAGATAATGTAATTATATAATTTAATTTCATAACTATTTTCCATCATATCCTACAAGAACCATATATGTGATGAACATGATCGAACATAACACCTATAAATATACAAAACACATTAATACACCATTTCTCATATTCTTACGCACGTAAATGAAATCCATTACATATTGAATTTATAGTAACATAGAGTCGTGATAATTAATAAAATATAAATGAAACCAAAAAACCTTCCTGAAATAAAACATAGGAAATAATATTAATTAAAAAATAAAAATATATCATCAGAATCAACTATATGTAATTATCCAACAAAATTACTATATAAATTCAAAATATTATTATCAATAATACATCATGATAGAATCCAATACTATATAAGATTAAAAACACAATTCCAAAATATTAACATAGCCATAAACTAATTTAATTACTATATTATAAATAATTATTTTAATAATCAATCAATACTACATAATTCTTATTAATAATGAAATAACTATATACATAAATTAACTCTATCAATGGATATACACACATGATAAAATATAAACCCTTTACTAGCATCTAATTCTGTACATTTAACTGAAAACATGTATACTTTATATTAAGAAATATAAGAGATGAAAATGGAAGTGAACACTTTCAATAGGATGTCAATATACCATATATAGCCTAAATAATCAACAAAAAAATCCCTAAACCAAATTACTAGAAATGAAAGGAATTAACTAGTTATGTCTTCATAATCCAGTATTGATATTTTTCATAGGACAAAAAATATTATTTTCAATAAATTTAAAAAAATAATTAATAACCTTTAATTATACCTGCTCTTATATTATTTCACCTAAACATTAATAATATCAATCCATATGAATTATTCATTTCCTTGAAACATATATACATTCTTGAGGATAAATCTAAAAAAATTTATAATTCTATATTACATTCCAATATTTTTTTCAAACATTATATTCTCATATAAATATTTTCACAGCATCATTAATGAAATGTATCATCATATAGACAAATGATAACATCACTAATTTAAGATAGTGAAATATATTTAGAATATATACATTCTCATAAAAGTATTATAAAATCCATTTTGGTATGCTCATCATTCAAATTTCATCTATATAATTATATATTACATTTTTTTGGATTCCTTTTTTCCATATTACTACCAATTTCACATCAGATAACATTTAATAATAGCATATCCCATATATTATTTAATCAAGATAACAAAATGACATAATGATAATATTATTCTATGAAAAAATAAAACGGAAAGGAATAATGAACATTAGCACTAGATAAAATAGAACAATAATGAAATTTAAAATGTGGAAGAAATATAAAATGTCCCCTTACCCTATACCATAGTGAATTACTAATCCTTATGGAATACTTTTTGATGAAAGACATAATGTAATCAGAATCCCCATCCTAGACCAATCCCCACTCACCATTCTTGAGAGAATAGTATAAACTAACCATATTGTCTAGAGTTTTTTTAAGGGATGACATTAAAATATTAGACCTATATAATAAGATACTAAATAAAATATTTAATAGAATTGTTCCAATGAAGAAAATTATGTATGTTTCAAATCATTTATTCTACAAGGGATAACAATAAAGGATATTGAACATCATTATCTTCTAAGGGATAAAAATCAAAGGATAGTATGGTTAAAAATGTAGATTAATAGTTTTTCATAACATATAATATATCTTATATTAAAGGAGATAGAATAATGTATTATAAATATAATACCCTAAGGAAATCAATAAAATCCAAATAATGATAATTTGGATCAATATCCAATGAGACTGTGGGAAGCTTCCAACACCTGTATCAAGTCATTATAAATCAATTAATTTGCAGAACCAAAGATAACATATAATTAAACTCTCTTATGAAAACAAACAAGAAGGCACAAAATAAGAATACAAGATAAAATTGACAATATAATAATATTTTTAATTATGATATTAGGTGTTTCCATTATTTAATACATGGTAATCTATCACTAAATTATATATAATCCATGAAGGACAAAACGATTGGAGTATCCATATGCCATCAAATTTTAATTCACATATCATTTAATCTAGTCTTATATGGGTTTTTATCACATTAATATATATATATATAATCTTCTTTCACTCTTTCAAATTTCATTATTAATCATAAGTAAAATTCAATAGTAGTCCAATTACTCTTAAATGGGAAAATTCATTTAGGTTTTATTAATATTTTTTAATGATATATAGAATTAAATGACATGATTTAATTTGTATGTACAGAATATTATCTATATAGAATAGGTGGTACATTATAATTAATGTGGAACAATTTTAGATTCAACTCATAACTCAAAAAGATTCATAATAAATACATTCATATATTATAAAGCTACCTATGAATAATTCATTAAGATTTTTGATGTGATATAATAAATTGGAATCTATGTTTGAAACATTACATCACCACATAAAGAGAATATTGGTGTGAAATGTGAATAAATTGTGGAATATAATGGCTACGTAAGGAGAATAACAAATAATACAAGATTAAAAAAAATCAAAACCAATACAGTGCATAAATAAAACATTCAATATGTTATCCCATGTTAGATTAATAATTATAATCTTCTAGAATAATTTTTTCAAATATTGAGTTATGTCAAAATAATCAAAAAATTCATTAGAATCAATTCATGTGTACATAATGTTATCCTTATAGAAATTTTATTGCATAAGATTAAGTTGTTGCCCTGGAATATTAAAATAACACTAATTGGAGATGTATGACTAACCTAAAAATAATAAATAGCTATGTATATATGAATTGAATGATATATTACTTATATATGAATCATCCATAACATGTATAATGAACTCAATTTAATAAATTTTTAAATACAATCATGGATTTTGATATATAATTCCCATTATCTATTTTATATTATGATTTAAATAAAAAAGATGAAAAATATATAAAAATCACTGTTAAAATTTTAATATGTTTTTTCAGACTCCCACATCATCTAAGAAATGATAAAGTTCTGGGTTTTGAGAAAAGGATTATCTTATAACATGCTAGTCACCTACTATTTATTTCTGAACAATATAATTTTTTTTACCATATCGCACATTCTAAATTTAAAAATCACCACGATATCGTTCATCGATATTGTCAAAATATATAGTGAAGGGATTCAATGACCCTTTCGTTTTTAAATTAATTAAAAAATTTATTATTTGGATAGGATATAAGGGTTCATATCCAATAAAAAACTCCCCTATTCCAATGGGAAGATAAAAAATGAAAATTTAACAATCATAACAATTAATTTAATTTAGATACTCGCAATAATCTTATGAATCAAATATATCAAAATAAGGTCATTATGATCTAGTAACCTCAGTCTTCAATATTTGATAATATTCTTTCCTCCTCAATTTTTGGATGGTACTATCTTGAATCCCTCACCATCAACTGAGATTTTAATTTGTTTTTCAAGGACACGAATATATGATGGATCCCTTATTTTCAAATGTTCATCTTCTATGAATTCCAAAATACCTTTTACCTTGTTCAAATTATTATGATATTTAATCTCCTCTTATATTGGAGAGCCAATTGACTGGCCTTGGTCAATTGATCTACCCCATGGACAGATTGTGGACATGATCAATCATAATTTCACATTATCATGGTTTTCCATCCTAACTGTGTCTGATAGAACATGAATTTCTATGTTCACTTTCAATATAGGCCCTACCATACCAATGAATTTATCATACACTAGAATCCCATGGTCTGGATGTTTAGATGGGTGAGATCCTAGTTGATTTACAACAGTAAGGTTAATATTATCCTATACAGAAGTCTTGTTATAATCGTTAAAATAATATATGATATAATTATTAAGTTATAGGACATAATTATTTCTTTGGATAGGTCCCAAAAGTTTTATTACATTATTAAAAAGTATATTTATTCTAAGTACCATTTTTACAAATTTTCACTCCCTACCAACACCTTATCTAAGACAAAATCTCTAGACACGCCTCCAAGATTCCATTAAAAGTGGCCAAATCACTACTTAAGATCTATAATATCAATATTTCTGAAATTTATTCCAATTCATGGAGTGTTTAAAACCATTTAAATACAATAATATTCCTTAATAGTGTTCTCCTAATCTAATGATATAGGACCACCCATTCCATCAACCATATATAAATATCAACCAATTTTATTTCCAAACATTGTTAACACATATTTTCAAGGTTTTATTTGGTTAATTAACTTATTAATATGATCTATATCATTAAAGAGACCTACTTTTCCTTGATACACTTTATTATTATCATTATGTCATGGTAAGACACTTCATAGAACAAACCAAATCCATATACTTGGTAGGTCAAACAATTTTTTCCTTGTGGCTATTTTTGATCAATATCACAAACACTATCACCACACTTTTTTTGAAGCTTATGGAATCCATTTTATTCATTACCATTAATGGAGTGATAAAACACAACACATCCCCATAAAAATTATTTTTCTTTTGTATTATCGATTTTCAGGGCCCAGAAAAAGTGTGAAGCATCAAATATAAGATATCTAACATGATATGATTCCTAGCAGTTGATATAACAACCTGATTGATCATTATTGAATTAGTACCATACTATTCTAGTAGTTGAGAGTAGTTATATAAAATATTTTATATAATGAAAACATAGTACAAAAAAATACAACAAGGAAAAAATTGTATATAAATCAAAAATTAGAGACATTTGACCTATTTATTGAAACATTTTTATTAAGGTCGAAGTGATTTGGATCATATATCATGTATGTAAATCACCTACATGTGGTCCTACATGATATATAATAAAACATTTGTGTTGGGACCACCATGATATGATTATGACATCCTAATGAAAGGTTTACCCACAATGGAATTATTATTTTACCTTATAGTTATTTTAGTATCCAAACACACTCTAACTTATTTTTTTGCATTATATGAATACTAAATTTCCTATCATTCCTATGATGTGACTGTAAATGGTTAATTACCAATACCATCAATTACTAATAATTATTTTCATCAATCCCAATTCATTTATTTTAACTAAATTACTATTATCTTCCCATTTCCATTGTAATGTTTACTCTGGGTATGTTATATAATTATACTCCCATATTTCTTTATGAGGATGATGTATGAAATATTCATTTCAATAAGACTTCAATCCTTGGTAAAAGATATATCCATATCGAAAACTATAATAGTAACTCCATTATTTTTATTATACCATGTTCATATAGTTCGTTTATATAGAACATAGAATAGTTATTTATATAACCACCATAAGATAATACATCTAAAATTGTTCCTATTTATATCCATAAATTTTTTAGTAAATATATTTTTTATATATAGATAATTCGATATTTTTTTGAAACCATCCAATATTGTGTTGATTATATGTATTCCATAGCTATAATTTTTCCATTAAGGATTCAAAATACATTGAATTAATTTGTTAGATTTAAAATATGTTTCATCCTATATAATATTTTATAAAAAATAAAGTTGATACCATTTTAATGGTAATTGTGGAAATATTTTTTTATGAAATTCCTTTACCCACATAGTGCTCGTTGAGATAAAATTTAAGGGCAACAATGATATCCACACTAGATTGTTATTAATTTTAAAATTTAATGGATTAATGAAATATATATTTCTCCATAGAAAGAGCTTTAATGTGATTTTTATTTCTGAAATAATGTTTCAAAATCATCAAATACCGTTTAATAAGGGTACGACCATATTTATTGTATATAATCACATAGTCTAATCTATCTAACTAATTGAAACATTAAGTGATAAATTAAATGAAAGAATAACAGTGGGATTAAATATTATATTTCAAATAATATAACAAAAATATCCTTTTATATTGTTTAGAAAAAAGTGGTTTGCAAAAATAATAAATGGAGATTCGAAATATATGAAATTACATGTTAATTCATGTTAGAAATATTTAGGTAAAATTTAACATGAATCCAAAAGAATTAAATATTTTATCTAAAAATGATAAGCATAAAATTTTAATCCCTGAAACATAAAATCATTCATCAACATGATATTATTTATATTCTATGAATACCCATCTTGATCCTTTAATAGTTTTTGAAAGTATCAAGAAAAATAATCTCCCATTATTAGAAAGATTTTAAAATTCTTGTGGAAAAAAATTCAATTTTCCATCCATTATTAGAACAGACTCTTCCCTTTTCCCAATATCAATCATATAACATATTGTATTGATTCCATATTTTATTTTTATATAATAATCAAGAGACATGAAAATTATATTAATATATAATTATTTTTATTCAAGACACATGCCATTAATGAAATTTCTAACATATGACCAATTATAATAAGAAAATGTGATGAAATTCGATAGATTTTTTGGACATATTTTTATAGGTTTTATTTAAAAATAATTTAATCAAAAAACATAAAAATATACTTTAGTTTATAAATATATTTAACAGCAGTTAATAGTAAATATTTTATTTTTTTTCTTCTAAATTCATATAACATAATTTCATTTAGGATCAATATTGTTGTTGTTGAGATAAAAATTTATATTTTCATCAAGAAACCATTTCTATAGAATGTTTCAACCTAACTATGTGTTATTCTATTTTTAAAAAGTGGAATTCTAACATTTAATTAATTTTTTTTCAAGATATATTTCAATAAGGAAGTTATATGATCTTGTATTGACGTTATATTTATTATAAATCATATTTTCTATCATTCACAAAGTCATCCTGTAGTGGTGATGTGTTAGGAAAATGGGTGAGTGTCCTTCCAAATAAGAGCTGCTACCATGATTAAGTGAGAAAATGATGAAACTATGTTTATGTTTGATCTGGTCATCATGGAAAAAAGTAATGTATTGACATCACAAACTCATTATTAAAAAAATGAAAAAATGGATAAGATAATTTTAAAGAAGTATTTTATTAATCTTGGTTATGTAAAAATAAAATACATGTAATTAAAATGATTAATATAGGTTCAAGGTTTGAGGGAATAGCAAGATGATATTGTAGAATTTATCCCTGAGTTATCTTGAATGATGTATATGAAAAACAATGTCTAATATTTATTGGATAATGTTTTGATAAGGGTGGATACGTCATGAAGTCATTTGAAGTGTACCTACATAAATTTAAAGAAATATGGGGATTTTGGTGTGGGATATGTGAATGATAAATTTTCCATAAACACCATATAATACATATTTCATAGTACATTAACAATCCAATGTAGCTTATAATTCATTTAATAGGTAATGATATATGTATATAAGTAATTGTAATGTGTTTATGACTAATTCATACATGCACGTATAGGTCATTTTCGAGGTAGACACATGTCTTTTGAAGAATAAATTAAAATAAAATGTGTCTAGTATATATATTACTATAATTAACAATATATATGAGTCATATGTATCTACATATGAGTTTTTAACTCTGTATGAGTTACTAAAAAAATAATATGAGTAATTCTATCGAAATAAACATATGATAATTCTTGTGGGTGAAAACTTGAGATCAATTAGTTTAAAATGTGATGAACAAAATTATATTTAGTCATGTGTAATCTATTATTGAATTATATAAACAAAAAAACCATGAATTATATTTTATCTAAGCATGAGAAAAAAAGAGAAGTTTATTTTCAATCCAGTAAAGAGTATATGAAAGATGAATGAAAATTAGAGTATCTATACAATTTAATTTTGATGAAATATAAAATTTTGGCATTAATAGGTGTTCATTTATTTCATAAAAATAACTAATTTCTCCAAATTCCATGATCCAATAATGACAATAAATAAGATGATTAGAATGATATTTATAATGAGTAAAATGTGTGTTTTAGAAATAATTATGATGAGGATGATTCAAAAATCATTATTTATAGAAATGTTGATAAAAGAAAAAATTGTAAGTCATGATTGAGATGGAAAAAAATATTTGTTTTGAGACGTTATTTCAAAATATTCTTCTAAGATATAGTTTACTTGATTTTTATAAACACTCTCACAATAATATAAGGATCCAAAAAATATGATTTTTATTCTATCCATATACATATAAAGTGATTTAATTTTATTTAAAATGAAAATATTTTTAAGAGGATAAATTTTTTGACCCTACTAAATTACATGAAGAGATAAATTCTTTAACTTTTTAAAAGTGATTCTTAATAATCATGGGTTTCTTTGGAATATAATTTTAATAGAAAAAGGTGCATGAACAATGATGATAAAAGTATGTATTTTATAATACTTCTTTTTGGATTAAATATTTTACTTATTATTCTATTTAATGTTATTATAAATAAGGGACCCAATTGGGTAGACATTCTCATGCACATGAAAAAATATGGATATTGAGGAAGACTATATAATTGAAGTAAGAGTTTCTATGAGTGGAATGAGGCTCTCTTACCTAAGAGATGAAGATTAAATCTCAAAGAATAAAAATAATAGCTGTTAAAATAGTGTGTAACCCAGAATCTAATAATTTTGAAAGAATGAAAAAAATTATAATAATAAGAATAAATCATCCAACTAGAGATAGTAGAATTAGTATAGGGTAGCTGGGGAACAATTTTTTAGATGAACAAGGATATGATTTTTTATTGAGACCGAATTATTCAATATTTATCAGATCATTTATAAGTACTCAAAGATTTGGTTTATAATTAAGTAGATATTATTTGTGGGTAAAGTTAAATCATGGAAAAAACAATCATCTAATTAAAAAAATAATATATTAATTTAAATACCCACATGAACATGTTTAAATAACCTATAAAATTAGAGATCAGTTGTGTAATATTTTAATCCGATCACAAGTATACTACTGTAATCAGTTGTCATGCATCATATCATGAATACCTCACCTATGTCATACAATGATTGGGTGGGATAGGATAATAATATACCATTCCATTGTCATTGAGAAATGTTTATAGTAAAAAACTTTTTACTTTTATAACAATAAACACATTAACGAGTTGTTTTACTACTTCATTGATAAATATTGTAAAAATATATTATTCCATGTTTATTGTATTATTTGTTTTCATGTGATTCTAAAGTGTTGTGTAATCACAACAATATCTAATTGTATATTAACCAACTACATCTATTAAAAATGAAAATGTGGGTTTTATATATTTAAAGAAGATTTAGTATTTGGTAGAAGATTCGTGACATCAATTTCACCCCCTCTCATGTGTGTCTTCATAGATCCAATGTGGAATTACAAATGATTTCAGATCATACGTTGACTCTAATTTGGAAATATTGATATGTTATATATGAATTCAAAGCATAAGGATACCCATAATTGGGAAACCTTCTTTTCCTTGTCTGTTATTTAACTTGACATACATGAAGTTCATTTTTTTATTTAAGTTTAGAAGAACCTCAATTGGAGAAGGAAGTTTACATCACTATTAAAATAGATTTGGTATTTTAAAAAAGGAAAATAAAAAATGGGTAGATATAAGAGACTAATAATAAAATAAACGATTCATAGATGATGGATAAATCACAAATAGCTAAAGTTAGTAAAAATGGATAATGTAGTGTAAAACATAATGATTGTTATTCCACTATCAAATGAATTATAAGATCTGAAGAATATGATTTTGATGCTTCACATAGAGACTTTTATTTCGAATTCAAATATTCCACGAATTAAAATCTTATTTATGTTTTCACATATATAAATTTTTACATATTTGCACTAAAGGATGAGAATTGATAGATTGAAGGGTAAGCCAATCCAATGAAGGGATCAATAACTAGAAAATTTTGGTTTTTTTACAAAATATCAACTATGGTAAAATTCAATGATGAAACTTTTACTTTTTCTAATGAATTATTTTTGAATAATGATGAATAATTTAAAAGAGTTACATGTTATAAATAAGTTTTTCAAATTGTTCTCAAATAGGTTTTCTATGTTTTGGTAAAACAACATAATGTCTATAAATATTTAATGCTTTTAGTTAAATGAAATGCTAATATGGATAAATAAGATGGATTTTATTTGAAATATAAAAATAAAATAAATGGATACCAAGTTTCTATGGTTGAATGTTTTTGGGAAGGAAGGTTGAGATAAATTAATGATGAGAAAAATGTTGTCATAATTAAATTTATTGTGCCAAATGTCATGTTTAAAAATAAACAGTGCTTACAACATTGAACCTCCAAAAAACAATTGAGAAATTGTTTTTCTACCACAAATACAATGAATTTGAGTCATATTTCAAAGAAAAATACAATTAGTGAAAATATGACAAGGAGATCAGTAGGCTCAGAATCTACGTCTATATAATATAAAAAGTAATCCCACTATCCAATTCATTTAATTACAACATAATATTTTTTTCTAAAAGTGTAGGATAATATATATATATATATATTTATTTAAAATGTGAATGAGAAAATATTATAGTAAATTCACCACATCATAATAGGTTAATTAATAATATTTTATAAATTTATATCCCTAAAAGAATATTAAAAATTAGGGAGAAACATCATAAAAATAGAACAATTTTTAGTTAAGAGAGAATAACCCAAATGTAATAAGATATAGATTAATTAGAATATGATGCTGTTATTGAAATTTTAGGAATAGAGCTGTTGATTCATGGAATAATTTTTCATAATGTTAAAATCACATAATTTAATAATAAAGTGGGAGTAGAGATTAAAAATGATACCAATACTAGGGTAATTTTCCTCATAGAAAAATCAAAATCTATTAACACAGAAATCATTTGAATACCATGATAACTTCTAAAAAAATTTCAGTAGTTATGGAACATTTTATGGATATTGATGGTATGTATCTACCATAAAAAATATTAATTTTAATAATACATGGATACTATAACTTCAGGAAAAGAATAAATGAATAGATTCCTTGAGGAGAAATGTACGGATGAATCTATTTAAAACTCCTTAGATGACAATGAGGGTAAATGAAAAGGATTGTAGAGTATAGAGAAATAGATTCATCTATTTTGGTAAGAGAGGACACATCACATTCCATTGAAAGATGTCTATGAATAAAATTTATAGGTAACATGATAGAATCTCAAAAAAATGTTGTCAATCCCAGAGATGAATAACATGATTGGCATGGTGGGAGACATACCTGATGAATAATATGAGATAATTACCGATACATAAAATTAATTGGATAATGAATAGGTGTGTGGAAGTTTCTAAGAGGTCATACATAATGCTACAATGTGTATGATAGTTTTTCCTAGTCAAATTGAAAATAATGTTATAGATTAAATGGATTCTCATATCAAGAATGTAGTTTCATATAAACATACTGAACACCTAAAGAACATTGATCATGTGAAGAAAATGCATTTGATCTTATAGAAAGATTGATTGGAAGTGTTCGAAAAGACCAAAAAAGATCAATGGAAGGAGAGTTATCTAACTACTAAGGTGAAGAAGTTTAATAAAACTAAGATGGAATTTGAATATATAATGATCACTATGCCACTAAAATGTGAATAAATTAGGAATATAAATTGGTAATCAATAATAATAAGGTCAAAAAGAATGATATATTCAAGTAAATGAATCTATTAGTTGGAAATGTTGTATTAGACCTATTAGTCACATTAATGTCCTTTTTTAAATACACCTTATTCCCATGTATACTTTTTTTAAGATCCAAAAAAGGGAATTGAATTTGAAGATGTATTTATTGAATACCTTGATGGTTATATATCAATTATGTCAAGTATTATAGTGATTTATAAAATTCCTATTAATCTTGAATTCTAGACATTATCAACCAATTTTAAAGGAATATGTATTATTTTATATCCCCCATAACAATTATGACTTAATTTTACTATTTTCATCATGGATGGAGTGAATAAATAACATGGTGAGAATGATCGAATGTTCACATAAAAAGATTTTCTGTGTGTTCAGGTGAAGTAAATATTTGTGAAATTTATTTTAAAGTTGTTTTAATATGCCCTACTAAAATATTGATTGTGTTTGTATCATATTGTAAGTACTTTATAGAAAAAATTGGTGTATGGACTGAACACTCTTATTCTCTATAAAGGGTTATACCAAATTTACCAAATTTGTTTATTCGATGGTATATTCCAAATAAATAAATGGTATCACCCTTTTCTCATGAATTAATATTATAACTTTGATAGTGGATGTGACATAAATGGGATATGATATTTTTATAGTTTAAAAATATCTACCCTATAATATCAATAAGGAGGAGAACAATTTACAACCCTTCCGTTTATTTTAAACTTTGTAATGAATAATTACATTAACCATTAGAGTAAATTTGTAATTAAAAATAAATCTAAAGGGTCATATTTATGTTCCCATGGTTTGAGGTACATTTGGTACTGATTAGATTTTTTTTAATTTCAATGTAATCATAAAAATGAGCGATATTGGGTAAAGGTTTGAATATTCACCTACAGTAAAGAAAATTCCATTATAGATATTAGAAAGGATGAAAATCAGTTTATTTATTATCTATTATGCATGGAATCATGATTATTGATGAATATATAGTATAATTTTATACAAAATTGTAACAATAAAAGATTTGAGTTTGGAGAGTCTACATACTAAACCCAGTAATAGATAAATCATTAAGAAAAAAAATAAAAATTATTTATACCAGTGTAATGTTTGATAGTAGAGTTGGATGAAGTTTGAGATTAAATCCCTATGTTTTTGTACATGAATGCTACTCCAAGTAGTATCTAATATCTCTTAGATGATATTTTTAGAAGAGTGGATGTGACATAATGTAATTTAATGTGTCTCAAATCATTTTAAAGAAATTTATAATTTTTTTGTTGGATCTAGGAATTTATAAATGTTCTTGAACATTATATGATTCATTTTTCATATACATAAGAGTCATCTAGTGTAACATTTCTATCATTCCATAGTAAAAGTAATATGAGCATGAGTCATTGAAAAGTCGGTACGATTCATTCAAGAATATATGTATGATTTATTTTTTATTTTTTTAGTCATTCCTTGTATGTATGAAGAAATATCTAAGTCTATGTTTTGCATGATTAACATAAATTCTATATATGAGTCATTTATCTTAGAATATGAGGTATTTTCTATTTTCTTTAGTAATAAAAATTTTATTATGAGTCATTAAAATGTAAAAATATATAATGATTCTACTAGGAAAAATATTTAGTTTTAAAATATAAATTGTTATGAAGAATATTATTTGTGATTATTCAAGAGAACTTCTACAATGATATAAAAATTACCATAATAGAGAATGGTTTGTGATAAATTCATGAATGAAATTAGAGAATATAATATTCAACCATGGAAAGGGAAGATCTAAGATGAATGAAAAATAGAGCTTCCTAAATTAAATAATTCTATTGAAACATTTAATATGATGATTGTTGAGCTATTTGATCATTTTATAAACATAATCTTACTTTAAAAAACAATGATCCAAACCTGATATTAAAGAAGATATTGAAAATTATCTTTTTTATAATGTAAATAATTTTTCATGAATAATGAATAAAACGATGAATCAAATGTTGAGTTAGGCACCAATAATATCATATCAGAAAAAAATTATGATTAATACTTAAGATGAGAAATAAGATTATTTTAGTGTATCATTCTAAAAATATTCATACATGATGGATTCTATAAGATTTACAGAATCTCTAACATTATAAAGGAAGGTTTTATGTTGTAATATGTTGTTTTTTGTGATTTTAATTCTATAAGGTCTCAGAAATTCCATGTATTTTTTTAGTTATAACGAATTACTCTAAGACCGCGCGCTCTGACGTCACGTGATTTCGAGGCCCAGAGGGCCCAGAACAGAAATATAAATTTTTTTATGTACATTCGGTAAACATGATAGTGGGTTTTTCTTATTTTGTACTGGGGATCAGATCAAAAATATGAGGACATAGTTGAATTCAGAATTTTGGGATTCACTTAGAATGAACATAACGTTAGCCGTAATGGTCAGAAAGGAAAAGTTTATTTTCGGACTCTTCGTGAAAAATAACAAAACAACATAAATAGTATTTTTGTATTCATTATCATCGGTTGAGTGGAGGATGGTGACGCTAAAATGCGGCGACGAGGTGGCGATGGGGTGCATTAATGAGTCTCATTAATGGCCCATATCATTTAACACAACCATGCAATAAAAGAAGCATAACTGCAATGCTATTTCATAAATGAAATAATGTAACGACACGATGTCATAGCGTAACTAAAACACTACAACATGATTTCTTTAATTATTTGGCATGTTGAAGATGGCATAATTAAACCATGGTGATTCTCTTATGAATCCCCAATGGAATTCCTCTCAAATAAAGAATAATTAACAACGCCATAGAGGCTTCATCGTCTTTGACGGACCGTCAATGAATGGAGTCGGAAGTGAATACATCGACGCCATGAAATCTCAAGAATGAGTGCTTCGGCATCGAACATCAAAGAGGTATGGGTATGTTTTTTATTTCAGTGCTATTCCCCGCTATTGATATTATAGAAATTATGAACATGGATCAACAGACGAACAATTTGATCTATGATTCCTATGTTTATGTGGGAGGGAGAATTTTCTTGAGAATTTATTAATCAGGATTCAAAAAATGCATGAAATTATTGAACTTCAATCCCCAAACCTCTCCCCCGAATTAAAACTCTAACGTAGAGGGTCCAGGACAACAAGAACATGTCCCGAGCACCACCACTCCTGTGTTCTTGGTGGCCACATTATCGAAGTGGTGAATATATGATTTTGGGGCCTAAACAGGGATCGAGGTGACCTAAGAGGCCCGTAGGCATAGATTGATCAGAAAATGGACCACCAGAGCAACTCTTGTGGCCTGTAAAATGAGCATCTGGAGTGACACGGTGCCATCTAGCGTCGTAGCTATAGCAGAGCTGGTCAACCATTGTAGGTCGCGCTTGAGGATAGTTGCACGCACGTCGGCACGTCACAGCGGCCGGAGTCCCGACGCCAGGCGAGCACCGTTTGAAGGTGGGTGACCCATGTCCAGGCTACCCATATTAGCTGGACGAGCCACATTTCGTCAATTGCTGCTCTATGAGGAGGCCTCGCGGCATCCTACGGGGAAATGCAAATTGGACACAACCTGTTTACGCATCCCGGATGAGCGACATAGCATCGGGACAGTCTCAGGCCCAACAGGTTGGATCAGTCTATGTTGGTGGGCTAGACCCACACCCAATGGGCTGGAGATGTGCCAGCAGGCTAGACCAACGCCCTTCAGGTCAGTCTGTACAAGACCGGTCGTCGGGTGACCCCACAGGCTGCACCTTCGGTCAAATTAGACCGGGTCCATCATGTCTTATTGGGCCTGGCCCAATGGCCATGCTAGATAAGATCGACCCTGACATGAATCCGGTCAGGTTGAGAACGTTTAATTTAACCTGGTGTTGTGGGACCCACGGGCCGGGTTTGTAGTGTTGGTCTAACTAGGTCGAACCGGGCCTTGTTGCAACCATCCCCTTGTTTACTAAAAAACCTATATAATGAAAACCACACATCTGATTGATGATTTTTTTTTTTGCATTTGGGACCCTATTGATGATGTGGAGCTTTTGGAATGATTTTTGGTGACTTTAATGGACATATAGATTCGACGAATGTCTTGACGTTCGGTTCACCAAAGCGCACTGCATATAGACCTTTGTGGTTGGTGAAGAACTGTTGATACCTCGATGATGGTCATGTTGGAAGTGGCTCTGTGTGTCCTAGTAGGACCATTGGGGGAGTGGCTCCTTGTGATCCAACATACCCATGGTACTCAAAAATAGGAGTACATCACTTTGGGCAAGGTTGGAGGTGGCTCTGTGTGACCCGACATGCCCACGGTGGGGAGAAACTCTGTGTGACCCAGTATACCTATGAAACTTATTAGGGATGAGTACCACAGTAGTTAAAGGATAGTGGGAAGAAACTTTGTGTGACTTGGAAGGCCCATTGTAATAAATATGGGATTAGTTCCACATCAGCCAAGGTGTTTTATTATATAACATATGATGCTTCTATCACTACCCTAAATGTACACATGGGGTGAGTTGTCTTGTACTTTGTGATTAAAATTTGGTATCGTGGTTTGGTCTTTACTTTTGTTATAGGGTCCCTAATGTGTATTGTTATACTCACCCCTATAAGGGCTTCACCTGTACGTGTTGTGTCTGGTGCCGTTGATCGACTTTTTTACAGAGGTGCTCAGGGGGATGTGACTGACAGACTCTACGACGGTAAACATGGAGGCCTAAGACCATGTGTGGCCCAATTGGATCGGGAGAAAAATTCATACTGCTTCAGCTTCCAGTATCCTCACCACCCTCACGATCAGGTGGGGTTTTTCCTAGATGTCTATTAGAGCTCCTTTTTTTCCTTTCTGATTTCAATTCTTTTGTTGGGTTTGTTTTGAAGACCACATTCTTTCAGTTGTATTTTGTACTCGGTATTGTTTCATTATACTTTTTTCCCATTTCAGTGTGTTGGGACATGGTTGGGTGTGTGTGTGTATAGCTACTTAAGAAACCCACCCTCACTAGTAGGTTGACACCTTCACCACTAGTCGCTAGCCCCTAGCCTTTAAAAGGCGGGCTTGGGGTAGTCACGACATGGACCCTGAGGGACGGGTTGTGACACATACAACCTTGCATGTGAAATTAAATTTGTCCTATATGGGAGTATTTTGAGTAATATAAAGTGCATGATCATGGTAAATCCCAACTATAGATCAATCTAGATGAGTTACGATATTCAGGTATAATAATTAATGTAATATTTGGAATGTTATTTGTGTTTTCAAGATATATGAAATGTAATGGGTACTCAAATTGTTATTTTATAATACTACTTTTATGTTAACAAACAAAATATCTATTTAGTACTTTATTTTTAGATTTGGGAATGACATAATAAATTTAATATATCTATGTATGTATGTTAGAAAATTTGGATCTCGTGGAAGAAGAAAAAATGATTTTGGCGGATTCATTGTGAGTGGAATGAGACTGTTTAATTCATGAGGAGAAGAATATATAATGAAAAATAGGATATTTTTAACTAGTGCTAAACATATAATTTTATAGTATTCAAGGAATAAATAGAAAAATAAAAATTATTTAAGAAAATTTATTTGGTTGATGAATTTTTGAGTAGCCAACAAATCGTTTCGAAGAAGATATGGGAGCTAAGTTACTATAGTGAACATGGTGTTATAGGTTTATCATATCATTTTTGGATAATTGAAGACTATATTTTTAGTTAAGTGTATCATCATTATTTGGGATGTGACAATAATGGAAAAAATTATGATCTACTTCAAGAAGATAGATTTACCTGAATAACTTCTTGGAGTTCCTATAATGAACCTATGAAATCTGTTATCAATTATAAGATATTTTATTCATACCACATGTATAATATAATGATCAGTTTAAATGTTTCATATTGTGAACACCTCACCTATGTAATATTGTGATAGAGTGGTCAAGGATAACAATATCCAACTATAATTGTAATTAATAATATGTTTATTGTGAATGATATTTGAATTATATTATAATGATATCTATATTGAGTAGGTTTCAAACATAAAGGAAAAACCAAATAAACAATCCATGATCTTAATTTACAGATTTCTTTCATGTACTGCTAGTTAATGTAAGCTGCATTTGTGTCATACCCGACCCAAGAGGTACAAAAGTCAAAATTTTCTTTTATATACTAAATGAAGATTTTATATTTTGGGAAACAATTTCCCACCTAATTGAACTCCCCCCACTAGGGTGTGTGTAAAAATATAATCTAATGATTTATGTCAATAAATAAATTTCTTCTCCAAAAAACACTGGTCTTAATGAAAACTCATTTAATCTATGAGAATCATAATATGTAACATCCATATCCAACATAAATTTTTATTCATCTATCAATTGATAAAAATAAACATCCATATCATTACAATGTTATTTAAGTATATATATATATATATATGAAAAGACCAAATAATATATTTCAAAATTATGTGTAAAAATAGTGTAAAGTTATAATTTACCAACATAATGAAAAATTTACTATTGGTGGAAAACATTTCCCCAAAATGATTCACTTTAGATATAGATATATCAAGTTGAACTTTATCAACTCATTTCCTAATATTAAACACTATTTTTAAATTTAATTCTTATTAGTAGCTTTTATTGAATGTTGAAGTTTACGATCAATAATTCATGTACTTTCATGAAATATTAATAGACATGAAATATCCTCACATTAAAATAAATGTTTAAACCATGGAAGGATTGAAATGTGCCACCATATTTTGGAATTCATTATAATTTCATGTATTGAGACATACTCTTATAAACTTTTCAATATAAATCATGGATATTGTGAAAAATATACAACAATTTGGATATCAAAGAATTCATTCAGATCACTTAACCTTTGAATAAATCATTAATCTAGAATCATATTTTCAACAAAAATGACAATATGTTATAGTAAAATATTATTCAAAGGAGAAGGTATTTTTGTAAATTTTATGTCCCTCCATATGTTTCTAGTATTATAATTATATAGTTTCAGTATGGATAAAATCTATTATATTTAGTATAACATGTATATAATAAAATATTTCAATGACACATTAAATTATTAAATATATTATAATAATTATGAAGGACATCTTCAACTATTATTGTCATTTACATATTTCAATCCATATCATTGTTTACAATTATATCCATATAGTATCATTTATAGACCATAATGTTATCAAAGTCAATAAATGTATTAAATTGTTCACATAATTAGTAACGCAATTATAACATCAATCTATTCTATTATAGTTCCATCATTCGTACAAGTCATATCAATAAACTATTTTTCAATAACAACATTTTAAATATAAAAAAATAATTTTAGAAGGGTAATTTTCAGTATATGTTAGAAACATAATGAAATTGTTAATCCCCTCATCATTCTCTTTTATTATGTAATATTCATCCATTAATTTTTCATTCAAATTCAAAATTTTAGATTCAACAGTAAAATTATTTAAGAAAATAATATAAAATATCTATTCATATAATGTATCATTTTTAATAAGAAAATTATATATAGTATAAAATTTAAAAAATATACTTATAAATTGTACTACATAAAAATATACTTTATATAATGGATGTCATATAATTTTTTGTATAATTTGAATTATCTAAAATAAATCATTCAATTCACTCATAACAAATAATTTTTTAATTAAATCCCTTCAAAACACAATAAAAATCTCACTAAAGTGTTTTTTTAACTTTAAGAATAATTTTTCACATGTACAAACATGAAACATATATTCAATTATATGATGAAAAATTTTCATTATATTAGTCAAGTAAGATAAATTTTATATTTTTATTGATTAAATATTTAGTATTATAAGATTTCAATAATGATAAATTGATATTACCAAATTCGAAACCAAAATATTTCATTGCTGAAAACTATATGTGAAATATATTATGTGTAAGTTGAAAATCCATTCACCATATAAATATCATTACTCAAATAAAATCTATTTTTCTATAAAACTATATTATAAAACACATAACATACATTATATCTGTACAAACACACATATATACACACCCAAGGACATATTACACACAAATATATATATATATATATATATATATATATTTGTGTATGTAAGTATATATATAATATATAAATCTATATTAACTTATATTGATTATTATAAACATATATAAATATAAAGTATCATGGGGAGAGCTGAAATTTTGTATAATGTTGAATGGTAGGGCCGATGAATGATGTGTATGTAAAGAACTATCCAAAAATTGTTAAATTGAAATCATGGTCGATTGGGATATCATTATAATTAAGTCTAAAATTTCATACCTTTTTTAATGGTAATTAATCAAAAATGATATCGTAGGAGTGAAATGGTTTATCTTCTATCATATCATGAATGATGTGGATACTTACTGCACAAAATATTGTTCTTTTAAAAATAGGGAGATAAAATTATAATCTCTTAATAAAAAGCACAAATAAAAAACGTTATTTTCCTCATAAAAATTGAATAACTAATATTGTAATATATTTACCAATTTTCATAGTATCACAAATAATGGTGACACTTTATAAAGATTAAATATACTGATGGTAGGTGTAGTTTTATCACTGAAATTTTTTTCATTGATAAATCCATGTATACAAAAATAAATAATTAAATTAATTTATGTAATATTAGTAATACTATATATATATAGTCATAATAATCATTAATTTTATTTATATATTATTCTTATTATTTATATTCAATTTATTCTTATTAATTTTATAAATTAATAAATATTTTATACTTACAAGAAATGTGTAAGTGTACTTATAAATATTAATTATTTAAATTTAAAAATAAAAAATTACACAGAATTTTCTAATTATATATAAATATTTTTTTAATATTTATGTCTTAGATAAGAAAATATATTCTTTTTCATATTTAAAAGATAATTTTTTTAAAAGACATTTATAAATTAAATATATAATGTTTTATGATTTATATTAAAAAACATTACTATAAATATAAATAAATATTTAAATATAATACTATTTGTGAAATTTAACATAAAATATATATAGTGACATTAAAATAATAAAAATATTACTAATATTTATGAAATATAATAATTCCCATTGAAATTTGTTATGTTCAATTTATTTTTTCGTATTATTAGTTGGTGTTATTATTATCATTATAGTATATAAAGTTATATTTAAAATATCAAAAAATTTAAAAAAATATGTTCTATATATAGTTATATATAAATAATAAAAACAATTATGATCAAATACATAATATTATTTGATTAATTATATATATATATAATTACTATTACCCACCTAGGATGTTGTCAGGGTTGGGGATACTAGGGATTAGGGTGGCGGTCACGGGGTCAAATCCCTAGGCCAGTTTTCTTTCCATGCATGCATTGAAAATAAAATTGTTTTAAAATTACAATTTTTCAAATACAATACTAAATATTTTTTATCCTTGAATTGTCATTATTTTCTGAGAAATTATAAACTGTACATATAGATACATATATTTTTTATAATGGATAATATTAAAATGAACGAATATAAATATGTATAATTATGTTAATAGAACATGTGAATACGAATTATTAGTAACAAAATAAATAAAAATATGAAATGTTTTATTATGATTAGATGTTAATTATGATAATTTTTATATATTTCAATTTGTTTACATAAATTTAATAATCAAAAAAATTAAATTAAAGTAATAATTTCCATTGTGTATATAAATATATTATATACAAATAATCTTCAAACGATATATATAATCTATATATAAAGATATAATTTTATAGAGAACAAGATTGTTTGGAAAATACCTCAAGGAATCCTCTTGATGTTTTTGGGTATGATTGATTTTGTTGACAAAGATAGATGACCATGAATGAGTATGAATTGTGTTTACTAAAGCATGCTTTTAAGGTCGTGCAGTTTCCAAGTGTTTTCCAAATTTTTGGGCCTCCAAATCGGGAGTTTTGTTTTTTGCAAAGAAGGATTTCTACATGGGGGTACACAGTATTCAAATCATGAACCACAGTTCGTAGAATGAAATAGATGGTATGTGGAATGAATTTTATAAATCTACAATTTAAATATTCCTTATAGCAGTGCTATACAGACCACAAAGCATGATACCGAGACAACATTCAAAAATGGTTCACAGGAAGGCATGCAGTTCACATGAGGTAGATGGTTTTTGGAATAATTATAGTATATTGGGTATCTTGTCATGGGAATAAATGAGGATGTGATTTTAGGAGCTTCAAAGAACATCACCCATGAATGATAGAGGAAAACATGTAGGAAAGAAAGATGATTTGTTGAATGCATAGGGAAGAATTGTTTGTGACAAGAGAACGATATGCAGTGATGGCTGTACCGCATCGATGATTTGGTAAATATCATATTAGAAGATTTTAAGGACCTATTTTTCAATATAAGGACCACTAATCTCATCATTACTGAGTGTGTTTTTCCTAAGAAAATATATTTTCTTCAAGAATTTGGTGAAGTCTGAAAGTGGTTCGCGAGGGAGAATTCCATGAAGGTTAAAGTAGTTATAGAGGTGGATTCTATGAAGGGTTATTTGGTTCATGGGAACTTTTATTGGAAGGTAGTATGTGGGGGAACATTATCCTATAATTTGAGAAGGGCCCAGGGAGAAGAAGTATTTCATGGTGAAGAAGAGGTCTGCAGAAGAAGTAGTTTGCGGAAGAATGAATTACATAGAAGCAGAAGAGGTAAGCAGAAGAAGTACTCAAAGGCAGTATCTTGAAGCGGAACTTGATGGTGGTAGTAAAGTCTGTTCATGGTAGAGGTAGTCCATGAAGCATATGTGATACCTAGTTTTTGGAGGAAGCATTTGTTTCGAGAAGGGAGTTAAATAAGATTGTGAAAACAATTTCTGTTAACTAATTGTACATGGAATAGTGGATTTTATCTATTAGAGAAAAATTGACATTAACATAGTATCTATATATGGTTGAGGATAAATGATTCAATTTAAATGAAGGGACCTACAAGTCAATCAACTCTGAGTGGATCCCTCACGAGTGATGTGATAAAAAGAAGGGGAAGATGGTGGTCATTTCCACCAGTATTGAGCCAATGAAAGATACATATGGAGTGACCCTTGGGACTACACTAAGAAGAACATAATTTTTTTAAAGACTATGATCTTGGGCATATAAGTGATATATCATAAACATCATTACTAATAGTGAGGCTTATTGAATTTGGTACAACGGGAACATTTTCATTGGATGCTTCTTGGAAGTAGCCTTGTGAGGGAAAACCAAGTAAAAATATATGTGTCCTTTGGATTTCTTTGTTACATTACTTTCAGTTCATTATCATCAGATAAAATTGGAAAGGACATAATCAACATTGACATTAAAGACCATAGGAAGTGACCATTGTAATAATTAGATCAAGCTCTAATGGGGCATCAAAAAGATTGAAAATAATATTCATACCATGATTCACCCACCTCTGATGGTATTTAGGACTTTCTGGGACCTAAAAAAGATCATGTTAGACAATATTTTTAAATGATAATGAGATATGTCTATGTAACAAACCAAAGGCCTCTATATGTTGGTCTATGTGTGTGAAATTGTATTTATAATATGTAATACATAATATTCCATTTTATAAGTTAAAAATTTTATTATAACCATTTTAACACTAATAAAAAAAATAATTCATCAATAATTAAAAAAGTAATAATAAATTTATAGTCTTATTATTATTAAAAAATCACTAATAAAACACAATATTTATCCACACTGACCATTAACATTGATAAAATTATACCTTTATCTATGCCTAATGAAATCTCAAATAAAATGTAGTTATCATTTTCATCATTTCTATAGTATGTACATTACAACACATACTCCCTTTTACCATGCGCAAAAAGACTTTGAACAGTGGTAAAAAAGTGCTTCTAATCTCAGCACTGAAATAGGGGGTCCTATATCCATGCTAAAAAAACGTGCTGATAAAGGCGTCCCCTTTATCAGTACTGTTTTATTGATGATAAAGGATACCATTTATCAGTACTGTTTTTAGTTGTAATAATAACCCCATTTATATGTTTTTTAAGTAGTGATGATAATGGACGACATTTATCTAGGCTATAAATAGAGTTGATAAAGGCCTAGTTGGATTTAATGTCCTATTAATATAACAACACACCCAAAAATAATATAATTTATAGAAATACTATATACATTTAATTGATATAATAAATACAAAAATGTCTGCCTCTAGTACATACAAAAAACAACTCTATCTAAATTTCAAACAATGTTCTATATAATTACTTTTTGAATGATCCCACAGACATTTAAATACATTAATATTTCTTATTTGATGTCTATGATCCCCTCTCAAAAATATCCTCCCATGGTACCTATTTCTGAAAAATAATATCCACCCATGAAAATGATTTTTCCTATATAAGAAATCAAATATTATGTTAGTAATACTATAAAGAAAAAAATTAATCCTTGGTATGAATGAATACATCCTTAAAATGAAAATTATTAAAAAAAAAGACACATTTAGAGTTATTCCAATCATGTTAAGTGTCGTATTGAGGTGGGGCGATTCTTACAGATTAAAAATGAGTTATAGATAATTTCCTAAAATATAAAAATAATGAGAATATGTTTGCTGGGTTTTTAGTAGGTCACATGTAATTTTACTAAAATTATGGTCAATTTTAAATAATGAAACATTGGGAGTTTTACTGGTCTCACCATGCATCAGATTGAGGTAAATATGAATCATACTTATTACAAATTACTGATGGATCATTTTCCTAATATATCTAAACAATATGAATGCATTTTATTTTATTTTCAGTATACCGATTTTGTTTTTTTTATATTACATAATTTCAAACTAGAAACAAACATTTTGAGTCATATATGTATCATCATGCATCAGTTTGATATGATACTACTTTATAGAAATCGGAAATGTCTTATGAACTTCTGTCATAAATTATCCATAAAATCAGAGTGTGTTATCTTGGTTTTTAGTGAGTGATGATTTTAGAACAAAAATGTCAATTTTAAACTGATAATAAAAACTATTAGTCATACCCATCATATCATGAGTCGGATTAAGGTGTGATAGGTTCTTACACATCACAAATGAATCATGGTTCATTTTCCAAAGTCATCAAAACAACCTGAATGTGTTTTCAAGGTTATCAGAATGTAACCATTGTTTCAATAAGGTTTTCCTTATGATTGTTCCATTCTTCTATACTTGGGGGAAATCATTGAGTCAATAAGGTTTCCTTATGACTTGACCATTCTTTCTTGTTTTGAAAATCACAAACACCTTATCTCAAGGAAAATATCATTTTTCCCTGTGTGTTAATTCTATAAGAAAAAATTTTCTTCCACAAGGAAATTTATCCTTACCATATTTTTCAGTGTTCATTATCTCATCTAAATATAAAATTCGGTTTCATGTCTAAAACCTAGGAATCATATAATACATAGATAAACAGCATTCGGTTTTCAGACTCCGAGTTCTGACTCCGAATTCACCGAATTCTGACCCCGAATTCTCTGAATTCAGACTCCGAATTCTGAATATGAATTCTGATTATGAACTCTTACGAATAATGAATCTGAATTCTTTTTACGAATTCTTCTGAGTTCTGACACCAAATTCTAGTTATGAATTCCTATGAGTTATGACTTTGAATTCTCATTAACTCTGACTCCAAACATTATATGTTCAGGTTCCAAATTCTTGTAAATCCAGACTTTGAATTCCCTTGAAATTCAGAATCTGGAATTCTATAGAGTTCTGGATCCAAATGCCTTAGAAAACAAAATCCTAATATCCTTGTATTATAGACACTAAATTCATTTTTGGTTAGACTCTGAACTTTTATTTTCTTACATTCCGAATATTGGATATTTCTTATGTAACCATATTTTGTCTTACAGTTATATTTGTTATAAAACGATTTTGTGCATTCAGTTATTAACTAAACATTATTTGAGTGACATGTGTACAGGTCTCTCATAAATTCAAGGAAATATATGGTTGTTGGAAGCGGGAACCGACCGTTGGAGGTGTGCCTATAAATAGGAGTTCATTTGAAAGAGAAAAAAAATATTTTGGACAACTGTTCTATGACTCTAGAGATTACATGCTATGGAAGTGATTTCTAGAGAGTGAATATCATGCTTAGTGCATACTAAACATCTTTTTCATATATTCTTTGTGTGAATCTAAACTTTTCAGATTACATTCGAGGACTTCTGGGGATAGAAAGACAGACGTGCCGACTACCATGAAGTCGAGGGCTTCCTTGTTGAGGAAGACACTGGTGCCAACTACCTTGAAGTTGAGGGATTTTAGGGATAGCAAGACATACTAAATATTCATATCGAGGGTATACCCTGGTGTGGGTAAGACATATGTTCTTGAATGTATAAATCAAGGGACCTTTATCCAAGGTTGTTGGATACCCGTCTATTTGGGTTAAAAGATTTACTACTTGTAACTTGTTTGTTTCAAGCTTTCTGCTGCATTTTGTATTTTGAGGAAAGTATAACTAACTAATATATCCTTATACTTGTATACTCTGATTTAGTATGATTCTATAAACTTTAAGGTACAATCATTATCTTTGTAAACTTTCAATAAGTTTCATATTTCTAGAATTAAGCAAGTGTGTCGAACCAGATGTTTTGTGAATTTCCTTGTTAAACCTCGTTAAAAATAACCATATTTAAATGTTCCAAAAAAAAATTAAAGTATACAATTAAACCCCTCTTGTATTTTGAGAATAATTATATACTACATGGAGTATCTATATTATTTTGATCCTAAAATTGGTATTATAGAGTATATCATACTCCACATACCATCTCAACAATTGGTATCAAATCAAGGTGACCTCATACCCTGTAGAAATTCAACAATTTGTATCAATGGGTTGGTTTAATCTGAATTAATCACCCAATTAGATTCATACGAGATTTCATCTCATTCTTATTCTCGGAATCATATTTTGGGACTCATAAATGTTCGAATGCATTTTTTTCTTAGAGTACTCTTGTTATATATTTTTCATGCTGAGGAATATTTTCCATGTTTACAAACTTTTATTAAAAACAAGTATGTGTGGAGAGATTTTATTTAAGATGGTAAGAATTAATGTTGGATCCACATGCAATATCAATCCAACAAGACCGCCTATTTTTTATGGAAATGATTATGAGTATTGGAGAGATTGTATGAAGACATTTATTATCAATACTAGAGTGGACAATTTTTTTATGCTTCCAGGAGGATATAAAATCCCCGACAAGGAAGTTAGTACCTTCACAAATCAAGAAAAGTATGAATATGAGTTCAATTTTAAGGTACACAATACATTGTTTTATTCAATGACTATAAATATATATAGCCAAATATCATCATGTGATGCAGAAAATTGTATATGGAAGATACTTGAAGTCACTCACTTTGGAACTTCCAATGTCATTGAAACTAGAAGAGCCATGCTCCGAGCTGAATATCATGGTTTCTAATTTATTTATGGGGAAACCATATGTAAGGTCCAATAGAGATTCATGACTATTGTGAATAGTTTACAATCCATGGGTGAGAAAGGATTAGATGATGATGCCCTTGTTGATAAGATCATAGAAATCATGCCTAATGAGAGGGAATCCAACAGAACTACTATTGATGAGAATAGGAAGGTTACTCAGATTTTTGTTGATGAACTTTTTGGAACTCTTCTTGAACATGAGACTAGAATAAAGAGAGATGCTGATAACATAAAGAAGAAGAATGGGGAATGGTAGTGTTTCTTTTAGTACATCTTCAAATCATTTGAAAGCCAATACTCCTAAGAGAGTTAATAGATTCAAATCTAAGAAGGTTGTTATTCAATCTAATTCTAGTGGAAGTGAATATTCAGAGAATGAATTTTATAATCTTGCTCGATGTATAAACAATATTGTTGGATAGAAGTAATTTCAATCCAGATATAATAAAAAGGAAAGGAAAGATAAGAATGATTCAGAAGTTACATGTTATGAATGTAAGAGAGCTGGACATATAAGACTTGATTGTCCTATGCTTAAAAGAAAAGAATGAAAGGAAATTTTTTTTGAGAGAATCAAAAACAAGTACTATAAAGATAAATCTAAGAAATTATTTAAAACAAATGACACCTAGAGTGTAAGTGGTGGAGACTCGTCAGATGAATCATCTGATTACGAATCTTCTAGATAGAATAATTTTTGTCTAATAGCAAGACTACCTATTTACAATCATTGCTTAATGGATAAGGTACCCAATGCTGAATCAATGAAAACAATTTTTTTGAATGAAAACTATAGTGATCGTTAATACTATAACACTTATGATAAAGAATCTTCTTCTAATGAAGATAATACTTTACTGACCTATGAAGAAGTTTATAGGTTTACCAAAATCCTTGAGATTGACAACTCAAAACTGATGAAAAAAATTGATACGGAAAATTCTATAAATACTATTATTACTAAGGAAATATCAGATCTTTCTAAAGATCATGATAATAAAAATGATTATTTTGAAAGTATTTCAAAAAATCACAAGGAAGTAAATTCTGAGAAGGATAAACTTTCTAAAGATCTAGAAAAATTAATTTCTATGAAAAATGTTTTCGAGCATAACTCTAGTTAAAAAACAAATGTTTTGGAAGAAAAGAACTTAGTTATCAAACTAAAATCAGAAATTTTTTCCTTGAGGAAGTATTTGTCAAACATTACGTTAGGTAAGGAAAATTTTGATAGAATGTATTCTCAAATCCGACCTCTAAGGAATAATTCTGGTTTTGGATATACTGGTTCTAAACCAGTTTTTAGTAACAATTATTTTGTTACACAATGTACTTCATTATGTAAAAAGTGTTAGTGTGGTGGGAATTGGAAAAAAAATTGTTCCTTAAACAAAACTCAGTCTTTGGGAGTTCATAAAGTTCATTTTCCTATGAAAATGTGGGTGCCTAAAATTTTTCTTTATGAAATTTCCGGATCCAAGAATATTTGTATTCCAAAAACCAAACACTTTTATTTTCAGGAAAATAGATAAATTACTAACAAAAATACATGGTACATTGATAGTGGATGATCCTAGCATATGACTGGTAAAAAAAACTACTTCGAAAATATTATCAAGATGAAAGGAAGAAAAATAACTTTCTGAGATAATGCTTAGAGAAAAATTATTGGTATATGTAACATCATTCTTATTGGAAGAACTTTTATTTAAATAGTATTTTTGTTAAGGGTCTTAAGCAAAACCTCATTATCATAATCTAATTATTTGATGAAGGCTGCCTTGTGAATTTTAGGAATGAAAAGTAATTACTACACAATTCAAAGGAAGAGTTTATTCTTTCTGCCCATAGGTAAGAGAATGTATACACATATAACATAGAAGACATTAGGATCCAAGACATACCTTGATTTAGTGAAATGGAGGATCATTCATGGTTGTGTCATAGAAGATTAGTACATTGTTATCTTAAGAACCCAGTTAACCATTATAGGAAAAGATTCGTTAAGGACCAACCAGAGCTTAGATTTGATTCTTCAAAAGTATGTAATCCTTGTCAATATGGGAAGCAACATAAATATAGTTTTAAATCAATCAGTGTAGTCTCAACTTCTGATGCATTATAGTTACTACATGTGGATCATTTTGATCCTACACAAACTAGAAGCATTGGAGGCAAGTATTATGTATTTGTCATAGTTGATTATTACACTAGATTTATGTGGGTCTATTTTCTAGCAATGAAATATGAAGCATTTTCTTATTTCGAAAGTCTTATATCCCAAGTTAAAAATGAGGAAAACCTTCCATTGAAAACTATTCATAGTGATCATGCAGGAGAATTTCAAAATTCTGATTTTGAATCTTTTTGTAGTAGAAAAGGCATTACTCACAATTTATCAGCACCTAGAACACCTCAACAAAATTGTGTTGTTGAAAGAAGAAATAGATTTCTTCAAGAGATAACCAGAACCATGTTGACTGAGAAATCTATAGTCCAACATTTTTGGGTTGAAGCTGTATGTACTACTTGTTATACTATAAATCGAGTTTCAATTAGACCTTTTCTTAATAAAACTTCTTATGAGTTATGGAATGGTAGAAAACGTAGACGTTCCTACTTCATGGTTTTTGTTTGCAAGGTATGATTCATGAATACTAATGATAATCTACATAATTTTGCACCAAAATCAGATGAATGAATTTTCTTTGGATACTCCAGAACTCCTATGGCTTATAGAGCTTTCAACAAAAACAACTATACTGTTGAAGAGACAGTACATGTAAAATTTTATGAAACTGATTCCTTTGTTTTTAAATAACCTCAACCTACATCATCAGATGTGTTTTAAAAAACTAATTATAAACCCTGGATATAAGATCTTTCTAATAAAGAAAATTTACAATATTGTGAGTCTGAAACATTTACCATAGATGATTTCCTACCATATATTGATGAACATGTTTTAGAAAACCCAAATCAGGTGTTTCATAAGAATCACCCCAGTGATAGTATCATTGGTGATGTGAATCAATCCATAAGGACTAGAAGTTCTTTATGAAATGAATAAGAACATCTAGGATTTATTTCCCAACTAGAACCAAAAATCACTGGTGATGCCTTAGGTGATGATGGTTGGATTAAATCCATGCAAGATGAACTAAATGAATTTGAAAGGAATAATGGCTGGACCTTGGTTGAAAGACCTATGTAATGTTCTGTTAATGGATTAAAATGGGTCTTTATAAATAAGTGTGATGAAACTGTAATCATAGTATAAAATAAAGCCAGATTAGTTGCTAAAGGCTATAATTAGCAAGAGGGAATAGACTATGATGAAACCTATGCTCCAATAGCTAGACGTGAATCTATTTGTATTTTACATGCCATTGCAGATTTTTTCAATTTCAAACTTTTTCAAATTGATGTGAAATGTGCTTTCCTTAATGATTATGTACAATAGGATGTTTTTGTTGAAAAACCTCCTGCTTTTGAAGATAAAAACATCATGAACATGTATTTAAACTTACCAAAGCTTTGTATAGACCTAAGCAAGCCCCCAAAGCCTGGTATGATAGACTTACAAGATTTTTTCTTCAAAATAATTATGTTATGAAAATAGCAGATCAAACACTTTTTATAAATAAAGATACAAAAATGTTCTGATTGTTCAAATTTATGTTGATGACATTATATTTGGTTCAACTCAGCAATCATTAACTAATTCCTTTGTGGATGTAATGAATTCTGAGTTTGAAATGAGTATGATGGGTGAGTTAAAATTTTTTCTTGGTTTTCAAATTTCCCAGTAAACAAAAGGAATCTATATATCCAAACATAAGTATATTAGTGATCTTCTTAAAAAATATTGATATGAAAATAATAAGAGTATTAATACTCTCATCGGTACCTCAAACACACTTGATCTTGATGAAGCTGGGAAACTAGTAGATCAAACACCTTTTAGAGGTATGATAAGAAGTTTAATTTACTCGACAGCTAGTCATACAGACATAATGATTTCAGTACGCTTATGTGAAAGATATCAATCCAATCCTAAGTAATCTCATTTAAAGGCAGTGAAAAGAATTTTTCACTACTTATAGGGATCCATCGATTTAGGACTATTTTATTTTTCTGGAAATTATTTTATTTTAAAAAGTTTTTCAAATGCTGAATTTTTTGGATGTAGAATGGATAGAATGAGTACATCTAGAAATTTTCTTTTATTAAGAGATTCATTTGTCTCTTGTTCATGCAAGAAGAAACACTCAGTAGCACTTTCCACTGCTGAATCAGAATATGTAGCAGCTGAATGTTATTGTGATCAAGTGTTGTGGATGCAACAGACACTCACAGACTATGGTATAAGTTTTACCAAAACACAAATATTGTGTGATAATACAAGTGTCATTTACCATAGTAAAAAACCTACACATCACTTTCATGAAAAACACATATATATTAAGCATCACTTTCTTAGGGATCACACACAAAAAAGGAGATATCATTCTTCAATTTATCAGAATGCAAGATGAACTGGCTGATTTTTTCACAAAATCATTACCTTCCAAAAGATTTGAATACATTAAATAAATTTTAGGAATGATAACCGTAAGGTAATCCTCCTTATTAACATTCTTGTTGAAACCAATATCCTTACAGTCAAAAAATTAGTTTTATAAGGGGGTATATTTGATTGTATGTTTTTCAAAAGTGTTCGAAATGATGTTTTTGAAATTTTTCGTAATGAAGTTTTCATAATTTTTCATAATGATGTTATCAAAAAAATTCGTAATTAAGTTTTCAAAATTTTTCATAATGTTGTTTTCAAAATTTTCTATAATGATGTTCTGAAAATTTTTGTAATGAAAATTTTTGTAATGAAAATTTTTGTAATGAAAATTTTCTTAATGAAGATTTTCTTAATGAAAATTTTCGTAATGAAGGTTTTTTTATTTTTTTAATCCAATGTTTTTCAAGTAGACTTTTACCTATTACTAATAATCTTCCTGGAAATCCAAAAGGTATGTTTTTCTTTCTTATGTTTTCATAGTCATAATTTAATTTATGGTATTTTATTTAGTTTTTAAATTATTTTGGATTATAGTTTCTTTAGATCCAATTGGTTTTCTTAATAACCACAAAATATTCGATTCTATCACTATTCCCTTGCCTCTATCATATCAACCGTCATATCTGATCATATGGTTTTCATCCATTGGATTGAATTTGGAAGTTCAACCGTTGTTTCCAACAACACTATAAAGGACCCTCTAAGGGTTTCCCCGCCTCGGATATCATGCCATTGCATGGAAAAATTAGGCCCCCCTTTCAAAAACATGTATCCCACCTTTCAAATCATTCTCAAATCCGAATGTATGGTGAAGTCCCCTCTCAATTCATGTAAACTCTCAAGTCAATTTCAGAGTGGCAGATTTACAGAGAGAGGTTGGTACATCCGAATTTCTTTTCCAAGTATGATTCTATAATATACAAGAACATAAGATTGAATAGATGGGAATGCGTTTGTATATCCAATCCAAGAGCTAAAGATTTGGTTTATCTGGATCTCTTTATTGAGTTCTATGAATTAGTTAGCTTCTTTGAAGAATAATAAAGAGAGAAGTTTTATATTAAAATCAATGGTAAGTCCTATGACATATCATATACAGAGGCAGCCAGTTTGGTCAGAGTTCCATTTGAAGAGGAAGCCATGTTTTGTTCCCATAAGATTCTGGATGTACAAGGTAGTTTTGTAAAAGTAAAATCCATGGAGTGTCTTGGAATTTTGGATATCAGGACTGCAAAGATTTCTCATCTGACTACAAATAATTGGTTCCTTGAGTTGTGGGTTCAGGGTTTTATCATTTTGAGAAAAGGTGATAAGGACACCTTACAGAAACGTGACATGGTTATCTTAGATTTTATGGTGAATATGAGGAATATCAACTTGATGAAGCATGTTCTCATTAAGATAGAGAATATTGAGTATGGGAAAATGAATACTCAGATCATCATGTATCCAGAAATTCCCTGTAATATAATTGTTCTATGGCTTGATTCTTTTAAGATTCCTTGCAGTTCCAAGATGAGAAATTGCAAAGTCATGCTGATCAGTGATGATACCCTCAAGAGGATGAAAGTTGGGTTTTCTAAGGATTCAAGAGAATTCTATGACTTACCAGAGGAGGAAGTTGAAGCTCTTCTGAAGGAACAGGATGTTCTTGAACCATTAAAGAAGGGATCAAAGAAGAAGAATCATAAGGATGTTCAAGAAGAAGACAAAACCCCTAATACTATGGAAGCTCAATCCGCACCTCCAAAACCCAAAAAGCCGAAATCCTATCCAGATGAGGTTGTTGGAAAGTGGAGTGAAGAAAAAAAGAATCGAAAGAAAGGAGAGAAACATTTTTTCTTGGATCCTATTGAGTCCAAGGCCTTGAAAGGGAAGACATCATATGAGCTTGAGAAGCAATCCAATGAGAAGAAGAAAAGGCAAAAGATTTCTGAGACTGATATTGTGAAATCCCTTCTAAGGGATACTGAAATAGAATCCGAACAAATTATAGTACTGAAATCATTCTTGTTTGAGGCTTTACCTGAGAAACCTGGGAAGAAAGTTTTCACTCCGGAAAAATCCCAAGAAAATATTCTTGAAGAAAACTGTAGTAGAAGAAAAATGAGAAGAATAGGTTGAAAGTAGTGGTGGAACTGAAGACCTTATAAGGAAAGTTGAAGATTATCATGAAAAGGAAACCCCATCAGAGAAAATATCAATCTGAACTTCTGAAACAAAGTCTTCAAAGCTCCCAACTCTTATAAAGGATGAGGAAGGTGAAGATGAGAAGGGTGTAGAAGAAGTTAATAAATTGTCTGAGGAAGAAAGTTCAAACCATGGTTTCATACACCCTAAGGATTCTAAGGCTAGAGTTGAGAATGAAGAGTTAAATAATGATAGGATTTTTCAGCTGTCTGATAGTGAATATAAATCTACAAATTACGAATCTGTTCTGAGAACCAATAATGGGAAATAGGTGGTTTTTGATAAACCTACAAAATCAATCATAAGTAAGAAGGACGCTAGTGGATCTTGGAAGAAAAATATTATTAATCTAGAGAAAGAGACCTCACCATGTGAAGTCTCGGATTCAGAATCATCCTCTCTCGGACATGATTTCATAGTCCAATCCTTGATGAATCTTGTTGGGACAATTCTGATTTTCCCTTGAATAGATTCCAGATGCGAGATGCTTCAACATATATTGAACCAAAAATCGGATTCAGTGTCCATGGTGATGGAAAAGTGTATCAAGATGGAGGAAGACTTCAAATAATTCCTTTTCAACTATGAAGACCACAAAAGATTGTGCAATAAAATGGTTATCTGGTCAATGAATATAGTTGAATATTTGAGAGAGCTTGATGAGTTTCAAGATGATGTTAAGGATGATTTTGATACTGAAGATGGGAAAATAAAAGATCTCTCGACTAGCTTTGAGGAGAAGCTAAATCTTGAGCATAATTTTGGATTCAAGAGTTAGAAGACCTGAATGGGAAATTGTACTATGTTGTTCGAAGCTAGAAGGGAGAAAGGGATATTCAGATCGAGATTAATGAGATTCTCGTAAAGCAAGATGATTTCTTGAATGCTTAGGAAGAGGCTCTGAAGGCTCAAGAAGAAGAGATCAAAGCCATAAAGTACCAAAAAAAGGAATACCACAAGGTGATAAAGAAGCTGAAAACCATAGTGAGGAAATAGATACCCAAGGAAAAGGAAGAAAAATAGATCTAATCTGATGTTTTGTTGTATTTTATTTCCTTGTAAAAATTCTTCATATCTTAATGAAAATTTGGTTGCTCATTTTTTGGTTACTTTGTACTAATATTTCAGGTACTATAATTCCTTTTCCATTCCCTCAAATTATTTTTTAAAATCACAAAGGGGTAGAAAGGAAAAATAATACTAAGTAAAGAAGAAATATCCCTATGTAAGGGGGGAGTTTATCTAAGAGAGAGTTTTCATTACAGAGATTTTCGTACTCAAATTAATGAAAAATCTCATTCCAAAAATCTAGAATATGATCCTTAGTATTCCAAAGCCTAATGGGGGAGTTATTCGTATTCATATTTTCCCATATGATAAGGTAGATAAGGTTTATTTTAAAAGTATTGAAAAATATTATCAAAATGATTTTTATTATTTTTCGTAAGGATGTTTGTGCTTTCCAAAAAGGGGGAGATTGTTGAGTCAATAAGGTTTTCCTTATAGATTTTCAATTCATTTATACTTGGGGGAGATCATTGAGTCAATAGGGATTTCTTATGACTTGAACATTCCTTCTTGTTTTGAAATTCACAAACACCTTATCTCAATCCAAAACTCATTTTTCCATGTGTGTTACTTCTATATGGAAAAATTTTCATCCCCATAGAAATTTATCCTTACCATATTTTTCATTTTTCATTATCTTGTCTAAATGGAAAATTCAGTTTCATTTCTAAAACCTCGAAATCATATAATACTAAGATATAGATCATTCTGTTTTCAGACTCTGAGTTCTGATTCCGAATTCTCTAAATTCAAACTCTGAAATCTTTTGTGTTCTGAATCCGAATTCTATGAATTCCGACTTCGAACTCTTCTGCGTTCTCACTCCGAATTCTATGAATTCAGACTCCAAACTCTTCTGAGTTATGACTCCGAATTCTGAATATGACTTCTGATTACGAACTCTTATGAATACTGAATCAAAATTATTGTTACGAATTTTTCTGAGTTTTTCCACCTAAATTAGGTTATGAATTACAATGAGTTCTGACTTTGAATTCTCATTAAATCTAACTCTGAACATTGTAAGTTCTGGTTTCGAATTCTTGTGAATCCAGAATCTGAATTCCCTTGAAATTAAGACTCTGGAATTAAATAGAGTTCAGGTTTTTAATACCTTAGAAAACAGAATCCGAATTCATTTTTGGTTAGACTCTAAACTTTTATTTTCTTACATTCTAAATATTGGATTTTGGTTGTGTAATAATATTTTTTAATACACTTGTTTTTGTTATAAAACTATGTCGTGCATTCAGTTATTAACTAACCGTTGTTTGAGTGACATGTGTAAAGGTCCCTTCAAAATTCAAGGCCAAATATTAGCATTGGAATAGGGAGCTGACCGTTGGAGATATGCATATAAATAGTAACTCATTTGGAAGAGCTAAAAAAATCTTTTGGACAACTATTCTATGACTCTGTAGATTACATGCTATTGACGTGATTTCTAGAGAGAGACTCTCATGCTTAGTTTGTAATTAACATCTTGTTCAGATTTTCTTTGTACGAATCCAAATGTTTCTGATTACATTCGAGGTCTTCTGTGGATAGTAAGACAGAGGTGTCGACTACCTTGAACTTTAGGGCTTCCTTGCTGAGGAAGATAGAGGTATCGACTACCTTGAAGTTGAGGGCTTGCGGGGATAGCAAGACAGACTCCGATATTCATATCGAGGGCTTACCCTGGTGTGGGTATTATAGACTTTCATGAATGTATAAATCAAGGGATATTTATCCAAGGTTGTTGGATACCCTTCTCTTTGGGTTAAAATATTTACTACATGTTACTTGTTTATTTCATGTTTTCTGTTGCATTTTGTTTTTTGAGGAATGTATCACTATCTTATACTTCCTTATACTTTTATACTATGATTTCGTAAGATTCTATACGCTTTAAGGTAGAATATATATCTTTGTAAAATTTCACTATGTTTCATATTTCCAGAATCAAGCAAGTCTGTAGAACTAGAGTTTTTGTGAATTACATTGTTTAACCTTGATAAACATAACCATCATTAAAAGTTTCAAAGGAATTTTTAAAGTATAAAATTCACCCCCTCTTGTATTTTGAGAATCATTAGATACTATATACAATATCTATATTATTTAGATCATACATTTGGTATTATAGAGTATATCATACTCCACATACTATCTCAATAGTAACTTCATCTTTTTTACTTAAATTAATGTCAATTTTAAATAGAAAGGGACACTATGAGTCATAACGGCCACACAATTCATCTTATAGAGGTGAGGTTGAATTCTATAGGAAAAAATTTAATGATGGGTAATTTTCCAAATTTATTAAATCAATCTGAATGCATATTCTTGGATCTCAGTATTTTACATGTTCCTTTTATGAAAATTAATATCATTTTAAAATTAAAAGAGGCCCATTGAATTATACCTTCCACACTGTTCATAATATTGAGATGTGACGAATTCTTAAATGTTAAAAATTATATATATATAGTGTTCCAAGAAAGTATGAAAATATTCCAAATACCTTTGATTAGTTTCTAGTATGTGAGTGGTGTTCTTTTACTAGATTGTAATTTCAAAATTGAAACTTTCTTTTTTGAGTCATACCGGTCACATCATGTGTTAGTTCGTTATGATACTACATCATACACATAAAAAAATGTCTTATAAATTTCGTTCCTAAATTATCATGACAATCATAGCGTGTTTTCATGGTTTTTAGTCAGCGATATGTTTTAAACTAAAGTATAAATTTTAAATTGATAACAGACACTTTTAGTCTTACCAATCACACAATGATTTATATTAATGTGAGACAAGTTCATACATTTAAAAAATGACTCATGGATCATTATTATAATGTATTAAAACAATCCAAAATGCATTTGATTTTGTTTCAGTGGGTAACTTGTTCTATTTTACAAAAATTAATGTCAATTTTAAAGAAAAAGAAAAAATTAGATTCATACCGGCAACACTCTATGTAATATTGAGGTATAGTTTACTCTTATATCTCAAAATGTATCAGAGATTGTTTTCATAAATTATTAAAACAATATTAATGTTTTTTCCCAGTTTTCAATATATCGTTTTATCTTTTTACTAAATATTAATGTAAATTTTATATTAAAAGAGACACTTTGAGTTATACCAGCCACACCATGGATCATATTGATGTTTGGTTCCTTCTTACATGTCAAAAATGACTTATGGATCCATTTAAAAAAATTTAAATACTATATGAATTTTATTTCATAGTTTTTAGAATGTCAGTTGGTGGTTTTTACTAAAATAACATTTAAAACTAGAAACATGCATTTTGAGTCATACCTGTCACATCATGCGTCAGTTTAATGTGATACTATTTCATAAAAATTAAAAAATGAGTTATTGGTGGCTATACTAAATCATCCATATAATCAAATCACATTTTATTGGTTTTCAATAAGTTAGTCATTTTGAACGAAAATGTAAATTTTAAAATCATAATGGACTGTTTTAGTCTAATTAGTCACACAGTGCATCAGAATGAGGTGTGGTTTATTTTGACACATCAAAATAAATAATAGATCATTTTAATATATTATTCTATAATAAAATTGTGTTTGATTGGTTTTCAATTTGTTAGTTTTTCTTTTTTACTTATTAATATCAATTATAAATAAAAAAGGGCATTTTGAGTCATACAGGTGACAAAATACTTCATATTGAGGTGAGGTTGACTCTGATGGATAAAAAATGACTCATAAATAATTTTACTAAATTATAATAATAATATTAGTTCATTTTCTTGGTTCTAAGGGTGTCACTTATTCTGTTTACTTAAATTAATGTCATTTTTAAATAAAAACGACATTTTGAGTAATTTCGAAAACACTGTGGATTTTATTGAGTTGAGGTTGACTATAACATGTCAAAAATTACTCATTTTTTATTTTTATAAATTATCAAAACAATCATATTTCGTTTTCACAGTTTTCAGTATGTCGCTTGTTCTTTTTAATAAAATTTATTTCAATTTTTAATAAAATGACACTTTGAGTTATACTGGCCATAACGTGCATCATATTTAGGAGTGTTTGATTCCAACATGTTCCAAATGACTTATGGATGGTTTTATTAATTTATAAAAACAAATATAATGTGTAATATCAGATTTTTGTAAATCACTTTTCCTTTTTAAGAAAATATCAATTTAAATAAGAAACATTCACATTAAGTCATATCGGTCACATTGTATATTAATTTTAAAATTATTATAATACATACAAATCACAAATGAGTCATGGATTTTTTTACAAAATTATCATGAAAATATGAGTGCATTTTCATGGGTTTTAATGGGTGAAAATTTTCAAATTATATTGTCAATTCTAAATAGATGACATACACTTTGATGTAAAGTGATAAATGTGGACACTATAGGGGTGAAACTATTTGGAGGGAGAGAAAAAATTAGAAGTCATTTTCTATTTGTGTTTTTTAAAATTTAGCCTTAATTATTTTAAAAAATTAATGAACATATAATAGTATGAGGAAAAACATATTATATTATAAAAACATTATCTTCTTATTGAATCTTCAGTTGTATCCTCAATGTCAATCTCTCCCAAGCAAGAGCATCTTCCATAAAAACACCACAACATGAAAAATTGAACCACATATATAAGAAAAAAATTAATAATTGATTCATACTAAAAATATTTAAATTAAAAATTCATATGAAAAAATTCACTAATTCAATGGATGTTACATCTTCATGTTATTTGTGTACATTCTTCCATCGGGTATGTTTCCCATTCATTTCTAAAAAAATTATATCAACTTTGTAATATGATTCTCTTTCATAGTCATAATATTACTAGAAAAAATATAAATACACAAATGATTAATAAGTATTCTAAATTAAATAGTAATTATATCTAAAAATACCTGTTTTGGGATGACAGTGTGTTCATGGAATATGATCTCTATCATAAATTTACAAACATAATAACCAGAATCATTTCCATTTGTTTGTTTTCAAAACTGTAGAAACAGTGATAAAAATAAATAATTTGTTTTGATATGTGTTTGGATAGTTATATATTTTTAGATATACCCTAATTCAAGTCCAATTGTAGAACTATTCCGGGTCCTCATGATTAGCCCCTTACTTCATAACACGCTATTCATGATATTGATGCACCACTTTGTCATTAAATAATCATCTTTAAAAGATATTATAACTTATTTAAATTCTTTTTTAGTTATAAATATGGATGTAGGGAAACTATCATACAATGGTGTCACTCAAACTATTGTCGTCTTTCGAATTATATAACTAGAGTATGGTTGAAAATGGTGTATATTTATTAAAACCCGTATAAAATTTTTTCTTTGAATATCTCATTAACTATTCATTTTTTGGTAAATAATTAGGTTTATCTTCAACTGTTATTCTCATTTATTTAATTAGATATTCATCATCATTGACATCGCTAATAAAATCCTCAATAAATTTTTCATCATTATCAAATCTCGTAATCATATCAGATTATCTATAAAACGTTTCTTTACCTTACAATTGCAACATTTGCTTCTCCCTATATTTATTAAAACATTTATAAAGTTGATCAATTCCATAATAGTTCAAGTATTCTTCTAAATCAGGTAGACTAATAAGTCTTGACTAAAAATAGAATAAACATGGACAATGGACTAGAGAATATTCATATGCATGATAATTTGAAACCTTGATGAACTCTTTTAATCCATCTTCATGCACATTTGTCAGATGATTGATATTAATCCATTCATTATTCATTTCCATTCTATTTTATTCGTAACTATTAATATTTAACAAAATAAGAACATAAAAGTTTAATTTTAAATAAGGCGAACTCAACATTGGAATAATAATAATTATTGAATTTTGTTGCCTCTGACTCATCCCCTTAATATCAAATAGAAAAAAAATAATGGAGATGTAATTGTAGAGGACTACCCTATTTTAAACCCTAAAAGTTTTGTTGGATGAAAAGTAGGTTTAGAAGATGTAATGGTGTTAAAAAATAATTCACTTTTTATAGGAGTGAATTCCTGATAGATATCCTATAGGTATGATAGAGTTAGTGTCATTCCATTTCCATGGTGTTATTATAAATATACTTTTCTTACCTATATAATGTAATAGATTTTCTAATTCTGTAAAAATATAAACTTCAAATGTCATGTAAAAACTACATATCATATGTTCTTTGAACACTGTTTATAAAATGAAAAATGAAATTTCATTAAAACCCAATTTACAAAAATTACACTTTAAAATAACACACCCTTTTTAAAATAAACAAATTAGTTCCAAGAACTCTTTTATAAAACCATAATACCTTTATTAAATCATTTAAAGAAACTTCAAATCCCAATAGTCTCAATCAAATAAAATGACAGAAAACCATCTATATATTAAAAATTTTCTTTTGACACATCACATACCCTATGTTAAAATGATACCGACATTAAATATACTTTCAAAAAATGCAAATCGATTTATGAAAGCCAATCGAGTGAGTTCACAAGGACTTGGGGGAACCTAAGTCTATTCCATGTGATTAAATCATTTTTGAGGTATTTAAAAACAAAAAAGAGTATGTTGAACACATATAATTTTTTATGAAACATGTTAAAACAATTGAATAGTATTAAAAGTTCCAATTATACATTTTAAAAAAGATATAAATCCCAAGAGATACACTTTATAAAATATATCTGAATAAAAAATAACCAACATTTTATAAAATGTAATGATATAAATTGTTTACACTGATCCCAAACAAAAAGTTAAAGCAAAAAAATTACTTTCTAGAGAGCAACATTAATGAAAATATATAAAAATAACAAAAATGAATGTTTTATCTTTATTCAACATGTTTACATCTACATACCATTATCAATATATCGTTATAAAGTTACTACAGAACACCACTAGAAAGGATTGACTATTTCTATTGACCTGTATCATAGAAAACTAAGTCTATATGTGCATCAATGTGTATATGTATGGTTTGAGCAAATATCTTAGAAGGATGTTGTCGTGGATTTTATACAATTCAATATATATGTTTATATAATTATAAATATAATTTAGTAATTTATTATAAATATTAATATATAAATTTATAGATAAGAATATAAATAAATATATATTTTTTATATTTAAATGTAAATTATGCTAATAATTTTTGATCATTTTAATCTAGAAAAAATAGGTGTATTGTTTTTGTAGTCTGGCTCAGCAGAAGGAAATTTTTTCAAAGAATTGCATTAAAGGATTATGTTTTTATTTTTAAATACTTAAATTATATTTTAAAAAAACAATGGTTTTTTGTAAAATATATGATATTTGTGTATCTCGTATGTTCTTATTTCTAATCCATACATTTGTTTTTTATAAAAAATTTTTACTTTTTTAAAATGTAATGTTTATATTAAGGATTTGATGATCTCTTTAAAGACATATGATCTTCTTACAAATGTAATATGGTAGTTACTTTTATAAAAAATATTTTTCCCCCACATAGAATGAAAACATAGTAGACTATGAGGTCATATGAATAAAGTAATGAATTTTAACCCACAATACATGTATTGAAGTCGAACTGTGTCTACAATTTATATACAAGACTAACCTATACCTATTATAATGATCACGAGTAATCTACTCCTGATCAGGCAACTTTGATGTCTAAGACCCAATGTAAGGCCTAGGAACCCTAAATATAAACTCAGTTTATAATAAAAAATTAAAATAGAAGATGAATTAGATATGATAAATGAAATAGTTACAAAGGAATGAAATCATGGTGAATTAATATGAAATAGTAACCAAAAACAAAGAAATAATACAAAATGGAATGAAACAAAAATGAAAGTTGTAAATAATACTAGGATTTCACATGCATAAGACCATTTGTTCTAATTTACATGACAAAAACACTACCCAAAATCTAATGTTTTCTTCATTGTCAATAGAAACATAATACAAGAGATATACCAAAACAAAAACAACATGAAAAAAACTCATTAAGATGTAAACATGAAGAAAAAAGAGATGGTAAAGAAGCCTCATAAACATGAACATCTTACCACTATCTCATGTCTCTTCGAAGAAGAATCATAGAAGAAATGACATGCATTAGATATGTAAACTCAATTTTGATTAACCTTTTATTTGAATTCCAAGGACATTTAGAGAAATATGAACAAGAATGATAAAAGAATAAGGAACAACTAAGAACATACCTTAGATTTGGAGGTCTGTCTGCCACATTAGGGTCTAGCAGTGGTAGAGTTAGGGTTGGTGGTGGCGATAGTGGCACCAGAGGGATCATAGGTAGTGGAGTAAGACAACAGAGACAAGAAGAATTAGCGGGAGGAGGAAGCCACAATAGGAGGAAGTAGCGTCAATGGTCTGGTTCCATGAGATCTTGAGCTCGAGTGGCGATTGGGTAGTGATAATGTTTATTCAATAATAAAATGAAAGTATTTTTCCAGCGGTTGTTGGAAAACACTGATAAATGGCATCATTATCAGTGCTAAAATTATAGCACTGGTAAAGACACAATTTGCCATTGCCTTTTTCGTGCTGAGAAAGGCCTATCTATATCAGCGCCTAAAAAAATTCTAATAAGGATGTAATGTTAATAAATATATACTTATATATATATTGTCAAAATTATAATAAATATATTAGTTGTATTTTTAATTATATATTATAAAATGTATTAATTATAACTATTTATATAAGTTTAAATATAATATAGATATTTACTATAAATATAAATACATAAATTCATTTTCATGACTATTAATAAATATATATTTACTTAAATAATTATAGATAGATAATAAATATATATATTTTATTTGTAATTATATAAATGATTATAATTAATATATTTATTATAAATTTATAATTATTTAAATATAAAAATATTAATTTATTACTATGATTATAATTTTTTATATATATTTTGAAATATATTATACAATTATATATGTTAATAAAATTATAAATATAGTAAAAATATTTATTATAGTTGTATCATTATTCAAGTATATATATACACAATTTAAAGTATACATATATAAATATTTTTATAAATATTTTTATGCAATTAATATATATGTATATATATATACATATCATTAATATACATCAAGATACATATTATATAAAATTATTATAGATGTAATTATTGTAATTTTATAATTATTTATATGTATATATATAGTTATTACTAAAAGTAAATATTTTTCAAAGTATTTATATATAATTAAAATTTTATAATATTATATATAATATATATATTTTTTATTTAAATATATTTATCTTAATTTTTTAAGTATTTATTAAAAAAATAATAAGTTCGTGGGTATAAAATGAATCATATATCAAAGTATATATATAGATTTATATATATATATATTCATTAATATATATAAATATATATATTTATGAAATTATAATAGATGTATTATTTTTATAATAAATAATTTTGTATTTATTTAAATAATTTTAAAATTGTAAATTTAATTATATATATTGTTAATAATTTTCATAATTATTTAAATAAATATATATTTATTTATACTTATAACTATAAATTAATATATATTTATTTAAATAATTATGAAAATATAACAAATATATATAATCAATATATTTATTATAATTTCATAAGTATTTAAATAAATAAATATTTATTTATCTTAATGACTATAAATAAATAATTATAATTATAATTATAATTATTAAATATATATTTATTATAAATTTATTATTATTCATATATATATGTATATATTATTTATAATTATAATTGTCAATATTTTTATAGATGTATTAATATTTGTATATATTTATATGTTTATAATTATATATATTTATAAAATTATATTTATTATAAATATATTTATTACAATTTTATAATTATTTAAATATATATATATTTATTATTATAATTATTAATTTTTAAATTTATAAATTTTTGTATATAATTACATATATGTGTATATATAAAGATATTAATATTTAAATATATATTTATAAATTATAATAAATATATTTATTATAATTTTATTATTATTTAAATATATATTTTAAAATATAGATATTAGAATAATTATAAATAAATAAATATTAAAAAGTATTTCTATATAGTTAAAATTTGATTTTTTTTAATTCAATAAAAATATTTATTATTTAAATATATTTATTTTAATTTCATAATATTTATGAGAACATCATAAGTTCATGGATATAACATCAATGAATCATACAAGAGTCAAATTATAAATGAACATTTATAATGATGAATACAAAACATATGCATATCCATATCATTATAATATTGAAAATGTTATCATTCAAGACATAACACATAATCATGTCCACAAATAAACATTATGATCATATATTTTCAATAATACTCATGCATCAATTTATAGATATGAATAACGACGATCAATATCATCATTATCTCATGATATATATATATATATATACATTCATTAAAGACACACATATATATATATTTATTTAAATTATAAATATAAATAAATATATTTAAAAATTATTAATATATAATTATAAATGTAATGAATTAATTTATCATTTTAAAAAAAAATTATAAAGTAATAGTTATTTAAATATATATCTATTTCTTGATAAACATGAATTTTTTTAAACTTTTTATATATATAAATGTATTTTCATTATTAAAAAATTAATATTATAATATATCGTAATTATATTAACTATAACAAGCATTTTTTAATTAATTTATATAAAAAATATTTTTTAATATAATTATATTAATTGTATATCAATTAATAATATTTTTTTATTAAAAACAACTATCATTGATAAAATTAGCACTGATAAATATATGCTATATCAATGCTAAAAAATTACCGATAAATGGTACTCCTTTATCAATGGTTGTTTTAGCACTGATAAAAGTGTCATATATCAAGGATTTTAGCTATTCCCGATAAAGGTACCTTTTTTATCTTCGTGTTTTTCATAGCACAAATAATAGTTTGTGCTTCCCTTGCAATGATCTATGGTAGTAATATTTTTGAATTGTTTCTATGTATTTTCTCTTGGTTTTTAGGTAAAATGATAATGAGGCTAATTGAATTATTTAAACACATTTTTAGACAACATCAATTTGAAGTGTTTCAATTTATAGATGTATGAGAGTATCCAGATGAGTTTGATATGATAATATTATTATATATAAGTATTTACTATAAGGTATGAAGAAAAAATCCACGATAGAGCTATTGTAAAGGAATAATTTTTTCAAATAAGAATAAGAGGAATATTCATATAGAATCATATAAATAACTGTATCGTTAAAAAGGTCCACGTGTAAGGAGTTTGAGGTAATTCATAATGTTGCTGTACACAATGTAAAATATAATTATTATTTCCCTATTAGTATATTTATACATTTTATTTTCAAGTACAATATGAATATAGATATCTACTTCCACATTTATTCTTTTTTCCATTATATTAATCTACGTTTATTTATTTCTATTTTTTAATATTAAATGATAGTTGGTGGTTAGTATTCATATTTATTTCAATTATTTTTTTCATATATTAACATATTTTATTTTATTGTCAATTTTTAATTTCAAGAATTTTCTTTTATAAGAAATAAAATGTTTTCAAATATAATGTCAATTTAGCTTAAAATGTTACATTTTATATTCATATGTACTCTACGAGTATTAATACTATAAAATAAATTAATATATATAAATATTTTGATCACTCAATGAATATATATGTTTTTCTCTTGAGATAATTTGAAATAATTTTATTCTTCACATCTGAATTTTGAATTTCTTATTAAAATTATTTTGTCAACTTTTTGAAACTATTAACCCATTGGTTTTTATATATAATATGAAATTATATTATTTAATTCAATTTTGAAATATTATTTTAGATTTTATAATACATATATTGATTGTTTTTTTTATTCTTTAAATTTTTCATGTCGATTATAATATTTTTCTTCTTCCTAAATGTTATACATATAAAAAATAATAAAATATGTAGGAAAAATATATGACCAAGAAAATTTTCTAAAATAGACTTCAAATTAACTACTATTTTATCAATACGTTATAAAATTTGACGAATTTAACTTTTAAAGATAGTTTTTCATATTGAAAATTAAAATTTTGATTTACTGATTTATAAAAACCTGTTGAATAAATAAATATAAAAAATGATGGATGTTGAGAAAAAGGAAATACATTTTAAAATTATTTGAATACTGGAATGATATATATACTTATAAAAAGTATTAATTTAGTGGGGCTTGGAATAAGAAAACTATGCCCGAATAAAATAGATATAAGAGAGAATAAATGAAAATTTTTCTTCTCTTGGGAATATTCTTTCTATGAAGAGATGAACTAGATCTCATATGTGGATCTAAAAGGTTGCCTATTATAAGTATAAGTACTAATGACTCTATAAAATAAATTATATGATTAAATACTCATTGACCATATAATAATGAAACATATGGGAAATAAATGATTTAAAACAAGATTACTCCATCTAAGAATAAAAATAAATTTCAAAAAAACTATAAAAATATTTTAAATGAAATGATCATGAAAATTAGTTTCATTAATGAATATTTATTTTCGCATTATATAATTTCCCTAGAATGTGTTTTAAATACCATTTTAGAGGATTCAATTGATTCCAATGAGTAATGGAGAGTTAATATATATGATTTAAAATATATATGAAAGAGGGAAATCATTAAATAATTTGAAAAATTATGAATCAATATATTAAAATATACTAAAACATTCTCATGAAGTACACAATTTCTTTCCGATACACTTATATAGTCACTGAATTTAGTTTTTGAAATTGATTTTATTAGAGGATTATTCGAGAATAATATTTTTACATGGTATTTATTATGATGTAGAAATATTAGACAATGTGTCTTTAATAAAGGATATATTGTGTATAAACCATATTCTTTATTGATCACTTAAATCAAAATAATGAATTTAGTGAATGTGTAATAAAAAAATTATTTAGATTTTTTTTATTTAAAATCTTTTAATTGTCTAATTTGATATTGTTTTGGTATTTGGATAAAGAATTTTGAATATAATTTCAATAGAACATGCCCTCCTATATTTTTTCATCCATAACAATGTGATTCAATTTAAATGTTTAGGTAGAATCATCACTTCACATTCTATATATGGGTCAAAATAATCATTTTACCTTTATAAATAATGAGTTTTTTTATATTAATGAGTGTATATAACACACCTAGGTTGGTTTTGAATTCAAGAATACTCATTCATGCCCCCCAAAAAATCACTTGTTTTAGGTTATGGTGTTGATGTAGCTAGATTAGCGGTATTTATTAATTTATGTCCTCTAGTTGTAACCAAAATATTGAGAATCGATTACATTAAAATAAAAATAATAACAAAAAATTGGTGTTCTAAAAACATTATTAAAATCTACCGACATTCATAAAAAAATTTATAATTTTTATTAGATGATAATGTCAATAAAAAATTAGGTGTCAAAAATTTATTTTTATCTAATATATAAAACATTTTTTAAAAACTTGTGAGATATAGAAAAATAAAAACCATAAAATAAAACATGAAAATAATTCAAGTACATGTAAAATAATTCCACCCATAATAGAAAATATTCATGGTTTTGTATTTTTTATGTAGAAATGAAATAAAAACACGTGATTTAATCTGATAGAGAAGAAATTAAACACAATTTATTATATTTTAGTACGTCGTGATATAATTTATTCCTTTATACATCACATAAATCCATTAGGACCCATTAAAATGATCAATTTTTATGTAGTTTATATTTTTCAAACATAACCATAAGAAAATATTCATTTATTACTATTTTAATAATGATTTATATTCATTATTTAACTAGTTAGTGTTTTTCAAAATCAGGGAATCACTCCAAAACAAAACAAAACAACACTATGATATAAAATATTCTTGTACTGGTTTTAACTAAATTAAAAATGTTTATTAAATTATCTTAATTCATTAAATTTTATTTTCTTTTTCTAAACCACTATATATATAAAAATTACCTTTCTACTAGTATTAAAATTTGTACCCATCCCCAAAAACCCCAACACTTAATTCCAATTTTTTTAATGTGACCTAATTAGTAAGAGGTAATATTATGCCTTATTGAAAATATAAAACAATGTATTGAATGAATCTAAGTAAATATAATGTTAAAAAATGTAGTTCCCAAATATATAATTTTTAATTAGTGGCATATGTAATAAGTAATATTTAGAAATTGATAATATGATCAATAAATTTACTATATTATTAATTAAATAACAAAAAATACATAAATTAATATGATCATGAATATAATTAAACATCCAATTAAATCCACTTTACATTTTCTAGGATTTGATTCATCAATTATTTTTATTCCTTTCAACAATTAAAAATCACTCCCTTTGATTTTATATTCTTATATGTTTTTGACTAATAGATAAAAAAGTTTAATAATATAATAAATTTAAGGGATAATAGAATACAAAAATAGATATTCTAGAATTTAATCTACCATTATCAATAAAAATTATTATTTCATGTAATAGAAATCATGTAGCCTTTAAAGATCTTGTCGAAAAAAATTATTGAACAACAAATTGATTTATCAAGAAATATTTAGTTTAAAACCATAGTTAAATTTTTTAATGACAACAATTTTGTTTAATTTAAATCTCAAATGAGGAAATAACAAATTGATAATAATAGAATGTGGTCTTGAAATTCAACCTAATATTATTAAAAAATCAAATATGACATAAATAATGAACGAAAGAAAAAATTCCAAAAAAAAATTTTGGTATGAAAATACTAGAATTATTACTAAAATAATAAAAATAATATCTAAAATATATTCCATTTAATTTATATTAATGGAGAAATGTTTTTTATAACATTTAAATCTATCATGAATAAATTATTATCATGTAAAAAAAGTATTAAATCGATTATATGTGATTGATATCTTTTATTGCAACATCTACACCAAGAATGGTTTTAAATATTTTTTGATTCTAGTAACCCCCAAAAAATATTTCTAATTAAATAAAATAAGCATGATCACTACTCTAAATATATATAAATATAAAACATTGAATTAAGATGTACAAGAATAAAAGTGATTCGTTAGATTTTTGGAATCTTTTTCTAAAATCATTTTTATAACCCAAATGAATTGCTTATTAAGACACCAATTCAAATCAAATTATATATATTTGAATCATATATAGTTTATCGATAATAATAACTGAACCCCCCTTCTTCAAAATCACTATATTATAAGAAAAAACCTATATGTTATAATTTTTTTGTAACCAGAAAGAATAAAAACTAGCATGATTTTGATTGTATGTAAATTTTTTATTTGAATAGGAGTAACTGTCCATTTATTATTCTTGAATAAATAAATTATTAAATGGAAATATTTTAATTTTCATACAAATACAATAAATGATTTTTTTTTTGATTTTATTATGAGATATAATTTAATAATTAATTTTTTCTTAATTAATCCATTAAATTATGTACATTAAGATAAAATAATTTTAAGATGGTACATTATCTGAAATATTTAGTGTTTGTAATTATGTACCATTATAGAAAAAAGATAAAATATTAATATAAAAAATGAATTAATAAAAAAACAATATTTAAAGTGAATTAAATATACAATGATATAATTGATATAATTTAAAATAAATAGACCAATAAGGTGTTGAAAACCCTTTGATAAAAGATAATAAATATATATAATATAAATATTATATTTATTGGTATATTAAAAATGTATATGATGAATTTTCGGAATCATGATTTCAGTGATAAGAAAAAATGTGTCATGGATTTTTAACCAATGATTAAAAAAATCCAATAACCATATAAATTGTCAAAATATTTATTTAATGATAAAATAAAATTTGAAATAGATATAATAAATGAGAGTGGAATAATTAGATTTACCTAGATTCATAAGTGGTAATTTAGTTTGATACTTATTATATACAAATCCATTCAGGAAAAAACCTAAATAATGTTTTCTAAAAAACTAATTACAATGGTTTCTATCTAGTTTTTTATAGAAATATTTGTGCAAGAAGTATTGGAACGACAACAACATGAAGTCAAATATATTTTTTGAGGTGAAACTACCAATTTTTTTTCAATGATTGTGGAATGAGTTAAAAATATTTTTTAATAAAAAATTTTAATAGACCAATCTGATCGTTAAGACATATAAATATAATGATGAATTAAATTATACTAAATCACCATTCTCATATTTTTTATTCTTTTCAAAAATTTGTTTTCATAGAAACAAGGATCAATTGAAATTGTTAATCAATGAAATTTTTTTATATCCATATAAAATTTAAAATATCCAACATATTTAAAATTATATTTCTAAAACTATATAATTATAAAATTAAAGATAATAACAAAATAATAATAAACATAAATTTTTGGCACCTATATACACTTATTGTTTTAATAATTTTAAAATAATGATAAATTTATAGTGAAGCATAATTATTCCTGACCATGAATGACCCTAATTTAGATTTCATTTAAAAATTAAAATTTTTTATTTAATATTAATATATATAATAAATACACATACTAAAGCTAAAAATCATGTACAATTCATTAATTATTGAATATAATGGGAAAATAAGATGCCCTACCCGGAAGTCACTCACTAGGGCCTCAACCATAGATCAACATGGCCTCATACACATCTCCCTACAATCTAGAGGATTCTGATGAGCAGTGAGAGATTTAATCATACATTGGGGAGACTATGTAATCTAATGAGAATAAATATTATAGAGAGAATAGACAAAACATCATCCTCACAGATAATACGGGCATGTAAAATCATTTAAGCAACAGTTCTCTAACTGTGTGAACATTGAATCAAATAGTCGTCCATCCAAATTGGCCATCCACTAGTTCATACACATATATAAATAAAAATCTAGAAAAAATAAAATAAAATAAGATCAACTGCTATCCCAGATCAATATCCCACAAATACATGAAATACCATAATGAGCTTCCCTAACCCAATCCACTCCACATCGTGTGCTCTGAAAAGACACCAGAAATAAGTTCAAATTATGCAATTGGGAGACCAAGTATGGTATGAGGGAGACATATATATTTGGAGTCTCCATATCCCCCATATATATTACTTTATATATTTCTATGAATGATGAAAATAAATAACCAAGATTAATTACTACCCCCAATAACAACAAAAATACTTTTTTGACCAGAAAATCAGAGCTCCATGTGTGCCTAGCCATTATCTGCTCACCATGACAACATGACACCCAATCATAATTGCTTTGTCTTAAGGACCAATCAAGACACCTCTTTCTAAAGAACCATATCTGATACTAAAAACAAATCCATAGGTTCGAGTGTCTTAGTGGATCTCAAACCATACTCTAAGGTGAAGAGTAGTGTGTCCACCATGACTATACAATTATATAAAGATGATGGGTAGGGTCTAGTATCCAAGTCATGGAATCTTTTTCTCACCCAATTTGGTAAAGACAACACCTTCTCTCTCAAGTTTAATCTAATTTCCGAGTCTCATCCACTACCCTATCACCAAGGGTGGGGCATATACTTAGTACCCAGACCACTCCCACTATTAAGGGATGTCATAAAACAAATATCCTATCTATCCCCTCTCACTCTTGGGAGACCTCAAACAATATCCACAATCCTCTCACCCGTGACAAATCCCCTGTAATAGTTTGGTTCTCAAAATAATGAGTGGACCAATACGACCTTTCATAGGGTATTCCCTACTAGTATATTCCCACTCTAAACAAGGACATTCATCCCAACCACTACCCTATAACTCTAGGTATGGTAGTCCACATCCTCCCCCACCAACTTATTTAGGAATGAGTAACACATAAACATAAATGTAATGGAAAACTAGGCACATAACATATCTTACAATTTCACCAACTCATCACTAGTTTCATATCACTCAAGACATATCCTCTCACATCAATAAATCCTTAGCATGAATCAAAAAGTTCAGGGAACATGTCTCTAGGACATCTCAGTTTCTCATGATCATATTATTAGTTTATAGAATATTCTAAACCGTTATGGAATAACAATATATTTGGGTCCTCTAGACCATTCATGGTTTCTTCTCACTTGTTCCAATCCATAGCCAACACCCCATGGTGTTCCATTAAGCCATATGCTCCATACAAAATATTCCATTTGTGTTTGGTCCATGGCCTCTTATCGATTCCATAATTAGAACCTAATTATGGGACATAAATTATGTATTTATCCAATGATATCTCAAGTACAATACATAATATAAAAAATATTCCTTAAACCCCTTCAAATCCAAGTGTACTTCCCCAACTAACTGTTCTAACTCTCAATCCACACTCATAATGTTTCTCCATAAAAAGTGAGAGATATACAATAATAACATCCTCCCAACTAGGTCTAATAATATCATTCATTCCCAATTTCCAATTGGAAGATATCCTAGGCTACCTACAACTATTTCTATTCCTAAAGTCCCAACCTAGGTCTCTCAATAACTCATCCAACACCGCCCATCCTTGATGACATAGATGTCTTGTGATTCCATAATAACCAACTTTTTATGAATTAACAATCCCTTGAATAGATTTCAAAAAAATCCTATTTCATTCGATAGACCACTCATGGTCACCGGAAATCTATTTTGAAATATGAAAACTATTTGTAAAAAATAAATCATCCATAATAGGAATATGAATATATAATACAGGGACAAAAACTAATATTTAAGAGTGACAGTCCATGTGATAGTTCACAACACCACGATTAAGCTCTTACATAATGTTTCAAATCTCATACCACCACAAAACATCTTATATTATTCTAAAAAACCTCATTAATATTAAAAATATTTATAATTAATTATTAAATTTAATCCAAGGAGAAATTCTGGCCAAAAATTCAATATACATAATGTAGCACCACCAGTTTGAGGTATGTGGGCCTTATTTATTCATTTTTATGTGTTCCAAGATCTTGGGAAGAGTTTGGAAGAGGTTGGAATAATATAGAAGGGTTTTGGAAAAAAGAGGTTTTTTTAAGGTCACATAGTTTGATCACAATTAGGGGAAACTTTGTGGGGTATCCCTGAAACGGTGTAGGGGGAGACAGTAGGCTTTGCATGGTCTGTGCATTGTTTTTAGAACCATGCATGCTAACCGTGCAGCCACATAAAATGGAGTTTTAAAATCTAGGCTTCCTCAGGGTTACCTATTTTCACTCTAAATTCTCTATCACTCGAGCCTCACTTGGTATTTTCAGTTCTCAGGGGTTGGAGGGGATCTCCCACTAATTTTTGAAGAAATTCAATGGGGTTTTAAGGAGGTTTGAATGTGGGTTCTCTTGGTAAGTCCCTCCTCTTGAATTAATTTTGTTTTTGTTTTTCCTATAGAACCACTCTAATCCCTTTTGTCAGTTTCGTGATCTATATCTATTGCATGTAGATCTAGGGTTATTTTTTCCCAATGTGATGATTTTATGGATTTTTTATGATATATAATATGATCTAGAGAGGATTCTGTTGTTCATTCTCTGGGTTTGGGGTGCAGTTTCATGTGGGTCGAATTCTACGGAACCCTAAAGGTATGGTGTTTCTGTCTCGACTAAAATTGGTTGGAAGTTGTAGTTTTTGTTATATTTAAATTGTTTTTCAAGAAATTAATTGTTATATTTATGTTCTAGTCTTGTTGTAAATCCATTTGGTGATGATTTGGAGGATTTTGGTGAAAATTAGTTATTGTTGCAAAAAGGGGATTTGTTGTGTTATTTTAAAATGATGATTTTAAAAGAGCTAGTTCCTGATTATAATTTTTTTTAAAGATGGGTTTCAATAAAAATGTTATTTAGGGAACTGTGATTGGGCATGGAAATTTATTTAAAGGGTTTTTTTGATAAATGTGTGATTTATTGAAGTGAATTAGAATGTGTTAGAAATGGTTGTTTTCTTATTGTGCAGTCTTGGCACTTTGTGCTTGTTGGTTTATTGAGGATTATGGCTTCTGTTGGTTGTGTGGAAGTGGGTAGGAAGTCTCACTATAACATTTCAAGGATAGTGGTTGTAGGATCCAACATTATGGTAGTAGTCAGCAAGTCTCACTATAAATGGTGATGGATGGTGGTCATAAGAACTACCGTTATGGGTAGTTGTCAGGATGTACCACTAGTTGTGAATGGGGTGACCGGGATGGGTTAAAGTCCCACCATAATGGTTTCTCTGATGTGTGTTGCTTTGAAAATATGGAAATGTTTTCCTAATGGGTATTTGGGATATGTGTGGTTATATGGTTGTCGCTTTCCTTTGTTATTCATGGCTTGGTAAGGCTATGTTTCACATGTTTCATGTTGTTGCACTATTGAATGTTTTATGTATTTATTTTACAGAAATGTGCTAACGGTTTAATCCAAGTGGTATGTGTAGGGAAGTAATTTTGGGAAAACCGACTGAGTATTAGTACTCAACCTCTACTTTGGAACTTTGGTGCTTTTATATATGTTGTATTCTAGGACATAGGTAAGAAAAAAGATTCTCAGTTTTCTAGATGTTCGACATGAATGTTGGGTGATATTGTCGGGATTGGAGCATGGAGCTTAATTTAGAGTCATGGATGGTTTCCTAGTTCTATTAGAGTCTATTTTTAGTCATCCTCTTGGTAATCCGATCATAGATTTTTTGTATTTGGCATGTGGGATCGTATGGATTAGTTGGTTGACTTTTGGTCATGTATGAGTTTGGTTGTTTTGTTGATATGCATCATATAGTTGTGGATTTTTCAGTTGGATTGTTTTGTATTAACGTAAATTCATTCCCCAATTTATTATTGTAGCCCTCGGCGTTTATATCCAGCCTTTGGAACGTTTCTCAATTCCAAGTAGCTTTCCTCCACCCTCTCAAGCCAATGAGATGAGGGGATTGTACAAGTGGTATTAGTTTCTTTGGTCTGTGGCTTTCAAGTGAGAGCAGTTGTTCGATACTAGTTGTTGATCAGTGGTCTTGGCATTTACATTCGTTCTTGGTGTAATCCTTGAGTCGGGATGGTATTAAGGCGTAGGATTGTGGGAACATGGAATTTATTGCATAAATAGGCGAAGATAACTCTTTTATGCTAACCATCAAGTTACTTGGTAGATGAGTACATATGTATTTGGAGACACTTTTAGGCATTGGATTTCTCATTTTCATCGATGTAGCCAATGATATGAACATGATATTCAAGGTATAAATGACTTTCCACTAGGATGAATATTTCTTTAAGTTATAATGATTTATGGTGTGTTATGAATGTGTGGATTTTGTAAAATTTTGAAATGGGATATGAAATGGAAGGGTTTGACAAAGGAAATTTTTGGTATTTAGAAAATGGATTGATTTTAAAAACATAAGGTATTTTTCAAAAATCGTGCAATGTGGGATATGTAAAATTGTGGAAAGCCTAGTTGTTATAGTTTCCATGTAATTGACATTGAAATTTCAAGACATCATTTCTTTGGGAGTGAGAATTATGGTGATTCTTATGTTAATAGATATGGAATAAGGTAGTAATTTTAGAGAACCATTGGAGGAAGCTACTGGAAATGTGGTTGCACTAGAGCCCCAAGTGAACCTGCAGTTGGCCCGAAGCATCATTCAAGATTTTCAAATAGTTCAGTAATGACTAGAACCAGATACACATATTATGATATCTATCACGTTCGGAAATCCAACTAATGAATGTTTGATTGTCTTCAAGAGAGGAAGTGTGGACCCTATCACTGATATAAAGAGCAAGATATAAACCTTCTCTCACCAACATTGAATAAATCAGAATCAGACCACACAACTGTTAAATCATTATTTGAGACATAAGTGTAATCAATGTTTTTTTCAGTGTGTCTCTATGAGCCACATCAAGTGGGATTGTAAGGCACAACCTCGAGAATGTTATAATTGAAAGCAGATGGGGCATCTTCAGTGGTATTTCTTTAATGCAATGAGTTTGGGTGTTCGGGTCACTCTTCAAAAAGGGAAGTCTTTGCAGTATAATAAAGAGTTGACCATGGAATACATGCATCTTCTTGGAGATAATAATGTTATGGTGGATGATCATTCGGGACCATCCAAAGTGAAAGGTAAAGTTGTTTTAATTTCCATGTTGATGCATGATTTTTTTATATGGGTTCTTCTGATTCTTTTCTTGCTTCTCACATCATTGATCTATTGGGTTTACACATGGAAATGATGCCTTCTATTTTGAACCTAAAAACTCCTCTACGCCGAAAAGACTTTCGAGCCTTCCTATGTCGAGTGTTTTGTTTTATTGTGGATGACATTTAATTGATGTGTCATTTCTCAGTGATTGAGATGGATTCTTATGACATAATATTTGGAAGGTATTGATTGGTGATTTTTTAGGCCCAAACCGATTTCTAAGCACCAACATGGAGTTTTATGGTGGTGGATGGCATTGGACACCTCTTTAGGGGTGATATGAGTCTAAGGTAGGGTGTGAAGGTTTCTCGGCACCAACCATTGGCACGATATTGTATTATTTATAGGCATTGTCATTCACATCATTGGAAGGTGTTAAGGAAATAATTCTTCTTATAGTTGTGGATCGGTTTATGGATATATTTCCCAATGAATTCTATGGGTTGCCACCCGTGAGAGAAGTGGAGTTTACGATTGATCTTCTTTCTGGGGAACTGTCCAATCTCACTTCAATCTTACCAAATAGAACCAATTGAATTATGGGAATTAAAGGTGACGAATGATTATTTATAAAATAAAGGATTCCTCTAGGCTAGAACATCTTAATAGGTAGCACTGATATTTGTATGTTAAAAAGAAAGATGGAACCTTGTGGCACTGTGTTGATTATGATAGAGTTAATTAGGATATGAAAAAGAACTGATATCCACTTTCATGCATTGATGATTTTTTTGACCAGTTGAGGGAGCTCAGTGGTTCCTCGAGAGGGTATCACTAATTGTTGGTGAGGAAGGAGGATATTCTGAAAATAGTTTTCAGATGTAGAAATGGCCATTACGAGTATGTGTTTTTTAACTTTGGTCTAAAAAATGCACTAATAGAGTTCATGGAATCGATGAATTTGATATTTTAGAAATATTTGGATTTTGTTGTAGTGGTATTTGTGGATGATATACTGGAGTATTCTTGGAAAAGGGTAGAGGATAAGAAGAAGTTGGAGACAGTGTTGGGGATCTTGTGGAAACATCAGTTGTATGAAAAATTTTCAATGTGTGAGTTTTTTAAACATGAGGTTTGTTTCATTGGCCTTGTTATTTCTGATAGTGGTGTTTCAGTTGATCTAGTGAAGATAAGGGTTGTTATCTTAGGGAAACCTCCAAAAAAACGTTTTTGAGATACAAAGATTTCTTGGTCTAGATGGGTATTATCGAAGTTATTTTCATGATTTCTCATGATTTTCTTTACTGATGACAGTTTTGAAAAGAAATAATATCCCATTTCAATGGGATGAGTAGTGCTAGAAATTATTTGAAGAGTTAAAGGGCCGCATTACATCAACACCAATATTGGTTCTTCCGAAACCAAGAAGAGTGTATGAGGTTTATTTTGATGAATCGGGATCAGGGTTGGGATGTGTTCTCATGTAGGGGGATCAAGTGGTTGTATATGGCTCACAATGGTAGAGGTACTAAGAGAAGAACTAACGAACACATGATTTGGAGTTAGCAGTAGTGGTTCATGATTTACAAATGTGGTGTCATTATCTCTTCATTGGGACACTTATAGCATTTAATGATCATAAGAGCTTAAAACATATTTACTCACTAAGGGATTCGATCTTCAGGAAAATGATATGGATGGAATATCAACAAATGTTTGATTTAGACTTAATGTACACAAAGGGTAAGGGAAATTAGGTAATAGATTCATTAAGTAGAAAATCATATGCTGTAGTGGTGACAGATGTATTAGATCAGTGGCAGTTGATGTCGGTCATAGCTAACATGTGGTTAGAATGTGAGGACCGGGGTGATAAATTAGTCTTCTTTCTAGTTTTAATGGTTCATAACATGGCTGGTTTGGTTATATATGCACAAGCACCTGATATCAAATCTATAGAGATGTGGTCAAAACTCAGTGGTGGGGAGGCCATTAAGAACATGGAACTAAAGGGAAATTCAGTCATGTGTTTTCAGAATCAGATGGTGGTAGAAGTGGCTTGTTAAGAAGAACTTCTTAGGTATTATCATCATTCTTGATGGGTTTTCCAGCAAAGAATTCAGAAAACATATACAGTGTTGAAAGTTCAATTTTGGTGGGATAGTATGAAAAGGGATGTATCTGGATTTGTTTCAGGATGCCTAACTTTTCAGCAAGTCAATTAAGAGAATTAGTGGCCAGTAATAATGTGGCTGTATTTACGTATCCCAATGTGGAAATTGGAGAAAATAGCAACGAATTTCATGAAGGGTCTCCAAAGAATGGTAAGGAAACGCGATACCATATGGGTGATTTGGATCTATAAAGCCCAGACCGTAGTTACCCAGAGTCAGTGTATTATTACATATCATTGGAATGATCAAAAAATTTAAATTCCCTAAATACATATTCGTTTAGTATCTTTCGAAGTACTAGATACATACATATGTTTTACATTAAATCATTAAATAAAGAAAAACATCATTGTGTCCCCTTTGAACACACTCATTTCCCTTAACCTATTCCTAAAACATAATCATGATAAACATCTTCACATATTGGGATAAATAAAACCTATAAAGGGGTGAGATCATATGCTCAGTAACGAAAACAATATAGTGGAAACATTCATAAATAAGAATAAATATTTAAGGAAATGTATAAGACTAAAACACAATCCTTTTAAACTTAAATTTACACATAATATGGAAAATATAAATCAAATAATTCCATTTACTTATTCACAAGGATAGTATACTATTTTAATAATAGAATGTAATATCAATAGATATTTTTATAATGACGGAATCCATAATGTCGGACATCATAACCACATAGTCAAGGCCTCTTGTAAAAAAATAATATTTTGTTAAGGCCTTGTGCCAAGACACTAGTTTGTGTTTTTAGACATACCAATTAATCGAGGAGCTATAACAAGATCTTCCTAACACATACTAAGTCCAATTCATTCCTCATATGAAAAGGTTGAACCATAATCTAAACATTCGTATTAAAACTAGCATATGAAATGTAAATATTTTAACCACAAACCATGAATGGTATAAAAATAGCACATTTACAGTCAATAATAAATAATTCAATACAATATGGAAGATTTTATTATAGTGAGTCAACCTAAACCACCAATAATTAATGATATTTACCTTGAAGAAAAGAAGCAATAAATTGTTTTTAGAGAAATATCCCATTTTTCATGAAAAAAATATGTCTCACTATTTTTCATGAAGTTTTTTAAAATATATTTTTTGAATCAAAGTTTCCCATACCTCATTAATACATTTTAAAGTAATTTTAATTTTAAAACATTAATTTCCATATAAAAAAATCCTTAAAAACATTTTTAAAACATGGAAATTAATGAGAAAGATTTAGAAGTATAAATCTTTAAATCATTTAAAATGATATTTTTGTTATAGTTCCTAAGAAAAAGAGGGATGATTGAATACACAAAATTGTGTTAATATAAACCATATTATATTATGAGAATAAAGGTATTCATGATATACTATGTCAAACTACAGTATATACACCATATAAAAGTAATTTGGTACATAATAACAAAGAAGTCTCAATGGAATGTAAATTAAGATAAAATCCATTATAAAGACTGTATCCTTATGTTGAGGATAAAGAAATTACATAATTATGTGTGAATAATATAAATACACTAAATATGATTGGATATTTAGGGTTAATAAATCAGAGTACATTCACACATATTCTGGTATAAACAACACCAATGACTTGGATTTTTAAATCAGTGAATAGAAATTGAGTTAATATTACTCTTATAAAGTTCATATCGATTTCCTCAGAATTTATCAATGGAGTGATTATGTGTATCAAAATTATTTCCTAACAAAGGTTAGTGGAAACTATTACATAAATAAATAAAAAATTATTTAACACATAATCTTTGATTAAAATAATCATTCATGTTTGCGTAAAACCTAATGAGTGGAAATTGAAATTAGAAATTACAATACCGATTTGGTAACTTAGAAAACATAAAACCCATGAAATAAGGACTATATGATTAAGTTGTAAATAAAGATAAATTAAATTATGTTATAGGAAGAATAAAATCATGTGAAGTACATATATAAGACAAAAAGAAATATTGGAAGATATGTAATGAATCTCATGAGAATAAAAAGTGAGATGAAAACCCCTTATTTTGTACTTTTCCTTAGTTGGGGGTATGTTAACCTCCTGTATAATGGTGAAATTTTTTTTATTAAATTATACAAGAACCATATACTAATATATGATACCATATATGATATTTTAAAATTTCTTTGTTAATGATACTTCAATAGTATCATTGTTTCGGGTGTTAACTGATTCATTATTCATTATATGTTTTGTTACGTAAGTTATGTTTGTCATGTATAGGATGGATTTAATTCAAATACAGAGAGATATTATGTTCTTAGACATTATTTTTTTATCATAAATTGATATTTAATCTTGAATGGTTACTTTGGGAATGAATATCATCGCGTTCGTGGAGACGGTAATCCGTACATACACATGAGCGATACTACCATTATATTGATGGTGAAATCATATGTAATTGGAATGTATTTTATATTTAAAAAATAATTAACATGTTATATTTATTATTTTCATAAATTACACTAATTATTATACCCATCCAAATAATTAATTGTGAAATAAAAAACAAATCATGTGGAGACGGTAAGTTGTACGTACGCACGTATGGTGAATTTGGCATTAATACGATAGATAAAATAACGATTATGATTGTATAATATTTATAATAACATCATATTATTTATAATGTACTAGAGTTATTATTTTCGTATGGAAACAAAAAAGAAATAGGAAGTAGAAGAAGAAAAAGTATTGAATGAGGTGGTGAAATTATTACCTCTTCTTCGGGTGCTTTCTTTTGATTTGATCAAAATGGCTATATTGGTTGGCTTTATTATAAATTCAAGGATTCTAGGTTGATGTTAGGTTAGTTTTAATGATATTTAATCATGGTTTGGTTGATCCAAATGGCTTTGGAGGTGTGAAATTAAGAGAAGGGGAAGTACCCTTTTATAAAATAGGTGAGGGCCACTTTAGGAAAAATTGTAATATTATTTAATTATATAATCATTTTTGATTTAAAATGGCTCTAAATGTATTTATGTCTAGGATAAGGTGGTTATGAGTCTAAATACCTTAAACCAATAGTTTTTATTCATGTTTAGGTCTCCATATCAACCTTATCTTTTATATTTAACTCTTAGTTAATTAGTTTAAATTTTACCATGTCTTTTTATATTCTTACATTATATGGTTAATAAACATACAATAAACTATCATTTGAACCTAAAATGGTTCATTAATGATATATCTAGAATCTTATTAGTCCTTTGGTTGATCCTTATATTTTTTGGAATTTTATATCATTCAATAATATAATATTTGTTTTTAAAACTCATTTATATCAATTTTGACAGTATTTAGTATTTGGTTTTTTGTGAAAGTCATACCAGCATTATTACTTCGAAAACAATTCACTGAATCTACTCAATCATGTCATATTAATCTATTAAAAATTTTAATGCATCAAATATATCAATTTATTTATATTTTTATATTTATAATATCTATTATTTTAATCATTCAGTAATAAGGTAATTGTTGTATAATCATATTTTTATAGATGAATTTTATTATTTAATTTCTAAAAATTATAAATAAAATATCATGATGTAGGAAATATTTAGATATTTATAATTAATATCTATAGACAAATATATCTTTTGTGTAACCCTATATTAAAAAGGTTTTAGATATGGAAATTTGAATTTAACACTTTTAACTTTTCTTTAAATAAAATATTAATAAATATCTTAATCTAGATAATGTGGACCAAATAGGATCATATTTTATTCCTAAGGTTTATTTTGGTCAAATAAACGTATCCAATATAATTAGTACATGTATTATGGAAATTATAATATCATTTTTATCTTTAATTACCCTATTTACTTTTAACCATAATAAATAAATGTCAAAAGTTATTATTTAACAAAAATTATTTTCATCTTATTTAACCACATTTTAATAACTAACATCAACCGATTATCTCAGATTTTTTAAATTCAATTCAGATAATCGGTAAAATTACGTTTTATGAAAACATTCTAACGTGCCTGGAAGGTGGGTAAAAAATTGTTAAAAAATTCAATAAAATTTTATACATTAAATTTTATTATAAAATGAATCAAATGAATAAAATTGAACTAATATAGGTATTATGTATCTATTTTTACATTAAATTAAGTAAAAGAAAATAAATATTTATTTAAATAAAATTTTCGTTTTTATATAATAACACAGTGTTCTACTATTCATCAAAAATTGAATGTTTTCAGAATAATACCAAAAATTCACCCTAATATAATTTTGATATTATGAATACAAAAATGATTCTGATCTTACCAAATGAAAAACATAGAAGTTTCATTAATTAATTTAAAACTAATTCATCTTGTCAAAACTAGAAAGCGATTTTTTGAGATGTAAAAAATATCAAAAGATTGATATGGGTTTATGTACAATTTAAAAGTGAAATTACTTCCATTGACTAAAATTGTATTAAATGATTAAAATATAATTTAATTAAAATTAAAAACCAATAAAATGTATAATTTAACACTATAAATTATTATTATTAAAATATTAGTTTTCAATTAAAATTTAGTATCTTTCACTATTCATCAAAATATGAAAGTTATCAGAAAACCACAAAATATTTATCCAAACTAAATTTTTATTTACCGCTTCTAAATGAAAATTTAATTTCATCAAAATGAATATAAAAATGTTTCAAATATTGGATTATAAATGGTTTTCCATTAAAAGGCAGAAAAACTGCATTTTTTTAAAAATACATCTTTTATTTGAAATTCTGACTTTGTCGAGATATTATGTCTAAGAAACAGAAAGATGATTTTTAAAATTTTATGGGATATATATAAAATTCGAATTTTGGTTATTACTATTCATAAAAACTTTTTAAATATCTAGTTTGATATGTCATGGTGCACTTGAACTTAGTGTTGCGTACATCACACACTGTTGTATTATTACAATAGAAGCGTACTGTGGAAGCATGGGGTGTTAAATTATTCACTCCATCAATAAATAACATCCTAGAAATTTGAAATTGTTCTTCAGAAATAAAAGGTACCAAAAGAAAATACCTTTATAAAAAAACCCACATCGAAAATAGGGTTAATAAATTTTAGTCTTAATAAGAGGGAATGGGAAATGAAAAAGTCACCACCAAATCAGGTTTTTGAATATAAGGTAAATGGTGGAGATTATAATTTGGGGGAAAACATAAATAGTTATAAGGAGTTATTGAGGTAATAAATCACAATAAAGTGAATGGAAAATTGAGGGCCTCAAAGCCATAAATCTAGGATGAATAACATAAGGTATTAGGATAATTTTATTTTGTGTTTAATAACCTTTCCCTATAGTTTAGAATTAATTTCTTCATAGAATAAGTTAAAAAATACGTGATAAGTAGAGTTCCATACTTTAACTAATTTCTACCACAGACTCATCTTTCACTCCAAACGATGTATATTCAAGATAACATGGTCACACCAGAAGCACTAGAATCAACTTACAAAGAATCACATAATCCAAAAAGGATGAACTATATATTTCTCCTATCTATAGAGATTAACCAAAACCAAAATGGTTAGTACAAGATCAGATGATCCCCAAAAAGGATAATTCTTTAGATAGAGAAATAATAATCATAATTTCTAATATTAAACCCACAATACCCAAAGTTCAATAAATACCATTCAATAAACAACTGTCCTTAAAATCCTTCATTATAATCCAAACTAATATCGAAACCCAAATCTCCAAAAAAATTATTACATAGTTTTCCACATTAAATTTTGTCTCCAAATAACATAGACTAATCTTAAAGTCACATACTTAAAAGTAATTAACCTAATCACATATTCTCTATGGTACATTAATAATTTCCAAAAATAACTTAAATCTCTATAAGTCCACAATAAAAACATAGATAAAAATCCACCTTTACTCCTCAAATAAAATCCCATAGTTTTTCATTTTCCTTAGGCATATAGTGTTCCCAACATAGTGAACGTCTTCCAAAATAACATTTTCCACATAATCACCAAATCATTTTCCTATATTAAGGATATCTATTTGATAAAAATAAGATCATAAGTCAACTTATTATTGATCAATAAAATCATTCAACTAAAAATAATTAGTCACACTAACTAGGGACTTCACTTCGTCCAGTGGTAGGCGATAAATCCTAGTCGCATGTTGGTTTTGGGTTCGATTCCCACAGCTTGGTCTGACGCAACATGATATCACACAGTCTGCATGTTTTCCTTTTTCAAAAACTATATTGTATAACATTCTTAAAATGAGATAAATATCACAAAATAACCATAACATAATTTAACCACAAATGTTATATCATAGCTCACATTTTCATCCCAAAAATTAATAATCTGTAATTGCCTCAAATTCAAGGATCATATAAACCCAAATGGTTATTTATAACAATATACACAATAGAAATGACAATTTTTCCTCAAATAGTATTTTCACAAAAAAACGATAGGTTTACACAAAAATGTGAACATTCTTCCAAAGTAATCCAGTCCTCAAAGAGCACTAATAGTTTAATCATTTCTCCATCCATTTATTTCCACATATCTTCTTCCATGACCAAGAGGTTATCCTATAGAATAGGGAATTCACTCTGGTAATCCTCAGGTCCCCTATATATATGGAAAATGAATTTAAATGAATTCTTAGGATCATTTTTTTCTACAATTGTACTCTTCATTTTTTTCCTCGTAAATTCTTTACTATATGTAATTCTTTCCCACACATATATAATTTCTTTATTACATTGAGACACTTTACTGGGAGTCTCCTTCCACATTTCATGCATGATGGAAATTGAGCTTTATTTTATCTATAGTCTCCACTATTGGAGTTCTTATCATTCACATCCTTTCTCTTCCTGGTTGAGTGTGGGAGTTGGTTAATATATAGGTTGTTGATCATATTTTTGGAAAACTTTTTCAGCATTAACATGATATCTTTTATGCCTCTCAATATTCCATTTCGTTTCACATTTCCACCACTATTCCCATTATGTAAATCACGTTCAATGTTACTATTGATTCCATGGAATACATCCATTTAATAATAGAATAATTAATTGTGTGTGTAACAATAGTAATAAAATCATTTAATGAATATCATGACACCATATTTTCAATCTAAAATAGCTTAAGATTAACCGTGGTTATTTATTCTCATCTTTTATTAAAATCCTTCAAATAAGTTTGTAATGAACATGTGAATTATCATAATCATATCTCCTCGGAGTTTCACAACAAAGAGTGCAGAAAGGCCCATTGTCGTGCACTAGTTCCCATTTGATTCTAGCTCAAAGCGGTGTTTTCGGGTTTTACCCCTATGTTCATCTATGCCAGATCTGCCTCTGCCTACTCATATCCAGACATGAATATATTTATTTGAAAGACCACACAATTTTTACATAACAAAAATTTTGGATGTTCTTCTATACAAATCCCCAAAGTCTATCTTAGGGTAATGTTCTCTAATAAAATATTTTCTACATCTAGTTTCCAAGGTTTGTACAAAATCTTTTCTGATCCCAACTGTAACACCCTAAACCAAGTTACCCATGGTCGGTGCATTATTTCATATAATTTTGAGGACCACTAGAGATGAATTCTCAAAATACCAATTAGTTTAGTTTCCTTGTAAGTACAAGATACATATATAAATTTTAAATTAAATCATGAAATAATGAAAAACAACATTGTGTCCCCTTTGAAAACACTCAAATACCTTAGCCTATTCCTACATGATAATCAAGATATAATTATTCACATCCTGAGAAAAATAAAAAATAGAATGGGTTGAGCTAATATGCTCAGTAAGGATAACAATATAGTGGAAACTTTCATAAAAAACATAATCTTTTAAAGAAATGTATAATACTAAAACAAAAGCCTCTTAAATATAAATTTCATCATAATATGGAAATTATAAATCAAATAATTGAATTTATATATTCACATGGATATTATATTATTCAAATAATCTCATTTATTATCAATATCTAATTTTATATTGATGGAATTCATAATAACAGATATCATAACCACATAGTCAAGGCCTCATGCCAAGACTACAAATAAGATTTTGTCAAGGCCTTGTGCCAAGACACTAGTTTGTCTCCTAAGTCCTACCGATGCATTGAGAAGATATAGTGAGCTCCACCCATTACTTACTAAGTCCAATGCATTCCTCATACGAAAATTTTGAAACATAAGCTAAATATTCGTATTAAAACTAGCATACGAAATGTCAATATTTTAACAACAATCCATTTATGGTATAAAAATAGTGCATCCATAGTCAAACATTAATCATTCAATAAAATTTAGAAGATTGTATTATAATAAATATACCTCAGTCACGAATAATGAATGATATTGACATAGATGAAAATAATCAGTAAAAAGATTTGAGAGAAATATTCCCTTTTCATGAATAAAATTATAAATCTCACTATTTATCAAGAAGTTGTTAAAAATATATTTTGGAATCAAAGTGTCCCATAACACATTAATACTTTTAAAAGTAATTTTAAATTTAAAACATTAAATTCCATATAAAAATTACCTAAAATAATTTTTAAAACAAGGAAATTAATGAAAATGATTTAGAAGTATAAATATTTAAAACATTTAAAGTGATATTTTAGTCAGAGTTCCTAACAAAAACAGAGAGGCATGAATACAAATAATTTAGGTAATAAAAAACTTATAATATAATTATAATAAATGGATTTGGGATATTCTATGTCAATGTATAGTATATACACCATATAAATGTGAATTGGTGTATAACAACAAAGAAGTCTCAATGGAATGTAAATTAAGATCAAATACCCTATAAAGACTGTATCCTTAGGTTGAGGATAAATATATTTCAAAATTATGTGTGAAAAATATAAATAAACTAAATATTATTGGTTATTCAGTGTAAATACATCAGAGTACATTCACACATATTCTTGTAAAAACAATACCAATGGCTTGGATGTTTAAGTCAATGAATGGAAATTGAGTTAAGATTACTTATATCAAGTTCATATCGATGACATGAGAATTTATAAATGGAGTGATTATGTATATGAAAAGTAATTACACATAAAGGGGATTATAAATTACTACATAAATAATTAAATAGTGATTTCACACATAATATTGGACATAAATAGTCAATGAAGTTTGCATAAAACGCAAAAAGTGGAAATAGAAATTAGAAATTCCCTTATCAATTTGGTAACATTAGAAACCTAAAACCCATGAAAGAAGGATTATATGATTATTTTGTAAATATTAATCAATTAAATTATATTACATAAAGAATACAATCACGATCATTACATACACAACACAAAATAAAGTAGTGGAAAATATTGCATGAATCTCACGGGAATAAAAATTGAGAAGAAAAACCCTTAACTTGTACATTTCCTTAGTTGAGGGTATGTTAACCTCCCATATAATGGAGAAAAAACATTATTAAATAATAGAAGAAACATATAAATAAATATGATATCATATATGATCTTTTATTATTTCATTGTCTATAATATTTCAGTAGTATCATTGTTTCGGGTATTAACTGATTCGTCTTTCTTTATATGTTTTTTTACGTTATGCATGTTTGTTATGGATATGATGTATTTTATTCATATCCATAATTATATTATGTTCTTAAAAATATTTTTTAATCATAAAATGATATTTACTCTTGAATGGTTACAATGGGGAATGAATCTCATCGCGTTCGTGGAGAAAATAACTTGTATGTACGCACAAGCGACAATACAATTATATTGATGGTTTAATCATATGTAATTGGACGGTATTTCATATATAAAGAATAATTAACATGTTATATTTATTATTTATATCAACTATACTCATTATTATACCCATCAAAGTAATTAACTGTAGAATAACAAACTACACCACGGCGTGGAGATGGTAAGCCGTACGTACGCACGTATGGTGACTTTGTCATTCATAGGATAGATATAAAAATGAATATGGTTACACATTATTTAAAATAAAATAACAATATGTATAAGGTACTTGAGTTGTTATGTTGGTATGAAGGAAAAATAAACATGAATTGGAAGAGGAAAAGAACATTGAATGTTGTGGTGAAATTATTACCTCTTCATCTGGTGCTTCCTTTTGATTTGATCAAAATGGATCCTTAGGATGGCTCTATGATCAAATTAAGTCTTATAAGTTGAATTGGGGGTAGTTGGGAGGATTTTTGAGCTAGGTTTGGCCGAGCCAAATGGCTTTCGAGGTGTGAAATTAAGATAAGGGGAAGTACCCTTTTATAAGAGAGGCGAGGGTCACTTAAGGAAAAGATTGAAGTATTATTTTATTATATAACCATTTTCAGTTGATAATTGATCCAAATAAATTTATTTCGAGTCTATGGTGGGGGTTAGTAGAAATAACTTCAACAAATAGTTTTTAGACAAGTTTAGGTCACCATATTGACCATATCATTTAGATTTAGCTCTTAGTTAAATAGTTTATCCTTTACCATGTCTTCTTGTACTCTTACACTATGTGGTTTATAAAATTATTACAAAATAAAAATTAGAAACTAAATTGGTTAACTAATAATATATATCATAATATATGTCATTCTTATGAACCTTATATTTTTTTGGAATATTATTACATTTAATAATATAATAATTTTTTTATAAAAACACTTTTATGTCAATTTTGATAGTATTTAGTACTTGGGTTTTTTTATAATTTATACCAGCATGATTACATAGAAAAAAATTTATTGAATCAACCCTAACATGTCATATTAATCTATTAACATCGTTTAATGCATAAAAATTATTAATTTTCATTTATTTTGATATTTATAATATCATTAATTTTAATCTTTCACAAATAAGGTAATTACCACATCATCATTGTGTCATAAATAAATATAATTATTTTATTTATATAAATTATAAATAAAATAGCATGAGGTAGGAGATACTTTTAGCTTTATAATGATTATTTATAGTCAAATTTATCTTATGTATAAACCTATATTGAAAATGTTTTAGTTTTGGGAATATGAATTTAACACTTTTAACTCTTATTTTAATAAAATAATAATAAATGACCTAATCTAGTCCAGGTGGATGAAAGATGATAATATTTTATTAGTATGGTATATTATTCTCAAAAAAAAATTATCCAATATAATTATGTCATGTGTTAGGGTAATAATAATTTATTTTTACCTTTAATTACCCTATTTACTTTTAACCGTGGTAAATAAAAGTCAAATGTTACTATTCACAAAAAAATATTTTCATGTTATTAAACCACATTTTAGTTACTTATGTAAATCGTGTCTCTCAGATTTTTGAAATTCAATTTATAGAAGTGGTAAAATTACATTTTATGCAAATTTGTTAACGTGCCTAGAAGGTGGGATAAAACGATAAAAAATTCAATAAAATTTATACATAAAATTTTATTATAAAATGACTCTAATGAATTACATTGAAAAAATATAGGTATTATGTATCAATTTTGAATTAAAATTAATTTTAATAAAATAAATAATTTTTTAAATAAAATGTCGGTTTTTAAATAATAACCTAGTGTTTTTCACTATTCATCAAAAATCTAACGTTTTCAGAAAAATATCAAAAATTCACCGTATGATAATTTTTATATTATGAATCCAAAAATGATTTCTATTTTATAAAATTAAAACCATAGATGTTTCATTAATTTATTTAAAATTAATTTTTGTTGTCCAAACTAGAAAGCCAGTTTTTGAGAAGTAAAAACTATCAAAATATTGATATGTGTTTATGTCCAATATAAAAGTGAAATTACATCCAATTACCAACATTAGATTAAATGATTAAAATATAATCTAATTATATTTCAAAACCAATATAATGTATAATTCAACATTATAAATAATTTTTATTTAAAAAGTTATTTTCAATTAAAATAGAGATTCATTCATTATTCATCAAAATATGAAAGTTATCAGAAAAACCCAAAAAAATTATCCAAACTAAATTTTATGACCTGAAACTAAATAAGAATTTAATTTAATCAAATTGAATATATAAATGTGTAAATATTATATTATAAAGGGAACTCTATTAAAGGGAAAAAAACTGCATTTTTTTTGAAACATACTTATTTTTTGTTGAAAAAATGAAATTTTCGTTATATTATGTCTAGGAAACACATAAGATTAAAGGTAAAATTAAATTGTATGTATATGAAAATCAAAATGGGTTTATTAATATTCATAACCACTTTTTAAACGGAATGTTTGATAGGTCATGGTGCGCTTGAACTCGGTGTTTCGTACATCACATGCTATTTTATTATTCAAAGAGAAGTGTATCATGGATGCTTGGGGTGTTAGTGGATTGGCCCACAATGTCATCCCATTTCATCCTAATTTTTGTATCTCATAGGGTGGATGATCTGTCCAAAATCTATATATGAGAGTTGGTAATGAGGTATGGTGTTTCAGTTTGGATTTTATCAGAGAGAGATCTAAGGTCCACATCTCGTGTCTAGAAATCCTTAAAGAAATACCTTCAGACACAATTGACTATGAGAACAACCTATCATCCACAAACAGATGTCCAATATTAGAGGAAAATATAAACTTTGGAGGATATGATAAGGTCTTGTGTGTTGGAATTTGGTGGTTCATGTGAGAGGCAATAACGGTTGGTAGAGTTCTCTTGTAAAAACAGTTATAAATATTTGATACATATGGAACCATTTAGGACATTATATGCACGTCTATGTCTTTCTCCGCATTGTTTGGTGGAAACAGGTGATACATATATGATCAGACATAGTCTAGTCTAAGAGACTATGAAGAAAATCATGTTTCTCAGCAAGAGGATGGAGACAGTTCAAATTTTTCATAAATCGCATTCGGACCATCATTGTTGACCGCTGTCGTTTGAGGCGGGTGATCATGTTTTCTTAGAATCTCTACATGGTTGGGATATCATTGGTTTGTGAAGAAGGGTATGTTATCTACAAGGTATATTGGGCCTTTTTAGATAATTGAGTGTATTGGATAGGTTTCTTATCATTTGGATTTTCCACCGCAGTTTAGTGCGGTGCACAATGTGTTTCATATGTCGCAGTTGAAAAAGTATCAGCTGGATCATGACCACATGATTCGTTGGGATCATATAGAGATAAAACTAGATGCTTCTTTGGGGAATGTGCTGATACATATTGTGGACAGGCAAGTGAATGTATTGCATAGTAAAATCATCGGTTTAGTTCATGTTATGTGTCGGCATGTTCAGATTCAGGAGGAGACATGGGAGTAGGATAAAGACATGGCATAGCAATGTCCCGAGATCATTTAGAAATGAAATGATTCCATACATTCCGAGGACGAAATTCTAATGGAAAGGATAATGCACAATCCCCATTTTGAGGTATGTAGATTTTGTTTTTTCCTTTTTATGTGTTCTATTTTCTTGGGATGAGTTGGCAAGAGGCTGTAAGAGTTTGGAAGGGTTTTGGAAATGTTTGGAGGCTTATCTAAGGGCACAGAATTTGAGGGCGGTTAGGGTAAACCATGCGGGTTCCCTAGGAAACCGTGCAGGGGGAGATAGTAGGCTTCACAGAGCCTATTCATGGTTTTCCAAACTATGTGAGGCAACCATGTGGACCCCCTTGCTCGAGACTGTGGCATGCACATGGTTAGTGCATGGCTTTCCAAATCGTATGGGCTAACCATACGACCACATAAAATGGGGTTTTTAAATCTATCCTCCCAAATTGTTGCCTTTTTACTCCAAATTCATTCCCACTAGTGCCTCTATTGGTATTTTATATTCTCAAGGGTTAAAGAGGCTATCCCACATATTTTTTATGCGATTTGAAGGGGTTTCAAGCTGGTTTGAAGGTGATTTCTCTTGGTAATGTCCCTCCTCTTAATTTATTCTTAGTGATTTCTCTAGATCTAATTTTCTCCCATTCTTGGCTTTCAAGATATACATCCATTTTATGTATTTATAGGTCTATGGTATCCCAAAGTGATTGAATTTGGGCTTATTGATGATAGAAAAGATGATCTAGAGCGGTTTTAGTGGTGCATTCACTGGGATTGGGGTGCGGTAGAGTTTTGGTTGACTTTACTAGATCCCTAAAGGTAGGTGTGTTCTCTCTCGACTCCACATGGTTAGAAATATTGGGTTTGGTTAAAATTACATCTATTTTTATGAAATTAAATTTGATAATTCTGCACGAGTCTTGTTGGAAATCCATTTGTTGATGATTTGGGAGATTTAGGGAAAATGAGTTATTGTTGCAAAACGGGCATTGTTGTGTAAATTTTAAATGTTGATTTTAAAATCGTTAGAGTATTATTATAAAAATGTTTTCGATAAGATGGTTTTCATTAAAAATGTTGTTTATGGAAGTTTGGTTGGGCATGGAAAGTTATTTAAAGTGTGTTTTCAATAAATAAGTGATTTATTGAAGTGAATTGGCATGTGTATGAAATTTTGTTCTGGTTATTGTGCGTCCTTGGTGCACTGTTCTTGTTGGGTGATTCAGAGTTATGGGTTCTATTGGTTGTGTGGATGTGGGTGGGATGTCTCGCAATAAAAGGTTATGAATTTTGGTCCAAATAACCCCCATTATGGAAGTGGGAAGGAAGCCTCAGTAAAAATTAATGGATAGTGGTTGGAAGAACCACTATTTTTGGTAGTGTTCGGGAAGAATTGGTTTTTAGGAATGAGGTTAATGGGATGGGTGGAAATCCCATTGTAATGGTTTTTTTATTGTGTTTTTATTTGAATGGATGCAATTTTTGTGAAAATTCAAGATGGGGATATGGATTATGGCATGGTTTTGGTTTTCCTTTGTTTTTCTTGACTTAGTAATGGTATGTTTGGAATGATTCAAGTTGTTTCACTATTGAATGTATTATATATAATTTTTACATAAACATGCTAATGTTTTAATCCTAGTGTCATGTTTAGGGAAGCCATTTGGCGAAAACCTACTGAGTATTAGTACTCACCCCTACTTTAGAACATCATTTCTTTTGCAGATTTTTTATTCCAAGATATAGGCACGAATAAAGCTTCTAACATTTCTAGTGGTTTGACATGAAGCTTAGGTGATGTTGTGGTTCTTGGATAATGGATCTTGGTCTGGAGCCATTGATGGCGTCCTAGTTCTATTGGAGTCTTGTTATAATCATCCTCTTGGAACTCTGATTTTGGCTTTTTTGTGTTTGGATGTGGGATTAAATGGATTAGTTTGTTTTCTTTTTGTCATGTATGAGTTTCGTGGTTTTGTTGATATGAATCATATAGTTGTGTATTGTTTTGAATGGTTGTTTTTTTTTCTTAATGTAAAATCATTCCCCAATTTTTTCTTGAAGCCCACAATATTTATTTCCAGCCTTTGGAACCTTGGGAACATCGCTTAAGGCCAACTAGCATTCCTCCGCCCTCTCAAGACAATCAGATGGGGCTTGATTTTACACATAATACATTCTCCAAAACAATAACAAACACTACATGTTCATTATTATGGGATTACATCGATAAATAATTTGAGAAATCTTATGAGGAACCTTATCATTGATGATAAATTACAATACGATTTAGATAAAAACATAAAAACCATAATATGATACATATAAATTAGTATTTATAAAATAGGTATAATTATGGAGTGGTATAGAAGGAAAGTTCTAACGTAAATAGCTACAAAATATACTAAAACAAACCTTTTCCAAAGGTTGTCAAATAGGGGAAGAGAGGGGTAGGTATTAGATTGAATGTAGTTGTATGGTTCCCTACGTTCTGTAATAATATAATAAGGTTGACTAGAAAATTAAATATATTCCTCTAAAAATAAAAAATTTGAATCCCAATTCCAGCATGGCTATAGTGGCTATGGAGAAAAACCCCTCACACGAGGTTTCAATAAAGCATAACCCTCTAATTTGTGGCATAAAAGAACACCCTTGGGAAACTTATTCCATGTAGTGTAGGGATCTATTATAAAATGAACTCCAGAGACATCGAAATGGCCCTTTCTCCTATAATATATCAATGGTTCTACCAACCTACTGTGATGTAATGATTTTCACTCAGTCCCCCTCACAACACAACCCATTATCCATGAAACATTCCTCTTCAATGAATCACATCAATTTACGATCACAAATAATAACTATGTGGAAATATCCAGCAATTATTATGTGGTCCCATTTATATATCCAAAAAAAATTATGAGACACTTTCCATACCACAACTACCCTAGGATAAAGCATAGTCTATCACATACAATATAATTCCCTGACATAGACATCCTAACCTTACACTGATATTCGATAGAGCACCAAAAACATCTACTTGGCCTTGATACATTTCCAAAATAATATAAAATCTATGTTCCAATTCCAATATTTCCAATTTTAATCCCAATTTATTGAACTCCTAATACCTAGGGACTAAAAATAAAAGTTCCCATTGAAACGAAGACCTGTAAAATATAAGGGTCATTACAAACTCTATTGAATAAAGCTCCTCATTATCATGAACCTATGATGGTAGTCAAATAATAATATCTAACCGACCATGCATTCCAATTTATAATTAACTCAATATGTTCTAACCAAAAACACCATGTATGATTTTACAATGTAACCCCAATCACAAAGGCACATTATCCACTGAAGTATAAACCACCACTGATAATCATCACCAACACAATGATAGTGATCAAACACATCGATATATCCCAATACACCACGGAATATGAAATTAATCAATCTCAAAGATCATCATATTTTTCCACTATAAGGATTCAATCTAAATTGCAGATTCAAGTTCATGGTGATTCCCACCATTGGATTAATCTATTGCAAATGAACCTCTAGTGATTGATTAACGTGCACAATATTGTTTCAACCTCTACAAAACCAATTCAACTAGAAAATACTTATCATCCATCCTCTGGTAGACTAATCAAAAAAACATTATTTCACCCATCGATACATCATCACAGCATAAGATCATTATTACTAAAATCTTAGAGGCTTCATGTGATTATTATATCGCACACACTAATAGATGAACATAACACATGGTGTAACTCCATAGTTGGGTCCTCAACCAAAATCACCCATTGTCATACACTCTCTATGACGGTTTATTCCTCTTCGATAAATCACACTCTCAAATCATTCCAAGAGTAGTTTGATCTTGATGATAGTACACAAACCCTATCTGACACTCTATGAGAATCCCAAATATGAAATTTTATATGAAACTTGAAAAAATTGATATAATGGACCACCTTATTATACATTATTTAATTTATATAAATTTTTAACTAAATATTACAATAATTAAATTCAAGGATAATTTGAGGTTTATTGAAATTGAAAATAGCTAAAAAATATATGAAGTATATAATTAAATAATAAATTTAATCCTCTTGAAGGAAAAAAATATTATTTCATCATTAGTTACCACATTACAAATTATTTCTTTGGGAAATATATCAACCCAAATGTAATTGTATAAATCCTATCATGTGATAAACAATGGAAATGGATTACAATTTTTCATTAGGGGATAATCAAGATGTATAACTATAGTGTATTATAATAAATACGTGAGGCATAATATTATATCATGATCACATGTACATGCGGCATAACATATAAATATGGCTACAATATAAAAATTATACATTCATAATAATATCATCATGGTTTATCACAAAGGTTCCATAAAATATATTACCAAGGCTATTCAACCATTTATCATAAACATTTTATCTCTAGAGTATAATTATTTACCCAATTCATTGGTGGAATATAATGGAACAATATTCACATGTAATAATTCATTAGTTTCACATAGATCATATTCTATAAAAATGTAACGAATCATAATTTTTACTCTTGAGTAAGGATTATGGGTTTCATACATTGAAGTACCCAATCAATGATGATTATTTATATTTATGTGAATACACTTACATGAAAATAGAGTTGGGTATTCAAAATATAAGGATATTGAATAGAAAATAAAGGGATATTTTTGTTAGCATAAACGGAGTACATAAATCTTCCTAGAAGGTATTAAAAATATATGGGTGTAGTCTTTCGTAAATAGATAATAATTTTAAATGTATGGGATTATTAAGAATACATGAGAACATAGCCTGTCAGAAATGAAAATATTTATATCAAATTATGAGATTGATTTTAAATGGAGAGGGGTAATATGATACCTTGATAGGTTGTTTCATAATGCCAAAGAAATATATGTTGATCATTAGAAACTTATTTATAGGGATATAGAGAGGGAAAATTAGAGTAACATTATGCTTCAAGGAAATAGAGAGTAGATAAATAGGATAAATGGTATGTATTTATAGAAAATGTGAGGGGATTTTTCATTACGTTCTAAACATATACCTTGGACACATAGTTAATAAAAATACAAAACCATTGTCCTTCCCAATGTTTTTACAATAGTGTTTCCCAAGGTGGAGTTAAATTTTTTATTGAATTGTTTTTATAATACAATCTCCTTTAAATAATATCATTTAGGATTCATAAGATATTAATGTTCGTGATTTTTTTAAGTCAAAAAATATCCTTTAGTTATTGGATGTTTCTTTATAGTGTTGTCAAAATAATATTCTCATTACAAAATATATTGTTTTAGTGAAAGTATTTATTTTTAGTTATGATTATTTTTTTATATTTTTTTTAAAAAAATTAATATTATTATTATATTTTAGTACGTACCATATATTCATACTTGTTTTAGTTTTTACCCAAAAATTAGAAAGTCTTAGAAAATTACGAAAATTGTTTTCTTAGAAAATTGTAAGATAATGATTGAGAAAGTGTCATTAATTTTATCCAAAAACAATTATGAATATAGTACTGTTAAAAAAATATATTTATTTGTTAAATAATATGATATTTCATTTTGAAATTGAATTTCTATCTTTTCAGAGAATGACATATTATTGAATAAATTTTACTATTATTTATATATGAAATAATATTATTATTTATAATTTTTTTATAACATACATTAAATTAATATTACAAATATATTTCAATAAAACAAGATATATATAATTTCTTAAAATATGATTAGGTATAATTTGAATCCAAAAATTTATGATATCATATTCGTTACATAATTGAGTACATTTTATTGATGGGTGATGCGTTAAATAACAATGAAGGGTTTATGTAATAACTATTTATTGTATTAAATATTGTCATGATAATACTACCTAATACCTAGATACGTAACACATTAATACACAATCATAAACCCTAAGAGTAAGGTGGGTAATGGTCATACTTTTTTTGGGGTGGCTCAGCTAACTGCAAATTAGTGGCGATCTCTACTAACTTGAAATTGTCACTTAGTTGATTTTCTTGATCCTTATTTAATAACTTCATAGGAATCATGATGTTTGAAATGTAATGATTCTAACTCCCCCAATCTCTGATAAAATTACTTTACAAGTGATGTTCTTTAAAGTTGATGAGTTGTTATCTCCTTATATATTAACTAGTTATCATAATTAATCTTGATATACAATAATAATTTTGGTCATATTATGATGATTACATTGAAAATTGTACTAATTACCAATAACCATATTAAATAATTTTCACATTGACTAATTTTTAAATTATAATGATCATTTTCACATTATACATAGTATATATACACTTCTATTCTACTACATACACATCTGTTCCACACATCCCCTGATATGATCTACTATATTCCCAAAAAATCTCTTTCATTTGATAGTATTCATAGTAGGAGTTATTTCCATTATAAATAATGATATTATAGAGATTATTCTTTTGTGTCCACTATTATTTGTTGTTTATCATGATGCGTTATTCCTATATGATAAATAATATATATTATTTTATAATGAATATTTAAATTTAATAATTATTCTATTATAAGGAAAAATGAAATAGATACTATGAAACTATAGTTATTTTTTTCATAAAATAATGAAAACCTATTTTGATACATTCTCCCCACTTATAAAATATCACTCTTGAAATTTGTTTTTTTACCACAATGTAAATGTGGATATTTCACTTTCATATCTCATCTAGGCTAATAAGGTTTTTCATTTTGTTTGTGATTTTTCCACAAGTAATTAATGGGACAAGTTATCTTGTTCCTAATCAATTTTTCTATTTTCCATTATTTTAGATTGATTCTTCTTCAAATGATAGGTTACGTTTAAATTATACAGTATGTGTGTTCAATATATTCCTAGTTTCTTACATAAATGTTGTAAACATGGACACGTGGAAGATTTCATGGACCTTGGAATGATTTGGAGGAAGTGTTAACTTATAGGAAATAGTTTCAGCACACTACATAATCTCAAATGGTATTATATACCATGAATTCGATTTATCTATCATTAAAAATACCATGAATCCTTTCTAGAGTGATATTTTGAAAAATACATGATCCTTAAAATAAAATTCTATACATTTACTTATACTATTAGAAAATATATTTTCATTAATATGATTATCCTTTATGTTTTTTTAATTCAATTATACTTCATCAATTATATCTTTTATAATTATTGGTCCCAATTGTTTTTCTACCTCAAAATTCATCCAAAAAATGATAGATTTATACACCATTTCCAAACAAAATCATTATAAAGATGCATTTTAATACATGATTGAAAACAAATTTTACAAGATAATTTTTCAAGTAGAATAGACTGTTCAAAAATCCATTTATTATCATTGTACCCATACATTAATATGTCTTCCAATTATTGAATAGTCCCATTAGTTTTAGATGATATATTTTTAGGGCATACATCTCTATTAAAAGAACATTGAAGTGAATCATGGATCATAGTTTGAAACAATTTATAGTCATTATCCATTAAGTCTAATGTTATCAGGAATACATAGACTAGTAAGGATCTAAATGGTGAAATACTATCATATAGTGAAAAACATGATAGACTTTGTTAGTTTATGAACAATTACACATATGGAATCTTTTCCCTTAGATGAATAAATAAGGCCAATAACAAAGTCCATAATAATGTAGCTTAGCTTCCATACATATATGTCTTATTTTTGTAAAACTCCTTTTAGTAATTTTCATTCTACTTTTAATCTCCAAAATATTTAGCATATTATAGTATAAGTAGAAATATATATTTTTATTTTATCCCACCTAAAATTATATCAGAGAACCTATTTATTTACCTATTCCATGATGTATAAAGAATACAGATTTTTGAACATCTTCAATCATCTCTATCATTAACTCAGTAAAAGACGGTATATATAACCTCATAAAATAAATCAATACCCACTATTTTTCAAAATTTAATTCAATAAATATCCTATTTTACAAATAATATGTACTATTGTTTAACACAGTATCATTTCTATTTGATTTATTTATTTTATATTATAATAATTATTCTAAAATCAATTTAGATAGTAGTGATTATGTTCCATTTCTTATTTAATCCATGTAAATCCTTACCAAAACTTTGATGAATGGAACCCATTTAATCTCCATAATTATAAGAACATTAGGGTGTTTCTTACTAAATTAATAAACATATTTTTTTCTTTTTCAATGGTGATAATGGATATGAAAATCATTACCTTTAATAATATCCAATCATCCCATTAATACAATTCTCATCTCCTTCTATGGGAATATATACTTCAAACTATTATTTTTAGGGTATATATCACAATTAAATCCATAAATATAGTGTATCAACATCATTATTGAAAAGATAACTTCAATTAAGTCCAAATTAAATGTATGGTGGCCCTATTTATGAAGATTAAACTATCTACATGAATAATAAATAAACTTATTATTATTTATGAGTAAAAACTCATGTTGTTTCTATGGTACATCACAATAAATTAAAAATAATTATCCAATAGATGGTAAAGTTATCATAGTTTAACTAACAGACCTCTTCTTTATCTCTGATAATCATTCACTACACTATTTTTTCAAGGTAAATTTAACTTCATCTAGAGATAACGTGTTTAATGTATTCGAAATCTATGAAATTATATTCTGAAAAAATTTATAGTACACTATTAGTCCACAGAAACTATGAAAATCTCTTACTACCGTGAGATAAAGTGTCTCCTCTAAATACTATTTGTTTTCAAGATCAACTGAGATTTAATAACTTGTCCCAATGTACCCCAATTATATTAATTATTATAACTTAAACTCACATTTACTGAATTTTCAAAAAAAATACCCTTACACAATTTATTAATATAACCATATTTTGGTGGTCATGCTCCTCATGAATTTGGGAATATATTAGAATATATTCAATGAAGACTCAAAAATTATTATCAAGGTTGTCCCAAAACACTCTATTCACTAAATCCAAAAATATATCATGATCATTAGTTATTATTTTTGGAATAAAAATTATCATAATGATCATATTTTCTCAAAAGGAAATCATTAGACTGTCTTATTTTATCAACCTATACTGATTATACCTTGATCAATGACCAATCTCGGAGAATAATTTAGTCTCACTATGCTTGTTGAATAAATCATAAATCCTTGGAACATGGAATTTTTTGTTTACTATGATCCCATTTTACGTCATAATATTTTTGAAACCACATTTAATTAACCTTCTTGTTTATAAATGGAATACGTTTTACCCATGGAGACGAACTCAGTCAAATAAAACCCTTCTCTAAAAATATCATGGTGTTTGTTCTTCAATTTATATAACTCTAAAAATTTGGTTTTATATGGGGAATTTGATATAGGTTTTGATCCAGGTTTGAGTTTAATGGATAATTTTACTAGTATATATTGTAGAGGAGGAATTAATTATTCATGAAAAGAAGTCAATGTATTCCCAAAACAAGTGTACATATCATGTCATTATACTTTCACATTAATTCCTTTATTCACCAATCACTTCTAAAAAAAGTCCTAATATGTTGTTCTTGACCATAATCAGGTTTGAATATCTATCATTTGAAAATATGTATTTGTTTTCACAAAAATAATAATATAAAATTACTTTCTATGATAATTGATCATGGAAACATATTTTTATATCCAATACTACTTTATTATTATTTCCAATTCCACTATTGGAATGACCAATAGGTTTGTAGAGATATTGATGTCACGAAAGTTAATAATGGAATTCTTATATATCCTTTATGATTGAATAATTACACTTGGATTTTAAACCTATAACTCTTCAAATAATTGATCAATGTTTAATGTTATTTTATTTGGAAATAATATTTATATAATGAAATTTGTAGAAATAGAATCTAATAATTTACTTTTTAGCTTTGAGTGTGTGATGAGTAGATGTATCACTAAATCATTCAGATGTTTGACATCGACCATCATAATTACAAAAAAATTACCCTTATCCATTGAAGTTTATTAAGGTTTTCCCTCAATAATCTTCTAATTAGGAATTAGATTGTTGAAATTTTCATAACTCCCCACACATGAACCATTATACCAGAGGGTTCTCTTGCACTATCTTCCTTTTCCCATTTTTTCCCTTTTGTGTATTTATGGTTCAATGATAATTTTGAGCTATATTAAAATATATTATAAACTAGTAACAATTTCAATTTCCTTATATAAAATTACCTAAATGATTCTTCCTACACATTTTTCACATAGGTATTCTTTATTTCTTTCCTTCTCATTCACGATTAAAATTCTTACAAAAAATGGGTTCCAAATTTATCTTTCTATCATTCATCCCACAAGATCATTTTTCTTCCTTAAACTCCATTTTAAATTTGAAAACACAATTCACTATATCTAAATAATTCAAATATCATATATTTTCAGAGGATTTCATATATGAGTTCATAATATACCAAGAATAGATCGATATTTTCATAAGAATCAATTATAAATATTTCTTCATATCATGAATGCCTTGTAAATATCATATTATCTCATACAGCTGATTCATTTACCTTTTTATTCAATTCAATGAATTCTATTTCCAATTTATTTATAATGGTATGACAAAAATACTTATTTAAACCAACCGTTTTAAAATCATCCCACTCTTAGAATCAGTTTAATAATCTATTTCTTGTTCTTGATTATCTTACTACATCTATAAAATTTTCCATTTATGTGATATATATCCAATTAAAATTTATATTTTTCAACAAATATATTAGAAAAAATATTATCTCAGTGGATTTAATCTATTTTTCCATAGGTCCTCTATAATTAGGATCCTTTATAACATAAATAAATCAACTCTAAAAAATTAACTATTAGGTGAAGGCGGGGTTTTGACATGATTCATGTTATTAAACAAAACATGATTTGGTTGTGGTAGTACATCCATGATGTTCTCAACTCTAGATCCCATCATATTAGGTATTTATTTATTTAAATCATAAAAATGACCATGACATATGTGGTTGAATCTATTCTATCTATTCCATGTAATTTTATAAAATAATGAAAAATTAAGGTATGGGAGTTTTCAAATTAAGAAGATTATAAATAAGAAACTATGAAATTAGAAGTACTAACCATCAAATTTAATATATAGCCTATCATAAGAATTTTAAATTACCTATCTAGATTATTCTTGGTCCATTTTATATAATATTCCTCATCCTAATACAGTAAAAAAACACATGATAATTGTTTTTAAAGAGAATATCAATTATCAAAATCAAATCCCCCAAGACTTCCTAGTATAATTTTTACTCTTTTTCTCACTCATCGTGAATTGCATGTAGATCAATATAATGTTCAAACTTCATTTGTCATGGTTTTTACCCTTGGTGTATTTGTTCCATGGTTACGTCCACTTGTTAGTGTATATATGGGGATGTAATTCTAAGGAAATAACACTATCAATAATTTACCCAAACATCATGGTCGTTCCCTTATAGTCATCCCTAAGGTTTTTACTGTAGTCCTATAGGCCATATTTTAATAAATAACTAAACCTTAATTTTATTCCAATTATGGTGGCACACATTTTATAAAAGATTTCATTATCAGAATTCCTCATCAATATTTTACATTAACAATATCATATGATATTTTTTGATTTATTTTCTAGAAAACTATATACCCAATTCATGAAGTACAGAAGGAAAACATAAACATATATGGCTTTCAATAATATTAATAAAACCATTATTATTCAATCATAGGCCACCTTAGTGAAAATTATTTTTTTAGGGTTAATTATCAATTGAAAATGGTTTAGTATAAACCATAGTAAGGGGAAAAAAGTTAAAGGGTACCTTAGTGTTCAATAAAGATTAAACATAAGGAATAATAATAGAAAATGAACAAAAATACATTAGGTATAATATAATATCATGATCATAATTACATGAGAAAAAAATGGAATGGTTTCTAGAACTTGAAATATGAGACATTCACAAGAATATCCACTTGGTTCTTCACAAAGGTGTAATGAAACGTATTGCTGAGGATATTCATAAAGGTAACAAATATATTTTATAATGATAGATTATTTTTTTACTTAATTTATTATAGAAATTACATGATGAACCCTTTATCTTCTTTAATTAATTTATGCCACATATAACATACATTATAAAAAAGTATTTCATTGTCAATTATTCTCATGTGTAGGGAATATTGATTTCAAATTTCATAACAATGGTGTTTTTTTCATTTATTTTTGGTCAATAATTTCTTCCCTATCTTTTCCAGATATTTTTTTAGAAAAAATGTTATTTTTTGAGCGAAATATTGTGGCACATGGTTGAAAAATAGTCTTGAAGACCATGCAACCAACTATTTGGTCTAATCAGAACTTGTAAAAAAATTTGTTTTCTAAATTTTACCATCCCAATTTTAAACCCTTATATCTCTTTTCATTACCCTCTCAACCTATAAAATACTAGGTGTACTAAACCTCACGTACAACTTCCTCTTGGATTTGTTATTTGGGTCATTGGAGCCATATTTATCCATGAATCTCCATGTAAGTTCCTCATATCCTCTTATATTGTAGGTTTATCACATCCTTTTTAGTTTTTCTTCTCTAGTGGTTATGGTGAACTATAATTAGATGAAAACTAATTATTTTGATAGCATGTTGATGTTTTTTTGTTATGGGTTCTATATGATCTCCTCTAAGTTTGGCTTACAGTTTCATCTTGGATGGTGGTTATTTTAATGGAAAATGTAGGTGGTTCTATGTTGTTCAATTAATTGATGTTTTGAAACTATTTATCCTGATTTCAAAATGAGTTATAATCTCTCTGTGTGTGTACGAATGGTGATTTAAATGGTATTAGTCTGGGGATGGTTTTGGAAATGGGTTTTCCCTGGTGAAAATAGTTGGGAATTGTATGCTTTTATTTAGATGGATTGATTTATGAAAAATATAATTTTCATGGTTTGGAAATCAAACATAGAACATGAAAATATTGGGTACATAGGCAAGCCGGCTAGTATTGGTAACTAGTTGAGGCCTCATGTCATGAACTGGGCATCTATAACATGATTACGATACACAATAATAACTAAATGTCATGGCATGGACTATTACAATTGGAATATGGTGTTTCCTCTCCTATAACTCGTGAATGGGAAGAAGATATGTTCGTTTATTGAGATATGATTCACCTAGTATCCAGATAACCTTTCTACATAGAGTATTCTAATGGTTCTTATACTATTTTTTATCCTATATTTAGTCATTCTTCCATCTTTACATTCTTTGAAATGTAAATCATGTTTTCATGAAAAAAACTATTTACTTTCCTTTAAATAAGCTCATCTATTTCACTTTTAATATAAATGGATAGAACACACTATGAGATTCTACTGGGAATGTGAGATCACACCCACCATATACCCATTTGATATATTTAGGCCTTGTTTTCTATAATCTAGGTAAATGAACTAACTTATTTAGAGGTGTTGGATACTCATCATGGTTACTATCCTATAGGGGGGATGTGATGGAGGTGACATGGTGGTGGATTGTCCCCATATCATGAAAATGGTCGAGTTTCCCTTTTGGACCCTATACTTGTTTTCATTTAATTTCCTGATTAAAATATATATGTAATTGGATTCTTATATATTCCTGTTATTATAGATTTGTTATGATTGGTGGTTAATTATATGATAGAAATTATTCCAAATGAGTTATTTGGTGTGCATTCACTATTTTCTAGCCAGTAGGGATAAGGATAGTCGATCTGGCCATTCCATGGGCTATGTCAGCTATGGGGTTGGATGGTGTCATAGATTTGATCAATAAAAACATGTATCATTGTAGGTTTTGGACACTTTTGGGACTTCTCATTTGGAAAATTCTATATTTATAAGTGCTTGGATGGTCTAGTATTTAAGTTTTGGATATTAGTGGGGTGTATATATAACACCACTCATAACATGCCATGGGTTACCATGGGATATTAGGGAATTCTATTTGATTCCTCTTTAAGGGTAAATGAAAAGGCTACAGACTGGGTATGTGTTCCAAGGTAGGGTAGAATGTATTGATTTATTGATTTAGATTCTATTGTTTTTTTAGGGGATTTATGTGATTATTTTTCAATTTTTCTTATTTTATTATCCATGGGTTGTGGTACTGATGGATCATTATTCTTTTTGTTTTAATTATGAAGAGTTTTCCCTCCCTAAAGTCCACCTTTACAGCCTAGAGAAAGATCTATAGAGAGTGATCTATTGGAAAACAGATTAATTGATCAAACAGTAGTTGAGGTAGTGGATATTCCTATTCAATCCATACATTTCAGAGTAACATGGGACCTTAAATAAGCTATGAATGTTTAAAAAGCTCCATAGAAGGACCAAGATCTTGATTTTCTTATTTACAATCATTCTATTTTCTGGAGATGTGTACACCCCTAGAAAATATAATATTTGGGTGATAATGCTTAGAGGATCATTGGGTTCTTAGGAACTCATAAAGCTATCAAGCTAATGTGTGATGAATTGTTGTTTGAAGGATACAGTTATAGGTGGTGGGAGTAAGTGCTTATAAAAATGAATATTGATTATATGGGATAGAAAGACTTCAAGGAAATAGTCATCATGGTTTATTATCCAAATAATTTCTCCCTTACGAAGACTCTAGAATTATTGTTCCTTTTAACAGGGGTTGTTTAGTGGTGGAGTATTCCAGTCTATATGAAATGTTATTTAATTTTTCCCCATGGTAGTCACTAATTATAAGTTTAATGTTTAGATTCTCGAAATTGGGTTGCAGTCAGAAAATCGATATCATGTTTTATTTCTCATGCTAATGAACCATGATGAGGTTTTTGAATAAAATTTGAAAGTGAAGATCAACCAGACTGGGATGTTAGTCTTATATGTGATGCTTACATCATCGAGAATGTGTGATATTGGATCCTATAGGAATAAAAGACACCATGGGAAATTTGGAAATTGGGGTGGTATCAGCTCTATTTATCAACCCCAACAGCATGCATTAGTAGCTATATGTGGTGGATCTTTTCTCTTTCATCAGTGTGGGAAATTTGGGCATGTGTGATCCACAATTTATACTCCACCTAAGATGTGATATCTTAGTTGTTGTAGAGTCCATATTAAATTATTTTAGTGGTTTCCCCTAATTCAAAATGTGGTTTAGTTTCTATGGTTCCTATAAGAACAATAGTATCATCTAATTCATCTAGATCTATGGGTTCTCAATCTAGGGGTATGGTGGTATGTATAGATTTTCTTATAGTAAGAGTTAGTATAAGGAAGAACCATATGTCAATAGTTGACAACATGAACATAAAAAGGTGTGTCACGATTTTGCTATGGATCATTAATAATTGGAACCAAATGTATGTTATGTGATAGTTTGAGGAATTGTTATTATTTTATCGTCGATGGTAATTGCATTGTTTAATATAGTTATTTCTCACTCATTCATATGTCCTAATCTCGTGGATGTATTGAAGAATTTATTCACACCTATCTTAATGTGGAAAGAAAAGATATTCTTATACCCATCTTGTGTTGTCCCCTTGTTAGAGGTTAAGATGAAATGGAATCTAATTGTCGTTGATATCAACCTCTTTGATGAGATCTTATTATAGGATTTTATGATTTTAATTAGGGCCCACATTGATTTTTTCATGTGGGGGTCATATTCCCTTACCCTCAGGGATCACATGAGTTTCTAGGAAGAATAGGCTCCACCGTTATGCAGATATAGAACTCCTCTATAAGATTAAGGTAGGTTTTCTCATTCGACTTCATCCAACTTGCTAGAGGATTATGTGGAAGTCTTGGATGGTGGGTTCCCCCTATTGTGAAAGGTATTACAAAATGATTTTTTGTTCTACCTCTTAAATATGACATGAAATTATCAAATAATTTTCTTCTAGGGATTCAACCAATATATCTTACCACATATGTTGTGACCCCCATCGATTTTAGGGTTTTAGAGGTAGAACAAGATGAACTAGAATCTGAAGTGTTTATTCAATTGAGCATATCTTTTTGGGTTACTCCAATGATTTTTTATATGGATGAAGAAAATTTTATTTAGATCTATATCAAATATTTCAAGATGAATAAGCTTATTATTAATAAGAAATAAGACTCACTGTAAATTGATGATCATTTTGAATACCTCAAAGGAGAAAGGTAGTTCTCAAGGACTGATCAATGTTTAGTGTACACCGAGTCAGGGTTAGAGTATGGGATGTTCCTAATACTATATCTAAAAATGTATTGACCACTTGGATTATTTTCATAAGGCATTGAGAATTGAAAAATTATCTTGGAGTTTTCCTAGATCTTGTGATCAAGGTGTTATATAAACACCTCGACACTTTCATCATGGATTTTAAAGATGAAATTTTGGTTAATCTGTGAACAATGATAAAGCACAAAAAATATTAATGGAAATTTTTGGGAATGTTGTGAGATTAATATCCTAATGAAAATTCGTAGAAGCATTTTTTCTAGATCTAGGATGTTATCTTTATTTTATATGTGATCATAGAACATGGTGGTTTTTTATCCAGTGATTGTCAGGATGACCATGTGGTTCTCTATGGCTCTCAAAAATTCCTACCACATAATAATAATTACCTAACCCACTCCCTCGATCTTTTCGAAGATATGTGTTCCACTAATATTAGGTTAATTATCTTTTATGGGAGAAATTTATGTTCTATTATATAACTTAAATACTCAACTATATCTTCTCTCAAAATGATTTGAACCTCAGGTAGTGATGATAGAGTTAGTTCCTTAAGGCATATCAACATGATATCATATACACAGTAGGAAAGGGAAATGTGGTTGCGGATTTCATTAGTTGGATGTCTAAACCCCATTCTATGTGGGTGTCCAGTGTTGAGTGATATTGTATGGACCTCTTCACAATGATGAAACTAGATTCCATGGAATAGAGTGTGGTTATGTTCCTAGAAATCATGCAGTTTACACCTTCCCTTCAAGAATTTATTGGAGATTAGTATGTGATAGATGAGTTGTGGTAGTGATTCACTTTGATTCTGAATAGTGGGGATATTCCTAGTGAATGTTCATTGTCTTCTAAAGGTTTTATCTATTTTAAATTCCTCTCTAATTTATCATTGTCTTTTAAGAATATAGTCTTCTATGTCTATCATAATTCATAGTGGGATGTCAATATTGGCAACAAACATATATTTTAAGATGTGTGTATTCATTTTTTGGGGAAAAGTATAAGCCATGATATATCTTAATTTCTAACTCAATTTTATACTTTTTAACATGTTAATGATGAAAATGAAAAACCATATGGTGTTCTTTGGAAAATTTCCATCCCAAGAAGGATGTGGAATGAGATAGCTATGAATTATATTATGAGTTTACCATGTACAACATTGGGTTAGAATTCAATTTTGGAGGTTATCGATGTTATGAAAAAATTCACCCATTTTATCATGAATGAGGATGCGACTAAAGTTAGAGACATAGGTTGGATTAATTTTAATGAAATCATGAGTTATCATGGTGTGGTGTCTACTATTGTTTCTAAAAGGGATCCACATTTTACGTCACTTTTTTGTGGAATCTTGAAGGAAATGGGATATCATGTCTGAAATAGCATGTTATACCATCTTTAAAAGAAGAAAATATAGAGTGGGTGACCATGAATTGGGAAGACATGATTTGTGCCTGCGTGCTGGACTATTGTGGCTTCTAAGATCAACGTATTGCATTTCTATTATAACGCCCTGACCCCAGTTACCCAGAGTCGGTGCAATATTACATAACCGTGGAATGATCACAAAATATCAAGTCTCGAAAGATCGATTAGTTTAGTATCCTTGGAAACAAAATATATATTCATAAGCCATACAATTACATCATAATGTGAAATACTACAGCAACATAGTGTCCATAGTCCACACTCATATCCCCTCAGATTATCCCTTCAAGTCAGTCATAAAATACTTCTTCACAGCCTGGGAAAAATAAAACATAGAAGGTGTGAGCTCAGATGCTCAGTAAGGATAACAATATTGTGGAAACTTTCAGAAATAATCAAAAACATTTAAGGAATTGTAAAACTAAATCAAAAGACTTTTAAACCTGAATATCAGTATAATATGGTAAGAATAAAATGAAATACATCTGTTTACTTATTCACATGGATATTCTACTAGTCGAATAATCACATGCAATATCAATTACCACTTTCATAGTGATGGAATGCATAATGCTAGACTATCATAACCCCATAGTCAACGCCTTATTCCAATAATACAAATATGATTCTTTCAAGGCCTTGTGACAAGACACTAGTATGTCACATGAGACCTACTGATGCATCTAGGATCTATAAGGGGCTCCACCCGCCACTTACTAAGTCCGATACATTCCTCATATAAACAGTTTTAAACATAACATAACCATTCGTATTAAAACTAGCATACAAAATGTGAGTACTTTCTCCATAAACCATGAATGGTATAAAAATAACACATCCATAGTCAAATGTATCACAAAAACATCAATACAAAATAGAAGTTTTGTATCATAGTAAATCATCTTCAAATAAGCTTAAAATCCATCAATGGATGTTGACATAGATGAAATCAAAACTATTTGACAGAAATATATCTTTTTTTGAAATAATTTAGAAGTCACATAATTATAAAATAAAACAATTACATTGAAAATATTCTTATAAACTTGTAATGGAAGCTTCGACGATTTAATAAAAGCAGAAAATAGCCACACCTGCCGTATAAGTTAAAAAGACATTATTACCTTAATTCTGTCGAAAAGGATAAAAAGGACCTTGTTTGGAAAACAACGTAAAGATTACTTTATAAAAATGTTATAAAAAGTCAAACAAGGGTATAAATGACTTTAACCCATAGTCTAGTAACCAGTAAAAATGTTTTGAAATTCATTTTTAAGAAATATGGATTTGGATGATAAAGAGGTCCCAGTAGATAATTAAGTATAAACACCCTCAGATAATGAAGAGATTGTGAATTAACCCCTTACCTTTTACTTTTCCTTGGAAGAGGGTAGGTTAACCTCTGGTATAATGGTGAAATATTGGTTATTAAATTATACAATAATCATATACATTAATATGAAATCATATATGATCTTTTAACATTTCCTTTTTAATAATATCTTAGTATTATCGTTGTTTTGGGTGTTAAAGTATTTGTTTTCCTTTATATTATTTGTTAAGTGATTCATATTTGTTATTTATGGGATGTATCAAATTCAAATCCAGAATAATATCACGTCTCTAAACACTATTTTTAATCATCAAATGAAAATTTTTCTTGAATGAATACGATGGGGAATGAATCTCATCGCGTTCGTGGAGATGGTAAACAGTACGTACGCACGAGTGAAAATATCATTTTTTATTATTAAAATAATATATAATTACATGGTATATATTATATACATAATCATTATCATGTTATATTTATTATTTACATCAAATACACATCATTATTATACCCATCCAATTAATAATGTATTGAATAACAATTACAACAACATGTGGAGACGGTAAGCCGTACGTATGCATGTATGTTGACATGTCATTCCAAGGATGGATCGAATAATGAATTTAGTTGTACCATATTTATAATAACATCATTGTATATAGAAGATACAAGAGATATTATTTTATAAAGGAAACAACAAAGAGAAAGGAAGTGGAAGAAGAAATGAATTTGAAAGTGGTGGTGATATTTACCTCTCTTCGGGTTCTTCCTTTTGATTTTATAAAAAGGGCTCCTTAGGGTAGATTTTTGACTAAAAGAAGGCCTCTAGGATGAAGTTAGGATAGTTGAGAGGGTATTTGGGAAGAGTATGGCCGATCCAAATGGATTTGAATGTACTAATTAGAGATAAGGGGGAGTGTCCTTTTATAAGAGGGGTGAGGGGCACCTTAGGAAAAGCTAGAAATATTATTTTATAATAAAATCATTTTCAGTTTCTAATTGCTCTGATGTTGATTATTTATAGGCTAAGGTGGGTATGGGTCGAAAACCACTCAACCAATAGGTTTTATAGTGTTTTGGGTCACTATATTAACTTTATCTTTTAGATTTAACTAATAGTTAAATAGTTTAACATTTACCATGTCTCATTGTATTTTTATATTATATAGTTTATAAACATACTATATACTTCCAAGAAAAACCCAAATGGTTCCCTAATGATACAATGATTTTTATATAATTTTTTTGTCTGAACCATAGATTTTTAGGAATATAATATCAATTAATAATATAATATTTGTTTTAAAAACTATTTTATGTCAATTTTGACACTATTTGGTTTTTTTCTAAATTTATAACAACATTATTTCTTCAAAAACAATTCATCTAACAAACCCTAATATGTCATATTAATATAAAAAATTAGTATAATTCAAAAAAAAGTCTCAAATTTAATATATTTGGATGTTTATAATATCAATTATTTTAATATTTCATTAATTATGTAGTTATTGCATCATATTGTGTCATAAAATAAATTAAATAATTTAATGTCTAAAAAATATAAATAAAATACCATTATGTAGGAAATTGGATTCTATTTCTAATGAATATTTATAGTCTAATTTATATTATATGTAACCCTATATTAAAAATGTATTAGTTATTAAACATTGATTTTAACGCTTTTAACTCTTCTTTGAATTAAATAATAATAAATTTCCTAATCTAATCCATGTGGACCAAAGAGGTTCATATTTTATTCCTAATTTTGTTTTTTGTCGAACAATACTTATCCAATAGAATTAGGACATGTTTATGGGTAATAATAATATAATTTTTACCCTTAAATACACTATTTACTTTTAACCATGGTAAATAAAAGTAAAAAGTTACTATTCACAAAAAATTATTTTTCTCTTATTGAACCACATGTTACTCCTTGATATTAACCATGTCTATAGGATTTTAGAAATTACACTCACAGAAATAGTAAAATTATGTTTTATGTGAATTTGAAAATTCTCCTAGGAGATGGGTAAAACACGGTGAATAGTTCAATAAAATTTTTATATGTCGAAAATTATTATAAACTAACTCCAATGAATTACATTGATCTTATATAGATATTATTTATCTATTTTGACATAAAATTAATTTAAATATAATAAAAAACTATTTAAATAAAAAATTAGGTTTTAAACAACAACTTAGTGTTTTTCACTATTCATAAAAAATTGAAATTTTTCAGAAAAATAAAAAAAAATCACCCTAAGATAATTTCGATATTCCGAATCTAAAAATGATGTCAATTTTGAAAGATAAAATTTATAAAATTTTAAAAAGTGGGAATTGGTATTCATAACGGCTAGTTTGATTGTTTGTTATGTGTTAGAACTCGAAGTTGCGTACAACCCACACTACTATATTATTCAAAGAGAAGTGTACCGTGGAAGCTTGGAGTGTTACGTTATACCCTACATCAAATTATTTCCTCCTTGAAATTTTGATAATATTACTTCATAAAAAGAATCGGGTGGTTCTTCATCATAAGTTGCCTGGGATCCCACGTTGCCTCTTCCATCTTACAGTTTCTCTATAGAACTTTTACCAGACAAGTCGTTTGGTTTATCAACACTTGTTCTCTCATATCAAGAATTCTGACGGGCTCTTCTCAATAAGAAAGATCAGGTTCCGGTTCTAATTCCTCATAGGTGAGTACATGCATTGGGTCAGGCATGTATTCTCTCAACAGTGATATGTGGAACACATCGTGAACATTGGAGAGACTTGGCGGCATTGCCAAACAATAACCTACAGCCCAATTCGTTCTAGAATTTTCAATGGTCTTATGTACCTAGGTCTCAATTTTCCCTTCTTACCGAAACTTATAACACCCTTCCATGGGGATTTCTTCAAGAAAACATGATCTCCTACCTGAAATTCCAAATCATTTCTTCGGTTATCACCATAGCTCTTCTACCTACTTTAAGCTGCTTTGATGTGGGTTTGGATAACCTTCAACTTTTCCATCGTTTCCTCCACAAGTTCTGGGCCAACGGGTTTTCTTTCACCAACATCATCCCAACAGGTTGGTGTGTGACATATTATTCCATATAACGCTTCATATAGTGCCATCTGAATACTTGAATGAAAGCTATTGTTACAGGAAAATTCTACCAAAGGTAAATATTGATCCCACATACCCTGAAAGTAATGTGAGCAAGATCTCAACTTGTCTTCTAAGGTTTGAATAGTCTGTTCTGACTGTCTATCAGTTTAGGGTAGTAGGCAGAGCTCAAACGATGTTCAGTATCCAAGGCCTTCTGAATACTCTTCCAAAATATTGATGTAAACGTGGATCAGGATCTGAAATAATTGATAGGAGTACTCCAGGAAGTCTCACAACTTTATTAATATATAGCCTTGCTAGACGTTCAAGTGGTAGATCTTCTCTTATAGCAAGAAAATGTTTTGACTTGGTAAAACGATCAACAACGACCCATATTACATCATTCCTTCTAAGAGACTTTGGTAGTCCCATGAAAAATTCCATCATGATATTATCGCATTTCCACATAGGTATGGGAAGATGTTGCAAGACTCCACCAGGCTGTTGCCTTCTGGCTTTAACTTGATGAAAAACCATACATCTTGATACAAAATCAGCAATCTCCCTCTTCATGTTGCCCAACCAAAAATGTTCCTTCATATCTCTATACATTTTGGTGCTCCTAACGTGTATAGAGAAATTGGAACTATGAGCATCGTCCAACAATTTCCTTTTTAGATCAGGTATATCGGGAACACCAAGTCTCTTCCCAAATTTCAAAATTCCATCTTCATACACAAAGTAACTCAATCTCCCATCATTCACAACATTATTCTTCTTTTTAAACTCTTCATCACCGGTTTGAGAACTTTTTATCCTTTCTAGTAAATATGGTTTGGCATCCATTTGAAAAAGAATTTATGTTTCACCTTCCATGGTTATTCCCATGTACATCTGTACTAGATCCATGAAAATAGTATCCCTTTCAACTCCTATCTTGTTCAAAACTCCATGATCCTTTCTACTCAAACCATCTTCCACAATATTTTCCTTTCCCAGATGGTAGTGTATCATGAAATAATAATCCTCGAGTAGTTCAAGCCATCTTATATTCCTCATCTTCAGTTATTTCGGTGAGAAAATGTACTTCTAACTCTTGTGATCAGAATAAATCTCACATTTTCACCATATAGATATTGCCTCCATATCTTCAAATAAATGATTATATCTTCTAACTCAAGATCACGAGTATGATTATTTTTCACATTAATTTTTATCTGTCGTGATGCATAGGCAATAACCCTATCATTCTGCACAAGGACAGAACCAAGTCCTTTCTTTGAAGCATCACTATAAATAACAAACCCATCATTCCCCGATGGTAGAGTCAATATAAGATCATTGACTAATCTTCTCTTCTGTTCTTCAAAACATTCTTCACACACTTTTGTCCAAACAAATTTAACCCCTTTACGTGTGAGCTTCGTTAATGGGTTAGCCAATCAGGCAAAATTCTGGACGAAACATCAATAATAACCTGCTAAACCAATAAAACTGTGTACCTCAGTTATACTCATCAGTGCTGGCCATTCTTGTATTGCTCTTGTTCTAGAAGGATCAATAGAGATTCCATCCATAGAGACAATATGGTATGGAAAAGAAATCGCCTAAAGCCAGAATTTACACTTGCTAAACTTCCCACATAATTCATGTCATCTAAGAGTCTTTATGATAATGAGCAAGTTATATTCATGATCATCGTAGATTTTGAAGTATACCAAGATATCATCAACAAATAACACTACAATGTAATCAAGATATTACTTGAAAACTCTGCTATTTATATAAATGACAACAGAGGGTGTATTAGTCAGCCCAAAAGGCATTACTATAAACTCATAATGCCCATACCTAGTTCAAAATGCTATCTTTGGACTGTCTTCCTTCTTCATGAACAACTGATGGTATCCATATCGAAGGTCAATTTTTGAAAATTATTGAGCTCTATATAGTTGGTCAAATAAATCATCAATGTGAGGTAGGGGATACTTGTTCTTTAATGTTATAGCATTGATCTCCCTGTAATCAGTGCACAACCTCATAGATCCATCTTTCTTCTTAACAAAAAGAATAGGGGCTCCCCATGGAGAAAATATAATGCGAATAAATCCCTTATTACTCAATTCATCTAGTTGTTTCTTTAGTTCCACTAATTCCATAGCGTCCATTATATAAGGGGTCTTCGATATGGGCCTTGAATTAGGAATTAAATCAATGGAAAACTCAATTTCTCGTTCTGGAGGATGTCCAGGTAAATCTTATGGAAACACATCAACAAATTCTCCCACAATAGGTACATCCTCTATTTGAACATTACATTCCTCACCCACAATCATTTCACTCTCTTCCTCCCCAATAATTGAATTTAGTTGAGCTTTTAGGGGTGGATCTAGTTAAGAATTAGGTGGTGATGATTCTGCTCTAAAGATAAGGTGTTGTTTATCATCATCATCAAAAATTGTAACCTCCTTCTTCTTACAATAAATCATCACATCATGATCCAAAAACCAATCCATACCGAGGATTATATAAAATTCAATCAAGGGTATGATAATGAGATCAAAATATAAAGAACATTTATATGTCCTAATGGGAACTGATTCACAGAAATTTGTAGCAAAGATACTTCCCTTAGGAGTTTTTACTGACAACACCCTTGTTAAATAATATTGGAAATACCTAATTTTCTTAGGAAACTGGGAAGATATGAAACAATGCAATGATCCACAATTAAATAAATCATTGGTTAATCTTGAGGAAACCATTAAATTTCCTGTCACCACGTCTTTTGGATCTTCTACCTGAGTAGTAGTGATAGCATAAGAATGGCCTTGATCCCTTTCCCTTTTTGAGGTAAGTTCCCCTGATGCTTAGGACAATCATTTACATACTGTCCCATCTCCCTAAAATTGTAGCATGGAACATCGATAACTTCTTTATTCCCCTTATGATCACGAGCTTGGTGGCCTTTTTCACCACACTTGTAATAGACTCCCATTCCCTTCAAGAAAGTATTGTGGTGTTTCTTCCCTCATTTACTGCAGGATGGATATTCAAATTTTCCCTTCTTTCCCTTCTTTCCATTTCCAGAGTGATCATCAGATCTCTTTTTCTCTTTCTTTGATTTAAAGTTGTAAGGAAAAGAGAATTCATTTTCTGTCTTGATAGTACATGAGACAATATCTTCGTACGATGAGAATGATTGTGAGACTAATTCTTGGTAGAAAAATGGTTTTAACCCATCAAAGAAATGATCAAACTTATTGGGTTACATATATAATATTCAGCATGCCTTGCTATACTTGTAATGTTATACTCATACTTTGCACAATTCTCGTCCTCCATTTGCCTCAGACTCAATTTTTTTCTTTCCATATCTGCTCAATAGTCATGAGGAAAGTATTTTTCTATGAAAATCTCTTTAAACTCCCTTCATTCCATATTTGATACTCCATCATCTTCCATTCTGTTTTGAATCAATGAATACCATTGATCAGCATCTCCAGTGATGCGGTAAACTGCCATGATAAATTTTTCCCATTTCACTTCTCCCCAAGGCATGAAATATTTTCTCTAAGTAATTTTTCCATTACTCATCTACTAATGGATTTGTACACCAATTAAATTCTGGTTTCTGTTGCCTCATGAAGTGATATAACATTGATCCTCAACGTTGTGGATCAGGGTGCTTCATATGGGTAAGGTTATTATTCATAAACTGTGTGAGTTGTCCCAGTATAGTGATAATCTGATCAGCACTAGTTGTATCACAAGCTCCACTATAATTATCTTGAGTAGGAGGGAAATCCCTACATGGAGTGCATGCATTGATATGGTTTCTATTCCTTCAACTAGGCGCCATTTCTAAACAATGGCATAAACTATATTAGTTTATGAATTGAAATACATAATTTCAAACATGTGAAAAACTTAAAATAAATTGAATAGCTTATGGATATAATCCATAATCATAAAAAAAATTCTTTGAGAATGTATATACTCATAAACCCTTCATAATGGTTTGTAACGAAAATGAGATTATTCTAAGCATATCCCCCGGGATTGTCGTAACCAAGAGTGCAGCAAGGTCCGTTGTCGTGCACCAGTTCCAGTTCGAGTCTAGATCAAAGCAGTGTTTTCATTTTTTATCCCTAGGTACATCTGTGCCAGAGCCTCCTCTACCTTATCATATCCAGACAGGGATTTATTTCTCGGAAAACTCACAAAAGCTCTACAATACCAAAATTCAAGGAAGTTATTCAATACTAATATTCAAAGTCCATCTTAGGTCTATGTGTTCTAATCAGAGTTTATCTAAATATAGCTTCTAAGGTTTATAATTATCTTCCTCTGATACCAACTGTAATGCCCCGACCCCAGTTACCTAGAGTCCGTGCATTAATAAGTCATAAAATTACATCATAAAGAGAAAAAAACGACATATTTTCCATAGTCCACCATCATATCCCCTCAGACTATCCCTCCAGGTCAAACATAAAATACTTCTTCACATTGTGGGAAAAATAAAACATAGAAAGGGGTGAACTCAGATTCTCAGTATGGATAACAATATAGTGGAATATTTACTAAAGTAGCATAAACATTTAAGGCATTGTATAACTAAAACAAAAGCCTTTTGAACATTAACTTCACCATAATATGGAAATAATAAAATGAAATAATTCCATTTAATTATTCAATGGATATTATACTTGTCGAATAATCACATGCAATATCAATAAGCTCTTTCATAATAATAGAATGCATAATGGCATACTATAATTACCAAATATTCAATGCCTTGTGCCAAGAATACAAATAATATTTTGTCAAGGCCTTGTTCCAAGACACTAGTTTCTCTCATGATACCTACCGATGCATCAGGGAGCTATAGCAGGCTCCACCCGTCACTCACTAAGACAAATTCATTCCTCATATGAACAGGTTTAAACATAACATAAACATTCATATTAAAACTAGCATACGAAATGTCAGTACTTTCTCCATAAACCATGAATGGTATAAAATAAAACATTCACAGTCAAACATATCACAAAACCTTCAATATAATATTGAAGTTTTCTATCATAATAATTAAACTTCAAATAAGCATAAAATCCATCAAATGATGTGGACATTGATGAAATCAAAACAATTTGAGAGAAATATATTTTTTTAATCATTAAAAGTCACATAATTAAAAAAGAAAACATTTACTTTGAAAATATTCTTATAAGATTGTAAGGGAAGCTTTGAAGATTTTATAACGGAAGAAAATAGCCACACCCGCCGTATAAGTTAAGAAGACATTCTTACCTTAATTCTATCAAAAAGGTTAAAAAGGACATTATTTGGAAAATGACGGAAAGATTCCTTTATAAAAAATTTATTAAATAACAAAAAATGGTATAAATGACTTTAACCCATAGTCTAGTAACTAGTAAAAAATGTTTTGAAATACATTTTTATGAAATATTGATGTGGATGATAAACATGTCCCAGTAGATATTTACGTATAAACAACCTGAGATAATGAAGAGAATTTAAATTAAACCCTTACCTTGTATGTTTCCTTGGTAGAGGGTAGGTTAACATCCAGTATAATAGTGAAATAATTTTTATTAAATTATACAAGAATGATATACATTAATATGATATCATATTTGATCTTTTTACATTTCCTTGTTAAAAATATCTTAGTATCATCATTGATTTGGGTGTTAACGGATATGTTTTCCTTTATATTCATTATTATGTGAGTTCTATTTGTTATGTATTTGATGTATCATATTCAAATCCAGAATAATATAATATTTTTAAACATTATTTTTAATCATCAAATGAAAATTAGTCTTTAATGAATACGATGTGGAATGAATCTCATCGCGTTCATGGAGACGGTAATCTGTACGTATGCACGAGCGACAATATCATTATTTTATTATTAAAATAATATATAATTGGATGTTATATAATATATAAAGAATCATTATCATGTTATATTTATTATTTACATCAATTAAACATCATTATTATACCCATTCAAAAAATAATGTATTGAATAACAATTACACCACGATGTGGAGACGGTAAGCTGTATGTACGCACGTATGTTGAAAATTCATTCAAAGGATGGATAGAATATTGAATTTTGTTGTACCATATTTATAATAACATCACATTATATAGAAGATATTGGAGATATTATTTTAGAATGGAAAAAACAAACAGAAAGGAAGTGGAAGAAGAAAGGAATTTGAAAGAGGTGGTGAGATTTACCTCTTCTTCGGGTTCTTCCTTTTGATTTGTTAAAATGGCTCCTTAGGTTAGCTTTATCACTAAATTATGGCCTATATGATTAAGTGAGGATAGTTGATAGGGTATTTGGGCCATGTATGGCCGATCCAAATGGCTATGATGGTGTGAATTAGAGAGAATGGGGAGTTCCCTTTTATAAGAGGGGTGACGAGAACCTTAAGAAAAGGAAGAAATATTATTTTATAATAAATTCATTTTCAGTTTATAATGGCTACAATGTTGATTATTTAAAGTCTATGTTGGGTATGGTTAGAAAAACACTCAACCAATAGGTTTTAGACAGGTTTGGGTCACTATATTAAATTTATCTTTTAGATTTAACTCATAGTTAAATCGTGATACATTTACCATGTCTCTTTGTATTTTTATATTATATGGATAATAAACATACTATATACATCAAAAAGAACCCCAAATGGTTCATTAATGATACACCTATCATTATATAACTATTTTGGCCGAACCATATATTTTTAGGAATATAATATAAATTAATAATATAATATTTGTTTTAAAAACTCCTTTATGTCAATTTTTACACTATTTGGTATTTTGTTTTTGCTAAATTTATAACGGCATTATTTCCTAGAAAAAAATTCATCTAACCAACACTAATATGTCATATTAATATATAAAATTAGTTTAATTCATAAAAATTCTCAAATTAAATTTATTTGGATATTTATAATATCAATTGTTTTAATATTTCATTAAATAGATAATTTCTGTATCATATTGTGTCATAAATAAATTAAATTATTTAAGGTCCAAAAAATATAAATAAAATAAAATTATGTAGGAAATTATTTTATCTTTATAATGAATATTTATAGTCTAATTTACCTTGTGTGTAACCCTATATTAAAATTGTATTAGTGATTAAACTTTTATTTTAACTCTTCTAACTCTTCTTTGAATTAAATAATAATAAATGTCCTAATCTAATCCAAGTGGACCAAATAGGTTCATATTTAATTCCTAAGGATGTTTTTGGCCGAAAAATACTTACCCAATAGAATTAGGACATGTGTTAGGGTAATAATAATATCATTTTTACCCTTAATTACCCTATTTACTTTTAACCTTGGTAAATAAAAGTAAAACATTACTATTCACCAAAAATTATTTTTTTCATATTGAACCACATTTACTCCTTGATATAATCTATGTCTCTCAGATTTTTGAAATTCCACTCACAAAAGCGGTAAAATTATGTTTTATGTGAATTTTCAAATTCACATAGGAGATGGGTAAAATACGGTGAAAAGTTCAATAAAATTTTTATATATCTAAAATTATTATTAACTGACTCAAATGAATTACATTGAACTTATATAGATATTATGTATCTATTTTAAACTAAAATAAATTAAAATTGAGTAAATAATTATTTAAATAAAAAATTCGGTTTTTAACTATAACTCAGTGTTTTTCACTATTCATCAAAAATTGAATGTTTTCAGAAAAATACCAAAAAATCACCCGAAGATAATTTTGATATTCCAAATCCAAAAATGAAGTCTATTTTTAAAGATAAAATTTATATAATTTCAAAAGGTGGGTATTACTATTCATAACGGCTATATTGATTGGTTGTGATGTCTTAGAACTCAAAGTTGCGTACAACACATGCTACTGTATTATTCAAAGAGAAGCATACTGTTGAAGCTTGGGGTGTTACATTCTGCCCTCTTTAAAATAATTTCATCCTTGAAATTTCTAGAATATTACTGCATAAAAAGACTCGGGTGGTTCTTCATCATAGGTTCCTCAGGTTCCCACGTTGCCTCTTCCATCTTATGGTTTCTCCATAGAACTTTTACCAAACACGTCGTTCAGTTTCTCAATACTTGTTCTCAGGTATCAAGAATCATGATGGGATCTTCGCAATATGACAGATCGGGTTCCAGTTCTAATTTCTCATAAGTGACTACATGTGTTGGTTTAGGCATGTATTTTCTCAATAGTGATACGTGGAACACATCATGAAATTTGTAGGGACTTGGCGGCATTGCCTAACGATAAGTTACAACCCCAATTCATTCTCGAATGTTGGACTCAATTTTCCCTTCTTACCGAAACATATAACACCTTTCCATGGATATACCTTCAAGAAAACAAGCTCTCCTACCTAAAATTCCAAATCCTTTCTACGGTTATCGGCATAGATGTTCTGCCTAATTTGAGCTGATTTGATGTGGGTTTTGATAACCTTGACCTTTTCCATCATTTCCTTCACAAGATCTGGGCCTATGAGTTTTATTTCACCAACATCATCCCAATAGGTTGGTGTGAGACATATCTTTCCGTATAACTCTTCATATGGTGGCATTTGAATACTTGAAAGGAATATATTGTTATAGGAAAATTCTAACAAAGGTAAATATTGATCCCACATACCCTGAAAGTCATGTGAGAAGGATCTCAACATGTCTTCTAAGGTTTGAATAGTCCGTTCTGATTGTCTATCAGTTTGAGGGTGGTAGGCAGTGGTCAAAAGAAGTTCAGTATCCAAGGTCTTCTGAAGACTCTTCCATACTCTTGATGTAAAATGTGGATCAAGATCAGAAAAAATTGATAGGGGTACTCCATGAAGTCTCACAACTTCATCTATATATAGCCTTGCTAGATGTTCAAGTAGTAGATCTTCTCTTATAGAAAGAAAATGTGCTGACTTGGTATGATGATCAACAATTACCCATATTATATGATTCCTTCTGGGAGTCTTTGGTAGTCCCATGAAAAATTAGATCGTGATATTATCCCATTTCCACTCTGGTATGGGAAGAGGTTGAAAGACTCCACCAGGTTGTTGCCTACCATCTTTCACTTGTTGAAAAACCATATATCTTGACACAAGATCAGCAATCTCCCTTTTCATTTTGTCCCACCAAAAAAATTCCGTCAAACCTCTATACATTTTGGTGCTCCTAGGGTGTATAGGGAAATTGGAACTATGAGCATCGTCGAACAATTCTATTTTTAAATCAGGTATATCGGGAACACAAAGCCTCTTCCCAAATTTCAAAATTCCATCTTCATATAAAAAGTCACTCAATCTCCCATCATTCACAACTTTAATCTTCTTTTTAAACTCATCATCACCGCTCTGAGAACTCTTTATCATCTATTGTAAAGATGGGTTGGCAACCATTTGAAAAATCATTGATGTTTCACCTTCCATGGTTATTCCCATGTCCATCTTTACTAGATCCATGAAAATAGGATCCCTTTCAACTCTCATCTTGTTTTAAACTCCATGATCCATTATACTCAAAGCATCTTCCACCTTATTTCCCTTCCCCTGGTGGTAGGGTATCGTGCAATCATAATCCTTGAGTAGTTCAAGTCATCTCATTTTTTTTATATTGAGTTCTTTCTGTGAGAAAATATAAATTAAAATCTTATGATCAGTATAAATATCACATTTTTCACCATATAGATGGTGTCTCAATATCTTCTAATCAAAGATTACAGCTTCTAACTCAAGATCATGATTAGGATATCTTTGCTCATGAATTTTTATCTGTTGTGATGCATAGGAAATAACCCTATCATTCCGCAGAAGGACACAACCAATTCCATTCATTGAAGCATCACTATAAATAAGAAACACATCATTCTTTGAGGTAGAGTCAATATAGGAGCATTGACTAATCTTCTATTCGTTTCTTCAAAAAAAATCACACTCTTTTGTCCAAAAGAAATTAACCCCTTTACGTGTGAGCTTAGTTAATGGGTTAGCCAATTGGGAAAAATTCAGGATGAAACGTCGATAATAACATGCTAAACCAATAAAACTGTGTACCTCGGTTATACTCATTAGTGCTGGCCATTCTCGGATTGCTCTTTTCTTAGAAGGACCAACAGAGATATTATCCATAGAGACAATATGGCCATTAAAATAAATCTCCTAAAGACATAATTCACACTTGCTAAACATCCCATATAATTCATGTCTGCTCAGAGTCTTAAAAATAATGCACAAGTTATTTTCAAGATCATAGTAGCTTTTGGAGTATACCAAGATATCATCAATAAATACCACTACCAATTCATCATGATATTCTTTGAAAACTTTGTTTATTAGATCCATGACAACAAAGGGTGCATTAGACAGCCCAAAAGGCATTACTGTAAACTCGTAATGCCTGTACCTGGTTCAAAATATTGTCTTTGGAATGTATTCCTTTTTCAAACACAACTGATGGCATCTAGATCGAAGGTCAATTTTTGATAAGTATAGAGCTCCATGAAGTTGGTCGAATAAATCATCAATGTGAGGTAGGGGATACTTGTTCATTGTTGTTATAGCATTGATCTCCCTACAGTCAATGCACAACCTCATATCTCCACCTTTCTTCTCAACAAAAAGAACAGGGGATACCCATGGAGAAACACTAATGTGAATAAATCCCTTATTACTGAATTACTCTAGTTGTTTCTTTAGTTCTACTAATTCCACAGTGTCCATTCTATAAGGGGTCTTCGATATGGGCCTTGATTCTGTAATTAAATCAATGGAAAACTCAATTTCTCATTCTAGAGGATGTCCAGGTAAATCATCTAGAAACAACTCAACATATTCTCTCACATTAGTTACATCCTCTATTTGAACATTACTTTCTCTTCCTCCTCAATAATTGAATTTAGTTGAGCTATTGGGGGTGGATCTAGATAATAATTAGGTGGCAACGATTCTGCTCTAATGATAAGGTGTTCTTTATCATCATCCTCAAAAATTGTATCCTTCTTCTTCTTACAATAAATCTTCGCATCATGGTCTGAATGCCAATCCATACCGAGGATTATATCAAATTCAATCATGGGTATGATGATGAGATTAGTAGATAAAGAACATTTATATGCCCTAATGAGAACTGATTCATAGAACATTATAGCAATGATACTTCCCTTAGAAGATTTGATTGACAACTCCCTTGTTAAATCAAATTGGAAATATCTAATTTTCATAGAAAACTAGGAAGATATGAAACAATGTGATGATCCAGAATCAAATAATGCATTGGCTAATATTTAGGAAACCATTAAATTACCAACCACCACGTATTTCGGATCTTTTAACTCCGCAGTAGTGATATCATAAGCTTGGCCTTGATCCCTTTGAATTTTCTGAGGTATGTTACCCTGATTCTTAGGACATTCATTTGCATAATGTCCCATATCCTTGAAATTGTAGCATTGAACATCGGTAGCTTCTTTCTTCCCCTTGTAATCACGGGATTGGTGGCCTTTTTCACCACACTTGTAACAGACTCTCATTCCCTTCAAGAAAGTACCGGGGTGTTAATCCCCTCATTTACTATAGTATGGATATTCAACAGTTCCTTTCTTCCCCTTATTTCCATGTCCAGAGTGATCAGTAGATATCTTCTTCTCTTTCTTTACTTTAAAGTCTTAAGACTTAGAGAATTACTTTTCTTTCTTGATAGCACATGAGACAATATCTTCGTACGACGAGAAGTATTGTAGGACTAATGCTCAATAAAGAAATGGTTTTAACCCATCAATGAGATGATAAATCTTACTTCATGGGTTACATATATAATCTGTAGCATTCCTTACTAACCTTATAATGTTAGACTCATACTTTTCAATATTCTTATCCTCCTTTTCCCTCAGACTCAGAAATTGCCTTTCCAAATCTTCTTGATATTCACAAGGAAAGTATTTTTCTAAAAATATCACTTTAAACTCCTCCATTCTATATTTGATACTTCATCATTTTCCTTTGTATTTTAAATCAATGAATCCCATTGATCATCATCTCCAGTGAGTCGGTAAACTGCCCTGATAATTTTTTCCCTTTCACTACTCCACAAGGCATGGAATATTTTCTCTAAGGAATTTATCCATTGCTCAGCTACTAATGGATTTGTACTACAATTGAATGTTGGTTGTTGTTTCCTCATAAAGGGACCTAACATTGATCCTCCATGTTGTGGTTCAGGGTGCTCCATATGGGTAAGGTTATTATTCATAGCCTGTGTGAGTTTTCCCAGTATAGTCTTAAGCTGATCAGCACCAATTGTATCACCAGCTCCACTATAATTATATTGAGTAGGAGGGCAATCCCTTCATGGAGTGCATGCATTGATACAGTTTCCATTCCTTCCACTATGCACCATTTCTAAAAATGGCATAAACTAGATTAGTTTATGAATTGAAAGACATAATTCCAAATATGTAAAACACTTAACCTAAATTGAACAGTTTATGGATATAATCCATAATCATAAAAACATGTTTTCTTTGAGATTGTATATACTCATAAATCCATCAAAATAGTTTGTAATGAAAATTAGAATTATAATAAGAATATCCCCAGGGAGTGTTGTAACCAAGAGTGAAGCAAGGCCCATTGTCGTGCACCAGTTCCCATTCGAGTCTAGCTCAATGCGATGATTTCCGGTTTTACCAATAGGTATATCTGTGCCAGAGCCGCCTCTACCTCCTCATATCCAAACAGGGAATTATTTCCCAGAAAACTCACAAAATCTCTACAATACAAAAAATCTAGGAAGTTTCTCTATACTAATCCTCAATGTCCATCTTAGTTCTATGTGATCTAATTAAGGTTTATCTAAATCTAGCTACCAAGGATTATACTAAACTTCCTCTGATACCAACTGTAATTCCCTGACCCCAGTTAACCAAAGTCAGTGCATTATTACATAACACTAGCATGATCACAAAAGATCAAGTATCTAAAGACCGATTAGTTTAGTAGCCTTGGAAACACTATATATATTCATAAGTATTACAATTACATCCTAAAGTGAAAAACTACAAAAAAAAATAGTTTCCATAGTCCACACTCATATCCCCTCAGACTATCCCTACAGGTCAGTCATAAAATAAATCTTCACATCATGGGAAAAATAAAACATAGAAAGGGATGTGCTCAGATGCTCAGTAAGGATAACAATATAGTATAAACTTTCATAAATAAGAATAAAAATGTAAGGATTGTATAACTAAAACTAAATCCCTTTAAACTTCATCTTTAGCATAATATAGCAAGAATAAAACGAAATAATGCCATTTACTTATTCACATGGATATTCTACTAGTCAAATAATCACATGCAATATCAATAACCACTTCCATAATGATTAAACACATAATGCAAGACTATCATAACCAAATAGTCAAGGCCTTGTGCTAGGACTACAAAAAAGATTTTTTAAAGGCCTTGTGCCAAGACACTAGTTTGTCTCATTATACCTACCGATGCATCGATTTTCTATAGTGGTCTCTACCCATCACCTACAATGTCCAATTCATTCCTCATATGAACAGGTTTAAACATAACATGAACATTCGTATTAAAACTAGCATAAAAATTTCCATACATTCTCCATAAACCATCAATGGTATAAAAATAACACATTCACAGTCAAACATATCCCAAAACCTTCAATACAAAATGGAAGTTTTGTATCATAATAAATCAACTTCAAATAAGATTAAAATTCATCAATGGATGTTGATATAGATGAAGTCAATACTATTTGAGAGAAATATCTCTTTTTTGGAAATCATTTAAAAGTCACATAATTATAAAAGAAAACACTTACTTTAAAAATATTCCCAGAATCTTGTAAGGGAATCTTTGACGATTTTATAATGGTGGAAAATAGCCACACCCGTCGTATATGTTAAAAATACATTCTTAACTTAATTCTGTCTAAAAGGTTAAAAAAGAACTTGTTTGGAAAAAAATAGAATGATTCCTTTATAAAAATCTTAATAAAATCAAAAAATGGTATAAAGTAATTTAACCCATAGTCATGTAACCAGTAAAAATGTTGTGATATTCATTTTTAAGAAATAGGGATGTGGATGATAAAGAGGTCCCGGTAGATAATTACATATAAACAACCTCAGATAATGAAGAGATTGTGAATTAAACCATTGCCTTGTACTTTTCCATGGTCGAGGGTAGGTTAAAATCCTGTGTAATGGTGAAATAATTGTTATTAAATTATACAACAATCATATACATTAATATAATATCATATATGAACTTTTAACTTTTCCTTGTTAATAATATCTTAGTATTATCGTTGTTTAGGGTGTTAACGGATTAATTTTCTTTTATATAATTTATTATGTGATTAAAATTTGTTATATATGAGATTTATATTATTCAAATCCTGAATAATATCAAGTCTTTAAACATTATTTTTAATCATAAAATGAAAATTAGTCTTGAATGAATACAATGGGGAATGAATCTCGTCGCGTTCGTGGAGACGGTAATCCGTACGTATGCAAGAGCGACAATATCATTCTTTTATAATTAAAATAATATATAATTGGATGGTATGTAATATATACAGAATAATTTTCATGTTATATTTATTATTTTCATCAATTACACATCATTATTATACCCATCCAAATAATAGTGTATTTAATAACAATTACACCACGACGTGGAGACGGTAAGCCGTACGCACACACGTATGTTGTCATATCTTTCAAAGGATGGATAGAATAATTAATTTGGTTGTACCATATTTATAATAACATCACATTATATAGAAGATACTAGAGATATTATTTTATATTGGAAACAACAAAGAGAAAGGAAGTGGAAGAAGAAAGGAATTTGAAAGATGTGGTGAGATTTACCTCTTCTTCGGGTTCTTCCTTTTGATTTGATCAAAAGGTCTCTTTAGGTTGTCTTTATGACTCAAATAAGGACTCTAGGATGAAGGTAAGATATTTTAGGGGGTATTTGGGTAGAGGGTGGCCGAGCCAATGTCTTTGAAGGTGTGAATTAGAGAGAAGGGGGATTTCCCTTTTATAAGAGGGGTGAGGGGAACCTTAGGAAAAGCTAGAAATATTATTTTATAATAAAATAATTTTAGGTTTCTAATGGCTTAAAAGTTTATTATTTAATGTATAAGGTGGGGATGGTTCAAAAACCACTCAACCAATAGGTTTTAGATAGGTTTGGGTCACTATATTAACTTTATCCTTTAGATTTAACTCATAGTTAAATAGTTTGACATTTACAATGTCTCTTTGTATTTTTATATTATATGGTTATTAAAATTAATATATGCTTCCAAGTGAACCCCAAATGGTTCATTAATGATACACGTATCATTATATAAGTCATTGGGACAAACCGTAGATTTTTATGAATAGAATATAAAATTAATAATATAATTTTTGTTTTAAAAACACTTTTATGTCAGTTTTGACACTATTTGGTATTTTGTTTTTGGTAAATCCATAACATCATTGTTGCTTCGATGAAAATTTATATAACCAACCTTAATATGTCATAGTAATTTAGAAAATAATTGGAATTCATAAAAAGTCTCAAATTACATTTATTTGGATATTTATAATAACAATTATTTTAACATTTCATTAATTAGGTAATTACTACATCATATTGTGTCATTAATAAATTAAATTATTTAATGTCTAAAAAATAAAAATAAAATACTATTATGTAAGAAATAGTTTTAGTTTTCTAATGAATATTTTTAGTTGATTTTATCTTATATGTAACCCCATATTAAAAATGTATTAGTTATTAAAAATAGATTTTGACTCTTTTGACTCTTCTTTGAATTAAATAATAATAAATGTCCTAATCTAATTCAAGTGGATGAAATAGGTTCATCTTTTATTCTTAAGGTTTTTTTTGGTCTATATATTCTTATCCAATATAATTATGTCATCTGTTAGGGTAATAATAATTTCATTTTTTCCCTTAATTACCCAATTTACTTTTAATTGTTGTAAATAAAAGTAAAAAGTTACTATTCGCAAAAAAAATTATTTTAATCTTATCGAACCACATTTTACTACATGATATTAACTAGGTCTCTTGGATTTTTGAAATTCAACTAATAGAAGGGGTAAAATTATGTTTTATGACAATTGGCAAATTCTCCTAGGAGATAGTTAAAAGACGGTAAAAAGTTCAATAAAATTTTTATATATCTAAAATTATTATAAACTGAATCCAATGAATTACATTGAACTTATATATATATTATGTATATATTTTGACCTAAAGTAAATTTAAAGATAATAAATAATTATTTAAATAAAAAATTCAGTTTTAATCTATAACTCAGTGTTTTTCACGATTCATCAAAAATTAAAAGTTTTCAGAAAAATACAAAAACTTCACCCTAAGCTAATTTCGGTATTCCGAATCCAAAAATCAAGTCCATTTTGAAAGATAAAATTTATAAAACTTCACAAAGTGGGTATTACTATTCATAACGGCAAGTTTGATTTGTTGGGATGTGTTAGAACTCGAAGTTGCATACAAAACACGCTATTGTATTATTCAAAGAGAAGAATACCATGGAAGCTTGGGGTTTTACATCTATAATGTGGTTATAATAAAAGATACAAATAATTGATATTTATTGATCCTTTTTTAGAATTGTATGTTCTGTCATGTCGGCCTCTTCTATACTGGATTGAAGTGGGTGAGATTTTATTAGTGGGTCTCTGCGTTGGATATGAGACGACTAAAATGGTTGGGATGATTAAGAAACTCTTAAAGATAAAACAAATTCATTGTATTTATTATGTTAAAATTTTATTTTGAGATTAAGAGTTTTCAGTGAATAATCATGGGTTATCAAAGGTGACACCTCGCATGATTCAATTCCATATTGGGGCACATGTGAATATTACTCGTAGATATGTTGGACCTCTCAAGATTACTGAGATAGTCATTAATGTGGAATAACACAATGAATTTACTTCCAAATTAATTTTGATTCATGATATTTTCAACATCAATTATCTAAAGAAATATATTCTATCTACTTCCCATGTGATGTGGAGAGATGAGCCTTAACTAGATCATGATCTATTAGTGAATGAATAACTAGTTAAAATTTTATATTCTATGGTGCAGGTGTTTTAAGAATATCTATTTCATTAGTTAGTGTAATATGGGAACACATATATCATGAAAAATATATGTGGGAATAGATGTCCTGGGTAAAGGATAAGTACACCCATTAATTCCTTTATTAGACTATGGAATGATTTTCCTAGGGAGGAAGGTGTTGTGGTGGGGATAATTTTTATACCCATAATGTTTTTAATATATTTTACATTTATTTTTGTCACTATTTTATTATATAATTTTTTAGGTTATTTTTACTGATATTTGAGAATTTTTATGGGGAATTGGGTGGTACAAGGATGACACACAATTAGTAGAAACTATGAACCATTCCCGAAAAAACAGTGTTGACAGGGGAGAGGAGCTAGAGTGACTATATGGTTACGAACATGGTTTATGATATCATTTGGACTAAATCATGTGTACATCATATTGTTATGATATTTTCCCTATCATGTTTGGTGCACTATCTATCATAATGTAAAAGAAAACCATTTTGTTTTCCTAAAACATTTAAAAAAAATTTATTCAAATATTAACCCCCCATTTTAAACCATTACACCACATCTATTTCCACATTTTCCCCACACCTCCCTAGGTGTTCCTACTCTACACTTCACCTATATATTGACATCAATATCTCAGTGATGTAATCAAGATTTCATTAATGATATCCAACAATGCCTCTCCTCTCCTCTAATCATGCACTTATCATCCATGCTTTATGGGTTTTCTTCTCCCTGGTTTTTTTTAACCTAGAGTGGTATCAGTATCAATTATTTAGATAAGTTTCTAATGTTACTAGTACGGTCATTCATCGATAAAATCTCCTTTAATTTGTGTTGATTTCAAAAAAGGTAGGTGGTTCCTATTATAATATTTTCTAATGATTTAAAAGAGTTTACTTTGATTTATAGTCATGTTCTAAATTCGGTGTATGTGTGTGAAAATGGCGATTTCAGGGGTGTTGGTGTGTGTGAGGTTGTGGAATTGGTTATCTGCTGTGAAAATGGTTGGGAATGGTATACTTGTACTTTGATAGGTTGATTCATGGAATAGGGGATATGGCATGGTTTGGAAATTGAAATAAGTAGTTGGTAACCCTAGGTATGTAGGTGGGATTAATTTGAATAGTAGATATGTGAGTCGTTAGACAAAAAAATTGGGTCACTATCAAATGATTATGATTCCACACTAACTCATTGATGTAAGAGAGATTATTTCCATTTGAACATGAGTTCTTTCTCTATAATAGATCATGTATGATGAGAGATATGTTCAATCCTTGAGATACAATGTACATAGTAGGCTAATAATTTATGTACTTATAGGATTCTCATGGTTCTTATACAATGTTTTTCTCCACCATTATGTTATTCATGAATATTAACTTTATTTTAAAATTAATGAATGTTTTCAAAAAAAATTCTTACTTTTCCATAAAAATGAAAATTTATTTATATTTTAATGGTCATGTATAGATAAACTGGTGGGATCCATGTGGGAATGTGAGGTCACACTATACATATACCCATTGGAGTTCTATAGACATTGTTTTTAATAATTCAGGAAAAGGATAGATGTCATTTAGGGGAAATGAATAATCATGCTAGTCATTATCCTTTTGGGGATACATGATGGAATTTTGATGACCGTGGATAGTCTTTATGTCAAAAGGAGGTTCGTGTATACCTTTTATCACCTATCCATTTGGTTCATTTTTTTCGGTTAAAAATTTAAATGTAACTAAGTACTTCTATATTACTATTTTCTTTATATTTATTATGTACTATGGTTACATTTATTGGAGAAATAATTTCCAGAAGAGTTTTTTTATGTATAGACACTAGTTGATATCCCATGGGGATCGGGGAAAGCCATGCCATGGGAAGTTTAAGTATTGGGTTAGATGTCATCATATACACGTTTTTGACATAAAACATGGACTTACCCAAGAATTGAAGTGTATTTATATTCTGATGAATACCCATGAGTGAAAATAGAGTTGGATTTTCCCAACACAAGGGAAATTAATGAAAAAATAACAGAAACTTTTGGTAGTATAACATGAGTATAGAATATTTCATATAAGGGATTGTTAATTGATAAGGATAATATATAATTAATAGAGATTTATTTGGATAGTAAGGGATGGTTATGAGAACATTTTAACATAAACACATTGAAAAAAATTCATATAACAATATATGTTCTTGAATTGAGGGTGGTGGAGAAATGCCTTATCTTGAGAGGCTACTTATTAAAGCTGGGGAAAGAGCCTATGAACCATATAAATTCTTTTGGGGTGATCTAGATAAAATTGTTTATCAATTTCAAAACATCATCCCTGGATGTCTAGTTAATAAAAAATCATTTTCCATACTAATTATCCCCCAATGTATTTTTTAAGGTGGAGTGGTTTTTATATTTTTTATTTTATGTACCAAACTCCTTAAAATAATTCAATTAATGATATATAAGCGAGTCTTATTGATATATATATATTTAAAATATTTAAAAATATTTTTTAGGTTCTTGAAAGTTCATAATAGGTTTGTAAATAATAATATTACCAAAATAATGTAACTTAAATTATTGAATAAAATATATTATTATTGAGTAGAGAATTTAAAAAATTTATTACATCACTTTTAATTTTTTTAAGATGTCATCAAATATATCATATATTCATGCCAGATTTATTTTTCACTAAAAATACCACATTATTATAAAATAATCAATGATTTACCATTGGATAATTTTGACATTATTATTTTTAAAATGGAATCCATTTTATACTAGAATTGTTCTACGGATAATAATTGTAATTTTTAAAATAATTTACTTATTTATTTATAAATACCATTGTTTATTATATAGTTGAATTTATAACTCTTAGGACAACAACTAATCATTACATTATTTTTTTTTTATTCGAATAATTATTATTTTTATAATTTTTTATAAAAAGTATATATTTATTTTGTCTAAAAATTATATTTTAACCAAAAAATGAAACAAATTGTTTTTTTAAAATTAAAACTATATTTTATTTATTTCCAAAAAAATATATTATCATGTTATTTGTATAATTTTTTGATTTTTGTATAATGATGATACCTTACATAAGCGTGTGGGATCAATGTAACAACTATTTGTTTCTAGAATAATATATGAATAAATACTACTTATGTCCAAGATAAATACCCTTATATTACACCTACAAAATCCCAATGGTCTAGGTGTATGATGATCATATTTCCATGGGGAGGCTCAGCTAACATAGAATTAGTGTTCACCTAATATAATGTGAACCTATTCTGCAATCAATTATGTAGGACTCTAAATTATTGATTATCTACTTGGGATTGATTTTCAATAGACCCGGGTGATTTTACTTCCACCCCATGCTTTGATAATGGAACTTTATAATGGATTTTCCTATAGGTCGATTACATGGTATCTCCCTTATATATTAACTATTTCTCTATATTACTTTTAATATAAAATAATCTAAATGAAATCATTATAAAAAATATATATCCAATTGTCAAAATATAATGTCAAAATTTACTACATTTCATATCTTATTTCAATGGTAACAACCCTTACAACAATAGGGTCACTCAACCCTTAATTATTTGATACTACTCATCCTATAACTCTCCTCTTCATCACAATATCATAATGAAAATTGACAATCCACATCCATTGTCCTTACCATCATTAGATACAATGTTTAGACTAAACCAACCTGATTATACCATAGAAGCAACAAAAATTACTGATTTCCATCAATTACTTATTCAATAAGAAGAATATCTTGAATGTCTTCCAACTATTCCACATCAATGAGGTTCACACACTGTCATAAACACTAGTGTGCTACCAAAACATGGATTCCATTTCATTACTTCTAATGTGAATCCAAAATGTGTTCTATTATAACCTAGGTATCTCTCTTTCTATGTCTCACTCATTTATATCTAACTACTCGTATCAAAGACTGGTCTTATCCATCCATGGTACTTTTATTCATCCGTAGTGCTACCATATTATATAGACCGACACCTATAATTCCCATTAATTCCTCAATTATTCATGGCCCTATAAATCTCTTCATTCAAATGAATTATATCCCACATGTGGCTATAGACCAATATGAAACAAAACAAAGAACTTGCATAACCAGCACATACCACTTTTGTAAACCTATTATTTTCACCAAAGGCATTCCAACACAAACTATCTATTTTTAGGGGGACCAAACCATAATAAACCCCCATCATGTGATATTTCCAACAGTTTACTAAATTATTCATTGTCTGAAATGGTGAATTATCTAACAACACCTAATCCCATAACTAGAATCATGATCACATGAGTCATGTCCCATCAAACCCAGCCTCAGGTACTTAATCCCAACTATATTTTTCAATTAAAAGTAAATATCATTCATTGAGACAGATCTATCTCACTCACTCCATGGTTAACCACAAGATCTTGCACCAGTAGGGATTATTTCTTAAAATGATCAATATATACCACGCACTCACAAAATTTTTTTATATGAATATTTATGATTTTGATCCATCCGGAAAGGAATCTAACTAATCTTTCCCTCACAAATATTTATTGATACTAGGAACATATGAAGTGATTCACATCTCAATGAACCAATAAATTTTAACATGTGTTTTCCTCAACGCTCTCATTGTATCAAAATAATATCATAGTTTTTTATGTAGAGTTCCACTATTAATTAATATGAGAAAATCCATATGGGTATTTTTTTAATAGTTATATAACCAGAAACTTTTCCATTAACACCCTAGTGTTAAATTACTAAGTAATTTATGACCTTCATTATCCATTATGAGGCCTTATAAACCCCTCACATGAAGGAACAATGTAAACAACCTTGTAGCCTGCCACTGTATAGGATTCACATGAACAATCATTAGATAAAAAATCACAGTTCAAAAGATTATAATTTTAATAATTTTTTATGTGAAAACTCGATAGAAATTTTTATTGAAACAATGTATGATTGAAACTATCACTAGTAAAATCAATCACACCCAAGGACCTGTATGTCATGTGAACCCCATATGATGAAAATGATGATTAAATATTCCTATATACACTATCGATCATGATTGAATAAAAATAATAACAATCTCCCAAGAACCTATCATATTTGAAGGAAGAAAATGACACATCCCTTGTAACCTAGAGTTTCCAATGGAAAAAGGTGTTCGGGATGAACTATTATGTATCCATCACATGAAATAATACATCCCCGTTTCATTTATTCTTCATCAGAAAATTGTACGACTAGGACTAATGTTTTGGGATACATAGTTGTGATAATATGACTAGATAACACATACCATTGATCTGGGTTGGGAGATACATTACGTCGTGCCGTCATCCTTATATCCTAGAGGATAAAGACTAGAGGTGAGGGAAAAATTATAAATTTTGAGGACTATAACATTATATTATACTAATGAAAACAATAAAAAGAAACTAAAAAATAATTTATATATATCATTTGTGTGCATATAATAAAAATTAATATATATAAATACGAGTACAAAAGCATAAACTCATACATACCAACTAATCTAACACCTGTTCGAGGACATATAAAATGAAAAATGAAAAAAACTATCTAATTTTCTCTACTACCAACCTTGATCCTCACTACATATAAACCTATAATAAACCATGTTGTTGTAATAGCCTGATCTACTTATCAACTTGTGATATGACCTTAAAGATGATAAAATATTTTTACACAAATTAGGGTTACCATGCATGGATTTCTAAATAAAACTCACTAGGGTATTAACAATTAACCCTAATATATATCACCATATACATTTACGCATGTGGAAGATAAATAATTAAAATAATCATGTACACATAATAATTTCATTCATTATGATTATGAGGACCCAACCATAATCATATCTTATTCAAGTGTTTTGGAAATAAATTTCAAATTTGAAGATATTTTATTTTTATAGTTGTAGAGAATTATTAAAAACTATTAAATAGTGAACTAACACATTACTTTTGGGAAATTATACTGATTATCAATTTTTTCACCAAAAGAACACATTTTAAAATAAAAAATGATTTTTTTAAGCCACATCTTCAATAATTTTATCATGGATTATTCTTATTCTATAACAATATTAAGACTTATGAAAAACATTTTAATACTTAGGATGAGAACAAAAAATCAGAAAGGGACATAAGAAAAAGAAACAATTATTCTAGTTAAATCACGTTAACCCATTTAATGTTCTTTGAGAGAATGAAACAAAACATTTTCACATAAATAACACTCATAATATTTTCTAAAATAAAAAATTTAAAAGCAATGGAAGTCAATTAAATCTCATTTAGGTGACTTATAGAATCATATAAATAAAACCCTTTAAATCCTCTTCCAATTGGAATAACCATCATTCATCTTATAATTTGGAGATCTATAATGTGGATACCCTTCATATAATCTATATTGGGAAAACTTGGGAACTATAATGGGAATAAAACCATCATATAAGCTATACAGGGCTCACCCATGAGATACAATGGGACTCAACCCTTCGTATAAGCGGTTTTGGGCTCACCTGTTTCATATAATGTTCTAGTACAATTTCATGAATAAAACAGGTTCATCACAAAACCATTTTTTAAAACTTCTTCTAATCCAATATGGAAAATATTTCCATATAAAAATACCATTTTAATCTAATAACCCATTTTGAATACCAAGACACTGGAAAAAAGGAAAAATGGATTTATCATCCTTATAAAAATATGATGGCTTATTGGAAAATCCAAGTATCAAATAACAACCATGTCAGCGGAGAAGTCATTGTTGTCGTATTCAAGAAAAACATTCCTTTTGTCATTTTTTAAAGAAGGAAAAAATACATAATATTAAAATATTCCATTTGAAATCATTTAATGAAATTCATGATAGACATAAAATTCCCTGTATAATCCTTTTATAAGTAAATATGTAAATTAATTTCTTGAAGAAAATAATTGATAATTAAATCTTTAATCATTCAAGGCATCCAATACCACTTTAAACATTTAAATATTAATCTCTATGAATTAATACATTTAATAAAATAATAAATAACATTAATGTAGATAAAATATGTATATTTAATGTCAAATTGGATATATATACACCATATAAAATAATAAAGGTTCATATTAACATGAAATGCCTCAATGAAAGGAGATTGAGACGAAATCCCTTACATTGAGTTCGACACATCATGTGCAATAAATATATTCCTGAATAATAGATATATATTATTTTTTAATTTATTTAGAACCTTTTTCAATTTTATTATTCATTTTTATCACTTATTACAATGTTATAATTTACATAATTATTTAAGACAATATCATATGTTTTGTCGAATTTTGGTATTTGAGTTGAAAATGAACTTGGATTGATGTCAATAGTCCAAGTGGTCATAATTCTATCATCCCTAAGATAATATTAATTAAATAATAATAAATTTAAATCAAACTAATCATTTATGGTATGAAAAATGTATAAAGTTATAATCATGGAGATGTTAGGTCGAACACACTCATGATTATCATTTCCACATTTCATTGGTCATTCTAGAAATACATGATTTATTATTTTACTTTTCCGTAGTTATAAAAATTTTATTAACATAAATATAATAATTAAAATATACTTATATATAACATATAAATGATGCGGTTAATAAAAACAATTCACATCCCTTCGTGGAGGTGATAGTTCACATGTATGCACGAATGACGTTATCATTTTTATGTGCATGCAATGTAGGAAAATAACAAAAATATTATTCTTTTAAAATGATAAATATTTCATTAATATCATATGTAAAAATTTATTCCATCATTATAACAATTCTTGATAGTCGGTTATGGAAAATTAATTATATCAGTTCGAGGAGGTGATAGTTCACACAAACGCATGAACGATTAATTCCATTCCCATTTAATGAAACTGGAGATGCATTTAGAAGATGATATTAACAAAATAACATCTTAGTATATTTAGGATACATTATTAATTATCGAATACGGGTTTGAAGAGATTTCAAGGATGTGTATGAAGAAATAAAAAATAAATACTTAAATAAAATGATACATATTATTCGATTGATCACCATTAAAGAACACCATAACACATATTATAATGGTTTTATGACTAAACTAAGGCCTCAAGAACATGGGGAGGGATTCAAGGATGTTTTTTGAGAAGATATATTCTGGACCAATATGCTTTGGAAGTGTGATTATTAGATAATAGTGGACATCTTTTTATAGGATAGGGGAGGAGAACCATTTGAAACACTTAAAATATTAAATTAATATAAAATAAATTCCATTTCCAAATGGTCCCAAAATTACTTATTTCTAATATTAGATTAATTTTTGTTGAATAATAAAAAATATAAGTAATATTAGATAAGGTTTAAATATTTTTTTAATCCTTATCTTTTATATTTAACCCTTATTTTACCCTTTTTATTCTTATTGTGATGTAATGTTATTTACATGTTCTGTGTTAATGTAATTACCATAACATATCAAAAGACTAAATAAAGTGTCATTTATGACATATTATGAAATATAATAATTTTTCGTAAATATTAAATATTTAAAAAATTTATTACATTTAATAAACTATTTTATATGATAAGTTATGAATTATGTTAATTTTAAATCTATTCATAATTTAATTTTATAAAAAAACTTCATAACAAATTTATTCCTTATAAAAAATACATTAAATCAATAGAAAAATGTAATAGTAATCCATAAAATTCTTGGATTGAAAAAATTATGATAAATAACAATTATTACAATATTTATGATATTATATATTTTATTCTTTCCTTAATAATGCAATCACTGCATAATCATTATGTAATAATTAATTTGAAAATTATAATGTATAAAAAATATTAAAAAAATCAATATTTGGTAAATATTTTTATCTTTATAATTTAAATTGATAGTTTAAGAGGTCACTTATAAAACCCCATATTGAAATTGAATTAGTAATAAAGTCTTGTTTATGATAATGTTTCCTTTATCTTAATTTAAAAGTTATAAATGTCATAATCACAACCAAGTGGCTTTAAATGGGCAAATTTTCCTACCAAGGGTTTTTGTGGTTGGCCAGAACTCACTCAATAGTATTAGGACATGTTTTAGGATAGTTTTATATTATTATAAAATTATTTATACCCTCGTTTACCTGAGTTACCCATTAACTGTGTTAAATAAAATACTAATGTCTATATTCAACAAAAATATTTGATCCTATTAATAAAAATTGCTCATTCTGATTACAACCAAGAATGTTAGTTTTTTAAATTAAATCAAAATAACTAGATAACTAAATTTATAATTAATCCCTTTGTTAGAATGAGAACACATGTTTAAAAAAGTAAAAAACATCATAAGATTGACTTGTGTTTATATCAAATTTTAATGTGAAAATAAAATGAATGACTAATATTGGATTAAATGATAACAAATAATCTTAATATAATTTAAAATCAATAAAAATAAAAATATAGCAATACAAATAAATTAGATTAAAATACTTTTTTGAATTAAAATATAGTATTTTCACTATTCCTTAAAATATGATGTTTATCAGAAAAATACCAATATTTAAACCAAAGTAAATTTTGATGTCCCAAATACAATTAGGAAGTTTATTTTGTCAAATATAACTTATAAAACTAAAAAAACTATATCTAAAAAATTTCATTATCAAAAGGTGGAAAGGCTACCTTCAAAAATATTAGAGTATTTTATGCCTAAAATTTCATTTCTTCTCATTTAATACCTTTAAATTTTATTTGATGAATATAGAAACAGTTAACAAATATGTATAAACATAATATAGTTTTTTTATTAATTCCATCCAATAATAAGACTATGTTTTAACTACCATTTAAATTAATAATATTAATAATTTATTTTTTCGGTATAACTCAGCCTTGTGTGATGTGTAATATTTTGGAGAAACATGTTGGTTCGAGTTGGGTTATCTATTGAACATAACACCACATTATTGTAAAATTACTATCTATATCATAAATGTTAATATATATATAATAATAATTATTCTATAATTTCTTGGGATGATTTATCATTTCCCCCTTTTGAAAATTGTGTCATTACAATTTTAAATTTGGGATCAGTAACTAAGGGATTACTTTTCAAAATACATTTATTGAAATACCACATTGGAAAAAGAATTATCAAAAATAACACATTAAAAGATAGAATGTTAAGTAAAATGGTCACCCATTATTATAAATAGTAGGGTTCAATTTAGGAAACATGGAAATAGAAGAGAAAACTTATCATCAGGTTCTGACAGAGAGTGATTGAAAAAATTATTTGCAGAAAGATAATAATCAGAAAACCCCTAACGTGTGTTGGGTTAAGCGGTATTTGATTTTACAAAAGGAAAAGTAAATGGATAAATTTTTTATAAGATCATTTTTACTGAGTTTTGTAATAAATTTACTACATATAATAAGAAAATATGGAAATATACTCACTTATTAAGTAGAGTTTCATAAACTAATCTCATTCCACTACAATCTCATATTTTTTCACAAATAATGAGTATTCAATTTGATATTTTTATTCCACAAATACTTGAATAAACATATAGATAATCACATAATCCAAAAAAGATCAACTATATATTTATCTTTTCATGAAACATAAACCAAATCCAATATGATTAGTACAAGGAATGATAATTTTATCAAATTAATAAAACGTTATATGATAAAAAACTAAATTAATTTCTAAAATTAAAAATAGATAACCAATGTTTTTGATTGATCATTTAACAAATAACTATCCTTAAAATTTCACAAAATAATCGAAACTAATATTCAATCACCAAATTTAGAAGGATCTGATCACATCGTCTTCCATCATAAATTTTAACATTTATCTCAAAATAACATCAACAACTCTTAATTCCTAGCACGAAGGATGTAATTTATAAAATCACACATTATCCATGATTGGATAATAATTTTAACAAATAAACTGAATCACTATAAGTCCACAAAAATCATAGATTCTTTTCAAATATAATTCAACCATACATCCGTTAAAATCCCATAGTATTATATTTACCTTAATAATATAAAGTTCCCAAATAGTAAACGTATCCCAAAATAACATTTTTCATGTAATCATAAAATAATTTTTTTCAATACTAAGGATATCCATTTGATAATATATAAGTTACCAAAATCAAATTATTCTTATTACATAAACTCATTTAACTAAAAAATGCCATACCTACTTGGTACTTCACGTAGGCCAGCGGTAGGCGATTCACCCTTATCTCTTCGGTTTTGGGTTCGATCCCCAAGACCTTGCTTGATGCGAGGGTTTGTCACCCATACTGTGGGTTTTAATTTTTAAAAAACTATATAATTATTATAATAAAAAATATTATAATGAACTTAAAAATAACCACAATATGTTGTAACCTCAAAGGTTAATTCATACCTCAATTGTTCATCAAAAAAACTAAAAAACCCATAATTTCTTCAAAGGTTAATGTCTCCAAAACTACCATTATTCACGTTAATATTTTATAACATAATGCCACCAATGTTGTTTTTAATACATTTATCTTAAAATAAACCATAAAATTATGAACACATGATGATATCCCTAATTCAAAAGAAGACATCCTAATCTAAAATGTTGTTTAAACCATAAACGTATACCAAAATTAACAACCCAACCATAAAAAATCATATTATAGTCTTTTTTATCTAGAATTTAGATTAAAGAATCTAGATTTTTTGATAATTAGGGAAAACAATCACATAGTAAACTCATATATTACATGTTGAAACATAAAATCAGTATCCAATTTTCACCAAAAGAAATACCTTTTAAAATAAAACATGATTTCTTTTCAAAACACAACATCAATAGTATCATCCTGGAATATTTGTTGTCCATAAAATTCTTAAGAGTTGTGAATAAAGAAATAAAACATATGATGATCACAAAAATCTCAATAAGCGACCTAAAAAAGAAATAAACGATTATTATAGTTCAAAATTGGTAACCAATTAAACATTATTTGAGTGAATGAAAAAAAATCACATGAATAATACTCATACTTTTTCCTCAAATAAAATAATTAAAACTAATAGAAATAAATTAAAACTCATTTATGTGACTTATATCATCATATACATAAGACCACTTCAAACCTATTCCAATTGGAATAGGAATACAGTCGTCTTCCAATTTTGAGATTTATAATGGGGATCATCCTTTTTATAAGCTATATCAGGCTCACCCACGAGCTATAATGGGGTTCTCCCCTTTATATAAGCTATAACAGGATTCCCCATGAGCTAAAATGAGGATCAACCATTTGTATAAGTTGTTTTGTTCTCACCTATAAGCTTTAATGGGGCTAAAACCTTTGTATATGCTATATCGAGCTAACATATTTCATATAATGCTCTTATACCATATCTTGAATAAAACACGTTCATCAAAAAACCCATTTTGAAAACTTCTTCTAATCCCATATCGAATAAACATCCGTGTTAAAATACCACATTAATTTAAGACCCCATTTTCAAAACCAATATAACAAAAAAAATAAGGGATATCATTTCAATTTAAATTTTTTTTTGTCTTATTGGGGAATACAAGTATCAAATAACGATTATGGTGACAGATAAGTCATTTTCATGGTATAAGAGAAAAAAAATTCCATTTTTCATTTTATAAAAAAGTTAAAAACATTTGTATATAAATATTCCTTTTGAAAATTATTAATTAAATTCAATATAGATCTAAAATTTTATTTTTACACATTTTATAAATAAAAAGGTAAATTAATTTCATAGAGAAAATAATTGATAATTAAATCATTAAATGTTCAAGGTGTCACATTCCACTTTGAAAATTTTAATGTTAATCTCCGTGAATTATTACATTCTAAAAAATAATAAATAACATTATTATTGGTAAAATATGGATATGAAATGTCATCTTGGATGTATATACACCTTATAAAAGAATAAAGGTGCATATTATCAAGAAATGCCTCAATGAATGGAGATTGCGATGAATTCCCTTTCCTTGAGTCTCAATCGTCTCATACAATCGTCATATTAATGAATAATAAACATAGGTTAATTTATAATTTTTGATAATGTTTTTCATGTTTAATATTCCTCTTATATCACTTATTAACTTGTTAAAAAAATTACATTATTATTTAAGTCCATAACATACGTTTTACTGAAATTCGCTATTTGAGTCAAAAATGATCCTGGATTGATGTCAATAGTCCATGAAATCATAAGTCTAACATCACTAGAATAAAACTATCCAAATAATAATCACTTTCATTCATCAATTATACATTTTTAAATCAAACCAATAATCTATGGTGTGACTAACGAACAATGTTATAACCATGGAGACGGTTGTCTACACATACGCATGAGTTACATTTAAAGTTTTCATTGATCATTATAAAAATATGCTAATAATTATTTTATCTTTCCATAATTACCATAATGTTAATAAAATAATTATTATTATTTAATTATACTTATATATATATATATCATAAAATATATGTGGTGAATAAAAATGATCCACATCGCTTCACGGAGGTGATAGTTGACATGTATGCACGAACGACATTATCATTTTTATGTGCCTTCAAAGTAAGAACATAAGTGAAATACTAGTGTTTTAAAATGATAAATATGTCATTAATATCAGATTTAAAAATTTATTACAAAATTATAACTAGTCTTAATAGATGGTTATGGAAAATTATTTATATCAGTTTGTCGAGGTGATAGATCACAAGTATGCACGAATGGTTAACTTTTTCCCATTTAATGGAGGTGGAGAGGGAGTTAGGTAATGATATTTACATAATAACATATAAATATATTTAGGTTACTAGGGTTATTATTTAATCATGGTATCAGGAGATTTTAAGTATGAGAAAAAGAAATAAAATAGAAACACTCAAAGAAAACGATACGCCTTCTTTGGTTGATCACCTTTGAAGAACACCTTAACATATCTAATAAGGTTGTCATGCCTAAACTAAGGCCTTAGTAATATATGGTAGGATTATAGGAATTATTTTTTGTAGATATTTTCATAATAAAAAGGATTTTTATGTGTGAGTATTAGAGAATACTAGGTACATTTTTATAGAAAATGGGAGGGGCACCCTTGGAAACTCTTAAAATATTAAATTAATATAAATTAAGTTTTGATTCCAAATGGTCCGAAAATCATTTATTTAGAATATAAGATGATTTTGGGTCTAATATAAATAACCTAATTAAAATTTTAAAAGTTTTTAATAGTTTTTTAATCCATTCCTTTTGGGTTTAACCTTTATTTTACGCTTTTTAATCTTATAGTGATATCATGTTATTTACACTTTGTGTGTTAATGTAATTAGAAAAAAATTTCAAAATACCAAAAAAAGTGTCATTTAGGAAATATTAGGACTTATAATAACCATTTGGTCTAATATTATATTTTTAGGAATTTTATAACATTTACTAAACTATTTTATATTTTTAGTTATGAATTTCTGTCAATTTTGACACTATTCAAACATGTCTTTTAAAAAAATCATAAAAACATTATTGATTAGAAAACTATCCATTAAATCAATAATAAAATGTAATAATCATATATAAAATTCATAGATGGCATAAATTATGATAAATAATATTTATTTCATTATTTATAATTCCAATTTTTCATGTATTGATTAATAAAAAAATCACTCTATCATCATTGTCTCATAATTAAATTAAATTATTTAGTGTCTAAAAATTATAAACAAAACACCATGATATATCTAATCTTTTTATATTAATAAATAATATTAATATTCGAAGATATATATTATATAACCCCATATTAAAACACTTTTATTAATAAGAGTCATGTGTATGATAATTATGCATTTACAAAAAATTGTAGTTTTAAATGTCATAATCACACCCAAGTGGCATCCAAAGGACATATTTTTATCCCACTGGTTTTCCCGATTGTCCATAACTCATTCAATAATATTAGGACAAGTTTTAGCGTATTTATACATTATAATTATATTATTTTCACACATATTTACCAAATTTATCCTTTAAACATGGTAAATAAAATAATGACGTCACTACAGACCAAAAAAATTTATTGATCCAATTAAACAAAATTTTTCATACTAATTTAAACTATTTATGTTATTTTTTTGAAATTCAATTCCTAGAAGTGGAAAATTTTAATTGAAAATTAATCCTGTTTTTGGAATGAGAAATGGGTTTTGAAAAAAGTAAATACCATTAAAAGATTGACATGTTTTAATATCAAATTTCGTTGTGAAATTAATTTTAATGGCCAACATTGGATTAAATGATAACAACATAATTGATATATAATTTAAACCCATTTCAAATCATAATCTAACAATACTAATAAATTTTATGAAAAAGGAGTTCTGAATTAAAATGAAGTATTTTCACCATTAATTAATATATGAATTTTTTCATAAAATACCAAAATTTCAATAAAAGAAAATATTGATGTCACTCTTCCAAATAAGTAGTTTATTTTTTAATATATTACAAATAAAAGTTACAAAGAAATATGTTTAAAAAGGCTTTTATATCAAAAGGTGGTAAAACTATCTTTTAAAAATATTAGAGTATTTTATTATTCAAATGGGATTTATTATCATTTTGAGCCTCTAAAATTTATTTGAAGAAAGTAATAACATTTAGAAAAAATTTATAAACATAATATAGTTATTTATATTCTTTATGAAAAATAAAACAACTATGAATTAATTACAATTTCTAATAATATTATTGTTAATGTATTTTTTTTAATATAATTTAGTCTTATGTGAAACATAAGATTTCATAGAAACATGTTGTAGTGTATTGGGTATGATATCTACATGGGATGTTACACTAATCTAACCCAGATAAAATGAACCCATGTGTATCAAATTATCACGTGATAAAGAGAACACTATGAGATAAGTCAAACATACTTTATCCTATAATATAATGAAATCAGTTAATGCAATTGAACAATAACCTAGTTGTTAATTACAGACTCAGAAACATTATCTTTACAAATATAAACCCATACTCAAATTTATAAGTAGAGTTTTCTCAAAAATAATTAAAACTTTATGCGTATATAGGTTGGGGTCCGACATCCAAGTCATGAACTGACAATCACACTCAAAATAGTTCTACTATCCCATTATTACAAATGGAGAGGAAAACATATAATTCATGACCACTACTCACTCACTCTGGGTGGGGACCATATCATATAACCAGACTAGTATATCACTTAGGTGAGGGTTTACAACACATAATAATGATAAATTATTTAGTCAATAAATAATGTGACTCATGTCAACAAGGTAATCCTTTATTTTCGGGATTCTTCCTGATTAGAACTCCACAGTTATGAAGGCTTTCCCTAGAGCAGTGATCAGGATGGGTTCCCCTTTGTGATGTTTCCCATGGTTTGTGTGAGTGAGAAAAAAGAATACTATAAAGAACATTTGTTGGCCTATGGTGAAATTCATTATCCAGATGACCCATTCTAGAATGTGTGTGGGTCCCATATAGGGGACTTCATTTCTGTAGGGAAACTGGTTGTACCTATATGGATAAGATCTATTTCCCATGTTAACATAGGGTTTATATGATATTAGTTACGCCCATATCATATATTTTTCCCACCATAAATACCAACAATACCATCTCACTTAGAGAATATCCCACTGCATAACCACTAATGTCTCCCTCAGGAAAAGATAACAGTTGAGACACTCTCAAATCTCTTGGAGGGTCTCATAAGAATGGGTAGACCAATACCCTCTCTCAATGGGAAAGAATATGGATCCAAAAAACATCCCACTCTCTCATATTATTGTTTCTCACATCCTCCAATGTCCACTAACAACGGATAGGGTCCCAATAGAACATGTATATAAGGTAAACCATGATACATAACCCATATCACCAAAGAACTGATCATTCAATGGTGGCCGGTCAAATGGGTCATGGCCCCTCACATCAATTATTCTTTAGTATTCATCTATAATCTCTTACTAAAAACCACTAGACTATCGTGGTCACCCATGATAATCATTATTAGGACACCTAGAACTCTCGTCCCTCTTGTAATGGAATCTTTGAGGGTATTATATAAACCTTCTTATACATTATCACTTAAAAAATCTATAACAACACCCCTAGTATTATCTCACCCCATAGGATCAATAAAGTCTATTCCTTGAGAGGCCATTCTACATCATCTTACTAAATCCCACTTAACAAACTATATCTATGTTCTATCTCAAATAACTCTAGAAAGATCACTGAAGAACACATCATGTTTGAAAACCCACTTCATCATACCCTACCAAGTATTAGTGGTGTTACAAAACTCATAGAACTCACGAAATCTAAATAAACCTTTGTAATGTTTCTACTTACCATGAATTATACATATAACCATCCTACCATTTTTAGTGTATATAATTCTCAATTTACTATCCACTATATCTATGGGAAAACAATTTATTCTACTACAATATCGTCTTTCACTTTGAGAACCGCCCCAGAAATCTTGTAACGTAATCATCACATACTCCAAATGGATATATTTTCATTGGGAAATTATGAAATATCTGAGGTGAAAAATTTATCCTTCCCCATACATAATAGGATCAAATATATTCTATCCCTTTTCCCTGGGTTCCCAAGATCATTTTCCCTCTACATAGTCCAATGAAACATGAAAATTGTAAAGAAATCATCCATAATAACCATATTCATTTTTATTATACATACCACCAGCTTATATATAAGGGTTACCACCCATGTGACATTCCACTCCACCTCGTCCATTCCTTTATATACATCATCCACAATCATACTTTCAAACAAGCTCCATTCACCAACTAAAACCAAAAAATACTTAATAATAATATTTTATAATTAATAAATTAATTTCTTTAATCAACTTATGTAAATTTTTGAAACCCTATCAATAATTTCCACGTAGATGAAACCATATGAAATCCTATATGATCGATCTCTCAGGAGACTCTCTATCCATGAAGAGAAAAATAAAAATCATACCCTCTTTGATCCACCATGATCTAGTTTAATTAACATGAATACCCAATCCAATGAAAACAAAACAATCAACTAGGAAATATGAACAATAACATAGGGGAATTTATGGTGATACTCACCTTAAAAAACTACAAACTCTCAAAATAAAGCACCTCTCTCAGTGGTGGATAAAAAAGAAGGAAGAGAGAAGTAAGAATCAGGATGATTTGAACTCTTAAAAGACCCTCCATAACCTCAATATGAAAGGTTATTATTGGTAAATTACTAACCTATATATTCAACTAAATGATTAATAAGTCACTTTCAGGTATGGATATAATGTAAATATTGAAAATACCCTCACCCATGGATTCCTTGACGTACAATCACTTGGGATAAGATTAAAATACCTACCCATATGAATCTAATATAGAACAAAATAGGGATATATGACAGAGTTGAGATCATTGGATAGCCCAACCATTGTACAAAATATGATACAAAAAAAGTGTTTCTCACCCTATATGGTGCTTCACATACATCTTAAGAACACTCATGGAATGACCCACAGAATACAGTGTCAGGCACCTCGGTAGTGCATGACACCCCTATATCCAAGGATACCTCCATGGAGAATTACACCTTCCACATTAAAGTTACCATTATCCTCTAAAAACAAATTTTCACAATAATATTTATGCTTCCCAGCCTCCAGTATATGATGCGGCCTTTCACCTATAGTATAATTTCATATCAGGGTCACCCCGATACAAACCCAACATTAACCCGGGCACCTGAACCACCATATAGGCACTAATAAACATAAAAAAGATTAATAGTTGATATTATACGCCCTTAAATTATTATATTATCAACAATTACATCAATGTTATTTCATTTGTAGAAAAAATATAAATTCCATTCGAAAACATTAAGAATAAAACATAATTTTTTTTTACAGAAATATTGTTTGGTTTTTTTGATTTTTTTGGGATAAATCCATAATCATATTTTAGATAACTACATGAATAATTTAACATGAGTAATTTTATTGAAGATATAAAAACATTTTATTTCATAGTACTTGAATCACTGATATATTGAAAATATTAAAATATTTAAAATTATTTTTCCCATAACAGTTAAATAGAAGAACCTTTCAATAAAATATGAAAGGGATCAAATATACCCTACAATAATGGGGTATTAATAGGTAAAGATTCTAATTGTAGTGACTAAATTTTATATTAAATATAAATACAAAGTAGGGTAATAAATATTAATTTGGTTTATAGTACATTATATGTGAAAATTTTAAAATCAATGTAAATTAATGTGGAATATTAAAATTTAGACCAATATTTGATATAATGACTTATTAATTATGATAATATTGAATATAAGTGTTCATGGTTAAAATAAAAAAATTTAGTAATGGAATTCAGTGAAAAATGAAATGAGAATATTGTATTACAAACTATGATTCTATGTAACATCCTCTTATTTTTATGACCATGGAGGGATGTCAATGAAAAACTACCTATATTGTATTACATCGAAAATATAATATGAAAACTAATTTATAGAACCCAAAAAATATAAGGAAATATTTGAAGAAAAAATAAGTATTGTTTTTTATATTTTTATAAAACAATTTTTCCAAATTTTTCAACAATTATATAAAACTTCTTCCAACACTATGATAAGATGATTGGAATAAAATATCTAATGATATTTTCTTAATAAAATCTCAAAATTATAAAAAATTTGAAAAATATTTTTATGAAATGAGAATTCTAAAAATTATATAGTTTGACTTATCATAATTGATTTATATTATAGTCACAAATTTTAAATAGACGTTTTAAGTTATATAATAGAAAGTATTCATCCTTATTTTCCTAATAAAAATAATTCATTTATAAATCATGTTTATTATAATAAAATAAATCTACATTTATACTATTTCTAACCATATCAATAATGTAATTTGGAATAATTTTTTCACTTCAATTATTATATATCCACCAATGAAATAATTATTTTAATATTTTTACAAGAACAAACTCATGTTAGCAATAACGTACTAACCAATAACATAAATGAAAAATATTTTTCACTACCCATGCTGGTATGATAATCATGTCTTTATAATAAAATTATATATCCACTATAAAAAATCATATTTAAATTGTTTATAAATATCATAACGGTCTTATAAAAATCTAATGTAAAGTGGATAAAATGTCTACAAATGGATTGATGAACTTTAAGCAGTCACATAACCATATAGGCAGATTAGCCACTACAAGTGGCTAATATTAATATTTAATATATTAATATTCATGTGTTATATAGTTTATAAACCTCATTTTTAGTGCATTATCTAAATTTTAATTCATTTCTCATATTAATTTCAATTCATTTTTAAAATGAAAATCTAGGACCAATCAATCATTTATATCTAGAGAACATTGTATTAATTTGTTGAATTTGATATTTTGGGATATGATTTCTCACTATTTTGGGAATATTTTATCTTTGAGGATCTATGAATTAATCTAAAGAGAATTTGTTGATTTTTCAGAGTGAATGATGAAATTTTCTAGACAAAGCATAATGGGCCTAAGGCCCATCAAAAAATAGTTGGATCCACAATGAAAGTCCAATTAAGCTAAAATTAAAACTGTAGGAATAACGAAAAATGGGTCTCACATCATTCTACTATTTCCAAAGCTAATTCTGATTTTTTCATGGAGATAAAGGAATCTGAAGTTTATATTTAAATGGTGGTCCCGATATGAACTCCCATATAGTCTACCCACCATTTAGAGCATAATAATGGATTTTTCATTTTTATATGTGTTTCTTTGTCAATACCACTTATTTAAGTCAAATACATGCTTCCTCTGAAAGAATAAAATGAATAGAGGTATAAAATTTTTATGGGTTAATCCTAGTGATATTAATGTTGTGGATTGAATTTTATTTGATTTTCATAAATTTGATAATTTTTATCCATTTAAAAGAACATTAAATTGATTTATCTTCTTCTTTGTATTCAATGTCATTAATGATGAAAAATTTTGAGTGATAGTACGATCCCATTATTTGGAGTGATCATTTATGTGATCATCTATGTGAATTGGTGATTAACCTTGAAATTGTGTATGTATTAATTCATAGAATGACATTGAGTAATTATTTCAATTAATAGATACCTCAATAACCAATGAAAGGAAAATTTGAAGAAAACAAATACATCCAATCAGACCTAAAGAAAACCTACGATCGACTCATATTAATTTTTTTTAATTCTAGTATTTTTTATTTTTATTCTTTGTTATATATTTCAAATCGCCATTTATTCAAATCATTTCAAACCCATGTTGTAAACTTTATATCTAAAACACCACCATAGAACATGTTTTTTGAAATGTTACTTATTCAGTCCATGTGGATTCGATAACCCAAGATGTACTCAAACATACTGCATTTGCCATATATCTTGGGTAAATTTGGGTGCATAAATATTTTGGAGAAGTTTTCGGGATCCCAAGAATGTACCTTAGATCGTATCTTTCTTTTCTCACCCCAAATTTTCTTTTCTCACCCCGATTTCTCTTATCTTTTCCCCTTTCTGTTTCTGTGTATAGAAAATCTCAAATCCTTATTTTAATCTGCTCTACTGAAGTATCATCAACAATTCCCAATCATACTCCGATGAAATAATCAAATGTCAGATCAAAATTGGGAAGAAATTCACCAAGGGGATTTCTATGAAAAAACCTTGTATGACTACCCCCCACATGATGAGATGTACAATCAATGGGATGAATAATGTTTTAAAAAACATTACATCCCTCTCCAGGATGGTAGAAGTGAACAATCAAACAGAATTCCACAATTTCCAAACACTTATCTATCCTGATACCCATGAAATTGTTGAACAAGTTTCTGTAAAAATGGATAAAATGAAATCATATGTTTCATCATTGAGATTAGAAATACAAAGAATTTCGACTTTTGAGGAACACATTCCCACTATATATTTCATTTCTTCGTCACTAATAAATGAATATTTTATCACAAAAACACTCATTACTTAAAACAATAACTACACATTTTATATGGGATAACGAAAGAAGATAAAGTAAATGATGAAGGGTATTTAAATCAAGAGGAAATTAATTTCTTTGACACACAAGGGGAAATTTTACCTTAATGGATTGAGTTTCCATAATATTGCTCCAATAATGATTTTTTAGTATCATTAATGACTGAAAAATTATGAGAGATAAAATTTAGTGAGTTTATACTAACTACCTATATTTATATTAGAAATTTTGGGGATGAATCATATTTTTAAATGGAACTAATTCATTCAAATATTTTTAGAGAAGAATCAAATTTGGATTCAAATTTCCTTTCGTATTTAAGAAAATTGCATCAAACAGAACACAAAGATATGATCCTTCCTTTCCCACTCAAAAATCCCTTAATTTATGATAACCAATACCATTTAGTTATAATCTATTATCACAAATAATACCATAATGGAAGATTGGACCATGAATTATTAGGAAATACTATAGAACAAATTAGATCATTCATTACTGAAATTTTGTTGATTTTCGAAATTCTTATTGATCATGGGATTTGAATGAAAATAATAAAATAAAACAATCAACCTCAATCATGTTGAAGTTGCAAATGATGGGGTCTTTAAAATTTTCAATTTTGGTATTTGATAATATTAGGGGTCCATATCGAGCTATGACATTAAATTAATCTCATTCTGAGAGGCAATCCAGATTCTAAATTTTTTATATTTTTTGTGTGTTTTTGGGTTTTTTCTTAGGAACCCCTTGGGGTTTTAAAAGTGATCTTATTTAGATTTTGTGTGATATTTATGTGTTTATTCATTTTACTATTTTAAAATAAAACCCCTTCCTTCTAATGTTCAATCCTAGACATCAATAATCCATGAGGAGTCTACATGTGATGTGAATCCATATTATTCAATTTCTAATTGATGGGTCATCAACAGCAAACTGGGTGTTTTATTCCATAATTTAATTTCAAATAACATCTTATTTTTCAATTCTTTTCTCTATTTTATTATCATTAAAAACCTAGGGTAGTTTCATTCTATGTTTGGGAGAGTGAAAATATAATATTTTGAATTTGTTTTTTAATTTTTATAATAATTCAAATAAATGACAAAAAAGACATTATCCTTGAATTAATTAATGTACATTTTTAAACATGATAACTTAATTTCAATTTATTTTGAATGCCTTGATTATGAAATTAATTCATGTTTATGTTCATGTGCATTGTTTTTGGAAATTCCTGTTGTCCGATGTAATTTTTCAAAGTTTTCATTTTCATCCCATTAATCAAAACACTATAGTGTATGTACGTTAAATTTTGGGTGTATGTTTGAGTTCGTGGTTCCTTTACATAAAATCCTAGGATTTGAGGTCACTTTTAGTAAAATTTGAGGTCTCAAAAAAACATAAATCTTTTAAAAAATATATTGACAACATAGAGAAATATTTTTCCAAAATGTGTGGCATCCAACATATGGGGATCATGACTAAATAGTATTATTTCCATGAGATATGATTTATATCTCTATTACAGATCATGTAATTGAGAATATTTGTGGCATCCTCCACTTTGGTATCATGACTCCATAGTTGTATTGCCTAGTGTTAGTCATTACATATCAATTGTGGTTAAAAAAACAACAAAAACAACAAAAACAATAAATTAATAAAATTGGATACTCATATTAAGGTTTAATGTGATTCCCACATAGTGCTTACATTCCCCCCCCCCCTTGAACAAGAAAATGGGTCTCATGTATTTTGTGATGCACAACACTTCATCATGATTAATTGAAATTGGATGATATGTGATGATTAATTTGAAAAAAAGAATGGTATTGGGATTTGGATACGATTTTGAACCTCCCTTTTGTGAAATTATTTTGAAATTTTTAATAATTGTTTGGAATGATTCTTTTATGAAAAATATTTGTTAAAATGTGTCTGAAAAAATGGAATTAAATTTAATATTTTTGGGACAAATTTTGCTCCGGACTAGAAAAACTCAAGTTAGAGGGTGTGATTAGCCACATAAAGTGGACAATATTAATTGTTAATCTCTTAATTTTCATGTATTCTAATATCTATAAAAGTAATTTTGTTTCATTGTAGAAATTGAACATCATTTCCCATCTTAAGTGAAATTCATGTTTAAAATAGAAATATGGGCATAATCAATCATCTGTTTCTGCAGAAAATTTTATTCATTTTCTGAATTAGAAAATTTTGGATCTGATTTATCACTTTTTTAGAAGATTTTATCTTATATTATTGATGAATTAATATGAAGATAAGATTTTTATTTTTCAGCATGAAAGGAGAAATTTTTTAGACAAAGCATAATGGGCCTAAGGCCAATCAAACAAAAGTGGGACCCACAATTAAACTGCAATGAATATGTAATTTTAACTTTATAAAGAGGAGAATATGGGGATAATTTCATTAAACTATGTCTAGATATAATTTAGATATTTTCTTGAAGATAAATAGATTAGATGTTGGTATTTAAATAGTGGGCCCGATCTGAACACCCATAATGGCTGCCCACCATGTCAAGCATAACATCCAAAAAGATGAACTAAATGACATGAAATATGGAAATATGATAGATGACACTTGGATTAATATATTTTTATGCTACAATAAATTCTAATTCGGTCATCTGAAGTTACAAATTCACACATTAATAAGAGGGATGAATCTGGACTATTTTCTTAGTCAACATCAAAATGTCCAATTCCCTTGATTTTCTCACTCTCCTTTTGACTCAAATAATTAATGGAGATTGAATTTATTTTATGGGGTGTCTCAAAAGCTTATAATATGAATATATAAGGAGGTAGTGGTGGATGTAATTATCATATAGTTTTTTACATTCTATCAATGTCTTTCTTTCATGTGTAATTTCTCTCTTTCATTTTGTAATCACATTATCATCTCTTCCATGTAAGTTTTTCAATAATTTAATTTTCCTAAAAAATTAAGTTATTTTTCTTCACTTTTTCATTTCCATTTCATTACAAATTGATACTGTTGAATTAAAGAGTTGATCTATTCACACTATCACTTGTGAATTCATCACACAATAGTAGAGTGCTCATTTTTAAATGTTTTTATTTTTCAATCCCACTTCTTTATGTCGACTAACCGCTTCCACTGATATATTAACATTAATGGAGGGATATCCTTGTATTGGATAATCCTAAAGAGTTTCATTGGGTGTATCTAATATTATTTTATGTTTTTAATTCTTAAATATGTTCTCCATTTTAAGAGTTCCTTTCCTTTATTTATCTTTTTATTTATCTTCACTAACTTTAACGATGACAAATTTTGAGTGCTATAATGATCCAATTCCTTGGAGTCCTCATTTATGTGATCCTCCAAGTGAATTGGTGATTAGACTTTAATTTTTTTGGATTAAGTCACAGAATGATATTGAGGAATTATTTCATTTAATAGATTCATCTTGAACTAATGAACATAAAATTTGAAGAAAACAAATACATCCAATCAATACCTAAATAAAACCATGGATTGACATATCTTAGTTATTATTTTTTTAATTAAAGTAATTTTTGTATTTTTTTCTATTTCATTTATATCAAATCTCCATTTCGTCAAATAAATTCAAGTTGATGTTGACAACTTTATTTCGAAATCACCTCTATAGAACGTGTGTTTCTAAGAATTACTTCATCGGTCCATGAGGATTCAATAACCCAAGATGTACTACAAGTTACCTATTTTACCATACTTATTGGGTAAATTTGGGAAAACCATATGTATTCCACAAAAAATTTAAAAAAATAAATAAAAATAAAACATTCATTAAGTTAATTCACACAAATATAATATATAATATATATTTATAACCCTAAAAAATTAAATTAACATCTTATATTGATGTTTAAAAATCATTATATATTTATTATCAATAAAATTTTCTAATAATAGAATATCAGACATGTTTATTAGAAAAGATACAACAAAATTAAATAATGTAATGAACCAAAAATTGAAAATATAGTATTTTTAATGACATTTTAATCAAAATATGAAATGAAATTACAGATCATTTTATTCATTTATTCTCATAAGTTGTTCTTCATATTAATAATGTCGTTGTAGTTAGACATTATAAAATTTGTATGGGTATAGATTATAAGTAAAGTTTATTTGTTGTAATAGTCATATCTATGGATCTTTGACTAGATGAATTTTATATCGAAGAAGGAATATAAGTTTATCATGTAGTTTCAATATTTTTATTTACATTCATTATATTCAAGATGCAATTATATTCGAATTTTTTTAATAGTAACATAAATTAAAGAAAACAAAGAACAATGTGAAATTATAATGAATTGTTTTTTATAAGAATAATAATATAGCTAGATCCAATATTCATGATTGATTCTCAAATTTTATTCTATAATATATTCTACAAGGACACCATGAGATTTAAAACCCAAAAGATTCATTAATTATTTAAAATCATTTTATTACCACTTCAGATATTAGATAAGTTAATTATTAAGGTTGAAAAATTTATTAGTTGTAACAAAATATTGAATTCCAAACATTTTTAAAATGAGATATAATTAATATCATTAAAAATTATGGTGTATCACTTCTAAATAAGTTTCATTAATATACCATCAAACATTAAAAAAAATTTAGAGTAATCCAGGATATAATTAACAAATGTAGATCGAATTGAAAACCCAAAATTACTAACATCATTAGATATAAAAACAATTAAAATGTGTCTCATGAAAAATTAATTATTTAAAAATTAATTTTTTAAATTATTTGATTAACATTATTATAAGATAAATAGTAGTAGATAAAAATCACTATACAATAAAACAATTTACAAATTAATAACCAAAATAAGAACCAGTATTTCAGGTTATAAGGTTAAAGTGACTGTAATGAACATTATATATATAATAAATATATGATATTATAATGTATAATGTAAAATAAAACACTAATACACTCACCCTGAGAAGTAATATAGACCCACAAGTATGACATGAAATTTAACGTAGGTTGTCTATGATTTCATCAGTAAATAATATATTGATTAAATATAAATACTAATGTTATATTAGTGGGATTATACAATGAGAAGAAGCATAAATTATTAGAGAAAAAAATATATTTCAAAATAAATTATTATAAATTTTCATAAGAATTAGCTTTAATTTATATGAAAACAAAATATTTAATGATTAATGATACTTATCAGATTTGTGACATAGCGAAACCTAATGGATATTGAAAATAAATAAGTGAATCCCCCTCTTAATAAATATTCATAATGCTAGAAATGTATCCTTACTAGTGAAACCAACATTATTTAAATCTATCATTTAATTGATAGATATAGAAATTTGTTTATTGATAAGTGAATCATTTATTATGACTTGTGAAACACTCATGAGATATTCCTTATAAAACATTAATATATGTTACAAATCCATAAGTGAAATGATATCTTCTAATGAACGGTATTATAGGACATCCTTGTGAAATATGTAAAGATAGAAATCCAAAAAACCAAAATTAATTTCTAACAAGGGAGGAATCAATAATAAAAAAACATAAAATAAGAACTCATAATTTTCTATTAATATTCATTACAATTGTGAACATGATCTTGTTATATTTGAAAAAACTAATTGGTTCATACAACATAAGGTATTAAATTTCCGCTATATCACTACACGTATTATTAAGATCCCTATATTATTCTATGGTATCCTATCACGTCATCATTGATGAAAAATATATATAACGTATTAGATATATATTTAACATTAATAATACTTTATAATTCTGAAAAATGATCTCCATAAACTGTAATTTATATAACTCCATCATGGAATTAATGATATGGGTAGAGTCTATGAATTTTATATATTGTGGAATGGTTATGTTCAAGATCCATTTTTATATGTTTTTTTTTGAAATTAATCATTAATAATATAATTATTAAAATAACTTTTAAAAATAATCACTTTACAAATAAAAACTTTTGTTTAAATAAGGTGAATAATAATAAAAATAATAATAGGAGAGTTAGAATATAAATATAAAATAACATTTAACATAACCACCATGAAATAAGATAAGAATATCCAAGTTTCACTAAGGCATCATCAAATTTAATAAAACAATTAGAAATAATTTTTAATGAATAAAAAATTTATTTGATAATAATATCATTTTAACCCTACAAAATTTTGGATAGTCACTAAACCAATATTCTTAATTATAGGTCCAATTATGTGACACTATCGGATTTTATTAAGTTGATAGAATATATATATATTGCATTTGATATAAATATATTAAAATATTATAACATCGTAAAATCAGATTTATACTGATGTTACAATATGGTATACAATGATCTTAGTTAAAAATAATAATATCTTCATTTAATAATATAATAAACTAGTTATATCTCAATATATTATATTCATATTTATATAATTACATTATGAAAGTGGATGATAATTTAAAATAAATAGATAATTTTAATATATTATGTAATGGATTCATGACTTTCCAAAATAGACTGACAATATTGAATGAATACCTCACAATTTAGTATACTAAATAGTTTATCTCATCACATGTGACCCAAAAAGAAAGTTCTTGATTTTCCTTAGTATAATTCCATTTTTTCCCAAGACAACATACTATTCATATAATAGGGAAAATCCAATCTTTCTTAGACTAAATGAAGTCAAGATCGACAACATACACAACAACCACTAATTTTCTTATCCGTAAGGCTAGTGTAAAACTATATTTTTGTTTGGAGGTTCATTTTCAAGGTATCTTGTCAACCTATGGTAATAATAGATCACATAATGTTTAAAAATATTTCTATATCATTGAATATATTACATTTACAAGTGATATTATATGCTTTCGTATTCTATTTAATAAGTCTTGACATATTATTTGATGTGTTTAATCTGAATCATATATATGATTATACAAAAATTATGCTTATAAAACTATCACAATATAATATATAATTACCATAAATAATTTTACATAACCTTAGCTTTTAATATGATGATTTTTTATCATTCACAACTTAATATAATGTATGGATTACGTAGGAATCAAAGGGAAATATAAATTTCCATTATTATAATACCAGCATTCAATTGTATTGAAAACAACAGGTATATAAATTTTCTATTTTGTATAATAATTCAAGACCATATATAGACATTTTTCATTTATAGCACTAAAAGAATTTTAAATTTATCCCAAATATTCCCCTCTATAACCACCCATTAGATATTTTCATTTCCCCCACAATGGTTCTTCAAATATGATGGTATTTAATAGGGATGTTTTCAGACATTTGGTGATAATGTGGTTTTGTGGAATAAAATATTACACAATTATTATCATATTAAATAAAAAATCTTTGAAAATATCATAGAACGATCCCATGTTTAATGATAAACATAGTGATTCAAACAACATCTATCATTATATCTAATGAAAAAATGTAATATTCATATGTTGTTGTTTATGTCATTATGTGTGATTTGAAATTATTTTAAATGATATATCAACTACTAATTAAAAATAAGAAACCATATTAAAATATCATTTCTTCTTTATTGATTTAGAAACTATAATAAGTATAATGTCATTCAATGAGATTATTTTCACTTTTATAGGCAAGGAATATATAGTTATATATTTTCATCACTAAATAATGTTTTTAATATAATTAAAGTAACTATTATATGGGTTATACTTGTTTATAAATGATCTTGTAAAACCATTAGACCCACTAGGATAGGTGAATAACATGGAATCCATTATAGGTACTATGTTTGATGCATATGTAATTGTATCCATGTTTATTTTTAACACATTAAAATGGAATTATGTCTTTGTAATACATATTACCTAAAATACTAGTAAAATACCCTTTACAGTATTCTCTATGTTAAACCTTTTATTAATATCATTATATATGTTTTATGAATCAAACAAATAATAATATTTAATAAATTTTTATTTATATTAATTCATAGTATTTAGGTTCATTAACCTATGTTTTTTAATTAGAATAAATTTCTCAACCATTCCCATACCTAATTAATGTTAGGATATGATTATAATTAATTGAATGTATTACATATACAATATTTTTAACACAAAAAAACTAATACTAACATGACAGTAAATAAATGAATGATCTACATTTTTGATGATGCAAAACTCAATTAATTCATCATCAAACTATATGACCCATCATTGATAAGATAGATTTAATCAATAAATGGATAATGGAAACAATTTTAACCTGAGAGAAGTCATTCAGACCCAACCAAATTTAGATGTTACGAAGGTTTTGACACCCCAACACACCCTTCAATAGGCTAGGGGAAAGTGATAAGAACCAAGAAGGCATATAAAATTGTAATTATATTTCTTAATGAGAATATAAAAAAAAATTCATCTTAATATCCAAAATAACTCTAAATCACCACAAAAAATGTTAATGTAAAGATTATATAAGGAAATAATATGACTACAAAATATATTAACTTTAAAAATTGTAAAAAAAATGAAAACTATAATATTAAGGATTAATAGATAATAAAAATATCCCAATAGAGGATGGATCTAATAAAAAAAATAAGACCTCATCATAACTATAGATTCTAACACATTCAGGAATAGTAGTCAGCATCATTGAATTACATTATAGACAAGATCTTATAACTCTATACCCTCTATGTGGACATTGATATTTAGTTCATCTATAGTAACAAAACATAGTAGGGAAGGTGGGACCATGAAAAAGTGATTATAAAAAGACACATAAGTATATCCCAAAAAAATTAATTTTGAACAATCCCATGATTAACTAAACCATGAACCATTTTAATGAATGATAACTTGTGGTGAAGTTATGAAATCACTCCCTAATTTCCCCATGAAAAATACTTTTAATAAATAAATTCACATAATATTATGAACATAAATTCATAAAAAACTATTAATGTAATCCCTATACAATCTGAGTATGAATACACATCCCTAGTTTTAATAACCCAAACCTAACCCCCCCCCCCCCCCCATGGTAACATGTTTTAAAAAAACTATATTTTTAATACCCATGAGATTTATGATTATTGATTTAGAGGTTGGGGAAACCCATTAAATTATAAACACAATATTTACACTATTTTTAAACTTATTCAGTGTATATATGTTCATAAAGTGATATATGATGTGTTTAGAATTCAATCATAGTTCAACATAATGAAATTACCCTCCCAGTCATACCTAAAACATAACATTTTCCCAAATTATGTATTATATAGTGGGATAAAATTTAATTTCAAAAAATATATTCAATTTAAATAATCATATATTACTATAAGGGTTACAATAATGTATAAAATAATTTTTTTTCATACATCGAAATAAATTGAAAACATAATTTTTTTTAAAAAGTACAATCTTTGAGTACTATACATATACACAAGTATTATCAATTTATATTAGATAGAAACATGATAAATAAGGAAGTATTTGTTTTTAATGAAAATAATTATTGGTGGTGCTGTATATATTTACAAATATATGATCAACTTGATTTCAAAAACACTAGATATCTTCAATATAAGAACCCATGCATGAACAAATTCCTTTTTAAAAAAAATAAAATATTTTTTTTAAAAAAATAAGATATATTTTGTCAAATATTATTTACCTAAAACATATTGAATTAATGAGAAGAATTAAAAGTTATAATTATCTAATTATGAATATTTTTTCTTCTTCCTTCAGAAGAATGAAACTCACCTTGTTTTCTTCGATCGGGATTCTAGGATGATTTCATAAATTCCTAAAATAATAAAAATAAATTAACATTATATTTTTCAAGATTATTCTATAAAATAAAATTAACTAGGCATCTATTTAGGAAGGATTTATCATGATTATATAGTTTGTAACACATGTTGTCTTTGATTGGTTGTTACAACGAATCAACTGCCTAATTATTTTGCTACATAAAGTCCCAAAAAATATAAAATACTAAGAAAATTAAAACAGAGAATAAAATGAAAATGGTTAAATATAATATTGGGATAATCTCTTAAAGGGGGTTGTGTTTTGACTATCCACAAATGCCAAAAAATATCAACACCAATCTAAAGAATGTTCTTGACTCTTGTCATTGAACCAAAATATATGTTTCATTTCTGATTCACTGATCTCAAACATATGGTGTAATTGAGGGTAAAATAAAATAAATGGGAATTACTCTTCTTTAATTCTGTGAGGAATGACACTATCATGTTGTAGGAAATAAACTCTAGGGTGGGACATGAATTATGGTTCATTATAATCTCAAATTTCCTCTTATGGAGAATTTTTTTTATCTAGGCCTTCTTTGGGGGAAAATCATTATTTCAGAACAACCACATCAACAAGTGTTCACAAAAATGAATTTCAAACCATAATTTGGAGTTCTATAAAAATCCTTAAAAATTATAAACTATTTAAAAATCTCTTGGAAATAGTGTTGTTAATATAAATTTTCATATTCAAAGAACGGTATGGAAATATAAAAATAAGATTTATTATTATTATAATCAAATAAAATAAAAGTATCTTAAATAATGTGAAAATCCCCTTAAATCTTGCTATATTTTTTCATTTAATGCAAGATAGTTATCTTGGTTCAAAAGTGAGGTAGTAGGCCTCTTACTATCTTTATTAATAATAAACCAAATAATTAGTGGAATCTTGAAAGTAAAAGGATATAATGTCATAATATTATCTCATTTTGGATGTTTTATTTGTGTTATAATAGATTCTAAATCTCATGGGTTATGACACTAGTGAAATAGGTTTTGGTTTATTCATACGATGGATTGGAAGAAGAGTTTTAAACTCAACTATCAATGAGTCATATATGATATTATTTGGATGATTCCTTATCCATAAAACTAATCTCTGAGATTCAATCTAATGTGAGGTCATTTTAATTGGGAAATATAGATAATGGACCACAAATGGGTATGATTAATTTTAAAAATGGGGTCATTATTTTAGTGGGAGAGCATTTTATAAAAGTCCTTTTTAAATGGATAATTATACATGATACTGATATGATAAATGCTTATGTTGTAGATAATATAGTCATAATTATCATCTAGCTAAACATTGTGTTGAATCCTTGATATAGAGAAACCTAATTTAAGTTTATCCTAACAATAATAAATTAATAAATGTTCTTAAGAATGAATTGTGAATTATTAAAAGTTATTATTAAGAATTTAATGTATTATAATATCACCATAATCAAAAAACAAATTTTTAGTGTTGTTCGACAAGTGAATGTTGATTAATAGGGATCCATATAGTGTTTTAATTTATGTTTCAGAGGAATTAGATTCCTAAAGACAAATTTAATCCTATATTCCTCTCATATGTTCAATATTATTTGGTAAAACAATAATTTTAGTCATATATACTCAAAAAAAAGTGGGTATATCATATCATATTCAATATGACTGTATATATTAAATGACACGGTGAAAATAAAGGTCAATGTAATTATTTAATATTTATATAATGAAATTTTACTATTACAACATATATATGATATCGATTTTATTATTTACAAGAGTAGTAAATATACATAGGGTTAGAAAGGGGAAAGAAGTGAAGATTTGGACCTAAAGGGTTATTTCTAGTAGTTGAGAGGAGTTTCTTCACTGATATTTTGGATACATTAATATTGAATAAAATGATACCAATATTTTAATTTCATCTCATTTATGTCATGATAAAATAACTCTAAAAAATAGTGGTGTAAATAAAATGATATGGATGTTTTTGATACACATTGTTTAATTTGACTTAGTCTCCAATGAGTTTTAGGATATATAAGAATGTAGTTTATTTAATTAATAGTTGTTTTTTATATAATATGGTTCTAAGGATGATGATTAATATATTTTAAATAGTTATGATAATAAATAAAAATTATATCGAAATATATGATGTTTTGAAGTTTGGAGGTTTGAATTAATACAGGAAGTTGAACAATTGGTAATATGATTCCAAAATCTAACTATTGTTCAAAATAACATACATCATAGATGTTGCTACTAGTTGGAGGGTTCTGTCATATTATCACATGTTGATATGAAAATAATTAATAATTATTGAAAACCTTATAAAAATCAATAATGTGTAGAGAACATATGGATGATTTCGAAGATTGTTATATATGATCAGATAAAATAGTTCTTATATTGTTTTTTTAAAATATTAATAATTATTTTAAGAATGTAAATATGTATTAAATTTAATGAAACATACATTTTATTAATGTTTCACAATAGATACAATATTATATAAATGTATATAAATTTTATGAAATGAAAAGTACAATTGACCTCTCAAAGTGTGACATTGATTTTATCCCCAACCAATGTTTGTTTGAGAGTATTATAGGATACGGTGAAATGTTATGGTAATTTAGAGGTTGATTTTAGTATAGTGATACAAAATTTTCTCGTGTGGAAAAAACGATTATTTTTGTGCAGTGGATAACAAACTAGGTATACCACATGATGTTTTATATAGTTGTATGTTATATACTATGGGTCAATGGATTTTATTTGATTACACACATTCAAAGGTTAAATAAATACCTATAATGAGAACCATTATACATTGATACCCTACCTACTAAATTCTATATATTCTGTTATCTTGAATGTGGGTGGTTGGGTATATTGTAAATGATGTCGTCATTTGGTGCTTAACCAAAATCAGATTTATCCTCTCATATGATGAGTATAAAATATAGTTCCTCGACGGAGATAGACTTTGGGAATGTGTGTTTACACAAATATCTAACATATATATCTACAAAAAGGAAATGCACTATTCTTATAAATAAGTATGAATGAAAAGAAATGTATTCATCGATAAGATTAGTATATGCTCTGAGAATCAAGAAATGATGAATTTTCTATATCAGATTGACATAAATCATGTTCCATTTTTTATTCATTTTCTTGTAAAAAAGGAAAAATATGATAATTAATGTTTGTATATGATGATGAATAGGGGAAATCAGAATACACATACATGTGTCTGATGGAGATCATGCAAGATACCATTATATCTTTTGTAGAATTTATGTGTTCATAGAGGCTTCTGTTTACAAATATATATGGAACTAAAGATGCATTTATTTTTTCAATGGTGTAATGGACTATGGAATTAAACATTGTGGTTGATTTAATGGGGATTTATATTGACTCAATGAGCTAATATTCAATTGTTTTGGATGGGAATTCGCAGGGTATCTCCAATGATTGATACAAGGGAAAATTAATGATAGATTCTATAAAGGTTTTTGAAGATATCCAAAATGATATTTATATATGGTGTCACAAGTATTTATATATGATACCATATAAAGTGAAATGAAAATATGACTCATGCAATTTAGTTAAAGTGGGAGTTTGAAAAAGTTAAATTCTCTAAATCCAGATATATATATATGGTATATATATAGTGTATTATAGGAAATACGTGATTTTCATTCAAAATGGGATACATATACAAATATACACACATATTTATTTATTTACTTACTTACTTACTTCATACATTGGTAGGGTTTGATGGACAACCAATGAATTCTATACTATAACTATCATTAAAAGATATGTTTTTAGGATGTGACATATGAAAGTTAAAAGCATTTATAAATATGATTCATAAATTAAATGAGGAACTAATAAAGTTGTTATGAATGAATAAATTAATACAGACACTACAATGTAGTTTCCTTAGGTTATATATAAACCCTATAACAATATGATGGTTGTGTGAGTGTGGGAATCCATTGTATGATGGAAAAAACTCTCCAATATCTATTTATATCCCCATTATATTTCATTGAAACTGATATTCTAGTAAATAATGAATGGAAATAAGGATCCCTCTCCTGAGATGAGAGATTTAGAGGATCACATACATACACTATGGGGCTGTGATAATTTTTCCAATCAGTGGTCTTCATCAAACCATATGATGATTATGAATTCAAATCATATTCTCACCAGTGTATGATATTTTCATTTACATTAGTAGTTATATAATTGTATTTCTCAATTCATTATTTATTCAGTCTCAACTCACCCAATAGTCATCCCAAATATAGGTAAAAATTAATCCAAATAGATCCATGGAATAAATTGAATTGTAATTCATCATCATTCATCATCAAATTAGTTATTTTTCATATCGTGTTAGAATAATCATAGTATTTCACATACAAAATAGTTAAATAGACCATCAGGTTAGGTTTAGACTACCTATATATATATAGTGATTCTGAAATGACAACAAAGAGATGACCAATAGAGGATGAACATGGAGAAGATATATGAAGAAACCTATATCATCCAAACAATGTGATCAACACCCATTTCCAAAAAGGAGATCAAAGTATAGAACTAATGAACAAATGAATAAGGAAAAGAGAATAAATCCAAAGAAATGGGGATTTCATGGGATAAAACACATACCCACGATGCAAGAAAAGGAGGACATCAATCTAGAATCACCCAGAAAATCTATTAGGATCCAGAGGAAGAAGTGACACCATGGATGGATAAAAAACACAAGAGATTAATTTCCTAAAAAATTCCTAGATAGATATTTACCCAATGTGTAAGTATATTACATAGACTATTATCCTTAATTATGAAGTACTTTGAAGATCATGTCACTTTGGGAGATTTTAACACTACAGGAACATTAAAAATCATGTAATGTGGATTCAAAGAGTGTAACAATTTCACACCATAATTTTATTCATATCCTTTATCAATTTTATTAAATCTTTCATGTATAAGTTACATGGCATGTAGCACATTTACATGGCATATAGCACATTTACATCGCATGTAAATTACCGACGGGTAGATTTAACCATAAAAATCCATACAAAACATGAAAACCCCCAAATATTTCTAAACATATGGAATGAATTTTAATCTCATTAAAAATATGTATACTGTAACTCCATTAATTCGAATAGACATATAATCAATAATATGAGTTCATTTTCCCAAATAAAGATATACATCTTTGAATGAGACTCAACCACTGGGTTTTATAGGCAATGGAAAACCAAAATAGAATTTTTTTAATGAAAAACTTCAAGAGGTATTTTAATTGAAAAATTTGGGATATTACAACCTCTCCACCATATAACAACTCATCCATGAGCTACTATAAGAATCACTGTGGAGTCTTGGCGAACAAGTCTGTCCATTGTGCTTTCCTATGAGACTCCCTCTCCTCGGTATCATCCTAAACAAACCCATTCTTCAACTACTATAGAACCAAATGTATATTCATATAACATAGATACATCTCACTCTACTCCATAATCTATATTAGATTCCCCTCTAAGGAAACATTTATAGGAAGATATATATCCTTAATATATGTCACATGAGATAGTCTAGGATGATATCTCCAAATAATTGAGAATTGAGACACATCGTAAATGGAACTATAGTGTTTTGGAAAGGATAATCGGTATTCCACTGCGCTGACCCTTTTGAAGATAAAAAACAAATTGAAAAAACTAGGGAACATCTTTCCCTATTTCCTGATATAGTGTTACTTCAAACTAGGTGACACCTAAAGGAAAACATGATGACCATCCTCCAACTACAGAGGAAGTCTTTGATGGTAAGTGTATGATTTCATATTGAACTACAATATCAACAAAAAACCAAATCAATGAATCCTTCTCAAGAATGTATTTTATGATGATAGGCAAAAAAATCACTAATTCATTAGCCTCTAACCAAAAAATAGTATAAAAACCCAAAATACCATATAAATACATGAAATGTTACATCTAGAAACATTGTAAAAAGATGTTATAATATTAAAACAATAGAAGTTCCATTTGATTCTCCCATGAACCACAAAAATCCAAAATAATGGTTCATAACATATCATGTAGAACAGAAATAGTATTCTCAGATTGACTATCAGCCTAAGGATGATAAAAAATGTTTAAACGAACATCTGATCCCACATCCTAATGAAGACCCTTCAAAAATCAAAATGTGAAACGAGTATCTATCCTCAGAACACCATGAAATTGAACTATTTCAATCATATAATGACTACCCAAGTCATCAATTGTGATGGTCTACCTGATAGTAAAAAAGTTGTATACCTTTGTTAGTTGATCTATGATCACCGATACTGCATTGTTCCTATGGTTTGACTTCAACAATCCTTTTAACAAATACATAGAAACAACATAAAATTTACACTCTAAAATGGGAAAAGGTTGTAGTAGCCTAACCAAAATTTGATTCTCTACCTTATAGTACTGACAAGGAAAATATCATTCTACAAATCCCACTACATCCTTATTCATTTCATACAACAAGTACTATCTACAATGTTTTTCATGCATCTTCATCAAATCAGAATGTACCACCCATATAGAATTAGTAAACTCTTTCATTAGATCTCTATACACGCCTGTAGGAATCCATTGTCTGCCATGAAAATGAATAGAATTTACACTGCCTAGAGACCATACTAATGGTGTCTCTCCACCATAAACGTTTTCTCTTATAACTAATCCCTCCAAGATGTATAACTAAACTATCTTAATCTAGTCTAAAAGAAACAAAATTATTGATTTCAAATTCATAAATTGTATTCCTTTGGAATCCTAAACATATTGATGCCTGAATTCAAAGAGTTCCATCATCTACCACACGTCAAAATACTCATGCACTACCTCATTTTTCATATTCAAGCATATTAAATTAGAAATGATATTTCCATTTCCGTATGTATAATCCAAATCAATGTCAAATGACTATAGATACTAAACCCATCTTCTCTTCCAATGTTTTATGGCTGATTGATAAAACATGTATGTGAGTATCTTGTGACCATGTATTCCAATAACTTATTACAAATAAGATAATGTATCTAGAATCTTCGGGTATGTCCCAAAACAACCAAATCCAAATTATGATTGGGGGAATTCATCTCGTGTGGTCTTAGATTTAGGGAGCCATATGAAACCACTCGATTATCCAGTATTAGAACTTCTCTAAGACAAGTTCTAAATGCATCAATGTACATGGTATATTCACTATTCGATATAGGTAATGTGAGCATAGTTTCAAAGGTTAAAATAATATTTAATTATTGGTTAGATTTATTATAACCATTTGACCAAACAAACTTCTCCCCTTTCTTGGTCATCCAAGACACTGGTGCTTCTAGATTAGAGAAGTCCTAGAAAAATCAGTGATAATATCCTACAAAACCCATTAAAATCTAAATATAGACGAAATTATTGGATCACTTCCAATATTACATGACAAAAAAATTATCTATTTCCATTATCACTACTTCAATTAAGACTACTATACCCAATAAGTTCACTTTATCAGTCCATAAACTTTATTTGGTTAGCTTATCATAAAGCTAGAGCTCTCTCAGAGTATTCTAGATGATGATATAATATTGGGAATGATTGTCTATAGACCAATATCACACTGATATTTTTTCAATATAAACTACCAAAAATTTCCAAAAAAGGATGAATGATTGGATTCATCAAGTCCATGAATACATCCAATTCATTAATTAACTGAAGGACATCAAAAAGAACTCATACATGCCTTACCTAATACTATAAGATGTATGATAGATGTCTGATGATTTGACCATCAAATAGTGCTATCCTAATCTCAAAATTTTATTGGAGAAGATCTTATCATCCCCCAGATGGTCAAAGAGACCATTGATGTGAATAATGGGATACTGGTTCTTGACCAACATCTAGTTCAATATCAAATAACCAATACATAACAAAAATATCCCATTATCCTTCATATAGAAAATACTAGGAGAACCCCATGGAGATGTAATACTTCATATGAAAAAATTATTTTATAGATCTTTTAGCAAAACTCCAAACACATGATTCTCTTCTAGTTCCACACTATATGGAAGAATAGAAACTATCTCTACTCATGGAACTAACATGATTGTGAACTCGGTCTCTTACCATAAGAGAAAAATAACCCTACATTATTCTACCATTATCCCAAACTTGTTTTTCAATTTGTGGCATGAGACAATCAAATCTACACTAAATTCATCCTACACAACCCTAAATAATATCCCAATAACCCTTGTGAGAAGTGTTAACTCATTCTAGAGAAAAAAAGGTAACTATTCTATTGTAGCCTTCGACATGATCCTAAAATAGAACTATCCAATCCAGACCAATAATGAAATAAAAACATACTATTTCCAAAAAAAATTCCCAAAAGACACACTAAATACCAATTTCTAAAAAACATTCATCCAATGTTTGATATTGTTTGACTTCTCTCCCAGCAGTGTGTGGAAGGTCAATGAACCAACCATGAATTCAAGAAAAAACCCAAACCATTATAAAAAATAGTACATAAAAATAAATTTGATGATCTTGTATAAAAAACACAAGATAGGGTAGATAACATAAGAATCATACCTTTGATGGTGTAATGTCTCTCATCCACACTAGCAAGAGTAGTCTTCATAATGTGTTGTTGACCAACCCCTCTTCCCTCGGCTCCATATTTACTCCCATGAGTTTTACACTTTTCATGGTACTATGATTCTTACACTAGGGTAAAATGTCCCCACACCCAATAAGAACATCATGTGGAAATCTAGTTACCTTTCAATGTATGAGTATTTGATTCCATCCAGACTTGTGTACCTGTCATAATCCCATACTACTACTCTACTGTTATAGGTTACTTTAAATATTCTGAAGAATACCTTACGAACTATCGTCATGAAATTAAAAAGTTTGGTATATACACTGAGTCAAATTTTTTACCAACATACCACACTAATATTACTCTAATGGACCACCATCTGGAGATGAATTTCCACTAACATGACATTTATACCCACATCTTCTATATGGATAACCATTATAGAAATGCTTCATTCCACCAGAAGATGATCTCCAAATTCTCCCAGATGAGAAATATTTTCCACTGCTCGAGTCCTCTCTCATATTCCCTTATATGATTAATTACCAATTCATCACATCTGAAAAAATAGTAAAGAAATATATTTTCAATTGTTACATGATATAATAGATAATACCACCCTTAAAATGAATTTCCTTAGAGATCACATCTGTAGCTAAATATGGTGTAATGAACTATAGTTCAGTGAAGCATTTGATGTAGTATATCACTAACATTACCTCATTTATCATAGGCATGACCTTGAGAGGCCTCTCATCCCTCAATGTTTTATGATATAAGTGGATCAAAAACACCTCCATCAAGTCCTTCTAAGATAACACCTCTTGATGTATAGTTTAATCTAGAATGTACCACCAATTCTTGGTTGGTATATGATGAATTTATGAAGAAAGATTCACCCTTAAATTTATGGGTGTCTTGAGGTGTTAGAATAATTTATAGATAGACCTAATCTATAAATTGGATTCCAAGGGTCCTCCCTCTATTTTAAATATTTGAGGATGCTAATATTTAAATTCTATACTAAGTTCAAACATCAATGTCATGGTTCAAGAGGACTCCCTTTGCATGGATCACATGACCCTCAGGAATCTATAATGAAGCTGAACATCTATCTGATCCCCACGGGCTACAAAAAGCTCAAAATCAGTTGCGTTAGGAGAATCATGATTTACACTCTTTTCATGCTCAACTCAATAATGATGAGGATTAAATTTCACTAAAATAAAAATAGATTCCTAATAAAACTAGTTGAAAACCTATTATACCTAAATAGGTGATAACAGAGGATCATTGGTATACATTTATCTAAATAGGGATTACATGTTTTAGTAAGAAACAGTATTTCTTCTATTTCATTTATCATACATTTCAGGTTTCTCATTTCATTTTTCAATCATGAAAATATATATCACATGCAACAATTTTTTCCATATCAAGAACAATCAATTTCAAGGTATATCCCAATTTTCCTATCATAATGCTAATATACTCATCTCATGTCATGTTAATCCATGAGTATTAATATCATGAAATAATATCATCACAAAACATGTGAATCACCCAAGGTGAAAATAAAATAAACATGTAATAGGAAAAAAATATGAATAACAATCCCATCCACAGTCCCTCAGTTTTCCCCCAAACATGGTTTAGCTACTCTCTTGAACATGATCATTATCATGTCGTAAATCAACATAGTATCCTCTCTTAACTTCCAAAATAATAGAGAATCAAAATGTAAAGCCTTCCCTTAATACCACAATGTAACATCCCCTGATCTGACACTCTCTCATTGGGATAAATAAGGTTGGGTACAAGACATCAAGTGTGCCTCCCCATAAGAAGAAATATACATACCAACAACGAGGGTGTGATAAGTATAGTGGGGAGAATATATTCCATGGTATGTAATAAAAATATAGTAGAAAGAAAAAAATATAAATTAATATGAGAGTAAAAAAAATATAAGAAAAAAATAAATTTACATACGGAAGGTAAAATAGGGGAACCAATATACAAAAAATCATGAATCTTGTATGATAAGATGAAATGAATCTAAATTTCAATATGAAAACAATACCTATAGAAGAATCATCTAACACAAATAATTAAAAAATACACTAATATATAAACCAATGTTAGTCCCATCTCCAAAATCTAACCAATATAGAAAAAATATCATTAACAATGATCATTTTCTTTTTCCAAACCTATGTCCATGTAATATTAATGGGTACCAAATTCCAACCTGAATAGAGCGTGTGTAAAACTATGTTGGTCAACACCACCATGTCTAAAGAAAACATTTAAGGACATCGACCCTAATAGCACAATGTCGATGGCTTACCATTATAAATTGGTATGATTATATGGAATTTAATCCCAAAGGACCAATCAATTAAATGTTTTTGGATGCATGATTATATACATGAAATTTACATTACAATATTAAATAAAAACATATCAACTAAATTGGGAACACCAAAAAACTCTTAGATTAATTATTCATGTCATTCATATTAATCATCTCCATATCCTGGGAAAAAAGTAAAAATAATAAAGGGGTGATCTCATATAATCATTAAGGTTATGTTATTTAAATAAAGGAAATAGAAAACATAAGTCATAAAAACACATGGAATTAGAAAAAAATATCTAACATGATATGGAAAGGATAAAAGATGAATAAATAATTCCATATAAGATTTCACATGAGAAAAAAGATTAACCATGGATACTCTACTAGATAAATTTTCAAATGGATAGTAAATTAATAATATCATTATGATGGTATTAATATGTCGGACATCTAAAACATACCATCAAGGCCTCGACCATGTCATATGAAAATGATTAATGTATCGGGAAAAATCATATCTAAAAATGGGCATGGCCTCAGCCAAGTCAATATCTATATTGTCTCATGGAGCTAGACCAAGAATCCAGGGGCTATAGAGGGCCCCTACCACCACTTACTGTGTCCATTTAATTACTAATTTGAATGTGGATACTTATAAACAATATATATATATATATATATATATGATATGTAAATAACATTCCCAAATCTCTAAACAAGATCACTAACCATTCTGAGTAGTATGGTGAATGGTATGACGATAGAACATTCATAGTCAAACTGGTCATAAAATATGGTATATGATAATCATAATATACCAATATCAATAAATAATAATATTCAATAGTGGTGTTGAAAAATGAAAATAATCTAACACAATTATCAAAAAATTCTTGATATAAATACTCCTTTTACATTTCAAAGATGAGTTACTTTGGAAAAATCCTTTGTATTAGTCATGATTATTTACATAAACCAGAAATTTAAAAATATATATTTTATTGAAAATTTTAGTTATTTTATGAAAAATAATTTTTCACTAAAATAGAATATATATTGTACTTGGAAATGGTTAAGAAATCAAGATGTTCTGTTTAATCGAGCTTGCGTATTGAGGAGAATTAAGAATGGAACCATGTAAATCATATAAATACAATAAATGAAATATTAAATTATTTGACTATATTATTTTGATGAAAAAATGGAATATATAAGAACTACCAAAAAATGAAATTATCATTACATTTGGGTAAGGGTAGTGAATAAATAACCTAAAGGAAACAAATGAAGGATCCAGTAGAAACCCGTACTTTATGCGTAATGTGTTTTTCACTTGACCATAACGGCATAGAAATAAATTATATCCATTAACTAATTAATTATGAACCTTTTATAAATGAAATTTATTTCTTATAATTTTATTATGTTTATTTATGGTCTTTTTTATGAGTTATACAAAACAAAATTATTATTTATGAGCATTCATTTCCTTGGTTTTCATGATCAGTTCTCTTATTTATAAGTAATGGAGTTCATGTAATATTTGTATAATTAACCAAAACTAGAATTATATGTTATTTATGAACATATGGAAGTTTAAATGGTTATATATATCTTTTGGTTATATGGTATAATGGAGAACCATTAATTAAAACAATTGCTGATAACTGTTTAGATTATTATGATGATTATTGATCATAGGAAACTCATTGTCTTTTATCTTTTACTATTATGGGAAAATTTTACATACAAAACATACAATTGGTTATTATATAAAGTTTAAATTATATTACAACCATTAAAATTATTTTATGAACAAAATAGAATATGATGAAGGAAAATGAAAACTTTTTGTCCTTGAAGGTGATGAAACAACACCTCACTGACAACTATTCCGTTTTTAGAATAAAAGGGAGAGTAAAAGGGGATTGATGAGGGATTATTAAATTTGAATTAGAAAATTATAGTACATGTAATTTTACAATATTTTTAATTCTATTTTGATGAGGGGGTGGGGAGATAATAATAAAATATAAAAAACATTAAATGAGGTTAAAAGGAAAAGGAAGAGGATTTTACGTGTTGAATAATCCTCCACAAGAACCTCTTTCAGGGGATTGGTTTTGGTGATTTGATTATACCAAAAGATCTTGGAAATGGGGGAGGGTTTTGGAAAGGGTATTGGGTAAAATTTTACATGGAACAATTCTTGTATGGTGTGAGTAGAAGGGGTTGTATTTATAGTGGAGGAGAGGGGTGTTTTTGAATATTTTTTCATTTTTTTATTTTGGATCGAGACTTTGAATATTTTCAGAATTTTCATCATATATATTAAACTAATGAAGGATAATATGATATTATAGTCTTAAATCATCAATATATCCCAAATTAATAAATTATTCATGAATATAACATTTATAATAAATTATTACATTTTACTATTAATAAAAAATTCAAGTATTTTTTAAAAATCACAAATATTAACCCGAACTATTTCTTGAAATGTAAAAAAATGGACTCCATTTTACAAAAATAGTTTTCTTTATATGATAAATTTTATTTTTAAAGAAAATCATCATTTAATTGAAAATACAAATTTTATAATTATAATTTTTTTTTATTTTGTTAGACAAATAGAGGTATCAATTAGTCAACCAACTCATATCCCATATAAATGTACTTTTAATTGAAAGCATACAGTGAATAAACGTGGTGTATATAGTTTTCACTCTCAAGGAATAGTGAAGTTTTATATAGAAAAAATCCATTAAATGAAAAACATTGAAGACGAAACCGGAGAAGGGTCAAATCACACCGTTTGCGCAGATCCTCAAATGCAATCATGTAAAGTAACAACACTAGCAAGAACTTTGCAAAAATGTTGTGAAAGATATAAATATGGGGGGAGAAAATGAGCTTGCAAGACTACCAGACCACAATCATGAAGTTGAAGAAAACTAGAACACAAGTTAGTAGTCTTCCAGGTTCAAACAGTTCTTGAATTATTACATTCAGGCACTTGTAGAACGTAAAAAATCCCCATTTCTAGATTGAAAATAGGTTCTGAAAACCATATAAAAAAATTCCTCAAAGAAGAACCTCCTATAAACTCATGGAATATAAACAGTAAAAAAATCATTATAGGAAACAACGAGAAATTGATTATCAATTCTAATTCTTGAAACCAAATGAAAGCACTTCATCAGTCCAAGACAGGCGGCCAACAACACCAACATTCAGAAAATAATTAGAGCCAACACTTCATTAAGAATTTTTAAAATATTCACTTTGATATAATATGATATAATTGTATCATAGAATAATTTATAAGATTCATAAATTTTATTTATAAAAAAATGGGTGACGTTACTATTCATTCGGTAAATTTACTATTCATAATGGTCATGTTACTGTTCTTAAGGACTAGTTACTATTTCAACGGTATAGGTTCCATAGCTTTTTTGGAATATATATTATTTTTATATTCACCATTTATAAGGTTTATATTATTTTTTCTAAGTTATTTTATGTGATTTATAATATATGAAAAAAAACCAAATAAAAAATTTATATTATATGGAAAAAATATAATAAGGGAAATTTCATTGATAGACTCATGGGATGTTACATTCTCCCTTCCAATATAAATTTATTCGTTGAAATTTCTATAACACCACCTTATAAAAATATTTGAGTAGTTATTCATAATAACATCATCTAGTTCCTATGTCGCCTCTTCAATTTTATGATTTTTCCAATGTACCTTTACTAATTGTGTTATTTGTTTCCTCAACTACTACTTTTTAGTTTCTAGAATCTAGAATGGGCTTTCATAGTAATATAAAGTAGGATCCAAATCTATTCCTTCATAATTTATGACATGTTTTGTGGCTTGAATTTACTTTCTTAACAAAGTGATGTGGAACAAATTGTGAAATTTAGAAAGGCTAGGTAGTATTTCCAAATAATAAGACATATCTCGAACTCTCTATATAATTTAAAAAGGACAAATTTACATGGGGCTAAGTTTCCCATTCCTCCAAAATAATATAACACCCTTCCATGGAGATATATTCAAGAAAAAAATGATCTCTCACTTGAAATTCATAATTTGTCCTTCGATTATTACCATAACACTTTTTCCTATGTTGAGCTTATTTGATAGGGGTTTGAAAAGTCTTCACATTCACTATTGCATCCTTCTAAAGATTTTGGAAAACAAGTTTCTTTTCACCAACTTCATGACAACAAGTTGTTGTATGAGATCTCTTTCCATACAATACTTTGTATGGTGCCATTTGAATACTTTTAGGGAAAAAATTATTATAGGAAAACTCTACATGAGGTAAATACTGATCCTAAATTCCATTAAAATTAAGTGAGAAAGATCCCAACATGACTTCTAATATTTAAATGGGCCATTCAGACTACCCATAATTTTGAGGGTGATAAGTAGTAATGAAACGAATATCAAAATCGAAATGATTATGAATACTTTTCCAGAATCTCTTTGTTAATAGTGGATGAAAATTATACACAATAGAAATTGGTAATCTATGAAGTCTTAAAACTTCATTAATATTAATTCATGTTGTAAGAACCTAGTTCTTTGTTTTGACGTACGAGTTTCTTCTTTTCTCTTTTCCTTAAGTGTTTTTGAGAAAATAGGGAAAATGGGGGAAAATCATAAATTTTGGGACTACACGTCGTGTACTTTTCCACACGCTGTGTACTTTGGTCGTGTGGGATGAGTACACAGGGTGTGTAGCCTTGTAGGTGACGAAAGGTGTAAAAAACTGACTACACGCTGTGTAGTCAGTCGGCAGGCAAATAGTAAGGCAGTGGAAGCAGCCGCTAGCTGAGCGACAGCACATGTCGTGTAATCACAAATACATGACGTGTACTCATGTCGACTAATGAAGAGAGCGGCGGTGCCACTATAGGAATAGTTAAATGAGAAAATTACACACCGTGTAGTCAATAGTACATTCCATGTAGTTTGTTTTTTCACATAAAATGGGCAGTAGCCTCCCCTGTTCACATGGAAGGCTTAGAACTGGAGGATGAGTCATGAGAGAGAGCTAAACCTTCGAGGAGCTCTATATTGCACGTTGGGAATCTGTTTATGCCTTTGTCGATCTCGTTGGAACTGAACGGGAAAGCCTCTCCTTCTTCGTAAGCCATTGTTACCAATTCTATCTTGATGGGAAGTTATTTAGGTTTGAACGTGATGTTGTTTCCCAGATCTATGTCGTTCATGGTCATTTCTGGAAGCGACGTTCACGTATACCATTCTGGGGTGTTTGAGGTAGGTGGATTGGTGTTTAAATTCCAATTGTTGTGCGTCTTTGTGTACCTTTGAGCTATGAACCCGTGTTGGGGTATCGTGTGGCTGAGGCCTTGGCTATTTTGAATACCTATAATTGCATAGGTAATTAAATGTGATAATAAGTTGTTGTTTGGGACCGTCGCTTGGATCCAGGGCCACCGCGGGGGGGCATTCCTCTGTTTAGTCATTTGGCCGGATACCCTAGGGTATTCCATTGTAATAACAATTATTGAATTTCCTTGAGATGAATTGCATGTTTTTTTCTTTTTCATATATTGGGCATGGCCTGGTTACTTGTTTAGCCTGAGGATAGTGCTCTACTTAGCATGAGGGCAGTTTTTTCTTTAGCTTGAGGGCAGTGGTTATTTTAGCCTGAGGGAAACTTCTTTCGTGGCTATGGGAAATAGACTCTATGCCTGTGGGCAATAGACTCTGTGCCGAAGGGCGACACTTCGTATTCCTGAGGGAAATATCTGTTATGCCTGTGGGCAGTTACCTGCGGGTTACGATTCCTATTACCTAATGGTAAGTATTTGCATGTTTGAGGACACTGACTGTTTACATAGAAAATTCACTAAGGTGAAGTGTCACGACCCCATCCCACCAAAGATGCCCCTTCTGAGCTGGCAATGGTGAAAGGGTGATAATGACCCCTGAGTCCCGCCTCCAGTAGGCCCCGGGTTGGCGACTAGCACCAAGGGTATGCGTTTTCACAAATATGGGAGGCATTACCCTTTTTATTATTTTGGATCGGGAAATAGGACAATTCAACCACCAAAAAGGGAAAATAACAAGTGTATATAAATAAACCCAAACCAAGCCCACATGCATGTTTAAACAATTTTTATAACAAGGTACAAGTACAAGGAAGCTCAAAAGTTCAATGCCAAAGAAAACAAGAGAACAACAACTGCAACAACTCCAACTGCCCGACTAGTAGCGTCCCGCACGGCCCTGGTAGTCCTCCAGGAAACCTGAAAGTAAACGTAGGGTGAGCATACAAGTATACTCAGTAGGGAAACCTAAAGCTCTCGTGCACAAGTGGGGAGACACCCTAAGGTCCCGTGAGAAAACAGAAGAACCAGAAACTAACAAGGAAAAACTATCCACCCAGCCTCACTGGTCACACTCACCAAGTAACACAAACAAGTTTAGAATATATATAGAACAAAAGTATTGGGTACCCCGCACCATTTCCCACTTAATTAGATGCTGCTCTTCCTAATGGAAAACGTCCTGACGCTACCACACTCTTCCCGCCCGCACACACCTGGGCCAAACCACGCATCCCGCCCGCACACACCTGGGCCTCACAACCACGCATCTCGCCCGCACACACCTGGGCCACAACCACTAACCCGCCCACAGACACCTGGGCCTCATCCCGAAGGTTCATGGGAATGGTAAGCCTGCCCGAAGAGTCTTGGGCTAAAGGTCGCCTCAAGCCATCACAGCCTCCAAGACCTACCCGAAGAGTCTTGGGTGTAAGGTCACCTCAAGCCATCATAGCCTTTGGAAGAAGGAGCAGGAAAGAGCTAGTAACTAAGGGGGAACACCCTCTCCCATAAAATGGGAGTGTTCGGCACTAGGTACTTGACATGGGTGTGGTGCGACAAAACACAAAGATACAATTATATATATACATATACGAAACACACAGCCCATCCTATGGCTTCTTAAAAAGAGGAACTAAGCATGTGCCTCAGCACTGCTACCACGAAGCATGCATCAAAAACCAAACAATCATCCCCTAACCCCATTTAGGTTTTCATGTTTCATGAAATGGTTTAACAACTATTACTACTGGGCAACTATCATCCAGAAAAAACCTTTCACAAACATATCCCCTTCCATCCACAACCAAGGTTAGGTAAAACACAAGCAACCACATGCCATTTCATTTACAAAATATTATCACAACCACACAACATTCCATCATTCATTTATTTCAAAGTTCCACACATAAAACCCTTTCCACACACAAAAAATTTCCGCATTTGAAAACACCTTTTACTTCAAAGCACTTTTCATAATCAAAACACTTTTCATAAATCAAAACACTTTTCATAAATAAAGGCATTTTCCACAACCAACCACTTCCCATTTCAACCCCAACGTTTACGAAACATTTAACACCTCCACGTTTCCACCATCAACCATTCCAATAAGATCACCACCCAACGTCGCAGCCCCACTGCTCACCCAAACTACAACAGCCCACAAAACACCCCCAACACATGCCACGTAACCAAGCCGACACCCACATGTTCATTATTCCATTTTGGTTCAACCGGGGTGATCACACAAGTGTTCTAGATTTTCATTTAAAAAGTCAACTTTACGTGATTAACCAATTTCCACATTTCATGAAGTTTCCATCCATAAGAAAATACAGAAGGAGAGGGAAACATTTAATTGCGTAAGCAAAGGCCCCCAACGACTGTGATTTTCAGTAGGTAGAAGCACATTCAATTCACAAATATAATATCACAGGATATAAAAAGTAAGGTAACAACAATCACTAACCTTCCAACCCCATTCTTTAACAAGTTATTATCTTTATTTAAAGGTTAAACCATTTCTCATGAAAAGAAAACGGTAACCGCCAGACATGATACACAAATTGGAGAGACAAAGGTGAGATCCCTACCTCAAAAGGTCCCGATCACGTCGCTCCCGACGACGTCCTTCGGTGTCCTCCGCCTTCGCCAAACCCGACAAACTCCTCCTAGGATGGAAGCTGGAGAAGGAAGTCCGGAAGGAAAGGTGACAAGTCCGGGCTTAGAAGCTTCGTCTCGTCGCTACGATCCTGTGGCCGCTGACGGATCGTAATTCCGAGCTCGGACAAAGAAGTTAGAGGAGGAATACTTCTCGATCGTCCAAGAGCGTCGTCGTGCGAAAAAGAAACGATTGGTCTGGAAATAATCCGCGACCCTTTCTTATATAGGCAACGAATAGGTAAAACAGTATGCAGCGTGTATTGATGAATACACGGTGTGACCGTACACTCGTTACGCGTTTTGACTGCTCAACACACGACACGTCATGCGGTTTCCACGCGTTTTAATAATAAGACGTTAATTTTATTAATATGTGTGTTTTGTTGACCCGAGACATAACTCATAAAAAGATATCCATCACTGGTCTTAAAATGACCGTATTAATTATAGGATTACACTTCCACTGACGGTTCGTCATTCCGACACCATATGAAGAATTTACGGTCAAATTAAGATTATATAACCCAAAAAAAAACATTATTATTATATTATTTAATTTAATTTAACACTTATTTTCTTTCCACCTCAAATAAGAACCCACGCTCAACATGTCTTAAAGTGAAGCGCATAAGCCCCCATGATTGACTCCACTTTTATATTATCATTATTATCATTTAATCATTATTATATTTTAAAATTTCTCTCTCCAATCACAATTATATTTATGCCCCTTTATTTCCCCTCACGCCCAGCACATCATAAGATTTCAATTTTTTCTCATTTAAACTTATTTCCAAAATTATTATCATAATAATAATTAATACTACACCAATAGTGGCGCATCCCTTCCTAATTCCATGCCCAACATGCCCCAACCTTCATTCCTTTATGGTTTTTATTATTTTCTTTATTATTCCATCACTTTGTAATCTCTCTCCAATCTCACTTCAATACCATTATTAATAAAATTAATATTAATAATACCCATCATTGATGTTCAAATTTAGTCCCATTAAATTATATTACCATAATTATTCTTATATTAAACTAAAACCATTCCATGTGACTCAAAACCATTTCATTTAATTGAATTAAATGACAAAACGAAATTAATATAACTTACATATTCAACCCCTTTTTAATACATTTAATTTCATTAATCTCTCGCACATAGTTTTACATCATCATTGTTATTACTCTTTTTCAATAATAATAATAACAATTCATTATTTCATTTTATTAACACATCGCCATTATTATTTTTAATGACAATAATATTTATGCTCATCGCATTGACTACATTAAACCACCGCGTTGGATATCTGAATCCAACCATGCCACATCAATGTCGCGTAACATATGTCAATTTAATTGTTCAATTATATTTCTTTTATTTCACATTGATTAAACGAAAACCATTTTAATTTAATTAACACCAAATATTTTCAAGCCATCATAATAATAATAACACTTACGCTACGCATCTTCATTTATTTACTTGCAAAATATATCATAACTCATTTTATTAATTTCTCATTAATATTATGAATAATATTAATAACGCAACACCTATTATTATTATTCTAATTTAATTCCAACAATTTCTCAATTAATATTAAACTAAACGCCTTATTTTTTTAAATTCTTATTTAGAATTAAAACCCCTTTTAATTTAATTAATCACGCACTTTATATCACCATCTTTATTATTTAATATAATAAACTGACAAAACATCTTTTAATTTTTTTTAAATCTTCTTCGTTTTTATCATTAATAATTATCATTGTTAAGTGCGCCGTGTTGACCACATCGATTTCAACAAAGGAATGGACCGGAGGGGTCCGGTCCATTACATCAGATACCTCTCAAAACATTCTCGTCCTCGAGAATTAAAACCAACCCATAAAATGGGGAAAGGTCCGAACAACCACCCCTTAAGATAACTTTCAGGCCTCTTGTCATAACAAGAAACAACCGACAACCCAAATTATGTGACTTAGGAATTCCCTCTCCTATGTCGAGATATTATCCGCTTTAGGCGGCACTGACTCGCCTGCACGGGTTTAATCGCATCCGCATTAATGCGTCTCGATTAAGGACTGAGCCTTCCCACTTCCATATATTAGGATTTTCCAACTTACACTGCACCCAACAACGTACAACCCACACACTGCCCGGACACATGGCTTGAGGAATTCCTTCTCCCATGTCGAGATATTATCCGCTTTAGGCGACACTGACTCTCCTGCACGGGTTAAATCGCATCCACATTAATGCGTCTCGATTAGGGATTAGGTCTTCCCCTCCCCACATGATAGGGCTCTTTACGTACATTTAAAGAAAAGCGGGAAACAACATAGCATTAAAAACTCACAAAAACAAGGTCCAGGCCCAGAGAATGAGCAAAAGAGTTCCAACAAAGGAGTGTGATGATCTTGAATTTAAACAAAACATAAGTGAGAGAATTTAAGTAAAACCGGAAACATCCCTCTCGATCTCTGGCCTTGCTAGGGTTGCCACTTCTATTGCGTGAAACTGTCTGTGTCCCACTCCTCTGTCATTCTGTTGACGTCCAGGTGCCATAGTTGTTCTGTAACCAGGGAACGCCTAAGCCCAAGTAGTAATGAAAAACTCAAAGTTTTAATTATCATTTTATTTTAATTTCTTTCCCAGAACACCCAAATCAAGTAAAACACAAACATGATGATGTATGTACCTCCCCTAGGGTCTCTACCCTACAATCAATATAGTCTCACTTGGTCGTTCAGTAGGCTCAGAGTCCTTGCATAGGATCACGGGGGGCCCTAAAATCTCATGTCCTAGCCGGTCTTCCCTAGCCTATGTCACGCACCAAGATTAACGAACACTGTTTCCCTACCATCCCATGCAATCCTCACAGTTCCTAACTCTAGACTCCATCCTATCTCTCAACCATCACCTCTGATACCATTCTGTCACGACCCCCTCCCACCAAAGATGCCCCTCCTGAGCTGGCAATGGTGAAAGGGAGATAATGACCCCCGAGTCCCGCCTCCAGTAGGCCCCGGGTTGGAGACTAGCACCAAGGGTATGAGTTTTCACAAATATGGGAGGCATTACCCTTTTTATTATTTTGGATCGGGAAATAGGACAAGTCAACCACCAAAAAGAGAAAAGAACAAGTGTATATAAATAAACCCAAACCAAGCCCACATGCATGTTTAAACAATTTTTATAACAAGGTACAAGTACAAGGAAGCTCAAAAGTTCAATGCCAAAGAAAACAAGAGAACAACAACTGCAACAACTCCAACTGCCCGACTAGTAGGGTCCCGAACGGCCCTGGTAGTCCTCCTGGAAACCTGAAAGTAAACGTAGGGTGAGAATACAAGTATACTCAGTAGGGAAACCTAAATCTCTCGTGCACAAGTGGGGAGACACCCTAAGGTCCCGTGAGAAAACAGAAGAACCAGAAACTAACAAGGAAAAACTATCCACCCAGCCTCACTGGTCACACTCACCAAGTAACAAAAACAAGTTTAGTATATATATAGAACAAAATTATTGGGTACCCCGCACCATTTCCCACTTAATTAGATGCTGCTCTTCCTAACGGCAAATGTCCTGACGCTACCACACTCTTCCCGCCCGCACACACCTGGGCCAAACCACACATCCCGCCCGCACACACCTGGGCCACAACCACTAACCCGCCCGCAGACACCTGGGCCTCATCCCGAAGGTTCTTGGGAACGGTAAGCCTGCCCGAAGAGTCTTGGGCTAAAGGTCGCCTCATGCCATCACAGCCTCCGAGACCTACCCGAAGAGTCTTGGGTGTAAGGTCACCTCAAGCCATCATAGCCTATGGAAGAAGGAGCAGGAAGGATCTAGTAACTAAGGGGGAACACCATCTCCCATAAAATGGGAGTGTTCGGCACTAGGTGCTTGTCATGGGTGTGGTGCGACAAAACACAAAGATACAATTATATATATATACATATACCAAACAAATAGCCCAACCAATGGCTTCTTAAAAAGAGGAACTGAGCATGTGCCTCGGCACTGCTACCACGAAGCATGCACCAACAACCAAACAATCATCCCCCAACCCCATTTAGGTTTTCATGTTTCATGCAATGGTTTAATAATTATTACTACTGGGCAACTATCATCCAGACAAAACCTTTCACAAACATATCCCTTCCATCCACAACCAAGGATAGGTAAAACGCAAGCAACCACATGCCATTTCATTTACAAAAGATTATCACAACCATACAACATTCCATCATTCATTTATTTCAAAGTTCCACACATAAAACCCTTTCCACACACAAAACATTTCTGCATTTGAAAACACCTTTTACTTAAAAACACTTTTCATAATCAAAACACTTTTCATAAATAAAAACACTTTTCATAAATAAAGGCATTTTCCACAACCAACCACTTCCCATTTCAACCCCATCGTTTACGAAACATTTCACACCTCCACGTTTCCACCATCAACCATTCCAATAAGATCACCACCCAACGTCGTAGCCCCGCTACTCACCCAAACCACAACAGCCCAAAAAACACCCCCAACACATGCCACGTAACCAAGCCAACACCCACATGTTCATTATTCCATTTTGGTTCAACCGGGGTGATCACACAAGGGTTCTAGATTTTCATTTAAAAAGTCAAATTTACTTGATTAACCAATTTCCAAATTTCATGAAGTTTCCATCCATAAGAAAATACAGAAGGAGAGGGCAACATTTAATTGCGTAAGAAAAGGCCCCCAACGACTGTGATTTTCAATAGGTAGAAGCACATTCAATTCACAAATATAATATCACAGGATATAAAAAGTAAGGTAACAACAATCACTAACCTTCCAACCCCATTCTGTAACAAGTTATTATCTTTATTTAAAGGTTCAACCATTTCTCATGAAAACAAAAGGGTACCCGCCACACATGATACACAAATTAGAGAGACAAAGGTGAGATCCCTACCTCAAAAGGTCCCGATCACGTCGCTTCCGACGACGTCCTTCGGTGTCCTCCGCCTTCACCAAACCCGAAAAACGCCTCCTAGGATGGAAGCTGGAGAAGGAAGGCCGGAAAGAAAGGTGAAAAGTCCGGTCTTAGAAGCTTCGTCTCGTCGCTACGATCCTGTGGCCGCTGACGGATTGTAATACGGAGCTCAGACAAAGAAGTTAGAGGAGGAATACTTCTCGATCGTCCAAGAGCGTCGTCGTGCGAAGAAGAAACGATTGGTCTGGAAATAATCCGCGACCCTTTCTTATATATGCAACGAATAGGTAAAACAGTATGCAGCGTGTATTGATGAATACACGGTGTGACCGTACACCCGTTACGCGTTTTGACTTGTCAACACACAACACGTCATGCGGTTTCCACGCGTTTTAATAATAAGACGTTAATTTTATTAATATGTGTGTTTCATTGACCCGAGACATAACTCATAAAAAGGTATCCATCACTGGTCTTAAAATGACCGTCTTAATTACAGGATTGCACTTCCACTGACGGTTCGTCATTCCGACACCATATGAAGAAGTTACGGTCAAATTAAGATTATATAACCCAAAACAAAAACATTACTATTATATTATTTAATTAAATTTAACACTTATTTTCATTCCACCTCAAATAAGAACCCACACTCAACATGTCTTAAAGTGAAGCACATAAGCCCCAATGATTGACTCCACTTTTATATTATCATTATTATCATTTAATCATTATTATATTTTAAAATTTCTCTCTCCAATCACAATTATATTTATGCCCCTTTATTTCCCCTCACGCCCAGCACATCATAAGATTTCAATTTTTTTCATTTCACCTTATTTCCAAAATTATTATCATAATAATAATTAATACTACACCAAAAGTGGCACCTCCCTTCCTAATTCCATGCCCAACATGCCCCAACCTTCATTCCTTTATGGTTTTTATTATTTTCTTTATTATTCCATCACTTTGTAATCTCTCTCCAATCTCACTTCAATACCATTATTAATAAAATTAATATTAATAATACCCATCATTAATGTTCAAATTTAGTCCCATTAAATTATATTACCATAATTATTCTTATATTAAACTAAAACCATTCCATGTGACTCAAAACCATTTCATTTAATTGAATTAAATGACAAAACGAAATTAATATAACTTACATATTCAACCCCTTTTTAATACATTTAATTTCATTAATCTCTCACACATAGTTTTACGTCATCATTGTTATTACTCTTTTTCAATAATAATAATAACAATTCATTATTTCATTTTATAAACTCATCGCCATTATTATTTTTAATAACAATAATATTTATGCTCATCGCATTAACTACATTAAACCACCGCGTTGGATATCTGAATCCAACCATGCCACATCAATGTCGCGTAACATACGTCAATTTAATTATTCAATTATATTTCTTTTATTTCACATTGATTAAACTAAAACCATTTTAATTTAATTAACACCAAATATTTTCAAGCCATCATAATAATAATAACACTTACGCTACGCATCTTCATTTATTTTCTTTCAAAAAATATCATAACTAATTTTATTAATTTCCCATTAATATTATGAATAATATTAATAACGCAACACCTATTATTATTATTCTAATTTAATTCCAACAATTTCTCAATTAATATTAAACTAAACGCCTTATTTTTTTAAATTCTTATTTAGAATTAAAATCCCTTTTAATTTAATTAATCATGCACTTTATATCACCATCTTTATTATTTAATATAATAAACTGACAAAACATCTTTTAATTTTTTTTTTAAATCTTCTTCGTTTTTATCATTAATAATTATCATTGTTACGCGTGCTGTGTTGACCACATCGATTTCAACAAAGGAATGGACCGGAGGGGTCCAGTCCATTAGATGAAGTCTTATATTAAATGGATAAAATGAAAATTAAAATGTCAATATAAATGGTAATGTTAGTTACTTTTGAGTACTTCTTTGTTTATTGAATTTACTATTGCACACTGTTGTTGTATATTCTCACACATTTGGGCACGTGCCTTTGGTGGGTGCCTACTGGGGTTTATTTCTCACACCCTGTTTGGGTCTTGTCCTCGGCCCAAATAGATTACGTTTCTGCAGGTGTGGATAAAGACAAGGGTTCCAATACAAGTACTTGATTTGTTGCGGAGAAGTAGGGGAGCATGGGACCGATCTTCAGCTCACGATGCTGCCGACTATTTTGTTTTGCTTTGTTGTACTATGTACGCTGTATTGTATTGTACCGTATTACTGTGTAACATATTCTGGCTATTTTCTTAGAACTTGAGACACATTTCCTCATTATGATGGTTTGTTTTCTTTTACTGCTGTTGTTTATTTAAAATATGTTTGGTTTATTCCTTCCACTATTGTTTTATGTTTGTATATTTTATTCCGCTACACTACACTTTGACGAATGAAGGCATAGTTTACCCACTATCAGACCTAGGTGCTCGCTGCTAGTCAGCAGCCTCTGGCATTTAGGGAAATGCGCTTGAGGTCATGTGACCAACCGGGTTCGGGTCACCCGTTGAGTGCACCTGGGCTAGTGATGTTACAAAGTGGTATCACAGGGTTTTTTTTCTTTGACTTACTATTTGGAGACTTAGTCAGGGATTGGACAGGAATAATAATAGGTAATAAGATCTACCCGAGAGTATTAAACTCATGTACAAGGAAAAGGCAGTTTACATCGTATTTTTGCAATTTTTCTGATTTTTCTATTTTACAGTTGATTTTTTTTTCACCGTTGGGTGACACACTTCTGATTGTGCTATTTATATTTTATCCATGTGTTCTATTTAGTTGCAACCAGATTAGATGAGGGTATTCCATCTCATGCATCATTTATGAACATGATATAAATCAAATGCCAAGCATAGTTCCATGCCATGTAAGTGCATTAGAAATTTTCTATTGTTGTGATAGTTGTTCTGTTAGAAAAGCATGCTGTTGTGATAGCTGCTTTGATAAATACCTGCTATGTGATAGGGTATTTTTTTGTGAGCCTGTTGATTGGATAGATGCTAAACTTTGGTCTTTGGGGAGTATGGGCCCTCAATGACATGAATTTGGTGGATCATCAACTTTTTTACTTATGAATAACACATATAAGAGGTCAAACTTTGATTTGCAGGGAGTATGGGCCCTCACGGATTGGAATTTGGAACTTAGGTGTTGTTTCGGTATTTTTTGGGTTTTGGAGTAGTATCTAAGCCTTACTATCCGTGTAACACCCTAAGATTTTATGAGATATATTATTTTTAATTTCTTTGATGTCTTCTATTATACACTACACCAAGATTATCTTGTACTATACACAACACCATATTATCTTGCAGTATACACAACACTATTCTTGTCTCATGTTACAGACAATTTCAAGTTCGTTTTGTGGAAATTATTCTACACAACATTAAGTATATATTTTTTTAATGTATAAATGAAATAAAATTTAATTATGTTATATGCAACAGAAAATGAAGCTTTCACTACACGCATCCCTAACATGGCTTACATTACACTCAATCAAGGCCTTTCTCGATAGCGTGTGTAGTATGCAATACTGAGTTTCACTAAACGAGATATTATTATAATAATATTATGAACTAGTCGTTATGAATAGTAATACCAACTTTTTGAAATTTTATAAATTTCATCTTTCAAAATGGACTTCATTTTTGGATTCGCAATATCGAAATTTTCCTAGGGTGATTTTTTGGTATTTTTCTGAAAGCATCCAATTTTTGATTAATAGTGAAAACACTAGGTTACTATTTAAAAACCGACCTTTTATTTAAATAATTATTTATTTTATTTAAATTTATTTTAGGAAAAAATTTATATATAATACACATATAAGTTCAATGTAATTCATTGAAGTGATTTTATAATAATTTTAGTTATATAAATATTTTATTGAACTTTTCACCATCTTTTACCCACCTCCTAGGAGAATTTGAAAATTTATATAAAATTTAATTTTACCGCTTCTGTGAGTGGAATTTTAAAAATCTGAGACACACGGTTAATATCAAAAAGTAAAATGTGGTTCAATAAGACACAAATAATTTTTGTTGAATAGTAACTTTTTTACTTTTATTTACCACGGTTAAAAGTAAATAGGGTATTTAAGGGAAAAAATTATATTATTATTACCCTAAACATGTCCTAAATCTATTTGATAAGTGTAATCAGACCACAAACAACCTTAGAAATAAAATATTATCATTTAGGTCCACTTGGATAAGGTTAGGACATTTATTATTATTTTCTTTAAAGAAGAGTTAAAATAGTTAAAATCAAAGTTTAATAACAAAAACATTTTTAATATAGGGTTATATATAAGATAAATTAGACTATAAATATTTATTAAAAAGATAAAAATATTTCCAACAAAATGGTACTTTATTTATAATTTTTGGACGTTAAATAATTTAAATTTTTTATGAGACATTGATGATACAGTAATTACCTTATTAATGAAATATTAACATAATTGATGTTATAAATACCCAAATAAATGTAATTTGAGACTTTCTATAAATTCCACTAATTTTTTAGGTTAATATGACATGTTAGTGTTGATTTAATTAACTGTTTTCTATTTAATCATGCTTTTATTGTTTTCACAAAAATCAATCACCAAATAGTTTCAAAATTGACCTAAAATAGTTTTAAAAATTAATATTATATTATTAACAGTTATTCTATTCCTAAAAATCTAATGTTCAGCCAAATGACTTAGATGAGGTTATGTATATTAATAATGAACTACTTGGGGTTATTTTGGATTGTTATATTATGTTTATTAACCATCTAGTGTAAGAAAACAAGAAGACACGGTAAAAGTTAAATTATTTAACATAGAGTTAAATCTAAATGATAAGGTTAAAATACTGACCTAAACTTGTCTAAAACCTATTGGTTGAAAGGATTTCGAACATTCCACACATTATATTATAATTAAATCAATTTGGAGCTATTTTAAACCTAAAATTACTTTATTATAAAATAATAGTTTAAGTTTTTTCTAAGGTGCCCCACTCCTCCATTATAAAAGGCCACCTCCTCCCTCTTCTCTTTTCACAATTTTGAGCCTTCAAGCTCGTCAAAACACTGCCCATTTCCCTTATACAATTTCCTATAAACATTATAGAGGTTTTGGTCTCCTCAAACGACCAACTCTAGTTCCATAAGAGGAATCTTAAAAGGGGTGCGTCGAAGAAGAGGTAATCTCTTCTACCGATTCTCTCAGGTTTATTTCTTCTTAAAATTATTATTCATTATTTGTTTCATAATAAATTAATAACATAATTATCACTAATATACTGATATGTTATTATAAATATGAAACAACCCTATTTCACCTTCTATCCATCCTACGGAAAACGAAATCACGACGCGTGCGTACGTACGGAATACCGTCTCCACGCCGTGGTGTAATCTGTTTTTCCACCACCACCTTACTTGGATGGGTATAATGGTGTAAATAATAAATATATATAGTTTTTATAACATTATACTGATTCTTATATATTATATCATCCAATCCACTCCAATTCAATAATTATGGGAACGATATCATCGCTCGTGCGTACGTACGGATTACCGTCTCCACAAAGCGATGAGATTCATTCTCCATATTAACCATTCAAGGATGATTATAAAGTATATATAATGAATATTAATAAAATATATGACATGATAAAGATACTGTATTTAGTTTTATATATATATGACATCTACTTACTTTCATTCAAGTCAACAAGGAAAGGAAAACAACGTTCATGCGTACGTACGACCTACCATCTCGATGAACGGTGTATTTAATTTCATTTATCTGTCTATTATATATATATATACTGAATATATATGATATATATATCATGGTTTACATTTTGGAAGTAATTAAATCGTGATATAAGTAATAATAAAATCAATAACAAGAAGTCCAAACACATACGACGAATAAAACGATTTTACCCAAAACGCTGCATTAACATGGAATTTACAAAAGAAAGGGTAATATAAAGTCATAAGTGAACCATATATGATATAATAACAATTAATATGATTCTGTAATAAGTCAATGACATTATTTAAATAATTTTACAGGAGGTTCGGATACATACGATGCATATCAGACCTAAGGTAATGGATAACTATTCCAATCTCATTCTTATCTGAGATTATTATTCATAAGTATTTACTGGAGTTATTGATATCATCCATGTCCATGTTTTATAAAAAAAAATTCTTGTATGTTCAATGTCCTTTTTACCCAATTTTGACTTTTACCACAATATATGGAAGGAATCTTTCTTTTTTTACCATACGTGAAACTTTTTTTTTACTTTTCCGACAAAAGTACGAGGAGAATGTTTTTTTTACTTATACGGCATGAACGGATTTTTACGGTTTCATAAAGAATTATTTCAATAAAGCTTCCTCTATAATATTTCATGACTATTTTCATAAAAATCATTTTCTTTTAATATTTCATGGAATTTTGTGAAAATAAAATGATTTTGAAGAAGAAATAATATTTTCATCAAGAATTCATTTCAAGTGTTTTATCAAAACCATTTTCCATCTAAGATGACATTATTTCATATGTGTATGTATAAATTATAATGTCTATATGATTTACATGGTTTCACTTTTCTTATGATGAAATGATATCCATTTGTTTTATATGGATTATGTTATGATGGGATGATGTTTATGAAACCAATTTTATTCTTTGGTTATGAGGAATGATTTATGTTTATGTTGTGGCACACGTAAGAATGATTTCATTATGAGATGGGTGGGACCTATATCTACTTACAGTGCATTGGGTAAAGATATATATCTCATGAGATAGACAGCGCTGGAATGGTAAGTCAATTCGGTTCAGTGATACATAACTGGAACGAGAAGTGAACACGATTCAGAAAGGGTCTTTGTCCACTAAGATGTTCTTGGCAGCAATGCCTTGACTACTATGGAAATCATATCATGTGCTTAATGGTTTTCCACAATTTAATGTTCTATTACCATGCTATTTTATCATTATTAATGTCATATTAAGATCTATTCCTTAAGTACTGCCAAGATTTTTTTCACAACTCAAGATTTTGATGTTTAAACTTTATGTTCATGTTTTGAAGTTCAAATGTATATGGTTTGTTTTATTTTCTCCATGCTTACCCTTACTGGGAATTTGAGATCACCCTTTATATGTTTTCTTTTCCCTTAGATATAAAGAAAGGTTTTAGGTAAAAAAAGGGAATATCTTTATGGGATATGTTGAAGATCTTTCACTAAGATTAGAAGATTTTGTTCCACGTTTCCAAAGACACTGAACTATTACAGTCCTTTTGGGTCTGTTTTTGTTATATATTAAGTATTCCACAAAAGTAATGTAATGTCTATGTATGCCAAGATTTGGGTCTCTACAGTTGGTATCATTGGAAAGGTTTAGTTAACCTTTGGAATCTAGGTTGTGAAAACATTAGTGATATCCCGAGATATATTTCTAAGGTATGTCTAGGGATGTCCCTAAGGTTTAGTATAACTATAGATTACAGTCCTAGAGCTATGTTAATGATCATGAATAACCTAGGGTGAACCTAAGGTATCATGTATTAAAGAATGTGTGATAAGTTAGACATCCCATAAGTGATTTTTAATGATTATGTGGTTCCTCATTATTTTAAATGTTTCTTACACTATGATTTCTGGTTTTAGTCAATGGAGGAAATGAGAAGTAATTCAGTTAACATTGATTCCAATGGAAAAATTGGTGTATGTGATCAACAAAATTTTGTAATGCCTAGAGAGAAAGATATTGTGATTATGCCGAATCATTCATCACGATATATGATCAACAAGGTGAACTTTGGTGGTATTCCTAAGTCATCAAATAAATGGATGATGGACTTTTATACATGTTCTCATGGAGAGGAACATAGAGGAAGGAAGTTGAATCTTTCTACGTATCAAGAAGAAGGGAAGAAGAACCTTGAGGAATACCTCATATGGGGGGAAAGATGTTATCTGTGTGGAGAAAAGGGTCATAGAGTGACATACTGTTATGGAGTTCAATGTATTGTTTGTGGGGAACATGGGCATTACCCAACTCAATGCCATGACCTAAGAGGTTACTTCTAAATCAAGGAAGGACTTATTACATGACAATCATTGAAGAGGATGGATTGAAGTTTCTATGTATTGGTATTCAAGAATAATGTTGTTGATTTACTTTTATGGTATATTGGAATATTTTTGTATTAGTCTATTGTGGTTTTCCATAATTTTATAGTACCAGTAACCATGAAAAGTGAATCAAATATTTTTGGAATGTAGATGAAATGCGCATAATGAAGGGATAAGGAGAAAATTAAATTTTGTATAGTATTTATGAGCTCATGAATGATATAAGGACAATGTGATATCATGGTTTGAGTATATAGAAATTTTGGGATTTTGGTATGTGCAAAGAGTTAACTTTTAACAGCATTCATGTTTTCACTAAGGTTCAAGGGGTATTCATTTTTCAAGAGAATACATGATTAAGGTATTCACATGTTTGGAATATGACCAAAAAGATATATCGTATGATATATGGGGGATAAATGATGTTATTTACATGCTTATTATGTGAACTTTCATGTAATCGTTTTCTTTATACTATGAGCTTGGACCGAAGTATTTTAGATAAGCCTAAAGATTGGAATGAATAAATATTGACAAGTTAGTATTGTTTAAGCCTAGAACTTTTTTCTATATTATTGATGGAATGTTATAATAATTTAGTTTTTGAAAAAGGACAACCTGTAGGACGGGCGACAACCCATCGCGTCGGACAAGGCTGTGGGAATCGAACCCACAACCGAAGTGCGACAAGCCTTTATCGCCTACCACTAGCCTACATGAAGTACCTGGTTAGTAGAAACTAGTTTTATTATATTAAGTGGTGTGATATATGAAGTCTGAGTCCATTTTAGAAACCATATACGATTAAACTCACTATAGATGGACTTATGTATATTTAATAACTTTTTCTATCCTTTTTTTTGAGACAGATGGAATGAACTATCATTCTATCACATGATCTGATAACACTTCATGGAAGACAAATTCAAAATCATTTCTTTAAGAGATGAATCAGAAATTGGTCAAAGCACAAACAATAGAAAGACTATACCAAAATCAAGTAAGTATTTATTTTGATTCAACAATTCTTCAACTTTACGGAAATGATCTTGAAACAATAAATGTTGTCCTACTGTACTTATATCCGATGAATCAAATGGTACCTCAAATCATCACAAATTTATGACTTTGTTATTGTTGGATTTTTCATAGCCATGTTCTCTACCACTCTTCATCTAAACATGATGGTTAAATTTCTCTTCTGTATCCATATTTTCAGTTATTTTTTTCTATGTGGAAACCCAGTACTGAGTTACATTCAGTGACCATTATGATTTTAACATTCCTTTTTTAAATTGATTTTTTAGTATTCCTTTTTACGATGTGGGTTTCTATGAAAGAAATTTTTATGTAGTAAACCATTTATAACCCAGACGAATTTTGAGGGTGAAATTCATTTTAAGGGGGGGTAGAATGTAACACCCCGAGATTTTATAAGATATATTATTTTTAATTTATTTGATGTTTTCTATTATACACTACACAAAGATTAGCTTGTACTATATGCAACTATGTATTAGCTTGCAGTATCCGCAATACTATTCTTGGCACGTGTACACAATTTCATGTTCGTTTTGTGGAAATTATTCTACGCAACATTAAGTATAGATTTTTTTAATGTATAAATGAAATAAGTTTTTATTATGTTATACGTAACACCAAATGGAGCTTTCACTACACGCAGCCCTGACATGGCTTACATTACACGCAATCAAGACCTTCCTCAATAGCATGTGTATTACGCAATACCGAGTTTCACTAAACGAGATATTATTATAATATTATTATGAACTACCCATTATGAATAGTAATACCCACTTTTGGAAATTTTATAAATTATATCTTTCAAATTGGACTTCATTATTGGATTCGGAATAACGAAATTATCCTAGGGTGATTTTTTTTTGTATTTTTCTGAAAACATTAAATTTTTGATGAATAGTGAAAACACTGGGTTACTATTTAAAAACTGACCTTTTATTTAAATACTTATTTATTTTATTTAAATTTAATTAAGTTAAAAATTTATAATAATACCTATATAATTTCAATGTAATTCTTGGATTCATTTTATAATAATTTTAGTTATATAAATATTTTATTGAACTTTTCACCCTCTTTTACCCACCTCCTAGGAGAATTTGAAAATTTACATAAAATTTAATTTTACTGCTTCTGTGAGTGGAATTTTAAAAATCCAAGAGAGATGGTTAATATCATGGAGTAAAATGTTGTTCAATTAGATAAAAATAATTTCTGTTGAATAGTAACTGTCTTCTTTTATTTACCACGGTTAAAAGTAAATAGGTTAATTAAGGGTAAAAATGATAATATTATTACCCTAACACATGTCCTAATTCTATTGTATAAGTGTAATTAGACCAAAAACAACCGTAGAAATAAAATATTATCATTTAGGTCCATGTGTATTAGATTAGGACATTTATTATTATTTAACTTAAAGAAGAGTTAAAATAGTTAAAATCAAAGTTTAATAACTAAATCATTTTTAATATATGGTTATACATAAGATAAATTGGACTATAGATATTCATTAGAAATATAAAAATATTTCTTACATAATCATAATTTATTTATAATTTTTAGACATTAAATAATTTAACTTATTTATGACACAATGATGATGCAGTAATTACCTTATTAATTAAATATTAACATAATTGATGTTATAAAAACCCAAATAAATTTAATTTGAGACATTTTATAAATTATAATAATATTTTAGGTTAATATGAAATGTTAGTATTGATTCAAATAACTTTTTTAGATATAATCATGCTTTTATTATTTTCAAAAAAGTCAATTACCAAATAGTGTTAAATCTGACATAAAATAGTTTTAAAAACAAATAGTGTATTATTACTTTGTATTCTATTCTTAAAAATATAAGGTTCGGAAAAATGTCTTAGATAAGGTTATATATATTAATAATTAACCACTTGGGGTTCGTTTTCCTTGTTATAGTATGTTTATTAACCATATAGTGTAGGAAAACAAGAAGACATGGTAAAAGATAAATTATTTAACTTAGAGTTAAATCTAAATGATAAGTTTAAAATAGAAACCTAAACTTGTCTAAAACCTATTGGTTGAGAGTATTTCGACCCATCCCCACTTTATCTTAGAATTTAATCAATTTTGAGATATTATAAACCAAATATGTCTTTATTATAAAATAATATTTTATGTTTTTTCTAAGGTTCCCCTCTCCTCCCATATAAAAGGGCACCCTCTCCCTCTTCACTTTACACAATTTTTAGCCTTCAAGCTCGGAAAACCCCTGAACATTTCCCTTATAAACTTCCCTATAAATATTATAGATGTTCTCGTCTCCTAAAAAGACTAACTCTAGTGCCTTAAGAGGATGCTTAAAATGGGTTCGTCGAAGAAAAGGTAATCTCTTCTACCGATTCTTTCAAGTTTCTTTCTTCTTCAACTTCATCTTATTTATTTAATTCATCATAAACTAATAACATCAGTATCAATCATATATGTATATGTTATTATAAATATGAAACAACCCTATTTCACCTTCTATCCATCCTACGGAAAATGAAATCACCGCACGTACGTACATACGAAATACCTTCTCCACACCATGGTTTAATCCGTTTTTCCACCACCACCTTACTTGGATGGGTATAATGGTGTCAAGAATAACTATATATAGTTATTATAACATCATAATGATTCTGATATATTATATCATCCACTCCAATTCAATTCAATAATTTTGGGAATGATATCATCGCCCGTGCGTACGTACGGATTACCGTCTCCACGACGCGATGAAATTCATTTTCCATGTTAACCATTCAAGAATGATTATAAAGTATACATAATGAATAATAATTAAATATATTACATGATAAAGATACAGGATTAATGTGTATATATATATATAACATCTACTTACTTTCATTCAAGTCAACAAGGAAAGGAAAACAGCGTTCATGCGTACATATGGCATACCGTCTCCATGAACAGTGTATTTCATTTCATTTATATATCTATATATATATATATATACTGAATATATATGATATATAAATCATGAATTAAATTCTGGAAGTAATTAAATCAAGATATAAGTAATAATAATTTCATGGAAAACAAGTCTAAACACGTACGATAAATAAAATGATTTTACCCAAAATGCTGCATTAACATGGAATTTACAAAAGAACGGGTCATATAAAGTCATAAGTGAACCATATATGATATCATAACAATGAATATGATTTTTTAATAAATCAATTTCATTATTTAAATCGTTATACAGGAGCTTCGGACGCGCACGAAGCGTATCAGACCTAAGGTAATGGATAACTATTCCAATCTCGTTCTTATCTGAGATTTTTACTCATAAGTATTTACTGGAGTTATTGTTATCATCCATGTCCATGCTTTCAAAAAATGTTTTCATGTATGTTTAATGTCCTTTTTACCCAAATTTTACTTTTACCACATGTTATGGAAGGAATCTTTCTTTTTTTTACCATATGAGGAACTTTTTTTACTTTTCTAACAAAAGTACGAGGATAACGTTTTTTACTTATATGGCATGAACTGATTTTTACGGTTTCATAAAGAATTATTTCAATGAAGCTTCCTCTACAAGATTTAATAAATATTTTAAACAAAATCCTTTTATTTTAAAATTTCTTTTCATTTTTTGAAAAGAAAGTGATTTTGAAGAAGAAAGGATATTTTCATCAAGAATTCATTTCAAGTGTTTTTTCTAAACCATATTCCATCTAAGTTGAAATAATTTCATATGTGTATGTTTCAAAGATAATGTCTCTATGATTTATATGGTTTCCCTTTTATTATTATGAAATGATATCCATTTTTTTTATAAGGATTATGTTATGATGGGATGATTTTTATGAAACCCATTTTATTCTTTGGGTTATGATGAATGATTTATGTTTATGTTGTGGCACACATAAGAATGATTTAATTATGAGATGGGGGGCCTATATCTCATTCCAATGCATTGGGTAATGATTTATATCTCATGAGATAGACATGTCTAGAATGGTATGTTAATCTGGTTCCGTGATATAGGACTGGAACGAGGAATAAACTCGATTCAGAAAGGGACTTTGTCCACTAAGATGGTCTGGGCAGCAATGCCTTGGCTACTATGGAATCATATAATGTGATTAATGGTTTGACACAATTAAATGTTTTATTCCCATGCTATTTTATCATGATTGATGTTTCTTTATGATCTATTCCTTACGTACTACCAATATTTAATTCACAACTCAAGATTTTGATGTTTAAATTTTATGTTCATGTTTTGAAGTTTAAGTGTATATGGTTTGTTTTATTTTCTCCATGATTACCCTTACTGAGTATTTGAGCTCACCCTTTATATGTTTTATTTTCCCCAGGATATAAAGAAATGTTTTTGGTAAAAAAATGGATGAATTATATGGGATATGTTGAAGATCTTTCACCATGATTAGAAGATTTTGTTCTAAGTTTCCAAAGACACTAAACTATTACGGTCCATTAGTGTATGTTTTTGTTATGTATTAAGTATTCCACAAAAGTAATGTAATGTCCATGTATGCATAGATTTTGGTCTCTACATTCTGTAAAACCCAGGATACACGCTGTGTAGTTCCTCGGACACACGCCATGTGATCTTCTATTCAGGAAGAAAAGAAAACTTTTTAAGTACACGCAGTGTACCCTCAATTCACGCCTTGTAGTCTCTTTCTGTGGCATAGACTATGTGGGCGGGGACATGGGGAAGGGAAATTCTTGGGTAAAAAACGTCGTGTACCGGATGTACATGCCATGTAGTTTTGACCCGGAGTCCGGTTGTGTAACTAACAAACACGGGTCGGTGTATTCCTTTCGTGTACACGCTCTGTGTATATGGAACACGCCGTGTAGTTTGAGACATGTATCTAGCTGTGTAACTAACAACACGGGTCGGAGGAGCTCGTCCAGTACACATCGTGTGCCTGAGTAACAGGCCGTGTAGTATTGTACGAGGACCTACCATGTTCACTTAGCCGTGTGGCTGGAAACAAGGTGGTGTACACGCCGTGTTTGGGTGTAACATGCCGTGTAGTATAAAGCTGTGTAGTCGACCATGTCAAAAACAACACTGGATGTTGGAAAATTACACCATACACGCCATGTAGATTATATACACGCCATGTAGTTTTGTTCAACAGGAGCCGTGTGGCTTAGCCATGTAGAAGGACCCGGGCAAGGTAAGAGAAGTCAGGTGCATGCTGTGTAGTCAGTATACACGCCGTGTAGTCTTGTTTTGAAAATATTGAATGCTTTCTTCCTCTTGTCCCCTTTTTGGTACCTTCGTTTTCATACTATGATAATCTTGATCTAAGGTGTCTGTTTGACCTTGTAGAGTCATTCCACCGAGACGACCATGCATTGATCTCCAAGAGAGAAGCAATGATTTTACTCCAGAGATGGTAGGCCATAGTCTACTAGTGGATCCTCCAGTAGTGCCAGATGCGGCGCCAGCCTTATACAGGACACAGGCGTGGAGGCGCAGTTCCGTGAAGGATTTATGCAGTTTATGAAGGCCTTTAAGGGAGCATCGTCGGCTGCCACATCTATGGCTGAGCTAACTCGTATCTTCCAACAGTAGCATCTACCTACGGTTTTAGGGGATGGAAGACCATAGTCTGTGGAGTCTTGGCTGGGGTCTATGCAGACTATTTTTGAGCATTGTGAGATGCCTCCAGGGAAGAGGGTCAAGCTCGCTACTTATATGATGCATGATTCCGCCAAGAGGTTGTGGGATGTGACCACTTCGATAGAGAATCACAGAGACATGTCATGGGCTGATTTTCAGATAGCTTTTTATGATTTCTTCTTCCCAGAGACGATGAGGGCAGATAGAGCTTGAGAGATCATGAATCTGCAGCAGGGCGCTATGTCGGTGACGGATTATTCTGCTCGTTTGAACGAGCTTCAGCGTTTTGCACCCAATCTAGTGGGTTGTGAGACGTTGAGAGCTAGGCGCTTTGAGGACGGTCTTCGGTATGACATCTGCGCACTGGTGAATGTTTTCAGGTTGCCTATTGAACATACTATAGTGAACCCGTCACTGATTACCGAGAAGAATCTGCAGGAAGCTAGTGGTGTGGGCCGGGGCGGTTCAGCACCAGTTTCTGGTACTATGGCTACTGGAAAGAGGAGGAGACAGATGGACTTCTCTCATGGTGGCAGTACCATCCAGAAGAATGTTCCAAGCGGCCAGGTCATGTGCTACCAGTGCGGTAAAGAGGGGAACAAGAGACTGTAGTGTCCACGTGATCCAATGGAGTGATGAGCTTGCAGCAAGATTGTAGAGACCCGAAGCCTGACGTACATGGACATTACATTACTTTTGCGGAATACTTAGTACATACAAAAAACACACACACAAGGACCGTAATAGTTTAGTGTCTTTGGAAACTCGGAATATAATCTTCTAATCATGGTGAAAGATCTTCAACATCTCCCATAAAGATCTTCCTTTTTTTAGGGGGAAAATAAAACATAAAAGGGTGATCTGAAATGCTCATTAAGGGTAAACAAAAGAAATATCAATCACATCATATTCATAAGAACATAACATTTTGGAAATCTTAACCTGCAAAAGAGAGCATAATTTCATAACATGGGATAAATCATGGCAGTGAAATGTAATCACAATAATCATAAATTAAAACATGAAACTTTGTGTCATACACACATAATCATAGAGAATCATTTCTGGTTAGTCAAGACTCATTGCCAAGACTATCTTAGTGGACAAAGTCCCTTTCTGAACCGAGTCACCCTCGTTTCAGTCCTGTTTCACTGAACCAGTATAACCTATCGTTCCAGCCATGTCTATCTCATGAGATATAAAATCTTTACCCAATGCATTGGAGGGAGATATAGGTCCCACCCATCTCATAATGATACCATTCTTATGTGTGCCACAAAATCTTAAATCATACATCATTGCATAACCCATGTAATACAAATGGTAATCTTAAACATCATGACATCATAAAACAATTCATATAAGATAAAGGAATTCAAAAAAATAATTCCATCACAACATAATCAAATCAATATAATAATAGGGATAGAAACAGAACCCTATATTATCTTAGATGGAAGATAATTTTGATAAAACACTTGAACTTCATTCTTGAGGAAAATATCCTTTCTACTTCAAAAATATTTTTCCTTTCTTAACATGTCATACAATTTTAAACTAAAAGAAGTTGATTAAAAATAAACTTGAAAACATGAAAAGCAAGCTTCTTGGAAATAATGTTTTAAAAATCCATTCATGTCGTATAAGTTAAAAAAACATTCTTCGTACTTTTGTCGGAAAATTCAAAAAGTACCTCGTACGAAAAACGACAAAAGATTCCTTTCATATCTTTTACTAAAAACTCACCGAAGGTTAAAATTGGATTAAAAAAATAGTAGTTGGATGGAAACAATATTACATATTGAGGAAACATGTATTTGGATGATAAAATACACCCCAGTAAATACCAAAGTATAAACAATCTCGGATAAAATGGGATTGTGATATTTTCCCTTACCTTAGGTCCAATTTGCTTCGTAAGTGTCTGAACCTCCTGTATAATGATTTAAATAATGTCATTGACTTATTACAGAATCATACTAATTGTTATGATATCATATATGGTTCACTTATGACTTTATTTTACCCGTTCTTTTGTAAATTCCATGTTAAAGAGCGTTTTGGGTAAAATCGTTTCATTTGTCGTCCGTGTTTTGACTTGTAATTATTCATATGATTACGTAGATCATGATTACTTAATTATAGAATATAAAACATGATTTATATATAATATATATTCAGAATATACATATATATAATAAATCATTAAATGGAAAGAAATACACCGTTCATGGAGACGGTAGGCCGCACGTACGCATGAACGATGTTTTCGTTTCCTTATTGAGTTGAATGGAATTAAGTAGATGACATACACATAAATCCAGTATCATTATTATGTCATATATTTCGTGATTACTTATTATATGTACTTTATAATCATTCATGAATGGTTAATGTGGAGAATGAATCTCATCGCGTCGTGGAGACGGTAGTCCGTACGTACGCACGAGCGATGATATCATTTTCATGATTATTGAATTGAATTGGAGTGGATGATACATTATACCAGAATCATTATGATGTTATAATAACTATGTATAGTTATTATTTACACCATAATACCCATCCATGTAAGGTGTTGGTGGAAAAACATATTACACCACGACGTGGAGACGGTATTCCGTACGTACGCATGTGCGGTGATTTTGTTTTCCGTAGGATGGATAGAAGGTGAAATGGGGTTGTTTCATATTTATAATAACAAATAAGTATATTAGTGATACTGATTTTATTACTTTATAATGAAACAACTAAAGAAGAATGAGTTGAAGAAGAAAGAAGCTTGAATGAATCGGGAGAAGAAATTACCTCTTCTTCGATACGCCTCTTTGAGACCTCCTCTTAGGGCACTAAACTTGGTCTTTGAGGAAGCCCAGAACCTCTAGGATGTTTATAGGGAAGTGTAGAAGAGCATTTTTCTGGGGTTGGCCGAGCTTTAAGGCTCAAATTGGTGTGAGGAGGAGAGGAAGGAGGTTCCCTTTTATAAGGGAGGAGAGGGGCACCTTTGGAATTCTTAAAAATATTAATTTATAATAAATCTAACCCCACTTAAAAACCTCCAAAAATGAATCATATTCTAAGATTAGATGAGATAGGGTTGTAATATCATCAACCAATCAATTTTAGACTTGTTTGGATCTTATTTTAAACCTTATCATTTTGATTTATCCTTATTTAATCTATTTATGTTTATTTGTGGTAATAAAATTCTAAATTTTAAATTATAAAAATAATTACTTATTTGTTGTGAATTTTCCATATTCTTTTAATTTATAACAATATAGACCATATAAATTTAAATTTATAATTTTTAAATATTTTTGTGATTTTTAAACAATTTTATAATATGTTTTTTTTATAAAATAATAATAGTATCAATTTTGAAACTATTCATTTATTTGAATTTAAATAAAATATATATAGAATATATGTTCAAAATAAAAGCTTTAATATATCAATAAAAGGTCATATGTATCTATAAAATTAGTGTATCACATTAAATAGTTCATATAATATTTATTTTATTATTTTTAAAACCATTTATTTGGTTTATCTCTTAATAAAATAATTACTACATCATTTTGGTATATTTATTTAATATACTTATTTGTTGCATAAAAATTTAAAATAAAATCCTATGATGAAGATAAATATATTACCTTTCACAGTAATACTTTTACTCGAATTAATCATCTTAAAATCACAATATTTAAATTTTTATATTTATTAAATTATGAAGGTGACAACTTTGGCATCATTTATAATAAAATAATATAAGTATCATAATTGCTTTTATAAGACTCCAAATGGTCAAATATTCGACAATTGGATGATTATAGTTTAAATTTAAATGACCAATAAGTTTTTGTCAGGGTTTTGTGCCTTTTATGGTCACTATTAGTTTAATAAAAACTATATTCTTAATTTTTCACTAGATAAATAATTTCTGCATCACTATTGTGTCACAATTAATGATAATTATTTAATCCCAAAAAATTATAGATAAATTCTCATGATGTAGATAATTTTGTTATCTTTCTGGAGACTATTCATGTTCGATGTTTTATGATTTTTATCACTAAGTTAAAATTATTATAATTATAATATTTAAGAAAGTGACATGTTGTCACTTTCTTTGGTTTTAATAATAATTAAATTATTTTCATGGTCAAAAGTCCATAAAATTAATCTAATCCGACCCTTAGTTGATATGGGTTTACTTTTGGCCATCAAATAAAATTTTGGCATGTGTTAGGGTAATTTTATAATATTATATTTACCCTTAATTACCCGATTTACCTTTAACTATGGTAAATAAAATTTACCGTAGTTACTATTCATAATTTGCCAAAAATAAAAAGTAGCCTATTAACATAATTTGGACCCACTGATTCCAAATATGGAATCCATTTTTTAAAATTCAATACACAGAAGTTGCAAAAATTAAATTAAAATTAATCCTGTTGTCGAATAAAAACGGGTTTTTTTAAAACATTGCAAAAGATTGAATTTATTTAACCTACGAATTTAAGGTAAAATCAATTATAATGACATACATTATATTAAATGGTAAAAATATATTTTATTTATACTTTAAAACCATTCAATATTATAATTTAACCACATAAGATATTACGATGAAAAAAATTGTTTTTAATTAAAATATAGCGTGTTTTTACTATTCATTAAAATGTGAAAGTTACCAGAATAATATGAAAAATGTATCCAAAGTAAATTTTTATTTCTTGATTCCAAAGAAGAATTTTATTTTGTCAAATTTAACTTATTAACATGTCAAAAACTATATTTAAAGTGGGTGCTCCATCAAAAGGCGGTAAAACTGCATTTTTTGAAAAATACTTATTTTACCCGAAAAATTTATTTTGTTCTTATACCATGTTCTAGAAAATGTGTAAGATGAATAATAATGTTATAAAATTCAAATTTTAGTTAATACTATTCATAACGGCTAGTTCATGACAATATTATAATAATATATCATTGTTTATTAAAACCCGGTATTGCGTACAACACACGCTATCGAGGAAGGTCGCGATTGCATGTAATGCAATCCAAGTCAGGGTTGTGTGTTGTGAAAGAATCCTTCATTGTTTCGTATAAAAGAATCCAACCATATTTCATTTATACATTTAATATATATATATATATATACTCAATGTTGCGTAGAATAACTATTATCAAAATTCTGTGTAACACGGTCCATGAATAGTGTTGAATATACTGCAAGCTAATACGATGTTGCGTATAGAGCAAGGTAATATTGGTGTAAAATACAACACAAGACATTAATGAAGTTAAAATAATATTTTTCATAAAATCTCGGGGTGTTAAATTCTACCCCCCTTAAAATGAATTTCGCCCTCGAAATTCGTCAGCGTTATAAATGGTTTACTATTCGAAAGTTTCTTTAATAGAAACCCACATCGTAAAAAGGAATACCAAAACCAATCATTAAAAATGAATGTATGAAACTTAACGGTTACCCAAATAAACTAATCACTGGGTTTCCACATAGGTGAAAATATGGATATTGAAGAAAAATCTTACCATCATGTTCTGATGGAGAGTGGTAGAGAACATGGCTTTGGAAAAGCCAACAATCACAAATCCATAAATTTGTGACGATCTAAGGTACCATATGATTAATCAGATATAAGAGCACTAGGACAACATTTTTGGTTTTCAAGATTGTTTCCCTAAAGTTGAAGAATTTTAATTAGAATAAATACTTACTTTATTTTGGTACAATCTCACTGTTGTTCATGCCTTAAACAATTTCCACTTCATCTCTTAAATAAATGAAGTTGAATTTGTTATTCATGAAGTGTTAGCAGATCATGTGATAGAATGACGGGTCATTCCATCTCTCTCAAACAAAAGGTTAGCAAAAGTTATAAGTCCATATTATGGTTAATTGTATATGGTTCCAAAAATGAAATTATACTTCATATATCATACCGCTTAATAAAATAAAACTACTTTCTATTAACCAGGGACTTCCTGTAGGCCAGTGGTAGGCGATAAAGGCCAGTCGCACTTCGGTTGTGGGTTCGATTCCCACAGCCTTGTCCGACACGATGGGTTGTCGCCCGTCCTGCAGGTTTTCCTTTTTCTAAATCTAAATTACTATAACATCCCATCAATAATATTGAAAAAAGTTTTATCCTAACTTATTTCCAACATAATCCATTCTAATCTTTAGGCTTATCTAAAATACTTCGGTCCAAGCTCATAGTATAAAGAAAATTATTACATGAAATGTCAGAGAACAATCAAGTGAATTCCATCATTTAATCCCCATATATCATAAGATATATCTTGTTGGTCAAATTACAAACATTGAATACCTTAATCATGTATTCTCTTGAAGAATGAATACCCATTGAACCTTAGTGAAAACATGAATGCAGTTAAAAGTTAACACTTTCCACATACCAAAATCCTCAAAATTCTATATACTCAAACCATGATATCACTTAGTCCTTATATCAATCATGAGATCATGAATACTGTTAAATATCTCAATAACTTTGAATACCACATTAGACCAACACATAAATATTCCAATACTTTATGATACAACATTATTTTGGAATCCCATTACATAAACACTTAATCATTCCACCACATCGTTGTCATATTCAACATCGCCAATAGTGATCACATGTGACTTCCCTTTGTCCTTTTCCATAAGTGGATTCTCATGTTGATCATCACTAACCCATATATTAGGGCATTTATTAGCATAATGCCCCATTTCCTTGCACTTGAAGCATTGAAGTGTTGGTGGTGCGTTCTCTACAGTGTTTGCTTTATTCACATCATTAGAAACCCTTTTTCCATTACTTCGACACTCAGCTACTCGATGACCTTCTTTTCCACACTTAAAACATTTTCTAGTCCCTTTAAGACAATCTCCACCATGCTTCTTTCCACACTTTGTGCATAAGGAAATATTCATCTTCTTTTCACCATTATTCTGAGATTTCTCCTGGAACTCCATCTTTCGTTTCTTGTCAAAACCATGAGATGGATACATAACACCAACTTCCATTTCCACCTTCCTAGCACAACGCACAATTTCTTCATAGCTACTGAAGTATCTTATAGCTAATGACCTTCAAAGACTTGGTTTTAAGCCACTGAAAAATCGATCAACTTTACTTTCAGGTTGGATGATAATGCCAGATGCATACCTTGCATGTCTTGTAAAATTTGCTTCGTATATACCAACAAATTCATCATCCTTCTGCTTCAGCTCAAGAAACTCATTTTCCATCTTTGTTCGAAGAATACGAGGGAAGTACTTACTGATAAACAAGTTCTTGAACTCGTCCCATTCCATGGACTCAATTTCATATCTTGGCCTCATATTCTTGATAAGATTCCACCATTGATCAGCATCACCTTCCAAACGATACACTACTAAGATGACTTTATCATGTTCAGAACATTGAAAAACTGAAAATATATTTTCAGTGGTACTGATCCATTGTTCAGCAACAAGTGGATAGGAAGTCCCACTGAAAGAAGGTGGACGTTGCCTCATGAAGGACTCAATAGAATATTGTTCCCTTCTCTGCTCATTTGGAAGTCCAGAATGATTCATAGCTTGTGTAAGTATAGCAATAATATTTTTCACTCCATCTCCCATAACATTTGTTTGTTCAGGAGGACAATCATTGTATTGTCCATTGCATTGATCAACACTGTTCCTTCGGGTTCAAGCCATCATCTAAAACCCAAAAAGAATAGTGTGAGAGGAAAAAATCATGCTAGGGAAAACAACATTATAAAGGGGGAGTATCCTCAATATCTAACTTCTTAGGTTAAATTCTATGATCGTTACCGTAGTTCTAGGACTGTATCTTATACGTATACTTATCCTTAGGGACATCCCTAAACATACCTTAGAAATATCTCTAGGGATCTCACTAACAATTTCGCATCCTAGTTTCCAAAGGTTGACTAAACCTTTCCTCTAATACCAACTGTAGAGACCCGAATCCTGACGTACATGGACATTACATTACTTTTGCGGAATACTTAGTACATAACAAAAACAAACACACAAGGACCGTAATAGTTTAGTGTCTTTGGAAACTCGGAATATAATCTAATAATCGTGGTGAAAGATCTTCAACATCTCCCATAATGATCTTCCTTTTTTTATGGGGAAAAGAAAACATAAAAGGTTGAGCTCAAATGCTCTGTAAGGGTAAACAAAAGAAATATCAATCACATCATATTCATAAGAACATAACATTTTGGAAATCTTAACCTGCAAAAGAGAGCATAATTTCATAACATGGGATAAATCATGGCAGTGAAATGTAATCACAATAATCATAACTTAAAACATGAAACTTTTTGTCATACACACATAATCATAGAGAATCATTTCTTGTTAGTCAAGACTCATTGCCCAGACTATCTTAGTGGACAAAGTCCCTTTCTGAACCGAGTCACCCTCGTTTCAGTCCTGTTTCATTGAACCAGTATAACCTACCGTTCCAGCCATGTCTATCTCATTAGATATAAAATCTTTACCCAATGTATTGTAGGGAGATATAGGTCCCACCCATCTCATAATGATACCATTCTTATGTGTGCCACAAAATCAAAAATCATACATCATTGCATAACCCATGTAATACAAATGGTAATCATAAACATCATGACATCATAAAACAATTCATATAAGATAAAGGAATTCATAAAAATAATTCCATAACAACATTATCAAATCAATGTAATAATAGGGATAGAAACAGAACCCTATATTATCTTAGATGGAAGATAATTTTGATAAAACACTTGAACTTCATTCTTGAGGAAAATATCCTTTCTACTTCAAAAACATTTTTCCTTTCTTAACATGTCATACAATTTTAAACTAAAGAAATTTGATTAAAAATAAACTTGAAAACTTGAAAAGGAAGCTTCTTGGAAATAATTTTTTAAAAATCCATTCATGTCTTATAAGTTAAAAAAACATTCTTCGTACTTTTGTCGGAAAATTCAAAAAGTACCTCGTACGAAAAACGACAAAAGATTCCTTTCATATCTTTTACTAAAAACTCACCGATGGGTAAAATTGGATTTAAACAATAGTAGGTGGATGGAAACAATATTACATATTGAGGAAACATGGATGTGGATGATAAAATACACCCTTGTAAATACCAAAGTATAAACAATCCCGGATAAAATGGGATTGTGATATTTTCCCTTACCTTAGGTCCGATTTACTTCGTAAGTGTCCGAACATCCTGTATAATGATTTAAATAATATCATTTACTAATTCCAGAATCATACTAATTGTTATGATATCATATATGGTTCACTGATGACTTTATTTTACCCGTTCTTTTGTAAATTCCATGTTAAAGAGCGTTTTGGGTAAAATCGTTTCATTTGTCATCCGTGTTTTGACTTGTAATTATTCATATGATTACGTAGATCATGATTACTTAATTCCAGAATATAAAACATGATTTATATATAATATATATTCAGAATATACATATATATAATAAATCAGTAAATGGAAAGAAATACACCGTTCATGGAGATGGTAGGCCGTACGTACGCATGAACGCTGTTTTCGTTTCCTTTTTGAGTTGAATGGAATTAAGTAGATGACATACACATAAATCCAGTATCATTATTATTTCATATATTTCATGATTACTTATTATATGTACTTTATAATCATTCATGAATGGTTAATGTGGAGAATGAATCTCATCGCGTCGTGGAGACGGTAGTCCGTACGTACGCACGAGCGATGATTCATTTTCATGATTATTGAATTGAATTGGAGTGGATGATACAATATATCAGAATAATTATGATGTTATAATAATTATTTATAGTTATTATTTACACCATAATACCCATCCATGTAAGGTGTTGGTGGAAAAACAGATTACACCACGGCGTGCAGACGGTATTCCGTACGTATGCATGCGCGGTGATTTTGTTTTCCATAGGATGGATAGAAGGAGAAATGGGGTTGTTTCATATTTATAATAACTAATCATTATATTAGTTATACTGATGTTATTACTTTATAATGAAACAACTAAAGAATAATGAGTTGAAGAAGAAAGAATCTTGAAAGAATCGGGAGAAGAAATTACCTCTTCTTCGATACGCCTCTTTGAGACCTCCTCTTAGGGCACTAAAATTGGTCTTTGAGGAAGACCAGAACCTCTAGGATGTTTCTAGGGAAGTGGAGAAGAGAATTGGGTAGGGGTTGGCCAGGCTGGAAGGCTCAAATTGGTGTGAGGAGGAGAGGGATGAGGTGCCCTTTAATAAGGGAGGAGAGGGGCACCTTTGGAATTCTTAAAAATATTAATTTATAATAAAACTAACCCCACATAAAAACCTCCACAAATGACTCATATTCTAAGGTTAGATGAGATAGGGTTGTAATCTCATCAACCAATCAAATTTAGACTTGTTTGGATCTTATTTTAAACCTTATCATTTTGATTTATCCTTATTTAATCTATTAAAGTTTATTTGTGGTAATAAAATTCTAAATTTTAAATTATAACAAATAATTACTAATTTGTTGCGAATTTTCCATAATTTTTTAATTTATAGCATTATAGACCATATAAATATAAATTTATAATTTTTAAATATTTTTGTGATTTTTAAACAATTTTATAATATGTTATTTTTATAAAATAACAATAGTATGAATTTTGACACTATTCATTTATTTGAATTTAAATAAAATATATACAGAATATATGTTCAAACTAAAAGCTTTAATATATTAATAAAATGTCATATGTATCTATAAAATTAGTGGATCACATTAAATATCTCATATAATATTTATTTTATTATTTTTAAAACCATTTATTTGGTTTATCTCTTAATAAAATAATTACTACATCATTTTTGTATAATTATTTAATATACTTATTTGTTGCATAAAAATTTAAAATAAAATCCCATGATGAAGATAAATATATTACCTTTCACAGTAATACTTTTACTCGAATTTATCATCTTAAAATCACAATATTTAAATTGTTATATTTATTAAATTATGAAGGTGACAACTTTGGCATCATTTAAAATAATATAATATAAGTGTCATAATTGCTTGTATAAGACTCCAAATGGTCAAATATTCGATACTTGGACGATTATAGTTTAAATTTACATGACCAATAAGTTTTGGTCAGGGTTTTGTGCCTTTTATGGTCACTAATAGTTTAATAAAAACTATATTCTTAATTTTTCACTAGATAAATAATTTCTGCATCACTATTGTGTCACAATTAATGATAATTATTTAATCCCAAAAAATTCTAGATAAATTCTCATGATGTAGATAATCTTGTTAGATTTCTGGAGACTATTCATGTTTGAAGTTTTATGACGTTTATCACTAAGTTAAAATTATTATACTTATAAGATTTAAGAAAGTGACATGTTGTCACTTTCTTTGGTTTTAATAATAATTAAATTATTTTCATGGTCAAAAGTCCATAAAATGAATATAATCCGACCCTTAGTTGATATGGGTTTACTTTTATCCATCAAATAGAATTTTGGCATGTGTTAGGGTAATTTTATAATATTATATTTACCCTTAATTACCCGATTTACCTTTAACTGTGGTAAATAAAATTTACCGTAGTTACTATTCATAATTCCCAAAAATAAAAAGTAGCCTATTAACATAATTTGGAACCACTTATTCCACATATGGAATCCATTTTTTAAAATTCAATACACAGAAGTTGCAGAAATTAAATTAAAATTAATCCCGTTGTCGAATAAAAACGGGTTTTTGTTTAAAACATTGCAAAAGATTAAATTGATTTAACCTACGAATTTAATGTAAAATCAATGCTAATGTCATAAATTATATTAAATGGTAAAAATATATTCTATTTATACTTTAAAACAATTCAATATTATAATTTAACCACATAAGATATTATGATGAAAAAAATTGTTTTTAATTAAAATATAGCGTGTTTTTACTATTCATTAAAATGTGAAAGTTACCAGAATAATATGAAAAAATTATCCAAAGTAAATTTTTATTTCTTGATTCCAAAGAAGAATTTTATTTTTTCAAATTGAACTTATTAATATGTCAAAAACTATATTTAATGTGGGTGTGCCATCAAAAGGCGGAAAAACTGCATTTTTTTAAAAATACTTATTTTACCCAAAACAATTATTTTGTTCTTATAGCATGTTCTAGAAAATGTGTAAGATGAATAATAATGTTATAAAATTCAAAATTTAGTTAATATTATTCATAACGGCTAGTTCATGACAATATTATAATAATATATCATTGTTTATTAAAACCCGGTATTGCGTACAACACACGCTATCGAGGAAGGTCGCGATTGCGTGTAATGCAAGCCAAGTCAGGGTTGCGTGTCGTGAAAGAATCCTTCGTTGTTTCATATAACAGAATCCAACCATATTTCATTTATACATTGAATATATATATATATATATATATATACTCAATGTTGCGTAGAATAACTATTATCAAAATTGTGTGTAACATGGTCCAAGAATAGTGTTGCGTATACTGCAAGCTAATACGATATTGAGTATAGCGCAAGGTAATCTTGGTGTAGAATACATCACAAGACATTAATGAAATTAAAATAATATTTTCCATAAAATCTCGGGGTGTTACAAAGATGGGTCATCTGTAGCTCTTTTGCAGGGTGTTTCCACTAGTGGCGAGTGAGAGGGGTTCTATGCTGACTCTGTGTGTGGGAGTAAGACCAATAGCTTCTTATCAGTCGGGAAACTGGGATACATATAGACGTAAAGGAAGAGGTGGTGGTCGTGGCCTTGGTAGCCAGACACCAGGATCTTTGAGGCATCGAGGTGGGACAACTTAGGGTAGCCAGGCTGTGTCACAGGGCCGCAGCACTGGGCAGGCATATGCAGTGCAACAGACCCAACAAGAGCAGGATCCCAGACCTTCTACTATCAGATGTACTATTCTAGTAGCTTCTGTCTTATCTTCAGTACTTTTCGATACGAGTGCCACACATTTCTTTGTATCTATTCCTGTTGGGGAGAGCCTTGGGCTATGTGTTTCTTCTTATTCTTCTGTTATGACGCTAGACACTCCTTTGGGAATTAGAACGGTTGGTGTGATTCAGTGCAAGGAGTTCCCTCTTGAGGTTGGTGGGTTTCACTTCCTTTGGGTCATCTGTGTCTTATAAATAACGATCTATGATTTCATTCTCGAGATGGACTGGTTGGTTCCCTTTCATGCATTTATAGAGTGCTATCATCGTAGGGTGTGTTTCATGTCACCAGAGGGTGGGGAGTTTCTATTCACGGGTGAGTGGGATGTTCAGGCGAGTTGAGTTGGACTAGAGCATCGTGGGTGAGGTGGAGTCACAGCCCAGATTGCAAGTTTATATCTGGATGATCAGGGGACTTGTCAGAAGGATTTCCCTTCAGTGGATGATTGTTTCAGGGATGTCTTCCCGGATGACTTTTCAGGTCTACCTCCAGAGCGTGAGGTGGATTTCTCTATTAATCTTGTTCCAAGAGCAGCACTGGTATCCATTCCTCCTTATAGGATGGCTACACCTGAGTTATAGGAGATCAAGAGAAATTTATAGGAGATATAGTCAAAGAGTTTTATTCGACCCAGTACTTCTCCTTGGGGTTCTCCAGTCCTTTTTGTGAAGAAGGCAGACGGTACTCTCAGACTATCTGTGGATTATCAGAAGATGAACCAGTTGATGGTCAAGAACCGATATCCCTTACCAAGGATTGATGATGTTTTTGATCAAATTAGAGGAGCACGAGTGTTTTCAAATATTAAATTGAGATCGGGATATCATCAGTTGCACATTAGACCATCTGATATACCACTCACAACCTTCAAGAGTAGGTATGGTCTATACGAGTACTTGGTTATGCTGTTTGGACTCACAAACTCACTAGCAGTTTTCATGGCTCTGATGAATCGTGTGTTCCATATTTATCTGGATTCTATTGTGGTAGTATTTGTGGATGAAATATTGGTGTACTCTTAAACTCCACACGATCATGCCACCCATCTTGAGATCGTATTGAGTACATTGAGAGAGCATCAACTATATGCTAAGTTCTCAAATTGACACTTTTGGATGGACCAGATTCACTTCCTGGGTCATATTATCTTCGAGGCAGGAATTGTAGTAGATCTAGATAATGTGAGAGAAGTAGTTTCCTGGGAGTAACCTAAGAACGTGTTTGAGATACAGAGTTTCTTGGGGTTGGGTGGTTACTACAGGCATTTTATACAGTACTTCTCCCACATAGCAATGCTATTGAAGGGTTTGACTATAAAGCGTGTGATTTTCGTTTGGACAGAAGCTTGTGAGGCAACCTTCCAGGACATGAAAGGAAGGTTGACATCAGCACCAGTACTAATACTTCCAGAGCAAGGGAAGAGCTATACAGTTTGCTGTGATGCATCATGTATTGGGTTGGGAGTAGTGTTGATGCAGGGCGATCTAGTTGTTGCGTAAGAGTCTCAACAGTTGAGGCCACATGAGAGGAATTACCCTACACATGATCTTGTGTTTGTTGTAATTGTTCATTCATTGCGATGTCAGAGACACTATCTTTTGGGAGAGTATTTTATGGTTTTCACCAAACCCAAAAGTCTCAAATATATCTTTACTCAGTGTGACTTGAAATGAGGCAGCAAAGGTGGGTTGAGTACCTTCATTCCTTCGATAATGAGCATGCCTATACACCTGGTAATGGTAATGCAGTAGCTGATGCACTGAGCAGGAAGATTCAGACACAGGAGGTTCATGAGGCCAGTGGTGAATGGTAGTTTATGGATTTCTTCTCTAAGATGCATTTGTAGGTGCACGACAGTTAGGGGAAGACTTATCTTTCTTATTTAGTTGTGCCCTCTACCCTCTTGGATAGAGTGAGGATGAGACAGCTATCTGATTCAGAAGGCCTAGTTTTATGAGAGTTGGTGGAAAGTGAGGACCCTTCTCCTAGAAGGATGATAGGCGATGATGAGGTACTACGTTTCCATGGATGAGTATGGGTTCCAGGGGATATATGCGAGGATTTGATGCTGGGGATTCATGCTTCAACTTGGGCAGTTCATCCCTGGGTAACCAAGATGTACCGTGACTTGAGACGTCATTATTGGTGGTCGGGTATGAAAGGGGAGATAGCTGGTTTTGTTACGAGATGTTCCACCTGTCATCAGGTGAATCTAGAGCATTAAAGACCAGCTGGACTGTTACAGTAGTTACCCATCTCGGAGTGGAACTTGGATGATGTCGCGATGGACTTCGTGACTGGGTTTCCAAGGTCACCTCGAGGTAATGATGTTGTGTGGGTTGTTGTGGACATACTCACAAACGCAGCTAAATTTTTTCCGGTCAAGGAGACCTTAAGTGTTGATGAGCTCGAGAAGTTACATATCCGAGAGATCGTATGTCTTCATGGGGTTCCTCGTTCTATCGTTTCGGATAGGGACACTCATTTTACATCTCATTTCTAGTATATTTTTTAGAAGGCACTTGGTATAAAGGTGCTTCTGATAACAGCTTACCACCCTCAGATTGATGGCCAGTCAGAGTGTACGATACAGGTGCTTGAAGACATGATACTAGACTTTGGGGGTCTTGGGAGAAGCAAAGACCCCAGGTCAAGTTTTCCTATAATAATAGTTTTTAGGAAACTATTGAGATGGAACCTTATGAGGCATTATACTATAGGCCATGCTGCTCACCTATGTGCTGGTTGGAGGTAGGTGAGGCAGCATTACTGGGACCATAGCTCATGCAGGAGACTTCTGAGCAGGTCCAGTTGATTCAGAAGCGGATGGCTAATGTGTAGTCTTGTCAGAAATCTTATGATGATCTCCACATATGACCCATGGATTTCATGGGCAGGGATAAGGTTTTCTTGCATGTTTCACCGAGTTTTGGAAATAGGAGGATTAGGAGACATGGTAAAATTTCACCGAGGTATGTGGGTCCATTTGAGATTCTGGAAAAAGTTTTGTTGGTTGCCTATTGGTTGTAGTTACCACAGAGGTACCAGGCCATTCATGATGTCTTCCATGTATCGATGTTGCGCCACTATCATTCAGACCTGTCTCGCATCATTCATCCCAAGGTGGTTAAGCTTCAGATCATTGCATCCTTTGAGGAGCATCCAATTCGTATTGTTGATAGAAGCACAAAGGTTCTCTGAGGCTGGCCAATTCCTCTCGTATGAGTGCTATGGCAGCATGGCCGAGTGTAGGAAGAAACCTGGGTGCGGGAAACCGATGTACATGCTCAGTGGCTGGAGCTATTCTGATCATAATCATTGCCTCTGTTGGAAGGGAAATTCGGGGACGAATTGCTTTGACGGGGTAAGTTTGTAAAAACCCAGTTCATAGTTTTGACATATGGGTTTCTTCATTTCTCTTTTCCTTAAGTGTTTTTAAGAAAATAGCGAAAATGGGGGAAAATCCTAAATTTTGGGACTACACGCCATGTACTTTTCAACAGACCTTGTACTTTGGCCGTGTGGGATGAGTACACAGGGTGTGTAGACCTATCAGCAACGAAAGGTGTAAAAACCGACTACACGCCATGTAGTTTGTATTTACATGCCATGTAGTCAGTCGACAGGAAAATAGTAAGGCGGTGGAAGTAGCCGGCAGCTAAGAGACAGTACACACTGTGTAATCATAAATACACACAGTGTACTCATGTTGACAGATGAACAATGTGGTGGTGCCGCTAGAGGAATAGTTAAATGAGAAAAGTACACGCTGTGTAGTCTATAGTACATGCCGTGTAGTTTGTTTGTTTTGCTTAAAATGGGAAGTAGCCTCACATGTTTATAGGTAAGGCTTAGAACCGAAGGTTGAGTCAGGAGAGAGAGACAAACCTTCGAGGAGCTCCAGATCGCACGCCAAGAATTCATTTCTACCTCAGTCAATCTCGTTGGAACCATACGGGTAGTCCTCTCCTTCTCCTTAAGCCATTATTACCAATTCTTTCCCAAGGGGAAGTTATTTAGGTTTTAACATAATGTTTTTTTTCCTAGATCAACGACATTATTGGGCGTTTCTGGAAGTGACATTCATCTATACCAGTCAGGGGTGTTTGAGGTGGGTGTCTTGGTGTTTAAATTCCAACTTTTGTGCGTTTTTGTGTACCGTTGAGCTACGAACCCATGTTGGGGTGTCATGTGGCTGAGGCCTTAGAGGTTTTGAATACCTAGAATTTCATAGGTAGTTAAATGTGATAATAAATTGTTGTTTGGGATCGTTTCTTGGATCCAGGACCACCCCAGGGGTGCGTTCCTTTGTTTAGCAGTTTGGCAGGATACCCGAGGGTATGCCATTGTAATAACAATTATTGAATTTCCTTGAGAGGAATTGCATGTGTTTTTATTGTTCATATATTGGGCATGGCCCAGTTTCTTATTTAGCCTGAGGGTAGTTCTTTACATATCCTGAGGGCAGTGTTTCCATTAGCCTGAGGGCAGTGGTTATTTTAGCCTGAGGGAAACTTATTCCGTGCCTGTGGGCAATAGACTATGTGTCTGAGGGCAACACTTCGCACGCCTGAGGGAAATATCTGTTATGCTAGTGGACAATTACCTACAGGTTATGATTCTGATTACCTTATGGTAAGGGTTTGCGTGTTTGAGGACACTAACTGTTTACATAGAAAATTCACCGAGGTGATGTCATATATTAAATGGATAAAATGAATATTATAATGGAAATATAACTGGTAAAGTTAGTTACTTTTGAGTACTGCTCAGTTTATTACATTTACTACTGCACACTATTGTTTCATATTCTCAAACAGTTAGGCAAGGGCCTTTCGTGGGTGCCTACTAGGATTTATTTCTCACACCCTTTTTGGGTCATGTCTTCAGCCCAAACAGGTTACTTTTCTGCAGGTGTGGATAAGGGAAAGGGTCCCTATATAGGTACTTGATTTTTTTTTTGAGAAGTAGGGGAGCATGGGACCGAGCTTAGGCTCACGATGCTGCTATCTGTTTTTTTTATTTGTTGTACTTTGTACTCTATATTGTATTGTACCGTATTGCTGTGTAACATGTTCTGGATATTTTCGTCGAACTGGAGACATGATGCCTCATTAGTACTATTGGTTATCTTTTATTGAAGTTGTTTATTTAAAATGTGTATGGTTTATTTCTACCGTTGTTTTTGCATGTTTGTATATTTTAATTCGTTGCGCTACACTTTCACAAATGAGGGCATAGTTTACCCACTATCAGACCTGGGCCCTTGCTGCTAGTCAGCAGCCTCTAGAGTTTGGGGAAAGGCACTTGAGGTCATGTGACCAAACGGGTTCGGGGCACCCATTGAGTTCACCCGGGCCTAGGACGTTACACATGTAAGGTGGTCGAGTGTAAAATCCAACCTTATAGCAAGGAAAGGTGCAGATTTGTTAAATTCATCAATAGGAACCCATATTGCATCATTCGTTCAGTGAGATTTAGGAAATCTAGTGAAAAATCCATTGTGATGGAATCTGATTTCAATGTAGTAATAGGCAGGGGTTGAATGAAATCTCCAGGATGTTGTTTTTTATCCTTATCATTTTGACAGACTAAATATCTTCATACATAATCATAAATTTCCCACATGAAATTATCCCACCAAAAATTTTCATTCATATCATTATACATATTTTTGGTACTGGGGTATGTAGAGAAATTTGTGATGTGATCATTGTCCATTAACTACCTTTTTTTCTCAGGTATATAGGTAAAACATATCCTCATACCAAATTTTAGAATTACATCATCACACATGATTTCATAAAACATCCCAACCTTCATATCATTATTTTTCTTATAAATTTTTTCATCATCACACTAATAAATTTTTATTCATTCTAATAAATATTTTTGCGAAACAAATTGGAACTGTAATGATGTTTTGCATTATATTATGATTCCTATATCAAGATTTACATGATTCATGAACACATAATCCCGTTCAATCATCATTTTTTACAACTCTATAATCCATATTTATCAATTAATTAAATACGTTATTTTCCTTTCATGAGTGATAGTGTATTGAAAAATCATAATAACTGTTTTGTTTGATCTATCACCTTTTCTTATATTTATTTATTTATATGAGAATACACATTTCAAGCTCTTTTGATCTGTATATATCTCACATTTTTTTCCATATATATAGTGTCTCCATATCTTCAGATCAAATATTACAACTTCTTTCCCAAGATCATCATTTTGATAGTTATTCTCATTAATTTTTAACTGGCTTGATGCATGGGTAATAACTATATCATTATACATAAGGTCACATCCAATTCCTTTCATTGATGTATCACAATAAATCATGAATGCTCCAGTTCCTGATTATAGTTTTCAAATCATAGTATTAAATTATATCCTCATTAATTATTAAAAACATTATTCATATTCTCTTTTCTAGAGGATCATTACCCCTTTACGAGTTTCTTTGGTTGATGTGTTAGATAATACAGAAATGTTTTGAATGAAACAATGATAATAACCTACTAATCTAATAAAAATACATACCTTAGTTATGTTTTTTTGAGTACTATATTCCTGAAATACTATTTCTCTGTAGGAAAAACTGAGATTCTATCCTTAGAGAAAACATTGAGATGAAAAAAACCTTATAAAACTAAATTTTACTATTGCTAAACTTACCATATAAGTCATTACTTATAAGAATCATCAGAACAATATTAATGCGATTCTAATGGTCTTCATTTCTTTTGGAGTATATCACGATATCTGCAATAAATAGAATAACAAGGTTATCAATATATCCTTTAAAACTATGTATATTAGATCCATCAAAATAGATATTTCATTAGTGAGTAAAAATGGAATTATAATAAACCTGTAATGTCCAAACCTGGTTCGAAATTCTATCTTTGGAATATCATTCTTCCTCATAAGTAATAGATGATATCTAGGTCAAAGATAAATCATTGAAAAGTATTGTGTTCCATGAAGTTGATCAAATAAATAATTAATGGGAGGTAGGGGTATTTGTTCTTTATTATAATTGCATTGATTTCTCTATAATAAATGAACAACCTCATGCATCAATATTCTTCTTGACAAATAGATTAGGGGCTCCACATGGAGAAAAAATTGGGAAAATGAATACTTTATCACTTTATCCCTTTAATTTTTTCTACATTTATACTATTTAAATAATGGAAATTCTATGAGGATCCATTTATATAGTTCTCAAACCAAGAATTAAATCAACAGAGAAACCAACATCCCACTCTAGAGGATGTCCATGTAAGTCCTCTAAAAATACTTCATTGTGTTCTTGTACAATACGTACATCCTGAATTTTAATAATTATTTCCTTATCCATAGATGGTGTTTTTTCTTCCTCACAATGAATTTCATTTGGTAGAGATACTAGGGGTGGATCTAGATAATAATCATATGGTGATGTTTCTACTCAAAAGATTAGGGATTCTATACTTTCATCACAAATCATATATTCTTTATTCTTGAAATATATTTTCACATCATATTTTAAAATCCAGTCTATTCTAAGGATTATGTCAATGTTAACCATAGTTATGATGATAAAATTTGAAGATAAAGAATCTTTATATGCCATAATTTGAATTTCATGACATATATTTGTTCTAATGATACTTCCCTTAGGTGATTTGAATGACAACCCCCTTATTATTGGGAATTGGAAATATTAAATATTTATAGAAAATTGGGATAATATAAATTAATGAGACGATCCAGAATCAAATAAATATTTTTCTAAATTTACGGAGATGAATAATGTACCTACGACCATATATTAGAAACCTCAACCATAGCTGTTGTGATTGCATAAGCTTGTCCTTGCTCTAGAGGCCTTTTTAGAAAAGTTTTCTCGATGTATAGGAAAATCATTTTCATATTTTCCAATATCCCTAAATTTGTATCATTGAAAATTGGTAGCTTCATTCTTCCATTTACAATCTTGAGCGTAAAGGTGTTTCCCACCACACATGCAATAAACTGTTTTTTCTTATAATCATGAACTACGGTGTTTACTTCCAGATGTATCACATATTGGAGAATTCCATTTTTTATTCTTCCCTTTATCCATTATTTCCCCACCCAGAATATTCTTTTATTTGTTTCCATAAAATCATAATAATGATAGAATTACTTCTCTATCTTGATAACATGTGACACTATATCTTCATAAAATGAGAAATTTTGGGAGACTAGTTCCCTTTGGATGATTGTTTTTAAACCAACATGGAATTGAGAAACCATGCTCTTTGGATTACGTATATGGAATGCAGAATGAATTTCCAACCATGTAAAGTTGGAATAATGTATTTCAACATTTTTTATCCTCTTTTAATTTTAGAATCAATAATTCATTTCCATGTCAACTCATTGTTTGTGATTAAAAAAGTTTTCTCAAAAAATTTCTTTAAAATACATCCAATCTATATTATTTATTTCTTACTCCTCCTTTTGGTTTTGAATCATTGACCACTATTGATCTGCATCTTCTGATAGATAATATAATTCTAAAACAACCTTTTCCCTTTCATTAATTCCTAATGCAAGAAATATCTTTTCTAAGTAACTAATACACCACTCCACTACAAATGGGTTTGTAGTCCCATTTAATGACGGAGGTCGTTGTTGCCTAAATAAGTCTATCATTGCTCATCCACATTGTGTTTTATGATATTCTATATAGGTAACATTATTTTTCATATCATGAGTCACCTATCCTAATATAGTTAATCAATTCTTAGCAATATTTTCAACTCCATTACCAATATCAATATCTTGTATAGGAGATAAATTCTTATATAGTAACACTCATTGATATTGTTTCTATTCCTTCAATTATTCACAATTTTTAAATAATGGAACACACTAAATTATGTTGTGAGTCGTAATTCATAATCTTGAACTAGCGAAACACTTAAAATTAATTTAAATCTTATGTATATGTAATATTATAATAATAAACATGTTTTCTTAGAGGTAAATCTATCATAATGGTTTGTAAAGAGAATATGAATGATCCTAAGCATATCCCCTGGGAGTGAAAAATGAGGCTCACAGTAAATTTCGTTGTTGTCTTCTAGTTAACAATAAGTCAGGTCTAAGACACCTTGTTAGAGTTTTTACCCCTAGGTACATCTATGACAGAACAACATCCACTTGTATTATCTAGATAGGGATGTATTATTTTGAAGATCCAAATAATATTCGACTTACTCAAATTCTATGATATTATTCTATTATTATCCTCAATGTCTATATCATGGATATATTCCCTAAACTAAGTTTTCTGATTCTAATTTACTTTTTTTTAACTAATTTTCATCTGATACCAACTATGAAGACCCCAACCCCAACAATTTTTTATCAATGTCAAACTTTATTTAGTTTTTATTATTATATGGAATCACATCATCAAAGACCAATCAGTTTATATGTTTTTTAACCTTGATTAAAAAAATGAAATTTAAATCACACTTATAATGAAATAATACATTTCAACTCCATTGGTAACAACCAAAATCTCTTAGATCACCTATAAAAGTCATTCATAATATAAATCTTCATATCCTGGGGAATAATTAAACCTATGAAAGGAGAGATATCAGATTCTTTGAAAGGGTATGTAATAAAAGGAAAAAAAATATAATCAATAATTCCTAAAAACACATTCCATTTGAACATAATCTTAAACTTGATATGGAAAGGATAAAAGATGGATAAATAATTTCATATTGTAATTCTCATCAAAAAGAAGATTAACTGTGGATATTCTACTAGTTGAATATTTACATGGATAATTATCTACAAATATAATTATAGGGGAATTAAAATTCTATAAATATAAAAGATACCATCAAGGCCTTGGCCAAGTCATTTGAAAATGATTAAGGTCTTGTACATAACCATATCTCAAAATGGGTAGGGACTCAGCCCACTCCCAATCTGTTTGGTCATACGGGACCAACCGATGCATCGAGTAGCTATTGCAGGTCCCAAGCATCAACTAATATGTCTAATTAATTATTAATATGAATTAATTTAAAAATAAACGACATATATATATATATATATATCAAAAACATTCCCAAATAAGGAAACATGATCACTAATCATTCTGATATGTATGCTGAATGGTATCAAGAGATCACATCAATAGTAAAAAAGTTCATAAACCATTTAATAAAATATTTTAGATGATAATGAAAATATAATAATATTAATAAATCATAAAATTCAGTAGAGGTGTTGAGAAATGAAAATACTATAATAAAACAATCTATGAATTCTTGAGAGAAATACCCCATTTACTTTACAAAGAAGAGTTTATTTTTGGAAAAATCATTTTAATTAGACATAATTTTTTGTATAAAACCAAAAATGAACAAATATAAATTTTAATTGAAAAAAGTGGATATTTTAGAAAATCAATAATGGTTTTTTGAAACAAATTGTGTATGGTACTTGAAAATGGGTAAGAAATCGAGACGTTCCCTTTAATTGTTCATGCTTATCTTGAAGAATTAGGAAAGAAACCTTTTAAAATATGTAATTAAAATAAAATAAAGATGAAATGATCTAGATCTAGGAGTTTGGAACATGAAAACATAATATAGATGAAGAATACAAAAATAAACTATCATTACATTAGGGTAATGGTAGTGAAATAATAACACAAAAGAAAAAAATGAAGAATCGGGTAGGAACCCTTACCTTTTATCTGAACATGTTCACCACATGAAATTAATCTCATAGATAATCAAATTAAAATAATTAATTAATTAAATCATAATCTTATCTACAATTAATTTACTTTTTATAACTTTATTATGTTCATTTATTGTCTTTTAAAAGAGTAATAAGTTTCAAATTTATCATTCTCCTCCGTTCGTTTCATTGGTTTTCATGATCGGTTCGGTTATTTATAAGTAATAGATTTCATGTAAATTGAGTATAATTTTCTAGAATTAGAAATATATTTTATTTATGAACATACATATGTTTAAATGGTTATATATATCATTTTTTATATGGTATGATGGTAAATTATTAGATAATACATTTAGTGAAAATCATTTAGATTATTACATAAATTATTGATCATAACAATCTCCCTTTGATGAATCATTTTGTGTTATGTAAACATGTTAAATGAATAACATAAAATGGGTTATAATATAGATTTTAAATTCAATTTTATGAATTAAAAATGTTTTATAAACAACTGTGATGACGATGAAGGGAAATGAAATCATTTCATCCTTAAAGGTTATGAAACAACACCTCATGGAAAACATGTCCATTTATTTAATAAAAGCGAGAGGAGAAGGGGATAGATGATGGATTATTAAATTAGAATAAAAAATAATATTTAATTTATGTTACTATTTATTTCATTCTATTGGTATATGGTTACGTGAGGAGATAATAATAAATTAAAAGACCGTGAAAAAAATTAAAACAAAAAGGAAGAGGATATTACCTCATGAATACTCTCCCTTGACAACCTATTTAAAGGGATTGGATTTGGAACTTTCATGAGGAAAATAGATCGAAGATACGGGGGAGTGGATTGTGAAGAGGATTGGGAAATAATTTGATAAGGCTCATAGCTTGGAAGGTGTAAGGAGAAGAGGTGATATTTCTAGTGTAGGAGAGGTGTGTTTTTTGAATATTTTATTCCTATTTTTATTATTTTGGAACATGAATATGAGTAATGTGAGAATTATAAACAATTATATTTAACTATTGAAGTATATCTCTAGAATATTGTCTTACATGAACCTGAAATCACCTATGACTCAATAATTAATGTATTTAATATTTATCATTTTTTATTTTATTTTACTATTCGCAAAACATTCCATTATTTTAGGAAAACAAATCGCCCTAACCATTTTTTTACATGTATAATTAAAATATAGAATCTTTTTCATAGAAAAAATTATCTAAATATGATAAATTTAATATTTAATTAAAATCAATCTTTACATGAAAAACAAAAATATCTAATTATAACTCATTTTATAACACTTTGACTAATTAACCAAGGTCTAATAAAATTATCCTAAACTAATATGTTATAAAACATAATTATTTATGAATAATACTTAATAAAAGTAACTTATTTATATCATTTTATTAATTATAAAGTTTAAATTAAAGATTTATGACTTAAAAAAATATGAACACTTCAATACTAATTTATTAAATACTCACATACTTGTTCTATGATACAATTATATCATATATTCATTTTTAAGATGCCAAAATTTTATATATACAAACTTGGGAGAGGTTACAATTCATTTTTATGGTTTAAAAATTACAAGGGGTGTATTACTATTTCTAAGGACAAGTTACTACTTCATTGGTATAAATTCATTATCTTCTTGAAATACCAATTATTTCATTAATTTATCATTTAAAAGGATTCTATTATTTTATCAAACATATTTTATGTGATTTATAAAAAATGAAAAAAAACAAAATAATAGATATAAATTATATTAAAAAATAATAAGGGAAATTTCGTTGAAAGAATCATGGGTTGTTATAAAATCAGTTTGATAAAAGTTCATTGAATAATGTGATAAAAAACTATTAACTCCTAAATTAATACAATACATAAATCAAACTTCCTGAGCACAATGATAGAATTTCACTGATCATGTATCACAAGGATACCAGCCCTAAATATAACCTAGTACATAATCACATAAAAAGGAAGAGTCCTTCTAAAAAGCATTTCATACACTGAGGAATTTGATATATATATAATCATTTCAGCATCAATTATTCTATGCCTGCAATATATGCATTTAAATATCACAATGCATAGCCTATATATAAGCATTCAACAACAAACTGGTCCAAGCCTGTAATATAATAATATCAACATTGTACTAGGAGAAACCCTCTATATAATCTTTATATAATAAAATTGGGCAATGGTTTCTAGATAAACATTATAGAATGAAAAACAACAAGTCATAACAGTAAGGATAAAAGTGTATCACATCATAATCCTCAATGGTTAATTATGTAAATTATCATTTCTATTTAAATTACACTTTAATTTTCATATGATGTTATCGTGAGTAATATAAATATCCACTAATCTATTATTTATGGGATAATGTATCATGAAATATAATTAAATCTCGTGTTATTTTAAACACAAATTAAGACATTCTCCAATTCATTATTTTTCTAGGTTATTCTCACCCAATAGGTATCCATAAGAGAGGCCATAATATCATCGAATCCAAAGGGATATAAGGAATAACAAAAATAAGTGATTCATTATTATTTATCATTTAATTAATTAATGTTCACATCATGGAAGAAGATTCCTAGTAGTACGCATACTCAATAATTAAATATAAAATATGGTTAGGATTGGACTACATACCTTTATATGGTTTTTAAGAAACACTGACAAAGGGGTTTCCAATATAGGATAGTACTGATGGAGATTAATGAAGAAACCTAGATAATCTAAATAACCTGATTGAAAATGATTTTCATAGTGGAGATCAAAATAACACACTAATTAATAAAAAATTTGTAAAAAAGAAGAAAAACAATGCAAAGGGGCTTACAATAGATCCAACACCAAACTAAAATGAATGTAGGGGATCAAATCAATCCATAATTTCATTCAAAATTACACATATTTGTGAGAAAAAAGGAATGTAATGGATGAATGAAAAACAACATAATTGCATGTCGTTAAAACCATCCATCCTTAATCGTATATGGCATGTAGGTATACAACACCCCATATAATCCCTGATATTGAGGAATGTAAAAAATTTACATGCCCTCAAGTTAATTAACCCTTCCCCAAAAATTAAATATAGACACTATGGCATAACATATATGGATATTAAATCATTTTTTATGAATATTCACTACAATACAAAAAATAAATTCTTGAGAACAATAATAGTTTTGTGTCTTTGGAATCATGGAAGCATAGTCATATAACATGGTGAAAGGTATTAAATATATCCCTTAAATATATTACCCTATATTAATATTAATTAAATAATTTATTCATAAGCTATGTAAATTAAACATAAGAAAGGAGTGAGCTTAGATTCCCAATAATAGTGTGAAGGGAGATATGTAAGCATAACATGATCATAAGTGAATGAGACCATGATCATAGCATTATAATATCACACCTTGATATCAATGATCATAATCCAGTGTCATTGAATAATTACTAATAGTCATAATACATGGATCATAAGGATGACAAACCATTATAAACAAATCATAAACCATATGATCATGTCATATATGTTTGTAATCATTATAACTATATAAAAACATTTCATGTCTAAAAGTGAACTACCAAGACGATCAAAATGGTGGATCAGTACAAATATGTTTCCTATTTTAGAATTAGGATACACCTATTTCTTATAGAGGATATAGAATCACATATTTCCCATATTTTGTCAAGAAACACCTTCTTACAATAGTGGATCGGGACCCACTTTATTCCCATTTTGAATGAGGACACACCATATTCTCATTTTTAGGATTAGGATAACATGTTTCCCATTTTTCTATCATGTCTACCAAAATTTCATCCCATCATTATATCATGAGATATAAATACTTAAACACAGGTTGGAAGGATATATAGGTCTCACCCATCTCATAATGAAGTCATACATATGTGTTCCATAAATGATTAATAGTATCATGTCATATAAAAATATATGGGTCTATTAAACTTTATATCATAACCCCTGAAATGAAATGAGTATCATAAAAAATTAATCATATCATAATCAATGTAAAATATATATGTTTCATGATAATTTTATCCAAGAATAACAAACGAAAGGAAGAATGTTTCATTAGTATTTACCATGGTATAACTCATTGATGAAAAGAAGGATTAATAAAAATAATTCCATAAAAACATAGATCATTTAGAAAAATATTATTAATTTTATCCTAGGATCATAGCCCTAGTAAATCATAAACTATTACCAAATATATCTTCTTGTATTGATAGGGGTTGTGAAAGATCACTTAGAACATAAATTTTCTTTAAAGATTACTTTTTAAAACATTTGTCATTTTAAAAATTCTTTTACATGAAAAATATTGAAAACATATAAAGAAATAATAGAAAATCATATATAACATTACTTGAGTAAAATAAACATTATAATTTGAAAAATTCTTTTTTAAAATAGAAATTATATTGAAGATCATTTTCTTTGAAAATATTTATGAAAACATATATAAAAGAATGAACAGTTTGAAATTTTATTTCATTATAAATTCATAAATGAAGCTTCAAAGTTTTCTTTAAACACTATATTTGAAAATAATTTGAATAATTATTAATGAATATTTAAAGTCATTGAAATCCATTTCATTGAAAACTATATTTGGAAAACATATAATAAAAGCTTTAAAACCCATTAAAAACACATTTTAAACATAATGAAAAGTTTGAAAACCATTTTTCATTCAAAACCATTTTAAAATCCATAAATATTAATAATATTAGCAAAAAAATCAAAAAACGTTACCTTGTATGATTACAAGTGAATCATCAAGAACATAACAGTCATAACAGCGGGTAAGTCTGTACATGCCGAACATTCCTTTTCCACCAATTTTCTTTGAAAAGGTCATTGGCCAGAAGATAATTTGAGTATTCATTTTAAATCAATTTTGTAAAAAATTTGTACATCGGTAAAAAATTACTTAAAAATAATAGTATTTTAGTAAAAAAATATGTTTTTTTAGAAAACAATTTGTTTGTAAGAACACAAAGTTTCGATAGAAATGATCAATAAATTCATATTTTCATAAAACCATTTTCTAAATTATATTTAGTATAATATAGTGATAAAACATTACCATTAATTGTTAAAAACATGAATAAGGAGAGTTTTAGAAAATTCATGAGTTTTATTAGTGATATATATCATAATATTTCATCTATGGTACCATAATCATAATTAATCTCGATAAAGGAATAGATTGTAGTAACAAACTGTTGACACTTTGGTAAAACTTAATCATAATAAAATGGAAGGAAAAACATTAAAGTAATCTTATAATATCATAAAAATATGGATATTCAGGATATAATAGGTAAAAGTTAGTACATAAACCTCATAGAAAAATATTGGTTCATGACATGGAATGTGTCTCAAAGAAAGAAAAGTGAGACATAATTACTTTACCGATTGGGTAGCTTCAAAAACATAATTAAAAATTAATTAAATATTATAAAATTGATACGTAAATATTAATAAATTTATGTATAATAATCATATATTAAACAAATGGCTAGTATACACACCACATATAATAAATAATATGTGAACATGGCCTATTTGTCACAAAAAAATAGAATAAATATGAGAAACCCATTGCCATAAGTCATGATGTTATTCATACATACTCAAAACATATGTAGAATACATATTATTTTATTATAAATATACAAAAAACATATTATTATATCTTATACCAAATATTATTTGATTATGACTTTATATTAAATGGATATTAACAACTCCATGTTAATGATACTTTTTGTGTAATATTAGATTAGTTTTTCATATATGTTTTGGTTTTTTATTCTTGACCATCTTACATAGATCAAAATTTAATTAATTTTAAGATTTATAACAATATATATATCATTTCTATTTAGTATATATGTATTTGTAATAATCTAGAAAATACATAAAAATGAAATGGAATACATCTTTCAAAGAGATGATAGGATGTACGTACGAGTGAATGATGTTTCCATTTTATTATCGTATTGAATGAATGAATGTAAATGAACTATATATAATATAATTCCAGTATCTTATTTATTTCACACACACACACACATATATATATATATCATATAAATTAATGAAAATCATCCTTAATACATTTTATGTAAATTGTGAATGAATCACATCACCTTGAGGAGGCGGTAGTCCACACACCCACAATCAAAATTATCATATTTACAACAATTGGAAAAAATGATGGTTGATTTTATATAATATTTTAATAAGAATAATTTAAACATAAATATAATTTATATCATATAAATGATATATTTTAATTCATATTTTCCAAATATTATTGGTCGTAAATGAAAAACTAACATCTTCTTTTTCATGAGGTTGTAGTTCATTGTAAACATGGACAGAAAGTTCATTACACATTAAATGAGAGAGTGTGTTTGTGTAGGTCAAAAACATAGATTAAAAAATCTTAGTATATGTATTATATTGATGATTTTATATAGTAATTAAATAATAAGAATTGGTTTTTTGGAGAATGAAAATAAAAAAAAGAGCTTTAGGAAGGATGGTACCTCTTATTTGGAAAACTCCTTTTGGTTTTCACTAATGGGCCTCTTTGGTCGGAATTATGTGAAAAAATAGGATTATAGGATAATTTTATTGATGTTGGGTGGATATTTGGTGAGGTTTTTTTCCAAGAAAAAGCGACTTTAGAGGTATAGGGAAGTGAGGAGTGGAGTTCCCTTTTATGGAGGGGAGGAGTGGCATTCGTTTAAATAAAAAATGATGAACACTATTGAGAAGTCTCTCAAACATCATGAAACTCAAATAATAATAAAAATATAATTAAATAGGGTAATTGGTTGACATATTTATATTAAAATTTTTTCATGTTCCTAGGTAATTTATTCTCCTAATATTAATGGTTAACCATTATTTAAGCTTGTCTTCACCTTTATCATAGTAAATAATTTTAGTTACATAAAATGTATTTTTTTTAAAATAAGTTGAACTTGTTATAAATTATAAATATATTTGAATCCAAATATTGAATCCATTTTTCCACATTCTTATAATATAAGTTTTATAAATTGAATATAAATTTATCTCATTGATGAGATGAGATGATATAGTTTCAAAAGTGAAAAAGTCCTAAAGTATGAAAGGTTATTATATCGACTTTCTATGTGAAACTAGTTATAACGGCATAATTAGATTACTAGTTGTATAATTTATCTAATTAAATATTTAAATGAAATTAAAATATAATTTACCAATATAAATATAACATATGAAAAAAGATGTTCTGAATTAAAAATCAATATTTTTACTATAAATCCAAATATTAAATATTTAATAAAAATACAAATAATAATTCTAAAGTAAATTTGGATATTCCAAATCCAAAAAATTAAATTTAAATTTTACAATAGAAAATAATAAAAGTGAGAGAAATTATAATTAAAATTGGGTTTCCATTAAAAAGGGATAAAATGTTCTTTTAGAAAAATACATCTTTTTATTCATAAAATGTGATTTATTCTTAGATTATACCAATTAACCATAATTGAAGAGTATAAAAAATATATATTTAATATCTTTAATATATTTTTTATTTAAAACATTCATCAAAATTGGGTTGTTTAATTTATTTAGATAAAATTGTGTATGTACATAGTAAAATATTTTTCTTTGAAATGTAATTGCCTTGTATTATAACAGTTCTTTTATTCAATTTTTCTAATTGAAAGCCAAAGGCTTCATGTGTAAATAATTTTATTTTGTTTTTTTTATATTATTCAAAAAATACATTCCAATAGTTAGGTTGTTGATATAATACTATTTTAATAATAATGTTAATAGTATTATGTAATTTAGTAATAACTTAGCCTTGTGTGTAACACAAACTGTCAAAGTGGTTTGGTATTTTGTGTAATTCAAGACAATCATAGTGTTGTGTGTACCAAAATCTAATATAAGTGTTGTGGGTTGTGTAATATTAACATGGTGTTACATATAACTCTATAAAAACATTATTTTTTTATAGAAAAATCTAATTTCAGTGTTGCGCGGAATAAAAATTATCCAAAAATATTAAATTATTTAGAAAAAATATATTTTCCAAAATACTAGGGTGTTACATTACACATCATATAATGTGGATTCATTGTGTGTAACTATTTCATTCCATGAAACCATTCATGACTTATATCCCATTCACAAATTTTGGTCGGCAGTGGTCACATAGCAAATAGTGTATCTGCGAGTCTTCTAAATTCTATGTAGAGAAATTTAAGCCTGAAAAATCCAATGAAGAGCCCAATCCAAATCAAATGACTTTTGAACATATCAAAATCCCGCATAATATCATTTAACATGTTAATAGCTATACTCTAATAATTCAATAAAACATACATCATTGAACATTATGTCATTTACCCCAATAGGGACTTCATTTTCCGAACCTGACTTGACCACTATGGTTTAAAGACAAACGAAAATAAGAACTAAAAACATCAAATGAAAAACTAAAAGATGGATAATCATATAAAATAATGGGATATTCAAAATCATAATATAAAATTATTAAATTATGTTTGAATAAATAGTATATGGAAGCGTATGTCTTCCATGTCATTCCCATTTCTATGACCCTTTAAGAGAGGTAACTTCATTGTGGTTTTACAAAGAGCAATCCCAACAAAAACTCTAGAAATTATGGTTTGAGAAAATCCATATATAATAGAAGTAAAAGGTCAAGGAAATTGACACAATATATTTGATAATTGAGCCTCAACCCAAAACTACAATAGGAGACTATATAATTCAAAGGTTTTAATTGGAGACTATAAGGTGTTATGAAAGTAAAAATTAGGATTATATCAAACTATAATAAAATATACAAATTTTCTAAATATATATTTATTTTTTAAACTTTTTGGAAGGTAATTTATTCTTAATAATATTGTTTCATATAATATTTTCTATGAATAATAATTTTACTTCAAAGATTTATGTTTTTTATGACTGAATAAAAACATGATATGTTGATTATAAGAATAATATGTTAAAAATATTATAATAAGTAATTAATGGGAAAAATAGTTAATATACCAACATTCAACTTCCTATAGAAGCATCATTTCACTATGTTTTATGTAATTAATTGAAACTAACTATTTTCAATTTTAGAATGAGAACATTAAAAGTTCTACCTAAATTTTTTATCTATCATATCAATAATATGTCAAGATATTTTTTTTATATTTTTATAATTTTTAACTAAATAGTGAAATATATATATATATATATTTATAAAATACTATTCCTTTTATGTATTTTATTGTTTATAAGAATTATATTGTAATTTATGATGCATGTTTCAAGACAAAATTTGAATTTTATATAAAATTTTAATATTTTAATATTTTTATTATTATTTATAAACATATATATATATTTCCAACATATGTAATATTTTTCTCAGAAATTTTACTTATAAATTATGGAATATTTATAGGAAAGATAATTTTTACCTCTGTTAATAACTAATATAAAGTAAATTTCACTCAAATTTTGAATTATTGGGTCTAAATTAAATAAATCATACCAATTTAGTTTATTCATAAATGAAAATTTATTTAGGTAAATACATGTTACCAAGGTAAAAGATAAAATGGTAAATATAAAAAAATATAACTAAATTTCTTAATACTTTATTTGAACATGTGTGGGAATGTGTGGTTTAGTCCATGGTCAAACTTATTACTTATCATGTCCATTGAATTGAAATTTTGGAACCAAATTCCTTATGTGAAAATTCAAATTAATTAAAATATATGGGTGATAAATGAATTCCACCCCTTTTAATATATAAAAGGAGATCTACTCTCTTCAAAATCTATCAGACAACAACTCTAAATATTCATCCAAAACTATTCTCAACCACTTATTAAACACCTGTGGCCATGTTATGGAGGATCTATTTTTCTCAAAAGATCATCCCTTAATAGTTTAACCACATTCACAAAGCTAGTCATTCATGTAGTGAGGTATAAATTTCTAAAAGATACTTAATCATTTCTATATACTTATATTAAATTATTCTTCTTTAAATTCAATTATATCATCTTAAATTAACAAAACCAGTATCAATTGTATTATTATATGTAATTATAATGATGTCAAAATAATTAACCAAATTTTTCTTTTTTCCATCATGAATAATGATAATGTTAAATGTGAATACGTGTGTATTACAACCTCCACAAAGTAACACATTTGATTTCCATAACAACATAAAGTAAATAGTACAAAAGTGAATTTAATGCTTAATTATGAAAAATATAATTTATTTTTTATTATGAAATGATAAACCATATTATTCATCTCACACATTCTATGAAAATGAAATCACTATCCACCTGTATATATGAACAAATGTCTTTATGGATAGATGTATTATGTCTTTTATTACTGCCTTTCATTGAACGCTTTAAAAATTATTTTATAGGATACATATTATTTTAATGATATGAATAAGAATCACGTAACAAAAATAAAATAACATATTAATTATATTAATGGTAAAAATTGATATAAAATTAATTATCTTAGACAAACAAACTAAAGGGGAATTCTTTTAAAAGTATGTTACTATTTTGTATCCATATATTATTCTCCATTAAATTTCTAATTAAAAATATATCAAAAAATAAAAACTAAAAATATAATTATTTAATAATGTAATCATATTGTTAATAAATAACCTCATAATAATCTATTTATCATTATAGGATCATATTGGATTCGGTTTGACCATCTACATGACCCTAAACACATAATTATATTATAATATAATAAATTAATGTAATTAATTGTTTTTATTTGGTATTAGAAATGGTACATTCATATTTAACTCAATAATTATGTAAAAAAAATTATTGGTTCAGAAAATTATTATTATGTACTTTCTATTCTTTATATATTCATGGATAAAGAATGTAAAAAATCATTATCGGAAATCAAAATATCCTAAATTAATATAATTCATCCATGAATTAAAATTAAATTACATTGGAATAATTAAAATTAGAATATTAATTAATATTAAAATTTCTCCCTTGAAACTAGTAATAACGGTTGAAATAATTAACACATATTATGGAAAAATATGTGAAAACTAACTAATGAACTCATAGACAATGATTATAAATAAAAATAATAAATATTGTTATGTATCAATATATTTATTACATAATTTATTAATATAGTTATTTTTAAAAAATAGTATTGATTGAATTCATGTAAGATTAGATCTAAGGTAAGAATTATTTGTCTCTTTTTTCCATTCCATGAGACATGTTTGATGTTACAGATAGTCTTTTATTTTATATAGCATGTTCAAAACTGTATTACATTCATGTGAGATAATTATCTTAAATTTCTTGTTATTCTGAGGATCAGTTAGTGGACTACCTCTCTTATTCTTTTGATTCAAATATTCCTTGAATTTTAAAAAAATTGATAAGTCAAATATCTTTATTGGAGTTATCAAGATTCTTTTGAGCCTTATATTTCAATATTCCCTATATGAAATTATTTAATGATACATATGATTTAAAATTTCATTTCTTTCAGTAATATGAGTTATTAATTAAAATCTATGTTTATTTATGATTCACATTTCTGTAAATGTATAATATGTGTTTAATAATTCATATTCTCTTAAGAATTGACTTCTCCTAAACAAGTCATTCTTTCAAGTCCACGTTATCACATACTGAAAATGTGATCCTTTATTAATTTAAAATAAAAATACATTTCAATTATTTTGATATTCCCATTTTTTATTACTACATGTAGGGAGAATATTTTTTTCTTAAATTTGTTATTTTTATTTAGCTTAACAATTTATCTCAAAATTGATTTATTTTCTGTGATGTTATGTTACTCTAAAGTTTCACATTTACGTGATTAAATTTGGAATCAACTCAGCTATTTTAAATAGTTATTTATATGATACCTATTAAAATATATATTTTAAAACCATTATTTTGCGCAGGTTTTTGAGGATATAATGATTAGATATTTTGGTGTCTAACACATCTAAATGATAAATTATTAGGTGACATGTGGGACCTATATGAACCTAAAATTAATTGGGCTATGCTTTATGTCTCAAATTATAATGGGGAAATGAGTAGTGATTATCATTAAAAGAAATGACAAAAAAGTTTTCCCTGATAGATATTCCCTAGGAAACAAGCTTTGATCCCTAATCCAATATGAAATACAAGTGGTGATACCAAATTTAATGTGTTGTATTTCAATTATTTTTTTAGTAACACACTACAATGACATTAGAATATGTTATTCTCCATGAACCATGATTTAAGTATCATGAATTCCCATTTTTTATAACATGTTATATATTTGATAATATGGTACAACTTGAACTCTTTTGAAAATTCATTTTTTATTTCCAAATATCCAGTTTAAGGATAAGAGGATACCAATGATACAGACCCAAAACATCACCAGGAGGGGATCAAAGTTTCAAACTACAGAACATAACTTGTTTCCAAACTTGAACAACTTGATCTCTTATCATTCTATATGAATCGCTTTAATGAGTTTATATTCTTTTAACCATAGATATATCTGCTACTTATGTTTTATCATATGATTATGATATCTTAACGAATAACATATTTATATGTTTATTTCTACATATTCGGTGATTGAGCTCACAGATTTATTACAGGTCCATATTTTAGGGAAAGAGGACAAGTTTAAAATGGGATATGTTTAGATGAAGGACCAGTATTATGATATTATTTTTAAATATTCACAGGAATTGTATAATATGTTACTTATGTATCTTATCACAAATTATGATAAACCTAACTATTATAATGATATTTAGTTTACTTTGTAAAATAATCTTTAAATTATTAAAATTATATAGAAAAAAAATACATTCTTAGATTGGGTCACCTCATATTATTTGGGATTCATCATTGATGTGAATCTACTAATGTGGATTTGCATCAATGATTGTGAAAATTGGATCCTACATAAATTTAATGCCTAGGGGAAACTTCTTTATGGATGGGTATGTGGTTAGAATATTATCCCAAACATTCCAAAAGATATAATTTTGATATATGATCCTGATGTTGTAAAACTAAAGGATCAAGACACATTATGTTAATTATCTAGTCAAAATAGGGTTAAAGAGGATTTACTTCAGTTTGATAAATGGGGTAGAACATTTGGAGATCATGGTAATAGAGATAGTGACCCATGTTCAAGATCATGAATCCTTTTGAAATATAGTTATTCACGACTATATATTATGTAGTCCCATTTTCAAGTAGCATGAGATTGAGATTGAACATACTTTTTCCATTACCAATGTTAATTTTTTCATCCTAGAGGGTGTATGGGGATAATTTCAAGGCCATCACATATAAGACATAAGGAATCAATATCATATATGTAATTAGAACTTTTTTACATAAAAAATAATATTTTATGTTATAAAACATGGTTTATAATTCTTTATCCCATGGATAGGTAATATATTTTTTCATCAATATGGGAAAAAGATTAAATTTTTCATCCAAATTAGGGATAAAATTTCATATATTGGTTAAATGGTAATAAATTACCTGATGGACCATAAAATTTCATGAAAGAGGAACATTATTAAAGGGTAAAATTTTATCAGGGTTAATTTCAATGCCTATATATCACATAATGTAGTCCGTATTTTCCCTATAGGTATCATTGAATTCACACTTCACGAGGTTTATTATTAGGAATTGGGTGAGAATCATACCGATTTTTTTAAAGGTGTTAGATTTAGTCCTAGTGTTGGTGGTATTTTACACCAAGTCATCCATATAACACCCCACAATTTTTTTGATGAGTGGATTAATGATATAATTCATTACTTTTGGGTATGAATCTCTAGTCTTCTAAAATAAGAATTGAGTAACCATGTAATATTAGGTTCCCTATAGTTCCCTAAATTCAATATCCATTTGAACTTTGACAACTATATAAATTTTATTATATCAAGATTATTTATCCATAAAATGGTGGGCATATAAGTGGGTGTTCACATCGATAATCAGTTATATGAACTTGATAGGGTACTCAATATTCATGAAATAGATTTTAATATCTTTGAAGTTGATATGGAATTGGATTTGTAAATTCATCATCCTAATTGGATGACGTTAGATAGCTATTTGGGGTATTGATCCTCCCAAATGAAGTGGTATTTGATAAACTTTTCAACTATGACAGTTATAATGGATCTATGGTTTGAAAAAAAATTCTTAGGTTCCTACTGGAATCAAGAGAGGACTATGGGAATGATAAAAAGTTAGAATTAAATATAGGGATCTAGCCTTGAAATATCCTTATTGCAATAAGTAAACACATTTATGTGATTCTTTAGGAATGTGACATACTGTTACCATTCATTTAGAGGCATAAGGAAGCTAATAAATATTATCATTAGATATTCATCAATTTCATGGTTCACCAATGTTATATCCAAAAAGATAGTGAATAATCTTTTTTCAATGGTAGGAGGGTATTCATAAATGCCCCCTATTTATCTGGATCTCGGGGGAAGGAGTGAGGAGTTGAGTCAAAAGGCATATGTGATGTTAGATGGAATCATCTTCATGTGTAGTTGTAACATATTCAATATGGGTTCTTATGCATTAGGGTATATATGGACCATGATTATGTATCTACAATATCTTATCATATACAATTTCCACCAACACAACCCTCCATTTATGTAAAAAAATAATATATTTTTGACTTCCAATGGGTTGGAATAGCTCTCCATAAGACATGATGGTGAAACTTGTTGACCAGAATAAGTTGAATTATTCATTACAAATAATAATGAAATTTTTGGGTTTTATAGTTACAAGTAAATCATTGGATAATGAGATAATCTATTGAAATTTATTCTCATTGGGAATTATGAAATAGTTCATAAAGTTTAAGGTTTTTACTTTCAGATGATGAATCGATAGGATTAAATAGCTCATCAGTTATTCCAAGAAATTATCCAATGTTAGAATCAAATAAATACAATTATTTAAATTCACATGTTCTTTATCTAGGTTAAGAATCCACCATTTTGAAATACCTAGTATAATGTTAGTGGGCTTCGTAGGAATTAATGGTTGGAATTACCATCACGGACCATCCATAATTGATCGTTCATATAGTACATGAAGAAAATGTGAAATTATGTGGTTATGAGAACATATTGGTCTATTTAAGGCATTGCTATTATGGAATATAAGGTGGTTTATTACAATACTACCATGAATACAATTTTAAACACAAAATCTACAAATTGGGTATTCAGTCGGATCATTCTATATAGATTTTTCTCATTTTGGGGTTCCCAATATCAGACCACATTAAGTGGAAAAATGGTAGAGGTTTTATTATGGGATATATGTACCACTATCAGAGAAGAAACATTGGTTCCCCAAATATAGTGGTAGAGGAACACAGTCCACCATTTCTAGGAACTTCATTATATAAGGTTTCATCTAGAATCTATAAATCTATAATAATTAAATGTGAGTGATGATATAACCAATCACATCATTATTGGGGTGCTTCAAAATGGTTCAAACTCTCCCTAGTTATCTAGATCATTAAGTGTATAAATCATTAACTATTTATTTTAAATCACACAAATTTACATTAGAAATATATAAAGGGAATAACAGTTTATGTCTTGGGTGGGCTTACACAATAGATTTGGTATCAGTCAAATCAGAGGATAAACAATCATTGGCCTTGGATTATCGATTAGAGATAACTAGCTATTAAGAATTCATAGGGAGGATGCATGGATCTTCTTAAACCTTTTCCCAATTTTGATGGTATCCCCAAATGATTTAAACACTGATATTATTTTTTCTCTGAATATTTTATAGAACAGTTGTGATATTGGAATAGATTATGTTAAATTGGTTATTCCCTAAGATATAGATTATCTTACCACTCCTTTATCCTTTTCATGGATCTAATGGATAGTTGTGAGTACCAATATGGGACTCATATATCCCAGGGATATTATCTAATGAAGATTTTTAACATTATACAAAGGGCTCATCTTTCTTCAATCTTCTCATGGTGGATAATCATCTCAAGAATCATTATCTATGGTCTCTTACCCTTGAATATCGGAGGGACCTATAATAGTGAAATCTACAATGTAGTTGGTAAGCATCGAGTTTCCACTATATTTTCCTAACAATCCATCTATTGGTATTGATTGTCACAACAATAAAAAACTAAAAACTTTCAACAATCTCTTATTATACACATCTTGTTATGCTAGTTTCATGACCTGATTCTTTGGTGGTATCCTTATAAGATGGAATACCGATCTAATACAAGTGTAGTGACATGAACCCATTAAAACTTCTACTGGAGGGTTTGGAGGTGCTCAAGATATCCTATGTAGGAAACTGGTGGGTCAGATTCTGGTTAAATGTTTCCAATATATTCTTTAAGAGGAACACAACATTATTAATTATAATAAGAGGCGATTTGGAGATGTTAAAATTGAAGGGTTTCTAGAACATGTTTGGAAACTATTTAGTGGCTAAAACATCACACAATATTTCATCACCCCACCCTTTATTTGGTGTGAAATATTATCTAGACCACATGTAACATTCTAGGTAAATAAATAATATGAAATTTTCATACTAATTAATATTTTTAAATTAGTTATTTATTTTTGTTTAAAGGGGAATCTATGTTTGATGGCTTACCCGATATGCAATAACATGTTTCTTTGAAATATTACTTTGCACACTAATATTATAATATTATTATTTTAAATAGTAGTTATCGCCTAACCGTTATATTGGTGTGAATGAATATAACTAACTAAAATATTATTATACATGTTTGTTAAATTTTTTTACTTTTCTCCCATAAAGGATGGAGGCATAAAATGTGAATGCATTTAATTTTAAGCATAAATACTCTAATATTTACTAAAAGGTCGATTTATCACCTTTTAATGGAGAACCCTCTTTAATTTTAGTTTTTTTCACTTTAATATATTCTATTTGACCAAATAATATTCTTCTTTAGAATTGGGACACTAAAATTTACTTTGGGCATTTTTTAGATATTTTTCTGATAAAATTCCATTATTAATGAATAGGGAAAATATTTTATTTTAATTCAAAACATCCTTTTAATCTAGAATATTTATATGGTTAGATTATCATTTTTATTTGGTATTAAATTGTAATTAGAATATATTTTTTCCATTTAATCCGATGTTTGTCATTGCAATTAATTTCACTCGGAAATTGGTCATAAAAACGTATCAATCTTTTGATTGTTATTGTTTCTTAAAAGAACTTTATTTGTTTTGATAAAATAAATTAATTTTAAATTAATTAATGAAACTTCTATGTTTATAATTCGGTAAAATAGCCATCATTTTTTGAATTCAGAATATCAAATATATCTTAGGCTGAATGTTTGGTAGTTTTCTGAAAAACATCATTTTTTGATGAATAGTGAAATGACTTAGTAGTAGTTAAAAACTAAATTTTTTATTTAAATGAAATTTTGTCACATATGTGAATTGAATTTTAAAAATCCGACATAAATGGTTGTTATTAGTATGTAAAACATGGTTCAATAAGATGAAAATAATTTTTGGTGTGTAGTAACTTTTGACTTTTAATGACCGCGTTTAATGGTAAATTGGGTAATTCAAGGTAAAAAGAATACTATAATAATAAACAATTACTTTAACACTTGTCATAAACTTATTGGTTGAGTCATTTACGACCATGGACATCTTGGGGTCTATTTTGGGACCCCATGGAGCCACTTGGGAGTGATAATGACACTTTATATTAATTAATTTAAATTAAAGGCAAAAATTACATAAACAAATATCATTAAGTAAATAAATTTTCACATAGGGTTATATAAGTCAAATTTTCGAATATAAATATTTATTTGGATATATTAAAATATTATCTACATCATGGTATTTTCTTTATAATTTTCATAAATCAAATAAAATAAATTATTTATGAAACAATAATGAGGAAGTGTTTACCTCATTAATAAATCATTTGAATAAATATGATTATAAATATTAAAATAACATGCAAAAGCTATCCAATTATTATTGGATGATTTTATTTCAACCATTATTCTTCTTATATTTGACTTTAATGTGTTTTGTACCTTTAGAAACCGAATATAATTATATAATAAAATAATATTATCACAATTTCCCAAAGATCCCCTCCCCCCTTATAAAAATCTCTCACTTCTAACCCATTACACACACCTCTCAAGCCCCTTGGATCATCCAAACGCTGCCCAAATAATCTCTCAATATCCCCCTAATCCTTTTAAAAGCCTTACCTTTGGAAAACGGCACTTCAATAAGTTCTATTGTTTGAATCCAAAGGAAGTTACCCAAATTAAAGGTAACAGTTTCTCTTAAATTATTTTGTTTTATTTTGTTTTCATTAGTTTTATTTTACCTCTCCAACTCCTAAACTCTTTTAATTCCTTTATTTTATAATAATACCATTGTATTTAATATACTAGGATGCTTTTATGAGATTTATTTGAACTACACTTACACACACCTCCATCTAATGGATAAATAACATATTGTTTCTGTGGAAGGCGAAGTACTACCTCACAAAACAATTATTGTTCAAATATCACCTACTACCTCTAATAATGGCCATTATGATGACACTTCATTTATATATGAAATATTTATTATTTTTATGGTTTTTTTATTCTTATGCATTTTTAATTTATATCATAACATTATGGTTTCCATTATGAGTAAACGAAATAATTTCATTTGAGGATATGCGGACTACCGCCCCTCAAAGTGATATGACTCCTTCATACCATACGTGGGACATATAAATGATGGAGTTATTTAAATTATATTTGATATTATACGGTAATTATATTATAACTATGTATCATTAGGTTTTTATTCAATTAAAATATGAAATTGAAATGAATGTAACATGAATGGAAACGTATGACTTACCGTCTCCCTTAACGGTACATTTCATGTCTTATCTCTAAATGTAATGTTATGTTATAAATACATATATATACTAGATATATATGATATATATTTTATCTAAATCATGAATATAATTCTAGAGATAATGGAATCTGGACCACATTGACAACATGTAATTATAAGATGTTCATTTTTTACTCAAGTACCAAATATCGAAAAAACACCCATTATTAACTAAAATGATTACATATTGTTTATAACATGGTAATAAGTGATATAAAAGGAATTATAAAATTTAAAAAGGGTTATAAATCAAGTATAAATTAACTTATTTTTATTATTTAGTAATAACAAGGAAAAAACAGGTCAATTCGGACACTAGGTAAGAGATTTCTTATCTCACATTTATTTACCTGAGATTTCTATTATTCACCACTTATTCATTGCATGCGGTGTATTGTGTACATCCATTTGATATATATTATCATTATTATTTTTATATTCATGTTATTATATGATTAATTTGGTGGTTATTAACTTTTGGTCATACGACTCAATTGATTACAATGTGGTAAAGGGTTTTATCTCACTTTTTTTTCGTTAGATTGAGGCTATATTTGTCACTATTTCCTTTCTGTAGTGTACGTACTTCCCATGATTGTACTATTTGTGTAATATAATTTCATTTATGGGTATTTAAATATTAATTTAATGATCCCTCTTTCATGTGGTGTATGTTTCATAAGTTTCCAAATCAGTAAGGAACGTTTTAACCCAATTTTCATTCCTTGTGTTAGTCATCTAATTCATAATTATGTCATGTTATGATTTTGTGTGGAATCACTGTTTATTTATTTATTTTGTAATTTCCACTCTCCTTTGTTTGGATATAATTTTGATACACATGATCCATCCATTGATAAATTTTCAAGTCATTGATATGAACTTGATAAGAGTAATTTTAACTCAATTTCCATTCATTGAGTTAAACATCCAAGTCATTGGTTTTGTCTTAAAAAGAACATGTGTGGATGTTCTATGATTGATTTAAACCGATTATCCAATCGTATTGCGTGTATTTATATTTGTCACAAATTATTATGTAATTGATTTATCATTAATCTAAGGATACTGTTTCGATAATGTATTTCGTCTCAATTTAAATTCCATTGAGACTTCATTGTTGTTATTCACCAATTCAATCTTATATGGTGTATATACTTTAATTTGGAATATTATATAATTAATAACTTTATTCTCATGATATTATAAAGTTAAAATTAAATTTTATATCTAAATTATTTGTATTCAGGCATCTCTCATTTAGTTAAAAACTCTTTAACTAAAATATAATTTAAAATGTTTTAAAGATTTATTCTTCTAAATATTTCTCATTAATATACATGTTTTAGAAAATAGTTTTTATGATTAAATATATTTATATAGACATTAATGTTTTCAAATGATAATTCATTTAAAATCTTTAAAGAGGTATGGGACACTTTGATTCAAAAATCACTTTATTAAATGTTTTAAATGGTTTTAAAAATTGTTTGATAAATCCATTATTATGTAAATATCTTGAAATGATATATTTTTATTGAAATTTGGAAATGTTATCTTTCATTTTGTGCATAGTTTTTGTGTTATGAATATTTTAGGGTTATTGGGCATTGTTTACATATATAGGTAGTTCCGTGATAAACCTAGGGCGGGTGAGCCCAAGATAGCTCTCCAATGAGTTGGGTAACATGACAGAGGTAAACATTAATGTTTCTCCCAAGATATTTAGGGAATATACTTTGATGGGTATTACAAATGTGATCCCCTATGTAGCTGTGATAGTTACAATATAACTTCGTTATGAATTCTATAGGTTACCCTTATGATTTATGATTTCTTTATGTTATTCATAAATCTTATGATTTTTTTAGGGATGTTATGATTGAAAAGTTTAGTTTCATAGATTTTTATTTATTGATGGAATAATGTTTCTTTTCATTATTTTACAACCCTTACTGAGCTTTTTATGCTCATCCCATGTTTTGTAATCTTTTTCATAGGACATAAAGATGAATAGGACCAAGCATGTTATCAAGGAAAATCCATTCTATCTAAAACATGGAACTAGACATGTCTCTATTTTATTTTATGAAAAATGGATACTAAGTAGTAGTGTATACATGTAATTTTCTAGTTGTTATGTATTAGTTATGGCCTAATTAACTAAAACTCTAAACCTGAAAATATTCTCAATGTGAATTATTTATTTAATTCTAGATTATGTAATTTTTAAGGCCAGATCCTTATAGTTGGTATCAAAGGTCGGTTTAGATAACATTATAGGTTAGGGTGTTCTTTAAGTATAAGTGACATTACTATAATGGTTAGGATTTCAGAAATAGTCATAGTAATTTTATATAAAGTGAATGTGTTTAAGATAACATGAATAAGTATATCTTAGTATTTACCCTCCTCATAAGATATTATATGAACATTTTACTGATATACTCACACTTAAATGTTTTGTTTTAGTAAATGGTTGGATCCAGCAGGAACCAAAGTAACAATGGATGTGAAGAAAACATTGAAGGATTTTTGAATGAGAAACTGAATTAAATGGGAGATGCAATGAGAACTATTTTGATTATTTTCAACCAACTATCTGGAGTAATTATTGACCAACTAAACCTCAGAGATTTCTATAAGGCATCGTATATGTGAGAAACAAAACCCCACGGAAGATCAGGTAATAATCATAAAGGTAAGTATATTCAAAAACCTATATGTCAGGGATGTGGAAAGAAACACATAGGAAAATGTTTCAAAGGGATAGAAAGATGATATAGATGTGTATATAAATGTCATAAAGCAAGAACCTACCATGGAAAAAGGAAGCATCAAGTTAACTCTAGGAAAGGGAAAGAAGTTCTTTCTGGGGGATCAATTGAATGTTCTAAATGTGGTGTGAAACATCATTATACAAACATATTTCCTATGAATAAGTTTCGGGAATGGAATCAGTTGTATCGTAAAAAATATATGTTTACCAATACCTAATACTATTCCCATTTACGGTGAAGAAACTGACAATGACCAATCAAAGGTACGTATTATTTCTTAACATACAATCAGTCATTTTTGAATCTAAGGATATGATTCATGATTTTGTTTATAGTAAAGAAGAATTTTAGAATAAGTTGTAAAGGAATGGTTAATGGATCATAATGAACGTTAAATGTGTAAGAAGTCAACATATAAGGGATTCAAGAGTTATGGTATATTTTAGGATGGTGAAATTATTAAAAGTATTAAGGCTCTTTTGATGATGGGATTACATTAGATGACTTTTTATAGTATGTGTAACCCTGAATTTTCATATATGATAATTTTATTCAAGGAATAATTATCGTTTATTTTGTGTATATAGTTATAAATAACCATTTGGGTTTATATGATCCTTGAATTTGTGTCAATTATAGTTTAAAACATTTTGGTATGCAAAATGAAAGTTATTAGAAAACATTTGTGGTTAGAATATGTTATGGTTATTTTTGATGAATTTATCTCTTTTTGGGAATGCTATAAAATTATATAGTTTTTGAAAAAGGAAACACTGAGACTACATGACAACCCATTGTGTCGAAAAAAGCTGTAGGAATCAAACTCACCACCAAAGTGAGACTGGGATTTATCGCCTACCACTGGACTACGTGATGCCTCTGGTTAGTATGACTAATTCTTTTTAGTTAGATGATTTTATGAATCAAGAATATGTTTATTTTGGGTTATGTATGGAATTTATTAACCTATCATGGAGAATATATTATTAAGTTAAATACTTTTCAATATGAGACTTAGAGTAACTAATGTTATTTGGAGATAAATGTTATGATTTATCTTGGAAGACAATCAGATTAAATCCTTCGGAGATTTGGGTTTCAATATTTGTTTGTATTACATTGAAGAATTTTATGGACAACTGTTTATCGAATGGTCTTTGTTGAACTTTGTGTTTTTTTTGAAAATTTTGTATATTACGAGTAGTTTTTATTTTTGTAAAAGATTATCCTTTTTGGGTATTATATGATCTCGAACAAACCATTTAGGTTTTAGTTAATGTCTAATGTCATGGAAAAAATATAGTTTATATTTTGTGGATTATGTGATTATATAGATGTTGATTATAGTTCTTTCAATGTGAAAAAGTCATATTGAATACTCATCGTTTGAAGAAATAAAGTGAGTTTGTGGTAGGAATTTAGTAATGGAATAATGTCTACATGAAAAGTAAGTAGGTTTCCTTTTGTTTAAAGTTAAGCTCATAACTAAATTCCTCAACATTATGAAATGAAACATAAAAAATAATATTTGTCTGTTAACGTTTCCTACTGGGGAATCAATGAGCATTTAACCCATCACATGTTTGTGATTTTATGGTGGTTAACTTTCTCCTAGTCATGTTTTCGATCACACTTCATCAGAACTTGATGGGTTTTTTTCTTCTCCATATCCATGTTTTCATGGAATCCTAGTATCTTTTGTCTTGGGTGACCTTTATACTTCTCTTAATTTATTTTAAAGTGATAGTTTTATTGACACTTTTTCTGATGTAAGACTTTCAATGACGTTTCCACGCCCAATTTTAAAATTGCGAGGATGCAATTCCTGAAAGGGGGGAAGGATGTAACATCCCAGGTAAATAAACAATATGAAATTTTTATATTTATTAATATTTTTAAATTAATTATTAAATTTAAATTAAAGAGGATTCTATGTTCGATGACTTACCTGATATACAACAGTATGTTTCTTGGAAATCTAATGTTGCATACTAATAATAAAATATTATTATTTTTATTGGTAGTTATCACCTTACCGTTGTATTTGCAGGAATGAATAGAACTAACTAAAATATGATTATAAATGTTTTTTTAATGTTTTCACTTGTATTCAATAAAATTTATAGACATAAAATGTGAATGAATCTAATTTTAAGCATAAATATTCTAATATTCACTAAAATATCGATATATCACCTTTTAATGGACATCCCTAATTAAAGCTAGTTTTGGTCACTTTTATATGTTCTATTTTACCAAATAAAATTATTCATTAGATTTGGGACACAAAAATTTACTTTGGGTAATTTGTTTGGTATTTTCTGATAAAATTCAATTTTTAATGAATAGTGAAAATGATGTATTTAAATTCAAATATTCATTTTAATCTAAAGAATTTATATGGATATATTATCTTTTTAATTGGTTTTAAAGTGTAATTAGAATATATTTTTTCCATTTAATCAAATGTTGTTCATTAGAACTAATTTCATTTTGAAATTGGACATAAACAAGTATCAATCCTTTGACAGTTATTGTTTCTCGAAAACATGCTATTTGTTTTGATAACGGGAATTAATTTTAAATTAATTAATGAAACTTATATGCATATAATTTTTTAAAGTAGATATAATTTTTTAATCCTAAATATCAAATATATCTTAGGCTAATGTTTTTGTATTTTTCTGAAAAACATCAATTTTTTATGAATAGTTAAACCACTTAGTAGTAGTTAAAAAACTGCTTTTTTCATTTAAATGAAATTTTACCCTTTCTCTTAATTGAATTTATAAAATCCTACATAAATTGTTTTTATTATTAAGTAATATTTCATTCAATAATTTATCTATAATTTTTAGTGAATAGTTACTTTTGACTTTTATTTACTGCGGTTAAAGGAAAATAGGGTAATTCAAGGTAAAAATAATACTATAATAATAAAAAATCATCTTAACACTTTTCCTAACCTTATTAGTTGAGTAATTTGCGTCCATTGGTATCTTGTTGTCGGTTTTGGGACCCCATGGAGCCACTTGTGAGTGATATTGACACTTTAGATTAATTAATTTAAAGTAAAGGAAAAATTGACAAAAACAAATATCCTTTAATAAATCAATTTTTACATGGGGTTATATAAGTATTACTTTTGCCTATAAATATTCATTGGACAGATAAAAAGAGTTTATACATCCTGGTATTTTTTTTATAATTTTTACAAAATCTAATAAATTAAATTATTTATGACACAATAATGATGAAGTGTTTACCTCATTAATAAATCATTTAAATAAATAAGATTATAAATATTAAAATACAATCCAAGGCCTATCAAATTCTTATTGGATGAATTTATATCGACCATGAGTAGTCTTATCTTCTTCTTTGATGAGTTTTGGACCTTTATAAACTGAGTATAATTATATAATAAAATAATATTATCACAATTTCCTAAAGAGACCCTCCTCCCCCTTATAAAAAGCCCTCACTTCTAACCCATTCCTCACACCTATCATGCCCATTGTCTCATCCAACCCTGACAAAATAATCTCTCAAGATCCACTACATCCTCTTAGAATCCATACCTTAGGCAGAAGAAACTTGAAGAAGTCTTTTGGGTTCAATCCAAAGGAAGTTACCCAAATTAAAGGTAACAGTTTCTCTTAAATTCTTTTGTTTTATTTTGTTTTATTTTTTTATTCTACTTCTCCAACTCCAAAAATATTTTCATTCCTTTATTTTATAATAACACCACTATCTCCAATATAATAGGATTTTTTAATGAGAATTATTAGAACCACATTTACACACACCTCCATCTAATAGAAAAAAGAACATACTCTTTCTGTGTACGGAAAACTATTGCCTCACGAAACGATGATTTTTCGAATATCTCTTATTGGATCTCATGGTGGCCATTATGATGACACTTTATTTATATATGATATATATTATGTTTAATTTTTCTTTATTATTCAGTATTTTTAATTTATATCATTCCATTATATTTTCCATTATGAGTAAACGTGATAACTTCATTTGAGGAAGTACAGACTACCGCCCCCTCAAAGTGATATGACTCATTCATACCATACATGGGACATATAAAAGATGGAGTTATTGAAATGATATATGATATTATACTTGATTTATATTATTACTATGTATAATTAATTTTCATTAAATTAAAAGACGAAATTGAAATGAAAGTATTGTTCATGCGTACGTAAGACTTACCATATCCATGAACGGTACATTTCATTTCTTATCTACAAATGTTATGTTCTATTACAAATACGTATATATAATGGATATATATGATATATATGATATCTAAATCATTAATATCATTCTGGAGATAAGGGAATATTGACCACATGGAGAACATCTAATTATAAGGTGTTCATTTTTTAATCATTTACCAAATATCGACAAAATGACTAGTATTAACGTAAATTAATGCATATTGTTTATAACATTGTAATAAGTGATATAAAAGGAATAATAAACTTCAAAAAGGGTTCTCAATCAAGTAAAAATTAACTTATGTTTATTATTTAGGAATAACAAGGAACAAACAAGTCATATTAGACACTGGGTAAGGGATTTCTTATCTCACTTTTAATTCCGTGAGATTTCCATTGTTCGACACTTATTCATTGCATGTGGTGTATTGTGTACAGAAATTTGATATATATTATCATGATTATTTTTATATTCATCTTATTCTATGATTCATTTGGTGATTATTAACTTTTGGTCATACGACTCAATTGATTACAACGTGGTAACTGGTTTATCTCTATTTTTTCTGGTGAGATAGATGCTATATTTGATTTTATTTCCATTGTGTGTTGTACATACTGCCCATGATTATACTCTTTATGTAATATAATATTATTTATGGGTATTTAAATATTCTTTTAATGATCCTTCTTCCAGGTGGTGTATTATTCGTATGTTACCAAATCGGTAAGGGAACTTTTTAACCCTATTTTCATTCCTTGGGTTAATCATCTAATTAATAATTAGGTCATGATATTATTATGTGTGGAATCACTGTTTATTTATATATGTACTAATTTGATCACCCCTTTTGTGGATTTACTTTTTATACACATAATCACTCCATTGATAAATTCTCAAGTCATCGATATGAACATGATAAGAGTAATTTTAACTCAATTTTCATTCATTGAGTTAAACATATAAGTCATTGGTTTTGTCTTAAAATGAACATCTTTGAATGTCCTCTGATTTATTTACACTGAATATCTAATCATATTAAGTTTATTTATATTTTTCACACATTATTATGTAAATGATTTATCATTAATAAAAGGATACCATTTTTATAAGGGATTTCATCTCAATTTACATTCCATTGAGACGTCATTGTTGTTATGGACCAATTCACTCTTATATGGTGTATATACTATCCTTTGGAATATTATATCATGAATTAATTTTTTCTCATGATATTATAAAGTTCTAATTAAATTTTATTTCTAAATTATTAGTATTCAAGTGTCTCTCATTTTGTTAAAAAGTCATTAACTGAAATATCATTTAAAATGTTTTAAATATTTATTCATATAAATATTTCTTATTAATGTCCATGTTTTCAAAAATGGTTTTTAGGATTTATTTATTTATATGAAAATTAATGTTTTTAAATGAAAATTCATTTAAAATATTCAAAGTGGTATGGGACACATTGATTCAAAAATATCATTATTAAATGCATAAAATGGTTTGATAAATCCTAGATTATGTCAATATCATGAAATGATATATTGTGATTACAATATGGAAATGTTATCTTTCCTTTATTCTTGGTTTATGCGTTATGAATATGTTATTGTAATTGGGCATTTTTTACATGTATGGGTGGTTCTGTGATAAACCCTGGGTGGGTGAGCCCGAGATAGCTCTCCAATTCATTGGGTAACATGATGGATTTAAACATTAATGTTTCTCCTATGATATTTGGGGAATATACTGTGATGTGTATTCTAAATCTGATCCCATATGTAGCTTTTATAGCTACAATGTAAGTGTTTTATGAATTCCATAAGTTACCATTATGAATTATAATTTTTTTATCTTATTCATAAATCTTATGATCTCATGAGGTATGTTATGATTGAAAAGTACGGTTTCATAGATTTGTATTTCTTGATGGGATAATGTTTATGTTCATTATTTTTTAACCCTTACAGAGCTTTTAATGCTCATCCGTAGTTTTGAAATGTTTTTCACAGGACATAAAGATGAATAGTGTCAAAGATGAGATCAATGAAAAGACATGATGTCTATAACATGGAACTAGAAATGTCTTTATTTTTTTAAGAGTATTTATTTTATGAAAAATGGATAATGAGTAGTAGTGTCTACATGTAATTTTCATGTTTTTTTGTAATAATTATGGCCTAATTCTCTAAAACTCTATACCTGAAAAGATCCTCAATGTGAAGTATTCATTTAAGTCAAGATTGTGTAATGTTTAAGGTCTATTCCTTATACCACATATAGTTCCTATATATAATAACAAGGAAGATATATTAGGATGTGATATAATCCTAATAAACTATTGGTCTTTAAATGGGAGAGACATCACCAGAAAATACCTTCTTTTGGATGTGTAAGAATCATATGGGGAATAAATTGGAGTCATCAAAATATCTATTTAAGAATTAGAGTTTGTGAAATCTTATAGTAAAGCTATATCATCAAGTTATTATGGATGAAATAAAAATTATCACTCATTAGTGGGTGATAAAAAAATTCCAACATCTCCACATATTCTATGGTTAAAGGGTGGGGTTGGGTGGTTTGACAAGGGATTATAACAACTTTATGAATGTATCTATGGAATATCTTAAGAAATATTAAAAACCCTCTCTTATATAAATATATTCATGGATGAACTTCAAGAAATTTCTCATCATTTGGAATGGACATCTTCCGCTGACATTCTCCATCCAGTAAAGTGGTGAGGATATTGAGATACACATGAATAATCATTAGAAACATCTCATTACTAGTGTTCGGGTAAAACCCATGTATATCCCCCTTCACTACCACATGTGATGGGATGGAAGTACTAGCTATGTTAAATTTGTTTAGTCAAAGGGTGCTCTATCATTTGAAATATCGATGATGTCATTGGTAGGGCCATTGTGATTGATGGTGGTACCTCCACCTTTGGTAGGGCCATTAATTCTGTTTAATAATTCAGTACTATGAGGAACTCCTTGGAAGTTTCTCATGGTCATAACTATGTCCATAACATTTAACCCAATATCCCTATAGGGATTCTAGTTTCATTCACCTAATCCTCAAAAATTTTTCCCCTTAATATATTATAGAATAGATTGGGGTGAATTAACTATAGAATAGAAAACAAAATATTTTAATGGAAAATATAATGATAATGATTAGTTTACTTACATATGAATTGGTTTCAGAGTTCCTATACTAATGAAAATAAACTATAGATATGATCATACTACTCAGAATTGAGCTTATTATCCATGCACCCACGATGTTATAGGGTGGTTTAACCTCTACTTGGTGACTCTCGAGTGGAAATTATGGATATCCCAACTTATAATATCCATACCTTCTCAGAATAGTGGATTTTATCTTCGATGATTTATAGGGAGAGGCTCCCAAAACAATTAGAAATGGAAATGGGTGTTATTTTCTAATGTTTTCTACCTATTTATAGAAATATAAGAATGGAAATATAGATTAAATTTTTCCATGAGATATCTATCTATGTTTTGATGACTCCCTCGTGTTCATAATGGTTGAAGAGAGAATTGATGACCGTAAAAATATTCTATATTATTGGAAAATTGGTTGATGTATCTAGGGAGTCGAGAGAGGGGTGGTTTTAATAACTACATTTTATGTATTTGGGATCAATTAATGAGAAATTCTTCAAGCCCTATTATTAGTAGTGGTGGTTCATAAATCATTGGCGGTTGGTGGTGTCCAGTTAGAGCATATGAAAAAAATTAAAAGTACTTTCCTTGATAATTTGTTTACCAATGTTTCCAAAAATTATTATCCTCTCACATTTTATGGATAAGGGAATCAAACAAGTGATTCAAATAATTGGTTAATCCATACATTTTATATATAGTCCATGTTGAAGGAAAATTGATACAGGAGGGGTTCTCAATTTTTCTCCAAATTATAACTTCAAGACCCTAGTTTTCTTTAAAACATCATCTATGATTTATTTATCATCATATGGATTTTTCTTCTTGCTTTCAAAATATGGGTGTCATTGTATCACCAGGGATGAAAGGGTGTGAAAAAATATTATAATGGGATAATGGGATGTCAAATATTCCATTTATGGATACCTCAATGTTTTTCTCCTCCTGATCTTGGCCTCCATAACTATCCAAGAGATATTCATGAATCCTCTTACTAGTTATATTTGAACTAGTGCTACTATTTTCTATAAATGGTTTATGGTTTGTGTTTGTTTTCAATTCTCATTGGATGACTATAAAGCATACAAGTAATTTTTAGGTATCATCACTTCAAAATAAGGAAATGGGATGAAGTGAATGAAATATTTAGTATATGCACAATAGACGAGGTGGTGTGAATGAGACTTACACGCTCAATGGACATGAAGATGAGTTTTGTGCGCTTGAAGAGAATCTTCTGCGATGTGGTAGAAACATGCACATAGGTTCATCACATCCTATAAATATGTAGATACCCCCACTAAATAGTTAGATGTTTTCAATAAATATTGTGTTCCTCTAACACACAAAATACTTTCACAGAGAATAGAATTAGAGATAGAAACTTGCGCACAATGTATTCCATTAGTCAAAAAAGACATGGTGAATCTTGTAGTGTGGTTGCATGAAAGATTAGTTGTGACAGAAAAATAAGGTTTATTCAAATTTCATATTTCATAAAAAAATCAAATCTTGTGCGCAAGGGTTGGTGTTTCACCCTAGTGTCAGTGTATGCTTTTACTATGCTTTAAAGATTAGGTTTGTTTAATAAGTTCTTCCTAGTTTATCAATTCTAGACATCAATGAAATAAGACTGTTGTTCTAAATAGATAAAAATACATCAATTTTAATCTATCGAATAATCCATCAAGTAAATAAACTATGTGAGACTTCTCCAAAGGTAGTGAGCTATGTATATTTGATAGAAGTGTTCTGAGATACGCAGTGAGCTATCCCAGAACTTTTGTAAAGGAAATGTTTCTTGCAGGGAGTGAAAGTGTTCAAATTTTTTTAATGACTAATTAGTGATGATTTTTGGAATTTTGGTATGACCTATAGATATTCAGCCTATGGCCCTTGGAATATCCCTTAGTGGTGAACCTAGTAAAATCATTGTGTTTTCTTTATTTTTCATGTGAATTTTTTTTGCTATATTACATAAATAGATAGGATTAATGGGTTCTACCAGTATGAGATCAAGATTTATCAATTTAGAAGAAATAATTTGAAACCCTAATTCACCCCTCCCCTCTTGAAGAGCTCTGTGGTCCTACATATTATATCATCATGTGGAAACTATTTATTTACATTTATTTCTTCTATAACATGGTAACCGCCATGCATTTGATGCAGATGAATGTTCCTAGAATTTTATGAATTTGTAAATATCAACCCCATAAATGATTTTTAGGTAATCTTATACTCCTTTCATAAGGAATATCAGGACTAATAACCAAGATATCCATAATTTTTTATATAATGAAACTTTCACTCACTATGTATGGAATCTTTATCTTCTCACCTAGGTCATCCCAAATTTTATTCATAATTAATCATAGGTTTATTATGTGAGACATCCAATTCTCATCGCACAAGTAATCTTATGATCATTATATAAGGATTCTAAATCTCGTCACCTAAGGTATGATGTTCTCATTACAAAAGGTAATAAGCTTAGGTATGACACTTTTGGGGAGAAGGAATAGATCTTATGTTATTGATATAAGTATCTCATTCGCATCATATAAGTATTCTTATACTTACCATATGTAAAATAATAATATTCTTGTCACAAAAGGAGAGGATTATGTGATACTATGATCATCACATTGGCTTCTTGTTCATTTCACACAAGGTGACTTTGGATCATGTCCTAAAAACCCCAAGGATCTTCGCCTAATGATAGGTTCTCAGATTCATCAGTTTGGGTTTTATAATAGGATTTTTACAAGGGAAATAATTTTCTCATCTAGAAAAGGATGGATATATATATTATCAGCTAACCAATATAGGCTCAGAGTTTTAATGTTCATTATGAATGCTTTCACATATTATAATAATGTATAGAGGGATTAAAGTTTCAAAGTAAAGTGGAAAAACATCCACATACTCTCATCACGTTTGGGTGAATCATAAGTTCAAATTACAGTGGGTATATTTCAAAAATTTTAAATCCCAAATAGTGAAATAATAGGTTTATAGTCTTATGGGAAGGATTCCTCATACTCTCTTCATGGATGGGAGAATTAGATATTTAAATTTAAAGTTGTGATACTTACATATAATCTTGTTTGATGTGGTATAATCAAATGTTTAAACTCTAGTTTGAATGTTTATAGGATATTTTCTAGTGGTAAATGGTCTATATACATATGTCATGTAATGTAAGGGTGTTGTTTTAATTACTGATAGGTAGGTGGTTGATCCTGTTACACTCATCATGTATAGTCGGGAAGAGGTTTTTGTGCAGTGGGAATGATGGGAGATTGGGTGAGGGGTTTTGTAATAATTAGAAAGATGATTAGGATTTAGAAATACTCTCTCCCTAGGGGGTGAAATGGTGAAGTTTCTAGGATTAAATCTCAAATAGGAATCTGTTGTATCCTTCATGAAAACAAGAGTAAAAAAACTAGTAGGAGTTCATTGATTAAGGTCATGAGACATGATAGTTCCATATACTTTACCATAATGATGTAAAAATTCTTGGTATTATGAAAAGATCACATTAGGTGATTCCATGAGGGTTATTATTTTGGATACCTAGAAGTATGAGAAATCATCTCATGTTTATTACATGACACGTTGCACACACTCCATGTAGGGAATCCTTGGATCATCACTGAGTTGATCCTATTACATTAAAATAGTATAATATATAGTTTTAAATCCTATACTAATGATGATTTTATATATAATTTTTCATCATACAAAAAAGTGGTTTGTGGGAGGGGAAACACATAGGGGAAATGTTGGGCATACAAATTATGATTCTTAGTGAAAGCATGGATCATTGGGTGTACTAGGATAAATTTTTTTGATGATTCAATGGTCAAGGATTAAATCATTTAATATGACCATTGAACTACTCTCTAAGAGGGTGAATGGGAGTGGGGGTAACACAAATTTGATTCCAATTAAACAATTCTGATGACAAACTAGAATGGATTTTTCATAGATTACACATGGTGATACATGTCTAGGGATGAGGGTAGTTATGCTTAGGATTAAAACATAGGTGTATTTCCCAGAAAAATAATGGGTCAAAGTGCATGGAAATAAATGCCAATGAATGCCGTTGTGCGCATGAAATTAGAATTAGGAGGCCCAAATTGGTTAGTTGGGGTCCAATGTTTAATAAACATTCAGAAAACTATGGGTGGTTAAAGGAAAAATCAATATATTGTCCCTATTATAAGTTTCATGAAATATGGGAGTTCCTCATGACATAGATTTGTGTGAGACTAGAGTTTCTCAAGGAAAATTTTTTCCAAGGATATATGTAGTATGGGTTCAACAAAAGATACAGATCCCACTAGGCCTGAAGATTCATGAAACATATGCCTTGAGAACAATCAATTTTTCTTCATATAGAGGATATTTTTTAAATTCATCTTAAACAAAAGTCAATATCATAATGTATTTATTTGAGATAATTCTCATAATATACATACATAAACAAATCCATTCTCTTCCTCCATTACCTGATCTTGAAAAATTACAAGTTACATGACATGATAGGTTCGACTATGTATTATAAACCATACATCTTCCAAATAGGTACTTTAAAGGGTATTTATAATAAATAATTATTTCAAGGGAGAGGTTTTGAAAAATATGGTATTTCACCAATAAGAAAAACTTTCATAGCACTCTAACATCCATTCAGGAAACATTGAGTTTTAGAAACTCTAAACCATTTCTCATAGAGTCTCACCAATAATCCAAAAAATTATTTACTTTATTTTTCCTTCTAAATCCATTATTAATGTGATATTTGGGGACAAATACCATTATAGATAGTCATCATGGATGTTCCCTAAAATTATTCTAGGATTTATTAATGGGGTAAAAATATTTTTATTTAATATTTAGGATCCTTCCATTTATAATTGATGTTGAAAAATCTCATATTATTTATATATATTCAATTAAAATGGCCATGGATATTGAGGATCCTTTATATTGAAATTTAAATGGATTAATACATATAAATGGAGCTCTTCCCAACTGGAAATTAACTTATTATATCCTGATTTTTTACCAAAAAAATAATACCATATATTATTTGGATGAATAACCAATGTTTAGCCTTTATTATTATTCAATCATTCCCATATTTTAACTATAGAGATAAGAAATATGGGTAATATACCTCTCAATAACACAAGATTAATTGAAGGATTAAATGCTAGGGTTATGGAATCCTTTAATATGGATAATCTAGACCACCTATTTAGGATATGACTACCATTATTGATGCATAGGTTTATATCGTGCATTTTTTTTATCCAAGATAGTTTTGAGGGTTTCATTCATTTCCCCCAATGATGCTACCCAATGTTTCATTGTGTCCCCTAAATAAATTTATTGAACTAGTGTATGATTACATCCAATGTGCGGGAAGATTGTGTGCTTCATCAGTGAAGTGGTTAATAAAATACAAAATTATTTTCCAAAGGTCTTCTGGTGGGTTGGTTCTATCACTAACGGCCATAATTTCCTTTTTTAATTAGTGAATCCATTTTTTGAATTTTTTTTTAAAAAAATTACCTCATTAAAAGGCATGTATCCTTAATATATATATATATATGAATTGATTCAATTGAGTCTTATTTGTACACCTTATTTAGGTGATATCTTCTTGGAGTAAAAGTGGATAAATAATTTTAGGTGGTGGGTTCCTAATCAATTTAGATACATCATTTACATTTCCTTTTATATCAATAAACTAGGAACGTGGATAGGGAATGATGGGAGGTATTATTAATGATGATATTTACTTTATGTTAACATATATAAATTAAATATAATTACCTCAGTGAAAGTGTAATTTTATAGAAACAGTTTATCCATGTATAATTTATTTTCCTCCCCATTTGTATCCACAAATATATACAATGGGGCTTCATTGGGTTATGAATACTTTTAATAGAAGTTATTGTCATTTTCACTAATTTATAACCAAGTTTATGAAATTTTTTGATTTGCAACCCTTATAGAATCTCAATATATTAATCAAGTATACTATTCATGTTGAATCAAAAACTCCACATGTAACATGATACCGAGTGAATACCATATGGTTCCTAATGTGAATGGACATTTATTTTATGTTTAAGAGAGGATTTTATATATCTGTGGCCCCATATTTTTGTATATATATTTCCATGGATGAATGACACTTATAATAAGACCAAACTTTTCCTTGGTTAGTGGTGTTGGTGATTATATTTCGGATAAAACTATGCTAAGCCCTCTGGGTTTGGGGGCTCTTAAGATATTATGGTTGAACTTGATATCGTGTGTAAGGATATTTTTATTTATAAAGATAATATTCAAATAAATATGGGAATAATTATTTTTATTATAACCCTAAATCATCAAAAATTTTATGATAATGAATGATTAAAGTTTTGAATACGTTTTAGTATGTTTATCATTTTTTATATCTTTTAAAAATTACATAATGGATGAATTGATGGATGAGTTGGTTAATAGGCTAATTTTACATTATATTTTCTTCTACAGTGTGGAAATGAATCAATATTAATAAGATTAATGGTCGATAGGTTTCTGAGATTTAGATGTTCCATAAGAAGATATAACATTACACACCTCCTCTAATGATTTTCAATGTATAGAGTTAATATAAGGATCTTATAGACTATCTATTAACAATAAAAATATGAAATTTGATTGGTTTAATATATCCACAACATTATATTTTTTAGTTGTGGGAGGGATCCTTAATTACATAATGAATTATATTGATTTTATCTATTTAGGTGAGTTGGAGGTCTGCACACTAGTTGTAAGACATAGTCCTCCTATGTTTTAAGAATCTTGAAAGGATAGTCATGAAATAGTCATCAATAATGTTATGATATCTTCTGTTCCTAAAGTATGGTATGTGTTGTCCATTGGTTCAGTTTTTCATTTCCTATAAGTTTTATTAGATGCAAAATGTGTATTCCAGCTTTGTGTAATTAGTAATAACAAAGTTATTAATATGAAGAGGTTATTTCATTAGTATTATTTTATCTCTGGATAAATATTCCCATAAATCATCTGGATCAAGTTCATTTGCAATGTAAGGTTCCTCCATAGGTACCAACCACTAATTTCATCCACCATTGACTTAGATCAATTTTGGGTAAACCTATTAGATTGATTTAAATCGCACCCATGGTTGATAATTCTTATACTGGGATAGAAGATATTAATTACCCCAAAACATCTATCAATTATTCTAACACATCAATTGAAAATGATGGAGAATGCCACAATGGGAACCCTTATCATACAATTATCTCTTCATAACATGGTATTTTTTAGGATTAGGGTATATGTTATTTGATGAAAATTTGGAAACATCATCTTGAAATTTCTGTATATATGTCTAGAAGATCATGGTGTAAAAATTGGAATGAATTTATTCGTGAAAATTTATTTTTGAAGGGATTTTAGGCTATGGTTTATTGTATCTTTTGATATAAATATTACCATGAAATTTGAATCTGATAACAAAATTATCAAGGTTATATTCTAATGGTATATTGTATCTAACAAATGGAGAGGATCCCTATGTATATATTCCATGATATCATAAGGTTGACCCCCATAGTGGTTAGAAATGTCTCTTTAGGGACGAATACTATGGGACATGTCTCATTTTGAATGAATATGTCTTCTATATTGAATATTGGATCATCTACGGGGTATACTACCCTAGGGTTTGTTGGTTTTATTTTAGTTATGTTTTTCCATGTAATTTTTCTATATTAAGAGGAATGAGTAGATTCACAGGGCCAATAGAGGATACCTGAAACACTTATGGGGGATCCTAGAAGGAATGACAATAAACATCCCCTGATATTACATCTATATATGAAGATAGATGTCATATATTTTTTAAATATTTTGTAATAAATAACCCTTTATGTAGTAGGTTTATTTCTACCCCTATAGGACAACCATATTGGCACTCAGTGTTATAAATTTGAGGAAGGATTGTCCTCAATGATATATAGAGACATTGGGATATTATGGAAATGTTGATAAGTGTGATCATGGATATAATTCCTAGGTGACTCCTAATTAGTGTGATATATTAATTTATCAACATCGTTAAAATATGTTAACTATATAAGGAGCATATTTTTATTTTTTCATAATGGATCAAAAATCGTTACAAGGAATGATGTGGGCCAGCAACCACCAAATAGTAATGGGGAATAAGTTTGGCCTTATTTTCCATATTTTATCAAAGATCTCTGGCCCTTTAATATAAATTACAATATCTCCATCATGGTTATTGTCTCTCACAGAATCATTAACCATCCTCTAATGAAGTTAATATGTGTGGAGTGCAGTATTTAGTTATCCAGAGATGTGATAGCAAATATAGTAGTGGCTATGTATATATAGGTGATTAAGACATGATTATTGTGATTTTTGTATCCATCAGAGGATATTTGATGAAATTGATTCGATTTATGGATTTTAGTACCTTGGAGGTCATCAAGATACACTCTATAATCTTTATGTTACCAAAAAATAATTAAAATTATTTAAATAAAATAATTAAGAAAGTTTGGTTCATCAATATATTTGTAATATTTACTTTCTAAGGTTTTTTAATAGGATACCCTTGTGACAGGTTATCCAATTCAACACCTATCATCACATAGGTTATTTTCATATCTTATTTATTCTAACGGTGGATTCCTTTTTAATAGAGATATCTTTATCATCTTGTTTCTTCAACCAATTTTCCTAGAACAATGGTTTATTAATTTTTTTTGTCGTCTCTAGGTATTATTCATTCAATTTATTTTAATATACTAGATAACTGACATACATACACTGGTCCAATCTAAAAAATATGTTCCACTACTCACTAGGTGTTTCATTGTAGGGTTTTAAATTCAATGTACTATATTATAGTGTACACTATAATATTGTTCCTCAATTCCCTTGCGGTCTTCTTATATCATAGTCTCACACATAGATTGTCTTTATTAGTGATGGAGGGGTTGGTGATGTTGAATAGAATATGATTTGTAATTGTTGGGTGCTGAGTTTTTATGGCGGATTGTTGTGGTAGGGATATGAGACTATGTGTTTATCTTTCCCTATGATAATAGGATTCTTATTGTAGTTTTGTTTGGGTATTTCATTCATTATACTGATATATAATTGGTTGTGTGTTTATTAATATTATAACACAGATTTTGGTTGATCATCCTTTGAATAAATCCTTCTTTAGTGTATTTTTAATGGATTCACATTTACGAGAGGCTTTTATACATCGTGTGATTAGAAGGTGTGTTTAAATGGTATATAAAGCATTAGAGATAGATACTATGGATATTTTATTAGATTGGGTCCAATTGAATGTATGATTAATAATTGACTATATATGTGATAAATTAAATTGGTGGATTCCAATATCAGGATGGGAAATGTTTTTGGGCGGTACTCTTTTTGTGGTTAAGATTATTCAACACTTAATTAGACCCATTTGAAGGGCGTTCCTTCTATGGTGTTATTTTTGGTGGTATTAGTGATTTTTTCCCTTGCTAGTACTATATTTTATCATTGTTTTCATTTATATTGTGATTTATTAGAATTGATGACGTGTAGTGGTGATTGGTTGAATTCTTGGTTGGTAGTTCAGACTTTATAGTGGTGACTCTAGTTTCAAATAATTTTTTATGTGGGGGTATTTCTCAAATAGAGGATAGAATCATGATCGATGACCAAACTAGTTGAGTTTTCTCATGAGGATCAATGTGTCACTTTTCATAAAGAGTCATTGATTAATTCATGCATTTCCTCATTTTTTATGTTATCAAATGGATCCATTGATTAGAATTTTTCTTATATGTTTTGTTTAAAGTCGACTATTGGTGCATAAAATATTTATAAATTTTTATCGATCTTAATCTAGGGGAATTGATTTGGATATTATGTGATTAATTACCTAGGATAACCAAGTGGTGGACCACTTTTGTATAGGTTCCAAAACATTACATGTTTACTTGAAAATATAAAAAACAACTGATTAGAGAATTAAATAACATATATATTGGGGTTTATGTGTAGAATGTGATAGGATTTGAGGTTAAATTATCTCAAAATAGAAATTATTATCTTGTCATACACACTCTAATAATATTTCAAATGTATATGAAATACATATTAGTATAAATTAATGTTTATTATATATCACTGAAAACCGCAGAAAAGAAAATACCTATTATTAATAATATTATATAAAAATGAGACACTTGAATCGACACTATATAACATTTAATTTCTGTTCCGTAATTGTGTGGGGAATCTAATGTTTAATGTTTATGTGATACTATTTTATAATTCAAATCTATATAGGGAATAAAATTAGAAGAAAAACCCATCCCCAATCATATTGACAGATTTAGTGTGACTATTTATGATATATTAACCAACTTGATCTTCACTATAGTGAATATCAGTAACACAGTGATTTAATATTTCATAGGATTAGTTAACAACACACAAGATTTCCATCCCATCTAGAAATTCTTAGGTTTGATGATGGGATTTACTGTATCCTAAATGGATGGTTACATTGATGATTCTTGTCATCTATTATGTCAAAAGGATTATACTAAATATGAAGTTCCTCATTGAATAAATAATGATTTGTTAGAGTTTCATTGATTATAGGAAGGTAATTGGGTTACAACAAAGTTTAATGTCATTTAGGAAGACTTAAGGGTATATTTTAGATTCATTACATCAAAGAGAGGTTCAATATTATAATATTATTTTAGGTCCACTAGAAAGTATTTAGGGTTACAGTTTAGTTTATTGTCTTACAACAAACATTTAGGGTTACAATGGAGAGTATGGTTCCCTTGGGAGACTTAAGGGTTATGATTTTGTTTAAATTTATTTAGGAATTAATATATATTATCCTAGTGTATAATTTAATCATGAAAGTATTATGGTTCGTTATTTAGTTTAAGGTAATCTTAGAAGTCTTAAAAGAACCTTTTTTCTACACAGTCATGGAATAATGTTTATTATTCAAGAGTTTCTTTCCACTTGGAAGTCTATTTTGTGTGATGGAGTTCCATGTTATCTATGAAATATTAATGGTTATGATGGAAATTGATGTATTCATGGATGAATCAATGGCTTAATGGTAAAATAATGTTCCATAGTGTCGGGATTGGGCACAGCGTGGAATTCTTATGTATCCATATGGTGGAATGAAAACCCATATATTATTATTTCATAATATTAATCCTTATGATAGGTTTTGACACTCAATCATAATAATGAGTATTGAAAATAATATCCCACAAGGATATTATAACATTTTATTTAGCACTTTATATGGAAGTAAATCTATACAACTTAAGGCTATGTGATTATGACTAGGGTAGATCCATTTATGGACAAACAACCAAGAAAACAGTTGTGTGGTTTATAATTGTATGGGTATGACCATTATGTATTGTATTTTAAGATTATATAAATTGGAAAACAAAAAAGAAATATTCTTAGAAATTGATTATTTGTGAGACATAAACATGGGAGAACTATAAGTTTGTATTCCTAGAGAAATTAGGTGAGGGTGTAAGGTGTCTTACTAGATGAATCTCCCAATAAAATTGAGTCATTATATAAATATTTTGAATTTATAGGGCTTTCAATTGATTGGAATCACATCTTAAAGCACATATTATCTATAAGGGATAAATCAGAGAAGATGGAGTGTACTGATAGATGGGTGGAACCAATGGTGTATTACCATGATATTTTATATATATATTCTTATTAATGGACACAATGTTTTATAATATGTGGACTATAAAACATTGACCCCAAATTAACACCAATATATTATTATTTAAATCTGAAAATTACAGCATAGTCCTTCATTTGGAGGGTTTAAAAATAAATAACCATAACTTGAACCATATGTAGAATTTTTTTTATTAAAACATTAATTAATCACCAAACACTTATTATTAAATTGTTAGAAATGATTACAAATCCTTTTTAAGGAAAAATACAATTTTTTCATATATATGATTTTATGCATACAATGTAATTTGATCATAATAGATTTAATTAATTACTATTTTTATATTATTATAAATGAAAATTTATATAATATTACAATTTAAATATTTAAATATTAATTTAATTATGATTCTTATATGTATAATAATAGTGAATTCATTTTATTCTTAAATAAGTCATTTCATCCATAAATGGTTCATATGCATTTTATATGTGAGTAATTTCAATTTATGTATAAAAATTTGATAAATTTTATTTGAAAAAATGGATATCATTTTTGAAATCATAACTTATAAATTGAATAGGGAATTATATTTGATATTTTTTAAAAATGATTGATTCATTTGTGAAGGGTGAAAAATAATAATTTTTTGAAAATTGTTATTTCCTTTCATTAAATGAAGTAAGATAAAAGAAAAATTTTGTATTGTATTTTATTTTTTGGTAATATAATACTTCTATGACAAATAATAATCTAATTTATTACAATGGAATAATCATTATATCGGATTTATTATAAGATCATTTTTATGCTTAAAAACACATTGGTATTGAATTTTTTTGATGAATTTGTAATACTTTTATTGAAATCAATTTATTTAAATTTTAGTAAATCAATCTTGAAATAGAGATATAATATTTTTTATCAGGGTGTTATTATTTAAAAAATATCAATTTCATTTTTACTCATAATGAATAATAACCATGGAAAAAATTTATCACCATGCTAGTGGTTAAATGTTTTCAAATGTTGTTAAAACAATGGGATAATTTCAAAAAATAAACCCACTAATTTATTTTATTTTATTTTATTTTATGATTTTCTTTTTGAAATAAACACCCAACATTCTATAATATGTAATTTTTATGTCGGTTTCCTTTTATTATAATGATTTATTTTATCATATGTTACTATAAATATATAAAACACACTCTCTTTCATTTAATATAAACAGTATTTTTTAATATGTATCAGATGAAGGTATAAGTTGTTATAACTGGATATATTGAATTTTAATTCTTTATTTTTATTATTGTATTTTTAATTATTTTTTTTGATTGTATAATTTCCTTGGACTCTTACGCAACACTGTCACATCACTAGTGAAAATAGTAGAAAAATAAAGTAAATGATTTTAAAACATTAAATGTAATATGTTTTTTAAAAAATTTAATAAACATAAATTTAATTGATATTTATACTATATATGTGTTGGTGAAAGATTTTATATTATAATTTCACAGTTCTATTTATGTCTATAAAATCATAATATGTGAATAGCCCTAAAAATTACCATAAAATTCCTTTAATGTTTAAAAATTATTTATAAATAAATATAAATATAAAAAATCTTATATTTAATGAATATTATGTCAAATTTTGTATTCATTTATTCACGATTCATATATTTTCAACTTGGAATTTGTAGAATTAGTTTCATGAACCTTAATGACTAAAAAATTAATTTAAATTGTTAAGGATAATTTAGGTTAACGAAGGGATTAAACAAAAGTATACATTTTAAAATGGAAACTAAACGTACATAAAACTGATGAGTTGATTGTATGTAGACCATAAAATTCTTATAATTGGTTATATTTTAATTTTGAGCTATTTTTAATGATTTATAAACATATTATATATTAATATTTTACGTGCTTGATTTTTTTCACCCTCCTCACTTATTAATTGGAAACACATATCCTCTAATATTCACAAACATTGGGAAACTTAGATCGACCATGTCTGTAATGAACCAAGCCGGTTCAAATAGACAAGCCACTCGAACCTGCTTGTCATGTAATATAGGTAAAAAGGACAATAGAAACAAATATTGAATATAAAAAAATACATACAACTACAGAAAAATGTTTAAACATAAAATATACTTCATAGACATACTATCCACGTTAAAAAGAGGTTAAAATTGTAAGTATTTAAAATCCTCACACGACCAAAAATCACCTCTAGGCCAACTCAAACAAAAAAATGAAACTAGAAGGGAATCTATCATGATACAAAATGCTCTCATGTTTACCCAAACTACATAACAAAACATCTACATATTCTCAACGGAATAATTAGGGTTTGATGAAAATCCTAGTATGATAACACCAAATTTCTACACAATGTCTAATATCATAAATGAAACAATTATATAGTTTAAAAAAACTAGTTTTAAAAATAATTTGTATAAATCCAGTCCATTTATAAATAATTTTCCCAATTTCCTCCTTTCATTTTAACAATATACATTTTTATTTTGAAAAAATAAATATTACAAGTATAATAGAAAACAAATAAAATAATATCCATTGAATAAGAGTTAATGATTTCCATGAAATAACACGTAATGTGAATCTATATGATACAAACACATTTAAATTTTTTTGATCAACGGTCCATGATAAAAAAAATCTTGAATTAAAAAACAATACATGTAGATAACATCACATATTGGGATATAGCTTCTAGGAAGACCTGTAATAGATAGTAATGGTAAAATACTAAACCGGAAAAATATTATATCCTAATTATATTGAGTACAATTGGACGATAGAAAAACAACTATAAAGTTCCTTGAGTCGATATCACTAAAGGTTTCTTCATAGTTGTGTTGTAAACACACTAAGGATACCCTTATCTCTTTTCCTATGCACCCAAGGTTCCCAAAGTTCATTTGAATTTTTTTTATTTCAAAACCATTTTCTAAATTTTGAAAAACATTTTGATGTTTAGGCGATCCACTTTAGATCCTGAAAACCTATATCTATATAAAATAAATTCATTTAAAATAACACATTTTGGAAAAACATTTTATTTTTCAAGATATCACTTTTCACCAGATATCATATCTAATAGAAGAATAACCAAAGAAAATTAACCAAGAATAAAATTAAATTTATCATATTAAACAATTTCATAGAAACAACTACCTTAATAGGGTTGAAACCAAGAATCCATTGAAAATGTTGTTAAAAACTAATAGAAATAATAAGAAAACACAAGGAATGAAAATAAATTGAAATGAATCAATATAAAAAGTATTTGATAAAAATTAGGGAAAAAATGTAACAAAAACCATAGCCATAACCAAAACCCCCAAAGAACAGAATTGATTACATAACCACAGAGAACCAATCCATCACCAAAGGTGATTAATCATGGAACAAAGTGATTTGGTCGGAAAGGAGTCACTCAAAGTCTCCTAGTGTAAGCTATTGATCGAGATAGGTATGGATAAAGGTATAATTAAATGAAATTCATTCATGAACCACCATTAAAATCACACGTCATGACATTTACATGAAATTTAATCCAAATAAATGTCATTTAATCCATGAAGGATGGAATATCCACAGAACATGTAACATTTTAATTAATAACCTTGTATTATTTATTACATTATGTGAACCTATTACACTATGTGAAGAAACATCACACTTTGTAACTAGTTCATGGATTCATCCCATCAGATATTATATGGCGTGTACACCCATTACACGATGATTAATTTCCTATAGAATAAAAAAATCCAGGTTTAAGCTGAAAATTCCCTTAAATAAATGATTTTACCATTATAGGTATCCTCCAAATTACTTTTCGGCATTACTCATCCAATGAAGAAGGATAAAAAATTGTAAAAAATATAATAGAAGGATAAAGGGGGAATACATTATCCACACCATAAATTCTATATACATCATGAATTCCCTTGAGATCCTAGATCTACAAATATAAAAGTCACTGATTCCTCATCAATAACTCCCACTTCAACATCTCATGGCTCTCCTATTTGTACTACCACAATACCTGGGATTGGGTGATTATTTCACCATGCAGTACCTTACCATGGAGATCAATAATATAAAATGTCTACTCAAACAACGTGGTATCATGATCATGATGATCATATATTGAAAAAATCAAATTGGAAGGATCTAGTATATAACTCCTCAATTGGGAAACATGAAAAATGTTTTGGGTATCTTTCATGAATGATGGAAAGTCTAAATAATTGGGAATGCTCCCTAGAAATCCAATGATCTAAAATGGGTGCATAAACCGCCATTCATGCTTATCCTTATTACCCAAACAAAAATGTCCCATTTAAAGTAAAACTATAAGAAACTCCCATCCACTGACCTGTAAATCCAATTGCTGAAAAAAATAGTTTTTATAAGATTTCTGATGGAAATATTATGTATCCAAACACCTCTATATCAATCCCACCATCTCCATAATCTTCGGAACAACACATGACCCAACCAAGTACAATCCTACCATACATTCCACAAAAAGGGATATCTACATGGACACCGATACTAAGCCTTAAAGAGTTCTATATTTATCCAATCCTGAAAGAAATTATTCAAGGAAAATTCAACGAATGATAATTTTTTCCCAATATCCTCCAAAATCATGGAAACATTCCCATAGCATTTCTTTAAGAACCTAGAGGGATATCTATATCTATCCATATATATTACATTTATAAAATGTTCTTAATTTAATGTAGGAGCCCATTTCCACCTATAAACAATTCAAAAATTATGATTTAAACCTCAAATATCACTTAGAAACAATTATAGAAGAAACCCCTGATGGATCACAATCTCTTGGACATAAATTTACACAAGATGTTTCACTTTATTCATCTCTTTTATATGTAGCAGGTGAACTGATTCTATGAGTTTATTCATGATCACCCATTTGACATCTTTCCCATTGGGAGTTCTTGTAAGTACAAAGATGAAATCCATATAAATATCATGCCATGTTCATACTAGAATGTGTAAGGCTATTTGAAAACATGCAATTCCTTGGTGCTTCTCCTCAATTATATAAAAAGTGAGACACCACAAATAAAATTCCCCCATCGACCATCTTATCCCTACCACAAATACTGACATCACAGATCATTATACATGATGGTATTATCTATGTTCATGGACCAACAAAAATGGCTCTCACTATCCAAAAACCATTACCTCAATGAAAATAATGAATCCAACCTTATATGAAGGAATAAAGTACCAATGGGAGATCAAGACCACTCATATGATGCGTCCGAACTATGAAGAATTTCACTAAAGCATCATCACATGGTATTTTTCACCTTCACGAGCTGAAATCGCTAATTTGATGGCGATTCATCTTTTATAGAAGCCGATAAAACCTGTCCACAAACATCATCCTCTACCAAGATTGTAACACCCGAGACTTTTATGCGAAATATTTTGTTTTTATGTTATATAAATGATCAAAGTAATCTTTCACTACACACAACACTAGCATGTCTTTCTTTACACGCAATCGCGACCTTCCTCGATAGCTTGCGTCGTACCAAGTTTCACTAAACAACGATATGCTATTAAAATATTACTAAAACTAGCCGTTATGAATAGTAATACCCACTTTTTGAATTTTTTTAAACATTATTTTTCAAAATGGACTTCATTTTTGGATTCGGAAAATCGAAATTAGCCTAGGGTGAAATTTTGGTATTTTTCTGAAAACATTCGATTTTTGATGAATAGTGAAAACCCTGGGTTACTATTTAAAAACCGACTTTTTATTTAAATGATTATTTATTTTATTTAAATTTATTTTATGTAAAAATTGATACTTAATACCTATATATGTTCAATTCAACTCATTGGAGTCATTTTATAATAATTTTAGATATATAAAAATTTTATTGAACTTTTCACCGTCTTTTACCCACCTCTTAGGAGAATTTGCAAATTTACATAAAACTTAATTTTACCACTTCTGTGAGTGGAATTTCTAAAATTCGAGAGACACGGTTAATATCAAGGACTAAAATGTGGTTCAATGTGATGAAAATAATTTTTGGTGAATAGTAACTTTTTATTTTTTTACCACGGTTAAAAGTAAATAGGGTAATTAACGGTAAAATGATATTATTATTACCCTAACACATGTCCTAATTCTATTGTATTAGTTTAATTCGACCAAAAACAACCATAGGAATAAAATATGACCATTTAGTCAAACATGGATTGGATTTGGACATTTATTATTAATTTATTTAAAGAAGGGTTAAAATAGTTAAAATCAATGTTTAAAAAGTAAATCATTTTTACTATATGGTTATACATAAGATAAATTTGACTATAAATATTCATTAGAAATTTAAAAAGATTTCCTACATAACAGTATTTTATTGTAAATTTTTAGACATTAAATAATTTAATTTATGTATGACACAATGATGATGAAGTAATTATCTTATTAATGAAATATTGACATAATTGATGTTATAAATACTCAAATAAATATAATTTGAGACTTTTTATGAATTAAAATAATTTTCTAGGCTAATATTACATATTAGTACTGATTTAATTAATATTTTTCGAGCTAATCATTCTGTTATGATTTTCAGAAAAACCGATTACCAAATAGTGTCAAAATTGACATAAAATAGTTTTGAAGACAAATATTATATTATTAATTATTATTTTATTCATAAAAATATAAGGTTAGGCAAAATGACTTAGATGAGGTTATATATATTAATAATAAACAACTTGGGGATCGTTTGGCTTGATATAGTATGTTTATTAACCTTATAGTGTAAGAAAACAAGAAGAGATGGTAAAAGTTAAATTATCTAACTTAAACTTAAATCTAAATAATAAGGTTAAAATAGAGGCATAAACTTGTATAAATTCTCTTTTATGAGAGTATTTCTATCCATCCCCACCTTAGCTTCTAAATAAATCAATTTGGAGCTATTAAAAACCGAATATGACTTTATAATAAAATAATTTTTTTAGTTTTTCTTAAGGTTCCCCTCTCTTTCCCTATAAAGGGGCACATCCTCCCTCTCTTCTCACACCACTTTGAGCCTTCAAACTCGGCCAATCCCTGCCAAATTCCCTTTTACACTTCCCTAGAAACATCCTAGATATCCTGGTCTTCTTGAAAGAACAATTTTAGTGCCCTAAGAGGATGTCTCAAAGAGGCGCTTCAAAGAAGAGGTAATGTCCGTTACCGATTCTTTCAACTTTATTTCTTCTTCCACTTCTTCTTATTTAGTTGTTTCATTATGAAGTAATAACATCAGTATCACTCATATACTGATATTTTATTATAATTATGAAACAACCATATTTCACAATCTATCCATCCTACGGAAAATGAAATCACTGCACGTGTGTACGTACAGAATACTGTCTCCACACCGTGGTGTAATCTATTTTCCACCACCACATTACTTGGATGGGAATAATTGTGTAAATAATAACTATATATGATTATTTTTAAGTGATATTGATTCTGAAATAGTATACATACACTCTAATACAATTCCAAGATCATGGGAACGATATCATCGCTCGTGCGTATGTACGGAATACCGTCTCCACGATGTGATGCGACTCATTCATTATGATATTTATTGCATAATGATTATATAAATGAATTGAATGAATGAATATGATATATATATTACACTAATACCATTCTGAAAATGAGTTATCTATAACCTAAATAGAATAATAAGAATTTATTCAACAAAACACGCATAAGAACAAAAAGTAATAAACACCCGAATAACAAGTTGCAATGAAATATTACTAATAAGAAGCTAAGAATATGAACATATATGATATCATAACAATGAGTATGATTCTGGAATAAGTCAATGACTTTATTTAAATCATTATACAAGAGTTTTGGACACTTACGAAGAAAATCGGACCTAAGGTAAGAGAAAATCTCGCAATCTCATTTTTATCCGAGATTGTTTATACTTCAGAATTTACTGGGGAATATTTATCATCCACATACATTTTTCCTCAATATGTAATGTTTATATCCTTATAAAATTGTTTACATTTCCAATTTTACCCTTCGGTGAGTTTTGAGTAAAATATATTAAAGTAATCTTTTGTCGTTTTTCGTACGAGGTACTTTTTGACTTTTCTGACAAAAGTACGAGAAGAATGTTTTTTTTAACTTATACGACATGAATGGATTTTTAGAACATTATTTCCATGAAAATTCCTTTACAAGTTTTCAGTTTTATTTTTAATCAACTTCTTTTAGTTCAAAATTATATGACATGTTAAGAAAGGAAAATGATTTTGAAGTATAAAGGATATTTTCCTCAAGAATGAAATTCAAGTGCATTATCAAAATTATTTTCCATCTATGATAATATAGGGTTTTGTTTCTATCCCTATTATTACATTGATTTTATTATGTTGTTATTGAATTATTTTTATGAATTCCATTATCTTATATGAATTGTTTTATGATGTCACAATGTTTAAGAATTCCATTTTTATTACATGGGTTATGCAATGACGTATGATTTATGATTTTGTAGCACACATAAGAATGGTATCATTATGAGATGGGTGGGACCTATATCTCCCTCCAATTCATTGGGTAAAGATTTATATCTCATGAGATAGACATGGCTGGAATGGCAGGTTAATCCGGTTCAGTTAAACAGGACTGAAACGAGGAGTGAACTCAGTTCAGAAATGGACTTTGTCCTCTAAGATAGTCTTGGAAATGAGTCTTGACTAATAAGAAATGGTTCTCTATGATTATGTGTGTATGCCACAATGTTTCATGTTTTATGTTATGATTATTGGGATTACAATTCACATCTATGATTTATCCCATGTTATAAAATTATGATCTCTTTTGCAGGTTATGATTTACAAAAGGTTATGTTCTTATGAATATGATGCGATTTATATTTCTTTTGTTTACCCTTACAGAGCATTTGAGCTCACCCTTTTTTATGATTTCTTTCCCCAGGTCAGGAATAAGGTTATTAAGTAAAATATGCCAAAAGGGACTCTAGATATGATGAAATAAATGGGAGACAGTGTAGATGCTTTATGAACCAGTTGTTTATGTTTCCCAGTTTCTAAAGACACTATACCTATACGGTCCTTTCTTGGTTTTGTTATATGTTTTAATAAGTGTACTTAAATTTATAAGTACTAACAATGTATGTAAATTATGGGTCTTTATAGTTGGAATCAGAGGAAAGGTATAGTCAACCTTTGGAAACTAGGATGTGAAATCCTTAGTAAGAAACCTAAGGATATGTCTACGTATAGAACACAATCTTAGTGTTTTAGAAATGGCCATGAATAACCTATGATAAGACCTTAAGTGTGAAATTTTATTCTTGATTATGTGGTTTTCCTATTATAATTAGTGTTTCTCACACTATTCTTCTTGGTTTTAGTCAGTGGATGGAACCCGAAGGAACCGTGTTAATGCGGAATGCGACGGGCAATGCAATGATTGTCCCCTGATCAACAAAACGTTATGGGAGATGGAATGAAAAATCTTGTATCCATGCTCACACAACATTCTCAAGATATGAATCATGCAGGACTTCCAAACGAGGAAAGGAAGGAGGAACATTCTGTTAAATCCTTAATGAGGCAGCGTCCACCCTCATTCTGCGAGTCTACTAATCCATTAGTTACTGAACAATGGATCAGTACTACTGAAAATATATTTTCAGTTCTTCAATGTTCTGAGCATGATAAATTCATCATAGTAGTATATCATTTGGAAGGTGATGTTGATCAATGGTGGAATCTTATTAAGAATATGAGGCAAAGGGATGAAATTGAGTCCATGGAATGGGACGAGTTCAAGAACTTATTTCTCAATAAGTACTGCTTCGTATTATTCGAACAAAGATGGAGAAGGAGTTTATTGAGCTGAAGAAAAAGGATGATGAATCTGTTGGTACCTATGAAGCAAATTTTAAAAGACTTGCAAGGTACACTTCTGGTATTATTATCAAACCTGAGAGTAAGATCGATCGATTCTTTAGTGGATTAAAACCAAGTCTTCGAAGGGCATTATCCATAAGGGACTTCATTAGCTACGAGGAAATCGTTCGATGTGCTCTCAAAGTTGAGATGGAGATTGGAGTAACCCATCATTCATATGGGTTTGATATGAAGAGGAAAATTGAATTCAAAGGAAAATCTAAAGAGAACACTGAAAACAAGATGATTTTTCCCTTATGCTCAATGTTTGGAATGAAACATGGAGGAAATTGTCTTAAGGGGACAAGAAAATGTTATAAGTGTGGAAAAGAAGGTCATCAGGCAATTGAATGTCGAAATAATGGGAAGAAGATGTCTAATGATGCAAACAAAGGAAGGGATACACATAATGAACCTACTTCACTTCAATGTTTCAAGTGAAAGGAAATGGGGCATTATTCCAATCAATGCCCTAATCCAAGTGTTGATGATTATGATCGACGTCAACAAACTCTTAAGGCCAAAGACAAATGAAAGTGACATGCAATTACTATCGACGATGTGGAGTATGATAAAGAAGTGGTGAAAGGTACACTTACCATCCACTCTAAAGTAGAAAATGTTTTATTTGATTCGGGATCCACCCACTCTTTTATTTCTGATGAATTTTCTAAGGGTACCACCGTATTACCTCAATAATTAGATGTTGAGTTAGCTGTGACAACCCCTAATGGCACAAAAGTTGCATCAAAAGTTTATAATTCTTCTCTGATTGAAGTTTGTGGGAAAGTGCTTCCTGCAAATCTCGTAATCCTTCATATAGTGGAATTTGATATGATTCTTGGCATGGATTGGCTTTCTTTATATGGATCTCATATAAACTTCCAAATAAGGGAAGTCACATTTCATATTCCAGATCAATCTATGATCGTCTATCGATTCAAGGATGAACATAACCTTCCAGTGGAAATTTCATCGATCTTATTGGTTTTGATTCCACTAAATGAAGGTTATTTATCTCAAATGGTTTGTGAGAAACTCACGATTAAGAATATGCCCATTGTACGGGAGTTTGATGATGTCCTTCCAGAGAAATTGTCGGGTCTTCCACCAAATCGTGAATTTGAGTTTTCAATAGAACTTGTACCGTGTTCTTTGCCTATTTCAAAGATACCTTATAGAATGGACCCAATTGAGTTGTAGGAATTGAAGAAGCAACTTCAAGAGAATCTTGATAAGGGATTCATACGCCCAAGTGCATCACCTTGGGGAGCACCAGTTCTATTAAGATGGATCAATGAGACTCTGCATTGATTATCAAGAACTTAACAAGATCACTGTCAAAAACAAATATCCTCTCCCGTGCATTGATGACTTATTTGACCAACTACGCGGAGCTCAATAATTTTCCAAGATTAATCTTTGTTCAGGGTATCATCAATTAAGGGTTAAAAGGGAGGATATACCAAAGACAGATTTCTGTACAAGGTATGGACACTGTGAATTTATAGTGATGCCATTTGGTCTTACTAATGCCCTGCTATCTTCATGGATCTGATGAATATAGTCTTTGGAGACTATCTTGATCAGTTTTTGGTAGTCTTTATAGACGATATTCTTGTATATTCAAAGATCAAGGAAGAACATGAAGATCATTTGAGAATTATATTGAAGACCCTGAGAAAGGAGAAGACTTATGCCAAATTTTCAAAGTGTGAATTTTGGCTTCAAAAAGTTGCATTTTTGGGTCACATAATCTCAAAAGAGGGGATATCTGTGGATCCAGCAAAAACAGAGGTTATCGAAAGATGGTTGAGACCAACAACAGTAACCGAGATCCGAAGTTTTCTTGGCTTGACTGGTTATTACCGACGTTTTGTGAATGATTTTTCATGATTATCTAATCCACTCACCAGGTTTACTTGAAAAGGAGTTATGTTCGGGTGGATGGAGGAATGTGAAGAGAATTTCATGGAGTTGAAAAGAAGGTAATCCAGTGAACCTATACTCACACTTCCTTGTAGTGGAGAAAGGTTTTTGATCTACAGTGATGCATCCGAGAAGGGGCTGGGGTGTTTTCTTATGCAAAATGATATGGTGATAGCTTATGCCTCATGACAGTTGAAAATCCAGGAGAAAAATTACCCAACTCATGATTTGGTGTTAGCTACGGTAATATTTGCATTAAAGATTTGGAGGAATTATCTTAATGGAGAAAGGTGTGATATTTATACTGATCATAAGAGTTTAAAGTATATTTTCTCACAAAATTAGATGAATATGCGCCAAAGAAGATGGTTGGAGCTGATTAAGGATTACGACTTCTCAATTCATTACCACCCTGGGAAAGCAAACAAGGTGCCAGATGCATTAAGTAGACAAGTCCTTGCTAGCTTATCCAGGATGAGGATCACAAAGGATCCAATATTTATGGATTTACAAAGGTTGGATCTTGGAATTATAATGGAAGGGGAAAATCATATCTTTCTCAATTGAATGTTCAACCATATATGTGAAGATTAAAGAGGCACAGAAAGACGATGTAGAGTTACAAAAGAACGTGAGAAATGTTCCTGAATTCAACCTTGATTGTGGTGGGATAATAAAGTTCAGGAATCGAGTTTGTGTTCCTCCCATTCCAGAATTAAAGAAGGAGCTGCTGGATGAGGCTCATAGTTCTTAATTATCTATTCATCCTGGAAGCACGAATATGTATAGGGACCTGAAAGAGTACTTCTGGTGGGATGGCATGAAGATAGATGTTTCTGAATATGTCTCTCGATGCTTGGTTTGTCATCATGTTAAAACTGAGAGACAGAAGTCTAAGGGGATGTTACAACCATTACCCATAACCGAATGGAAATGGGAAAACATCGCTATGGACATTGTCACCAGACTTCCTAAAACATCCAATGGCAATAATGCTATCTGGGTCATAGTTGATCGTCTTACAAACTTTGCACACTTCATTGCTATTAGAGAGGATTTCTCTCTGGATCAACTTGCCAAGATATATATATAAAGGAAGTAGTAAGATTGCATGGAGTACCACATTCCATTATATCTGATCGGGAACTGAGATTTACCTTGAAGTTCTGGCGAAGTCTTCAGCATACTCTGGATACAGAGTTGAGTTTCAGCACTGCTTATCATCCTTAGACAGACGGTCAGTTTGAGAGGACAATTCAAACACTAAAAGATATGTTGAGAGATTTCTCTATGGATTTTAAAGGTGGTTGGGATCAACACCTTCCTTTGGTGGAATTTTCTTATAATAATAGCTTTCACTCCAATATTCAGATGGATCCTTATGAAGCTCTCTATGGAATGAAATGTAGGACTCCAACTTTATGGGATGAAGTTGGGGAAAGAAAGCTATTAGGACCTGATCTTGTTGATGAGATGGCAGAAAAGGTCTGATCTATTCAACAACACATTAGAGTTGCTCAGAGTCGACAAAAATGTTATTCCGAAAACTGATGAAAAGACCTAGAGTTTGAAGTGGGTGATAAAGTGTTCTTAAGAATATCTCCCTAGAAGAGGGTCATGAGATTTGGAAATAAGGTAAAGTTGAGACCTAGATATATCGGTCCTTTTGAAATTCTGGATCGTGTTGGGACGGTAGCTTACCGATTAGTGCTTCCACCGAATCTCTCCCAAGTTCATGATGTGTTCAATGTATCTCTCCAGAGAAAGTACATACCTGATCCTTCACATGTAATCAGCTTAGAAGTTGTACCGTTGGAGCAAGATCTTTCTTATGAAGAAGAGTCAATAGAGATTCTGGTTTGTAGCGAAAAAGTCCTACAGAACAAGACCACTAGCTTAGTGAAAGTTTTACGGAGGAACCACAAATTAGAAGAAGCTACATGGGAGCATGAGGATTATATGAGGGAAAGGTATCCTCATTTGTTTGTTACAAAGTGACGAATTTCGAGGGCGAAATTCATTTTAAGGGGGGTAGAATGTAACACCCGATACTTTTATGAGAAATATTTTGTTTTTATGATATATAAATCATCAAGGGAATCCTTCACTATACACAACACTAGCTTGGCTTGCTTTAAACGCAATCGTGACCTTCCTCGATAGCTTGCGTCGTACCGAGTTTCACTAAACAATGATATGCTATTAAAATATTACTAAAACCAGCCGTTATGAATAGTAATACCCACTTTTTGAAATTTGGTACATTTTATTTTTCAAAATGGACTTCATTTTTGGATTCAGAATATCGAAATTAGCCTAGGGTGAAATTTTGGTATTTTTCTGAAAACATTCAATTTTTTATGAATAGTGAAAACAGTGGGTTACTATTTAAGAACCGACTTTTTATTTAAATTTATTTTAGGTCAAAATTGATACATAATACCTATATAAGTTCAATTCAATTAATTGAAGTCATTTTATAATAATTTTAGATATATAAAAAATTTATTGAACTTTTCACCGTCTTTTACCCACCTCTTAGGAGAATTTGAAAATTTACATAAAACATAATTTTACCGCTTATGTGAGTGAAATTTCGAAAATCCGAGAGAAACAGTTAATATCATGGACTAAAATTTGGTTCAATGAGATGAAAATAATTTTTGTTGAATAGTAACTTTTTACTTTTTTACCACAGTTAAAAGTAAATAGGGTAATTAAGGGTAAAATGATATTATTATTACCCTAACACACGTCCTAATTATATTGGATAAGTTTAATTAGACCAAAAACAACCTTAGGAATAAAATATGACCATTTAGTCCCTCATGTATTAGATTTGGACATTTATTATTAATTTATTTAATGAAGGGTTAAAATAGTTAAAATCAATGTTTAATAAGTAAATCATTTTTAATATAGGGTTATACATAACATAAATTAGACTATAAATATTCATTAGAAAGATAAAAAAAATTCTTACATAATAGTATTTTATTTTTAATTTTTAGACATTAAATAATTTAATTTATGTATGACACAATAATGATGCAGTAATTATCTTATTAATGAAAGTTTGACATAATTGATGTCATAAATACACAAATAAATGTAATTTGAGACTTTTTATGAATTCCAATAATTTTCTAGGATAATATTACATATTAGTACTGATTTAATTAACTTTTTTTGAACTAATATTTCTGTTATGATTATCACAAAAATCAACTACCAAATAGTGTCAAAATTGACATAAAATAGTTCTTAAAACAAATATTATATTATTAATTATTTTTTATTACTAAAAATATAAGGTTCGGACAAATGACTTAGATGAGGTTATATATATTAATAATAAACAACTTGAGGTTCGTTTGGCTTGTTATAGTAAGTTTATTAACCTTATAGTGTAAGAAAACAAGAAGACACAGTAAAAGTTAAATTATCTAACTTAAAGATAAATTTAAATGATAAGTTTAAAATAGAAACCTAAACCAGTATAAATTCTATTGGATGAGAGGATTTAGACACATAACCACCTTAGCTTCTAAATAAATCAATTTGGAGCTATTAATAACCGAATATGACTTTATAATAAAATAATATTTTTAGTTTTTCCTATGGTGCCCCTCTCCTCCCTTATCAAAGGGCACCTCCTCCCTCTCTTCCTCACACCACTTTGAGCCTTCAAGCTCGGCCAAACCTTGCCAAATTCTCCTCTCCACTTCTCTATAAATATCCTAGAGGTCCTGGTCTTCTTTAAAGACCAATTTTAGTGCCCTAAGAGGAGGTCTCAAAGAGGTGCTTCAAAGAAGAGGTAATGTCCGTTACCGATTCTTTCAACTTTATTTCTTCTTCCACTTATTCTTCATTAGTTGTTTCATTATGAAGTAATAACATCAGTATCACTCATATACTGATATGTTATTATAAGTATGAAACAACCCTATTTCACCATCTATCCATCCTACGGAAAATGAAATCACCGGGCGTGCGTACGTACAGAATATTGTCTTCACGCCGTGGTGTAATCTATTTTCCACCCACTACTAAAAATAAGGGTATTAGAAAGTTCCATTGGCGGTCACTATAGGGCTATAGAGACCACCCAGCGACCGCCATTGGCGGTTGCATCTGCTTCGTCGGTGTAGGGCAATAGCGACTGCTAATGGCGGTCGCTATAGGTGGCCGAAATGCTGGCCTATAGCGACCGCCAGGCGGTAGCTACATTAGAACATTTTTTTTTAAAAAAAATCATACCGAAAGAAATATATATATATATTTATTAAATAATATATATATATATATTAAAGAAAATAATTATATATATAATATTAAATAAAATATGTAAATATATATATATATATATTAAAGAAATATATATATAATATTAAATAAAATATTTTTCATTTTTATATATATTTATTAAATAAAATATATATATATATATTAAATAAAATATTTTAATATATATATATAATATTAAATAAAATATTTTTCATTTTTTTAATGAAATGTACGAATTCTGTTTTTTTTCTTCACGGTGCAAAATTAGAGATAAAACAAGATAACAATCATAAAAAATGGAAGACAATTTCAAACATCATAAACATAAAGATCATCATAAACGATAATCGTGCTTCAATGATCCGAGCAGGTCCATCTATTTCAATCTTCTGCTTCAATAAACCTACAATAAGACAAAAAAACAACAACAAAAAAACAAAAGTAAATTAAAAATAATTATTCAGTTATTATATACATATAATAAAATTAAATTTGACATCAAATCATGGTGTTATAATAATTTAAAACACCCAATTTATGAAATGCTATCATTTCAGGTCATTCGGTCGTTTTTTGTGTTTTGTGACACCGGAAACGAGTTTCCGGTCACCGCGGTCAAACGGCACCTCCGATTGATGTGCCGTCTGCCCGACCATTTCAAAAATCGCAAAACGGATGTTTTTGTACGGTTTCATGGAATTATAAGGTCGTTCGGGTGGTTTTGACCACCCAACGCGTCATTTTAGCACGTGCCGAGCTGCTGAAAAGGACACACTTAGACGTAACGCGCGCACCACAGCTCCAATGGGCGCTCTATCTCCTCATACACGTCACGAATAATGTTATTAATGTTTTCGTGTGGTTTTATGTCATTCGGAGCACGTTTGCTCTGAATTCGACCGTCTCGCGCCATTTTTGGTGTTTTAGGACACTGGAAACATGTTTCCGGTCACCGCGGTCAAACGGCACCACCGATTGACATGTCGTCTGCTCGACCATTTCACAAATCGCACAACGGCTGTTGTCGTACCATTTCATGGCATTCCAAGGTCATTCGGGTGGGTTTGACCCCCCCAACGAGCCGTATTAGCGCGCGCCGAGCTGCTGAAAACGACACACTCAGACGTAACGTGCGCACTGCACTCCGATGGGTGTTCCCTCTCCTCCTACACATCACGAATAGTATTCCTAATGTTTTCGTGTGGTTTCATGTCATTCGGAGTACGTTTGCTCCAAATTCGACCGTCTGGCGCCTTTTTTGGTGTTTTATGACACCAGAAATTCATTTTCGATCACCGCTGTCAAATGGAACCTCCGATTGACGTGCTATCAGACCGACTATTTCAAAAATCGCACAACAGATATTGTCATATGGTTTCATGGCATTCAGAGGTCGTTAGGGTGGTTTTGACCCCCCAACGCGCAGTTTTAGCGCGCGCCGAGATGCTGAAAACAACACACTCGGACGTAACACACGGACCTCACCTCCAATGGGCACGCCATCTCCTCCTACACGTCATGAATAATATTCCTAATGTTTTCGTGTGCTTTCAGGTCATTCGGAGCACGTTGTTTCCGAATTCGACCGTCTCACGCCGTTTTTTGGTGTTTTATAACACCGGAAATGCGTTTCTGGTCACCGCGGTCAAACGACACCTCTGATTGACGTGTTGTCTACCCAACCATTTTACAAATCTCACAAAATCTGTTTTCGTATGGTTTAATGGCATTCCGAAGTCGTTCAGGTGGTTTTGAGCCCCCAACGCGCCGTTTTAGCGCGTGTCGAGCTGCTGAAAACGACACACTCGGATGTAACACATGCACTGCACCTTTTATGGGCACGTTGTCTCCTCTTACATGTCACGAATAATATTCCTAATGTTTCAGTGTGGTTTTAGGTCATTTGGAGCACGTTTTCTACGATTTCGACCGTCTCGCGCCATTTTTGGTGTTTTATGACACAAGAAATGCGTTACCGGTCACTGCGGTCAAATAGAACCTCCGATTAGAGTGTCCTCTGCCCGAATATTTCACAAATCGCACAACGGCTGTTTTCGTACGATTTCATGGCATTCCGATGTCGTTTCGGTTGTTTTGACCCCCCAACGCGCCGTTTTAGCGCGCGCTGAGCTGCTGAAAATGAAACACTCGGACGTAACGCACGCAACGCACCTCCAATGGGCACGTCATCTCCTCCTACACATCACGAATAATATTCCAAATGTTTTCATGTGGTTTCAGGTCATTTGGAGCACGTTTGATCCGAATTCGACCGTCCCGCGCCGTTTTTGGTGTTTTATGACACCAGAAACGCGTTTCCAGTCCCCGCGGTCAAACAGCACCTCATATTGATCTATTGTCTACCTGACCATTTCAAAAATCGCACAACGGCTGTTGTAGTACGGTTTCATGGCATTCTGAGATCATTCGGGTGCTTTTGACCCCCCAACGCGCTGTTTTAGCGCGCGTCGAGCTGCTGAAAATGACACACTCGGACGTAACACATGAACTGAACCTCCAATGGGTACGCCGTCTCCTCCTACACATCACGAATAATATTCCTAATATTTTCGTGTGGTTTCAGGTCATTCGGAGCACGTTTTCTCCAAATTCGACCGTCTCGCGACCTTTTTGGTGTTTTATGACACCGGAAACGTGTTTCTGGTAACCACGGTCAAACGGAACCTCCGATTCACGTGTCGTCTACCTGACCATTTCACAAATCTCACAATTTCTGTTGTCGTACGGTTTCATGGTATTCCGAGGTCGTTCGGGTGGTTTTGACCCCCCAACGCGCCGTTTTAACACGCGCCGAGCTGATGAAAATGACACACTCAGACGTACCGCACACACCGCACGTCCGATGGGTGCTCCATCTCATCCTACACGTCACGAATAATATTCCTAATGTTTTCTTGTGGTTTCAGGTCATTCGAAGAATGTTTGCTCCGAATTCGACCGTCTCCCGTCGTTTTTGGTGTTTTATGACACCGGAAACGCGTTTCCGGTCACAGCGGTCAAATGACACCTCTGATTGATGTGTCGTCTGCCCGAAAATTTCAAAAACCACACAATGGATGATGTTTTACAGTTTAATGGAATTATGAAGTTGTTCGGGTGGTTTTGACCCCCCAACGCGCCGTTTAAGCCCGCACCGAGCTGCTAAAAACGACGGATTCGGCCGTAGCGCACACACCGCACATCTGATGGGCACGTCGTCTCCTCTTACACATCACGAATAATAATTAGAATGTTTTCCTATGGTTTTAGGTCAATCTGATGTCATCCGCTATGACTTTGACCATTAGACGTCCGTTTTGGCCGTTTATGACACCAGAAAGGCGTTCCAGGTCACCGTGGGCGCACGGAACGTCTGATTGACGTTTCGTCTGCTCGACCACATCACAATTCACTCACCCTTTGATTTCGTCTGATTTAAGGCCATTCGGACCTCGTTCGGCCCGTTTTGACCCCCCCACGTGCATTTATCAAGTGCGCAAAACACTTAAAGAACGCATAATGAGCCCTACCGCGCAGACCACACGTCCGATTGACGTTCCTTCTGTGAGTACACATCACGAATTATAATTGGATTGTTTTCCTATGACTGCATGTCAATCCGATGTCGTCCTCTCTAACTTTGACCGTTAGAGGCCCGTTTTGGCGGTATATGACACCAGAACGGCGTTCCCAGTCACCACGGGCACACGGCACATCCGATTGACGTGTCGTCTGCTCGACCACATCAAAATTCACTCAAGCATTGATTTCATCTGATTTCAGGCCATTCGGACCTCAGTCGGCCCATTTGGATCCCCCCCTCCCCCACGTGCGTTTCTGAAGCGCACGCAACACTTAAAGAACGCATAATGAGACCTACCGCACAGACCGCACGTCTGATTGACATTCTGTCTGCGCGTACATGTTGAGAATAATAATTGGATTGTTTCCCTGTGATTTTAAGTCAATCTGATGTCGTCCGCTATGAGTTTGACCATTAGATGCCCGTTTTGCCCGTTTATGACACCAGAACGGCGTTCCCGGTCACCACCGGCACACGACTCGTCCGATTGAAGTTATGTCTACTTGAACACATCACAATTCACTCACCCTTTGATGTCATCTGATTTGAGGTCATTCGGATGTCGTTCGGCCCGTTTGGACCCCCCACGCGCTTTTATAAAGCGCGCGCAACACTTAAAGAACGCATAATGAGCCCTACCACGCAGACCGCACGTCCGATTTATGTGTCGCCTACGCGTACACGTCAAGAATAATAATTATAATGTTCTACTATGATTTTAGGTCAATCCGATGTTTTCCTCTATGAGTTTGACTGTTAGACGCTTGTTTTGGCCGTTTGTGACACCAGAACGGCGTTCCCGGTCACCGCGGGAACACGGCACGTCCGATTGATGTGTCGTCTACTCGACCACATAAAAGTTCACTCACCCTTTTATGTTGTCTGATTTCATGCCATTCGGACGTCGTTCGGCCCGTTTGGACCCCCCCCCCCCCCCCCACGCGCGTTTATGAAGCACGCGCAACACTTAAAGAACACATAATGAGCCCTACCGCGCAGACCACACGTCCGATTGACGTTCTGTCTATGCGTACACGTCACTAATAATAATTATATTTTTTCTCCTGTGATTTCAGGTCAATCCGATGTCGTCCGCTATGAGTTTGACCGTTAGATGCCTGTTTTGGCCGTTTATGACACCAGAACGGCGTTACCAGTCACCGCGGGCACACGGCACATCCGATTGATGTGACGTCTACTCGACCACATCAAAATTCACTTCCCCTTTTATTTTGTCTGATTTCAGGCCATTCGGACGTCGTTCGGGCCGTTTGGACCCCCCAAGATGCGTTTATCAAGCGCGCGCAACACTTAAAGAACGCATAATGAGCCCTATCGCGCAGACCGCACGTCTGATTGACGTTTCGTCTGCGCGTACACGTTGAGAATAATAATTATATTGTTTTCCTGTGATTTCAGGTCAATCCGATGTCGTCCGCTATGAGTTTGACCGTTAGACGCCCGTTTTAGCCGTTTATGACACCAGAACGGTGTTCCCGGTCACCGTGGGCACACGACACGTCCGATTGACGTGCCGTCTGCTCGACCACATCACAATTCACTCACCCTTTTATGTAGTCTGATTTTGGGCCATTCGGACGCCGTTCAGCCCATTTGGACCCCCATGTGCATTTTTGAAGCGCGCGCAACACTTAAAGTGCGCATTATGAGCCCCACCGCGCAGACCGCACATCCGATTGACGTGCCGTCTGTGCGTACATGTCATGAATAAAAATTAGATTCTTTTCCTGTGATTTCAGGTCAATACGATCTCGTTCACTATGACTTTGACTGTTAGACGTCTGTTTTGGCCGTTTTTGACACCAGAACGGCGTTCCCGGTCACCGCGGGCACACGGCACGTTCGATTGACGTGCCATCTGCTCGACCACATCACAATTCACTCACCCTTTGATGTCGTCTGATTGACGTGCCTTCTGCGCGTACACATTGCGAATAATAATTAGATTGTTGTCCGGAGTGAGGGGAAGGATGTCCGGGGTGCGGGAGGGTTGTCCAGGGTGTGGGGGGGCTGTCCGGAGTGCGGGAGGACTGTACGGGGTGCGGGGGGGGGGGGGGGGGGGGGGGGGGTTTGTCCGGGGTGCGGGAGGGCTCTCCGGGGTGCGGGGAGGGATGTCCGGAGTGCGGGGAAGGTTTTCCGGGGTGCGGGAGGGCTGTCCGGGGTGCGGGGGGGGGGGGGGGCTGTAAGGAGTGCGGGGAGGGCTGTCTGAGGTGCGAGGGGGCTCTCCGGGGTGAGGGGAGGGTTGTCTGGAGTGCGGGGAGGGCTGTCTGAGGTGCGAGGGGGGTTGTCCGGGGTGCGGGGGGTTGTCCGGGGTGGGGGGCTTGTCTGGGGTGAGGGGAGGGCTGTCCAGAGTGCGGGGAGGGCTGTCCGAGGTAGGCCGGGGACTACAATTAGTGAACTCATCTCATTCATCAAAAACAAGTTTAATGATTTATATTATGAATCACGTATTTTTTTCAAAAATATTACAGAACATGCAATTCTAAACATTTAAAATTAAATGAACAAAAAATATCCAAATCAATAATCAGTTTCATGGTTACTTCTCAATTCGTGCACACAAACATTGCATGAGTCCAAAACACACATCATACCCCCAAATCACAAAAAAAAACTCACTAGAAACCCAACATAAATATCAATAACAACCCTACCATTAAAAACAGAAACACACCTCGTGAATATGATGCGTCATGCATGTTCATCACTAACATCCATCCGGTGGGCCAGGGGCCTACAACAAATAAACATTATGAATATTTTCATTACAAAAATAATTTAAATTAAATAAATAAATACAGTATAAACCTGCGTCGTGTGATCCCCTGCACCATCACCTGGACGCACATATTCCTGCAGTGCTCTAACCTCAGCAGCCAATTGCGCATTTGCCTCCTCGGAAGCCTGCAGCTGTGCCTCGAAATCTAACAGTTGTTGTGTCATCTGAGCAACAGTAGGACCGAAAACCGCAGCGCGTGACACTACAGAACGAGGAATCCATGTTCCATAGGTCAGACTATATCCATGTACATTCCGACCAATGATGCGATGAAAGATCTCATCCGTTCACATGGGATGGTGTCGCTGGTCCTCTGGAAGATGTTCTAATTCAACTTCAAATTGAGCCTGTGAAATATTTAAATATATATACATATATTGATATAAAGATTTTATATAAGTATTGGTAATGAGTACAAGCACTTACTATCAATACTGCAGCCTATGGATCATTGCGATCACTAGTCCTCATCCACACTGACATTTTATATGTTGGTGTACCTTGCTCCCGCAACTATATATGAAGAGAATATAAACACAAAACCGTATTAATTAAAAAACTTAAAAAATTAATAATAAATACCTCATATTGGATCTGAGACACGTGATGTGTCCCGAGCCTGTGAGGTGGCCCCTGCAACGCTCGATTCTCAGAATGGCGTGTAGACACCTCCTATATTCAATTCATTCAAATATCAAAAAAATCACACATTCTTGAAAATATATATACCAAAATAAATATACAAACCGCAACACCCTCAGTAGACCAATATGCTACTAAATCATGCCACTGAGCCAGGAGGACACCTCTCGGGACTTTTTCTAGAATGTCTAGGGCACCCACATTTGGTACCCAGTGGTCCCTCTTGACTTTGCCTTTATAGTATTTCCACATCTTACAGAATTTTCTCATACACACTGGCCGAAACTCATCAGGACATACTTTCAAATTATTCTATTAAAGAAAAAAATCACATATGTTGTTGTTTTTTATACATAGGGAATAAAGTAAAATGGTCTTCTTACCTGAACCTCCCTCCAAAGACGACCTAATGTGACCTGAGGGATAGAAGCCCAGTCACGCGTGGTCAATGGAAATCGATGTGGATCACGTATGACAAGACCCAAATAATGAATAAATGTAGGGGCATTCCATCCTACAGGATGAAATACTTCATCAAATGAAACATCAATAGTCGTGTCGGAATTCCATGATAATATGCCACGACCAGGGCCTCTCCTGCGAGAGGATGAAGCAGTCGAGTCTGATCCTGTTGAAAACAATTTTATATACAAAATGACATATGATATAAATGTATATATATATATATATGTTCCTTAATTACATAAAAAATAGAGACAATGACATTCCAACATACCTCGTCTCTGAGACGTAGATGCCTCAGATGGATGATGTGGATCTTCTGCCTTTTCCCCTAACATGCCTGCAGTCATGGAAAACATTAGTAAGGGGACTATACAAAGTGCCCAAATGATAAATTGGATTGTTTTTAAAAAAATAAAACTTGTACAGTTGTTAATCAAACAAAAAGGGATTGAATAATTAGTTATGATTGAATTTTAAAAAATCATAGAGTTCACAAAACAGATATACAAATTATGTACAAAACCAATCAATGCATAGCCAAATTTCAAATTGAACTAATAAAAATTTAAACAGCACATGAATCAAATGAAGAATACCTCAATGAGAAAATACACCAACAATAAAATCAATATAACATGAGTTAAATCACCCAAAATATTTATAACTGAAAAAACTTCCAAAAGTGGGGATTAAAACATACAAGGATTTATAAAATTTTTAGATAATTTATGATATCTTAGGCTAAATAGTGAGAAAACAATTATACCTTTCATTAAGCATGCAAATCGACCGTTTCTCTTTCAACAGCCGCTCTGACCCAATAAATATCTTCTTCACGTTGAGCTAAGGTATGTTGATCAAGCTGTTGGGAAACAAAAGGAACAGTCTCGGGTTCATCATGTTAAAATACAAACACTCCTCACCGAGACATTTTGACAACAACTTGCCAACTTGGATTCGAAGGAAAATTAACAAAGAATACATGTTCCGCTTGTGATATCAAAATGAAAGGTTCATTATAAACTTGTTCATTTCTGTATAACATATAGTTAAAATTAACCAATGAAAACTGATATTGATCGACTTTACATCCACACACTGGATCAACCCAATTACACTTTAACAATATGTACTTCAACCCGTGTGTGTATACAACTTCAATGATGTCTATCAATTGACCATAGTAATAACCAGAATCGACAAATGGACAACTAATGCCACTGTTTTTTGTTGCTCGTTTGTCGTCAATATCTTTAATGCGAAATCGAAAACCATTAGAATCTATAGATTTATAACGGCGAGCCGTTATACATGGACCCTCAGCCAGTTGCATAATTTCTTCAGTTAGCATGGGGTCCCCCAACTCCCTCATCTTATGAACCTACATAATTCATAGAATTCAATAGTGATATATGGTGAAATATATTATTATAATACTTCACTCATAATGAAAATCAATTTATACATACATAATCCTTGAACCAATCATGAAATGACGCATAATGAGACTGTTGAATTTGCAACTCAGTCGCACGATGTGTCTCTTCTTTTATCTCATTAATGTGTTTTCTGCAAATGATAACGCAATTTTTAAATGATCAACTTATGAAAACAAAACATGTAAATGTTAAACAATAAAAGTGATAAGATACTTACTGCATTAATGGTGCAACTAATGGAGTATTGAACAAGATATAATGATGTGCTTGTATCCACTCGATGTTGTCCATATCATATGTGGTTCCTTCTCCAACTGGACCATCCTAAATCCGAGAGGGCTTATCTAATTTTGTTTCAACATCCGTAAGATATTCTGTACAAAAAGTAGTACCCTTATCCATCAAATAACCATTGGCTATTGATGCCTCCGGACGAGCACTGTTGCTTACAAATCGTGTCAATGAACTTAAATAGTGCTCAATAGGATATATCCACCTGAATTGCACTGGACCAGCAGCCATTACTTCATCATTTAGGTGCACTGTCAAATGGACCATAACATCGAAAAATGAGGGGGGAAATAGTTTCTCAATGTGACAAAGCGTAAGTACAATTCGGTCCTGTAAACTTTTTAAATCACTCATTCGTTGATTTCTAAAACAACGCTTTCTAAAAAAAGTACTCATCTCAATCAAAGACTGAACAAAATTGGGGGATAAACAATCACAAATTGCGATTGGAATCAACTTCTAAAGTAGTATGTGATTGTCATGACTTTTTTACCCGTGCAATGTCTTGCTCATCAGATTCACACACTATGAAATATTAGAAGCGGAACCATCAGGCACCTTGAGCATCTTCAAAATGGAAAGAAATGTCTCTTTCTCCTTTGTAGTCATCGTATACTGTGCAGCAGGAATATATGCCTTGTTTCCCTCAGCTAACTGTAAATGCAACTATTTCCTTAAAACCATTTCTTCCAAATCACGGCGTGCATTAACATGGTCCTTTGATTTCCCACTGACACCTAAAATGGTTCACAATATGTTATCACAAACATTTTTTTCAATGTGCATGACATCCAAATTATGCCTCAGCATGTTAGTTTTCCAATATGGAAGAATATAAAAAATACTTTTCTTTTTCCAATTTTGATTGCGCTGCCTACCCGTAGCTCGAATATTACGTACCAGAGGAGCCACCAAATCCTAAATTTCATATACCGTGCGGATGTTTTCTTCCTCAATCTGCGATAACATTTCGACTCCTGTCATGATCTTTGGTGCTGGGATGAACTCTCTAGAACCATCAAATTCCACTCTGTCCTTTCTGAACCTGTGCTGAGGGGGGAGAAAACGTTTGTGACCCATGTTTTCCCATTTTTTGGAATGCTTAAGCCATACAGATTTTTTACTTTTCTTGCAACAAGGGCAAGAAAATTCCCCTTTCATACTCCAGCCTGATAAATTTTCATAATCTGGGAAGTCATTGATTGTCCACAATAAAGCAGCCTGTAGTTTGAACATTTCATTCATTTCACAGTCATAAGTCATCACACCATCGCCCAAAAATTCATTCAACTCATCAATCAATGGCTGAAGGTAAACATCAATATTATCCCCCAGACTTTTAGGTCCATCAATAAGAGTGGAAAGTAATATAAATTGTTTCTTAATACAAAGACACAGAGGATGATTATACGGAACCAACACCATGGGCCATGTGCTATGAGTTGCACCAACCATAGACTTGAATGGATTGAAACCATCTGCTGCCAATCCCAATCGGACATTACGAACATCTTTGGAAAAGTCAGGATGTATCTTATCAAAATCCTTCCATGCATGAGAGTCTGCTAGGTGGGTTAACATATCACTTTCATGAACTCTTTAGGCATTCCATCTCATTAAATTCGAAACTTTAGATGACATAAAAAATCTTTTCAAACTTTGTTTAAAGGGAATGTAATGAATTTTCTTTATGGCAATCGGTTTCCCCTGTATCACAATCTAACTTTGATGAGTCTAATTTCCCCTGTTCTCTTTCCATCTGGAAGCACCAGAAACCATACAAATATCCAAATGGGCAGTTTCCTTTCTAAACAACATACAGTTGTTTGCACATGCATCTATGGTCTCATATGTAAAACCTAATTTCTTTGTCAGCTTACGAGCATGGTAATACGACTCGGGAATCACAACATCGACAGGAAGAACCTTTTTCAATAACACCAATAGCATGTCGAATGATGTGTCTGACCAATGATTCGAAGTCTTCAAATTCAACAACTCCACGATAAATGACAATTTATTGAAATAAGTACATCCAGGATATAATTCTGTTTTTGCATCATCAATTGCTTCATAAAACCTCCTCGAATCACGATCGGCACTAGAGCGAAGATTTATCTCACCGGTCCCAAGATTCTGGATGTCAATGACTTCAGGATCCAACACACGTACCATTTTAGTAAGCATTTCATGCATTAGATCATTCATCCTTGCTTCAATATCCATCTGAACTTTATCTGTATTTTCACAACGAACATATTCTTCTCCATGATGAGTCCAACTCTTATAATTTCTCAGAAATCTATTAATGAATAGGTGCTCCCTCACAGTATCTCGTGTGAATTGATATCTGTTAGCACATTTTCTACATGGACAACTAATGTAGTCACTTTCAAATCCTCTGGCGAAGTCAATAAAATGCATAATTCCATTGAAATACTCTCTAGACGTTCTATTTGGAAGATCAATCCAACTCTTATCCATAATAAGATCCCTATAACAATCATTTACACAAGACTTATTACATTATCATTTTTCATATCAAATATATTTAAAATAAATACTAATTAATTGTTTGTGAACCATTTATAAAATAATAATGTAAGTAAAATCCCATGTCATACCTGATTGCGCTACAAACCTGGAAGGGAGGGGAGCTGAAGGTGGTGCTGCGAGAGGAGAGGAAGCGGTGGGGAGCTGGAGCTGGAGCTGGTGCGGCGAGGGAGGGGATGAAGAGGAAGGGGATGGGGGTTGGCGGGGTGTGGGGGGGGGGGGTTCGGGGTGCTGGGGGGAGGGACGAGGGGGAAGAGGGCCGAGGGAAGAGGTCGGAGGCTGGAGGGGCTGGAGGCCAAAGGCCAAAGGGCGGTCGGAGGGCTGTCGGAGGGCTGCCCGAGGGATACCGGGCTGCCAGAGTCAGGTGGGGGGAGGCCCGAGGGTAGAGGGAGGTCGCAGGATGGCCGCAGGGCGGAGTGCGGCCGCATCCGGAGGGCGGAGGGCGGCCGGAGGAGGGCGGGGCCGGCGGAGGGCGGCCGGAGGGAGGCCGGAGGGCTGACAGAGGGTGGAGGGTGGCTGGAGGGCAGACAGAGGGGTGGCCGACGGAGGGCAGGGCCGGCGGAGGGTGGCCGGCCGGAGGGCGGGGCAGCGGAGGGTGGGCTGGAGGAGGGTGGGGCGGCGCATGGCGGGATGGCGGAGGGTAGGGTGGTGGAGGGCGGGGCGGCGGAGGGCGGGGCGGCGGAGGGCCGGGCGGCGGAGGGCGGGGCGGCGGAGGGCGGGGCGGCGGAGGGCGGGGCAACGGAGGGCGGGGCGGCAGGGAGGGCTGGGCGGTAGGGAGGGCGAGGTGGCGGGGAGGGCGCGCGGTGTCGGGGAGGGCGCAGGTGACGGGGAGGGTGTGGGCGATGGGAGGGGGGAATTCGGTGGGGGCGCTTCACGAGAGGAGGGGGTGCGGAAGACCCCTTTTTTTAAGGAAATGTAGCGACCGCCATTGGAGGTCGCTATAGGTTAAGGGGCTCTAAAGCCCATATTTCTAGTAGTGACCACCACCTTACTTGGATGGATATAATGGTGAAAATAATAACTATATATGATTATTGTAAAGTGATATTGATTCTGAAATAGTATACATACACTCCAATACAATTCCACGATCATGGGAACGATATCATCGCTCGTGCGTACGTACGGAATACCGTCTCCGCGATGTGATGCGACACGTTTTACATGATCTTCATTGCATAATGATTATATAAATGAATTGAATGAATGAATATGATATATATTACACTAATACCATTCGGGAAATGAGGTATCTATAACCTAAAGAGAAGAATAAGAATTTATTCGACAAAACACGCATAAGAACAAAAAGTAATAAACACCCGAATAACAAGTAGAAATGAAATATTACTAATAAGAAGCTAAGAATATGGCCATATATGATATCATAACAATGAGTATGATTCTGGAATAAGTCAACGACATTATTTAAATCATTATACAGGATGTTTGGACACTTACGAAGCAATTTGGACCTAAGGTAAGGGAAAATCTCTTAATCTCATTTTTATCCGAGATTGTTTATACATCAGAATTTACTGGGGAATATTTATCATCCACATCCATGTTTCCTCAATATGTAATATTTATATCCTTCAAAAATTGTTTATATCCAATTTTACCCTTCGGTGTGTTTTTAGTAAAAGATATGAAAGGAATCTTTTGTTGTTTTTCATACGAGGTACTTTTTGACTTTTCCCACAAAAGTACAAGAAGAATGTTTTTTAACTTATACGACATGAATGGATTTTTAGAACATTATTTCCATGAATCTTCCTTTACAAGTTTTCAATTTTATTTTTAATCAAATTATTTTAGTTCAAAATTACATGACATGTTAAGAAAGAAAAATGTTTTTGAAGTATAAGGGATATTTTCCTCAAGAATGGAATTCAAGTGCTTTATCAAAATTATTTTCCATCTAAGATAATATAAGGTTCTGTTTCTATCCCTATTATTAAATTGATTTGATTATGTTTTGATGGAATTATTTTTATGAATTCCTTTATCTTATATGAATTGTTTTATGATGTCACGATGTTTAATAATTCCATTTTTATTAAATGGGTTATGCAATGATGTAAGATTTATGATTTTGTGGCACACATAAGAATGGTATCATTATGAGATGGGTGGGACCTATATCTCCCTCCAATTCATAGGGTAAAGATTTATATCTCATGAGATAGACATGGCTGGAATGGCAGGTTAATCCGGTTCAGTGAAACAGGATTGAAATGAGGAGTTAACTCGGTTCAGAAATGGACGTTGTCCTCTAAGATAGTCTTGGCAATGAGTCTTGACTAATAAGAAATTATTCTCTATGATTATGTGTGTATGCCACAAAGTTTCATGTTTTATGTTATGGTTATTGGGATTACAATTCACTACTATGATTTATCCCATGTTATAAAATTATGATCTCTTTTGCAGGTTAAGATTTCCAAAAGGTTATATTCTTATGAATATGATGTGATTTTTTTTCTTTTGTTTACCATAAAAAAGTATTTGAGCTCAACCTTTTGTATGTTTTCTTTCCCCAGGTCAGGAAGAAGGTTATTAAGTAAAATATGCCAAAAGGGACTCTAGATATGATGAAATAAATGGGAGACAGTGTAGATGCTTTATGAACCAGTTGTTTATGTTTCCCAGTTTCTAAATACACTATACCTATATAGTCCGTTCTTGGTTTTGTTATATGTTGTAATAAGTGTACTTCAATTTTGAAGTACTAACAATGTATGTAAAGTATGGGTCGTTAGAGTTGGTATCAGAGGAAAGATATAGTCACCCCTTGGAAACTAGGATGTGAAATCCTTAGTAAGAAACGTAAGGATATGTCTAAGCATAGAACATAATCTTAGTGTTTTAGAAATGGCCATGAATAACCTATGATAAGACCTTAAGTGTGAAATGTTATTCTTTATTATGTGGTTTTCCTATTATAATTATTGTTGCTCACACTATTCTTCTTGGTTTTAGTCAATGGATGGAACCCGAAGGAACCGTGTTAATGCGGAATGCGATGGGCAATGCAATGATTGTCCCCCTGAGCAACCAAACGTTATGGGAGATGGAATTCAAAATCGTGTAGCCATGCTCACACAACTTTCTCAAGCTATGAATCATTCAGGACTTCCAAATGAGAAAAGGAAAGAGCAACATTCTGTTAAATCCTTCATGAGGTAGCGTCCACCCTCATTCAGCGGGTCTACTACTCCATTAGTTGCTGAACAATGGTTCAGTACAACTGAAAAGATATTTTCAGTTCTTCAATGTTCTGAACATGAAAAATTCATCTTAGCAGTATATCGTTTGGAAGGTGATGCTGATCAATGGTGGAATCTTATTATGAATATGAGTTAAAGGGATGAAATTGAGTCCATGGAATGGGATGAGTTCGAGAACTTATTTTTCAATAAGTACTTCCCTCATATTCTTCAAACAAAGATAGAGAAGGAGTTTCTTGAACTGAAGCAAAAGGATGATGAATCTATTGGTACCCTTAATGAAAATTTTATAAGACTTGCAAGGTACACTTCCGGTATTATTATCCAACCTGAGAGTAAGATATATCGATTCTTTAGTGGCTTAAAACCAATTCTTTGAAGGGCGTTATCCATAAGTGACTTCATTAGCTACGAGGAAATCGTTTGATGTGCTCTCAAAGTTGAGATGGAGATTGTAGTAACCCATCAGTCATATGGGTTTGATATGAAGAGGAAAATGGAATTCAAAGGAAAATCTAAAGAGAACACTGAAAAGAAGATGAGTTTTCACTTATTCTCAGTGTGTGAAAAGAAACATGGAGGACATTTTCTTAAGGGGACAATCAAATGTTATAAGTGTGGAAAAGAAGGTCATCAGGCAATTGAATGTCGAAATAATGGGAAGAAGATGTCTAATGATGCAAACAAAGGAAGGGATACACATAATGAACCTACTTCACTTCAATGTTTCAAGTGCAAGGAAATGGGGCATTATGCCAATCAATGCCCTAATCCATGGGTTGATGATTATGATCGACGTCAACAAACTCTTAAGGCCAAAGACAAATGAATGTGACATGCAATTACTATCGGTGATGTGGAGTATGATAAAGAAGTGGTGAAAGGTACACTTACCATCCACTCTAAAGTAGAAAATGTTGTATTTTATTCTGGATCCACCCACTCTTTTATTTCTGAAAACTTTTATAAGGTTATCACCGTATTACCTCAAAAATTAGATGTTGAGATAGCTATGACAACCCCTAATGGAACAACAGTCGCATGAAAAGTTTATAATTCTTCTCTGATTGAAGTTTGTTAGAAAGTGCTTCCTGTAAATCTTGTGATCCTTCTTATAGTGGATTTTGATGTGATTCTTGGAATGTATTGGCTTTCTTTATATGGAGCTCATATCATCTGCCAAATTAGGGAAGTCACATTTCATATTCCAGATCAATCTATGATCGTCTATCGATGCAAGGATGAACATAACATTCTAGTGGTAATTTCTTCCATCTTATGGGTTTTGATTCCACTAAATGAAGGTTATTTATCTCAAATATTTGGTTAGAAACTCACGATTCAAAATATTCACATTGTACAGGAGTTTGATGATGTCCTTCCAGAGGAATTTCCGGGTCTTCCACCAAATCGTGAAGTTGAGTTTTCAATAGAACGTGTACCGGGTGCTTTGCCTATTTCAAATACACCTTATAGAATGGCCTCAATTGAGTTGCAGGAATTGAATAATCAACTCCAAGAGAATCTTGATAAGGGATTCATACGCCCTAGTGCATCACCTTGGGGAGCACCTGTTCTGTTAAGATGGATCAATGAGACTCTGCATTGATTATTGAGAACTTAACAAGATCACTATCAAGAACAAATATCCTCTCCCGCGCATTGATGTCTTATTTGACCAACTACACGGAGCTGAATAATTTTCCCAGATTGATCTTCGTTCAAGGTATCAGCAATTAAGGGTCAAAAGGGAGGATAAAACAAAGACGGCTTTCCGTACAAGGTATGAACACTGTGAATTTATATTGATGCCATTTGGTCTTACTAATTCCCTATTATCTTCATGGATCTGATGAATATAGTCTTTATAGACTATCTTGATCAGTTTGTGGTAGTCTTTATAGACGATATTCTTGTATATTCAAAGAGCAAGGAAGAACGTAAAGATCATTTGAGAATTATATTGAAGACCCTGAGAAAGGAGAAGCTTTACGCCAAATTTACCAAGTGTGAATTTTGGCTTCAAAAAGATTAATTATTGGGTCACATAATCTCAAAAGAGGGGATGTTTGTGGATCCAGCAAAAATAGAGGTTATCGAAAGATGGTCGAGACCAACAACAGTAACCGAGATCCGATGTTTTCTTGGCTTGACTGGATATTATCGACGTTTTGTGAAAACAAATTCACGATTATCTAATACACTCACCAGGTTGACTCAAAAAGGAGTTATGTTCGTGTGGATGGAGGAATGTGAAGTGAATTTCAAGGAGTTGAAAAGAAGGTTATCCAGTGCACCTATACTCACACTTCCTTGTAGTGGAGAAAGGTTTTTTATCTATAGTGATGCATCCGAGAAGGGGTTGGGGTGTGTTCTTATGCAAAATGATATGGTGATAGCTTATGCCTCACGACAGTTGAAAATCCATGAGCAAAATTACCCAACTCATGATTTGGAGTTAGCTGCGGTAATATTTTCATTAAATATTTGGAGGCATTATCTTTATGGAAAAAGGTGTGATATTTATACTGGTCATAAGAGTTTAAAGTATATTTTCACACAAAATGAGATGAATATGCGTCAAAGAAGATGGTTGGAGCTGATTAAGGATTACGACTTCTCAATTCATTACCACCATGGGAAAGCAAACAAGGTGGAAGATGCATTAAGTCGACAAGACCATGCTAGCTTATCCATGATGAGGATCACAAAGGATCCAATATTTATGGATTTACAAAGTATAGATCTTGGAATTATAATGGAAGGGGAAAATCATATCTTTCTCAATTGAATGTTAAACCATCTATATATGTGAAGATTAAAGAGGCACAGAAAGAAGATGTAGAGTTACAAAAGAAGGTGAGAAATGTTCCTGAATTCAACCTTGATTGTTGGGGGATAATAAAGTTTAAGAATCGGGTTTGTGTTCCTCCCATCCCAAAATTAAAGAAGGAGCTGCAAGATGAGGCTCATAGTTCTTCATTCTCTATTCATCCTGGAAGCACGAAGATGTATAGGGACCTGAAAGACTACTTCTAGTGGGATGGCATGAAAAGAGATGTTGCTGAATATGTCTCTCGATGCTTGGTTTGTCAGCATGTTAAGGCTGAGAGACAGAAGTCTAAGGGGATGTTACAACCATTACCCATACCTGAATGGAAATGGGAAAACATCACTATGGACTTTGTCACCGGAATTCTTAAAAAATCCAAAGGAAATAATGCTATCTGTGTCATAGTTGATCGTCTTACAAAGTCTGCACACTTCATTTCTATTATAGAGGATTTCTCTCTGGATCAGCTTGCCAGGATATATGTAAAGGAAGTAGTAAGATTGCATGGAGTACCAGTTTCCATTATATCTGATCAGGATCTGAGAATTACCTCGATGTTCTGGCGAAGTCTTCAGCATACTCTGGATACCGAGTTGAGTTTCAGCACTACTTATCATCCTTAGATAGTCGGTCAGTCTGAGAGGAAAATTTAAACTCTAGAAGATATGTTGATAGCTTGCTCTATGGATTTTAAAGGTGGTTGGGATCAACACATGCCTTTGGTGGAATTTTCTTATAATAATACTTTTCACTCCAGTATTCAGATGGCTCCATATGAAGCTCTCTATGGAAAGAGATGCAGGACTCCAACTTTCTGGGATAAAGTTGGGGAAAGAAAGCTATTAGGACCTGATCTTTTTGATGAGATGGCAGAAAAGGTCAGATCTATTCAACAACACATTAGAGTTGCTCAGAGTCGACAAAAAAGTTATGTCGATAACTGAACAAAATACCTAGAGTTTGAAGTGGGTGATAAAGTGTTCTTACGAATATCTCCCTGGAAGAGGGTCATGAGATTTGGAAAGAAGGGAATGTTGAGCCCTAGATATATCGGTCCTTTTGAAATTCTGGATCATTTTGGGAAGGTAGCATACCGATTGGATCTTCCACCGAATCTCTCCCAAGTTCATGATGTGTTCCATGTATCTCTCTTGAGAAAGTATATACCTAATCCTTCACATGTACTCAGCTCAGAAGTTGTACCGCTGGAGCAAGATCTTTCTTATAAAGAACAGCCAATAGAGATTCTGGGTCATAGCGAAAAAGTCATACGGAACAAGACCACTCGCTTGGTGAAAGTTTTATGGAAGAACCACCAATTAGAAGAAGCTACATGGGAGCTTGAGGATATGATGAGGGAAAGGTATCCTCATCTGTTTGTTACAAAGTGACAAATTTCGAGGGCGAAATTCATTTTAAGGGGGGTAGAAAGTAACACCCAAGAATTTTATGAGAAATATTTTGTTTTTATGTTACATAAATCATCAAAGGAATCTTTCACTACACAAAACACTGGCTTGGCTTTCTTTACACGCAATCACGACCTACCTCGATAGCCTACGTTGTACTGAGTTTCACTAAACAACGATATGCTATTAAAATATTACTAAAACTAGCCGTTATGAATAGTAATACCCACTTTTTGAAATTTTGTAAATTTTATTTTTCAAAATGGACTTCATTTTTGGATTCAGAATATCGAAATTATCCTAGGGTGAAATTTTGGTATTTATCTGAAAACATTAAAGTTTTTATGAATAGTGATAACACTGAGTTACTATTTAAAAACCGACTTTTTATTTAAATAATTATTTACTTTATTTCAATTTTTTTAGGTAAAAATTGATACATAATACCTATATAAGTTCAATTCAATTCATTTTAGTAATTTTATAATAATTTTAGATATATAAAAATTTTATTGAACTTTTCACCGTCTTTTACCCACCTCCTAGAAGAATTTTCAAATTTACATAAAACATAATTTTACCGCTTCTGTGAGTGGAATTTCGAAAATTCGAGAGACACAGTTAATATCAAGGACTAAAATGTGGTTCAATGAGATGAAAATAATTTTTGGTGAATAGTATCTTTTTACTTTTTTTTACCACGATTAAAAGTAAATAGGGTAATTAAGGGTAAAATGATATTATTATTACCCTAACACATGTCCTAATTCTATTGGATAAGTTTAATTCGACCAAAAACAACCTTAGGAATAAAATATGACCATTTAGGCCCACATGGATTAGATTAGGACATTTATTATTAATTTATTTAAAAAAGGGTTAAAATAGTTGAAATCAATGTTTAATAAGTAAATCATTTTTAATATAGGGTTATACATAAGATAAATTCGACTATAAATATTCATTATAAATATAAAAATATTTCATACATAATGGTATTTTATTTGTAATTTTTATACATTAAATAATTTAATTTATGTATGACACAATGATGATGCAGTAATTACCTTATTAGTGAAATATTGACATAATTGATGTTATAAATACCCCAATACATAGAATTTGAGACTTTTTATGAATTCCAATAATTTTCTAGGCTAATATTACATATTATTACTGATTTAATTAACTTTTTTATAACTAAACTTTCTGTTATGATTATCACAGAAATCAATTACCAAATAGTGTCAAAATTCACATAAAATAGTTTTTAAAACAAATATTATATTATTAATTGTTTTTTTAATACTAAAAATATAAGGTTCGTCCAAATGACATATATTAGGTTATATATATTAATTATAAACAACTTGGGGTTTTTTTGGCTTGTTATAGTATGTTTATTAACCATATAGTGTAAGAAAACAAGAAGACACGGTAAAAGTTAAATTATCTAACATAAAGTAAAATATAAATGATAAGTTTAAAATAGAAATATAAACCTGTATAAATTATATTGGATGAGATGATTTAGACCCATCCCCACCTTAGCTTCTAAATAAATCAATTTGGAGCTATTAAAAACCGAATATGACTTTATAATAAAATAATATTTTTAGTTTTTCCTAAGGTGCCCCTCTCCTCCCTTATAAAAGAGCACCTCCTCCCTCTCTTCCTAACACCACTTTGAGCCTTCAAGCTCGGCCAACCCCTACCAAATTATCTTCTCCACTTCCCTAGAAACATCCTAGAGGTCCTTGTCTTCTTCAAAGAACAATTTTAGTGCCCTAATGGGAGGTCTCAAAGAGGTGCTTCAAAGAAGAGGTAATGTCCGTTACCGATTCATTCAACTTTATTTCTTCTTCCACTTATTCTTCTTTAGTTGTTTCATTATGATGTAATAGAATAAGTATCACTAATATACTGATATTTTATTATAAGTATGAAACAACCCTATTTCACCATCTATCCTTCCTATGAAAAACAAAATCACCACGCGTGCGTACGTACGGAATACCGTCTCCACGCCGTGGTGTAATCTATTTTCCACCACCACATTAATTGGATGGGTATAATGGTGAAAATAATAACTATATATGATTATTGTAAAGTGATATTGATTCTGAAATAGTATACACACACTCCAATACAATTCCACAATAATGGGAACGATATCATCGCTCGTGCGTACGTACGGAATACCGTCTCCACGATGTGATGCGACTCATTCTACATGATCTTCATTTTATAATGATTATAAAAATGAATTGAATGAATTGAATGAATTAATATGATATATATTACACTAATACCATTCGGTAAATGAGGTATATATAACCTAAAGAGAAAAATAAGAATTTATTCGACAAAACACGCATAAGAACAAAAAGTAATAAACACCCGAATAAAAAGTAGCAATGAAATATTACTAATAAGAAGATAATAATATGGCCATATATGATATCATAACAATTAGTATGATTCTGGAATAAGTAAATGACATTATTTAAATCATTATACAGGAGGTTAGGACACTTACGAAGCAAATCAAACCTAAGGAAAGGGAAAATCTCACAATCTCATTTTTATTCGAGATTGTTTATACTTCAAGATTTATTGGGGAATATTTATCATCCACATACATGTTTTCTCAATATGTAATATTTATATCATTATGAAATTTTTTATATCCAATTTTACCCTTTAGTGAGTTTTTAGTAAAATATATGAAAGGAATCTTTTGTCTTTTTTCGTACGAGGTACTTTTTGACTTTTCCGACAAAAGTACGAGAAGAATGTTTTTTTAAATTATACGACATGAATGGATTTTTAGACCAATATTTCCATGAAGATTCCTTTACAAGTTTGTAATTTTATTTTTAATCAACTTCTTTTAGTTCAAATTTATATGACATGTTAAGAAAGGAAAATGTTTTTGAAGTAGAAAGGATATTTTCCTCAAGAATGGAATTCAAGTGCTTTATCAAAATTATTTTCCATCTAAGATAATATAGGGTTCTGTTTCTATCCCTATTATTAAATTTATTTGATTATGTTGTGATGGAATTATTTTTATGAATTCCTTTATCTTATATGAATTGTTTTATGATGTCACGATTTTTAAGAATTCCATTTTTATTACATGGGTTATGCAATGATGTATGATTTATGATTTTGTGGAACACAGAAGAATGGTATCATTATGAGATGGGTGGGACCTATATCTCCCTCCAATGCATTGGGTAATGATTTATATCTCATGAGATAGACATTGCAGGAATGGAAGGTTAATTTGGTTCAGTGAAATAGGACTGAAACAAGGAGTGAACTCGGTTCAGAAATGGACTTTGTCCACTAAGATAGTCTTGGCAATGAGTCTTGAGTAATAAGAAATGATTATCTATGATTATGTCTGTATGCCACAAAGTTTCATGTTTTTATGTTATGATTATTTTGATTACAATTAAATACTATGATTTATCCCATGTTATAAAATTATGATCTCTTTTGTAGGTTAAGATTTCAAAAATGTTATGTTCTTATGAATATGATGTGATTGATATTTCTTTTGTTTACCCTTACTGAGAATTTGAGCTCATCCTTTTGTATGTTTTCATTCCCCAGGTCAAGAAGAAGGTTATTAAGTAGGATATGCCAAAAGGGACTCTAGATATGATGAAATAAATGGGAGACATTGTAGATGCTTTATGAACCAGTTGTTTCGGTTTCCCAGTTTCTAAAGACATTATACCTATACGGTCCTTTCTTGGTTTTGTTATATGTTGTAATAAGTGTAATTCCATTTTTAAGTACTAACAATGTATGTAAATTATGGGTCGTTATAAAGATCATCTCAATAAACAAATATCTCAATGACCACTCATCAACTAATTCCTTCAAGTATCATATTAGTAATTTCAGCTAAATGCATTAGAAACAGCATTCCCTTTCCTGGGAGTATAAGAAATATTTAAATCAAATGTCATAAGATACTATACCCAACATGTATATTTCAAATTCATATCCATTTGAGTAAAAATGTATTTTAGGCTCTTTTTATCTGAATACATTGTCAAATTATCCCCAAATACATAGTGACTACTTATTTTGAGAGAATGTATCACTACTACCAAATCGAAATCATGGGTTGGGTAGTTCTTATCATGAGGGAATAATTTATGAGATCCATATGCCACAGAATATTTAATCATTAGGAAGACTTAACCAACACATGTTCTAAAAGAATCATACAAAAAATCATAACCTGATAATAGGTTCAGAAGAATCAAAAATGGTTCTGAAGTAAACCACATGTTAATCTCATCAAAAGATCTATGACACTTGTCATTCCATTCAAATAATAAATCCATGTGGGTTAAAGCTGTCATAGAAAGTATGATCCTAGAGTTTTCCTTAACAATAATGTCTAAAGAAACCATCCAAACCCATGAATATTAGATTCTCAAACACATTTCTAGGATAGTTCCAAGACATTAATTCATGTTCCTTTTGAGGATCAACTGATATGTACCTCTTAGATGCCACATGTTCAAAAACATCACTTCCAGGTTCCAAAACTCATACTTGGAAAGCTTACTATACATGAGATGTTCTCTGAAGTTTCAAATAATGGTATCTAAAAGGTCCATACAAACCTCCTCAAAATTTATGTACAAAAAATATCATCCATGAACATAACAACAAAATAATCAAAGAACCAATGAAGGATTTGGTTCATCAAGTCCATAAACACTGTATGAGGATTAGTTAAACCGGCATGTATAACCAAAAACTCAATATGACCATATTGACTCCTAAAAACGGTTATATATATATATATATATCCTTTTCTCAGATTCTCAATTAGTGGTACCTTGACAAATGAAAATATTGGAAAACCAATGATCCCCTCAAACCAGATTCAATTGATCATGAATCCTTGGAAATGGATATTTTATCTTAATGGTCACCCGATTAAACTTTTTATGATCGATACAATGTGTCAGGCTCCAATATCATTTCATTGAAATGTGGAAATGTGAATCCCATGGTGACATTCTAGGTTAAATAAATCCTTTAGACTATGTGTCATCAATCTAGTCCAAATATTCCACATACTTAGTAGGTTCCATATAATGAGCTAACATTGAAATTTGAAAAATACTAGAGAGTATGAATATAGTAATATAGACATCTCATTTGAGTTTTAAACTAGAAAGATCATTCTTAAGGACCTTAGGGTATGCACACCTAAATATAGGAAGACTACCATCAAATAAATGTTCAACTTAAGTAGGGAAAATCTAATAAAACTGGCATGAGATTACCCTAGAACAAGGAACAATGTGCACTTCCCATCCCAAACTAGAGTCCCACTCAACTTTGAAAATATTAGTGACCCATTTGGTTGATAAGACTGAACAGAAAGGTGATAAAATTATATCTGGAACATCAAACTGATCATCTAATCCATGTGAATAATGAAGTCAATGATTTCAATATCAATCACTATAAATCCCCAATCTACCTCAAACTCTGTTATCATTACTGGACATATGAGACATATAAATCATTCTATGGATCTCATTCCCAATGGAATAGAAGGATCCAAAAAAATGAACTAATCTATGAACAAAAACCCAACATATCAACTAACCATTATGTTATAAAATTATTAGTTTCCCTTGTTTCAAGAAAATATAGCACCATAGATGAATAGATAAACACCATACCTCTAATAGTTCCTTTCACATCTTTAGATACCTCTAGGTCATAATATAATTCATAAATTTTTCTAGTATTAGCTACTTCAACATCTCCAATTTCTTGAGGATTACACTCACCTCCATTGAAACCATATTCATGAACCAGAAAACCCTTGGTGAGAGTGGATCGTAGCTTAGAACCCTAAGATATTGTTACACAAGAAAAACATGATATGCCTAGATAATCAACAATGATTAAAAGTCTTAGGAGCCTCCACATAGTAGGGATTAGAATGACCTTTCCTTCCACAATGGTGGTAGACAACCTACTACTTCCCTATTGAAGCCCCTAAAACTAGTCATGAAGATGACTGACCACCCTTACGCTTCTTTTTATACCAATAAGATACAACCTATCATACAACTGAACAAACTGAATCTCCCCCATAACATGTCTTTTTGGATATATTGGCCTTCGCCAAATCTACATTGTCAACCACCTCCATAAAGGTCTGAAGGCATAGTAGTATAATCATCAATATAATATTAGGCGTCTTTCCCAAATAAATCCTCAAATCCTTCAGGTGCTCATTAAGGGGAAGCTCTTGTACCAGATGCCCCAAATAAAAAATAGGACGAACACTCTAGAATTGTATTCTCACCATTCAATGATGTCATAAACTATCAGTTTTTTACCACAAAGAATGTATCAGGGTAAAAATTCTTTCAAAATAATATTTAAAGGAATAATAGGTATGAAAATCATGTAACCTATCTTTCTAAATATATTCCCACCATCTCACTCCCAGTCCCTTGAGTATATACACGGGAAAACCCATGTTATAGTCTTCATGATGTTGAAGATCCTTTCTATTATCTCAAGACACTCCCCATATTCATGGGGTCCATTGTCCCCATAAAAGATGGTTGTATGATTGTTAGTAAATTACAAGCATTGATCCACCAAACATCTTGATTTCCTGACACCCACTTGACCCAGAGTCTAAATAGTGTAGAAAATAGCTTCATCTAAATTATGGTCCACTAGAAGATTTACCTGTGGAACCTATCTCGTATAATCACCTCTCTGATTTTGGAATAGCTCTTTTTTGATGAATTTTATAACAAAATACCACAACGAATTAATGAAAAAAAGATTCAAAAATAATTGGATCCACATTAGGTATTGATATTTTTTTTAAAAAATAATATAAATTTCAAGAAACCAAGAAAGTCCTAACTTAAAAAGTAATATGACAGTTTAAATAAACATATAATACATTTCATTCAAATTAACTCAAACCCAAGTATCAAATATTGTAAATATCTCTTAGCACCAAGGTAACATAGTTTCTTTCATGAAATCAAGCTATTCAAGACCATTTTCTTCACCAACTATTAGAATTATAATATTCATAACTCATATCTATCCAAGACATAAAACAAAACATAGGTACTGATAATAAAATTTAGACTGAGAATCACTTTGATATAAAATTCTAATGGTCCAACCTGATTCCACTAGATAAGCCACCTGAATAAGATCATTACAAAATATAGGTAAAACAAGATAATAGAAAGCATTCATGAATATCGAAAAAAATGCAAATACAGTAAAAAAAAAAAAATTGAAGATACCACAAATTCAATGAATCAATAAAAAAATTGGATAAACCTCATATTAATTAAAATATCCACAGGACCCATATCACCTCTTGAACAACCTATAACAATAATAGTATACATAAGATAATCCAACATGCTAAAATATTCTCATTCCATTACCTAAACCGTACAATAAAACATATTCAAATTACCAAAGGATCAAGTAGAGTTTTATTCAAATCCTAGTAGGATACCACCATATGTCCTATACAAGGTCTAATATTAATAGTTAAACTATTACAGCATCTAAAACAAAACATTTTTTAAAATAATTTTCATAAATAAAAAATATTTATAAAAAATATTCCCTTTTCTATTTTGGTTTTAATTAAATCATATCCTATTCACAAATCAAGAAATATGAAAAGTAGGATTGATAAAATAGAAAATATTATCCATGAAAAAAGTGATAGACATATCAATGAGATAACCTTCCAGGCTAAGCTATGTGATGCAACCTAATTTAAAAATATGTGTGAAAATTACCTGACAAAATTTTCATCGAATAAATATCCTTAACTGAAAAATTACCTCCCTTACTAAGTTCTAGCTTATGGTACACTATCTAATAAACGCAGAAATATAATAAAGAGGAAAATTTACGATCCAACCAATATCATGTCCTACTAGTTGATATAACAACAAATATCATGAAATATGATTTGATATCATAAAAGAGAAACTCTTAGTGGTTCCATACACACATAGTGGCTACCCTTATCTCATTCCAAATTCAACCATGGTTTCCAATGTTATTTTTCCAAAAATAATTTAAAATAATGAAAACAAATTCATAAAACATTTCAAATCCAAGACAAATTGTTTTAGAGTGTGAAATTCCATTTCCATATAAAGGAAATTTGTATTCAAAGAAAAATATATTTAAAAAAAATTATTTTCCAAGAAATCATTTGTAACCATATGTAATTTCAAATCAAGGAACAACAAAGATGGAATTATCAAGAACCCAGTGAAATTTATCAAATTAACCCATTTTATGGAAACACATACCTTAACATGGTATAAGAATATATTCCTTCCAAAATAATGATATGAAACCAAGTGAATGGATACTATAAGATAAGGTACTATAGGAAAATGAGAAGGATTAATAAAAAACACTACAAGGTCAGAAATAAAAACACAACTATATCTCTAGAAACAATAACAACCAATAAAAAAGAAGATGAAAAGGATTACATAATTGAATAGAAGAAATCTATCCCCAAATATGATCAATTTCTAAATACTTTTTTCCAAAAATAATGTAGTCATCGAAAAGTGATGGGGGAGGATTTGGGTGATAGAGGTAAGGCTATATGAAGAATCTAATTATCATTAACCATACACCACCCTAAAAAAGAAAAAATCACGAAATTTACATGGTGTGTAATCCCATTACATTTAATGTAAGCCAAAAAGGATGGTATCATTGAAAAACACATTTGCTTTATATTAAAAACCTGATATTTTACATTACATGATCTGAATTTGTTACACAGTGTAAAAACCTGTAATGTTTTGTAACCACTTCATGAATTCTTTTCAATATTCATTAAATGGAGTGTAATCCCATTACATGATATGAATTTTACCAGAAAATAGAGAATACTATAATTTTAATTGGAAAATTCCAAAAAATACCTAACATCACAATTATATGTATCCTCCCAATTCCTTTCCAGCATTAACCATCCAATGAAAAAGGAAATTGAAAATAAAGGTAAAAACATACCTAATTGAATGGTAATGGGGTGTTAAAATGCACTACATAAATCACTTATTATATTCTTTCCCAAAATCCAAGATCTCATGTTCTTTCCATAATACCATCTTAATAGGTCTTATACTGTTTGGTAAAGGAGGATTTCCAAAGAATGGGTATAATTTTTAATCGAGTTCAATAATTTTATTACTTTTTTTCATACATTAATTCAGTCTGATTCGTGAATATATATGAAAATAAGTATCTTTCATATACATAAATTTTATTATGATGAATTCAAAACCCTTATTCATTTCCTTTTTAATCCAATATAAAATAAAATCTCCACTCCTGTGTACAAACGAACTACCATCTCTTCATAGAAATGTGGTTCATTTTCCATCACTGCCTCTAATTGAAGAATATAATTATGGATTAATTTAATATATATGGTATTTATTGGATAATTAATATTATAAATTTATATTAAATTAATTAACTTCATATCCTTACATCCATTTGATTATGATAACATCATTCATGCTTATGTGTACACTACCACCTCCATGAAGTGATGTGATTATTTTTTCATTACCTTCTAATACTGATGGTCAAAAGGAAGGTATTAATGAATAAATATAAAATATTTGATATTTTTAAGATTTTATGAAATTATAATGTTATCTATTTTATTTATTTTACACCTAGAACAAAAATTAATTCACCATTGTTGTGTACGTGTTGATTAACATCTCTTTCTAATGTAGTAATTCTTTTTTCATGGCCCCCACATTAATTTTAATAAATATTTTTTAACTAATAAAAACGATAACTATTTCTTGATTTTATTCTAAATATGATAATACAATTGCCAAAATATAAGGAACAAACACCAATTTTAAATATATATGAAAAAAAGAAATGTTAACACTTGAGATGATTATATTAATAAAGACTTGTTAACAAAGGGGTGATAGAATATTATAAGTGAATAATATATGTCACAAAAAGTAAAAGTATCATCAGAGAATTAGTGAATGAAATTAATATTATTATTATACACGAGTATAAATCATGTAAAACTAAGAGTACTTATAAGGTAAGTGTTTCTTCATTCATATTGGCTTATATGGGACATATTCCATATTTACCACTTGTTTATATTCTGAGGTATATATAATGTTGTTCTGCCTCTGAGGTGGTGCATTTACAGGCGGTGTAGAAATGGTGATTCTCCATTCCTTTGTTTCGACCCGTTCGGCATCATTATCCTTTAACGAAGGTCAAATTAACCATGTGGGAACTGTCAGTTGTAGCAAGTGATTGAGTGGGAGTCAAGCAATTATGAAATCGGTCCATCATGGATAAAACATCCTCAGATTTTCTCCAATGAGTCTATTCGTGGAGCCATGAATTCTCAACGACCCTGGAATCCATGATTCATGACCCTTCTTTCCAAAGGCAGTCGCTCATTGGCTGACGATTTGGCCAATGACACTTAAAGAATTCATTGGTCAAGATGACGTGATATCAGACTCACCGCACCATTCTGGGGGAGGATTGTGGCCTATTTTGGGACTCTCTGGTAGATTTATGTTATGTTTATTCATTCGTTAATCCTCGGTTCATTCCAGAAGAGTCTGTCCAATGGATACCTTTGGATTGCAAGACTGTCCTGAGCATGCATATGTTTGATTCCATTGAGGTGGTGCTGACTTAGCCACATTATAAGTCTCTCTGGAGTTTATCCTCATCCAGGAGGGATGAAACGTGACTTCATGTTGGGATCATGCCGACAAGGAGGGCTCTCTATGTATCCTTAGGAGATGAATCTGAACAAACATAGTTCAAAATGTGTGGGGTTTACGCATAATATCTTTACATTTAAGGGGACATAATTGGGTGAAGCATCTTTGGATGGGCACCCATTTGAGGTCAGACATTCTAGAAGGAATCCTACATATCCTGATATGATCGGGAATCATAGTTCTCATAGTTCAGATGTATGGATCTTACGCATGGAAGATTCCCATTTGAGGAAACATGATTGGGTGGACCCTTTTGGATGGTCACCCCTTTTGACCTCAGGCCTTTTTGTAGGTATCCTATGCATCCTTATTTGATCAGGAATCATATTTCTCATAGTTTATATATGTGGTGCGTTTGTAATACTCACAAAACACTAAACCCACGTGAGTCATGGTTGGTGTGAGAAACAAGTGGATGTGAAAGATTCAAAAATTCACATGCCTCCTCCCCTGTTTGTGTGGGTGGGAGAGCCCATGCCGGAAGAGGCTGGGGTGAATGTGGGTGACGGTGCAGAGGAATTATCCTTTCAATGTAAAATTTCATTGATGTTCACCCAGCCCTTCCCCAGAATATTGGAGACATACCTCAGTGGGAGGGCCCTGGAGCATGTTATGGGAAAGGGAGGAGTTTCATCCTTACCAAAGGGGGGAGAAAACAAAACACCTTTGACTGATCATCATCTCTCATTGAATGGGAAAGAAAGTGATCAACCTTAACCTCGAGAACATGGAGGTTCATGTAGGGATCCCATGTATGGTCTATGGGTTACCCTTGGAATGTAGCCTAATAGTCATTCCCAAATCCCGCACCTTTGTGGGGATGGCCTTCATGAATGTGCTTATTGTGGATATGTTGACTCAATGGGGCATGTTGATGCACCCAATGGACTGATCATATGGGTACGGTGGCTTTGTAAGAGGCTTTGGCATGATTCTGGGGGACTTTTTAGTAGAGAAATCATGGAGGAATGAACTGAAATGGAGGGATGAGGTTGTAACTGGAAAGAACAATAACCGAAAACACCACATCTAATGTACTGGTTTCTTAGGCGGGAAAGAGAGGCTCTGAATTCCATTGTGGTATGTGGGTAGAAGGGCCACCTGTGTACCAGTTTGGTACACAGTCATGGGTATCCCCAACTACGTACCAAATTGGTATGCAGCTCACCGTTCCACTCTGGGTTATATCCGCGTACCGATTGGGTAAACAGTGATAGGCTCAGTTCGCATAGTGGTATGCTTCATAGACCACCATGATGAAAGAGGTTAAGGGGGATTACCACTCTCTGAAAATTAATCTGTGAGAATACACTGGTTAACGTTTAACAATTAGGATCACATTTCCATTATTATTATGCAATTCCCATATTTTATGGTTCGCAGCTGGTTGTACCTGTGGAGTAAGTGGTTCATTGTCCGTGCTTCACTGATGAAACAAGAAGGAAGTCAGGAATCTTCAATGTCTCCCTCAATAATTCTCCATCTTTCCTTATCTCTATCCATCTCCCTCACCCCATCCTCTTCATAATTCTAATGTTATTCTTTTATATAGAATCATCGTGATCATATCTACTGGGAAGATGACACCTATTTTGGAGGCCCATTGATGCAATATTCTGACCCACGGAAGACTTAGTCAACCAGGTTTTGTGGAGGTTTTGATTTGAGATAAGAGTTTGCAGAACCCTACCCACTCGCATCATCTATGAATTTATGGTTTCACGGTGTAGTGCTTTGAATGTACATATGCACACAACTCCGTCAGTTGACGTGGTTTTCAGTTTTCCTTGCTTGTTGGCCATCGCCTCATGGCCATCAGTTAATGGACTGTGTTGCACACCTGACAGGTTTCCATTCTTATTGTCCAAATACTCTTCCTGGTGATGGTATGTGCTCCACTTAAAAATCATGAAAACGTGATTCCCATCCAGTTCCATGAAATAAATTCAACTCAATTTGAGTCCCATCTCTTGGATAGACTTGTATAGTTTCTTGATTCATTCTACAAAGCGATTATGGGGGTATTTCACTCTATTGAAGAATTTTTAGGACCCTACAAATTCCCCCCATTGGAATGGTGTTTGTTCGTAATGAAAAGGGGACTATTCTAATGTAGAAGTGGTCCTAAACTGAAATGGTTTTTGGTAGAGATGGTAATCCTGGTAAGAGTGGTCCACACCTATATATAGGGGGCCATGTCATTTGTCTTTTACGGTTTCTTGTGGTGAAAAGTTCCATCAATTTTCCCAGCCTCCTTCTCTCTCACGTACCATTCTCCTCGCAAAAAACCTTACACACGATATTCTTTGTATGTTTGATGAAACAATTTATGTGTTGTTTCTTCATCTGCGTACCATATTTTGGATTCTGCGAATGAGGCTGTGGAATTTTAAAACTTAAAGTATGAATTCATTGTGAAATGATGCTATGAAGCTGCCTTGTTTACATACTGCACTTGGATCAGAAAACTGAACTTCAAAAACTCTTAAATTAGAAATATAATTTAATCCACAACTTCTGAACATGAACTTAAACGAGGTCGAGGAATGCAGTTTCTTTATTTCATGGACCTTTCTATTCACCAGCCAATGGGTTGTGGGCTTGCGCATCATGATTATTTTTCATATTGTGGTTGTATGCAGTGAACTATTTTCATACCATAGTTGTAGGCGGAGTAGCTTCCACATGTCCTGATGTACACGGAATGCTCTTTCCGTGTACCATTTCTAGGAACAATACATTGATCCTTATACGGACATGTTTTAAGTCCTTTAGTCAATTTTTTATAGCTTTTATCTGAAAATTTTCTATCGTAATGACTTCTCATCGCCTTCTGGAACTACCTACACATGATACAATGAAATTTTCCAAGGATGCTACAAACAATTGATAAAGTCAAGGTCTACCATGGAAAGGAATATCAATTATTATCTTCAAAAATACATCATTACCTATGACATATTTCTTATAGTCTTCATTACACCAGATATTTTGGCTTACCCGTTATCCATATAGTTACCACTTTATGGATTTGGTATTCCCACCGACATGCCTCTACCATTTCCCGACCTTGACTTCCCTTTCGTCCTATTAGAGGCACCACAAGATCCTGATCGTGCCAATATTTCCTCAATTAGAGAAGTAATCGCCACTCTTATTCAAGAAAACATCTTCATACTATGGGGTTCGGCATAGATTCATGGAAATCACAGGTTCCATAGTAGAAATCTAAGACTAGAGATTTGGGAATACCCATCCATTATTATCATCTCTTGAGATAATCCTAGTGGCGGGTGGAGCACCAAGTGGGATTTTCATGCTGGAGGATGTTTTTCTGATAAGTGGGACTGGGTGTTCTGGCTGCATCAGACCTGTCTGGAGTCCCATGACTAGCTAGTGGCGGTGGTCTTGCAACAGGCAGCCTATGTGTGTCAGTATTCAATTTTTTCTCTGTGAAAAATCCTTTTGTATTTTTTGAGCCACTGGTTTTCAAGCACCAAAACCTTCCACCTACTACATGGAGATGTGGGGATCAGTCAATGGGATATATTCCCTCTAGTAGGTCTCCCCATCCTAGGAGAAAATTATAATGAGTTTCTTCTAGAATCCACCACATGGAATGATACAGATCACTTGTCTCCTTTGAAAATAAGCTTACTGGTCATGGAAATGGGATCACTAGATCATCCTCTCAAGGCTCGTTCCCTTATCCCATTCGAATCATGGATTAGGTTTTTACTGCATACGAACTGACCAAGGTAGAAGGCTCACTGTAGTTGAACCTATCCCACTCATGAGTCCCGCTAAACCCCATGGTCATATTGTGCCACCCTCAAAGTAGGGCGACACACCACATGGTGATATGATCTTCATCCAGACATTTCACCATCTCTTAGGATAGTATGTTTCTTCGCCATATTATTATGTGGATGGATTTTCCAATCCTGTGATGCATACACTAGGGTTCTGGAATATACCTTGATGATGAAGGTGATACTGGTGGAGGGTCGTACCATTAATTTGGCCCTTCATACCCTCACCTGACTTTATGAATTATTGGGACGGATTCAGGAAGGTAGGTCTTTGAATCGTCTCAGCAGACCATTCCATTTCTTGTACGGGTGTACAGTGGAACATTTCCCCTATTATGAATATTGACATAATGCACAGGTTCCCCATTATAATTTCCATCTTGCTGTTATTATCATTTTTTATATTTGTCCCAGGACTCTGACTGTTACTGACATGGTTGGGTTGTAGAACAATGCATCTCATTTCTTGTTCGCACTACATCATACACCTCATGGATCATTGAGAGGTGACAGGGGTGGTTCCTTGGAGGAATGTTCATACCTCATCACGCTTTGGGATGGGATTCTCACTACTCATGTAGACCAAGTAGTTATTTGTGATCCATACCTCCCTTACTGGTTTTCTAGGCATTGTGGATTCCCTTAACAAACTGTGCTACTTTTGGTTGTTCGACTATGGAGAGAATCACATCTTGTGGTTCTCCTCCAATTGTGGCTTATGAAGTTGCATGAATTTTCTTCAAGGGAGATCATCATTCCCTACACGAAAGTTCCCACCATCCAATCTCTAGAGTATGCCCAACTATGGGTAGATAGTTACCCCGCGATGATGTTGAAGGAACCAGTTATGTGGGTTAAAAAACCCTTGACTATTTCATGTCCTGTTCTAGCCCCAACAACAATGACTCACATTCCTTTTATCGTGAGAAGTTAAACAACTACACCTTATACTCCCGTCCCTTCTAAAATCAAGATGGATACACCTCCCATCCCACTGTCATGGTAATAAGGCATTCGGTCCGTTGTCAAAAGCATATTGGAGGGGTTTCATAAGTACAACCCAATTCTGTGGAGAGTTATTCATACTACTCCCCTCATGCAGATATTTCCATGGATCTTAATAAGAATGGAAACGGACGAGTATCGTTTATCATCCCAGAGGCCATGGTTAGCCCTCCTCCTCTGGCTCCAGTGGCTAGGCTATTTGAGGGAAAATAGAGTCTTCTATATTGGGAGACATTCCTTTGGTCCCTCTGCACTCCTATGACAATGCTTCATGGTTACAAACATTTGGAAGTAGGGGAGGATCAAAGTGTTAGTGCTATGTTGAGACAAAAGGTAGTGTGAAAAGTGGCATTGTGACAACTACGTTCCCTTACCATGGAGCCACACATGGACAATTTTTCCAATGAGATGAAAATTTTCAGCATTTATTTAGTTAGATGGGTTCCGATGTATTTGATTATCAGCACCTTCATTTCCTTATATACAAAATTTTCATTGCCTGAGAATACATCGCCTCCTACAACGAAAAGCTGTCTAGGTTCAATTATTCCCTTTACTAGGTGACGAACTTTCAAGATATTTAAGAAGAATTTGATCATATGACATCTGAAGAGGTGAAGACTATTGATTTGTTGGTGACCTAAGAGGAGGATATGCGGGAATGAGAATCCCACATAACAAGGTTGAGGGAACAAATGTTCTCTTCACATGCCAAATGTGAATCCTTCTGGAAGAAGGGTCGAGACCTTAAATCTATCCTAGAGTGGGTGCGTCTAATGGTCAATGCTGAAATAGGGGAAATAACTGCATTGGAACAGACCATCGATGGCCCATGACTATCACTCACCTTCCTTTTAGAAAACTGAAACCAGACCCTATTGTAATTATGTACCAAATTAGGATAAGTACTCTCCATTATTTTCTTCTATTTTTTTTCTAAATTCTATGTAGAGGCTCCAAATGTTGGATTTACCTCCACTTTTTCATAACCAAATGGAGAAGATTTGGATTTTAATCATCTATTCTCTATCTCTTCTAGTCAAAATCATTTCCATCAAGTATTAATTTCTTGAAACCAGTAAACCAAAATAATCGAATCGAGCTCTATCTTTTTCCTGAGACAAAGGAACTCACTGAGCATAGTTCAACTATTTCTGGGGTTTTATGGAATAACTCATGAATGTTTGTGTATTTTCCATTATTATTACCCTAGTTATTTCCAATGCCTATATGGTATTGGAATAGCGGATATAACTTGTATTTTTATTAGGCATACCCTTTGCGAGTTCCCGACCTATCAAACTTTAAGCCTTTTCTGATGACTGAATGTTTTTTCTTTTATTTTTCTTAATGAACCAATACACGAACTTTTTCTAGAGGTTCCTTCCGCAGATTCTCCATATGTAGAGTGTAGCGTCTTTTTCTTTCTATGGTAGTCCGCAGTACTACCAATCAAACTTATTACTGATGTTTTAAGTTCAATATATTTGACCATACATTACAGGGTAGAGCCCCGTCATGGGGCCATTTTCCAGGAATGTTCTAGTATCCTTAAAACCTAGATTAGGTATTTTTCATCACCCTTGACTTGTGGACTCTGAACATACATGAGGATTAGGTGCCTCTCTGGGCGTATAGAGGTAGGAAAAGAATCTCCTACAGATGCATTTTCCATTTATTGATGGCCATTTTTGAGGGCAACATTTGTAGAGCGACCAGGGCATGATATGCTTAGTAAAGAAAAGGATTCCACAGGACACTGGCCTTCCATATCCGATGGCCTTTTAGGATTTTCAAAATTTTGGGTTTATTTTGATGTTGTGAGCCACAATAGGTGGTAGACTAAGTAGTGTTTTCTAAGAACATTATGAACATTCATTTCAGCCTTATGTGGACAAACGTTCCCGTACATTCTTTACTTGCATGATAGAGAGCTGGTGAATGGTCAGTTCAGTTAAGATTCCCCCTTGTTAGTCCACATGGAAAGAAGTATATAAATAAGTCATCATCTAGAATTCTTCCAAATCTGGGGTCTTAACAAAATGATAACATCAATTAAGAGTACAGAAGATGTAAGGGACTCTCCTAGGGATTAATTTTCCTATCATTGATAGTCATATTTGTTGGAAACTTATGCAGAGCCACTAGGGCATGATATTCATTGTCAATCAAAGGTTTCCACAGGACACTGGCCTTATATTTTTTATTTCCATTAAGGATTATGTGGATTGAAAAATTTCTGAATATAGTGTGTGACCTTGGGCTAGGTTTTACCCTAAAAAAATAAGTCTTTTTAGATTGAACATATTCGGGGAAACCCAGAAACAAGTGGGGGTACCCTTCCTTTGCATGCAGGTGAAATTCACGCATACAAATGAGATATGTTTTAGAAATATCAAAGGTTACTAGACCTAAAATGGGCTCTTATGTTTTGATATATCTTGTATTTGTGAAAAGAGGAAAATGTTAACCATGACATTGGGGGACCATGAATCCGGAGGGGTGGAATGAGGCTTGAATCCAATTGGGTGTACTGATATAGGAGAAGACTCTCGTGGGGAATAATTTTCCTTTGATTGATGACCATTTTTTTGGGCGACGTATACAGAGCCACCGGGGCATGATATGCATAGCTTATTAAAGGTGTCCACAAAAAACTGGCCATCCATCCAAGATGGATTTGGAGGGTTATGAGGATTCAAGATCACTCTAGGCCTAGAGTTTGAAATATAAAAAGAGTGTATCTAGATATATTGGGGACATTTGGGCTGCGATTTACTCATGAAATTATGCCCCATGCGTAGATCTGACTCTTATGTAGGGTGAGGTATTCATTCCATCTTTGGGATACCTAATAATTTAACATCACATGGCCAGGATATAGGGTTCCTCTCAACGGAGGGAACCATGACATGCCTTTTAAGGTCGTGATACTAGGACCAAATTTCTTGGTCATTTTTCCATAATGCCATGGTGTATCTCTCGCTAAAATCTGTAAGCTCATGTCAGCTATGATTGGTGAGAGAAACAAGGTATTACAAGGGTTCCATATCACCATATATGAATAATGAATTCATCTTTACGGGTAATTTTTAGGCTAAATCCATTGCTTTGCAGTTTAACGTGATGCGGTGATGACAATTTGGGCCTCACAGTTTAACGTCGTGCAGTTATATTGATTTTGGCCTTCCCCTTTAATTCCATGCGGTGAGGAAGAATTTGGCCTCATAGTTTAACATTGTGTGGTGAGAATGATTTTGGCCTTGCAGTTTCACATTGTGAGATGAGGATGATTTTGGCCTTCCAGTTTAATGTCGAGCAGTGAGAATGATTTTGACGTCATAATGGTCTTCAAATGTTTTTAGGTTAATCACAATAAGGACATTCTGGCATTCCGTAGGCATGAATGATGATTGAAAGTGTAAAACATATTCTCGGGGGTGAATTGAATCAGGATTAATGACATGGGGCTTGAAATCCATTGGGCATACTAGGATAGGAGAGGACTATCATGGGGAAGAATTTTCTTGTGATTAATGTCCATTTGTGTGGGAAACATATGCAGAGCCAACAGGGCATGATATGCATAGTCAATCAATGGTCTCCATCAAACACTGGCCTTCCATCTCTATTGGCCTTGAATGATTACTAGGATTCATGTTTTCCCGAGGTATGGAGTGTGAAAGATGGGAAAGATGTTTATGGGAACGTAAGAATACCCAGACCACGATTAAATGAAAACTATTGGGGATTCCACATATGTCTTATCCAAATGTATAAGGGGAATTAGGATCCTTTAACTTCTCATGACTAAGAGGCATGCGAAGAATCTCATAATACCGAGGACTGGGCCACACATAACTCTCAAAGAATTTATAAGTTTTTTCTCATGTGATAGGACCTCTCATTGACTCCCCATATAAGTCTGACCTATGTAGGGTAAACTGGCATTTTTTAGCTATTAGAAAGGCCAGTATGCCAAATACAATCATCACTACATATCCTGAGAGGGCAGAAATCAAGTCACACGTAGTTCTTAATGATCCCTACAAATTTTTGCTCGATGTGATAGGAATACTTGGGGGCATTTTGGATTCTCTTGAAACGGTTGTCAGTCCTACCATATTCCCCTATGGTTTATTTGTGTAAGGGAATCCCTAAAATTTATCCTAAGCTCATGTGAGTTATGCTCGATGTGAGAAATAATGAATGGTCACATAATCTCCATTGCATGTGCGAGGTGGCAGAGAATATTATGGGGGCATTTTCTTTTTTTCCTGATGGGGTAAGACCATGATCGTGGATCCAGGTATCACTACGTATCTTGTGAGGGAAGGAACCAAGCCGCACGTAGTTTTGCATAAACCACATACCTGTTTGGCTCAGTCCAATGGTTAGGGACACTTTCATTATATTCATCATGGTTTCCAAGTCTGCCATGTTATCCCATAGTTGACCTTCATAATATAACCTCTATCCTCAATCCTAAGCTCATGTGAGTTATACTCGATGTGAAAAACAAGGTGTGATAACGGTTTCCTCTACAAATGTGGATATATAGGGAGCATAATGGAATAATTTTTTAGGGGGTTTGGGACATGATTGAAGATCAAGGCATCTCTTCGTATCCAGTGAGGGCAGGAATCAATCCATACGAATTTCTGCATGCACCACATACTGATTTGGCTCGGTCCAACTAGTAGGGTAACTTTCATTCTACTCATCAAAGTTTCCAAGTCCTCTATTTTATACCATATATGAACTTCTTAAGAGAACCTCTATCACCAATCCTAATATCACGTGATTTATACTTGATGTGAGAAACAAGAAGTGATAAGAGTTTCCTCTATAAATGTGGGTATAAAGGGGGTGTGATATAGGGATTTTTTATGGGGGCTAGGCTAGGATCGAAGGTCGATGCGTTTATCTGTATCCTTCGAGGAACGAAATCAAGCCACATGTAGTTCTATGAGAGATCATTTATTTTACTATCGTGAAATTAGGACGTTTTATTCTAACATCTTATTGAGAGTTCATGAGTTACAGTTTAGCGACACGTTTCCAGGACGAGTTCCTTCCAGTTTAATGTCATGTGAAATGGAAGATGACTCATAGCTTAAGGTACTAGATTTTGGTCCTTATTTACCTGATGTTTTTCATTTAATCGTAGTTTAAGGTTTTAGAGTTCGGACTATAAAATGAATGGAATTTTGTTCATAACTCATAGTTTAACAGCGTAGAGCTTGGACATTTCTATTGAAGTATTTATTTATGACTCATAGTTTAATGACATAGATCTTGGAAATTATCAATGAGACATTTTCTTCTTTTAATGAATCATAATTTAATGTCATAGAGCTTGGACCAAGATTTGGGTGATTTTTTAACTCATAGTTTAGGGTCTAATATTTTGGACCATAGAATTATGGGCATTCTTTATGACTCATAGTTTAACTCTATAGAGGTTAGACGTTATCTTTGAGACATTTTTTTCTTTTTTTGACTCATATACTAACTTCATAGAGGTTGGACATTAATATTGTGGAATTTTTTTTAATAACTCACAGTATAACGTCCTAGAGCTTGGATATTATCATTGAGAAATTTTTTATTTTTAAGACTCATAGTTTAACATCATAGAGCATGGACCAATATATGGGACCATTTTTTTAACTACTAGTTTACGTTTGTAGAGTTTGTACCTTAGAATTATGTGCATTTATTATGACTCATAGTTTAATGTCATAGAGCTTGGACATTATCATTGAGATATTTTTTCCTTTTTATGACTCCTAGGTTAACGTCATATGGCTTGGACCATGATATTGGGGACATTTTTTTAACTCATAGTTTAATATCATAGAGCTTCGACATTATCATTGAGACATTTTTTCCTTTTTATGAGTCATAGTTTAACGTCATAGAGCATGGACCATATCATTGATAAATTTTTATTTCATTTTATGACTCATAGTTTAACGTCATAGATCTTGGACCATACCATTGAGAAATTTTTTCTTTTTTTGAATCAAAGTTTAAAATCATAGAGTTTGGACTAGGATATGGGTTACACAAAGTATTTCTTCATGAAAATCACATTTGTTGAAGCTATGATGAGTTGCTCATCCATTGATATCAGAGAATATGCTCCATTTGAATAGACTATGTGTATGACCTATGTTCCTTCCCATATTGATTCATTCATTGGGGGATTCTTCCCAATTATCATCGGGGTTCTAAGGACTAACAAAACTTCTACTTCGAGGAAAGATCGAAGTCGATCCTTTTTTTGAAGGCTCATGTAATCTGATTTTGATAGATTTCAAAATGGTGCAGAGTATGCAGCATTTTCTCGTCTAGATTCTCCAATTCGTCATGTTGTCTCTTGGATTTCTAATTTATGGATAGTTGATCACAAATGTCCACACAAAGTGATTTAACTTGGATTTATATTGTAAATACATCCTCTACCCCATTTACTAGTGAGAACGGGGTTGCTTGGGTGGCAGTGCGGGTCATGGTCTAGTATTCCCACAAAGCATGCAGTAGCATATCTGGCCATGATTTCATATCTTTATTAACCATATTTTGAAGTATTTTGTACATAGTATTATTGAAAGCCTATATATTCCCATTGGACATTGTGTGGTTGTAGGACGACCGATTGGCCTTGATTCGATATTCCTGGTCTAGCTTGTCCAACTCAGCAGAGCAGAAGTTGGGGCCATTGTCCTTCAGTATTGTATGAGGGACACAAAATCTAGTTATGATGTTGGCCTTAACAAAGATAATGATGTTGTTCTCCCTGAAATCCTTAAGGGGTATGGATTTAACTCATTTAGAAAATAAGTTAGTGGCTTAGAGTATGAACTTGAATTGTTTGTCTGTAGAGGGAGGATATGGTCCCACTACATCCATCCCTGGGGCGAAAAATGGCTAAGAGTACATAGCCACATGAATTATCTCTAGGGGAGGTGTATAAAATTAGCATGAACATGGAAGGAATGATACTTTTTAGTAAATATGGTGCAATCATGTATCATGGTGGGCCATTAATACACTAGCCTCCTGATTTGGTGAGAGATCTTGGATGCTTACTGCAGTTCTCCACAAGCAATGGTGTGTACTTCAATAATGACGGTAGCAGTCTCTCGTCCATAATTTCACATGATAAGAACTCAATCAAGGGCTCATTTGTAGAGAACCTTATCTTGGTTTCCCTCATTTTACTTGGTAATATAGACTACATGTATTCAGACATGTTCCCTTTCATCCTGTACTGGCGAGAGTTCCCCGTTATGAAGGTAATTTGTAATGGGTGTCATCCAATCAGTGGTATGACCATAAGGCTCGAGAACAGGGATAATTTAATCAATTTCCTCTATTTTTCTCTGGATGAATGGAAATACCATCTGACGGTGAGAAATTCAAATGATTGTTTCATCCTGGTCGGGATCAGCCAAGGATTTGGGTACATTTTCTAAAGAGTCATCTTAAGTATTCTATGACCGAGGGACATCAGTCAATGTTGGTTCTGATGGAAATTCTTCCATCAGAGCTTGTATAAGGTTCATCAAGGGAACCATTACTTATTTCTTGATATAATAGTCATATTGGACCTGTTTGATGACTATTTATAAAACAACCTTCATTCGGAGTTGTTTTTCTTACACTTGGAGTACCAATTCCATGTCTGTAATGACGGCCTGATATTACACTTCATTGTTCATACATCTTTTCGAAAGTAGGAATGAGTAACGTAAGGTGTCCTTTTCAGGAGATATGTGTATGACTCTTAGCCCCGCATTTTTGGTCTTGGGATCCTCCATCCTTTTCCCTATATAGATTCGGGATGCACCATCGTATTATATTTCCCACATTTAGGGTTTCTCATGGATGGAAAACGCTTCTTCATCTGAAAGTTCAACATCCAACGGTTTTGTTTCTTGTGATGGGTGCTCGTCCCAGATGTCTGCTAACTATTGGCCTTTGATGGACTTCATGGTAATGTACCTTATGTCAAACTATTTTAGGATGACCACCCATCATGATAGGATCCCATTTATCATGGTCTGGTTGACTATATAATTAAGCGGGTTGCAACAAGAGACTAGGTGGAAGTCATGGTGCTATAGGTAATGCCTGAGCTTCTGAACTATGAATATTAGGGCTAGACAGTTCTTGTTAATCTTCTAATACCAAGTTTTGGCATCAACCATTGTCTAGGTGAGGTATTAGAAGATGATCTCATGGCCAGCATCATTTTTCTACACGAAGAAGGCACCTTATGACCGTTCCAGGGCAGATACGTATAAAATGAGCGGTCTCCCCTAAACAGGTGGAATGAACACCTATAGGATTAGGAGATATCTTTTGAGGTTTTCAAATGCTTCATGAAAATATTTATCCCATTCACACATAACTCCTTTCTTCATGATCTTGGTGAAAGGTAAACATTTTCCAGATAGTTTGGATATAAAGCGAAGAATACAGGTGAGGTTCCCCTAGAGACCTATCAACTCAGTGAGGTTGTGAGGTGTGGGAATTCCATGAATGGATTTTGACTTCTTGGAGTCGACTTTGATGACAAGATGTCATACGTCGAAGCTTATGAATTTTCCTGAGGTAACACCGAAGGTGCATTTAGGGGGACTCATCTTTAAATTGTGCTGTCATAATTTGTTGAAGACAGTTTCAAGGTCATCTAGGTGGTTCGAACTCTATCGTGAGTTAACCACTAGGTCGTCGACATAACCATCAATGATTTTTCACAGAACGGGCTTACAGATTTGATGCATGGCGCACTGATATGTGGTGTTGTTATTCTTTAGACCAAAGGGCATAAATTTATAACAGAACACTCTCTGAGGGGACCTAAAAGCTATGACATCCCAGATTTTATTACAAACATAAAAAAGATTTATTACAAAAAACTTCACTTGATACAACAAAGAATATATAGAGGTTTAGTGTATTTGGGGCTTAGGATCATTACATAAAAACTTAAAACATTAAATATAACATCTGTATTGAAAACTTCCTTTACATTACCACTACATTCCCCCGTACATAGCATTGCATGGGATAACCTGAGGACATGCACAAGAAAAGGGTGATCTATAAAGCCCAGTAAGGGAGTACACATGGAATAACACGAGGAGTACAATACATGTTAGGCAATAGGCATATCAATATAGCATAAGAGAAATATGAACATAAAGTAATGATAAAGCAAGATAATCATAACCTGAAATGTGTCAACACCACTTAACATGGAATTAGCATGAGCCATGGCCCATTGCACATAGAGCATGAGGAAATCCTCATTGCACATTAAGCACGAGTAAACCCTCGTTGCAGTTGAATTAGCAAGACTCAACACTCATTTCACATGACGTATCATGACATTATACTTTACCCAATGCATTGGAGTGCTATAAGGGTGCACCCTTCTTAAACATATAATTTCATGCATAAGTGTGCGACATGGATCATAAAACATGGATTAATAAAACATAATCATTTATTCCATAATAAAGGAATGAGTAATTCATACATAAAACTTTATAATAATTAAGTGTGCATAATGGTGAATACCCTTGATGGATAAATGGGCATGGTATTCACTACACAATGTCATTGGCTTAGAAAATTGGTGTGATTTCGGCAGCGTAACGACGTGACATAAGAATTCATAAAAAACAGTTGACGAGAGATAAAGGGGTTCCCCATCATATTTACATGTAATGTAAAGTAATGAGGTCATTTAGATACATGTCTTAACAATTGAAATGGGATTTAGATTCATGATACAATGGTATTTCTTGAATGTAAAAGAAGAGATAGAAGTTCCTTTCAGAATTTTGGCATAGTAACGGGTGTACATGGGAGGAATTTAATGAGAGAGAAAGGGTATCCCATCATTAAAAAAGAAAAAGGGAAGTATGAGGGAGGTGAGAAACCATACCCCAACATTCATAATTGAAATTAAAAGGGCAAAACAACTTAAAGAAAATTTGACAAAAATGAGAAAGGAAGAAAAAACCCTTACTTGGAAGTGTACTTCCAATGGCTTGAGAGAGGCTTCTTGGGAGATTTGGGCACCTTGGGAGGATTATAGAGAGAGTAGAGAAGAGGTTGGATGAACTCCAAAGGATTTTAGTGAGGAGGAAGAGGGAGAATGGGTGGGTTTATATAGGAAAGGTGAGGGAATCCTTTATTATTTAGGTTTGGGTCCCCTTACATTAAATTAATCCAAACCACAAACCATACCATGGTTTTTGCCCATGTTATTTGGAAAAGGGAATAGGAAACCAATATTTTATAAGGCCAAAGTCCAAAATTATTAAAATAATAATGTTGCTTATGTGGAGGTGAGTAACACTCCCATGGAAATTAATTTAAAAACACAAGGTGTTTAATAAGTCTTGAGGGGTCCATTAATGCTTTGAAAAGTAAGTAAAAAAATCCCAAAATGACATTATTTTAATACTAAAACATATATTGGCCAAACATTAAGGTTATAGTATTTTATTACATCACTATTGGGTCATTATTATGTCATAAAACACATCATATATTTAAACGGTATTTAATTTTTACCCAAAAATTTGACTGTCTCAGAAAATTATGGAAAATTCACCATTGGAAAATTTCTACGTAATTATTCCAGAAATAAAATTTATTTTATCTAAATAATATTCTAAATATGTTATTTTTTACTTTTAAAATAAAAACCAACATTTATAAAAAATACAAGGGTTTTGACAGAAATGGCTTTCAAACCTTAATAAAAATTATAATTGCATTCTTAAATTTATAAGATCATTTATATTATATAAAAATTATTTTAATAATAATAATAATATTTATTAAAATATTATTTAATTCAAAAATCCCTTAATTTAATAAGATAGAATTCTTAATTAAATAATAACTAAAAACACAATTTGTACTTTAAAAACTATTTACAATGTATCAAAAATGACAAGGAGGTATATTCATTATTATATAAAAAATAATATACATGAACATAGTACTAAAGATTTTTTACATAACCCCTTAAAACACCTGCATAAGACCTAAGGGTAAGGTGTGCGATGGTGATAGACTCTTGTGGGGGCAAAGATAACATCGCTCGAGTGGTAATTTCTATCAACTTCCACTTTTCCCGTAGACGGTCTTGTTCGAGCATAACATGATGAAGCTCAGCATGGGATTGGTCAATAGCGAAGCCCAAAGATGCCACCTCTTTTCCAAGCTCTGGAAAATGGGCTTCGTATGGAGAAATTCTACTGGACGAGGCCATCGCTTCTTTTGTATGAGTAAATTGGATTTGTTAAAGCCCTATATTTATACTAATCATGTGATCACTGTTCAATGGCTATATTAGCAACGACCAAAATTATTAACATAAAACCAAAGAAGTTGACATTTTATATAAACATAAAGAGACATTTAATTAGATCAAGAGGGATTTCCATTAATTAATCATTCGGTTGTTACAATATTCCCCCCTTAAGAAATTTCACCCTCGAAATTCTCCTTTTCCCACACTAAAACAGATGTGTGTAACTCAACTTCATCATTTCCTCTGATTCTCAAGTCACTTATTCAAACTTGTGGTTTCTCCACTACACCTTTACGAGGGTAATTGTCTTATTTCGTTGAACTTTTTCTCTACGATCTAAGATCTTCACTGGTTGCTCCTCATAAGAGAGATCATCTTCCAATTGTACCACCTTAGAAGAGAGTACATGTGAAGGGTCTAGTATGTACTTCCTTAAGACGGATACATGAAAGACATCATGCCCTTTGGCCATGGTAGGTGGAAGTTCTAGTAGATAGGCCACAGCCCCGACACGATCAAGAATCTCAAAGGGGCTGATGTACCTTGGACTTAACATTCCTTTATTTCCAAACCTCTTGACCTTTTTCCACAGAGATATGCGTAGAAACACCATGCCTCCAACTTTAAACTCAAGGTCTCATCGACGATTATCTGCATAACTTTTCTATCGAATCTAGGCTACATTGATATGATACTGAATGGTTTTCACATTCTCCACCATTTCCTCTACCATTTCTGGTCCAAGCAGCTTACATTCACCGACCTCATCCCAACATGTCAGTGTTCTGCACCTTTTCCCTTGTAGGGCTTCATATGGTGCCATTTGGATTCTTGAGTGGAAACTATTGTTATAAGAGAACTAAACCAAAGGAAGATGTTGATACTGTCTTCCATTAAAGTCTATTGAGCATGCTCTCAACATGTCCTCAAGTGTTTGGATAGTCCGCTCAGATTTTCCATCAGTTTGATGATAATAGGCCGTACTGAAGTTCAGTTCAGTATTCGGAGCATGTTGAAGACTCTTCCAAATCTTAGAGGTGAATCTTGGATCTCGGTCATACAAAATAGATAGTGGTACTCCATGAAGCCTTACCACTTCCCTGATATTTATCCGTTCCAGTTGATTCAAATAGAAATCCTCTTGAATAGCAATGAATTTTTCAGTCTTTGTAAGATGATCTAGAACAACCCATATTGCATTGTTTCCTTTGGATGTCCTCAGAAGTCTGGTAATAATGTCCATGGTGATGTTCTACCATTTCCATTCTAGTATGGGCAATATTTGCATCATCCCCTTAGACTTATTCCTCTCTGCCTTCACTTGATAGCACACCAGGCACATTGATGAATATTCAACGATATCCTTCTTCATATTATCCCACCAAAAGTTTTATCGGAGATCTCCAAAAATCTTTGTGCTCCCTGGGTGAATAGAGAAATTTAAACTATGTGCATTATCCAAAAGTTCATTCTTTAGCTCCAGACATGATGGAACACATAGTATTTTACCAAACCGCACAATTCCTTCTTCATTAACATTAAACTCCGAGGATTTCCCTTTTTTGATATCTTCCACTTTTTCATGATTTCCCACATCATCCTTTTGATCATCCTTAAACCTTTCCAAAAGATACGGTTGAGAAATCATTTGTGAAAGGATTGATGATTTTCCCTTCTTTATGATTCCCATGTCCATCTTCATCAATTATAAGAAGATTGGATCCTTCTCAATTCTCATCATTGATAGAATTGTTGGGTCCTTTCTAATTAGGGCATCTTCCACCTTGTTCGCTTTCCCAGGTTGGTAATGTATTGAACATTCGTAATCCTTGATGAGATCTATTCATTTTCTCTGGTGCATATTAATCTCTTTCTGTGTGAATATATATTTAAGACTCTTGAGGTTAGTATATATCTCACATTTCTCTTCATAAAGATAATGTCGCCAGATTTTGAAGGCTAAGATCACCGCCGCCAACTCTAGAACATGCGTTGGATTGTTTTTCTCATGGATTTTCAACTACCTTGAGGCATAGAATATAAATTTATCATTCCACATCAGTACATAGCCTAAGAACATCTTTTAAGCATCACTGAATACCACAAAAAGTTCCCCACTTGTGGGTAAGGTGAGCACAGGTATAGTGAAAAGCCTCCTTTTTAACTCCTTGAAGCCTTATTCACATTCATCACTCCAAGAAAACTTTACTCCCTTTCGAGTTAGTTTGTTAAGAGGGTTGGACAATTGTGAGAAATTTATCACAAATCGTCGATAATATCCAACTAACCCCAAGAAGCTACGGATATTCATTATTGATGTTGGCCTCGGCCATCCCTCAATTGCATCTGTTTTGGAGGGGTCCACAGATATCCCATTGTTTGTGAGGATATGGCACAAGAATGAGACTTCCTTCATCAATAACTCACACTTTCTGTACTTTTCATAGAGCTTCTCCTTTCACAAAGTCTCTAGTACAGTTCTTAAATGCTCCTCATGATCCTCCTTGGTTTTGGAGTATATTAGAATATCATCTATAAAGACTACCACAAATTCGTCGAGGTAATCTCTGAAGAATCTATTCATTAAGTCCATGAAGATTGTTGGAGCATTGGTGAGTCCAAAAGGAATTACTTTGAATTCATAGTGCCTGTATCTTGTGCGAAACGTAGTCTTGGGAATATCTTTTTTATTCACCCTTACTTGATAATATCTCGACCGCAAGTCCACCTTGGAGAATTATTGTGCTCCACGCATCTGATCGAACAATTAATCAATTCTTGGGAGAGTATACTTGTTCTTTATCGTGATTTTGTTAAGTTCACAATAATCGATGCAAAGCCGCATTGACCAATCCTTGTTCATAACGAAGAGGACTGGTGCACCCCATGGTGAAGCACTTGGGCGTATAAACCCTTTATCCAGATTCTCCTGTAGTTGTTTTTTCAGCTCTTCAATCTCTACAATATCCATTCTATATGGAGTCTTGGATATTGGTAAAGCCCCGGGTATAAGTTCAATTGAGAATCCAACATCTCTTCTAGGAGGAAGACCAGGTAGTTCCTCAGGAAACACTTACGCGAATTACCTCACATTAGGCAATTCTTCAAGGATGGTTTCTTCCTTGGACTCAATCATCTGATCTAGATACGCATGCTTATAGGGTAGTAATATCCATTCTTGAGATGATGGAGCTAAAGGAGATTCATCTTCTTCCTTGCACTTGTAATGAATTGGGGGTTGATTCTCTATATGGAGTGTGATTTCCCTCTTTTGACAATTTATATTGGATATACATAAGGAAAGCCAATCCATGCGAAAAATTGCATCAAATTCCACGAGAGGGAGTATGACAAGGTTTTTCGGGAAATTCAATCCACTGATTATAACAGGGGAGGACATATATTCATGGGATGCAATGATTGCCCCATTTTCCGTACTCACCGACATCTTCACTTCCATGATTTGTGGTGGTGCTGGGAATTTTCGACTAAACTTTCGAGATATAATAGAATGCATAGAACCTGAATCAAAAAGTACATTCGCTATTCTTGAATGAACAACTAGCGTACCTGTCACCACTTCATTTTCAAGGTTCACTTTGGCAGAATTGATGGAAAAAGCTCTTCCTTGCTTCCTTGGAGGTTGTTTCTTGCATCTAAAAACCCTTTTATCAGGGAACTGATTTGCAAAATGTCCCAGTTCATTGAATTTGTATCATTGAACAACATCTGGAGGTTCGAACGGAGTGTTCCTCTCCTTTTTCGCATTTGCGGGTCTTTCGTTATGATAGTTAACAGTTAGGTGCCCTTCTCTTCCACACCTGAAACAATTTCTCATCCCCATAAGGCAATTTCCAGGGTGCTTCTTTCCGCACTTTTGGAAAGTGGGGTGTTGGATCTTTTTAGCACCGTTGGATTTATCTATCGGACCACCAACATTGATGTCCACCTTATTCTTCTTGTCCCCATGATACCCCTTTGATTCCACGATCTCCATTTCGACCTTGAGGGAACATCAGACAATTTCCTCATAGTTGTCGAAGTCATGGATCGCCAATGCTTTCTGTAATCTAGGATTCATCCCACCAAAGAAGTGGTCAACCATGCATTCATGGTTAACGACAAAGCCGGAAGCGTATCGTGCAAGCCTTGTGAAGTTTACCTTGTATGCTCCAATAGATTCTTAATATTTTTTCTTTAGGGAAAGGAAGTCCCTTTCCATCTTAATCCAGAGGGTGCATGGAAAATATTTATTGAAAAACATCTTCCAGAAATCCTTCCATTCCAACGCCTCGATCTCCTCCTTAGGATTAGTATTTTTGATCAACGTCCACCATTGATTCACTTCACCCTCCATATGATAAGCCTCCAGGAGAACCTTCTCTTGTTCAGAACATTGAAGGATGGATAAGGACTTTTCAATGGAGTTGATCCATTGTTCAGCGATTGTGGGATTGGATGATCCACTAAAAGTAGGAGGCCTTTCTCTCATGAAGCCCTAGATAGCGACTTTTTCTTTCTTAGTGGGGGGGGGGGGGGGTTGAAAGTTCCTCTTGACCCTTGTTTCTATTCAAAACTTGACTTAACAATGAGAGAATCATGACAAAGTTCGCGATTCTCACTCCCATTGGATTGGTCATATCATTAGTACAGTCATCACACTGATCTTCACAATGGTTGTCATCCGGAGTCCTCCTATTACCGGCCATTGGCTGGAATAAAAGGAAAGTTAGGGGTAACACATAAATGGAAATTCAAGGGAAAAAGTTCATGACTTATAAATAATCTTGTATTTCCTTAACTCGTGAGTCTATAGGCTTCAATCTAGGATTTTCATGACCTACTTTCTAACATATATTCTTAGGGGAATTTTTTTTATTCCATTAATAAGGGTTCATACTAAGCTTATGAATTTACCAAAGCATATCTCCCGGGAGTGTTGTAACCAGGAGTGTAGCAAGGCCTGTTTTCATGCACCAGTTCCCATTCGAGTCTAGCTCAAAGCGGAATTTTCGGGTTTTACCCCTAGGATACATCAGTGCTAGAGCCACCTCTACCTACTCGTATCCAGACAGGGATGTAATTTTTTTATAACCCACTTATTCAATACTCACCAAAACATAGGGATGTTTTTATTATACTTATTCTTGTCTCTATGGCATTACTAGGGTTTTCTAATCATTATCCCAAAAATAACTAAACCTATCCTCTGATACCAACTATGACAACCCAGATTTTATTACAAACTTAAACATGATTTATTACATAAAACATCACTTGATTACAACAAAGAATATCGAGAGGTTTAGTGTCTTTGGGGCTTAGGATCATTACATAAAAACTTAAAACATAAAATACAACATCTTTATTGAAAACTTCCTTTACATGACCACTACATTCCCTCATACTTAGCATTGCATGGGATAACCTGTGGACATGCACAAGAAAAGGGTGAGCTATAAATCCCAGTAAGGGAGTACACATGGAATAACATGAGGAGTACAGTACATGTTAGGAAATAGGAATATCAATATATAATAAAAGAAACATGAACATAAAGGAATGATAAAGCAAGAGAACCATAACATGGAAATGTGGCAACAACACTTAACATGGATTTAGCATAAGCCAGGGCCCATTGCACATAGAGCATGAGTAAATCTTAATTTCACATGAATCACGAGTAAACCCTCATTGCACTTGAATTATAATGATTCAACACTCATTTAAAATGATTTATCATGACACTATACTTTACCCAATGCATTGGAGAGCTATAAGGGCACACCCTTCTTAAACATTTCATTTCATGCATAAGTGTGCCACATGGATCATAAAACATGGATTCATAAAAAATAATAATTTATTCCATGATAAAGGAATGTGGAATTCATACATGGAACTTTATAACAAGTAAGTGTGCATAATGGTGAATACCCTTTATGGAGAAATGGGTATGGTATTCACTACACAATGGCATTGGCTTAGAAAATTGGTGTGATTTCGGCAGCATAACGATGTGACATAAGAATTAATAAAAAAATGGTTGATGAGAAAGAAAGGGGTTCATAATCATATTTACATGTAATGGATAGTAAGGAGCTCATATAAATTCATGTCCCAAAAATTTTAATGGGATTTACATTCATGATACAAAAGTATAGCTTGAATGTAAAAGAGGAGTGAGAAGTTCCTTTCGGAATTTTGGCATAGTAACGGGTGTACATGGGAGGCATTTAATGAGAGATAAAGGGTCTCCCATCATTCAAACATAAAGAGGGCAGTATGGGGGAGGTGAGAAACCATACCCCAACATTCATAATTGAAATTAAAAGGGGAAAAAAACTTAAATAAAATTGGACAAAATGAGAAAGGAAGAAAAAACCCTTACTTGGAAGTGTGCTTACAAAGGCTTGAGAGAGGCTTGAGAGAGGCTTATTGGGAGATTGGGGCACCTTGTGAGGATTCTAGAGAGAGTAGGGAATAGTATGGATGAACTCCAAAGGCTTTGATTGAGGAGGAAGTGGGAGATTGGGTGGGTTTATATAGTAAAGGTGACGGAATTTTTTATTATTTAGGTTTGGGTCCCCTTACATTAAATTAATCGAAACCACAAACCATCCCATGGTTTTTGCCCATTTTTTTTGGAAAAGAAAAGAGGAAACCAATACTTTATATGTCCAAAGTCCTAAATTATTCAAATAATAAGGTTTCTTATGTGGAAGTGAGTCACAATCCCATTGAAATTAATTTAAAAATACATGGTGTTTAATAAGTCTTGAGGGGTCCATTAATTATTTAATATGTAAGTCAAACAACCACAAAATCACATTATTTTAATGGAAAACATATATTGGCCGAACATAAATATTATTGTATTTTATTGCATCACTATTGGGTCATTATGATGTCATAAAACACATTATATATTTAAGCGGTATTTAATTTTTACACAAAAATTTGACTGTCTCAAAAAATTATGAAAAATTCACCGTTGGATAATTTTGACGTCCTGATTCCAGAAATAAAATTTATTTTATCTATTTAATTTTCTAAATATGTTAATTTTCACTTTTAAAATAAAAAACAACATTTATCGAAAATTCACAGGTTTTGACAGAAATGGCTTTCAAACATTAATAAAAATTATAAGATTAAAAATCCCTTAATTTAATAATAATAATATTATTAAAATATTATTATTATTTAATTCTAAAATCCCTTAAAAATTAATTTAATACTAATAATAATATTTTATTAAAATATTATTTAATTCAAAAATCCCTTAATTTAATAAAATATAATTCTTAATTAAATAATAAATAAAAACACCATTTGTACTTTAAAAACTATTTACAATGTATCAAAAATGACAAGGGGGTATATTCATTATTTTATACAAAAATAATATACATGAACATAGTACTATAGATTTTTTACATAACCCCTTAAAACAGCCGCATAAGACCTAAGGGTAAGGTGTGCGATGATGACAGACTCTTGTGGGGGATCATATAACATCGCTTGAGTGGTAATTTCTATCAACTTATAATTTTACCGTAGATGGTCCTGTTCGAGAATAACATGATGAAGCTCAGCTTGGGCTTGGTCAAGAGAGAAGCCCAAAGATTCCACCTCTTTTCCGAGCTCCGACAAATGGGCTTCGTATGGAGCAATTCTACTGGATGAGGCCATCGCTTATTTTTGCTGAGTAAATTGGATTTGTTAAAGCCCAATATTTATACTAATCATGTGATCACTATTCAACGGCTATATTAGTAATGGTCAAAATTCGTAACATAAAACCAAAGAAGTTGACATTTTATATAAACATAAAGAGACATTTAATTAGATAAAGTGGGATTTCCATTAATGATACTTTGGGTCGTTACAAAAGAGGTATCTTCTTAATCTCCATATGCTATCCAGTTTTTGTTTAATCCAATATAGCTATCTATGTCGGAGTGGGCTTCATATCTAGTTGTTGCATCTATCAACAATTCTGTGATTAGGACCGGGAAGTTATATTTTGGAAAATGTCGATTAAGGACCCTAAAGTCAACAAATATTTTAATTTCTCGATTATTATTTTTGATATGGACAATGTTCTCCAGTCGGATCGGATATTGGACCTCCCGTATGAAGTTGGCGTTAATTAGAATGTCAGATTTAGCATCAATATTTGGTAGCATGCATCATGTGGGTCCTTCTGGCTACTTTCTTATAGACCTGGTGATCTTCTGGTAAGCTGAGATGGTGGGTGGCGACCTCATGATCAAGGCTTGGCATCTCAATGTAATTCCAGGCTAATTAATCTTGATTATTCTTTAGGAAGAAGGTGTATAAATCATGTTCCTTGACAGGCATCTTCACACTGATAAGAGTGGGTTGTGGTTCCTTTTTTGTGCCCAAATTTATCTCCCTAAGTTTATCGATTTTTATGGAAACACCTTCTTCTAATATAAGAGGGGAACCTTTTAGGTCTTCTTCCTCTTCTTCGTCTTCTTCACTATCTTCATCATCATCTTATTCTTATGGAAAAAATGATTATTTATATAACTTCTCTGATATTGGAAGAGAAATTGTCATTTCTTTTACTTTGTAAGGGATGGGTAGTTTGATGGTCCAAGGATGGGATGAGAGAATCTTTGATAGGGATTTTCCCTAACAACATTGGAGTCATCCCTCTCTTTTGTGTCTTTTGTCTTGGTGGTCATAACAGAGACCATGTAGAGATCTAAGTCAGTATCTAGAGTTATACTTATGCACTGAACATGGTTGATGATTTGTATATACTCCTCCCCAAGCTGCTGGAATGGGTTGGCGGGAGCCATCTCCAATCCATTCGGGGCATTGATCCATTCGACGTCATCGGTTGAAAGATGTTTCTATTATGGATCATAGAACCCAACAAGGATATAGTGTGACTCATAGAACTCAAATGGCGATTTATCTTCAAGTAACATGCAAAGATTCCAATTATTGCAATATTTGATTCAACGATGTTATGTGGACAGAATTACAATGTGCTGATGCAGCCAATGCCTACCAAATAGGATGTTGAAGGCCTTACTGTGTCGCACCACCCGAGACTCGGAATATGATATGAGATCTTCAAGCCATGTTTTATGCTTGAATTGACCCAATGGTTTCTGCTCACTTTTGTCATATCCCCGCAGAGTTTTTGTGCACGGTGTCAAGATCACTTCATCGTACCCCTGTTGATGGAGCGTTCTCAGTGTGATGTGGATAACTCTGTTTCCATTGCCGTTGAAGATCCTCCCAACATCAACTCCATTTATCGTTCCGAAAACATATAAGGGTTTTATGTGACCTTGCATGATGGTTTCTTTACCCCTGTCTATGAATTAGATGATGAAATTAAATACTTATGGACTAGTCTCTGTTCGGTAGACTTTGGTTGCTGCTGCTTCATCCTCAAACTCCTAAGGGCTTAATAAGTCTTCAATGAGTGCCTCCCTATGATTTTTGGATAGAATTAATGTATCTAGGATTGATAGCTTTGCTGGTACTAAAGAACAATTACTTAAAATATCATTCTTCTGCTCTAAAGGTTAGTGCATCCCGGCTTGGGGTTTCTCTTTCACATATGCATTAGGGATTCAAGCTTTGGACATGGATGGTTTTTCCTTTGTAGTAGGGGCTGGTGGTGCTACATTCCATTCCACGTTTGACCAAACTAGTCCACTAGTATACCGTGGGTGGTTCGGTACATGTTTTTACCCTGATAAATACTCCAAGATTACTGGGATTCGGTTTCATACAATGGGGGTGAAAGAGAATTCCGGTTCCTGATGTGTATGTCGGAAGGTCCTTTGGTGAGATTCCATGAGGGTAACTATTTGACTTATGGCATTTCCAGTAATTTGAATCCCACCATGATCATGCCATCCAAGAAACCTCTGTCCTTTGCGGCCTCTTCCTCTGGCTCTCCAATGGGGTGCAAGGAATTAGAGTTTGTGGCCATAGACTTTATTAGAGAAGGGGTCCATCAAGTGAATGACATTAATGGAACCGAAGATCAGTTCTTGATCTGATACTGTTTCTGTCTAAATGTCTCCTTCTAATTGTTCCATTTGGTGGGGTGGTGCACGTTGTACCATTTGGTGGGGTAGTTCGCATTGTACAATGATTTATGGCATGATGTCTGAATATGTTAATACTGACTTTGGGTTTTCTGTTATCTCGTATTCTTTCTATTGATTTCTACCCATCGAGCCTTTAGAGGACCGCAAGACTTTGGAGGATGGTTGTGTTGCATTGGGTTATTTTTGGGCTACATTTGGTTGTTTCAACTGTGCCTGGAGGATTTCATGGACTCGATTGATGATCTTCTGGGTCATCCAGTTGTCAAAATTTATCCCTTTCTTACTGGTGACTGTTTTCTACTCCTCTTCCTCTCTTAATTCTCAGATGGAAACACAAGCCACTTGTGCTGGTGGCATCCCCAACATGACTTTCCTAGAATCCACCATATTTTGAAGGAGGCCCTTGAGAACAGATCATTCCAGGATGGTGTGTACTATTATCCGAGGATACATACAGTATTTTGTATGGTCATCGAGACCCACTTCATCAGCTCACTTTGGAACTGGCAGTCAGAGTAGATTACAATTCATGGCAGCTATGAAATAGCAACGAACCTGGTCATCTCGAATCAAGTAAACATTATTTATTCATTCATAAAAATGATTTCTTTTAGAACCTCTACGATCATAATTCCATTGTGGGGGGTGGATGTTGGCATCCAAGGGGTCACACATGGTTCTGTGGGGGCCTTGCAACTAGAGCTGGTGTCGGGGTGGCTTAATGGTGGCAGAATCTGCTTCAACTTTATCCATTATTTTCCCAGCAGCCGATGGGACCACTTGAGACATAAGATTAGTACTTTTCATTTAGTCTTCTATCCTTTGGGAAATGTTAGAGATGTCTCTAAACACAATGGTGTACTTCTCTAGGAAGAGCGGTGTTCGCAATTCATACCGAAGGTTATCGATGCGCATGGAGAGAATCTCATCCTAGGGGAGTGGCTAGTTCATAGAATATACTTGGGATTTCCATCTACAAATGAAGTATGAGACACTCTTGTTCTCTTCTCCTACAGTTCATGCTATCACTAGTTGTCGTCTTGGGAATCTTAAAACTAAACTAGAAGAGAGATTATCACCGGAGGTCCTCCCAGCCCGTAATTGAATAAGCTGGCAGGCTAGTATACCATAAAAAAGTCAAGCCATGTAGGGTTCATCTAAAGCATCTGATTTTTACGGCTTCTTGCTGCTCTGGAGTGCCCATCATGGTGTCATGGAAATAGGAAGAGTGCATTAAATGATGATCCTCATACCCCAAACCATTGAATAATGCGAATATGGTATTCCTGATGTTTTTTGGTGTCATAACATTGCTCACCCACTCGGTGTAGGGTTTTCTCTCTCATTGTATCAGATTGTGTTTCCCCTCCATGGATCCTAGTCGTGATGTTAGCTACATGATAGTGTTTAAGTGCTCTTGATGCATATCCTATCGGGCTTGAGCTTGAGCTGGCATGGCTGGGGCCAAGATTGTGTGTGCTAGTGCTGCTGGTAATTGAGGTGGAAACCCACACATGGGCATTATTTGAGGGATTACCTGAATACATTATGGCTTCCTTCCTAGTGGGGGAAAGTCTACCTTGAAATTAAATCTCCTAATCTATTTCATTTCATCCTATTTCTTGTAGATCCATTCCTCAAGGGTGAGGGACTCATTCTCATGGGGAGGAGGAGGTTGGTCATAGACGACCTTGGATTTATTTTTCTCCTTGTTAGAGTTTCGCGAGGGAGGTACTGACAGATTAATTGAGCGGTGCCCAAATTTAGGTTTTCTCTCTGGTTCCATGTATGTACTACATCAGGATCATTGTTGGATGCTTCTAGGAGGGAAAAACCATCCTTCTCGTCCTCTCCCTCCACTCCATTTCCTCCTAGTTTTGTGGTGTTGATGTTTACCACGTTCAATGAGGCACACCGCATTGGGGGTGGGGTTCCCAAGGCTGAATGGTGGTAAGGATTCCTTCACCCTTTACGGGACTTAATTCTTTAGTTATGCAATATTCTTTATGTTTCATGATGAAGATTGACCTGAAGGGAGCCCTATTCTGACCTCGCAACAAGTCTTTGTCTCGGAGGGTGTGGACCAGGGGATGGGGTGGAACATGAAACTCATGTCCATCATTATTCCTAGGTGGTGGAAGACAAACATCCACCGTGTGAGGATTTGAGGTAAAAATTCCCCCAGCGCTGTGGGGTGGGGTTGTTCCCATTTTCATGTCGCTACATTACAACCTAAATCTGTTGGTCTTACGGGGGCATTCTGATATAAAAATTCCCCCAGCCCTGTGGGATGGGGCTGTTCCCATTTCACAGCGGTAGCTGCTACTATTTCTACCCTTTAGATTTCACATACTCTTGCATGGGTGTGATCTGAGTATGGATTTGGGCTTGCACAGAGTCTATGATCTTTTGAATATATGAGAAATACTTTCTGGTAGGATTACCTTAGGTGGGAAGCCTACTATATGTTCCTGTTTTCCTGGCATAGATGATTTTCGATGGCTTGATCTCTTGGGTCCTAATAGTTTCTAGACTTACTCTGGGACCATTTTTTGAGTATCCCATATTTCATGAGTAGGGGTTTCATTTTATTTTAGCCTCTAGGTGATGAAATTGGAGGAATTCATTTCCAATGGGGCATGCTGAAGAGGGTGTGGGGTGAAGTGAAAACCTCCATGTTCTACCCAACCCTGAATGTGAACATCATACGGGGCATTTCCAATTAGGTGACACAATTTATGCAGTGCATAGAGGAAAGATAGTTTGAGGTGTTTCTTTTTTCCTTTATGAATGTGACTTCCTTCCAAATGGGACAACATCCATGTAGATTATATGGTGAATCTCTCCTATTGTGATGACATGGTCTATGCACCCTTCATAGGGAAATAATGGTTCTTTTAGATTTCATGGAGTCATCCATATGTTCAATAAAATTTCATGAATGCATTCCCTATACAAATATCTGAGTATGTTAAAGTGAGAAGTGTCCATTTTGGCCAAATACCTCACTAATATATTATCCCTTTCCAGTTGTCATCTCACAAGAAACATATCATGTTGTTGTTCTTCCGGAGGCTCCTCCACTTGATATACCCAGCTCGAATGCTTCTTAATAATTTCATTCCAAGAGACTAGGCTGGTGGGAGGCCTATTGATTTGTGGACACTGCGAGGTTGGATCCAAAGATGAGTGTGACCCCAGGCACTCCTCTGGTTGGGAAATAACATCACTCGTTATAGACAGAGTTCCTGATGTGTCTGACTCCTTTCTAATTTCCTCAACATTGGATGGATTTCTCATTTTCTTCCCAATAAGGGGAGTTCCTTCTTACCATTATGAATTTTGATAGCGGGGAGGACCTCTATAGTTGGTGCTGCAATATAGATGGCTTATATTGCAACATGATATCTAACCGCATGAATTTTCTTGATGGTGTATAACCTGAGTAGGAACTTCAGGGAAAGCTATAGAAAGGGGAGTACCATCATGCTTCCTGAGGTCACTGTAGTGAGGGACTTCACAACAACTATCATTGCAGGATTGCCTTTGCAATGACTTTCATAATGTTGAGGACTACAATCTTGACTTGATACCTAGATGTAGGTAGAATTTCTATAGTTTACATCATGGGGAGGGCATTTAGGATGTACTTCAATGAGGGGAGGACCTTCTCATTGCATGGAGTTACTATAGAAAGGGCCTTCATAGCAACTGTCATTGCGGGGAGGGCCTTCGCAATGACTTTCATCATGGTGAGGACTACCATTATGACATGATGTCCGACTATATGGAGAAGTATATATTCAATGTATACCCTGGGGAATACCATCAGGGTAGATGACAACAAGTGGAGAACCTTCTTTATGTCTGATATTTAGGTAGAGGGGATGGATACCCTGATGTGCATCAGTAGATAGTCTCTTGTGATCGATATTATTGACCCTCCAATTAAGCCCCCATGGGTGCTCTGTGGAGGACCTTCAGATCTTCCAGTATCGATATTGCGGGGAAGACCTTCGCATCTTCTAATACTACTTCCATAATTTGGAAGTGGAATGAAAGGGTCTTGATGCATTGTGGATATACATTTGAAGGAGTCAAGAACCATAGCATCCAACAGATAAGGATCATGTATGTGCTCTTCATCTTCCAGTTTCCTTTGGCACTTTACATTTTTGGGTGATCTCAGGTAGGTAAATGGGGCCATCTATTGTTTGTAATGGGATCCATATATGGGTACATATCTTGTTGTGTCATGTGATGTCATCAGGATATGCCAATAGGAATCTTGAGTTTTGGAAGGGATATATGCCTACCCTGGAGCGGCCATGATGTTGGACCGGTGTCCCCCAGTTAAAACATGTATTTTTTCCCAATACGGTTGTCCGTATATCATGACATATTACCATCGACCCTCCTAGACTAGAGCAGGGATGCATAACTACTCTGGACTGACTAACTCATTTTGCAAGTGAGTCATTTTGTTCAAGGAAATTGGTTTGTGGGCACGATTTCTCATCTTTTCCATCGATGCAATGATATCTTGGCATGTTGGGACGATATGGTCTGGAATAAACGTCTGATCACCCATCATTGTCAGGATGTACTGGGATAAATATTTGGCTAGAAAGGGTATGAAGGCCCATTCCAATGTTGGAACAGGATTTTGTTCCTGCTCTGGTCCTCTTTGTGTTTCGGGTATATACTGGTAGTTCTCTTGTTCTGGGACAGAGGAACGAGTCTTTCACTGGTTGTCTTCTTCGGTTTCCACCGTATTAGACTGGTGGTCTTCACATTCACGAGTAGGGATTTTCAACTACTCTCTTTACACTATATTTGTCTCACATGATTTGTATGCATCCGTGGGAATTTGACTCTGCTTATATTTGGTTTCTAGCCTTTTTGGATGGTGGACAAGATATGAATCAGCAGGTATTCTTTCATGTGTATAGCTTGTTGCTGCCCAATTTAGATGGAAGGCTTGAAATGCATAAACAGGTGTTTTTCCTTGTGAATAACTGATTTCCACTCTATTTGGATGGTGGGCATGTTGTGCATTGGTATATATTTTCATCTGCATGTAGTTTGCCACTTTTTCTGCATGGTAGGACCAATGAGAATTAGCAGGGACATGAATATGATCGTATTATGGAACCCTATTTCTATGGTGGGATTGAGTGGAGGGGGGGAGTGGTAGGTCTACCCCTTGAACACCACAATTTTAGTAAGACAGAGATACTCCTCAGGAACCAGGGTGATAGCGTGTTCGTGGTAATATATTTTCATCCATTGGTAGGAAGCCCGAGGGGCAAGGGTATCCTGGACTTGAGAAGGTTCCCTCGGCAAAAGTTCCTCCTCGACAGGAGGGGCCTGGTCTTCCAATGTCAGCGATGATGCTCTCTAGAGGGGGGTTGTGGGTAGGACCCCCATGTAGTTGAGATGAAGTCTCAAAAATGTACTTCATCTTCCTCCTTGATATAAGTGAGGTATTCATTATCACTTTTCAGTGATAGGATCATGAAACTGCTTGAGACGACCACTGGGGTTGGCTAGTGCAGGGGTGCTAGAAGTGGCTGAAGATGCAGCTGGTGGACCTTGGCTGACTGGAGGTCTTGTCTTGTGGCCTCCATCACGTGGACAATACCGTTTTGGTGGTACTCTCTGGTCAGTGTGTTTGATACCCATCATTGAAGAAGTTGGGTAGGTGAAGGGGTTTTATCTTCGTTGAGGCTCTGGCTGCCTAAAGGATTGTAGATGTGTGTGTCTGCATGGGTCATTGGGATGTCATTTGGATCAAAGGTCGCTCTATAGGAACATGAAATGTAGATATATGACATACAGACTGAAAACCCTCATCAAAGTAACATTCTTATAAATTTAAGCATATTTGGAGATTTGGCGTGGCCCCCTTCCCCTTTTCTTTTATTGTGGGGAGAAGTGGCCTAAGTGGGATAAGACCACCAGCTTGGTAAAAGATTTTCGTCGGGTTCACCATTTCTATTCCACCTCCAAGGTGGCTCATTTACGAACATTAGATAAATTGTGATTTACCACTCCTTTTTTTGAAACGTTCGACGTCATTATCCTTTCAAGAAGGTCAAACTAACCCTACATGAATAGTTGGTCCAAGAAGGTGATTGTGTGGGGGTCAAGCACTCATGAAATCAGTCCTTATCAGATGCAACATCATTGGATGGTCTCCAATGGGACTATTCGTGGAGAAAAGAAGTCCCACGACCCTGGTATCCATGATTCGTGGACCAGCTTTCCAAAGGAAGGAACTCATTGGCTGAAAATTTGGAGAACGACACTTAAGGACTCCATTGGTCGAGAGGAAGGGAGGACATTCTTACCAAACCCTTTTGAGGGAGTTTTTCCGCCAGTTCCAGGACACTATTATAGATTTTAGTCGGGTTCATGTGTTCGAGAATTCTTGGTTCATTCCCGAAATTGTGTCCACGAGCTACCATTGGTTTGCGCGATCATCATGAGCATGCATATGATTGATGTCGTAGAGGTGATGTTGAGTTAGCCATATTATAAGGTGCTCAATAGTTTATCATCACCCAAGTGGGAAAAAAGGTGACTTTATGCTATGATCATGCCCATAAGGAGGGATTCCTACATATCCTTAAGAGCAAAATCAGAACCCACGTAGTTCGGAATGTGTAGGTATTACACATAGTAGCTGACCATTAAATGGGACATAATTGGGTGGAAAATATTTGGATGGGAACCCATTTGAGATCAGTCCTTCTGGAAGGAATTCTACATATCCTGATATGATAAGGAATCAGAGTTCACATAGATCAGATGTCTGGGTCTTATGTGTAGAAGCATCCAATTTGAGGAAACATGATTGGGTGGACCTTTTGGATGGGAACCCCTTTTGATCTTAGTCATTATTGTAGGAATCCTATGTATCTTGATTTGATCAGGAATTAGAGTTCTCATAGTTCATATGTGTGGTGCTATTGTAATAATCACAAAACTATAATCCCGTATGATTCATTCTCATTGTGAAAAACAAGAGGATGTGAAAGATTCAATAATGCACATGCCTCCTACACTATTGTTGGGGGAGGGAGAGCCCGCAACGGAAACGGTTGTGGTTACCATGGGAAAGGGCGCGCAACAGTGATCCTTTTAATGTGAAATTACATTGAATGTCATGCAGCCCTACCTCAGGCGATTGGGGACGTACCTTAGTGGGAGGGCCCTGGAGCACATTCTAGGAAGGAAAAGTGTTTTGTACTCACCAAAGGGGGACTGAACATAACCCCTTAGAATGACCACTGTCCCTCATTGAATGGAAATGAATGTGATCACCCATAACCCCGAGAATAGGTAGGTTCGCATCAGCATCACAATTTTTAACTCTAGGTTTCCATGGGAATGTATCCCAACATGCATTCCATAATCCCTCACCTTTGTGGTGATGGACTTCTTGACTCCACTTTCACGGGTACATACACTCAATGGGGTGAACTGATGCACTTGATGACCCGATCATATGGGTTTGGTGGATTTGGAGGAGGCTTTGGCCTAATGCTGGGGGACTGGTTAGTAGGGGGATGGTGGAGGAATGAACGATAATAGAGGAATGAGGTTTGAACGGGAAGGAACAATACCTGAAAACACCACATTCCGTGTACTGATTTCTTATGACAGATGGGGAAGTCTCTGCATACCATAGTGGTAGACGAGTAGAAGGTCTATCTTCGTACCGGTGTGGTATGCGGGCATGGTATCCTCAACTGCGTACTAAAGTGGTACGTGGATCACCGTGCCGCTCTGGGTTATATCCACATACCTATTGGGTACACAGTGCCAGGCTCAGTCCGTGTAGCGATATGCTTCGCAGACCACCATACTGAAGGAAGGTCAGGAGGATTAACATTCACGTAAAATTCTTTCATGAAAAGACATTATTTCATGGTTTATGAATTAGGTTTGCGGTTCCATTATTATTTTTCAATTCCCCATTTTATGGTTTGTGGCTGGTTGTACCAGCGGAGGAAGAGGTTTGTAGTTCGTGCTTCACTGATGAAACAAGATGGAATCCAGGCAACCTCTAATTCTCCCTCAATCATTCTTCATCCATCCTTCTCTATATCGGTATCCCTATCCTCATCCTCTTCTTACTTATATTGTTCTCTTCTTAAAAAGTATCAATGCAATCATATCTTCTGGGAACACAACACCATTTCCGGAGGCCCATCGAAGAAATATTCTAGCCCATAGAAGACTCATTCATCCAAGGTTTACAGATTATTCATTTTGCTATAACTGTTCGCAGAACCAAGCCCTCTTGTTTCGTCCGTGAACTGATGGGTTCGCGGTGCGGTACGAGGAATGGCCTTATGCGCACAACTCCATCGGTTGATGTGGTTCAATGTTTGCCTTGCTCATTGGACATCCCCTCACGGGAGAGCGGTTCGCGGACCATGTCACACACCTTATGGTTCATTATTCTTCTTCTCCACGTACTTTTCTAGGGGATGGTACGCAGGCCACATAAAACTATGAAAAATTGAATCCCATTAAATTACTTTAGTGAAATGCAACTCAATTTGAGTTCCTTCACTTTGATCGACTTGTAGAACTGCTTGATTCCTTATGTAAAGAGATTGCAGGGGTATTTCTCTCCTTGGAGGAATTTTCAGGACCCTAAAAATGTATATTAATGTATTATATTATTTTTTATATTTAAATTATGGGTATCAAAAATTTTATCCATGGTTATATATTTTATGAGTATTTGATTGAGAGATTAACAAGGTTGTAAGTTAGTTCAATTACCATCTCATTTTATTTCATGATTGTTTTTGTTTATATTTTCCATCATAAAATTATATAAAAAATATATCCTAAACCCTATATATTTTATTTTCCTATAGTTATGATTTTGGATTACATGTTTATATCCTTTACATATCTTTTTTCACCAAGAATCAATAATTATGTTACATGTACATGATTCCGAATCTATTTATTTTGGTGAGGAATCATTTTCCACAATAACTATGGTCATTATAATAACATAATAAATTTATTTCATATACATCGATAATAATTTTAAAATTCATTTTTGACAATATTTGACTTTATTTAGAACAATTTAATAAGTAATTTATTAATTATTTTTGGAAAATGGTATTTTGGACATTCATTACAATGTAATTAAAGGAATGGTTTTTATTATATACTATAGGAATATATTTTCATCCTCAATGACCGTTATTATCTCTTTATATTCCTAAAAAATTTGTTTATGGGTCTAGAAAAAATATATTTTTCTGATTTGTAAATTGAATTGAAAATGGGATTATTTTATTATAGGAATAACATTAATTTTTAATCGGATGTATAAATTACACTATTTTAAAAATATGATTTATCTCCAATTTTTTTAAAATATCTGTTTTAAAAAAAGTTTTAATGTTCCATGGGATTCATTTAACATAGGTTTTTATAAAAATTAAATGTTAACAGTTCATCATTATAAGAACCCGGATCTTCTTTTCAGGTATGTTTTTCCTTTTCTGGTCGTTTTTTGGGAAAAGAGGAAAATATTTAAATTTTTTAAGTACATTCCATGTACATTATAACTACACGTCTTGTACTGCGATGCCACTGGAGGCCGTTTGTTGGCCGTTTCATGGCCACACACATGACTATGTAGGGGTGACATCGAGGCCGCCTAAAGCGGAGTACGGAATAGGAGAGTACACGCTGTGTACTCCAAAAGTTCACGATGTGTACTCCAAAAGTACACGCCGTGTAATTTTTTCATTAAATGCCCCAAGGTCATGTCTAATCGCTATAAACATCCCCTTTTAGGTCTCACTCAGCCGAGATCTCCCGAACGACTGCGGATCATTGACAAACCCTTGAGCGACTGTTCGTCCTCCGAATCGAACTTCGTGATTGCATTGGAATAACATCAGTGAGTTATTTCTTATGTTGGAACTTCGTTTTATGATTCCTTCTCTTTTCCAAGTTATTGTGGGTTGAATGTTTTGGACGTTTTTGTAGATCTTCAACGTTCTAAGGTGATTCAAGCCTCGTGGTTCAAGTATATCGATCACTTAACATCAAGGAAGCTGGTTTGTGCATTTCTGTAGATGGTCTTTGAGTATTTTGTGGAAATTCCACCAAAAACCTTGTACGGGGTATTGCGTGTTTACTGTTTTAGCCCTATTGTTTTCCTTCTTTTCTTGTATTCTAGATTAGAGGATTTTGATTGTGTTTTGGGATAAATTTTAGGCTTTTGAAGTGTTTTCCACGCATGTTCCTACCTGTCTGGGCCGTTGGGTCTTGTTACCTTTAGACTGCAATTGATTTTCATGCCTAGTATTATAGGATGGTGTGACTGTTTCTCTTCCATGTTGAGATTTTGTAGAATTATTTCCAAGTAGTTATTGAGGTTACTTTTTCCGATACGTGCTCTATGCTTATTTGAATTACACTCGGTTGTGATAACCTAGTGTAGCCGACCAGATGGATAATGGACGTAAAGGCTTGTCCAGAGTGTATTTATAGTACGATGTGAGAACACAGTGGTAATTGACGTTCAGTGCATCCTCAGAGTGTCTGTAGTTCCTAGATGTGGGTCACATGGGAATGAGACATTGAGTGCTTCCCTAGAGCACCATTAGTACAATACAAGACTGTAGGGGGATTTGATGGTGAGTGCTTCCCCAAGGAGTCTTTTTTTTAGCTGAACCAGAGGGGTGAGACTGTGTGAGCCTCCTAGAGGGTTTCTAGTACTTTTTGGTTGATCTATAGGGGTTAGGCTGTGAGAAATACCCAGATGGTTACCTATTTGTTTTACTTTCTTGAGTGGATGCTTATTTTTTTGTAAATTAAATGCTAAAAAATGTGGATTGTTTACTATTGATTACTTTCCTATTTACTGTTTTCTGTACTTTTATCTCCCACACCTTCACAGACTATTAGGTACAGACCTCATGGTGGTTGCCTACTAGGATTTAGTCTCACACCTTGTTTGGGCTATGCTTTTGGGACCAAACAGATTATATTGTTGCATGTATAGATAAGGGAAAGCACCCATCTACTTCAGGAACCTGACTTGCTGGAGAGCTGGATAGCATGGGACCAAGGTTAGGCTTTCGATGCTAAAGAGAATTTATCTGTTTCCTTGTATTTTTGGTTCTGTACTATTTGTATTCAGCATTGTGACATGTTTGGCTGTTTTCCAAGACAAATGTACCATGCATCATTTTAAATGTATGTGCTCAAACTATTTATCATTTTTAGTCTTTTTCAATTCACTTGTGTATCGATTGTTTACAACTTCTGCTATTGTTTATTTGTTTCTCTTCCACTGTGTACTTTTCCAATGAGGGAATAGTTTCCCCACTATCACACCCAAGGCCCTCACTGCTAGTCGGAATCCTCTGGTGTTTGGGGAAATGAGCTTAAGGCCATGTGACCTACTTGGTATGGGGTGCCTCTGGGTGGATTACAGAACCGGGACATTACAAAGTGGTATCAGAGGAATTATTTTCTCCTGAATTACTGTTTGTAGCCTGTATCCCCGGATAGGATGGAATAGGTACTTGTTAATAATCTATGCCCGGGAGTAGCTAACCTGTGTACAGGTAAAATCCATACTACCTCGTTTATTGCAATTTTACTGGTTTTCAAATTTGACAGTTGATTTGATTTCATCGTTGGGTGATTCGCATGATTTGTGCTGTTACTGTTCTTATTATTTCAGTTCTATTTCTTTCGCAACCCGATGAGATGAGGGTATGCCATCTCATGCATCATATAGACACTTGTTAGAAATCACATGCCAAGAATTCTTTCCATCACATCTTGGATGAATTAGCAATTTCATGTTGTTATGATAGATGTTATGTAGAATAATCATGCTATTGTGAAAGATTCCTTGATAAAAAATATCTGCTTCTTGTTAGAGCATTGAATGTGTAAGGTTTTACCAGAATGAATGCCGGATTTTGGTTCTTGAGGTTTTATGGGCCCTCATGGACTAGAATTTGGTAGATCATTGTTTTTTTTACCTTGTTTATAACTTGTTAAAGACGACAAAATTTGATTCGCTGGGAGTATGGGCCATCATGGATCGGAATTTCCCACTTTCAGTGTTCGTTTTAGTGTTTTCTTGGCTCCGGAGTAGTTTCTGAGGCTTACTATCTGAAAAAACCAGAATACACGCCGTGTATTTTTGACTACCCGTCGTATGTTCTTCTGTTTGGGAAGAAATAGTTTTTCTTAAGTACACACCTTGTACCATATGTACATGTCGTGTAATCGTTAACCGTGTCATAAGTTGTGTGTACACAGCAGCACGGGGTAGGGAAATTCTTGTAGGAGCATGCCGTGTACATGTTGTACACGCCGTGTAGTGGAATCCCAAAATCCGGGCGTGTAACTAACAACACGGGTCGGTGAAATCCTCTAGGTATATGTCATGTCTGTATGGAACACACCATGTAGTGTCAGCCATGTAGACAGCCGTGTAGCTAACCACATGGTCTGTTGGGACTTTCTAGTACATGTTGGGTCCTTCTGAAACACGTCGTGTAATGTGACATGGGTACACAGGCTGTGTCCCTAACAATACAGGCTAGGTGAAGCTTGTTGAGTACACATCGTGTCTACCTTGAACACGTCGTGTAGTTTTGTCTTAGGAGAGACGTGTGGCTTAAGCTTGTAGAAGGACTTGAGTAGGGGAAGAGGATTCAGGTATATGCCGTGTGTTAGGATAACATGCCATGTGTTAGGGGTGTTACACGACCAGGTTTGGAAAAAGTAAATGCCCATGTAAATGACTTAAGGGAACATGTCGTGTAGTCTTTATACACGCCGTGTAGTCATGTTTTGTAAATTTTGAATGCTTTCTTTCCCCTGTTCCCTACTTATGATACTAGTTTTAGTAATTGATAGTGTGATCTAAAGTGTTTGTTTGACCTTACAGAGTCATGGCTAGAAACCATGATGACCATCTTCGAGCATCTGGAGACGCCTCCAGATAGGTGGATCAAGATCGCTACCTACATGCTACGAGACTCCGTCAAGAGGTGGTGGGATTTGATATCATAGGAGGTTCATCATCATGTTATGGCGTGCGAGATGTTTCAACCCGTCTTTTATGACTACTTCTATCCGGAGACCCTGAAGGCTGACTGAGCCCGAGAGTTTATGAGTCTGGAGCAGGGTACTCTTTCTGTCATGGAGTATTCCTCTCATTTCACCGAGCTTTAGCATTTCACACCACTCCATGGTGGAGATGGATTGTTCATGGAAAAGAAGTTTGAGGATGGTCTCAAACGGGAGATCCGATCACAGGTGAATATCTTCAGGCTAACTTCCATCTCTTCCATCTTCAACCAGGAAAAAGATTACAGAGCGCAATCTGTGAGATTCTGGAGTTGAGAGCTATGACAGTTCTACATCTAGAGTTAGTGATTCAACAGATGACAACAGGAAGCATTGTAGGGAGTCTACACGTGATGATCCGGGGCAGCGAGACACATCTTCAAGTAGCCAGGTGGTATGCTACCAGTGTGGATGGGCTGGGAATACGAGGCCACAGTGCCAGAGAGACCCTGTGGAGTGCCCATCCGGCGGCAAGATGGGTCACCTTCAGTTCTTTTGTCAGGTTTTCTCACTATAAACTGGTGACAAGGGTTCATCTATGACTCCTTGTTCAGGATAAGTGCCACCAGTTTCTCACCAGTCTGGGAATTGGAGTTCTTCTGGCCGTTCGAGCCGAGGTGGAGGTCGAGGTTGTGGTGGACAGTCACCGGTCTTTCAGTGACAACAGGGTGGATAAGCTCCGAGTGGTTAGGAAGGGTCACAGGGCCATGGTATAGGTCATGCTTTTTCATTGGAGCAGACCCAACACGAGCAGGATCCCAGACCCTCTACAATTCGAGGAATGCTCTTAGTAGCCTCAGTTTTATCTTCATCTCATTTTGATACAGGGGCTTCCCATCACTTTATCTCTGTTGTTGTTGTGGAAAGCCTTGGCCTCTGCATCTTTTACTCTACCGATCCTTTGACTCTAGACACATCGTTGAGGACTAGAACGGCTTGTTTATGTCAGTGCAAGGAGTGCCTTCTAGAGGGGACTGGGTATCACTTTTTATGGGATCTCTATATCCTAGAGATAATAGGCTATGATATCATTCTCGAAATATACTGGATAGTTCCCTTCCAGGTAGTTGTTGACTTTTGTCGCTGTAGGGTGAGTTTCATATCACTAGAGGGTGGATCTTTTCTTCATCGAGGTGAGTGGGATTTCCAGTCGAGTAGAGCAGGACTCGAGCATCATGGGATAGGTGGAGTTACAGCTCAGATTGCCAGTTTGTATCTGGATGACCAGGGGACTTCGCAGTTAGACTTTCCTCCAGTGGTGGATCGTTTCAGGGATGTCTTTCCAAAGGACTTTTTAGGTATTCCTCTAGAGCGTGAGGTAGACTTTTCTATTGAGCTTGTGCTAGGAGTGGCACTGGTGTCCATTCCTCTTTATAGGATGGATACACCTAATTTTCATGATCTCAAGAAGTAGTTGGAGAAGATGAAGGTAAAGGGTTTCATCCGACTCAGTAATTCTCCTTGGGGTTCACCTGTCTTGTTTGCAAAGAACGAAGACGACTCCCTTAGGCTTTGTGTGCATTATCCGAAGCTAAACCAGTTGACGGTCAAGAACCGATATCCCTTGCCTAGGATTGATGACCTCTTTTATCATCTTTGATAATCCCAGGTGTTCTCGAATATTGATTTGAGGACCGATTTTCATCAGTTTCTCGTTAAACCATCGGATATATTTCTTACATCTTTCTAGAGAATGTTTGGTCTATACGAGTATATGGTTATGCCGTTCGACCTCATTAACGAGCCTGCATTTTTCATGGCAATGATGAACCGAGTGTTCCATCCATACATATACTCTTTTGTGGTGGTCTTCGTGGACGATATCTTGGTGTACTCTCACACTCGACACGACCATGGTACCCATCTTGAGATCGTTCTGAGTACACTGAGGGAGCATTAGTTATATTCTAATCCCTTGAAGTTCCACTTTTGGATAGATCAGATTCACTTCGTGGGTCATGTTATCTCAGAGAAAAAAGTATAAGTATACCTTGATAATGTGAGAGAAGTAGTTTCCTAGGAGCAGTTGAAGATCGTCTTTGAGGTGAAAAGTATTCTAGAGATGGTTGGATACTATAGACACTTCATACATGAATTTTTACGCTTAGCAGCACCGCTGATGGGTCTGACCAAGAAGGTTGCAAAGTTCTTATGGTCAGAATCTTGTGAGTCATCCTTTTAGGAGCTGAAAGGGAGGTTAACTTCAGCACTGATACTAGTCTTTCCAGAGCTAGGAAAGAGCTACACTATTTACTGTGAAACTTAAGGTATCAGCCTGGGAGCTGTTCTTATCCAAGGATATGGAGTCATTGCTTACGGGTCTCGGCAGTTCAAGCCACATGAGATGAAATACTTAATGCATGATATAGAGCTGGTGGTTGTTGTTCATGCCTTACACTATTGGAGACATTATCTTCTAGGGGATAATATTGTGGTTTTCACCAACCACAAGAGTCATAAGTATATCTTCGATCTGTGTGATCTGAATTTGAGACAGTGCAGGTGGGTTGAGTGCCTAAAGTCCTTTGACTTTGAGATTTCCTATACGCTTGGTAAGGGAAACGTAGTAGATGGCGTGTTGAGCAGGAGAACTTAGATATAGGTAGTTCCGGAGATTGGTAGGGAGTGGAAGATTATGGCTATGTTCTCTGAGATGGGTCTGGAGGTGCACGACAGACAGGGGAAACGTTTCTTTCTTATGTAGTTGTTACCTCTACTCTTCTCAATCGGGTATGGATGAGGCAACTATTATACTCAAAAGGACCAGTCCTGTGGGAGAGTGTGGTTCACGCCCAAATTTACCCAAGAGAAGAAGGGTAGAACGGTCCTTGTAGTGTAGCTTGGGTTGTCGATTCCACAGAGACCAAAGAAGATACCTAAGATACACAACCTAAGGGATGGATTTTTGGCTATGAAGTGGCCAACTTGGATTGATTTTGGATGGGTTTTAAAGATATCTAAAAGATTTAAGTGGATTCAATTTAAAAGAATGAGTTGATCCTAGGTTATCACTCGGGGTGGATTGGATGTATTTTCTTTTTAATGATTTCAATTTCTTAAATTTGAGATGGATTCATTTAAGGAGATAAAACAACATCATCACTTACTGGTTTAATGCCTACACCCTCTAATACTAATCACCTATACACTTGAAGGATCAAAGTTTTGAGCACTTCAAGGTAAAGGATCGTATTAGTACTTGAAGTGTGTGGCCTTAAATTCAACAAGGACGATGGAGTTTAGAAATCATCAAATAAAAATCCCAATTAAAGAAGTGATTATACATTAATTAGGTGATAAATAACATCCAATCCAGCCCCTTGCTACTCCCTTGGATCAACCCATAAGTAGGTTAGCCCTCCATTGATCTCATGGTTTCAATGGAAGCGGAAAGTAGACTCATAAGGGAGGAAGTGGAGAAGTAAAGAAAACAACAAAAATAAAATGATCACTCCACCGTTGTGTGAATAATTTCACAAGGGTTGGTGTGAATAAATTCACACCTTGATCCAACGGTATCAAAGTGATATTAAGAACAATAGAATAAGAGTAGAAGAAGAACTTTTATTAAGAAACTAAAGTGAATTGAACAACTTACATGTGAAAGACAAAATTGAGGCGACAAAAATGCAGCATAACATTACAAGTAAACAAAGCATCCAAGATCTTCAACTCCTTCACCACCACTGCCTTAAATAGGCATTTTGGGAGCCTTGGGTCGAACCACCAACAGTACAAGTCATCCCAATCAATGAGGGTAGGCATAGGTGGTGGAAAGTAGGTGGAGAGGTGACTTCTCCACCCTTGACCCGAGGTGGCAGCCAGTTTTCATCCACCGAACAGACGCGTCTGGAAGACCTTCTAGAAGTCCGAATAAGGGTGGGCCATAGAAGAAAACAATGGAGCTCCGGATGTCTACTAACCGCCTGTAAAATTTGGGCCCATTTGGAGTTGTGTATTCCGAGATATGATCAAATTGGTGGACTGTTTTTCTGGGCCGCAGAATCTGGCCCAGAATTTTATCTCTAACTTGGGCCGCCTAAATGACCAACATGGAGGCCGAATTAGCATTAACTCCTGAAGAGTGATTTGTTCCCGTACATGTTTTCTATCATCCCACGAAATTTGGGATTAATTGGGCCTGTATGTTGGGCCCCACAGTCTCATCATTGGTCTGGTGTCCAATCTGCCTTCTCCAGAATTGCTTCCTTTCATTGCCAAATATCTCCATCATCCTCCATGAATTCTCCATTGATCCCTGAATCAAACATGTTCATATTTAAGTGTAGATCAATTTCCAAAAATATCAAATTAAAATATGTAAAATTAAATTCCTTAAAATCAGATGAATCATTGGGTACTTTAAATGATGTTCAAAAATGTACCACATAATAGTGCATTTTAAGAAGGTATTACAATCATAATGTGAAATGGTGCTCAAAGTGTAAAATGCACTAAAATGGTTTTTATGAATAACAAAGAACATGAAAATTAAGTATATTAACAATGAATATTAGCCTCATTTAGTGGCTAATCACACCCCCCAACTTGAGTTTTGCTAGTCCCGAGCAAAATATATCTCATCAAAAATGAAATTCAAATTCCCTTTTCTAAAAACATTTTAATACACAATGATCACCAAAAAACCTTATACCAAACAATCATGAAACCCATCAAAATATTTTAATACGAGATATTTTCATAAGCAGATCCCAATCCCAAGCCCATTCCTTTGATCAAATCCATCATCATACTTCATCCAACTCAATTAGGTGTAATGATGTGTTGTGAATCACAATAGATATGGGGGTTCATTTTCATTCAAGGGGGAAATCATGGAAGCGCTAGGTGGAATCACCTTTAATCCTAATATGAGTATTCTTCATCCCTCTTTTTTTTGATTTGTTTTTTTTGCAATATTGCTATAGTAATTGAGATTGCAATTAATCAAATTAACCCATGTAGCAAGACTTTGCCGATGACTCCCAGACTCAAAGGCCTTAGGGCACCAAGTGAATCCCACATACTCGGGCATCGTCTCGAGTTAACTTAATCAAAACAAAGTCATATTACCATAAATAGAGATAGATTGAAAAACTCAGGGCTAGACAACTCTGGAGTCACGATCCCCAAGTGCCGAAAGCCTCGCATTTTATCAATCCATTGCTCTACACGCAAATTTTTATTTTATTTTTTTATTTTTTATTTTTTTTTTAATAATAATTTTTTTTTAATTTTTTTTTTGAATACTCATATTATTCATAAAAATAAAACCAGCCTATGCTATTTATTATGGGACCCCAAAAATTCAAATTAGTACCCCACAGTCTAGAGGACGTGCATTGTGGCATTTTTTTATTTGGATGAAAATATAAACGATGAAATATCACATTGGACAGCCACACTTTCCAAAATCTATGCTCATGAAATTATACAAGGATTAAAATCAGAATCAGGGCATGCTAAATTATTTGATATTCAGTTTCAAAGTGTGCAATGTGTATTACCATGTTCAAAGTTAAAGGAATTTTTCCTTCCATTTACTTTTTTTTTCAAATCATTCAATTTTTGTTTTTGACACAAAAGCATTTTTTTTATTTTATCTCCCCCCCAACTTAAAACAACACTGTCCCCAGTGTTTGAAGAAATGAAAAATTAGAAGGAGTAGAGGCAGGGAATAAAAATTTAAAAAGTAAATTGAAAATGAGGTTTATGGAATGAAGTCACCTGGTGGTTGAAGTTTGAAGTTCTTGCCGCTCGAATTTATTCCTTTGATATCCATGTCGCTTGCAAAGATCCCTAGTGGAAAAAGGAAAAAAACAAAACAAACAAACAAAACAAACAAAAACAAACAATATATATATATATATATATATATATTTATATAATAAAGGAAGTAAAATATAAGAATATATATAAAAATTATAGAATAAGGTAGCATAAGAAGCCGCAGGTCAGTGGTAAGCGCGCGCCCCTGTCTCCCTTCGGTCCCGGGTTCGAGTCCCCGCGGCTTCGCCGGTTGTGACGGGGTTTGCCCCACGGCCTATGGCGTGGACTTTTTTTTTTTTGTATTATTATATATATTTTTCTTAACCTATTGAATAATAAAAACAAAATAAACTGATGATACATTGTCTTCTTTTTAAATTTCTGGGTAAGGTATTACTCAAGGATCACACCACGTGACACGGATGAATATGGTGCTCCTATTTCGTACCCATCCATACTCATAATAGAAGAACAGGTCAAAAGTCTATTTTTTTTTATTTTAAATATAAACATGATTAAGTAATCTTATTTGAAAAATAAAGATGATTCAGAAATATTAGAAACATAAAAACCACGGGTTGCCTCCCGTGCAGCGCTTTGTTTAACGTCGTTAGCTCGACTTAAACCCCTTATTGATTAATTGTTGTTTTTTTTTTCATCAAAGGTAGGTTCACTCAGGTCTTCATCAACTTCATGTTTTTGGAATGGTTCTATGAATGGTTTGACTCTATGACCATTAACTTTAAATATTTGACCATTGGTGGGATCTTGAATTTCAACAGCCCCATGGGGGTACACCTTATGCACTATGTATGGACCGGACCATCTAGACCTCAACTTTCCCGGGTGCAAATGAAGTTTAGAACTATACAAAAGCACAGGTTTCCCTGGTTCAATGTATTTAGTTTTAAGATTCCTAGACTGGTAGGCTTGAACTCTAGCTTTATTGATCCTTGAATTTTCATAAGCCTCCATCCTAAGTTCCTCAAGCTCGTTTAGATCCAATTTCCTCTTTATTCCGGCCAAAGAAATGTCAAAGTTCATTTTTTTGATTGCCCAAAAGGCCTTATGCTCAATCTCCACTGGCAAATGGCATGCTTTACCATAAACCAACCTATATGGGGACATTCCTAGGATAGTTTTAAATGCTGTTCGATATGCCCAAAGAGCATCTAAGAGTTTGCTCGACCAATCTTTCCTAGATGGATTGACAGTTTTCTCAAGAATTTGTTTGATTTCTCGATTGGCTAACTCAGCTTGACCATTGGTTTGTGGGTGGTAAGCGGTGGACACTTTGTGAGAAATTCCATACTTCTCCATGAGCGATGAGAATGGGCGATTGCAGAAATGAGTTCCACGATCACTAATGATTGCCCTAGGAATCCCAAATCTAGAGAAGATGTTTTCTTTAAGGAATCTAATCACAGTTTGATGGTCATTGGATTTTGTAGGAATGGCCTCAACCCATTTTGAGACATAATCGACAGCCAAGAGAATGTAAAGATATCCCCTAGAGTTTGGGAAGGGACCCATGAAATCAATTCCCCAACAGTCAAAGATTTCAACCACTAATATTGGAGTGAGAGGCATTTGATTCCTTCTTGTGATGGACCCTACTTGTTGACACCTAGTACAGCTTTGACAAAATGTGTAGGAGTCCCTTGAGAGGGTGGGCCAAAAGAGACCACATTGAAGAACCTTGGCAGAAGTTTTCTTGGAGGAAAAGTGACCTCCACAAGCCTCACTATGACAGAACATTAGGATGGACTCTTGTTCGGATTCTGGCACACACCTCCTAATAACTTGGTCAGGACAGAACTTATATAGGTATGGATCATCAAACACATAATGCTTGACATCAGAAAGAAATTTTCTTCTAGCTTGGGTCCCTAAGATTTTTGGAATGACCCCTGAAACTAAGAAGTTGGCTATGTCAGCATACCAAGGGCAATCACTCACAGAATAGAGGTTCTCATCGGGAAATGAATCAGACACAGAAAGGTGATGTGATTTGTCCTTGAATTCCAACCTAGAGAGGTGATCAGCTACAACATTCTCGACACCTTTTTTATCCTTAATGGTTAAATCGAACTCTTGAAGAAGAAGGACCCACCTAATCAATCTAGCCTTTGCATCTTGTTTTTGGAAGAGATATTTTAGGGCTGAATGGTCGGTGAATACAATGATGGGTGATCCTAAGAGGTAGGACCTGAATTTCTCTAAGGCAAACACAACAGCAAGTAACTCCTTTTCAGTGGTGGTGTAATTTATTTGGGCATCATTTAAGGATTTGCTTGCATAAGAAATGACATATGGAGTTTTATCACACCGTTGTCCTAACACAGCTCCTACAGCAAAGTCACTGGAATCACACATGAGTTCGAAAGGAAGGCCCCAGTTTGGAGATTTCATAATGGGAGGAGAGGTGAGAGCGGATTTAAGGGTTGAAAATGAACCCTCACAGCTTTCTGTCCAAACAAATGGAGCATCCTTTACTAGGAGAGCACAAAGAGGGCGAGAGATTGAACTAAAGTCCTTAATGAATCTTCTATAGAAACCAGCATGTCCTAAGAAGGACCTCACTTCCTTAACAGTTCTGGGTGATGGAAGGTGACGAATGATGTCAACCTTTGCTTTATCAACTTCAATTCCCCTACCCGAGACTATATGGCCAAGGACTAACCCCTCTTTTACCATGAAATGGCATTTTTCCCAGTTTAGGACCAGATTCTTTTCTTCACATCTTGACAAAACTCTCTCCACATTCCTAAGACATCCCTCAAATGTATCCCCAAAGTCAGAGAAGTCATCCATGAAGACCTCTAGAAAATCCCCTACCATATCTGAGAAGATTCCCATCATGCACCGCTGGAAGGTTCCAGGGGCATTGCATAACCCGAACGGCATGCGTTTAAAGGCAAAGGTACCGAAAGGACATGTGAATGTAGTCTTCCCTTGATCCTCTAGGGAGACCTCAATTTGATTGTAACCTGAGTACCCATCTAGGAAGCAATAGAATTGATGACCCGCCACTCGCTCGAGGACTTGATCAATAAAGGGCAAGGGAAAATGGTCCTTCTTGGTACAAGAGTTGAGCTTCCTATAGTCAATACAGACTCTCCAGCCACTACTCACCCTAGTTGGAAGAATTTCCCCATCCTTATTAGTGATCACAGTGATTCCAGCTTTCTTTGGGACAACTTGAATTGGGCTTACCCACTCACTCTCAGCTATGGGGTAGATGATACCAGCTTTCAACAACTTAAGAAGTTCTTTCCTTACCACATCGATAAGATTTGGATTGAGTCTCCTCTGAGGTTGACGACATGGTTTGGATTCAGATTCAAGAGTAATCCTATGAGTTCCAATAAGTGGGCTAATCCCAGGAATATCAGACAGGGTCCAACCAATGGCTTTCTTGTGTTTCCTAAGGACATCTAGAAGCATCCCCTCCTGATTGGCTTCAAGAGAAGAAGATATGACTATAGGATGTGTTTGATTTTCCCCTAGGAAGGCATACTTGAGGGAGGTAGGAAGTTCCTTCAATTCAAGATCTGGTTGGTTCAGAATTTCAACAGAATATTGGGGCATTGGATCAAGATCAAATTTGTTTCCTAGATTTTCAGATTGAATTGATTCCCCATGTGTAGAAGTTTCAGCCACAAGATTGTATTGACCTAGGTTAGGGAAGGGAGTTTGAGTCGTCTCCATGAATGTGGTTTCCTGAAAGGTTTCACTGATTGTTGGTCCTAAGACATCATTATAGGAGCAATTTGAAAATGATTCGAGCCAAGGAGATAAACTTCCTTCATGTGAACAAAGGAAATCAATCTCATCCTGACTTAAACATCCATCAAATATTTCTTGATGTTCTATGGATTCATTTTCAATGCTTCCTAACATGTTTACTTCATGAATGTCCTCATCATCTCCTATTTGTGAGCTTGCATTATAGATGTTCAAGTCTAGACTCATGTTCCCAAAAGTGATGGTCATGTTCCCATTTCGGACTCGGATAACAGAGTTGATTGTTGCAAGGAAAGGACGGCCAAGAATGATTGGAGTTTGCTCCCTAGGACCTAAGCTTGGATGATTGTCAAGGACAATGAAGTCAGCAGGGTAGATGAAGTTTTCAACCTTTACCAGAACATCCTTTAAAATACCCTTTGGAACCCTAATGCTACGATCAGCAAGTTGAAGTGTGACAGATGTGGGTTGGAGTTCTTCTAGGCCTAACTGGCAGTACACAGCATATGGGATGAGATTGACACTAGCACCTAGGTCACACAAGGCTTTGACAACTTTGCTTTCTCCTAGTTCAACATTGATGTAAGGGCAACCTGGGTCTTTCAACTTAGGAGGAATTGTACCTTGAATGGTGGTACTCACATTAGCAGCCAAAAGGACTTGGTTTTTATGTGAAAATTTTCTTTTAAAAGTGCACAAGTCCTTAAGGTACTTTGAGTAGGAAGGTATGGTTTGGATTGCATCGAGAAGAGGAATGTTCAACTTGACTTGTGAGAAGATTTCCCTCAATGTTTCACTCAGTTCAGGCTTGGATTTCCCCCTCATGCGTTGAGGAAATGGTGCAGGTTGTGGGGTTGTTTGTTGAAGAGTTGCTTCTTTCACATTGTTATCAGTTTCCTCAGTTTGATCTTGTGGTTCACTTGAATTCTCATCCAAGTTTGAATCTTCAGGTGGGTTCTGAATTAGTTGTTCAGGTTTCTCAATTGATTTCCCACTTCTTAAAACAGTCACAGCCTTTAGTTGTTCATGAGTTGTTTGAGCACAACTTGACTCTCCCCTTGAAGTTGAGGATGGCACCGCCTGAGTAGGCATGGGTGCCTTTCCTGTTTTGATGGTTTGAAGTTCTTGTTTTAGGGAAGATACCTCCGAGTTCATCCTCTCCATTTGTTTGCACAATTGTTCTAGTAGGCTTTGTGGAACAGTTTGGGTTGGTGCTTGAGTAGGTTGGTTTATCCCAGGGGGATATTTTGGAGGTGGGATGGTTTGTTGAAAATGGACCGGTGGTTGTTGGTATTGGATAGGTTGGGTTTGGAACTGGTTATGGGTTTGGTAGTTCTGATGGGGGTAAGGATTTTGTCCCTGTGGTTGGCTAGGTTGTTGGTTATCTTTCCAGCGGAAGCCTGGGTGGTCGTTATACCTTGGGTTGAAGGTGTTTTGGTATTGAGGCTTTTGAAAGTTTAGGGCATTGACTTCCGCTGGGGGTCCTCCTAGAAGAACATCCTTGATGGATGGAATGGTTGGGCAGTTGTCTGTTTTATGGTCATGTTTGTCACAAATTGTGCAAACAAGGTCTACATTTTGGATTTCATGGACTTTCCTAAGGTCTATCTCTTCAACCTTCCTAGAGAGTGCTGCGAGTTTAGCCCTAAGGCTTTCCTCTTCTCTAAGTGTATGAATTCCAGTGGTTCTTTGTGGCTTTTCAGAATAAGGTGAAGTTCCCCAAGTTTGGTTTTGTTCAGCCATACTTTCCAGATACTCGTAAGCATCATTTGGGGCCTTGTTTTTAAAGGTTCCGTTACACATCATGTCAATGAACTGTTTGTTCCCCGGACCCAACCCTTCATAGAAAATTCATACTTGTTCAGGTATGGAAAACCCATGGTGTGGAACCATGTTTAGGGTGTCTTTGAACCTCTCCCATGTTTCATAGAATGACTCTCCCTCTTTTTCAAAAAAGTTTTGGATGCTCTTTTTAAGTGCAATTGTTTTGTGATGAGGGAAGTATTTTTTGTAGAATTCTCTTTGCAGTTGGTCCCAAGAGTGGATTGATGTAGGTCTCAAGTTGTTTAGCCAATTTTTAGCTCGATCCTTTAGTGAAAAAGGAAATAGCCTCATCTTAGCGGATTCTAGTTGATGTGGGGGACACATGGTTTCAACAATGTCGTTGAACTCTTTGACATGAAGGTATGGCATTTCTGACTCCATCCCATGAAAGGTTGGAAGGTGGTTTAGGACATGGGGTTTGAATATGTAGTTGGTGTCTCCTATGGAATTGTGTCTAATGCATGAGGGGGCATTGGTCCAAGCTGGAGTGAGGTAGTCGTTCATGGTTTGATCAACTACATTCCCTAAGTTTGGAGCTTCTTGGTTTTGGTTTCCCATTTGATTCCCCCCAGGGTTTACAATTTGATTTTGTGGATGACCCTCCATTGGACTTGTTTCAAGTTCTGACTTTGGGGTTTCAAGAATATTTGAATCTGATTTAAACAATCCCTTAGGTGCACTTGACTCCCCTATCCTAGAACTTTCCACCCTAACTAGTCTGTTTGAGAAATCGCGGGTGTAGGCGGACATGCGCCAAAAAAAAGCGAGAAAGGGACAAGATAAGAGATCTTGGGTGAGAGTAGAAGAATGGAGGTGAGGAGAGAAGGTTTTTTTTTTTTTTGAATCTAAGGTACTTACTTGGTCCCCGGCAACGGCGCCAAAATTTGGTTCACGCCCAAATTTACCCAAGAGAAGAAGGGTAGAACGGTCCTTGTAGTGTAGCTTGGGTTGTCGATTCCACAGAGACCAAAGAAGATACCTAAGATACACAACCTAAGGGATGGATTTTTGGCTATGAAGTGGCCAACTTGGATTTATTTTGGATGGGTTTTAAAGATATCTAAAAGATTTAAGTGGATTCAATTTAAAAGAATGAGTTGATCCTAGGTTATCACTCGGGGTGGATTGGATGTATTTTCTTTTTAATGATTTCAATTTCTTAAATTTGAGATGGATTCATTTAAGGAGATAAAACAACATCATCACTTACTGGTTTAATGCCTACACCCTCTAATACTAATCACCTATACACTTTAAGGATCAATGTTTTGAGCACTTCAAGGTAAAGGATCGTATTAGTACTTGAAGTGTGTGGCCTTAAATTCAACAAGGACGATGGAGTTTAAAAATCATCAAATAAAAATCCCAATTAAAGAAGTGATTATACATTAATTAGGTGATAAATAACATCCAATCCAGCCCCTTGCTACTCCCTTGGATCAACCCATAAGTAGGTTAGCCCTCCATTGATCTCATGGTTTCAATGGAAGCGGAAAGTAGACTCATAAGGGAGGAAGTGGAGAAGTAAAGAAAACAACAAAAATAAAATGATCACTCCACCGTTGTGTGAATAATTTCACAAGGGTTGGTGTGAATAAATTCACACCTTGATCCAACGGTATCAAATTGATATTAAGAACAATAGAATAAGAGTAGAAGAAGAACTTTTATTAAGAAACTAAAGTGAATTGAACAACTTACATGTGAAAGACAAAATTGAGGCGACAAAAATGCAGCATAACATTACAAGTAAACAAAGCATCCAAGATCTTCAACTCCATCACCACCACTGCCTTAAATAGGCATTTTGGGAGCCTTGGGTCGAACCACCAACAGTACAAGTCATCCCAATCAATGAGGGTAGGCATAGGTGGTGGAAAGTAGGTGGAGATGTGACTTCTCCACCCTTGACCCGAGGTGGCAGCCAGTTTTCATCCACCGAACAGACGCGTCTGGAAGACCTTCTAGAAGTCCGAATAAGGGTGGGCCATAGAAGAAAAAAATGGAGCTCCGGATGTCTGCTAACCGCCTGTAAAATTTGGGCCCATTTGGAGTTGTGTATTCCGAGATATGATCAAATTGGTGGACTGTTTTTCTGGGACGCAGAATCTGGCCCAGAATTTTATCCCTAACTTGGGCCGCCTAAATGACCAACATGGAGGCCGAATTAGCATTACCTCCTGAAGAGTGATTTGTTTCTGTACATGTCTTCTATCATCCCACGAAATTTGGGATTAATTGGGCCTGTATGTTGGGCCCCACAGTCTCATCATTGGGCTGGTGTCCAATCTGCCTTCTCCAGAATTGCTTCCTTTCATTGCCAAATATCTCCATCATCCTCCATGAATTCTCCATTGATCCCTGAATCAAAATGTTCATATTTAAGTGTAGATCAATTTCCAAAAATATCAAATTAAAATATGTAAAATTAAATTCCTTAAAATCAGATGAATCATTGGGTACTTTAAATGATGTTCAAAAATGTACCACATAATAGTGCATTTTAAGAAGGTATTACAATCATAATGTGAAATGGTGCTCAAAGTGTAAAATGCACTAAAATGGTGTTTATGAATAACAAATAACATGAAAATTAAGTATATTAACAATGAATATTAGCCTCATTTAGTGGCTAATCAGAGTGTGTCAGGAGATGACCCTCTTCCTGGATGGAAAGTAGGTGAGGATGCGATCTTGCATTTCCAGGGATGCATATGGGTGCCAACAGAAATACGCGAGGACCTGATATGGGATTCTCATTCCTCAGATTAGGTAGTTCATCCTTGCATCACCAAGATGTACTGTGATCTACACCTCCAGTATTGGTGGCCAGGTATGAAGAGGGATGTTGTTGGTTTGTTCATTAGGTGTTCCACTTGTCATCAGGTGAAAGTGGAGAATCAGCATCTATCTAGGATTTTACAGCAGCTAACCATTCCCGAGTGGAAGTGGAACGACCTCACAATGGATTTCATGACAGGGTTGTCGATGTATCCTCGAGGGAACGACACAGTTTGGGTTGTAATTTACAGACTCACGAAGGTTCCACACTTCATTCTGATCAAGGAGAGACCTTCAATGTTGATGAGCTGAGATAGTTGTACATCCATGAGATCGTACGTCTGCAAGGAGTTCCACACTCCATCATTTTAGACAGGGATGCACGTTTTACTTCTCGGGTCTGGAAGGGGCTTCAAATGGCTTTGGATACACAGGTAATTTGGAGTACATCATACCATCCCCAGACAGATGGCCAGTCCAAGAGTACGATTTAGGTGCTTGAGGATATGCTTTGACCTTGAATTCTATACTTTGGAGGTTCTTGGGAGAAGCATATACCTATCGTGGTGTTCACCTACAATAATAGTTTTCAAGAAACTATTCAGATGGAACCTTATGAGGCCTTATACGGTAGGCCATGCTGATCAACCGTATGTTGGAAGGAGGCTGGAGAGGCAGCTTTTCTGGGAGATCGCCTTGTCCTGGAGACCACAGAGTAAATAGAGCTGATTCGGAATAGGATGGATACTACACAATCTCTTCAGAAGTCTTATGTTGATCAGTGGAGACAACCTCTGGAGTTCGAGGTTGGGGATCAGGTTTTTCTACGTGTCACACCGAGGTTGGGGCATAGGAAGATTAGGAGACATGGTATGCTTTCACGAAGGTACATCAGACCATTTGAGGTGTTGGAGAGAGTTGGGCTGGTTGCATATCGGTTGCAGTTGCCCTAGAGGTACCAGGCTATGCATGACGTCTTCCATGTTTCTCAGCTCCGGAATTACTTTTTAGACCCGTCTTATGTCTCACAACTCGAGGAGGTTGAGCTCAAGGTTGATGTGTCATTCGAGGATCATCCTATCTAGATTGTCGATCATAGTACAAAATTTCTCCGTGGCCAGTTGTTTCCTCTGGTATGGGTGCTATGGTGGCACAGGCGGGTACATGACGAGACTTGCGGGAGGGGGGCGGATGTACAAGAATAGTGGCTGGTGCTGTTCGGGGTTCTTTATTTTACGCCATGCTAGGGAAATTCGGTGATGAATTTTTTTAAGGGGGGGAAGTTTGTAATAACCCAGTTCTTCTTCTCAGGTATGTTTTCCTTTTTCTTGTCGTTTTTTGGGAAAAAGAGGAAAATATGAAAAAATTTGAAGTACATGCCGTGTACTTTATTAGTACACATCGTGTACCGTGATGCTGCTGGAGGTCATGTGCTTGCTGTCTTAGAGCCACACAAACGACCATGTAGGGGTGACATGGAGGCCGCCTAAACCGGATTACAGAAAAGGAGAGTACACGCTATGTAATCCAAAAGAACACACTATGTACTTTCTTTTTTTCATTGAGCGCACCGAGGTCACGTCAAATCTCCAGAAATGTCTCTTTTTAGGTCTCACTTGGCCATGAGCTCCCAAACGGCTATGGATCTTCGACGAACCCCCAGGAGATCATCCTTCTTCTGAATCGAACATTGTTGATTGTGTTGGAATCGTATTTGTGAGTTCTCTCTTTTTCTGGAACCTTGTATCATGATTCCTTCTCTTTTCCAAGTTATTGTGGGATGATAATTTTAGACGTTTTGTAGATATTCAATGTTATATGGTGATTCAAGCCCCGTGGTTCAAGTATATCAATCTCTTAACATCAATTTAGGTGGTTTGTGCCTTTCTGTAGAATGTATTTGAGTATTTTGGGAAAATTCCACCAATACCCGTGAACGGGGTATTGTGTGTTTACTATTTTACCCCTATTGTTTGCCTACATATCTTGAATGCTAGAGTATAGGATTTTGATTGGGTTTTGGGCTAATTGTTAGGCTTTGGAAGTGTTTTCCACGCATCTTCTTGCCTGTTTAGACCGTGGGGTCTAGTTACCTTTCAACTGTTGGTGTATTCCATGCCCAGTATGTAGGATGATGTGACTGTTGTTCTTTCTTGCTGAGATGCTATAGAAATCTATCCATGTAGTTCATTAGGTTACTTTGGCCGATAATCATGCTATTCTTATTTGACTTACACAAGGCCATGAGAACCTAGTATAGTAGACCACATGGAGAATGGACATAAGGGATTCTCTAGAGTGTATTTATAATACGATGCAAGGCCAAAGGGGGATTTGACATTGAGTGCTTCCTTAGAGTGTCTGTAGTTCTTCAACGCGGGCCACAGGGGGGAATGAGACGTTGAGTGCTTCCCCAGAGACCCTTTATTACGATACGAGACTATAGGGGGAATTGGAAGTTAGTGATTCCCCATAGATTCTATTCTTTAGCTGAACCAGAGGGGTGAGACTATGTGTGCCTCCCATAGGGTTTCTAGTACTTGATGGTTGAACCATAGGGGTTAGGCTGTGAGAACTACCCATAGGGTTACCTATTTGTTCTACTTTCTTGAGTGGCTTCTTACTTGTTTATAAATTAAATTCTAGAAACTGTAGATTGTTTACTCTTGAGTACTTTCATGTTTACTATTTTTTAAACTTTTAGCTGCCATATATTCACTGACGGTTAGGTATAGACCTCATGGTGGTTGCCTACTGGGATTTAGTCTCACACCCTGTTGGAGCCATGCTTTTGGGCCCAAATAGATTATATTGCAGCATGTATAGAAAAAGGAAATCGCCCTTCTACTTCAGGTACTTGAGTTGTTGGGGAGCTGGACAACATGGGACCAAGATTAGGCTGGTGATGATGTGGAGCTGTTATCTGTTTCCTTGTATTTTTTGTTCAGTACTGTTTGTATTCATCATTATGACTTGTTTTGCTGTTTTCCTAGACATATGTATCATGCATCATTTTATATGTACGTGATCCAACTATTTATTATTTTTGGTCTTCCGCAATTCATTTGTGTATGAATTTTTTACTGCTTCCTCTATTGTTTAATTGTTTCTCTTCCGATATGTACTCTTCCAATGAGGGCATAGTTTATCTACTATCACACCCAAGTCCCTCTCTACTAGTCGTCAACCACTGGTGTTTGGTGAAATGCGCTTGAGACCATGTGACCAATCGGGTATGGGGTGCCTCTGGGTGGCTTCTGGAACCAGGAAGTTAAAATTATAATGATTTTTAATGACAATTTTATATAAAACTGATATAAAATATAATCTGAATACCATTTAATATCGGGTATTTATAAAAAAGTTATAATATATTTTAAAATCTACAAATTACATTGAATTTTCCTTTTTTTCAACACGAAATTTCTTAAAATATCTTCCTCTTGACTAAAAATAGCACCCAACCATCACTCGATCTTCTACATTCATTTATTTTTTCCATTTTACATTGTTTCTCCTCAATAGTCCATCCACAGAGTTCTTTAATGAGCCTCAAATTGTATCCATTCTAATGAACTTTACTAAAGACCAGTCTTCATTGATTTTATTTGTTATATTTTTTGTCAATCACCTTGTTTCCATCACCATGGTGTAAATGTTTTATAATTTTGGAACTATTTTCCATTGGTGGCTTCTATGTTGTGAATTTTACTTATATTATGTTAATAATTTTAATTATTTATTTATTTTATATTAATTTATTTTTTCCATTAATTTATGTTTATATTTATAGTTTTCAATTAATATTTTTGTTAATTGTCTTAAAAAATTATCAACATTATTTATTGTAAATTGTTTTTGATTGTATGGTTTTTAGTTATAACTATTTATATTTTTTATTTTTATTTTTATAAATATTATATTTGAACATTTTCGAGTTTGAAGACATTTTGTTCATAATTTTTTGTTAATTATTTATTTATGATGCAATAATTACAAATAGATTAATTTTATTTAAATTATTTTTTATATTAATTTTTTTATGATAAATATTAATTGTTAAAAATTTATACATCTTAATATATCATTATTATTATATGTTAAATATATATATGTGACTATTTATAAATATTAATCTATTAATCTATTAGATTTTGTCTTTTTAGGTAATTAATGGATTATATTAGATAAATTCATCCAGAACTAAAGACGAATATGAGAGTGGGGTTGGAATTTTTTTTGAATTTGGTAAATGAAATATTGAAATGATTTATGTGATTTTATGTCCTCTCATAAAGTGTTAGAATATGAGTAAACTAGTATATATAGAAATAAATTACTATAGGAAAATTATAATATTTGATATTTTGTTTTCTATTATAATGAATCAATTTTATATATGTTAGATTGTTTAATTTTAATCAAATAAAGGTTCACAATTTTTTTTATGTAATAAAAATCATTCCCGATAACAAACCTGAATGAAGGGGGAAGATTTACATTATTTTTTAGATTATAAAAACACATTTTTAATAAATTAATTAATAAAACTAAATATATATTTATAAAAATTATACGTAGTACTACCTATTATCATTAATGAGTGGTACCTAAATATGGTTGGAATGGGAATAGGAATTTAGCTATAAATTCACATACATGTTTGGATAAGAGGTTGACTATTTAATGTGATTATAATGACCACCCTATAATCCCAAATTCCACAAAAATTAAGACTTAACTAGATATACAAAGTCATTTTAGGATTATTTTTTTATTCCCTAGTTAGAGTATTGTCGACAGGTCAGAGAAGAATTTTTTATGGGATTTCTTAACAATAAAATTTATAAAATCATTCATAGTTAGTTATTAAAGGATTTAAATAATATAAATTTCATAATATTTAATCCATTCCATTAAATATTTCATTTAGGTTTTAAGATGTGTCAAAAATAAGAAAAATATTATATCATTTGTCGAAACCATATTGAATGATTTTAAGTCATATTTGACTTCATTTAATAATTTTTAGAGTAAATAGAATCATGATGCATACATTAAGTATGGGTTTAGGACATATATACATGGTAGAATTCCTCATGCAGTTAGCGGGAGAAATCCTTTATAGTATGTTTTTGTTGTTTCTATAATTTAGTTATAAAATTAATTCTATTTACCAGATAAGTTATCAATTTTTTTTTATGTAACATGCCTTAAGGAAAACTAAAAAAGTGATATATTATCTAAATTTATACTCTCATACATTTTCATATTGATGTTATTAATTATTATAAGAAACCATTATTTCCAAAATAATTAGAAAATAATGAATGAAGTTTTGTAGTTGCTCTGAAGAGGTTCCATACGACCCTCCATTTCCTCCTGCTCATTATGAAAAATGGGCGATGGTGAGATTGATAGAAAATGGGATTTATATTTAGTTCCCTCAAATGAAATAACTACCTCGATTTTATGTAATAAATTTGTTTATTTTTTTAATATTATCATTTATTACAGTTTCTAATGTAATAAAAATTTTCAAAATATTATATTGAGACACCATTCTTAACCAAATGAAATAGTGTAACTTTATCCCATATAATAGGGTGTATATTCATAAAACTACATTAGTAATGTTGGAACAAATGAGTTACAATAGAGGGAAAAAAGAGGAAATCCGTTTATGAATTCTTTTTTCCATTTCCCTTGAGCGACATCAATGGGGGAATAACATAAGGGGAAATAGCTTCTTTGAAGGCTATTATACAATAATTTACTATGATAATAAATGGTAAAGCTAAATTAAATATATGTTATATTAATATAGAATATATGATATATATATGTAGTATTGATAACCTACATTCATAGATCATCCACCCCCTTATCTAGAAAAGACCATGTTCTATGAGTTTCATGCATAACCATCGAAGGAGGTAACATTATTTAGATTTTGTATTGGAAATTTTTTTTACTTTGGTCAACTAATATTTGTTGTCAGCTGACATATGAAGTATCCATTGTTTTTCATTTTATATTTATTATTTAATTTTTAATTAATTATAATATTTTATTTATCATACCTTATATAAGTTTAGATGAAATATAAATAATATCAATAAAGGAATGGAAAATTACTGGTTCTAGAACCTTCAAATACTCATATGGATATTTATTGGATAAAAAAGTGAACAAAAATTCTTCTTTATAATGAGTACTAATATATGATACAAATCCTATATTATAAATATATTTACAACCTATATATTGGATGTTTTAAAGGGATCAGTTCCCATTATAACCCAGTTGCAGTTTTTTTCTGTATAAGAAAATGTCTATTATTAATTTAATTTTCATAAGAAATAATATGTTTCATTTACAAAAATAGTAAATTTTATAATCTGGTATCTCCACAAAATTTTCATGATACAAAATTTGACATATTAATATGGTTTTATCAATGTAGAATATATTTTTAATGTTATTAAACACATGAACCAAAATGACTCAATTAAATATATATCCAAAATATTTTAAAATAAGAAGATTTGATGTTCTTTTTTTTAAATTCCATGATTGGTAAGAATAGATATATAATTTTGAAATACTATTAATTATACTAATATTAATGTTGAAATTTTTTAATTTTAGTTGACAGTGAATGTTATTGATATTTTTCCCAACTTAATGTAAATCATATTGGTTATGATAATTATTGGGTTGGGTTTCAAGAAGATGTAACAAATTGTTAAACAAGTAGGTCTTAACATAATATTTCAGTTCCTTTATCATAATATGTTAATTTGACATATTTTATCATAAATAATATTTTAAATTTCAATATTCCATTGATAGAGTTTAATAGAGATCATTTTAAACAACATATCAGGAGAAATTGAATATGTGAAAGTTCCAGATGACTAAAATTTTATCACTAAATACTTGTTTTTTATTATTGAATGAGTAATTTTTTAAAAATATTATTTCATTAACATAGTGATATTTTGAATTCCAGAATATTAAATTTGGGTACTATATTTCAAAATTTATTTATGAGACAATCATGGATTCCAAAAAAATATATTTTAAAATTTTTAGTTTCATTATAACACATATAAATTTAAATGATATGTTATATTATCCAATCAATAAAATTTTATTTTATAGGTTTATGATTACCTCTCAATATACATAAAATTACATGATATACATTAAAAATTATTTATAGAATATTTTATATGTTTTACTAATTTATGGTTTTATTTTCATTTAGATGAATATTTTGAAAAATCAAATAGAATGTTTTCAATGAGTTTTTATATTTCCTATTGAATTTTTTATAGTAGGTTGGTGATTAAGTTTTGTTTATATGTATTTAAATATATTTTTTATAATGTTTTTAATAAAAATTTCTCAGAATCCACATTAGTTTATCCAAAAACTAACATTCAAATCCTGAAAAACACAGATTTAATTGTCTCTTAATCTTATAACTAAAATTGAAATGTATCCCCATGTCTACATTATGGAAAAAACACCATGAATGAATTTTGTAATGGATTTTAATGCAATTTTATATTAAAACTGACATGAAATGCCTCTATGTTTCATTTTTAAAAAAACTTTCAACATTGGGTTTTTTAATATAACATTAAAAGATCCACTTCGTACATTAATTATGTTCACATATCTAAAAAATAGATGTTTAAATAAAATTGAAAACCATCATTAAAGGTGTTTTTCACAAGTATTAGTTCTTAAATTAGGTTATAAAAGTTTTATCTTAATTTTATTCGTCTATTTTATTTTATATTGGAAAAATTATTTCTTATACTACAATACATTAATTTCTAATGAATTAAAGGTATTATTTTTTCCTTTAATAATTTATAGTTTTCATGTCACTAAATATCTCATTATAAAACATCCGTGGAAATTTGATTCTCCTCTAAGTCTATATATTCTATATTAGGGAATTTTACGGATTTTTTTCGACAAAAATGTTATTTTATTAACGTTTTATAACTTATACATATGGTATCTGTTGAAGGAAACTTATTAAGACTCTTATTTTATTCACTTGGAAAATATAGATTCTAGATAAAACTGATTCAATATGAATAATTGTAAATTTAAAAACGACTTTTAGAATTTATTATATTGTTCATTTAGAATAAGGGGGAATACATTAGTCTTGAAAGTGATTAGTGATCCCTGTTTATAGATAACCTCTTAACAATTAAACAGGGATTATTAGGAAAAATTATTCCATATTTCATGGGAATATTCTTTAAAACGAACCATTTATTAAATATTTATTGTCCATAACGTTGGTGGTATGATTCATGATATATTAGTCAAAGACTTGATGGTAAGATCATGAATTTCCTAATTAATAAATTAATATTATTTAGAATGATGTTTCTACTACCAATGTGATTGTTTGGTTTATTTTTCCAATGTATGTACATTGAAAGTGTGTTGTTGATTGGATAAAATATATTTTGATTATCTACATTTATAGATTGATTATGACTAATTTAATCATAATTAATTATATAGTATGTAACTTTTACTCAGAATCATAAATAAATATTTATTTGATTTCCATTTCCAATGATATAAAGAATATTTTTTTAAAAAATATTTTAAGGATGTAATAAATTCATTCATCATATGTTATTAATTTTCAATTTAATATAGAGGCCACGTTTGTATATATTTATCCAAGTCTCATAAATTGATCAATATTGGGTTGTTAAATTCATTATTTCTTGTTCCAATTTAACAATATAACATTAAATATGGGATACTAGAGTCCTGGATGATACAGTGGGCATCATACAATGTTTAGTAGGAACCTTGTGAACTAGATTTTATTAAAAAATTTCTAGCATGATCATTAAAATCCCATAAAATATTTAATATAATAAAATATCTTTATAATTTATCTTCCATAGATCAATACTCATGATGATTTCAAAAATAAAGGGGTGATAAAATTTTTAATTGATCATATAGAAGGTAAGGGAATCATAACATATGGTAAACATAATGAATAACCTACTAAGCATGAAAATATAGTGGGTGTTGAAGCTACGCATTACATGGACATATTAATAAATCTTACTCATTTAATGATTAATATACATTCTCATACAATAAAAAAATAATAGAGAATATGGAGTGATGGATTTAATAATTATGTCAGACCATCTATCTTGAGTTATTCTTGATAATTTTATCCTAACCGAGAATTATAACATAATAAATATGATAAAAATTGAGTTTCAAGTATGTTCATGTGATAATGACAATATAAAGAAAAAGATTCAAAATATTATGTTTCTTAAATATGGGAAAAAGTGATTGGGTAAATTATTACAGGGAATTTGAGTTTGTTATATTGGTGATAGTAAATTCTACCATGTTCATTTTTAAAGATAAGAATTAATCTAGAAATGTATATAGTTTTAAGTATTGAGAAATGGGGAATTATGAAAAAAATTCCCTAAGAATCATATCTTACCATGATTATTTTATTATGGTATTTATTGATGATATATCTAGACACTCTGATGGTTATGAATATCATGAGAATCAATTTGTATTCATTACTAAATATTTGATAGGAAAATAAATTATATGAGAAATTTTGTAAGTTTGAATGTTGATTTATGAAAATTCCTTTTATTGGAAATATTATATCAAGAGATGAATGATTTTTTGATCTTTCTAAGACAAAATAAAATCAATGAATTAACCTCGTAAATGAATATAGACTTTTTAGATTTTGAGTGATGGGAGTTATGGTTTATTTTGAGAATATGTAAGTATGAATAGGTGGTATTAATCAATTGTTTTTCGGTATGATGATTACATTAAAACACCAAAAAGTTATTCTAATAATATTTTTTGTATGAAAAATTAAGAACATTTAAATTGTAGAGTTTTTTTAATGGTATCAGTCATTAGGGAAAATGATTTTTATGATAATGTGGTAATTTTAGATATATCTATTAATGAATGAATATATTACCTTTAATGATATTGTGTATAATAAAAAGGTGATCATCAGAAATGTTATGAAAATTTATTATATCATGGTAATTTATGAAAATTTATATTTTGTAATATTTGTTTAGGGTATATCCATATTTGGATATGTAAGAGTACAAGTGATAAACATTGTTAGGGGATAAAAAAATGATTCTGTTCTTGAAGAATAAGTGATCATAACATTATGGTAATCTAGTCTATATTTAATCACTAATATTTTAGTAGTTTTAAATTGATATTTTCTAACTATTGGAATTTTTTATATTAATATTTATAAAAATTTACTCATATTTATTATTAGTTATTTATTTAACCATTACACTTTTATATAAGAAGAGTAACTTTTCATCATTATTTGAATAGTATGGTTGATTACAATTTTATTTTTGTGATTCAGGAAATAAAAGTACATTCTTGTAATGATGATGCACATTGAAGGATGAAATCACACATATGGAATAAGTAGAAATCCTAAAACTAATTTTTATTATATTTTATATCCTAATGGATAATTATTTCCTCAAACTAAATAAAACATAAGAAAAAACTATAGATTTTAATGTTAAGAGTAATTCACATCTACCATTTTTTTGATAAAATCATTTTTATATATGAATTATTATGAGGTACATGAAAAATATGTTTCTAGGTCATAACCTAGAAATTTGAATCCATGATAAAATCTATACATAATTTTTTTACTATGGAATATTCAGTTTAGAGAATAAGAGTTAAAATTACGAGGAATCAATTGTTTTAAGTATGAAACAATTTAATACCTCAACATTTTTTTATATTTACATAGAATTTAACACTAGGTTTTATAGCATGTAGAATATTAAAAATAAATCATAAGAAACTGTGTTATATTTTTACATAAATCCGACCATTATTATTTCACCATTGGTTTGTTGTGTATGAATAGTAATAACTATATTTTTAAATATATATTAAATTTTTCCTGTAATAATACGAAAAATCATTGAATCGTGAATTATTAATTGGTAGGACAAGAATATTAAATCCATTGAAGGTAAAATGTATTTTTTTCACTAAACAATCCTTATGTGTTAGAGTCAATATGATCACAACATATTAAATCAATTACTATTAACAATAGATTCTAATGAAATAATTTTATTATATAATAAATATAATAAATTAAAATTCATTTAATTATAATAATTTTTCAATTAATAAAAATTAAATTTTTTCAATATTTAAAAACACATTTCTTCTAAAAATGGTTCTGATGATTTTTATACATGGTCAATTTTAAATAATTTATTTAACATTTATAATTTTTTTTAAATGTATATAATTTTTGAAATCGTCATTTTATATAAATATCACTAAGGGTACCCATGAATTTCATAAATAATTATTAAATAATTAAAATGAATATTTTACACATCACAAAATAATACATACCCTAGAACCATAATAGTCGAGTGACATTAAAGACTAGATGCATAATCTAATTATTTATAAAATCTATTCAACACCCCTTACTACATTATTTAGACATAGTACTCTTCATAGGAATAACATACACCATACCTTTATTTATATATAGAGGAAAGTGAATTAATAGAAATAACAAAATCAGATTCTCCATAGAGATAGACATTGAATAATGATTTGGCAGTTTATGAGACTTGAATTAGAAGGAAATCAGTATCCATTAGAATGTAACATTGGAATAAGAACATGTCGTAATAGAGTGTCCTAAAATGTGGAATAACCATATAAATCATATGTTAAGGATACACACAAATACATTCATCACATAATAGTCATGTGAAAAATAGATTTGTAACATATCTATGAATGTGATGACAATATATATACTATTTTATCTCAGAAAAAATAGATCATTTTCCAAATAATTGGAGATTTTGAAAATATTTAAAATTTCTTTATATCTTAACCTATGAAAAGATAAAATAGGATTTATCTATATTTTATAATTCAATTCAATAATCACATGGAGATATAAAATGTTTTGAATCATGTGATCATTCCCCCATTGAAGAATAAGTTTCATCAATGGATGTTATCTTCGATGAAAATGCCTTTAAAATATCATTGAATCCTTTATTGAGGAAAATATCATTTTTTTTCATTTCAAATATTAATAATTCAAAATTTTATAGATTATTATGGTGAAAATTTTCATTGAAAATATATATGGAATGTTTTAATGTATGATCAAAATAATAGAGTAATCATGAATGTTGGGAAAATTATTTTTTTTGTAAAAGATAAAATATTTATTCCATTCAAAATTTGGGTAAAAATTCCAAATTACCCCATTTAGAAATTGAATGTAAAATTATATTTAATTAAATTTTAAATAAATTAAAAATAGTTAAAATAAAATTTAACAATCATTTATGAGTAATGAATTTTTTTTTAAAATGTATTATAAAACATGTGTATAGAAGAAAAACATTTCCCAACCACTGAGATAAATAAAGTCATGTTTCCTTGAGCTGATTCCTCCATAATTTTGAGTATGTATTAAAAAATGAAAAAATATATAGTAATATCAAAAAATAATAATAGAAATGTAATGCCCAGACCCCAGTTACCTAGAGTCATTGTATTATTACATAAAATTGGCATGATTATAGGCAATCAAGTCCCAAATGACCGATCAGTTTAGCTGTCTAGAAAAATAGATTACATACATGAAGTTAAACATTACAACTTGAAAAGAATAAAAAAGGAATTTATTCCATTAGAAATGTCCAAGCCGCCTAGATTATTCCTTCAAGTCACTCATAACTAACCTCTTTATATCCTGGGATAATAAAACATAAGAAATGGGTGAGCTCAGATGCTCGGTAAGGGTAAATAATTTGGAAGAAGCTATAAACTTTTAAGGTATGATGTGTAATAAAACAACAACCTTTGAAACATAAACTTGAACATAATATTGCAAAAATAAATCAAACATTACGATATATACATTCACATGGATATTTTACTAGTCGAATAATCACATTTAATAACTAATTTTATAAAGATGGAATATATAGTAATGGAATTTAATTCCTGTGTTACGGCCTCATGCCAGGACCTAGGGTCTAACTGTAACTGGACCCCAACCCAGAGAGCCTCTGTAACTGGACTCCAACCCAGAGATCCCCTGTTAGCAGACTCCAACCCGGAGAGCCTATGTAACCGGACTCCAACCCGGAGGGTATGCTATAACCAGACCCCAACCCGGAGGGATTACTTTTACTGGTCCCCAACCCGGAACATACATTTCTAATACATTCATTGTAAGAAAAGGTTGAAATATAACATAAACATTCATATTAAAACTAGCATACGAAATGTAAACAATTTATCCACAGTCCATGAATAGTAAAAAAATAACACATCCACAATAAAACATATCACAAAACATTCAATACAATATGGAATATTTTTATCATAATAAATCAACTTCAAACAATTTTAAAATCCATTAAATGATGTTTATATAGATGAAAATGATCAGTAAAATTCTTAGAGAGAAATACCCCTTCTTCATGAAATCATTTGAAATTATCACAATTTATAAAGGTAGTCATTTAAATGGGATTTTGGAATCAATGTGTCCCATACCACTTTTAATATTTTTAAAATAATTATTATTTCAAAACATTCATGTCCATATAAATAAATCCTTAAAATAATTTTAATAAAACGTAGATTAATTAAAATGGTTTAGAAAGATAAATCATTAAAACATTTAAATGATGATCTAGTTAAATAGTCCCGCCCACAAAACCATAAAATATTCCTTTTGAAATCATTTTTATAAAATATGGGTATCAATGGTAAGTATGTCCTAGAAAATACTTACACATGAACAATCTCGGATAATAATGAGATTGAGGAAATAACCCATACCTTGTTGTAATCAATCGAGTCGTATGAACAATAGTCAACAGCCACCAAATTAATCACATAATATCATTAATATATACATAATCATGAAAATATATATCAAATATAATTACATGATACACAAAATTCAATAAATAAGGGTTTAACAATGGAAATCTCATGGAATTAAAAGTTAGATAAGAAACCCCATACCACGTGTCGGACATGACTCGCTCGTATGTTCCTTGTTATTCCTGAATAATAAACATAAGTTAATTTATATTTTCTTAAGAATATTTTCAATTTTATTATTCCTTTTATATCACTTATTACCTTACTATAACAATTAGATAATTATTTAAGTTCATATCGGACATTTTGTCGATCTTCGGAACTTGAGTCAAAAATGAACTTATTATAATTATTAATTGTCCATGTGGTAAAAATTCCATTATATATAGTATAATATTACTCATTCATATATCATATATATAATATATTTGTAGTATATATATATATAATAGTACATAACATTTGGAGATAAGAAATAAAAATACACCGTTCATGGAGACGGTAAGTCGTACGTACGCATGAATTCTAGTTTCATGCCTATTTTGTATTTTAATGGAACTAAAACATAATGATGCATAGGTATATTATAATTCCAGTATAATATAATATATAATATCATTAATTACATAATTTATATTCCCCAAAAAAGTAATTAATGAATCATATCACTTTGAGGGGGTGGTAGTCCGCACTTCCAGAATTGAAATTATCGCATTTTACCCATATTGGAAACCATAAAGGTATGATATAAATGGAAAATAGAAAAGCACAAAGAAAACATAAACATAATATATAAATCATATATAAATATAGTTCCATCTTAATGGCCACCATGAGAGGTGGTTGGCGATAATCGAACAATCATCGTTTCGTGAGGTGTTACTTTGCCAACCACAGAAACAGTATGTTCTTCACCCATTACATGGAGGTGTGTGTATGTTTAGTTATAATAATTCTCCTAAAAAATCCTTTTATATTGTGTATTCTGTTGTTTTCATAAAATAAAATAATAAAAAGAGTTTAGGGGGGCTGGAAAAGTAAAAATAAAATAAAATAAAATAAAATAATTTAAGAGAAATTGTAACCTTTAATTTGGGAAACTTCTTTTAGTCTGAACCAAAAAATCCATTTTAACGTTACTTTTGTCTAAGGTAAGTCTTATAGGTGTAATATAGGGATCTTGAGAGTTTATTTGTGCATGGTTTGGATGATTCATGGGGATTGAGATGTGTGTGGAAAGGCTTATAAGTGGTTTCCTTTTATAAGCGGGAGGAGGGGCTCTTTAGGAAATTGTGAAAATATTATTTTCTTTATATTGTGATATTCGGTTTCTAAAGGTCATAATAGAATTAATTCCTATGATAATATGTCTTTTCGTAGAAATAAAATCATCCAATAAGAACTAGACTGGTTTTGGATATAGTTTTAATATTAATAATCTTATTTATTTACATCAATTTTTAATGAGGTAAATACTACATCATTGTTGTGTCATAAATAATTTAATTTATTTGATTTCTAAAAATTATAAAAAAAATACTATAATTTAAGGAATATTTATATCATTTTAATTAATTTTTATAGTCGAAATGATGAATTACATAACCCCATGTAAAAACTGATTTACGAAAAGAGATTTGTTTTTGTCATTTTTGCCTTTTCTTTAAGTTAATTAAAATAAAGTGTCATTATCACTCATAAGTGGATCCATGGGGTCCTAAAACCGACCCAAAGATTCCCATGGTTGTCCATGACTCATCCAATAAGGTTAAGATAAGTGTTAAGGTAATTTTGTATTATTATGATATTCCTTTTACCAAGAATTACCTTATTTAACTTAAGCCGCGGTAAATAAAAGTCAAAAGTTACTATTCCCCAAAAATCATTTTCATCTTATTAAACCATATTTTACATACCTAGGTTAAACATGTCTCTTGTATTTTTTAAATTCAACTCACAGAAGTGGTAAAATTACATTTTATGCAGATTTGCAAATTTTCAGAGGAGGTGGGTAAAAGACGTTAAAATGTTCAATAAAATTTTTATATATCTAAAATTATTATATAATTCCTCAATTAATTATATTTAACTTATATAGGTATTATGAATCTATTTTTAACTAAAATAAATTTAAATAAAATAGATAATTATTTAAAAAAAGTCGGTTTTAACCAATAACTCAGGGTTTTTCACTCTTCATCGAAATTTGAATGTTTTCAGAAAAATACCAAAATTTCACCCTAAGATAAATTTGATATTATGAAATAAAAAATTAAGTCTATTTTACCAAATTCAAAACATAGAAGATCCATTTATTAATTTAAAATTAATTCATGTTGTCGAAAACCAAAAAACAATTTTTAAAGAAATAATAACTAACCAAAAATTGATACCTGTTTATGTTCAATTTCAAATTTAAATTATTTAAAATGAATAAAATTTGATTAAATTGAAAAAATATATTCTATTTATAATTAAAAACCATTAAAATGTGTAATTTAACACTACAAAATATTTTTATTAAAAAAAATAGTTAAAATATAGTATTCATCACTATTCACCAAAGTATGAAAGTTATCAGAAAACACAAAATATTTATTGAAACTAATTTATTATGTACTTATTATAAAGAAGAATTTGATTTTGTCAAATTGAATATATATAAGTTTCAAATATTGGATTTAAAAAGGGTTCACCATTAAAAGGCGGTAAAATTACAATTTTTAAAAAAATACTACTTTTATCTGAAAAAAAATGAATCAATTTTTTCAATATCTCTAAGAAAATGATAATATGTATTCTAAAATATTAAGGATTATATAAATTTCACAATTTAGTTAATACTATCCATAACCTCATTTGAATGACTAGTTAGGTAAGTCGTGGTGCGCTTGAACTCGGTGTTGCCTGTAGTGCAAGTTATTGAATTCAATAGAAGAAATAACATACAATGAAATCATAGGGTGATACATTCTTCCCTCCTAAAATAAATTGCTTCCTCTTAATTTGAAATTGTTCTTCTAAAATAAAAGGTTGAAAATAAAAAATAACTTTTTGGGAAAACCCACATTAGAAATTGGTTTAATAAAAACCAGTCTTAATAAGAGGTAAAGGGGAATGAAAAAGTCACCCACAAATTATGATCTTGATTTGGAGAACATTGGTGAAAATTAGAGATACATTATTTGTGGAAAAAAATAAATATTTATAGGGAGTGTTTGAGGTCATCAGCTACAACCAATTTTAAAATTGAGGGTCTCAAATTCATCAATCTATGATGATTTAAAAAACAAAATTTATTAGGATATCACAGTTCTAGTTTTAAGATCCATTACCTAATGTCTAAGAATTAATTTCTTCATAGAATTGGAGATGAAAAAATATATACATGACATGTAGAGTTCCATCCTTTAACTAATTTCTACCAGAAATGCATCTTCCACTCAAAAAGATAATAGAACTTAAAAAATTATTCTATTTATCCTATTAGTATAAGGTTACAAAAAATGAATTTATAATTAATCTACCAGACCTTTTAAAAAAACTACAATATTCAATATTGGACATCACATGGTCTAGTGGTATGTGATACACCCTTGTCTCCCTTCAGTTATGGGTTCAATATTTGCGGCCTTTCCGGATGCGATGGGTTACCGCCCGACCTCCGGGTTTTCCTTATTATGGAAATTCAAAAATAATCTCAAACTACACTTATCCAAAATATGTCTGTCCAAAATCATAGTCCAAAATTTATAAGGAAGTTATACATAATGAATATCCTTTGTTCCACGTAAAAACATGTGAACACCTTCATCATGTATTCTTTTAAAACACTACAACATCATGAATTACCATAAAACCTTGTTGATTACATTCAGGCTCCCTTATTACTTATAGAATACTAGATATACTCATTCTATCCAAAAATGTTGTAGACTCCAACAATCATGGAATATATAAATCATTAATTAGTTTTAACGTAGTCAAGAATATACATTCTAATTTATCCAAATCAATCATTTATTATTCCATAATCACTATATCAGTATCATAACCATATTATGGTTTATCTGTATCTCAACCATATATTTTCCATAAAATTTAACCTGTTATTGAGTCACTTTTCTTGGATCCACACAATCTCCTGTCCTTAATGAAATATTATTGGTTTACAATCCTTGTGCACTCTATAATTATTATAACACGTGCATCATTAATACAATAATCAAATGACACAGTACTTTAATAACAACATAAGAAATCCAATCATTCCTCTTCATCTTATCTTGTATCATAACTTTATTATTATCCAATAGCAGCACTTGCGGTATACTCTGATGACTTGTACATTGATTCACGTAGTGTCCCAACTCCTTATAGATGAAGCATTGTACATTTGAAAATTTTTTCTTACCCTTGAAATCAAGTACTTGGTGTCCTTTTTCTCCAAACTTATAATAAACTCCCATTCCCTTCAAGCATTTACCAAGGTGATACTCTCCATAGTTATCACATATGGGAAAATATTTATTTTCCCTCTTCTCTTTATCCATATATCTCTCTTACATCCTTTTCATCTCTTTCTTCCCTTCAAAGCAATAGGACTCAGGGGATTCTTTATTTATCTTATTAACACCTGATAATATTTCATCATATGTTGAGAATAAATGGAAGAATATTTCCCTTCTAAATGTTGGCTTAGTATTTTGAATGAAATGATCCTTCTTACTCTTTGGATCATATGTATTGCTGGAGTTCACATTCCTTGTACTGTGAGGAATTTCTATACAATGGCATACACTAGTTCGGTTTATGAATTGCAATGAATATTTTCAAACATGTAAAACAACTACTTTAAATTAAGAAATTTAAGGATATAATTCATAATCATAAAAATATTTTCTTTGAGGAGGTATATAATCATAAATATTTCATAATTATTGTTAAAGAAAAGGAAAATTATCCTATGTATATCCCCCGAGAGTATCGTAACCAAGATTACAACAAGGCCTGCTGTCGTGCACCAGTTCCTGTTCGAGTATAGCTCAAAGAGGTGCTTTCAGGTTTTACCCCTAGGTGCATCTGTTCCAGAGCTGCCTCTACCTACTTGTATCCAAACATTGATGTATTTTCTTGTAAAACTCAAAAAATCTAAACATTAGCAAAATTTTAGGAAGTTCTTCTATACTGATCCTCAAAGTCAATATAATGATAATGTGCTCTAATCAGAGATTATCTAAATCTAGTTTCCAAGGTTATTTCTAAACTTTCTCTGATACATATTGTAATGACCCAACCCCAGTTACCTAGAGTCATTGAATTATTACATAACATAGGCATGATTACAAGGAATCAAGTCTTGAAGGAATGATCAGTTTAGTGGTCCTGGAAAGTAGATTACATACATGAAGTTCTACATTACAACATGAAATGAAAAAAAATCGTAATTTATTCCATTAAAAATTTCCAAGCCCCCTATATTATTCCTACAAGTCACTCATAACTAACTTCTTAATATCCGAGGAAAATAAAACATAAGAAAGAGTTGATCTTATATGCTCAGTAAGGGTAAATAATTTAGCGGAAGCTATAAACTTTTTAGGAAAGATGTGTAATAAAACTATAGTTTTTTAAACCTAAACTAGAAAATAATATGGAAAAAATAAATCATACATTACCATATAAGCATGCACATGGATATTATACTAGTATAATAATCACATGTAATAACTAATTTCATAATGAAGGAATGTATAGTACTGGAATTTAATTTCTGTGTCAAGGCCTCATTCCAGGACCTATGGGATAACTGTAACTGGACCCCAACCTGGAGAGCCTCTGTAACCGGACTAAAACATGGAGAGCCTCTATAATCGGACTCCAACCTCGAGAGCCTCTATGACCAGACTCTAACCCATAGAGCCTCTATAACCGAACTCCAACCCAAAGGGTCTCCTGTAACCAGACCCCATCCCGGAGGGCTTAATTTTACTGGTCCCCAACCCGGAACATACTAGTCCAATACATTTATCATAAGAAAAGTTTGAAATATAACATAACCATTCGTATTAAAACTCGCATATGAAATGTCAATACTTTATCCATAAAGCATGAATGGTATAAAAATAACTCATACATAGCTAAACATATCACAAAACATTCAATACAATATGGAAGATTTATATCATAATAAATCAACTTCAAACAAGTTTAAAATCCATTAAAGTATGTTGACATAGATGAAAATGATCAGTAACATGCTCTGAGAGAAATAACCCTTTTTCATGAAATCGTTTAAAATTATCACAATTTATAAAGTTATACATTTAAAGGGGATTTTTGAATCAAAGTGTCCCATACAACATTCAAACTTTTTAAAATAATTATCCTTTCAAAACATTCATGTCTATTTAAATAAATCCTTAAAATTATTTTTAAAACCTGGACATTAATTAAAAGGGTTTAGAAAGATAAATCATTAAAACATTTAAAATAATAATATCATTAAATAAACCCTCCATTATAACCTTACAAGATTCTTTTTGAAATAATTTTTATAAAATATGCGTATCTATGATATTTATTTCCTATAAAATACTTAAACATGAAAAATCTCAAATAATAATGAGATTGACGAAATAACCCTTACCTCATTGAAATCAATCGATTCATATGAACAACAGTCAATAAACACCAAATTAATCAATTAATATCATGAATATAAATAGAATCAGGATAATATATATCAAATGGCAGTACACAATACACCACATGCAATAAATAAGTGGTGAATAATGGAAATCTCATGGAATTAAAAGTGAGATAAGAAACCCCTTACCACGTGTCCGACTTGACTCGCTCAGATGTTCCTAGTTCTTCCTAAATAATAAACTAAAGTTAATTTCTATGTGCTTAAGAATATTTTCATGTTTATTATTCCTTTTATATCAATTTCTACCTTCTTATAACAATTAGTTAATTATTTTAGTTCATATCAGACATTTTGTCGATGTTCACAACTTGAGTCAAAAATGAACTTATTATAATTATAAATTGTCAATGTGGTCAAAATACCATTATATAGAGAATTATATTACTCATTTATATTTCATATATATCATATATTTCTATTATATATATGTATTTATAACAGTAAATAGCATTTGGAGATAATAAATGAAATGCACCGTGCATTGAAACGGTAAGACGTACGTACGTATGAACGCTACTTTCATTTCTATTTTGTATTTTAATGGAATTAAAACATAATGAAACATAGGTATATTGTAATTATAGTATAATGTATTAGATAATATCATTAACTCTATACTTTATATGTGCCACATAAGTCATTAATCAGTCATATCACTTTGAGGGGGTGGTAGTCTGCATTTCCCCAAATGAAATTATCGTGTTTTAACCATAATGGAAACTGTAAAGGAATGATATAAATGGAAAATAAAGAAGAACAAAGAAAACATAAACATAATAAATATGTCATATATAAATATAGTTCCATATTAATGGCCACCATGAGAGGCGGTAAGAGATAATCGAACAATCATCATTTCCTGAGGCATTAGTTTGCAAACCACACAAACAGTATGTTCTTCACCCATTAGATGGAGGTGTCTGTAAGTGTACTTCGAATACTTATAAAAAACATCATAGTATAATGAGGATACTGGTTTTGTCATAAAATAAAGGAATAAAAAGAGTTTATGGGGGTTGGAGATGTAAAATAAAACAAAACAAAAGAAAAAAATTCTAGAGAAATTGTTACCTTTAATTTATGTAACTTCCTTTGGTTTGAACCGAAATGACTTCTTGAAGTGACTTCTGCCTAAGGTGAGGATTCTAGGTGTAAGATAGGGATCTTGAGATGTTCTTTGGGTAAGAGATTCATGAGCCAAGGCGATTGAGAGGTGTGTGGAAAGGTTTAGAAGTGGTGTCCCTTGATAAGTGGGATGAGGGGCTCTTTAGGAAAGTATGAAAATAGTATTTTATTATATAGTGATATTCAGATTCTAAAGGTCCAAAACTAATTAAAGTCGACGCTAAGATGGATCATGGTCGAAATAAAATCATCCAATAAGAATTGGACATGTTTGGAAAATATTTTTAATATTAATAATATTATTTATTAATATCATTTATTAATGATGTAAATACTACATCATTATTATATCATAAATAATTTAATTTTTTTGATGTCTAAAAATTATGAAAAAATACCATAATGTAAGAAATATTTTTTTCTTTCCATTGAAAATTTAGAGTCGAATAGTTGACTTATATAACAAAATTTAAAAATTTATTTACTAAAAGATATTTGTTTATGTCATTTTTGACATTACTATAAGTTAATTAAAATAAAGTGTCATTATCATTCATAAGTGGCTTCATGGGGTCCCAAAATTGTCTCAAATAAGCCCATGGTCGTCCATGACTCATCCAATAAGGTTAGGACAAGTGTTAAGGTAATTTGTATTTTTATGATATTCTTTTTTACATTGAATTACCATATTTACCTTTAACCGCGGTAAGTAAAAGTCAAGAGTTACTATTCACCAAAAATTATTTTCATTTTTTGACCCACATTTTACTAACAAAGGTTAACCATTTTTCTAGGGTTTTTTAAATTCAACTCACAGAAGTGGTAAAATTTTGTTTTATACAAATTTGTAAATCCTCCTATGAGGTGGGTAAAAATCTGTAAAAAGTTCAATAAACATTTTATATATCTAAACATATTTTAAAATGAATCCATGGAATTATATTGAACATATATAGTTATTGTGTATATATTTTTACCTAAAATAAATTTAAATAAAATAAATAATTATTTAAATAAAAAGTCAGTTTTAACCAATAACCTAGTGTTTTTCACTATTCATCAAAAATTGAATGTTTTCACAAAAATACCAAAATTTCATTCTAAGAAAATTTTCATATTCTGATTTCAATAATTATGTCTATTTTACCATATTCAAAACATAGAATTTTCATTTACTAATTTAAAATTAATTTCCGTTGTCAAAACAATAAAAAACGTGTTTTTAAGAAATAATAACTATCAAAAGATTGATACTTGTTTATGTTAAATTTCATAGTGACATAATTTCAAATGAATAAAATTGGACTAAATGGTAAAAATATAATCTATTTATACTTCTAAACCATTAAAATGTATAATTTAACACTATAAATTATTTTGATTAAAAAAGTTGTTTTCAATTAAAATATAGTATTTTTCATTATTCACCCAAATATGAATGTTATCAGAAAAACACAAAAAATTTATTGAAACAAAATTCTCATATCTCAATTCTGAAGAAAAATCTTATTTTGTCAAATTTAATATAAAAAATTTTCAAATATTGGATTTAAAAAGGGTTCACCATTAAATGAAGGTAAAATTGCATTTTTTTTAAAAATAATTCTTTTATCTGAAAAAAATTAATTTGTTTTTTCATTATGTCTAAGAAACTCATAATTTGGAATCTAAAATTATAAATATTATATAAATTTCATAATTTAGTTATTACTATTCATAACCTCTTTTGAACGGTTAGTTTGGTAAGTCGTGGTGCGTTTGAACTCAGTGTTGCGTGTAGTGCAGGATATTGAATTACATTAAAGAAATAACATAATAACAGACATGAGGTGTTACAAGGAGAATAAAATTAACCAGATTTATGGTAGATAGATCATATAATTTCAACATCATAAATTTACACATATGAAATCTTGGTAAAAAGTGATATTGTAACCCAAAACCATTTCCTCTAGTCCGTTTTTCTACATATAAATTATTACTTCATATATAATAAATTTAATTTAATTTTACTTATATACCATAATGATATTCATACATATAATATCAAAAATGTTTTACTTATAACATCTTAAACAATATTCTTTATAAATTACTTATTAAATCACTATTTTGGGTGAAATCAATTCTATTTTTCAAGCATACATCAGTTTTTATGATCATCCCATTGCACATTGATCATGGTAACATCATATTCAAAATTATTAGTCATTTTATTTATATAATATAATTATATAATATCTCATGTATTTAATATTACTTAATCATTCATGTCGTAAAATTTTCAACATCATTCATGTAAGTTGTGAAACAAAACTAAACAATAGCATGACATAAGGACTAAATGAGTAAAATATTCCCTATAAAAGCTGCCAAAAATCTAAATACCCCTACCCACCATTTATATGCATATGATATCATCCTGTTTCTCAAAGGTGATCAAAAAAATATTCATGTCCTCAATAAATCTCTTAATCACTATGAGGAAATCTCGGGATAAGCGATTTCCGGGAATAAATTGTATATTTCTTTTGGAAAGAGATTCCCTGTCAGAAGGAAATCTTGCATTACCACTTCTCTTGGAATAAAATAAGGCCTCTTACCTTTCACTTATTTGGCCATCCCCCAATTTTGTGGTCGCCCTAAATCATGCTACGTTGCTAATATCACTGATCAAATCATTAACCAACTCTCTACTTGGAAGAGGAAATCTCTCTCCATGGCTAGAAGAATATGTTTGGTCAAATCGACCATTGTCTCAAGAATGGTATACTCTCTTATGATTTATAAATTTCCTATCAACATCTTCAGGAAACTCAACACTTATGTTAAAATCTTCATTTGGATGGGAAATATTTTTGAAAGAAACATGTCACTATCCCTTGGAATTCATGTTGTAAACCCCTTGAAAAAGGTGGAATTGGTATAAAAAAATTAATTCTTTTCAATAATGCTCTTCAAGCCTGTCTTACTTTCCATATTATTAATTGTACCTCTAATGCTCTTGAATTCTTCAATCATAGATTCATTTTTAAACTCTTTAATGGGAATTTTAATTACATCAACTCTTCGATCGGGCCTTCTATTAGGGACTCGTATCATAAAATCATGGAAAACTCTAGATGGATGGTTAGTGCAGATTCTTCCATCAATTTTTGGCGGAGCAAATGGTGTGGTACCCCCTTGATTTATTTGTTACCTCCTAATATTATTCCAAAAGATACTAGTCATTCTATAAAATATGTCCTTCAATTTCATAGACATGACCTTCCTGAAAATATTGTGCAGATCATTGATAGTAATCCTTTTTCTTCTAATGGTGATTTCTTGGTTTGGGAACCTGCACCAAAAGGCCTCATAGACTCTAAAAAAATACTACAAGAATTGATTTTCTGGGGATGAATCTAATTGTCAATGGGTGATTCAATTTAACAATCCTTGTATAAAACCTTTTAGGCTCACCCTTATTTGGCACATTGCTCACAATAGATTACCCACTGAAGCTTGCCTGCAATCTTTTAGCATTCAACTCTACTCTAAATGTCACTTGTGTAATCAGCACAGGGAGGATGCTGATCATATTTTTTTTCTTGTGTGATGTCCTTTGATTTATGGAATTATGTTCTTGAATCATTTAATTGCAGATGGCCCTTATCTGACTATATTTGTTTGTTTTTAAAAAAATTCATTAGATATGATTCCTTTCTATAGGTTATAAATATTTTTCTTGCGGTGGTGGCGGAACTCCTGTATGAGATCGGGTACGCTCGTAATGATCTTATTCATAACAATCACTCATTTAGCCTCAATGCAGGAAAATCTCGGATTCTTATTTTGATTCATGAAACTAATTCAATTCAAAAATACTCTTGCAACAACTCGGTTGGTGACTTTGAGATCCTTCGTCATCTCTGTGTGCCTGGTATATACCAAAATTCCAAACGTTTCATTGAATTATTCTGGAAATCACAAATTTCGGGATAGATCAAAGTGAACTTGGATGGTGCTTCCAAAGGCAATCCAAGCACTTCAAGTTGTGGTGCTATCTTCAGAGACTCATCTAGCTAGTGTCATGGATTTTTTTCTGTTGGATGTGGTCTTTCTTCATCTCTAGAGGCTGAGATAATGGGGGTCATCTATGCGGTTGATTTTGCACTTCAAAGAGGTTGGAGAAATATTTGGATTGAAAGTGATTCTACCACTATCGTTCATGCCATCTTGAATGGCATCACTCATCTTTCCTGGCCACTTACCAGTTATTGGATGAATTTTCTGAACTCGCTTCACGGGATTGATTACATGGCTACTCATTCTTACCATGAAGCGAATCTTGTTGCTGATGCTCTCGCTAACAAAGGAGTTAAACAGAGCATGACTTGGCTTGAAACTCTCCCAGCTAACCTATTATATCTATTTGATAGAGATTGTAAAAAAATCCCATCGTTCCGACTTTTGTAATCCTTTTTCTTATCAATAAATTGTGCTTTGGTCTTTGACCAAAGCATTACCTAAAAAAAGAGGAAAATATTCTATTTAGTAATAATAATAATATAAAATTTATATAATATTATACATTTTTTATTTATTTTATATATTCTTTATATATATTTCAAAAATCATACATTATTGAACGATATTGAAAATGAAATATGTCAATCATACTGATGGTAGTCGGTACGTATTCATGAATGATATATCAATTTTATAATGGGTAAAAGAAAATGAAAATATATAACATTTTCTCATTTCAAAATCACTATTACATCATTAATATGATATATATTCATAAAATTCATCCTTATTTAAATCCATGAGAGTTGTTGAGGGAAATAAAATTCTATCACATTACAGATGTTGTAGTCCTCACAGTCACACATATGATACGCTCATTTCTCATTTGATGGAAAAGAGACAGATTAAGATTATTCTATAATCATAATATAATTTTACAATTTTTATGATATTTTAGTAATTTTTTTATTATGGATATAGTTGATTTAGATGATGTATAAAAGGATGTTGTCTTTGAAATAGTTGGGTAACATAATTTCATCTTTATTGAGAGACCACCCATGGATTTCATGCTAATCGATGTTAGGATGAAACTGTTGGAACCAAAAATAAAAAAAAAGTATGGAATTAATATAATAAAGAGTTTTTAGGAAATAACTATAAAATATTTATCAATTTTTGTAAATAAGTGAGGATCATAGGTTATCATTTTTATTTGAGGGTAGGGGCCCACATGAAATTACATAAATGATTTAAATAACACAAAATCATTTTATTTTCAAAGTGGGTAGAAATCATAATGAACTATTAGATAAGATAAGAAAAGGAAGATATATCTTCATTTAATAAAATTTAGACTAGTTTATTTTGATCTTTACCATTCTCTATTTAGTTTAACCCCTCTTTATCTCATTTTACCCTTAACCAAAAGAAAGACTTTTTATCACTATTAGTAGTTATAATTAACCAAAATGAAATTGATGTATTTAATTTTTTATGAAAATATGACTCCCAATATGGAAACCATTTTATAAAATTAAAATTCTATAATATTATGAAGTTCATTATTATATAATCATGAAAACTGTAAGGGAACCCCTTTAAAAAAATATAGCTTATTAAATAAAACCAAATTTATTGTCATTAATTTACAAGAAAGCACATTAAATTTTATTTTATCATTTTATCAAATATGAAATGTATATATTTTCTTAAAATAATTCATAAATAGATATAAATTTCATTTATTGACATAAAATAAAATCATATTATTAAAAAAAAATTGAGGAAAACATCGCTTTTTAGCTTTGACTGTTTTTATTTTAATTTTTAACATAGTTATATCCAATGAATTTATTTAATATACTTGTAAAAAATATTTGTTATATGAATAATAGTTTTAATTTGTTTTAAAATAAAATAAATCATAATGGATAAAATAATACCTTTTAAAAATTGATTTCAAATAATTCTATAGGATGAATACTATTTTCAAAGTGTGTTAAAATTTATTTTGATACTTATACTTATATTAAATAACATATAATGAGAATTATTTTATGTTTTATAAAAATAATTCAAATATGTTATGTGTTTCATGAATAGTAATCCATGAAAAAAAATATATAAGTAGAAATATATAATAAAATCTCATGGTGTTACATTTTACCCCTTTATTGTAATTTTTCACTTGATATTTCATCACTCCGATATAAAAAAATTGAGGATACACATATCTATCCACATACTTTTTTACATTCCCAGCTTCACAGAATTTCTAGTACATCTAATAAATATGGAACCTTGTATTTTTATTTTTTTTAAACATATTTCCTCTATGAGCATGTATCCCCACTGATTTTATCCCATAAGAAGTATCATACTCCACTCATAGAACATTTGAATTTATTAAATATGAAGGATCATTTATTTAATTCCTCTAAATAAATACCAGGAAAAGAAAATTAAAATGGAATATTTAGGTGAATCACTAAGAATTATGAAATAAACATGATCTAGACAATAATCTCAAAAGGGATGATATATCTATTTCTCAAATTTCCATTATTTCCAAATATCATAACCTCGTTCCATAGATATATCTATAGAAACATGTTATCACTAACATTGAATTGAAAAAAAAACAGTAAATATTTTCAATATAAAATTTATATCAACTAAGAGATACCCTAAAATTATACTAAATGGCTCTAACCTACTTTTTTTATTTCCTTAGCAATCTCAGTTCCCAATAGAATTCATTCTCTAACTTCATTTTAGAAAATTGGATTTATTCACTTCATTCCCTTGATGTATTCAAAAGGATCCATCATAATGCTTGTGTGAAATCTATTACCATTTAAAAACATTAGTATGATAAGTTTTTTATCCCAAACACCTTTGAATTCAATAGAACACGATCTCAGAATGTCTTCTAGGGGTTGAGTAGTCATCTCTTACTAAAACACTATCTGAGTATGCAAATCAACACTAAAAATCAAATTCTTATGTAAATATTGTTGGTGTATTTTAATAAATTCAAGGTAATCCTAATATCTCTATTAGATAATATAGAATTTTGTGTTCAATGTAATCTTACAACATCCTCAAATTATATTATAGAATTATTATCAAGATAAAAATATTCTCTGATAGAAATAAAATTAATTTATTTCATATGTATATTAACAAAATCCCAAATAGAATTATTGAATTTGATATTTTTGGCAGCCCAATTTTGAGATCTATGATGTTATTTTCCCATTTTCATTCTATTATGGGTAATATATAATATCGTAATAGAAATATATATCAATTTCTTAAATTTATAACAACCCAAGGACCAATTTATATATTCTAAAAAATATCTATACATGTTTTCCAACAATAAATAGTAATTAACATCACTATACGTATACATACATCCATGATTAATATAGAATCATGAAATATTAACTTCTAAAAATATATACTTCATGTATGGTACTGAAATGACACATATACGGTTATCGAAGGCTATCATTCCATCAAAAGCATGATTGATCTAAGGAATATTCCTCCCAACTACTTCAGTTCCACATCCATATTCTAAAAATATTTAATCCCAACATGGATGGATTTTTTAATATTCATATGAGAAAGGAATGAAACTTCCCATTTATTCCCAATTTCATGGTCCATCACTTAAAATATTACAAATATTGAATATATTTGAAACCTTGTAATGGAAAATATTGCGTGGTCCTTCTAATTCATAGAATAATCAACTTTTTTTTCATTCCTAGGGTAGAAATTTATTGATTATTCATAAAATTAAATCAATATCATCCATCTACTTTAGAAAATATTTGTTTTGTTAATATTTTGATCAGTATATATATTGAATCTTTCACTATGTAAATAATGCCTCCATTTATTCGTTGAAAATATTACCTATTTTAAATTTGAATAATGATTTATGTAATTTTTTACAAGAAGCGTCAATTTTACCATGGAATAAGTTATAACTATATAATTGTTCATAACAACACATCCCAAACCCTAATATGATGAATAAATATAAATCCAAGAACCTTTTCAACTATAAGGATGTATAAAATAGGTGTGTTTACCAAAATTGTTTTCATTCAGTAAATTTTTCTACATATTTATCATTTAAACGGAACATGATTACCTTCTACATTATCATGGTGAGTGAATGATGTAGAAATTTGAAATTCCACAAAACCCTTTATAATATCATTCCAATACTAGAAAACTATAATCTTGAGTCACTTTTGTTATTATTTCCCATTTTTCAATAACTTATATCATTTATGGATCACATTATATTACCTCACATTATATTATATGAACCAGAAAATGAATAATTATCCACCAAAATTCAATCTTAGAAAAAAATTATGAAAATTACCCTTGCACATGATATCTAGTAAAAACCTCTAGTAATATTCATTACATTTATTAATCCTTTAATATAACTTAATATCATTAATAAAGATAACCAAATATAGCTCACGGTTCTCTAAAAAGTCATTATTCATGATATCAATAAAGATAAAAAAGGAATTGGTATGACAAAATGAGATCAATATATATTCATATTTTCCATACCTCATATTTAGGTTGTATTGGATACATCCTTCTTTTAGGACCTTATCTGATTACATAAATAACAAATATAAATATTTTAAAAATAATAGTCTTCTTGTAGTTGATCAAACAAATAAAAAATATTACTGATCATGATCTTGTAATGTTCTAGATAATCAATGAATAGACAAATTGATATATCATTCTTACTAGAAAACAACTGGTGTACACATGGTGAGTCACTTATATGGATGTATCTCTTATACAGATTCACCTGGAGTTTCTACTTCAATTTATACATCTCAATCGATGCTATTCAATAGGGATTTGTGGAAATAGGTGTCTCTCAAAGTGTGTGTTCTATTGTACAATAAAATTCATTTTTTAGAGGAAGAGTAAGAATCTAGTCAAGAAATACATTGAGATACTCCCAAACAATATTCATATATAATATTTCTAGTTTCTCCCAAACCATTTGTAATAAATAATGCTCAGGAAAAGCGATCAAGACCCATACAATATCCATTAGGCTTTCAGGTTCCTCCTTGCACTGATAGATGATCATAGGTTGATTTATAATGTTAAATAAGACATAATTTCCATGAAAAAAGATGTGTCATATATGTAATGAGAGCTATTTCATGACCATAATATTCCCTAACTCAACTAGATGTAGAATAATGAAAAATTTAATATCCATATTTTAACAAAATTTCATCAGAGTGGGTCAATATAAATGAGATGTGATCATTGGGCCATAAAAAGTTTTTACTACTAACATAAAATCCAATAATAAATGTGGTTATGTGATACACTTAGAAAATTATTTAAATATTAAATCTTGGGAAGATCTATAGTAAATTAAAACTTATTCCTCCATATATTTGATGATATGGGAAAGTTTCTTCGATTTTTGGTTGTTACCCACATTGACAATCATGATTGAAATAGTTTAACCCTTTTCAATTGTATTAAGAGGTTATAGATTCTTATTATCCGAAATAACCCTTATACTCCTGCACTAGATAGTGTAATTCCTTTATTATATGATTTATGTCATTATACTGTGGGTGGTGTATGTTTGGATTTTTCCATCCAATCACATCATTACCCAAATTATTCCTATCACATTGACATTCATGTTTCTTGATGGGATCCTTATATAAACATCAATTATTAAGTATTACCCATTAGATAGATTCCCCCATTATTTTCCTTGTCTTATGGAATGATGGAATACTAATATTCTTCTCTCAATGAGTTTTTTTATGAAAATTTCCTATAAATTCAATTATTATCTTCTTATCAAAACCATGAGATTAATGTGTTCCCCCATTATTCATTTTTCACATGATATAAAATTGAATGATATTTTCAGAAATATTAATGTATCATATCATTATTTAATTTCAGAGACTCAATTTATTATCACTAAAGAATTAGTCAATATAGCTTTCAGGTTCAATGTGGAAACAAGAAGTATACATCACATGTCTAGAAAATTTAGCCTCACATGTATCAATGGATTCATATCCCTTTTTATGAGTCTAAATAAATCAACTCTCTATTTTCATATATAGATATTGAGTAAAATACATGTTGAAAAATATCCTATAGAATTGATCAATTATTTTAAGTAAACATATTCATGTTTTCTCATATTCTGGATAAGAGTCCACCATTTGTATGCTTCACCTTACAATATATAAAAATATTTAACAACATAGATATTTTAAGAATGGTATTTATCATTTCAGTAGTACTGATAGATTCCAAGGTAATTGGTGGATTAAAAAACCCACTAAAGGAAGGTGTGTATTGCCTCACAAAAGTATTCCATTGTGCATTGGTCACTAATTTTTTAATTTGGAAACATAGTATGATTTTTGGATTGAGATAGGTATGAGAGAATAAAAATAATATTTTTTATTCCATATAACATTTAATTAAGGTTATCATTGAATTTTCTTTCACATTCTTTCATATAATGATGTAATCGAGTTTTAGAAATTGAAAAAAATACGTAGTATATACATCATGATATAAATATGAGAGTGATAAATAAGGAAATTCATTTTTGGGATGTTCAAAAGTATGAAACCTTCATATCAACCTATGGAACATTACGGTTAAGTAATTAATTCTATGGTTTTCATCTATCAAAATAATTATTCATGGTTTAAAAAGAGAATGTGAATGTACCAAATCATATCTCCTAAGAATGCCAATCTATTTTTCTCTCTCTTAGTGGCACTAATCATGTTCCATGTAAAGATAGAGTTAAAAATCCACAATTATTTTTCATATTATTTACTCCTTGGTGAAATTGTGTCATATATGTTTATTATTTATTATTTTTTGATTTTCATTAAATTTTTAGGAAATAAAAAAATCTATAATTTTTTAACACATAATTATTTTCTCTTACAGAAATATGTATTCATAGGGTTTTTACCAATGTTATTAATCATAATATCAAAAAATTACAAAACCCTTCACTAATAAAAATTTCTGTGTCCAAATAATATCATACATAATTTTTACATCATTTATGATGAATATTTTACACATATAATAATAATAATAACCAAAAAAACATAAGGATTTGTTTATTTTAACTCTAGATAAATAATAAAATTATTTATGAATAATATACCACATTTCCCACTAATTGATTCATACATAAAACTACTCCCATACATATAATACTTAATACCACTATATATATCTTATGTGAATCAAAACTATTTAATGGGTGAGATCAGACTCGTAGTAATTGTAAACATATTTGATATCAATTGATATTAATTTGTGAGTATAAAATAGGAATAACGTTATGAGAATATGAGAATTAAAATAGAGAATATGAGAATGAAAATAGAGAATATTACACAATAATTCATAGATCATAGTCTTGATTCATGGAATAAATCATTAGAAGATCATAAGACCTAAATCATGAGAAAATGTTGATCCATGAGAGTCTGAAAATATCATAACAACATTTCATAAAATAGTTACATAATATGTGGCAAAATCAAATAAATTTCATATCATGGATACCCAATAAAACATTATTCAGATGATTGTATTAGGTTAACAACTAGTTCCCCTTATTTGTGATTATTTTTAATGTCTATATACCCTTTTATCTTATAAAAAATTAATTATTATCCAATTAATTTTTGGGATCGAATAGACTCACCCATCACAAAATCATAATTCATTCATATGTATTCCCCAAGATAATGAAACATTTTTTTATTTCATTATTCCATATACTATATAAATGAAAATGTGATTCAACAATATTAAATAATTATAATTAATATATATCTAAATAAATAATAAGGATGGTAAATTGGATAATGTACCCAGTGAAAAATTAGGCTCATTGATGGATGTTTCCATAGATGAAAATACCATTAAAATATAAAGAGTCCATTTATTGGGGAAAATACCATTTCTAATTTGAATGAACTTATTTAAAATTATCAAATTTATTGAATATTAATAATGTTATTCTATCTGAATGGAAATAATGAAAATTTAAATGAATTTCTAAAATCAAAGGTTAATCAGTACTATATGATAAGTAGTTCATTTGGTAATAGTTAAAATAATTTATCCTTTCACAAATCCAGTAAAAAGTCAAAAGTAAATCTTTAAGAAAAAAAGAGTATTCCATTATATAATTTTTATTTAATGATGATAATGGGGAAACTATTATGAAAATATTTCAGTATAATAAAAACATTCATAATGAGTTTTAGAAGACATGAATATAGAAGTGGATTGATTCCCATTAGCGGAGAGAAATTAAGTCGGTTTTCCTTAAAAACATCTTTCAGAAGTTTGGATACATAGATAGAGAAAACTAAATGGAAATAAATAAATATATAAATAAATATAAGATAATAAAATAAATTATATATAATATATATTGATAAAATAATTTCATTATCATAAATTAAATCATAAACTATCCATGTAAACAAACAAATTGTAATATAAAACCCCTTCCTCAAGCCTGGAATTCATTGTAAACATTCAATCCTCCAATATAATAAATTTAAATTTATTGTACATTTATACCAGAACAATATTCATTCATATAATATCATTAATTCTTTCTTATGAAAAAGAATCACTCATTCTTTAACATTCTTTTACTAAAATCTCTATTTTTGGTTATAGTTGTTTGATTGTTCATGCTTGTTTTCGCACTGCAGTTCAGGTAATTTCCCTTTGATAATGATTCCATTATATATAGAATGGTAATAATGTAATTAATGTAATTGTTTTATAATATCTCTATTATTTTATTTTATATTATCATTCTTGTTGTAAATTTTTTATCGTCACTCATTTAGGTGGTAAAACCGTCATAAATAAATATCGTGCAATAATGAACAAATGAGTAAGAACATAATATTTTATAGTCATAATATAACATTAATAAAATAAAATTAAGGTATACATTATCATATATATTAATTATATATAATTTTTAACCATATATAAATGGATAATAATGAAAATTAAAAATATATTGATCATAGAGGCAGTAGTCCGAATGTACACAAGAATGATACATCAACTGTCTAATGATTAAAATGAAAATAAATGAAAATATATTTTATTATTCTATGATCATTATCACATCGTTAATATAATATATATCTATTATATCAATAATTAGAACATTCAATTGTAAGAGGTGATGAAAATTGAATCATAACGTTATGTTGAGGTGATAGAACATTGTTGATGCTCATTAGGAATGTAAAAAGATTATGAAGAAGTCCTTTGGATATTTAAAAGTATCAAAGAAGAATATAAAGGAAGTAAAAGACATAAATTGAAGGGACCTATGTGGGAAACCAATATCGGGGACCAAAATAGCACACCTCCACATCTAGAAAACTTGGGAATGTTATGCTCATACATCCCAGTGTGTAGCCCCAACGTCGCAGAACTATGCTTTAGACCTACACAGAAGACCTATACGATAATATAATTTCTACACCCCTATGCAGAGGAGGTACAGTTAGGAGATATGCATTATACCTCAAAAGAAAACCACCTTTCATCCATCCCCCTTCCATGCCTCTAAATATTACCCTTGGGCTACCCATTTAAGGACTGAAAATTATTTCAAGAACACTTGAAGCTCCCATGGGGTAGCTCCTTCACCTTGGTCACCCAAATTTTCATAGGTATCTCTCTAAAACATGATAAAGGAGATAATGATATGTGATAAGAAATTTTTAAATGATATTAGTTTTTGAAACTCAAAACATATGATTATGGACCCATCTTTCCAAAAGAAGAAGCTGCATATGCTAGGCAGATTTCTTAAGGACCTACGAGGGGATATTCTAATGACAGCTAGGGAGACCTGGGGTATTTAGATTTAAATCTCTCCCTTGTTGTGTCTTCTTGTTGGCCCTTTTTAAGAATTAATTGTATTATTGATCCCATGTCATGAATATTTCAATCATTACAATGACCTGCGTGGAACAAATATGTGACAAAACTACGCGGTAGATCTATGCTGCACATCTACACCAAGGACCTACATATATCAATTTGTAAACCTTTTTTCAAAGGAACTTATGGAATTATATATCCTTACATGGTTCCCTTATTTGAAAGGGACTAAGTTTAATCCTCCACCAAAACCTACTGATTATCAAACCTTTAGTAAAGGCACTTAAATGTGTCTCCCATTTGGGTTTGTATATATACATTCAGAGGATTCCCACATTTGTCTTATAAAGTATTCAGGATCCTTGGGATGTATGATGTCACATAGACTATGAAAATATAGATAGTTTACGGATGTTCCCAATCATGGATTTTGGAGATAGGACATTGTCCTCCCGTTTTCGTCTCTAAGATCTGGAGCCTTAGGTTTGTAATAGGGAGAGTGAGGGTCACACTTTATTTTCCATTTAAAAAAAGTCTCCCTCATATACTAGGATCCAATAATGGAATCCCCCATGGAGTAATACCCTTTTATTTTTGGACATACCCAATTATCTTCACTTTCATTTCACATTGAAGTGTTCATCGCTCTATGCCCTGGCCCACCATTTCCCTGGATTCCTTCACCGTAGGCCCAAACTCTTCCATTAGTTGAGGATAGAGTGCACTGTTTTTTTGAATCTCTCACATCCTCTAATTTCTCACACTGAGTATGAATCACATGGGATTATAGATTTGTGATTACTACAAAAATAACACAATCCAACTCCTTTAATAAAATACATGAACTCTGATTCCCACCATAATTGGGTTACTTAAGAAGTATTCACCCATGGCCCGAGCATAATAGATATCCTCTTCAGAAATCAATACCAAATTCCATTAATCATGGGAATCCACCACTGGAGTAGGCCCCAAAGTATGCCACTCCAAAATCTATATGAGTTAACACATATCTCATGGACCTTATTACAATGACAAATTATTTAGGAGTAAGCTCCAACCTAATTATATAATAGGGTCTTACAATAGTGCGAGACATACTGAACTATAGGGGATTTGATTCCCTCTGAGTGGGATACATATGAAGATTCCCTGAGGTTCAAACCCAACACTCCAAAATCAACAATTCACTTCCTGGTCCATATTCCTGGAACATTTTAATTCAACTTCGAAATTCATATCATTTCTAGGTTTTTTGGGCTACATAGGCATGAGTCCTATATCAATCATTGACTAGGAACCTTCCACCAATATGTTTGTTCCACATGATTCTAAACTATCTGGTTGGGTCTTTATAACATTACCATTAAAGGTATGATGTGTCCCATTAAGTGAAACCAAACTATGTGGGTTATGATTCCATTATAAGAGGATTTTTAGGTAGCCCGTTTATGGGTACGATCCCAACATCAAAATAACATTTTCTACTGAGATGACCATAAATACCAGAGTGCCTCACAAAGTGGCTTAAAAACCAACATCATCATAATAATGACAAAAGGATATCTAAGTATTATATGAGAGGATACCATTGATGGGGATCCTTGAATAAATACAAATATCTCCACTGATGATGAACCTAGAATACATAGGGATAATTTTATATTCCCAACATCCTAATAATTGATTGAAAAATTCAAGGGAAACCTATGTTATACTTGGTAAATTAACAAGGATTCATGAACAAATCTTAAATATTTAAGAGAGTTTTGGACTTAGAAATAATTCCCCCCTAAAAGTGTGTGATGAGCCCGACCTCCCATCTTCTTGAGAAATGTGTGTTCTATTGTATCGTAGGTCAAAACCTAGCCAATGGATAACTTTGGAAAGCATGTCCCTTAGTATACATAACCATTTGATGTTTCTGGTTCCATGAATAAATCCAATGGAAACCATCTGAAAGTGGTGATTCTTTACTAGAAAAAACATTCTAGGGTGAAGTAATGTAAAGCCAACAAGAATCCTTAACCAAGTTAATAAGTTACCAGATGAAAAAACATTATCAAAATAGATGGTTGGTTATTCTACACAAGACCATTTTGTTTTCACCCATATGCAAACAACAAAATGGTGAACCCGGCGAGAATCCTTAACCATGTTTATAGTTTTACACATTTGTTTAACCCCTATAAATTGATAAAGGAGTTCCATAAAAGGGAATAATTCATTCATGTGATCATCTAAAAGATTCTCCTTTACTAGCATTCATTGATTATATTTTTCATATACACATGCACTTTTTTTTCACGAACACCATTCATTCCAAATGGATACTTTTATGTTTGCACCTATGAATGCCTCGGAAGCCTCCCAAGATGGATCCTCATCTGCTCAAAGGATTTCATCAATAACTCAGCATCTTCAACATTGGGTATCCAATGCATTGATCTAATAATATCATCAATACAGTACAATATCATCCTTGGAGGATGTCTGATAAGCCCTCCAAATCAAGAATAACCCCCAATTATCTGGTCAACGATGACCAATTGTTCAATATCAGATGGTTCCAACCATAATCTTCAACTGTTTTGGGAGTTTATCCAGATAATGAAAACACCAATCCATCCCATAATCTAGGGAAGTTGTCCAAGAGGCCACCCATGGCCTCATACAGAAGATACATGGGTCCTTCAAAAGGGATCTTTCCAAAAATCACTACGGCCAATGTCATGTGGTAGAAAACAATCAAACTTATAAGGGTGTTATCTTAGGTAGTTGGGAATAGGTCCCTCATAAAAGGCATGCAAGATGAACCACTGGGGACAAAATCAGAAGAATAGGTAGTTGTTTTATACCTTTTCCCCCACCAGAAAATCCTATCAACCCAACATGTGGAAAAATGAATAGGCACATACACATGACCACCTTAATTCCACTAGCTAGTAGACTCGTCTTGATGTGGACAACCATTACCACCATTAAAATATGATAGTGTACTATGAGTAGTCATATACAGCTACTTAAAATCTATCGTCCCATCTATAGACTCGTCTGGTTGCATTCAAGGATGCATGTTAATCAAATGTAATGATAACATGTATATAAGAACATACACATGCTTGCGCTCAGCAATCCTTCTAGAAGACTCATCTATCATTATTGAAAGATGTTCATCTACCATGATTGGTTGGAAATATCCAATAATAAAATACACCATCCATCATCCATCATGATTTCCAATGGTCTCATTTGGTATCACCTAGAGAGGTCAGTTAGAAAGCTCCGACCACAAAACTGGGGAAAACTAAACTATCTAACCCTACAACTGAGTACTTTCAGAATCCACTAATAGTAATGGGAGGAAATTAGTAGGTACATAAAACTACTCTAGATATAAAATGTAATTATATTCACATTTTTTCCATTTAAGCCACAAAACACGTTTTGGAAATTGGAAAAGGGAAGACACAAATTTCTCCCCATACCCTTGAGGGTTACTAAAATATTATAAGAAAAAAAATTATAGTACCAGATGAACATACACATAATATTGCTCCTATAACTAGGATTACTCATCATCATTCCATATTTTGGATGATACATTCCTCTATTCTTATCCAAGAGAGTTGCGGGGAATACTCCTCCATATCATACAGACAACTGGATCATGAACATACACCTTTCCAATTCGAGATAATCAACCTATTCCGATGGCCACTCCAGGGAATGCATATACACCTTCCCATAATAACAACTTCTGCTAGTAAGTAGCCCCAATTACATGTAAAAGAAAATATATGATGAAGTATCTCCAAACACAATTGGAAAATAATCTGTCAATATGTGATTTGGCCTTTCATAATACTGGAGTTCTTGAGTCCCTTAGACATTTATCTATTATATCTCAAGAACCTACCCTCCAATTTCATAATTATGTGATTATTATTAGTAATTCATATTTTCCTCATCAGATACATCATCATGAAAGCATTCTTCATGAAAATATGGTAAATTTAAGGAACTTATCTCTGGATAAGATTCACGAAAACCCATCGTGTGGCTAGAAGACCAAGGATATATAGGACTTATCCCTTGATATAATCCACCATGGTGGTCCTCCCCATTATAGTATTCACTAAAAAAGTTCTATCAACAACATTGTTTCACATTGTCATGATAATTCTATAATTGACAATGTAGTGATGAGAAATCCCTCTTATCTTGGGGAACTTTCAAACATAAGGCAAGTTAGGTTTGATGCATTATTACAAATATATGTAATACATTCTCAACTAGAAGACAACCCAAGGTGATGATCATTCACCAATCATCCCTTGTATAATTTTCATTCTAATATGGAATAGGATAAAACTATTGATTCTATTGCTTATGATAAAACAATTGATAAGCTTCCACTCTGGTCCAAAAATGTTGAGAAAAATATACAAAAAGATGAGGATGATATGTTCAATATCAGAAAATAACTGGATAAGGGTGATATAATAGTCTTGTTCTTGCCTTTGGAAACCACTCAACACATCATTCTAGAATTGATGGTAGAATATAGGAGTCACGATATCTTCCCAAGGATATGGAGGTCTCTTCATCATATTAATGAAAATTTATTACCATATGATGAATATAAAATTCATGATAAGGTAATAAAAGAGGAACAAAATCAAATTGAATTATAATCTCTCCAAGTTTTTTGACATGCAATGTTTGATAAGCAACAAGAATATCTTCAATGTGTGTGCCTCAATGCATTAAGGAAGTTGGGATAATTAATTTTGGAAACCCTATCTTCTGTTCAAATCATAGGATGGGGTGAAAAAAAATAATTTCATTTAACTTCACTCCAAAATCAGTAAGTCCTTTGAGTGTGGTCTTATGATATGTTATTTCCCCAGGCCGACTACAATAAATAAACTCTATTAATGATCAAATAAATGCATAGGAAGAACATGCATCGATTGGTTTTCATGAAAGTTAGGCTGAAAAATAGAAATCTATTGAGATACATTTGCATCAGGATTATAACAACACTATGTATCCCTCCCCCTTCAATAATATCAACCATAAGATTGAAAAAACGGTTGAAATTGAACAACAGTATCCCGAAACATACGATTTCAGTGGTTATCAAATAATGCACCCAACCAATGTTTAGAACAGAATTCATAAAAAAAGAAGATATACTATGTTGGTATCAGTTATAGTTGTTCTAGAACCACCCCAGCCTATTGGGATGGTGGGTTTTTAAACCAACCTTCAGATTCAACAAGCAGATCCCAAAGGGGTGAGGAAGAATAATGGGAACAACCCTAGTGTATATAGTCGGGGTCTTTTCACATTTACAATCATGTCATAAAAGGAAGTATGTTTTCTCCCAATTAAAAAAGAGGCCACAAATTTAATTCACAACTAAACAATCCATGTATTCCCTTCAAAATATTGTTCATCGAACACTTCTTAGGAAATGAGTAGATAAGAGAACAAATCCTCATAGAGCCCACAAAAAGAGATGATCATAGAAATATTGTGACATAATTTCATCATTAAATTATGTGTTGGTGAATTAAATTAATGCCATTATGGGAGATCCTCCAGAAAATTATTCTAGTTCAGTGGAGTTGGAGGGTGAATATCATATTCATAATACGATACACAATAATAAAAATGAATGATTTTTGAGTACCTGAAATCAAAGGCTTACCCAAAACCTTGTTATTTTGTTAAGTAACCAACTCCCACCTCTTTGAAAGGAATGTAACAAGGGGAAAGTTAAAGTTCATATCATGCCTCATTTATTCCACTAGAGGATGAGAATATATTTCACTTGAAGAAATAATTTCTCTAATAGAGGAGGAGATAAAGGAGTTGAGATGACTCAATGCAAAGATACAATGAACCCACATTCCTTCCAAATATGTTCCACAAGAAGATCCTTAGCTTTCACACCCAGTATGAGTTCCCCAGAAAAGAGGGTTTTTTACAAAAATAGATGTGGATAATGAATTTCACCCATTGGGCACACAACCATAATCAGATAAAAAATATCCTTATAGAACTATCCATATGGTCTATCTAAGAAAAATACCAACAACCCCACCACCAGTTGGTTTTCTAGTTGTCTCACCAGTTCAAGCTCTAGCTACTATACTTGTACATGACACAACTCATCTAGATATTTCTCAAATTCTTATGAATACAATTGAGGCATTAACAACTCTATTGGAAACTATGGAATATCGGAGCGCACTAGTACAAATATAAAAGAATGTTTAACCTAAATGGGTAGATCTGATCTTTCCCCCCACCAATGTTTGTGAATACCACATTTCCAATCATTAATGGTTTAGGAGATATATATTATCACTTAACACATTTTTTTTCTCATTTTGATCCCATGATGGGGATCCCTTGACAACAATAAGAAATAAATATTTGATGTTTTGTGCAATCACTACAGGGGCCGACCTTTGTCGGGTGTAGAAGTTCATACTCTCGATCAATTACCAGATGGGAAGATCTCCATCTAAAATTATTTTTACAATTCATCTCAAAAATGAAATAAATAATATTCTTTGACCTTACAAACTACAAACAAAGGGATAATGTAAGTTTTTCATATTTCATATATCTCTGGAAGGACTAATATATTTCTAAAAATTATAATTCCCTTAAGAATATTTTCTTCCAATATATGTGGAAAATGTCCATGATGAAATGTGTACACCACTAATCTCGTTGAAATATATAGTAGGGTTTCAGTAACATTCCTCAACATCCCAGCAAGTGGAGAGTTCCATCGCATAAACCAAAGATAAGCCTTTTGTTGTCCCATCAACTTTGAGAAGGAGAATATGAAGATATGAAGCTGCCAAATTTACACTCAATCAAGTAAATGTACCTTCGTATACTTCAAATCCAACAACATGTCATAAAACTCCACCTCTAGAGCACCAACAACAATGAAATCCTCCATAGGGTGATCAAGATGATCAGAGATGGAGACCTTTTGAGGAGTTAAATAACATTTTTTATTCTTTTCAAAATGAACACATTATCGATTATTTCATTTATTCCTTGAAAAAAAACATATTCCAACTACCTGGACCCATGAAAATAAACAACCAAATTTATTATGACCTCCCAAATTATTTCCCTTTTTATTACATGTTAGGGAATTTCATTTAGTAGTGTATTGTTTTCAATGACCTCCTGAAAAATTTGGTGGAATCTAGAAAAGTGAAACTAAAATGTTCATCACCATAGGTGTCATATGTTATTGCTACTAATCCATAGGCAGAAAGAGAATGGAAGGGATTCATAAGAAAAAGTGTGCAGAAGTATGATTTTTTGACGGTTAGGTAAGAAATCAATTGAAATAATTCCATTCTAAGAACACTGTTGAAATAAACAACTATGCCTCCTTCCACTTCCTCTGTAGCCAATCCACCTTCATCAGAAGTTCAATCCTATAAAGGCCAATCCTAAAATAAATGACATGATTAGAAAGAAAAAATAGAATTCATAAAAATATGTGATCATGTTAAAACCAAGGATATCATTGACTTTCGAAGATTTCATGCCATCTGTCTCAAAAGCACGGGCACCATCACGCCAAACTGCACAGTGAGAACCAACATGTCAAGAATAATCTTCATCATATGATGAATTGATCTTCTATTCTGTTAATGTAATCCACTTAACGTACCCCTAAACAAATGATGATTCTTGTTACGAACCTGAATTCACTATACATGATTGGGGAACCAGTGTAAGAAGTCAAGGACAAGGATATAGAGGATGATGTGGATATGATTGAATCCACTATTTTAATTACACCCCTTCTCGGACTGTTTATGCAAAAGAAAATCATGGGATATCTGTTTAGTGGGCGCATCATGATCAAGGGAACTCTCACACACATAACATGAACATCCTCGACATGATCATCATGGAAGAATGATTATAGGCTATACAACAACTCTATCAATAAGAAGATAGAACATTCTAGTATAATCCACCAAGAGAAGAAATATTTTTATCATCTTCCCCGACACATGGCCCTTCTACATCAAGAGCATCAACTTCCAAGTCGCATGAAAAACAACGTCTCCATGCTATAAAACACATTCCTTTGGACTAAAAGTATGATTTTTTGAAAAAAATCCCCAAGTACAGACCATGTTATAAATCCTGGATGCTTTGAGTCTATTAAGAGACCTTCGAGAAGCACTTATTGAGGTTTTGTCAAATCCTCAAGAGTTTGAAATCGAGGTTTCTGCTTCTATGTTTTAATGTATAAGGAATTTTCTTGTAGAATTTCGAGTAGTTATATCATTTATAGATATAGATGAGGATGATTTTTTACACGGACACATCATGCCCTTGTATTTATTTTGAAAGGTAAATGATAAAGTCATATGACAATAATTAATTGATAATTTCTCTGGAGTTTACCACATTCCCACGCCTCTTCAACTGGGTCTCACTGAATTCGACTTATCTCCTTCTACTCTAACGGTACAGTGTTATAAAAAGAATGAATATGAACTTATAGGAATGATTGCACTCAGAACTCTCTTTGGGGATCTTTCATCTAATTCTTATTTCATGGTTGTCTGATAGGACACATCTTTCAACATTATTTAGGGAATCCCATGGATACATCAACTTACGGAAACTACTTTTTCATACCACCAATGTTTAAATTATTACTTCAATGGTAAAATTGGGGAATTTCATAGTGAAAAGAATCAATTCAAAACATGTTAATATGATTATATTTGGACATAAATCTATTACATAAAGGGGACCAAGTCTTTGACCGAAGGTATACTAAGAATAAATGCTCCAAATGGTCTGGAAAAAATTCCAGATAACCCATTAAAACTTCTTAGTGTAGATTAAATGTTTCATATCAATCAAATTGAATGTTTAAACCCAAATCCCAGAACCAATCCAGTGACTTCTATAATATTATTTTTGGAATTCAGGCCTAACAAAATGGGAGAAATTGTTGATTTACCAAGCAATGGTGAATTCTGAAATGGAGATGTCTACATTTAATCCACCAAACTTTAGCAAGTCATTACTTTATTATCAAGGATAGAAAAATTTGTTATATTAAGAGAAAACGTCATATATTCTGATTCACAACATTTTATTATCAATTCAGTACTCTTGAAATATCATTGATCATCATTAGGGTCAGAAATGGGTTCTTCTTCTTTTGGATGTCCAAATACAAACTCCTCCCCAAGATATAAGTATATTATTTAATCACCTACCATTAAAAAAGAGTCAGTAGAAGTGACACATGGGTAAATGGAAGAAGGTGAAGAAGCGGTAGATCTCAAGGATTCCCCTATGTCATTCTAGAAAGGAGTCTTTACCACTGTGGATGACTTTAGAGAAATAAATTTTGGTACAAAGGAAGTTCAATCCCCACTATAATTAGTGAAACCATGACTTATGAAGAGAAATAGATGTATACTACATTTATAAAGCAACAATTATATTTTTTTCTTAGAACAATATAGAAATTCTACGCCTTGACCCCAACATAGCTATTCATCATTTGAGGTTATCAGAAGAGCATCACGGATTTAAGCGGGAAACAAGAAGAATGCACCCAACTCATGCCTTTAAAATTGGGACAGAATTTGAAAATAATTTCAAATATGAATTTATCAGGGAACTAAAATATCCTAAAAGGATGGAAAACACTATCCAAATGAAAAATAATAATGAACAAATAAGAGTTTGCATTCATTTTTGAGATCTTTAGCAGCATTTTCCCAAGGATGACTTTCCACTCCCAATCACATAACTTTTAATTGATGGAATATATGAAAACTAAGATCTATAATTCATGGATGGATACACTGGATATAACCAAATCTGAGTGGCCCTAGATGAACTGGATTCTATAGCTTTAAGATCCCCTTAAGGAATATTTTGTTATAGGGTAATGATCATTGGTCTAAAGAATGCTGGTGTGACATATCAACGTGAAATGCACCACATTTTCAAACCCTTCATCGGGAAATTCATTGAATGTTGTGTGGATGATCTAGTGGGTAATTTTGTACAACATTATGTTCACTTGGCTGATTTGGAGGCCATATTCAGCAAGCTTCAGCAACACAATTTTAAGATTAATCCCTTAAAATGTGCTTTTGGGGTAACCTCAAGAAAGTTTTTTTTGTTTTGTTGTATGCCATTGTGGTATCAATGTTGATCCCAATAAGTGTAAAGAAATACTTGGTATGTAACCTCTTAGAAAGGTTAATGAATTAAGAAGAAATTAAGGAAACATGGCCTATATTCGGAGCTTCATATCCAATTTGGCTGGAATGTGATTTCCCTTCATCAAAATGATGATTAGAGTGATCACATATCAGTGATATAATGATTGACAACAAGAATTTAATATTATCATGAAATGCCTCTTGATACCACCAGTATTGATGCCACATGTTTAAGGAAATCCTCTCATTCTTTATGTGATTAAATTGTATCGATCACTGGGTTCCTTCCATACACCAATGATTGATGTTGGGAATGAAAATAGCCTTTACGATCTCTATTGAACCATGGCTAACGGAGAAACTCGATATTAAATTATTGTGGAAAGATACCTAGACAAAATATTTGGAGTTCATAAATTGTGACACTATATTCATAATCATGCAGTTCACATGAAATCTTGCAATAACCCACTCAAATTCATCCTCAGTCGTTTTATGCCTACATGACATCTGGCATGGTGGGCAATCATTTCGAAAAAATTTGGTACACAATTTCTCCCCCAAAAAGATGTGAAATGCCAAACTTTAGAAGGCTTATATAATAAGAACCCATATATGGAAGAGATGCCATTGATTATATAATTTCCTGATAAAGAAATATTATCCATTAAATAACGTATCCGAATATGGGAAATGTACTTTGATGGTGCTTCAAGAAGTCAGAATGGAATCATAACAGAAGACCCTAAACATAACATAGTTGGGATATGAATTGTGCTTATTTCCAAAAATAAGGCGTTGTTTCTACATTTTTGTATCTTATCAGAATGTGGTAGCAAAATTGAATAATAATATCAAACTCTCATTGAAGGCTTGGAATTAGAACTCAATGTACCAATGGATTACATGGAGGTTAAAGGTGATTCATTTTTTGTAATAAAACAAATCAATGGGGATTACACCATTAGAAAAGAAGAACTTATTACCATGTGTGATTCTGTTTGAGTTTTAATGAGGAATTTCTTTAAATGAAAACAGTTTATAGCACCCTACGGTCACAAAACGCCCAAGATAATGCCTTATAAAATGTAGCCATATGATTTGTAGATCCAAATTGGGATGAAAAAATCATTAGAATTTCACATAGTCCATTGTTTTTAGCTTTTTTTTCAAACCATAATAGAAGAAATCAATGAAATATGTCCTATTTATAAGGCATATTATCATAACATTGGATGGATGACACCTATCATGGAATATCTCACAAATTCAATACTTCTACCAGACAAAATTAAAAGAGAACAGATCCAACAATGAGTAGTTAACTTCACTCTTTATGATGAGCGAGACCATTATAAGATCCTTTATTGATGAGGATTTGATGAAATTATTTTTAGATTAATTTATGGGGATGAATATGAGGTTTTCAAAAATGAAGTACACATTCGAGCATGTAGTGCTCACCAGTCTTGGTATATGCTTTCTAATAAAATAAAACGGCTAGGATACTTTTGACCTTCGATAACACAATATTACTCAGATTTAACTAAGAAGTTTCATCCTTACAAGGTACATGAAAACATAATTCATCAACCCCCAATATTTCTACATATTGATATATAATTTTGGCCATCTCGTATATGGGGGATTGATGTAGTAGGACCTTATCCTCCAGTTATGGATAATTAGTTTAGGTATATTTCTACTGCTACTGATTTATTCTCCAAATGGGATGAGCCAATACCCATCAAAGAAGTCATATCCAAAATCATTTTTCACTTTTCCAAAGCTAATATCATTACAAAATTTGGTGTCCCTGATACAATATTGGTGGAAAATGAAACCAATTTCTCTTCTTTTGAGGTAAAGAAGTAATTTTAGGAGCACAATATCAGATCCAACCAATCATCTCACTATCATGTAGTGGACAATGGATAGATAGAGGTCTTCCATAAGACCATATAAATTATACTCTAGAAAATAGTTGAAAAAGATAAGAAATATTGGAATCATAATATTAGGCATGCTTTATGGGATTATGGGAGTACTACTCGTACTGCCCCATGAGAAACTCTATACTCATTGGTATATGGAACAAAATTAGTTTTGTCTATTGAAATTAAATTCCCTTCACTCCAAGTTTCCAACTATTACTAGTTATTTATAAACGAACAGTTCCATATGTGATTTGATGAGATAGAAGGATTAGTTGAAACGATATTTCATTCCTTACATCACTTGGAAGCCTATTCAAATATAATTGCACAAGATATTAACAAAAATGTTCGTCTCCGATCATTTCTTCATGGAGAATTTTTTTTATTCTTTAGGAATCTTATGATACCCGGAGAGAAGCCTCTGAAGCTTGAGCCAAAGTAGGAAGTACCCTATTACATACATAATTTATACATTATTTGAGCTTATTCTCTAGTCTAAATGGATGGAGAAATTATAAAAAATATAACAAATTCATGGTTCTAGAAGAAGTATTTCAATGGATCACATAGAGTAATGTTCTAGTTACAAGACATTAAAATTCAAAACAACCTTATATGTCCATGATGCATGACGTTAAAATGCATAATATCATTTTCATTGTTACGTGAAATTAAACTACACGACATCATTTTTCCTCGCTACATTACATTAAATAGTACAATTAACGTCACCTTCATTTGATTTTAAGAAATACCCCAAGATACCACAAATTGGATTTGTATTATTCTTTAAAAAATGTATAGATTTCATGAGCAAGAATTACTCACATTATTAAAAATCCGTATTGGCACACGAGTCTCATTATTACCAATTTTTGAATCACATATAAATATGGACCACTTTTTAAGAACGATGTATGTATTAAATCTCAATTATAACGAGATACTTAGTGATGTGTCGATCTAAAATCATGGACCAAACCACAAAAAAAATTACATCCCATGTTTCTATCAGTCAGATCATCATAGGGAATACTACTTTCATGAACTACATGTGTCTTGATTTTCATTCTAATGGGATACATAGTGATACCTAGATTTCCAATATTGGGCCCAACCACGACCATAATCATATTTATTTGCCATTTTCCTCTTGTAGATGATCCAAATATATTCTGAGTACTCTTCCAGAATACCATGTTATATCTTCATACCATATTGTGTCATAAATTTAACAATTATTCAGGAATGTGTTAAAATACTCTATCTCTCACATCAAACTCAAATGGTGTGGGGAATGATCTTATCTAGAACTATGTTTGGTTGGATTATAATTTTAACAGGAGACATATAAATTCCTAGATCTCTAAACACGGTCCCAACCATAATAAAAAAGCCACTTTATTTTACCTATGCACAAATCAAACTTGCATTAATATTTTTTCTAATATTGGTAAGTTGATTCTCATTTTAATGAGATAAAAAATGATACCGAGACATTCTTCACTAGGCCCAAACATAATCCTATATGTTATAAAAAATACCTCTTCCCCATATCAAAATGTGATTGATATGGGGAAAAATAAAAATAATCTCATGTGGTTTGATTATTACATTTGCAAGATACGTAGTGATTCCTAGGTATAATAACCTTGCTCAATTACCATATAATTATCATTCCCTTATCCTTCATTTGTTAGACCTTTGTGTCGTAGAGGAGACCTTTTACCATTCCTTGTTTCTTACATGGTATTTAGAATTGGGTAAGGAACATATATGCAAAAAAAAAGTATTCAAATCCTATTTTGGGTTACATGTTCTCATCACACGATAATAAACTAGATGATCACCTTAAAATATCTACATGTTTTTAAGTTCTCATTTCCATGAGATACATTGTCACTTCACTTCTGTTCACCTTCTTTCTCACTACAGTACATTAGACAACATAGGAAGTGGCCTGATTCACATTTATATGAGATATTTGGTGACGTCCATACAGTTAATCATGGTCCCAGAAGATGCGTTATGTTAAACAACCTCTTCTATCCTATGCATGAGTTAGATCTAAATGATAAGATTCAAATTCTATTTCTAAAAACCCCCTAATTTCATTTCTACATGACTTAAAATAAACAATACCCAAAAGATATTTTTTGTTATACATATGTGTCAAATTTATGTGAATGGATCCAAAATCATGGATAATATTGATTCAAATACTTCGCTTTTGCATTGAAAATCACCTTTTTGTATTTCACAATCTCAATCTTGAATACATTTAGATCATCAAAATCATTCTTTTGTTTCTCATGACAGAGTTTATGATACCTGAGAACTCCTTTACCTGACTATGAAGTATGTTCCTCTAGGTGGCCATACATAAGTCGCTTATATAATGTTCTATTAAGTGAAAGAAATACACTTTTTGTATAGGAAACACATATCCGATTTGGCACTATATAATACAACCCCCAAAATGTGTTTTTTCAAATAGTGATAACTTCATTCTTGGTAAAACCATCCTGTTTATCCTTCAAACATTGATCAAAATGTAAAAAAATCTATATCTTTATGTGGTCATCCATCATAAAATTTCCCATATCCCTTCTCTTGACCGGGTAGCCTCCAATACCCTGGTTTACACATTTTTTTCATTCAATGTGTTTAATGAATATTGAAATATCCTTTGATCGTTTGAAAACATATCATCCATTATTTCCATGATATTATAGTCATATTCATATGAACTAAAACTATAGGTATCATACTCCCTATGATTGGTTCATACCTATATTGAGATAAAATTCGTCCGTTTCTTTGGAAAGTATGATTGGAAATACATTTTCTCTATTAAGGATATTTTCTCCATAAAACTAACTCTATTATTTTGGAATATTTAAATCTCCACAAACATCCTTCGACTTTATGTAATATAATTTGTTACACCCTTGAGAAATTTTTTCATGAAAATTTAGTATGTGCCTCAAGGTGGACTTCTAATAAGTTTCCTACATAATAGGCCTGACAGATGAAAGATTCCTCTATTTGGATATGCATCATATTACCTAGTTGGACCTACATAATACAACCCCCATAACAATTTCTTAAAATAATGGTTACTTTGTTCATGGAAAAGAGTTCCTCTAATGCATTTTTCCCTTTTCCCATTCTATTCTATAGATACAAAAATTACAAAACCATAGTTTATAATTCTTTATTTCAATTCCTCAATATAGTAGTCTGTTTCCATAAAAATTATCGATAAATTTGTGAATCAGAAACCTTTGGTCAAAGATAATGACCTTAAAATAAATCCCTCAAATGTCTTTGCTGTATGACTTGAACCTACATAACAAAATGTTCTTTTTCTATGACTTTACACTATATAGTATAATGTCTATTTTTATGACTTCAATATAAACAACATAATTCCCTTTTTTCAAGAATTTAAACTAAAATTCACAATAATCATGCTTCATGACTTTAAACTGCATTCTAGAATATCAGAAAAAAACCATTTTTGAAAAATATACCCTCCTTTGTACAGCAAATTCATATAAGAGTGGTTTTTCATTCAAAGTCCATATCATCATGGATGATCCCTTATTTTAAAAAATACCTTTCATTGGTAAATCCACCAGTTGTGGTGTTGAGACATCCAAATTTTAACCCCCGTTGATCTCAATAATAAAATGTTAGAATTCTTGAGATCTATTTTGCCTGACGATGTAGTATGTTCCCATAGGTGGCCTTATATAAGTCCCCTACATAATAGTTATGTTAGTGAAAAGATGACACTATTTAGAAATTCAGAATATTCCCTAGTTGTCCCTTCATTATACAGCCCCCAAAATGGGTTTTTCAAATAGAGATAATATTATTCTCAAAGGAGACCTTCCTTACTATGATACTTAAAATTCTAGATTTGGATACTAGAAAAAATAAATCAAATCACGTCTCAAGATCCCCCATGGATGTATCTAAGAAAATATTGTCACATTTATACTGATTAAGATTTGATTAAATTTTAATCTCAAAGTTCATGGTCAAAGATATTGAACCACAAAAATTAGCTTCATTTGTCTGACGTGAAGGAATTTAATTTTCATACCAAAAACACACAACACTCACTATGTTGAAAACCCAAAAATGTCACTTTGGAAAAAAGTCAAGTCTAATCACACTGGACATACATTTTTTATGGTTTAGGTTATATAAAGTAATAAACAGTCAAAATAAAAGAATTTTGTGTGGTCTCCCATATGAACATAACACTAGTTTAACTACTCTCACTATTCCCGATGGCTTAGATAAATATTAAAGTGCCCCATCCCTATTAATTTAATTATAATTATCTGATATAAAAATTTCAAGTTAATAAAATCAGGTTTGATTTTTCAATTACAAAATTAATTTATGGATGAATAAATATATATAATTAGAGAGAATATCTTTTTCATTTTTGTGGAAAATTGGAGGAATATCAACAAATGGATCCTCTCAATCATCTATTACAAAAATATTTCAGATTAACTATCAATTTTCTAAATAGCCTCATGGGAATTGTTAGATGCTTTCTGACGATCGGTCAGTTGAGCAGTTACAGCCTCCCCAGCCTCACAAAGTGTTTATTTAGAAGCTACGAGGGAAGTTACCCCTTCTTATTGGACTTTTTCCAATTAATTTTTTTTCAGTTTCTCAAGCCTATTTTGGATAGCAATCATTTTATGTTGAAGATGTCTCATTGCAATCATTGTATACTTAATTTTTTTATTGAACATTTTCAATTTTTTTCTATGGTTAACTTCCACCACAGATACTGCATCTTGAAAACTCTCAACATTGTTAAGAAGTTTGAACATAGAAGGATCTTGCTTAAATTTTTTGTTCCTACTCCCGTTGTCGATTTATTTCTTTCCCAACATTTTAAATTGAGTGGCAATCAAATCCAAAAAATCACATTACACTGAAAAATGATGGATGTCAGCCAAAATGTGAGAGCACCTCATCCAAATGATTCTTAGACATTAGATCCCAAAGACCTTCCTCGTTTTTTAAGTGAAATACTGAGAACATAATGTAGCTCTAAATATGAATCAGAATAACTATATTAAGGTGAAAAATATTCTAGAATCACACCACTAAATAAGTTTTCTGGATCTTCTTCTTTTGATGTAGTAGGTTCTTCGTATTCCATTGTTGGTTGAGCAGACTTAGGATATCTATCTTTAGACTCCATCATAGGAGATGATAGCCCTAAATGGTGGATTAAAACGGTTGTTAGCATGAAAATTATAGCATGAGTAATGAATTATTATGATAATAAATAAAATATACCAAGTAATAAGTTGACTTATTAAGTAGATTCCTCCTCAGTATTCCTGGTTTCATTTGTTTCTGTAAGTACTTCTTAAGGAGGTGAATTATCATGAGCTTTCCAAGTCTCCAAAACTATAGTATTTGTAGCATCTCCCGATGATGGATTTTATGTTAGTGTATATTATAAGTTATAAGAAGAAATATAGAGAGTAATTCCATATTCTTGAAGGGCCTTCACAATGTTCTTTATAGATAAATATGCATTCCCTGACTTTTAATATGATGTATTAGATAATGGAACGATTATGCATGAAAAATGCATGAATGAGAGCATACAACTTTTCAATTCTTCATGAAAGTCCCCAAACTCTTTTATGGAACCTAGAAAATCAATGTTTGAATTAAGGGTGTCCATCATTTTAGTGTATACAGATTCGTATGTTAAAGAATCCACACCATTTACGGTATCCAAAAACTGTTGTCTGATGCCCAAATTGTCTTCACTGACATTTTTTCTGTCAATTATTTAACCAGTTTAATGTCATTAGGTCTTCCTAAGTTCATATTATCACCAGTATCTTGTTTAGATTTCCCAGGATCCTCATTCCATCATTCTAGTGAAATACAAATATCAACATCGATTGTCATAGGATACATCAGAACGAGAAAAAGATCTTAAATAATATAGATAAAAGAATGTTCAAAACAACATGTGATATATTGAAGAAATTCATTTAATATTACCATTACCCTATTATCCATGCAAGGAAATAGAAAAATATACATCCATATCCCTAAGTAGTTCATTTTTTAAGGTAAAATATTCATAATAAAGAACATGTACTCATCATGGAGTTTCATTCTTAGTTCTTGTAGGACCTGTTTTTAATCCCTTAATATAAGAAACAGATGCAGATCCTTTGAGAATATGAACGTGGTCACCAAGGTGTATCAAGAAAGTCATAATACTAGAGGACAACATAAATACTTACTTATTTTCCATACGCATTGGATCAATCTCAATAATCTATTATTTTTATGTTCATATGATAGTAGAGAGACTGAAATTCTCTTCTTGGCCGTAGAAACCTGAGGTAGTGGATGAGGATTTTCTAACTCCACCACCTCTATCATAGGTTTCAATCTTGGATAATGTCTTGGAAACCTAATGTTTTCATAAAATGTATCAATAAGGGTGCTCTTGGGTCCATATTTCGGTGACTCGAGAACCTTTTCTTTTGGATCCGTCACTAATTTAATGCTTCAAAATGAAATATCATCAAGATTAATAATAGTGAATGAAGAATAAGAATTATTACAAAATAAAAGGGTAACATATACCCAGTATTAACATAAATATCCCATTTCTATTTATGGTGAAAAATTAAAAATTCACGTATCCCTCAATCTATCATATCTGATAATCATTTTGAGGCTAAGACATGTACATAAAATGAATATATAAAGGTATCCATATCTGCGATATTCTCATGTTCTTCAGCCAGATTACTATCTAGATGACAATCAGAAGGTGATTTCATATCACCCACATTCAGTATTCAAAGGCAGATTGAAAAAATTCCCATATATCACTAATTTCATGAGTCATGTTTTCATATAATAAAATTGCTAAAGGTCACACATAATTAAAATTTGATAAGGTTGGCCGTGGAGAAAACTCAACACCCTCTAATTGGAAGGCCTATTCAGGATTCTATTCTTCTTCAAAAGTATCAGCTCATGGGATGATAATATCGTTTTCAAAACGATAACTAGATCTCCTCAGTGATAGAGGTATTGTTTCTGTAGCCTTATTCTTCTTGGTGGGTCTTCTACAAAGATGCTTTGCAGGTTGTCATGCTTCTAAATCCTCTGCATCATCTTTGTCTTTAGATATTTGACCACGATCTCTCTGAACAATAGTTTTCGTGGCTACTACCCGATATAATATTTGTTTTAAATCCAAATGAGTGTATAAAGAATCCAAATATTAGGCATATATATATTATAATAGAATTGATATATCTGATGGATTTAATGTAATTGATAATTCAGATGCCTCTAAAGCCATCAGAATCCACAATTTTTGAGCTACCATTGGATGTTTCTCATGCTTGACATACATGGGTGGAAAAGTGTTTGATTATTGAAGAAATTTTAAGTGGAGATCAAACTAATAAGGTATATAATCCATATATATGATTTCACCATAAATCATGGTTGATAAAATGATATCCTTGAAAGCCATCATATAGGCCCAAATATCATTATTTTCTTCCTTAACATTATCAAAAAAAGTTTCAATTGGTGGGTTACCAGAAGGAAAGAAGATGAATTCTACCAATGCATTTAGTTCCCTCAGAACGTCATCAATTTTCTAGTTCAAAGTCTGAATCATGAATACTTTTTGTAAAAATGGGGTAAATAAACCATTGGGAACACTAAAAAATTTCAACACCCAAGATGAACAAAAAAGATCCACAATCCATACTTACAACACTTGAAATGGTATTTCAAGTCTAAATGGTTCCGTCCCATTGTAAAAATGTAGAAGGGAATGATATATTTATGCTAATAAAAGGTTTTACAACACAGTAAGTTTCCCTTGAACCAACTTGGCTGGAATAACAAGATTACCTGGAAATACACCACCGCTGGACTCAAATACTAGAATCATGTATATTCTTCCCAACATGGAAAGGAAGCCGACTAAATTTACATCTACATCAATATCAGACTTGACATTATAACACTAGTTATTTTAGTCACCTCTCTCCAATATGGGCTAATATATGACTGAAATACCCCAATTATCCATAGTTGGGAAAATAGTAGGGCATCCGAATGTAGAACCTTTATTTTTAGTTGGTTCTAAAAAATCGTCCATCCACACTCTTGCATGTATATCAGCTCTAGAGAATAGATAATTCTTTTATTTCGTAAATTTCAATTCTATTTTAAATAATTCATGAGCTAATGGTGGTGTCCTAGTAATGGCACCCTATATTGTTGTTGGTGTAATGAAATCATCATACATCTCCCTGAGAATGGGAGTGTCATATATTTTCTAGATATCCAATAGAATGATTCCAAACTCACCGTGCATCATGTGGAGAAAAACAATACGGACTCCATTGGCTCATCAATTCCAGAATAAAGTCATTTTTGTATACATAAGTTTGTTAAATCCTGATAGTTTCATAAATATGAACATCTATTAGTTCTTTACTGAATCCCTTACCATTCCAGTGTACCCAAAATTCCCACATCAATTTTGATTTAACTTCTCTTCCAAAAAAGAGGCCTCATTCTTCCTTTCACACATTAGACTGATTTTTTGATGCATGAAAGGTTGACACATACCAATTATTACTTGGATCTACAAAATTATCTTTCATATCAGGGGTACAACCACTATAGTGTAAGATTAATCAAATAGGGACTATTCGTCAGTGGATAGGCATACCCTTCAAGGTAATATTCATGCAATGAAGGTTTTCATGTTAGACAAGCCATGTATTTGGAAATCATCTCTCCTAAGATGAAATGTGGGAATCATGAGAAAGCCCATGTACACATAGAGACAGATATTGGATTCATGGATATTAACATTGGTTTTGAATCAAGACTTTCAAAAACCTAGGGAGGGTACTCTCAAGAACATTGTAATAGTATAGTCTAATAATTTTATACATTTTTTTGGATAAGCTATAGCTTCCTCATTTGTAGTCATTAAGTGAGCCACTTAATGCAAAATACAAACAAAATTTTTCCCATTATGTTGAAATTTTGACATAATAAAGTTTAAATTTTAACTTAAAGGAATTTCGGAATTTGGAAAAGGAAAATCTCTGCATAGATCTTTTGGTGAGGTCATCCATGGTGGTCCTTCAACAAGGATCCTAGTGTAATTTCTTCTACGAAGTCCTTCATTGTATCTCCATGACTCAAATGGTTCTACCAGCAGAAATTTTCAAGGGACCTATAATTATATCACAACCATGTAATGTTGGATTACCAAGATACGGAATAAGAGTGAAATAATCCATGATTTTGGGTGAAGAAAATCACAAAATAATGAGGGTATTTATAGGAACTATTGGCATATGGAACCAAACTAGGAGACATCGCTACGCCACAAACCTACACGAAATAGCTACACCACGGACTTGCGTGACATAGCTACACTGTAGACGGCATATTTCATAATTAACTCTCCATAATCTTTTTCCCCATAATCTAGCCTTAGAACTCAACCCTCCTTTCAATCGGATCCATCCCACCTGGGGAATTTGATTATAATCCTTATGGAGGTAAAAATATTATGAATAAATCATTTGGATATATAAAATTATCAAATAAGAATATAAATGAAGTAAAATACATAAAGTGCAAGGCACAAATGTGTGCAGCCCCTACAATGAAAACCTATGATATAGATATACGAGAAGACGTACACAAAAATATAATTTATGTACCCCTATGCGGAGGAGCTACACTGAAGAGATATATGGTGGACCTCTGTAGAGAACCTCCTTTTGACCAGGCCCCTTCCTTTCCCACAAATAAGACCATTGGGCTTTCCATTTAAGGATGAAAAAATTTTCGATGGATTATTGATGCTCTCATCAAGTATCTCTATTGCTCAGGTCCACCTAATTTTCTCATGTAATTATCTAAAACACTAGAGAATATAGAATTAGATTGGATAAGAAAGTTTTGAATCCTTTCAGAGTTTAAACACAAAGCATCTGGTTAAGGACCCTTCTTCTATAATGAAGAAGCTGCCTATGCAAGGGATATTACTTAAGGACCGACAAGTGGCTCTTCCAAAGACACCAATGGAGACCCAAGGTGTTTAGATTTTAATCCAAACAATGATTTTTATTCTTGGTAATAATTTCTAAGATTTCATAGGATTAGACCTCTAGCGTTTTGAATTATTCTATCATTACTATGACCTTTGTGGAACACCTATGAGACATACCTACAAGGTAGAGCTATGAATCATAGCTATGCTCAGGACCTATGCATATTAATTTTTAAACCTTCTTCAATGCCACTTATGGTAGGGTTTCACCTTCCTTGGTTCCCTTAAATGAATTAAACTAAGCTGAACTCTCCATGAAAACCTCTTGAATTACCAAATAAAGGCACATCATAAGGTCTCCCATTTGGTTTTGTATATCTACAATCATTGGTTTCACACATTTTTCTTATAAAGGATTCAGGAACATTGGGATGTCTGCATGTTTTTTATCAATAGTTATGTGGACCGTAACTCTAGGGGAAGTGTTGGGATATTCCCTATCTTAGAATCCAAGGATAGGACTTTCTCCTCCCCTTTATGTATCTATGATCCAGATCCACCAGTTCCTAATCGGGATACTGAGGGTGACACTTGGTTATCAATTCAATAAAATAGAAGACTCTATCCTCTTTGAGGATCCATTAAGTGCATCCCTCCTAGAGTAAACCCTTAGTCTATCAGGCCAGAAAAAATGATATTCACTTTAATTTCACATTGAAGGGTCCATTTCTCTGCACCCTCACCCACTATTGCCTCACCATACTTCTCCATAGGCCCGACATCTTCCATCACATCCTTTTTTTCCTCACTCGGAGTATAAATCTTGTGTTCTTAGAGATTTGTGATGATCACAACATCCACATAATCCACTTAATTTATTGAACTACGAGAACCCTTATTGCCATTATAATCGGGATATGTAGGAAGGCTTCAACCGTGGCCCAAGATCACTGGATATCCTCTTCAGGAATCTATCCATAATTCGATAAATTCAGGAATCCTACTTAGGATTAAGCCCCAAATTAAGACCCCTAAATCTATATGAGTTTAGACACCTCTAACAGACCTTGTTACACTGGAATCCTTTTTTGGAGTATTCTCCAACCTAATTTTCTCAATGTGTTATAAAACAATGTGAGACAAAATGAACTATGTAGGATTTGATTCCAATTTGAGTGGGATATGTAGGAATCCTCCTTCAGGACCAAAACCCAAACTCCAAAGTCAACTCTATTCATGATGGGCTATATTATGGGAAAGGTTTAATCCCACATAGAAATTCATATACCTTCCATGTTTCATGGAATTATTAGTCATAAGTCCCACATCAATCATTGACTGGGCTCCTTTGGCCTATATTTCATTACCACATGATGCTAAACTATATGGCTGGGTCCTTATAACACGTCCTTAAAAGGTATGATGCGTCCCATTATGTGGAACTGAACTACAAGGGTTCTAATTCCTTTAAATGATGATACATATTTATCCCATTTATGGGTACACTACCAACATCAAAAAACATTTTCCTCTCTAGATGACCATAAATTCTAGAGTTCCCCACTGAGTGGCATAACAACTGCATCATCATAAAAATGACTAAAGGATATATATGTATTATATGTCAGGATACCCTTTGTGAAGAACCTTGAATATATAGAGATATCTCTATTAATGAAGAACATCAATATACACAGATGATTCTAAATTCCACACATTCTAATATTTGATTGAAAATTTCAATGGAGACCTATGTTATACTTGGTAAATTAATAAGGATTAATGAACATATATTAAATCTATAAGAGAGTTCCAAAGTAAGAAATAATTCCCCCAAAAAGGGTTTGATGAGCCAAACCTGTCGTCCTCTCGACCAATGTCAGTTATTATGTATCATATGTACCAACCTAACGAACACCTTCCTTTAGAAAGAAGGTCTGTTTGAATACAAAACCTTTGGATGTTTCCAGTTCCATTAATATTTCTCATGGAAATCGTTCAGAAGTAGTGATTCCTAAACAGAACACACATTTTGGGGAAAACATACATATATATTCATGAGGGATACATTAATTTCTTAAATTATGGAAACGATGTGGAAAATGGTTCACTCATAATCATAATAAAATTTCAATATATTTATGATACTAAATTTACTATTTCAGGATGGATACAATATATTAATAGGATCTATAAGAATAAAAAATCATTGAAAGAGATATATAAGATGACTATATATAAATTAAATTTCTTCTATTCACATCCAGGTTAATCCTGTTTAAGATGATCGTAGAAGAATACTAGTAGTCGAAGAACTAATTCAATTAATATACGAACATACTTTGGTATGACATATAATATATAGAGTGCTCAATGATTATGAATAAAGAATGAGAAAGGGATCCATTTCATATGTGATGGGGGGAACACATGGAATTACTAAAATTATTTGAATAATATAAAATCAAATTCTTATGAAAGTGGAGTAGAATGAAACATAAATCAATGGTATGATAATATAATGAAAAAATATCATCATGAAATAAGATTTAGGTTAGTATATGTAGCATTTTTACTCTTATTTCATTATATATTCTCTCTATTACTCATTTTAACCATTATCAAAGTAATTAATTTTTAGCAACATTACTATTCATAACAACCCAAAATTATATTAACATATTTACCAAATTTGGACATTCTAATTCAGAGTACGAAATTTTTGATATCTAATTTATATAAGGGTATGAAATTAATTTAAAAATACTCATATAAGATTCCATGAATCAGTTTTTCGAAAAATGAATTTTGAATAATAAGACTACACTTATTCCCATTATTTATCTTATAATCCCCATTTCATGAATGTGAAAATATTTTTTAGATTATATAATATATTAAAATAATTAAAATATGTTTTCAATATATATTAAAAAAATTATTTAGAAAATAATTTTTATTAATAAAAATAATTTTATAGAAATAATATTTCATTTTACCTTTGAATGTTTTGATTTGATTTTCTAACCAGTTGATAAACATTGAATTCATTTTCAACATTTGTATAAAAAAGTACATGTTCAGTATTATGAATAAATATTTAAATGAAATAAAAAATACGTGAAAAAATAATTCATATTAAATATATATAAAATTTTGTTTCTATTAGATCCATAGTATTTCCTATGTGATTTTGAAATTACTTTTGATAATTATATTTTATATCAATACAATATATTATTCACTATTTTATAATGCTTACAAATTAATCAAATATTATCAGTATTGTTTTTAAATTAATCTATCCAAAGGCTAAAATTTATTTATATGTAAATATGTCAAAAAATAATATGGTGTTACATATATGATTAATTGAAGATATATTTCTAAGAATATTGAATTTGGAGTGAATAGTGAAGATGGTTCTCATTGAAAAACATTAATTTTCGTTCTCTATATAAACTAATTTAGATGTAAAATTATATTTTATATTTATTTTAAATTAATATAACACCGATTTTATTAAAAATAAACTAATTAATTCCATATTAATTATAAATTAACTTTATTTTGGTAAATTTTGAATTTTATGCTTAAAAATACAAAGTTATTAAAACGATTTAAGACACGTTTTTCAAATTTATATTGAAATAAATTTATGAAAATTCTAGGATTTGAATCTGGAAAAATTGATTTCATGTTTTGAATAATTCTTTTCATATTTTATAAGAATTTAAATTTCCTTTTTATTCATAATAAATATTAACCATGGTAAAATTATATGATGACTGTAATCAGTAATACATGTTAATTGAGGTTAAAAATATTGGATAAGGTCAAAAAATAAACCCAAAACATGAATTTATTATATTTAATGAGTTTAATTTTTCTATAACCATTCTTAAATATCAATTATGTCATATTTGTGCAACATTCATTTGATTATGACCTCTATGCTATTTTATTTGAATTATTTTTCAAAATGTCCTTCTCTTTCATTTAATATCATTAATTTTTTTTAACAAATATTAAAGGAAGATATGAACTGTTATAAATTAATATATTGAATATTAATAAATAGATTTTATTATAGAAATAATTTTTAATTTTTTTTATTGTGAAATTACATTGAACTTTACACAATGTCGGCACAACACTTGTGTCGATAATATAAAAAATGTAAATGAATGTAAAATCATTAGAGGTGATATATTTTTGATAAATTATAGTGTACCATTAATTTATTCAATAATTATAATGTCTAGTCATTTCTAAAAAGGTTTTTATTCTAATTCCATTATTATATTTATTCCTTTAATGTAATGATATGTGAATAGTACAAATAATGACCTGAAATGTAATTTAATGTTTAATTTTTTATATAATTATAAAATTTTTAAAACCTATATTAAATCAATTGGATCATATAATTTAAAAAATATCATTAATAATTCATAAATTTTCCACTTGTAATTGTTAAAATTACTTTAATTACAAATAACGATTCAAAATGTTGCTATAACAGTTAGGTTAAATATGGTCAATGAGGTGTTCAACCCAAAATGTGCTTTTATAATTAACACAAAAAAATACTATAAATTTGATTAGATGATTGTTTTTTGATCTTATACTATGTATAATTGAGGATAATATTTTTTGTCAATTTCACTTGATTTATACATATATAATATATTATTATCATGTATTTACAAGTTTTTTTCCAACTCATTTATAAAAGGACACCTTGTTGCCTCTCTTACTAAATAATAGTGCTGTAATTAGCTATGAAAATGCATAAAAATATTTTCCTACTTACCTTACCCACATCATAAATCCTATTTTATTTCCATAAGACCATTCTAGAAAGGAATATGGTGTAAAAAATGGAGGATTTCCAAAGACTGGTTATAGCTCTTAACCAAGTTCATGAATTTTATATGTCCCTAAATTCAATATTTATCAAGGTGATATAAATGAATAATCTTCTAAAATATAGTAAAATGTTATTATTTTTATGAAAAAAACAGTATTCATCCCATTATCCATATTATAGACAATGTATGTGTCACTCTTGCCTATGTATGAAATGAAATCGCCACGTAGTAATGCAGTATTGTTCCCATCACTACCACTCAGGGATGGATATGATAACGGATCAAATTAATTAATTGGATATTAATGATAAATATATTATTATTTAATTATTGTAAATTTCATCCCTTCATATTCTTCTATCCATTGTATAATTTTAACATCGCTCATGTGTAGGTGTGGACTACAACCTCCACGAAGTGATGTTATAAATTTTTAATTACCACCACACCTGATAGGTAATAATGATGGATGTAATGAATAAATATGAAATATATAAAATAATTATTATTTTTGATAAGTATAATATTTTTTAATTTAGTTCTTTCCCACCCATAATAAAATTTAACACATCATTCATATATACATACAAATTATCATCATCATGAAATGATGTAATTATTTTTTCAAGACCACCATATAAGGATGAGTGTAAAATATTATTTAATATATAAAAGTAAAAATTATATCATTATTAATATTATGATGTTTTTAAAAACACGACTAAGATGAATGTAAAAATACCAACAGATAGAAACATATATGAAAAATAGAATAGTTGACACAGTCGATGATAATGTTAATATTGAATTATTACGAATCAGGTGATATGAAGTTGTAACTGAATCATATATGGTATTATAATATTGAATATGGTTATTATATTATTTATTATAAATTATAAAATCATTATATAGGAGGATCAATCATGTTTACATAGAATATACTAATGTTATTGGTTTCTTATCATACATTTATTTTTGTGATTCAAATTCCATATTCACCACTTTTTTATTTTTGTAGTGTTTACACATACTATATAACACCCATTAACTTAAAAATCTAATAATTAGATGATTTATTACTATTTATTAGCATTAATATATTTATGTGATATTTATAATTAATATTTTTAATGAATTAGTAAAACCATTACATAATATAGGGAAAAATGACATATATAAACCATTTATTCACAACAAAGTATACATAAGTTCCCAATCCTATTTGGTGTTTTAATTTTTTAAATAAATTTCCCCATTGAACATGATATAATCCCTAAATTTATTAATATGTGTGGAAAAACAATTGGAAATTTTGGATGTGAAAAAAATACTAGGAAGGAATACAAATAAAATTTAAACCCATATGTAACTTCTTATGCCTCCTAGGTTACATCCCCAATAATACAAAGAATATAATGAAATAATATGGTAATCACGAACATTTGGGGGATGATTTTCCCATTGAAATATAAAACATCCAAACTATATAAAAAATTACTAAGAAAACCTCCATATAAATCATGAATAAAAAAGATACTTAAAACATAACCAACCCAATAACCCAAATTAGAAAATAATCCAAAACCAAAAAGGATAATAAATGAGTATAAAATGACCGAAATACACAAATCTCCCAAATGGATTCAACTAGAAACACCAATGCTTCTCTAAGATCCAGCTACACATGACGTTCCCATGGAATCAATAAGCATCATTAATGATGTGAGATAACTTTGCATTACGTATGTCTCAATAGCTGAAATAAAATAGATCCCAATAGTTACCATGCTCAAGTTAACAATAAAATCTTTATTATTTTCCTGATGACTTCTACGTCATTGCATTAGAATAAAAACTATTATCAAAATCCATATAAAAGAATTTTAATAATAAAAAAATATTATATCAAATCCATAAAAAAATTACAATAGAATTAATTAAATTACCTACGTTAAATAATTAATAAATTTATTTGGAATATCCATAAACATGTATCCAAATACACAATATTAATACCAAGGTGAATGTTTCATACTTATGAGAGTCCTCTCCTTGATCCAAAAATTTATCAGAAGGTGACAATTACTAGGTTCCCCAATGACACACACCCCTTCCACATGGTCACATTTAATAAAAATGAACTCACACCATCAATATATGACAAATATCAATAAATAATAATTTATATGAAACCATTAAATTATTTAATGAATTTCCAAAAACACTTTATATTCATTAAAAACAAATCCAAATTATAAAATCATTAATTTTACATTATAAAAAAAGGGAAATTTTTTCTGAAATCCATCAATTTTCCATAACAAAAACAGGTTTCCATCAAGAATCGCACAAGGAATTCAAAACATTATTTTTGGAAAATAATTTAATTTAAACTATTCTTTCCCATTTTATGACATGTGGGGATAAGAGAGAATCCACCTAACTCACAATGGCTGGCGGAAATAAGGAATATATCTAAGAAACATCATAAAATGATTAAAAATAAATTTCCTTAAATATTTCCAATACAAACCCAATATGATTGACTGAAAAAAGAATATATATATATATATATATATTCCATTTATACTATATATATGATTCCATGATGGTGAATAATAACAGATCGAAAGAAAATAGGGAAGAATAAGTAATTACTGATGAATCCATATGTTCATCACATTATAATTCACCTAAAAAATGATTTCTTAATGAAGGGAAATATATTTCAATACTTGGGATAAAAAATAATTTGGGTTATTGAGTGATTAGGTGACTAAATAGTATATTGGGAAGTTATTCATATTAGATGCACATTTTAAACAGCTCTAATAATATACTCTAATGTTAGTCCACATGTATGGGACAAATATGCGCCAACGTTGATGTTATATAGTATTAAGGTAACCCCTCACATTTTTTTCTAGCACAGTTAGAAAAACCATGGAAAAAATATTCTTTTCACTATATTTTTAGAATCAAGAATTCACTGAGACACTCAATGTTTTGATATGACATGTTTTATATGGGTTCCTTCCCAGTTCCCATTTCCCTCCCTTATATAGTTTTATTTACATAGTAAATCGTTTCTATTAACCTTTCACAATGATTGAACCACTTGAAAAGCCTCAAAAACATGAAATTCCCTCAAAACCTCTCAAAAAACAACCCTTGGATTATGTAGATTAATAATATCTTTGTAAAGGTCTATGTAACTAAAAATCGGTTCTACATATGGAATTCATGAAAACCCAATAAAACAATTCCCTTTTAAAAAATATACTTTTATGATCAAATTTAGAATTTATAAACATAAGAAATAAAATTAACGTCCTATATTTTTATAAAAAATTATATATTTAAGCGTAATGGAAAATTCATATTCATGAAATTTAATTAGGAAAACATATAAACTCATGAAAAAACTTTTAACCCTTAGAAGATAAAAAAAAACTATTTAAGTAATGAGCTAATTTTCATTCCATATAAAATTAAATAATTTCCTTGAAACCCTATAAGAAAATTTAAAGAAATGTACGATACCTAGGAAATTTTTCATAAAATCTCCATTATAATAGACTCACCTAACTGGATAATTCCAACATCTCTTAGGAGTAACCCCTCATAGGTAAACTATATTAATTTATCCAATGAAATAGAGAGCTATATCAATATCACCCTTCATCAGAGATATTTTATGATCATAAATTAGTTATATATGATTTCTAATGAACATATATTTAATAAAACAAATATTAATTACTCTAACTATAAAACACATTAGTATTTCCACTCAATACTATGAGTAATAAAACTTTTAGTTATATAAAAAAAATGAGAAAAAATTTCTAATACCTTATAAAATTGTTATATAAAAAAAGATAATATAATGTTTAGAAAAATAATTTATTTATGTAGAATCATGAAAATATGTAAATTAATATTACCAAAAAAACATTCATGACAGTGGTAAAATCTATTCATTAAAAAACTTTAATATTCATTCATTTAACACATTGTTAAAGAAAATAAAAATTGGATCATGTTGTAAACATTAAAGAAAACATTTAAGAGTTTTTATTGAATTTGAAAATAGTAAAAAAATGAAATTTACCAATATTTTATTCATAAACTATAAAATTGTTGAAATATTTAAAATAAATATTATATGGATCAAATGGAGTTAGAATGAAAATTTTATGTAATATTTATTTAAGAAAGTCCCTTACCTTGAGACCCGAATAATTTCATTAGTATATATAGCCTCCTAAGTAAAGAAAATATATTTTTTTATAATGTCTTAATAAAAATTTTCATTTTCATTATTTTATAATTTTTTAAAGTATTAAAATTTTTACCATTTTCTATTTAGTTACAATTGATTGACTTTATGTTGATAATTTTTATGACGTTCGTTTTTTGAGTCAAAAATGACATTGGTATGTTAACTATGGTCAAAGGGCTAATCATTATATCATAAATATAATCAATTATTTTTTTCAATTTCTAACATTAAGTAAAATTTTATAACAATACATGAATGGGATACATGAAAAAAAATCACATATCCTGGTCACTGAGGTTGTCCACCTTGTATACATGAATGGAATTGCATTTTACAATAGAAGGAAGGGTAATTGGTTTAGTAATATAAGAATTTAAAATAATAATAATCATGTCATTATATTTTATATATTAAATAATAAATTCTTATATCCTCTTTTTTTGGGGCGGTGATGGAAAATTATACACATCGCTACGTAGATGTGGTAGTCCACATGTAAATAGGAGTGATTTTTTCAATTCCCACAGGATTCAAGCGGAGATAAAAAATTGTTATCCCATCCATATAATAACATTATTGTATATGTAAGATATTAATTTTATTATTTTATAACGATTAATGATTATTTGAAGGAGGTATATGAAAAAATAAGATTGTAACAATTAATTAATAATTACATCACTTTTTTAAGAAATCACATTTATTTGTCAATTTATGTATTGTATGATTATTTTTTTGTGAAACCTAAATCTATAAAAATTATCAAGAAATTTTTTTATGGTATTTCAGTAGTCCGTTTTTGATCTAAATGGTGTATGATGGGTGAAGAAGAGAGGATATAAATTTCAATTTTATATGTGAGGTTGGTGAAAATATTTTAAATACCTGGACTATTAATATTAAAAATGTATAACTACTAAATTCGGATCCAAAATGACTTATCATTAAATAAAATGATATTAGGGTTGAAATATAATTGACGAGTCATTTTTAGATAGTTTTAGGTGTCCTTTTAAATTTTATTAAATTTTTAAACTACATTTCTAACCCTATTTAACATTAATAATTGTAATACATTTTTCACTATTTATGAATCTTAAAAGTGATTTGAAAAAATACAAGTGGATCATGAATAAACTGAAAATGATAGTATCAAAAATTTTACACCCACTTAGTTATGATATAATTTTTTATTTAAATTTATAGTGCTATAAAAATTTATTCTTATACATTTATTACAATTTATGTTGTTTTTATGGACTATTCATATATATTGATTTCAAAGGAATAAGAAAAATAATGTAATTAAAATATTAAATCCTTTAATATTACTTATACATGATAAATATACTAAAATTTTTGGGATGCCATAATTCATTCAAAATATTTTTCCTTTAAGAATTTAATATAAATAATTTATTTTTAATAGGACTTGCACAAGTATTGCATCAGAATTAATAGATGTTATAATATCTCTAAAAATAAAAATAAAAAATATTGTAATAAAATTGAAGTGATGAATTGAAGTCAAGTGGAGAAAAATGAAATATGTTTTTGTGGCTGGGTTTTTATGGTGTCATTAAACCCATCTAATGAAATAAAGTAAAGTGTTGGGTTTATTTTGAGATATTATATCACAGTGTTATCCTTAATTAACATGTTTTACCCACTATAGGGGTGATATAATTATCCATGGTTAGTGTTCATTATGAATAAAAATATATGTTAACGCATTTACAAAATTTAAGCCACATATATATATAAAATTCATTTCCATTTTTTATGTTTCAATTTGTACAAGTATAAGAAATAAAATTTAATATATGTTCCCAAAATATAATGAAAAAAAGTTTTTTTAGAAAATGTAATTTAAGCCTAAAAATTATTTTAAGCTAAATAATGTTTAATACCAATTACTATGGAGTTAATTATAACATTTTTATAAAAGTGATCTAATGATTATTTAAAACCAAAACCAAATATAATAGAAAATTAAAATTAATTAATTTGATGAAAATAACTATCAATTTTGAAAAAATATTCATTTTGATACAATTTACTGAAAAATAAATCCCTTTAGAAATATCAATAAAATACCTACAAGGCTATTAATACATGATTACATAAATAATGATATGCAATTTTTCAAATATATATTATCAATTTTTAATTAATTAAATATAATATTCATACATAACATTCAAAAACATCCATTATTAAGGAAAATGTATATTTAGAAAATAAAATATCTCTTTTAATTAAATATCTAATTACACTAGATAAAATGGTTATAATTAATATGATGGTGTATATAATATCATTATTTCATTATAATCATTTATGAAAAGTAATTTAATTATTCTATTTAAATATAAATACTTTTTATAAATATAAATATTCATATTCAAAACAAATCTTTTACCTTAAAAATAAATTATATTCATTTAAAAAAATTGATAATAATTCTATGAATGAATTTTTATTATAGTAAGGAAAATTTTTCTACATATATATCATGGAATATTTATTCCTATTTATCCCCTCCCAACCATTTTATAATTCATAATAGTCCTAATTTAAAAATAATATTTCCATATTATATAATGGCTTGTTTGAGATTATTTTTTTCATATACCACATACTATAAAATATGTTATTTAAGGGAAGTAAATTATTAAATATTCAGGTGTTACATTTTACCCCTTAATGAAATGACATCCTCAAAATTTTACCTCATGTCTAATAAAAAGGGTTTAAATGATTTTCAGAATCAATGATAAGATGTGAATGTTAAAACACTTTTCCAATGAAGGAAGAAAAATTTAATATTAAAAAATAACATGATTGAAATACTACATAATAAAAATGAATAATGAAAACTCATTTTGAAAATATGATAATTTTAATACTAAATTCACCTAAAATATCAACTAATTTTGTTCCCCAAAAAGGAAGACATTATTGGGAAGAAAAAATAAGGACATGGAACATAAATCACCAATATATGGGATGAAAGTTATTCTGAAAAATATTATACATTTAGGAAAATATATTAGGCATGGAAAAATAATTGAATTAAAGATTCTATTCCCTAAATGGTGGAGATACTATCAATTTAACATAAATTAATTTGAGAATATAATATTTTTATTTCAAAATCCTTTTCTTAGATTTCATTGAATATTTTATCATCATAAAAGAATACATGAGTAAATGAACTTACATGATTTATTAAAATTAATAAATTATATATCAGCTGTTAGTTTTATTTTGGTTCATTTTCCACATTTTCCTCATCCTAAATTCTAAATTAAAAAAGAGTAATTTTTCATGAATGAAGTGATAAAATTATCATTAAAAAAACATGAATATCAGTAAAAGGAAGACATGATATTTATGTTTGTTTCTATCCATTAGACACAAAAAAATTGGTGACAAATCATAGAATATTATAAAATATTTGATAAACATTCATTTGAATAAAAACAATATTAATCTTCAAATCATCAAAAATAAACCCAATAATCAACTTAAATAATTATATAATTTATTATAATTAAACTCTTCAAAATATTCCAGGCCAAGACCAAAACAAATATCTAAAATAATTGATCACATATTCCTCTATTATAATCAAAAAATTTATCTTCAGAAACATGAACCAATTCTATATTTTCGTTCCAAAATTTTATATTACATAATAAAATAATCTATAAATTCTACTACTTGGTTTGATAAATATTAGAAATAACCATAATTAAAAGAAAATAGTTATGAATACAAAAGATAATTCAACCATTTATTTAAAAATTAAATCCCATAATAGCTAAATAATATTCCTATTTACCTTAATGACATAATTTTCCAATATATTGAAATTATTCAAAAATAATAATAATAATTTCGTCCCAAATTCACATTTAAAACCATTGTTTCTCTATATGGAAAATCATATGAACCCAAAATTAAATAACCCCTTTATTCAATTTAATAATAATAACCTCACTATAAAAGTTAATCAAAATATTAAAGGTTATTAATAAATTTCATCTTATGTCTATAAAATATAAAATCATTATTCCTTTAATTTTTCTAAAACACAAGGTAAACATAAGGATTACATATACCTTAAAAATTCATCAAAACTCAATAAATATCTCACAAATAACTCCTACTATATAATTTCTCAAATGGGGAATCTATTTCAATAATCCTTTGAAAAAATTATACTTGTTAACCCATGATGTTAGCTAAAACACATAATGTATGAAATTTTGGACCATATTATCCAATAATTTTATCAATACCTTTCATGTTATCGCAACTATAATAATCTATGACATAAAAAAACCCATAATCAAATGATTTATAACATGAATATAAATTTTTTGTATATAGAGTATATTTTTGATTTAGAGTTTTATTGAAATTGGAAATCCATTACACTACATAGGGAACACAAAAATTCAATATTAATTTGTTTCCATTTAAACCATTCTTATGTCTATAATCCTATTTAATTCAACTCACCTTTTCTTCATTCATTACGTGTAACCATTGAACACATTATAATATATAATAATTCCTAATCCCTATAAAAAATATTATAAAATGTGTTATGAGAACATCAACTATAATAATTGATATAAAAAAATAAAAATATTTAATATTTTGTAGTTTATGATAACCAAAATGGATGTTCTCCTTTTTTCATAATAAACCTTTTATCTCAAAATAATAAATTATGTACACATAAAATCAACATAAAAGGTAAGCGTTTCCATAAACAAATTGTAATAAATAATAATGGTAAAATCACAGTCAAGAAATTTACATTAAAAACATTAGAACTAATGAAAATAAACCCTTTATATGTATAAGATCTTGCATATTCATTAAATCAAGAGTTAATTTTTTAACTTATGTAATAAAAATATTCACTTTAAAAACAAAATAATGTGTTGAAGAACCACGTAGGTTTTTGGGACATTATCCTTAAAATATCCCTTATATTGGAATCACCAATATTGATAATTCAAATATCTCATAAAAGAACCCTATGACCTGTAAACTATTTCTCTTTCAACAATTCATTGGAGAGAAATATCATGTTAACCCTTCATCAAATATTTTTTTGAATCACCTGTAGTACATATATAATGTACAATAAACAGATCATTTATAAGATTTTAATAGATTTTACATTAACCATACAATTCAATTGAATTAGAATCCAAGGCTATAAGTAATAAAAATATTTTCTATCTAATTAAAATTAAAATAAATTTATATTTCCATATAAATGATTTAGAAAAATTAAAATCTTCCTAATATAAAGAATAATATTTCCATTTAAAATAATCATGGTTAAATTTAAGTAATTTTTTAAATATATTTCCAATAATGATAAATGGATAATCCATTTATTTTATAATCATTAAAAAATAGCATCATTTTAAAATTGGGATAATAAAATAAAAAATGACTCATATGAAAAAAAAATAGATATCTTTTCAATCCACTTTACAGAAATTTAATATTAGTATAAATAATTGATTTATCAACCATGAATTAAAAAACTAAAATATTAAAAATTATTAATAGAAAAATGATATGGAATAAAAATAATTTCAATGAAAACATTTACATTATGTTTCTTTGAGAAATTCCCTTACCTTAAGTCACATCTTATTTCTTTTGTAGGTATACCCTCATGAGTAGTAAATTTTTCTTTTCGCTTCTTGATTATAACCCTTTTTCTTGTTTATTCATTTTTTAATATTCCCATTATTTAATTTTTAAAAAATTTCATTTAACATAATAAGATTTTTTACTTCATAGTTGGAATTTTTATGATGCTAATTTTATAAGTCCATAATGACTTTTGAATATTGACTATAGTCAATTGGATTATGATTATATCATATAGATAACAATCATAAAGATATAATAATATTTTTTATTCATTAAATACCGTTTAGAATCATCCATGAAATTCATAAATGAATTATTAATCACATAATTTCAAGGAGGTGGTATTCCACACATATGCACGAATGATGTTCATATTTAATCAGATAGAATGGTAAGATATTAGGTAATATATTATCTTTGAAAAATAAAATTAATTCTCAGAATATATTATATATTCATGATATAAATATTTATAACCATTACTGAGATGATGTTATGGAAAATAAAACACAAATTTTTTGGAAGTGGTAGTTTACATTTATACATATGAGATGTTTCATTTCTCATCAATAAGAAAAGAGAATGAAAAAGGATATTACATAATCCAAATAAAATGTTTAATTTTATATGATCAAGTCGATTTTATTTTATCATAGTTAAATAATACTTTAATTATGTAGAATAATAATAAAACATGAAATACTAAGTTAATAGTTATACATCCTCTTAATGAAACATCATTTGGATTACAAATGAAGCCTTTTGGGATATTCTTTTGGTGAGACTATAACCTCTATTTAATTGGGAGGGTAGTTTGGAAGGTATTTTGGTAGGCATGTTATAGATGAATTATGAAATAATATATAATTAATTGAATTTTTTTCATGATTTATTACATAAAACACATTTAGAGTAATCCAAAAGATCACCAAGATTAGTTCCATATAAATAAGATAAAAAAATATATTGATAAAAAATATATTATAGAAAAAATCCAGAACTTTATTATAAAATTCCATAACTTTTAAAAAAATTTGGGGAAAACTATGGAATTACATAAAAATTTGGTGAGCTATAAAGACCAGTAAGGGAATTAACTAATAATAATTTGATGAATGTATTAGATGTTAACCATAAGGAAGTTTAATGGGACATAAATGGGGTGAGAATCAGAATCATGAAAAGTGATGAATGATAAACATGAGAGAATAATTGAAAAATGATAACATGGGAACAACATTAAACCTGACATCATAAACATATTTCATGGATAACCACCATGACATCATAAAATGGTAGAAAATTCACCATAATAGATTAAGTTTTCCCTCTAATCTCAGACATGATGTCTCATAATATAAGAACATTAATAAATGCATTGGAGGACTATATAATATTTGTTTCTCCCATCACTTTCATATCATTTACACAGACAAGTCTTCCAAATAGATCATTAAACATAAGATCATGTTTAAAACCCAAATTAAGGGGTGTACGTTATATACGGGTAGGTCTCTAATCAAATAATGATCGGTATTTCTAGTTGAATATAGTTGAGTAGAAATCAATTTTGTATTTATAATATGAAGTCTTGGAATAGAAAAATCACATGATAGTTTTTGTGGCATATTAGGGGTACAAAATGAATCAAGGGGGTTCTTAATGAGGGTGAAATGGGTTTATCATGACCAATAAATCATAAGTTATGTAAGAAGAATGTGGAGAAGAAGATACCATTGGTAGTAATATGAAGACAACAAGAATTACATATATAAGGAGATTTAAAAAAGAGGAGAATAATAGGATCCCTTATCTTGAGAGGGTGTTTCCAAAAGCTTCTAGGGATCTTATTGAGAGCACGAGGGAATCATGGGAGGTATTTAAAGTGAAATATTTAGTGTATTATCATGATCTATTGGTTTATAGTGAATATAGATATTGTGTGGGTTAATATTGTAAATGAGTGGGGAGTAATTTATTATTATTGGAACATAGGTTTTGGAATATACATAATAATGTTATAAAAATATCAATTCATCACATGGGTTTCACTCATTTTTACAACAAAAAAGTAGTGGTTTTCATTATTTTTTAAGACATGATCTGATCATTTTAAAATAATTCCTTTACTGATGTGGAAGTGTTTCATGTATATAAATAATTAAATTTAACATCATTTAATATAATATTGGGTTTGGATGATTCATAAAGGGTTTTGAAAATTTATAAAATAAACTCAAAAACACATTATTTTAAAGGGAATATTCTAATTTGGTATTGTATATATTTTAAGTCACTTATTAAATCACTTGTAAGACATTATGATATCACAATACATGTCATATATTTATAACATAGTTATTTATTCCTAAAAAATTAAAATATCTTAGAAAATTATGAAAAAAACACAATTGTAAAATATTGATATGAGTATTGGAAAAATGAAATTAATTTTTCAAAATAATTAAACCAATAATGTAAATTACTCAATAGAATTAATTTACCCTATTATAATAAAACACATATTTGTTTGAAAATAGTAATTTTTTGACCCTTATAAAAACATTATTTTAAATTCATAGAATTATGTTAAATTTCCTATTTAATTTATAATATTGTGTAATTATAATTTTTTTATAATATAATAATTTAAATATTCATGAATTTGAAAAAATTAATGTTCGAATTGAAGTTTCATATTACCTAAAAATAAAATTTTATTTCTTTCATATTAAAATATATTTTTTATAAAAATAATTAAATAATAATTTACAAAGTAAAAAAATGGAATAAATATAATCATTATTGAAATTAAAATAAAAATATTCAAACTATTAGTTTCAAGGTACATAACACTTTATTACACCAGTGAATTATCTAATGTTAATGTATTTGATTGTAATATTTTTGTGGAGTTGTACTATGAACATATTTTGGGACATGATCCTGATGAGAATAATCATTTCTGAAAACCAGTTTTACTCATTCTTTAGTTATTGGATCTCAAATTTGGATTGGTCACGGGAAATGTCTAGTGATGTAATCTCCATTAGAAGATACAATAAATGAGTTTCATAGGGTATGATCTTAATATTTGACAGTATCATTTCTTTGGTCTATGTTAATAATATATTATCATAATTCATGATATATAAAAATAATATGATCACATTTCAATGACTATATTATAAATTGTCATGATGCACAAGAGTCCTTTAAATCTGATAGTATATAACCAAGGAAGTGAATGTGTTTTCTATAACCACATACCATAAAAGGACATTTAATTCAATAAAAATGTAATTTTATTTATAAATATTTATGTTATTACAGAAATTGCTCCTTAGATGTGTGGAAGGGACGAGAGAAGATTCCTTTTATAAGTGATGTGGGTGGAAATCTTGTAAATACAAGACAAATTAATATATAATAAGTTTAAAAATAATGATAATGGATCCAAACTATAATATATAAAATTATTATAAGGATTATATTTATAAATAATAAACCAACTAGTTTACATAGGATTAGGTTTCATTATAAACCATTACCTTTTAGTTTAACTCCCTCATTTACCTTGTTTAACCATTAAAATTAAAAAAAAATTACACTTTGAGGGTCTGAAATGTAAAGTTAAATATTAATGGTGGCACATAACAGAACCACGAATAAATTTATCATAAAATTATCATCCACGTCACCAAGATATTAATTTCATTATTATTTAAATATTTAAAACAAAATTTTTAATCAATGAATATGGTTAATGTCCATTTTATAGAATATCCTTATATAACGACCTTAAACGATTCCAGATACTATTTTAATTATAATATTACACGTTAAAAATAATATAATAATAATTATTATATAATAAGTTCATTAGAAAATATGAATATTCTAATATGAATATTTAACATTTCAAAGTTAGTTATTTAATTTTTCTACTACTTTAGAAGTGTTGCATCAACATTTTGTAATCCTTAAAAGAAATTATAAATTCTTCAACAACTAAAAAAATTACACTAATATAAGATTTATTCATCTTTAAAATAAATTTTTAGATCCATAAATACATTATTTTATCCATATGGGAAATATAGAAGATACATTAAAAAGTGAGAGTGATACATTATAATTTTCTATGACATAAAAGAATATAATTTTCATAATCAAATTCAAGTGGAAAATTTTGATATTTTGGAATTTAGGGTGATTATGGTTTAATTAGTCCCATCAAATGAGATAAAGGATTGTTTTGTGTTTTTTAGGAATTAACCAACAAATTTAACTTTAATAAAACAGTATTACTCATTATTATGGTTATAATCATTTTCCATGGTTATTATTCACAATTAATAAAAAAAATAATTTTCATATTTAAAATATGTGAAGTATATGACTTCAAATATGAAATAAATTTATCATTATTCAATTTGTATATGTTTCATAATTCAAAATTAATAGAAGTGTGCAAAATGAAATGAGAAATAGTTTAAAAAATATATTCTTAAGAATAAAAAATATTTTCAAGAAATCCACGTTTAAAGATCCTTACATTGACAATAATTTGGTTTTTTAAATATAAGGATATTATGATACATTAAAACTAAATAAAAAATAAATTGAGGATTTTAAATTATTTGTTAATTAAATTAAATTTTTTGATATAAGAAAATCACATTTTTCACTATTCACACAAAAATATCAATCTTATCTGACAATCCTATAGATTCGTCTTGATATTATTATGAAATTTCTATTTAAAAAAGAATATATTTTTTTCAATATTTTTTCAATTTTTTTAAGTAATTAATTATAATATCTATGCACGAAATTTAAAGAATTTTTCTATTAAAATGTAAATTCAAAGTTGAAAAGCACTTTATTCTTACTATATGCCTAATAACCTAAATTAAATGAATTTTTATTGTGAAATTTGATATATATTCCACATATTTCATTAAAATAATTTAATAATATTTATTAATTTAATCTATTAAGATCAAAATATACATTACACATTTAAATGTTTTATAAAAAACAACTGTTTTACCTTAAAATGATTTTATCTTTATTTCAAACAAATTGATAACCAATATCTGACATATTATTTATTTTATTTATAATAGAATTTGAAATTTTATTTCGTAATACAATTATTTATTTTATAACCCACAAAACCATTGACTATGTCATAATATTCATAATTAATGAATAATATTATTGTAGTATCTTGTAGTTCTTTTAATATTGGTGTCTCTTATACCACACAAAATAGAATAAATTTTTATAATAAAGTAAATTATAAAATATTGGGATGATAGAAAATATGAATTTATTTTAAGATTATTTTTAACAAAATTTTGGTATTGACAACTCCATCTAATGTGATATCTTTTTTTAGCCTTTTATTCCGATATTACCAATATTGTAATGGATTTATTTTACAAAATAATTTTATTTCATGATTATTTATATTAAAATTTCCTTTTTATATTATTTATTATCCTTATAAATTATTCAAATATAATTTTTATCTTCTAATTGTGATTGGTATAACACCCTAATCCTAACCATCCGGTCTAAGCCAGATGGGTCAGATGACCTTATTTGTGCCTCCCAACATTCCATATTCTACCAACAAGAAGTGAGGGTCTACGTCTGTCAGTGGAGAGTCTATATTGTCATTTTGGTGACAGAGAACACATATTGAAAAATATTAATAAATGTTATAATGGGCATATTATCATATAGAAACTAAATAATAATGGGGCCTACATGTCATATATGAATTAGAATCTCCCAAAGAGGTAAGTAAAACTAGAGTATAATGTTATGATAAATAAAAAAATTAAATACCGGGGCCACCAAAGTCTAACCATATACACTAAAAAATCCATAAAACTCTACTCATCAATCCACCATTGGGTATTTTCCATTCATTTGATTACTAATAATTAAATCTGTAAGCTCACGAATTCCTGAGTACCAATTGAGTACAAGAATCTATATTTAAGCACAATTGTTTCCATAATTTTTTTTTCAAGTACGAAATTGTATTCCATAATTAAAATATAAAAAAATCAGTAGAACTACCCATATATATAAACTAATGTGTTAATAAATTCACCAAGGATGTTGGTTGTACCAGCATTTGGTCCATGTTGGGGGAAATGTTAAGGTATCTAATGTAATCAAGGACTATCCACAAGGCTAGTAATCACAATTCTTGACATTGTGTGAACATAAAAATATACATTTACTAGGTACCAATTATGTCATGTTACAATTATATGCTCATATTTGGGAGTTATTCAACATCCCCTAAGAATCAAGTAACAAGCTTCTTGTAATCCTCTATTAGGACCCTATATTTTCTTACCTACCAATTACATAAATTTGAATTTAAAAAAAATAGTTATAAATTTAAGGATTCAATGGTTTATTGTATTATGATAATCAGGATCACACATCACATTAAGTTAATAAAAAATAAACATATATTTTTTACCATATTATTTATCCATCTAAAATTTGATATTATCTTTAGTACATCTTGTCACATGAGGATATACATTAATAAAATATTTGAACAAAAATCCCAATATGAAGATTGATATGGTAAATAATCAATACAACATGGGTGGGGATAATTTTCATCAACATCATATCATAATTTTTTGATCATCATCAGAATAATGAGGGAATCAGTTGATAAATTCATCAAATTTTAAAATACATAATTATTATGCATCATGTCGTAGTAGTCAAACAACTAAAATAGTTATGAACAAAGATAACATAATGTTCACTCAAAACGTATGATCGTAATCATAAAATATTTACTGTGAACAAATCTCTCATTATATTCACACAAAATTCACCAAATCTCATGAGATACATCAAAATATCCAATGAATTAGAGGGATCTATAATTCTAGGTTCACCCATCATAACATAATATTTACATAATCATGTACGCCACATAGAAATTATAACAATCATTGTAACAAAATAAATCATTGAAAGGAATATTTAATAAAAGTATTTCAAAAAGAATAATGTCATGAATAAATATAGGGATCCAAATGAAAAAATGGAAAGCATATTTTTCATAAACATCATTATTCTTGAGTGAAGAGGAAACAACTCTAGTGGTGAAAATGATGAGTTTTGGAAAAAAAATTATTTTTGGAAAAAAATTATTTTTGGAAAATATTTATATTTTCATTATAAAACATGGTTTTAATAATAAAATATCAATGAAAAAATACGATTCCCATCTTTTCCTTTGAGTGATTCTCTCAAAAATGTATTCAGTGATTAATATCCATTAATGGATCAAAAATAACTCACAAGGCCCCTGAATCATTAGGTTAATAGGTAACCTCATCATAAATCCCCTAATGAAATCCTCTAACATACACATGGGAACATGAAGTGGCCAGTGTAAACCACTAGGATGATGATGCATATCCTTCATCCTATGGTTGGTAAGGAATCAGACCACAAATCTAGTGACACCCCTCTTGATCAACAACCCCCAAATTGTCCCCTAATGTCAGGGTACATTTTTTCACGCCAGTATGTACTACCAATATATAGTTGTAGAAATCCCGCATCAACTCATATATGTTGGATGCAATGGAAACTACTCCCTATTTCATAAGGATCACACTTTAATCTCACAATGACCTCTTGGGTATCTGATCACCTCTAGATCAATTTTTTAATATCAAAAAAACCTATGGGTCAAAATGATATCCAACCTATAACAATTCCACTAAAGAATATATGACGAATATTGGATCAAAAGTCTATGTTCTGAAGAAGTATCCATGGTCTTGTTAATGAACATTTATACCATGTATCAGTTCTTCTCAAGAGGATATTCACCAAGCTCCCTCTATTCCTCATGTCATATGGCTAAGAGAATTTAATATGATATTACCTTTAATAGGTTCATACATTATCTCAATTTCAAACATCTATAGATACTGCACCCAGATTTTCTACCTCTAGTTCAAGTCCCACAATGTGATGATTTTGTGAAGGCTCATGTTGTTAGTATAGAATAAAAAACTATTTCCAAGGGGACATAGTAACCAATACATAAATTCATGGAGAATAAAATCCATCTCTAGCTCATGTACTTGGTAGTTTTGCGCATGTGTTTACTACTATTAATAACAAAAAGTTACTACCTTTTCTCTTTGAATAAGTACACCTCATAGAAAAGTTATTGATGAATCAAAATATACTCAATATTTGATCATAGGATCTGGATGTATTAGTATCAGAGTAAATGAAATCAAACACATCAAGTCAAGAATTAATTCAGCAATCTTGATCAAACACTGGAATATCATTCCATTAGTTTTCAGTTTAGTCATTTGTGTAGATAATCAGAAGAAGTCCTTGATAAATCATTTTTAATATCATCTTAGTTCAAGAAATCTCATTATCTCAAACACATTCCAGGGACATGTTGAGGAATCAATGTCTCCACTACATCAAGGTATAAATATATACCAATCCTAAACACCACATTCTATAAACAAATCACATTCTATATCCTGAAGATACACAAAAACATTATGTTGTAAAGATGATATTATCGAATCATACATAGAGACATCTCAAGATGTATCAAATCTTACTCTAATGTTTGATTGGTTATAAGGATTTCAACCAAAACAAACAACGAATAATGAGTTCTTATATGGAATGATAATATTTTCATAGTTTCGTGCACACTATGGATGTATTGATAAATCCAAATAGAATCTCCAAATAGTCATATAGTTTATACCTGAACTAAAACAGTATCTTCCAAATGTATCCATATCTAACCCACATCTAGTGATAACCAGATCTATGATTAACCTTGGAGAACCAATTGGATCCTTATTACTTTCCAAAAAGGTTATAGGTCCATGTAAAAGGAAATTGTTTATTCACCATCATTTTGTTTAGCTTCATGTAATCATCGTAGATCCAATGTGCATCCTCTTCCTTTTTGGAGAATAAAACTCATGAACACTAAAGTGAAGTAACCAAAAAATCCCTTTTTATATAGTCCTCCAAGATTTTCCATGGGATCCATCATCTCAGATAGTTTTATATGATAATTTGCATCAAAATGGGATTTTATCCCAATAGGAGCTTTGTCTCAATGTCAACTACTCTATCAAGAAGAGATATTATTATGTCATCCAAGAATATTTATTGATAGAGATCAATTATCATTATAAAAGATATTGGGGATTCTATTGATCATTTTATGAGAGACATGATTTATATATATTTTTTTGGGTCATCATAATCTGAATCTTGTCTAGACCAACTCATCTTTCTTCTAGTTCCCATGCTCATTTCATCGTGAAATTTTCTCCCATTAGAGAGGTGAATGAAACACATATCTAATTTTAGTAAATGTATTCTTTAGATATTGTTATCCAATGGATTATGATAACCCCATAAATGTTCATCATATCAATAATCACATATTCCGATATATTACAATATAAGGTGGCTATTATTAGATTCTTTAGGAATCATAAGAGGCTATTCACTTTCACGCATCATGGTGTATCGAGGGAGAAAAACTCAATGGATAACTTGATCGATATCTCAATATGATCAAGTATTTATATGCATATAAAGGAAAAAGTGGAATAAATAGGATAAAAATTTATTCTATTATATAGAACTTATTTATAACATACCTTATATAGTTAATAGTCCCTCACAATAATTTGACATTGTCTTATCTATATCCCAAACATGACCTTCCACAGCTTAACAACCTAGTACCTAAGGTGCAGTTCCAGATTGTTTCATCATCTTAGACTACTTCTAATGACAACTGTTTGATCATTGTTTGCCTTGTTTACTCTTCTGGGACACACTATGGAAGTCTGGAATCATAATTTTAGGGATAATGTATTGTTGATGGAATATCATTCCACACTATTGGTACTTATTCTTTGGTGTCGGGTAGGCTTTGAGGTAGTGTTTGTTTGTCCCAAAGGTGAAAAAATATTGGTTACCACTATAGGGGAATTAAGTGACTAATGTTTGGGACATCTTCATTCAACTATTCTCCTATGTGTATCTAGACTTTATCTTCTTTCTATATAATTTATTCTTCATGGAAGCATTTCAAAGTTTAGTCATTTTAGTTTTATATTGTATAAAAAGACCATATGCTCGAACATCCTTTAATATTCTAAAAATAGTAAAGGGAATTCTTGAAAAATCATGATATGAAGCATTTTCAAAGGTCCATTACTATTTTTAGATATCAATATGATGTATGATCAAACAAATTTGGTCACTTTGATCCTCATCCAAGCCAGAAGTACTTAAAAGTGAATAAACTCTATAAAACTTGTCTAATAGGAGGAAACCATCATGGAACCCCATTATAGAACCTCTAACCCCTATTCCTGATCATAATTCCATATATTATATATGATCTATCCAAATAGTATGTCTTTGAAGGCCTCCCTGGTGATATAATCATGTTTTCCATCCTATCCTATGACTCCCCGCAATCAATTTATGTGTCCCAATAACATGAAATAGTATATTTTTAAATTCATATAATCCAGTATCTTAATGAGGTTCATTTTACCCTCAATTATAACCTCCCAATTGTAATCATATTTTCTTCCACTAGTTCCCTAAAAAATGAAAGGATGATGGAGATGAAAACAGATGGGATAGTGGACCAATGATTATCGTGGTAGGGCACCATTATTTAATGGTAAAACATCCATCAACTCTGGAGTTGGTGTGGGAATATTCTTTTGAGAACCCTCATTATCTAATACATTTCCAACCATATTATTTCAATGTGACATATCATATAATTGAACGAAAATAAAAAATTAGAACCAGTCTAAGGGATATCAAAATTCACTCATAGGAATCTACCATAACCCATGGTATACCCCTCCCAACAGTAACCTTGGTCTCTATTCTAGGAAGATATTCATAGTAATCATTTATATAATAACACAAAACAAATTCCTAGTTCAACTAAATAATTCCAAATATTGATATATCATAATTCCATGAAAAAATATCTCACCCATAAAGGGAGACTATACTAGAAAGATAGTGTAACACAATGAATTAAATTGAATAAGTACTATGTAGTATAACAATATGTATATATATATGGAATGTGAACATTTTTTCCGAATAAAAATTCATGAACGCACCATATATTTCATAAAAATCATAAAAGAGATCATATTCATCATAAATCAGAGGTCCAATACACATGTTCTGGCTATGAACATGGAAAATACCCTTCTCAAGCCCCATGAAACAATCTCCCTTCTACAATGTCTAATGTTAGTAAAAAAATAAACTATCCTTCGATGCCATTTGGAAAACCCTGATAAAAGCCACTACATTCAAGACGGAGGGTCACAAAACCACATGCACGTCTCCCCGTATACAAGAGGTTGTCGACTAGCGGTGAGGGTTTATGTCCGTTAATGAGAAAAATATTTCATAAGTTGAATTTAATAACCAAAAATGGAGAAAATATGAATAATAAATGTAATTATAAATGTATCATGTGGAAAATAAATAATAAAATGGCATATTCACATGAATTCATGATTATAGTGTCATTAAAAGACTTAGTCGGACACCACAAATGTTTCCTTAAAATATTTGATCATGTAAATATGTTTTTTCTATAAATCGGAAATAAAATTTGAAAGAAATTTAAAAATCTAGAACCAAACACTCATGAACTGACCAAGACACCACATACCCCATTAGTACATTCTTCATCTCAATGATAGAGGAAATTTTATGGTATAAAAATTAGTTAAGGAAAATCCCTATGGATATTATTCACACTACATAAAATCATGTGAAAATAAAACTTTTCACCCATTAGGAATCACACATATTATGTGTTCATCATTCATCAGGCATTAAGATCTTCTAGGTCTTATCTAGGCATTGAGTATCATTTTCATTCATATCCACTAGTTATCACATGTATCCTACAAAAACCATTTCACATCTATATATTCCATCCTGATGCTTAGGTCTATCCTCACAATCATCATAAGTCTTCTATACTCCCCAATAAGGGATTAACTGTTCAAAAAATTCCCCCTTACTTTGGATATAGTAATAATACCACAAATTATCATGTAATAGGGTATCACACACTATCAGACATAACATATCATCATATGTAAAGTAGTAATAAACAACACATTTGATTAGCATCAAACACTATCAAGTCAAAATATTCTTGTACTTATGGAAATAATCATCACATAAAGTCATAATAGGCTACACACACTGACATGGGATCATAATCTAGAATAGCTATCATGTATTCCCATTATAGTGTTATATCATGATAATGAGTATACACAAGAGCCCAAAATTCATGTAACTTCCATCCTCAATGTTACTGATGCCTGCATCAATGACAAATCCCCTTGTGTGGTTCCAAAGCCACATCAAGAACCTCTATAAGCAAAAAACACGTCTTTAATTGTTTTATTATCATAGTTTCCAACTTTAAAATGTTCACGTCTCATCAAGGATTCCTAAAATCAAAAGAAACTATTTTATGTACAAATATATAAAATATAAAATTCTATAATTGTTTCTATCTCTTGTTTAATTTCATAATCATTAATTTACATCAAGACATGTGATAAGAATTCCTATTCAAGAATAATAATTAAATTAAATTTGAAAATATTATATCTCTATAAAATAATATGCATGTTATAATAATTTATTTTTATTCATTTTTATTTAAGGATAATTATTCATTAATCATCATTGAGAATTTGTAAGACTATATTCAATTATTATTTTCAAAAATATTTCAATACCATTTCTATTCAAAAACTCATTATTCAATTTTTATAGTTTCATTCAGGATACACATGAACTGTGGAGAAGAGAAGACAATATAATTTTACCTAAAAGTACTTCATAGAGGAACTAAATAGAGGAATAGAAAAATTGATGTTTCTTCTTCTACTCTTGGAATTGCGAAAAAGGGGTCATACAGTTCACAAAATTCACCTTATAACTAACATAATTTAAGTTATAGGAATATTGGACAAAAATTTATAAAAAATAAATGGTATGTAAAGTATAAAGTATTCTTATATAAAAAAAAAATATACATATGTTGGAAAAATTAAAACCATAAATTAAATATCATAAATTAATTTTTATTTTTAGTGGTTCGTAATTATATAGTGCTTCAATTCATCCATAAATTATAGTTATATAATTAAATGATTCAATGAAGTAAATTTAACTATTTTTAGAATAATAAAATAATAAAATTGTTACATGGTATGTTGGGGAAAGAAGAAAAATAATAAATGGACAAATACATGTTTTCTTCAGAAAAAGTAAAATGTATGTGTCACATAGTCATACTCGTACACATCCCCTGGTCTTTGTATAAGGGTTAGGGGTTACTATTTCATAGTAGTTGAATTATCCCCACCATTATGCATATTCCAGGTGACCTTTATGATATTCCTCATTACCCATAGAGAACTACCATCATGTGGGGTAGTACCATTATATATTACTTACCCTACCCTTAAATAACACTTATTACCCTTAAATAATTCTTATTAAATGGATTCTAAACTAACATAGAACCATTAAATTCCATTTTACCCTTAAGAAAAATATTAATACCATATGTAAGGTGGATTCCAGTGAAAAAATTTATTTCAAAATAAAATCCTATAAATTAATAAAAAATATGTCATTTATGAAATTTAAAAATTGAGAATATTATAATTTGAGTTTATATGTATTGTAAAGGCTTGACCTTAATAACAATATAATATAGTTAATTCAAAGAGAATTAAATTTTGAATTTTCAAAAATATATTTTAGGTTTATAGTTTTAGAGAATTTGGTCATAACATCATATATTGAAACTCTTATATTACAAAGTATATAGTTATACCCAATATCCCTTTTTTCTCAATTTCAATATTTTAGAACAAAATGTGATTTATTTCCATAACTAAACATAAAAAAATTAAATAGTAATTCTTATCTTCCTTTAACCATACAAAAACCCAATTAAAAGTATTTTAAAAATTGTGATGAGGAAAAAAATGTTGGTAAGGGACAAAACAATAAAGAATTAAATCATTAGTCCATGAATGGAAAATGTTTCTAAAAGTTATATCTTTTACACATAGAAATATAATACCATCAGCTTACATTATGAATTCATATGTCTCCAATTAAACCATAGAAAGCATACATGAATCATAAAAGTTATATTATGTCTTCATTTTCAAATCACTCTCTCATATAATGTATCTTTCCAAGCTATACAGTTAGTAACCATCTTGGTTATACGAGGAACAACCATCACGATATATTCCCATATTCTTTTAGGAGAAAACAAATTCGGTAACTCCTACCATTTACTCAATGCATTGGAGACCTATAACAGGCTCTCTTGACCTTAGTTTATCTTGGAACCACATGTCATTATAAAAATTCCCAAAAACCAAAACATGATAATAACATATAAATATTTCATAAAATAATCATTCTTGAGGAAACTAATTTTTTCATTTTGAAATTACTTTTCATTTCTAAAAATTCGTACACAAATAAATACACAGTTTTTTATTTTAAAATAAACCTGTAAACATGTAATATAAAAATAAAATAAATAAGGAATCAAGAGAGCAAGAAAATACATTTCTTCCATATAAGTAATCAAATAAATCCTCATGTTTTAACATAAAAATATATTTTTTAAATATAATGCCCCATACATTATGTACTAATGTTTTCTACACTTGTTCTTTATTTACTAGATAATAAAATTAAATTAGTTAATTACATATGTAATTTAATGTTCCACCTATATTGTATTTATTATTAATTTATTAAGTTCATTTATATCTATTTTGATGAGTTATAGAGTTCATTTTTTGTGTTCCAGAAGTGTTTGTTTCATGGTTTTATGTTTGGTTCCATTGACTATAATTCGGGGAGTTCTTCTCAAATAGGAAAAAATACATAATTGGAAGTAAATGATATTAATATTTTTATAGATCTCTAAATGACCAAATGGTATTTTTATATAATAGAATGATTAATTAGAAAAATATACTGACTATAAATGTTTGGTTTATTTTTGGATGTTTATCTTAAAAGCATAAATTAGTTTCATTTTATTTAATAGTATGTTTATAAATTAGTTCAATAACATTTAAAATGTTATAATATTAAAATTAAAATATGGTTTAAAAATAATAATGGTTTTATATATAGACATGATGGTGGTAATATATATTTTAAACTCTTCATCCATGAATGTGGTGAATCAACATATCACAGATGATATTTTCATTTTATTATAATAAATGGAGAAGATAATAGGTTTAATGAATGATATTCCATAAAAACAATTAAATTATATTTTATGTATGATATTAGAGTTATAATTTAACTTTAGATTGGGTAGGTAAGGTCAAATTAGAATGAATGAAACAAAAAATAATATAGAAGGGATAGAATGAAGGATTTTACATCTTGAATATCCTATCCATGATAATGTTCTTGAGGAACTTGGTTTTTGGTAATTTGGTGAGATGTGTAGGGCTTGAAAATGTGTAAAATGATTTTAAAGGTAATCATGTATAATTTAAACAATAATCAAGTCCTAGAAGGTGTGAGGATACGATGTGGTGATGGGTAGTAATTATTGGAAGAGGAGAGGTGTGTTTTGATTATTTTATTCATTCATTTATTATTTAGCACACGAATAATAATATTTTTGATTATTTTGAGTAATTATAGTAACTAGTGCATGTGAGATAGAATTAATGAGTTATTTACACATCTGTAAATCATAAACAACTCTGTAATTGATTTATTTACTTATAATGTTAATAACTATAAATTACCCTATTTCACAATTCAAAAAAATTCTATAATTTTTGAAAAATAGAAAAAAATCACCCAAATCATATTTTGACATGTAGATTTTAAATTTGTACTCCATTTTATGAAAATAATTATCTTTTGACAAAAAAATTTTATTTTATTTGAAAACATCATTTCTTAAAAAAATAAATTTTAAATTTATAATAGATTTTATGAAACATTGAAAAATAAATTAAAGTCTCATAAATTATCCTATAATTATAAAAAGACAATATATTTTTTTGTTCCATTATATAAAAAATAATTTTTATTTCAAATGAATATATTAATTATAAAATTTTAAATAAACATTAAGTTTCACACAAATAAAAAAATTTAATTTATCATTTTTAAAACAATAATGTAGTTATTACATTATATAAATATATAATATTTTAATTTATGAGATAATTAATTTTATTTATACATTAATAGGTTAGTTCTTTCTTCTAATTGCCAAATTAGTACTCCTAAGGGTCATATTTAAACTCTAAAAAATGTTTACTATTCCATTATTATAGATTAATTAATTTCAATAAATACAACTTATTTCATTATAAATTTATAATAAAATTTACTATTCAATTACATAGAAAAAATAAATTATTCTATAAGTATCGAGGTTGTCAAAATCTCCATCCATTTGAAAACTGCAACCACGTAAAAAAAATTTCTTTTTAACAATGTGAGCATACAATTCTATCATAGAATGTTTAGAATCTGATGTTTCTTTTTCAAACATATGTTTTCTCCTCAAAACCCTAACCTAGTGAATTCCCTCAATAAATAGTAATTTATCATTGTAGTTAAGAATTTGAATAGGTTTCTCATAATAAATTTGGTTTTGTTCTAGGAGAACTATTTTAGGACTCAAAACATGAGATAAATCTGAAATATAATTTCTCTCCTCAAGATAACCAGATGACTGTTCTACATACTCTGAGCTATCATCAAGTCTCACTAAATCATCTGAACATTATATGATTCTTATTCTAAAAATTCTAGTCCCATTAACATTTTATCATCTTCAACATCCTAAAATTTTGGTGCTAGATACTTCTTTCTATATAATTATTCCAAAGGCACCATAAGTATAAAATAATGAAAACTATTATAATAATAAAATTAAAACAATGAAAGATGGTTCTCCCCACATACCATGTAATCCATTGAAAAATCACGAATGATGTCCGAAAATATCAAAATTTATCACTCTGTATATCAATTAGACTGAGTATGAACAATAGTGTTGAAATTTTCTTCTGTTCCCAATTACTTTTAAAGGCCTCCAGAAAAGTGAAAAGTGAAACTTAGAGCATGATATGATACAATATAGAGAATAAGTCCCTGTTAGTTGAATATATAATTGATTAATATTCATGAAATATGATCTAAATTCATAATATATTGATTTGGAAAGAATTTGCTAGATTCAGTCAGAAGATCAATAATAATTCTAATAACATTTTTACCACAATATGTTTTTGGTAATTCCACTATTAAATAAATGGATGTATTTTACCATTAAGACTCTGGAACTGGAAAATGGTGAAACATCCCCATTATTACCTTTTTGTTCCTTTACATGCGGAAAATACAAACATATAATTTTAGCGTTAGCAAATTATATTTTTATTCCATCACATCAGTAGTAGAGTCGAATGTCTCTACACATCATTATACAACATGGGTGACCTATGAATGGAGAACATGAGTTGTAGTTAACAACTATTTCTTCAAAATTGAATCACAAATCACAAATAATAACTTCCAAATATCAAAACACAATCTTTTTCAATGTTAAATTTTTGAAACTGACCCTATTTAACCGATTATACATTTTTCTGTAACTAACACTCTTCCTTATTTGCATTATTAATTATATCTAATTGAGATGATTTGACTGACAACGAAAACCAAAATAAGCAATTGCATGCACAAAAAAATATCCAACCCAAAAATCCTCAAATCCTTATCCTATTGGTCATGTTCCAAATATAACATGGTTAATGTATCATGATGTTTTCAAATCAATGAATCTATCACTTTTATTATTTTTCATGATGGTAACTGATAGTGAAATAATAATCCCTTTTCAATTACTAACATCTTATATGCATCATTTTTAATTCTTCCTGAGAAAATATATACTTAAAACATTTATGAATAATATATAAAACAATTTTTTCTCCATATAGATGATGTATCAAAAAATATAATCTGAAAACCAAAACCACATATTTTAAATCACGTGCAGGATAAATTAACTCATGAGGTTTCAGTTTCCATAATGTATAAGAAACTAACTATTTATTTATCATTAGAATGAGAACTATTGAATTTAAATAAGAATCATTATAGATGAAAAACTCTCTATTTTCAAAAGGAATGGCCAAAATTGGGGCATAGAGCAATCTCATTTTCAGTTCCATAAAAAAATAATAACATTATTTTTTTCATATAAAATATACCTAATTCATGTCAACATATATAGAACTCTACATAACCATGAAAGAATTTTAACAAACCACTAATAATTTCTGTATAATCGAAAGAACAATGTATCTTACAAATGTTTGTAGGTCTTGTCCATTCATCAAAATCTTTTTTTTGGAAGGATGAACTGTTAGGCCATCAATATTTATAGCATTCCTAAGAAAAGAAATATGTTGTAAAATTTTTTCAAAATTTCGCATATATTTTATTTTCTTTTAAGGTTTTCAAATAAATACATATATTTTTGTAATGATCATCAAAATTTTTGAATAAAAAAATATAATCAATAAAAATAATAAAGTTTATCTAATAATTCATAGAATATTCTATTAATAATATCAATATATAATGTGGGGCATATTTTAAAACTAATGGTCCTAAAAACAATATCATAATGCCCATATCTCATACAAAATTTTATTTTCAGAATGCCATCCTCATTCACCATTTGTTTATGTTACCCAGATCTCAATTCAATCTATTAAAATATTGACCTCCCAAAAGGTGATCAAAATATTCATTGATATGGGGGAACAAAAAATATTCTTAACAATTAAGTTATTCAATTCTCTATAATCAATAAGAAGCCTCATAGAACATTCATTTTTAACTAATAAAATAAGAGCACCCCATGGTGATGTACTAAAACAAATGAAACATTTATCAATAACCGTGTACAACTTATTTCTCAATTATAGAAGTTCTACTTAAGCCATTAGAAATGAGGGTATTTAAATAGTTTTAGAAATAGGGACTAAATCAACATTATAATCATCCTCTCGATCTTGTCTAATATCTAGAAACTCATTAAGAAAATCATCCAGATACTCATTTACCACCAGAAAAAAATTATCAAAATAAGTCCCCTATTTTAAAGAAAGTGTGATATATAATTTTTATTTCCATTATTTAATAGTTTCTCATATTCCTCATATGTTATCAATGTACTGGGTTCATTGTTATTTAAAAACTCAGACTCATTATAAAAAACAATATTATTAACTCTAAAATTAATCTTAGCTAGTTAAATAGAAACAAAATACATTCCAAAATAACATCAAATTCTTCCAAGGGAATGAAAAAAAATGTTTTCAAGGAAATTATTTCCAAAATCATTTATAGGAAGATTATTATTATTATTTTTTTCCCTAATATTTCACTTTGTGTTTTCTCTATAAGTTATTTCATCATTTCTTGAGATGAAATTTCCAATATATCAGAAAATATCTCAGACATGTGTATACCCTAAATTAACCAAGACATTATAAAAATCAGATTAAAAATATATAATTGACACCAATTTATTGGATTCCTCATCATCTATGGAATTAGTTTCAATTTATTTAACCAAATAATTTTACTTATAGTATGGATACTCTCCATAATTTGGGTTTCCCTTTAGAGAGTTGTTTTCCTAATGACCCATAATTAAAACATTTATATTAGAATTTTTCTTACCACTACCATGAGCTTTTTAATTTCCATTCATAGCCATATACCCAGAGATACCAAATCACGAATAATTTTTACACATCAAAAATAATTCCCTTGTGTGTTCTTACCGTAATTGTCACAAACTGAAAATGTATTTTTAGACTATAAAACTACATTGATTCATTATTTACTTCTACTCCCATTATGACATTTTTTTCTGCTAGTTTTCAAAGTACACATGATCGTTAAAAAACACTATTTCCACATTCTCCACATATTTAAAAAGTTTTCCTTAGATTTTGAATTTATGATATGCCAATTCCCTTTGAGATTTTGGATTTAATCCGGAGTAAAAATGATTGATTTAACTATAAACTCCTAGATAAAATTTGGTGTGTACCTTTCAAATTGAGTGAATTTTTCATCGTATAAAACCACAAAATTGTTATCTTTTCTATATTATAAGTATTCTTGTTCTATCCTAATTCATTTATCCTATGGATAACATTTTTCAAATAAAATATTTTCAAATTAATCCAAATCATAATAATCAATCTTTTTCCAGTCCTTGATATTCTTGACCATTTACCATCACTATTTGGTTTGAACATTAAAACCGTAAATAGAACGATTAAACATTTGATAGATTGAACACCCCATTTCATCAAAAATAATTTCAAGGGATCTAATCCACCCTTCATCTACCACTAGGTTAGAATAGTCACTAAATTATGGAGGGTGTTTCCTCAAAATATATTTCACTAATGACATATTCTGTTGGGGATGATCTATATGATCTCATTCACTGATGCTACTGCCATTTATCACTGATTTCAACTAAGGAATTACTATCAAAAACTAATCAGTTCCAATTCCCAAAAATATATGTTTCAGATTTAGAAGGATATCATCCTTCTAATGCCTAATACTTTATCTTCCCCATATCTTCTGCATAATACCATTCTTGAATAAACATATCATAGACAAAGAAAAGTAGTATTCTTTAAATTTTATATCATTTGAATATAAACATAATGTTAATAATTTTTTGCATATTGAATTAGCATTATACTTCCCATAATATTATATAAACCTTACTATGATACAAACTATATTGAACTGACTTAAAACATTATTTAATATATTTAATTAAACTAGAATTCACTTTTATACATTCTGAAATAATTTTTAGGTTTGCAGTATTACAGAACTAATTCATAAAATCATACATATAATGTGATATATTACAAATTAGAAACTTCTAAAATATATAAATATTATTGCAGAATATAAAAATTTTATAACAAAAAATTATTTCTTTCCATAACAAAACTTCACAACACTAAACATGAATTCTTCTCTACCTTTACCAATTTATAAAAACTATGAATTTTTTTTCAAAAATTATGATGAGGTTAAAAATATTAGTAGAGAACATAAATTTTTTAAAATAAACCATTAGTTCATTAATGAAATAATTTTATCAATGTTATAACTTTTCCAATTCAAACGTAATCCCTTGTGATTTCATTTTGAAAACATATGTTTCCAATAAAACCACAGGAAGAATACATAAATAAAAAAAAAGTAACTTATGGAATCATTTTCATATCACTCCTATATATGAAGTATCTCCCTAAACTAAAAAGTGTGTAACCATCATGGATATAGTTGGAATAACCATCACATTATATTCTGGTAATATTTTAGGAAATACCTAACGGGTTTACTCCATCCCTTTACCTAATACATTTTTGAGTTAAAATAGGCTCACCGACAATTGGTTTATCACAGAACTATCCATCATCATAAAAATTCCCAAATTCCATAACATGATCATAACACATTGATCATGCAAAAATGAAAAATTCTTGAGGAAAATATATTTTCCTTTTCAAAATCACTTTTCATTTTAAAAAATATGTGGTTTTTAAAATGAAAACAATTTTTTGAAAATAATTATGTAAACATTAAAAGTAAAAAAGAAAATAAATAATTCATCCTGAAAGTGGAAAAATATTATTACAGAATATAAGTAAAAAAATATTTAATAAGAATATTTGTTACAAAGAAAGATGACTTTTAAAAGGAATGTCCTTTACCATATATATGAAATCATTATACACTTTTACATAATTTATTATGTAATCATATAGATTCCTTAATTAGATAATATATAAATTTTTAACATATATTTTATTAATTTCCATTTTATTACTTTCATTTATGTCAATTTATAAGAGTTACTGATCTCACTTTCATCATTCAGGGAGTGTTCATTTCATGGTATTATGGTTGGTCCCCTTGATTATAATTATGAGTTTATTTTTTAAAATAGATGAAAAACAATATAAGTGTATTTAAATAGTGTTAATATGATTCTACAATTATAAATTATACCACATATCATATTTTTCTGATATGATCATGATTCATTAGAAAAAATATTAATTTTAAATGTCTTTTTGGTTTTTGGTCATTTTTATGACCAACAAAAACTAGTTTCATTTTATTTAAAATATTAACTAAAAATTAGTTAAATAACCATAAAATACTAATAATAAAATATTAAAATATTTTTTGAGAATATTAATAGTTTTTATCATCATTTAAATCACTAATAGAAAATATAAATTCATTATCAATGAAGGTGATGAATCAACATGTTAGAGATGGTGTTATCTTTTTTTAGAATTAGAGGAGAAGGGAAGAGGATTGATGATAGATATCACATTAACATAATAAAATTATAGTCTACATATAGTACAATATTTATCATGTCACATTGGATTGTGGAGGTGAGGATAATGTGGAAATAAAGAAATAATTAATGAATTTAAAAGAGATAGAATTAAATATTTCACATATTGGATATTATCTTGTTGATAACTTTCTTAAGGTACTTGGTATCAGTATTCTTGATAACTAGTATGTAATGGATGTTGCAAATAGGATTGGTTTATTAATTTTCCATAATTTAGACATACTTTATAACATAGAAGAAGTAAATATAAGAGTTTTTTAAGGGTGGTTTTTATTTATAGAGGAGAGGGGTGTTTTTGATTATTTTATTGATTTTTTTTTTTATTTTTTCTTCAATAAAATAACTAGTTTATAATATTATTAACAATTATAGTAAATTGTTCATTTATGTTTGAACTAATGAGTTCAAACATCATCCATATGTCATCTAGGACACTATAATTAATGTAATAATTTATACTGTTAAATACCTTAAATTAATATATCTCACTATTCATTAAAAAATAAACTTTTTAATAATATTCCCAAATAATCATACTTACCATTTTAAACATGAATTTGTAAAAAAAATGGATCCCATTTTTTGAAAATAATTTTATAAATATTTGGATTTTTATTTTTAATTAAAATTAATATTTATTATAAAAACACCGATTTTCATATTATAACCGATATTATGACACATCAAAAAAATGCCTAAAGTCAGATAAAATTATATTATAATTAAAATAAAACAAAATATTAATTTATGAATCTATTTTATAAAAAATTATTTTCTTCTTAGTTAATATATTAATTATAAAATTTCAAAATAAAATTTATGTTTCACAAAAAGACCAACACATATACTTATCATTTTTAAAACCCATATATACTAGATACATGATGTAAATTTGTCATATTTTTATTTCTGAGATACTAATTTTTTTACATTCATAGGTGAGTTCATTATTCTAATGGAAAGAATATTATTCCTAATGGGAATACAACTATTACAATGGTCAGGTTACTATTACATTTGTATATATTCAAAAAATTTATTAAATACCACTTATTTTATTATATATTTCTAATGAATTTAAATATTGAATCCCATAATTAGATAATATTACTCTATAACTACATGGGAGGTTAAATTCTCCTAATTTGGGAAATTCATCCTCGTATTTTTTCAGTTATTAAACAAGTGAGGATAACTTTGTCGTTTAAAATTTTTAGATTCCCATGTTTCTTCATCAACCAACTGGTTTCTTGAAAACCCATAACCTGGTGAATTATCTTGATCTAAAATAATGTCTCACTATGGTCATGAATCTAAATAATTTTTTACTCAAAAAGTTTTCTCTTTCAGGTGAACTACATCAATGCTCAAAACATGAGATGGATCGGGTTTATGATTTCATAACATAGAAACATGTCGATAATTGTGTACATTGGACAAACTCGGAGGTAGATCCACTCAGAAGAAAACTAATCAAAATTCATCCAAGATTTTATAGGGTATTATGACAAATGGATTAATATTCCCTTTATTACCAATATGAATTACATTTTTCCCTGGATAATCATTTTGAAGTACGTGATCAACTACCTAAAAAAAATCATTCCTCTAGTTATCTGCATTACTTTTCTACCTACTCTGAGTTGTCCTCAAATGTCACAAAATCATATAACAATTAACTTCCACTACCTCTATGAATTATGATCCCATCAAAATTCTTTCACATACTACATCTCTAAATTATATAATTATGCACATAATTACTTATAATGTTTCAAAAGATACCATCCGTATTCTGATATGAAATTTATTATTATCTGAATACTCAATAATAGAAATATGTTGATACCAAATTCCATGGTAATTCCATGAATAAGCATGAATCATGTCCTCTAATGTCTAAATTATTCGATTTGACTACACATATGATTGAGTATGAAAAGATGTTTTAACATTTAGTTCATTTCACAATGAATTCTGAAGGCCTTTTAAAAAGATAGATTTAATCCTTGGATCATTTTTAGATGCAATTAAGAATATAACTCCATGTAACCTAACAATATATTTGAGTTATAGTTGAGAAATATGATATATAGACATATCATCTTTAATAAGAAGAAAATATGAAATTTTAGTTAGTCGATCAGTGATAACCCAAATCACATTGTTTCCTAATGATTTTTTTTGTAATCCCAATACAAAATCCATGGATATATATTAATATTTCCACTTTGGAACTAGAAATGGATGAAGTATAACCTTCTGTAATTGATGGTATTTTTTTACCTATTGGAATTTCAAACAAGTAAATTTAATATCTGAAATACTCCATTTCATTCAATCACTCCATTAATACTCTTGAAGGACTCTTTAAATCTTAGTACATATTACAAGAACTAAAAATGAAGAACTATGAGCTTCACATAATAAATCATTCTTCAATTTTGAATCCTAAAGCATGCATAATCTATTATAAAATCTAAAAATTAAATCATTATTAATGATAAAATGTTGAATCTAACCCTCTTTAATTAATTATTACTTTTTATGTAACTCATCATCTCTATTCTATGATTTCTTAATTCTGTGTGATATAAATAATCTCACTAACACCAGAAAAAAACAATATAATTTCATACAATATATACTTTGAAGACAAAATTCATAAAATAATTAACTAAGGGGTTATTTTCGAAACCTAACATGGTTAATATAACATGATTTTTTCGACTCAGGACATATTCCACATTGTGTTCTTTTATATGATGGTTATTAATAGTGAATCATAATCCTTTATCTATTCCATCCATATTTTCTACCTCACGATCAATTCCATTTGAGTGAATGTAAACATAAAACATTTTTTATCATTATATATTTCACATTTGGTTCTATATATTTGATATCTATAAAATTTTAAAGCCAAAAACATTAGATAGAAAATTTAAAACATGATTGGGATAATTTTACTCATGAGGTCTCAGTTTCCTAAAGCATAATAAATTACCTGGTCATTTTGAATTAGAATTAATCCAAGTCCCTTTGTAGAAGTGTCACTATAGATGATAAAAATCCATTTCTTGAAGGTAACACTAAGGCTGGAAATATTTTAACAAACTATTGTTAATAGCCATATAATTCAAGAAAATAGTGATTCCCAATAACATTAGTAGGTCTTCGACATCAATAAACAACTTTTTTGTGGGATCAACTGTAATTCCATCCTTATTTACAATGTACCAAGAAAATTAATCTATTGTAACAAAAAATCGCATTTTCAAAATTTCAAATTGATATTCTTTTCTTTTAGGGTGTATTGAAAAATCATTTGACGTTTTCCACAGTCCTCATAATTTTTCGAATAATCCAAAATATCATTAATAAAAACAATAATAATTATCTAAATATTCACGGATGATTATATTCATATGTTCCATAAATACAAAATGGGAATTTGTAAAACCATGGTTCATACCAATAAAATCATAATTCCAATATCAATTACATATTGTTGTTTTCAAAATTGAATCCTCCTGAGCCATTAGATAATGGTACCTACTTTTGATGTTAATATTTTATAAATAATGAGCTATATAAGGATGATGCAAAAAGTCATCAATATGAGGATAATGGGACATATAATTAATAGTGTTGTTATTCAGTTCTTTACAATAAATACAACAACTTGTAGAACCATATTTAATTTTTAAAAAAAGTTGGGGAACCGTAAGTTGAAGTACATAGTTGAATGATTTCATTATCTATAAACTCATTCAAAAATATTTTCAATTCTAAAAGTTCTACTTAAATGATTTGACAAGTGGATTTTGAAATGGGCTTGTCATTAGAGATTAGATAAATAGTAAAATCATCCTCCCAATCTGGTGTAATACCAGTAAACACATAAAAAAGACAAATTGATACTCATTTACTACTAGAAAATAAATAATTTGAAAATTTCTTTTATTTTTAATAATATGTACAAGATAACATCCATTTCCATCTTTTATCAGTTTTTCAACATCTTGTTGTGTTACCAAAGGAAACTGTTCAATCTTGTAAACAAACTAATACTCTATCTTAAAAAAATTATTTTTCACTATAATCAATCATGTAATGGTAAACAAATTTGATCCATACATATAATAACTCTAAATTCTACAAGTTGAAAGAAAATAAGTATTTCATATAAATTATTTCTGAAATCATTGCCAATAATATTCGTATAATTTAGTTTTTCTTTAATATTTATTCTTATAATTTTTACCACATTTTCTAGCTTCATTTCCTGATCTGAAATTTCCAATTTACCATAAAATTTCCTAGAAATTAAAGAATGTGTAAACACGTAATCTAAAAATGTATTATAAAAATATGTGTAAATAAATAATGTACCTGATAAAACTTCATTAAAAGGCCCAGTATCTGATGATGTATTCACAAATTATTTCTCAACACCTTTCTGATTATAGTATATCTTCGTACAATTATTCAAGTTCCACTTTCGACATAAATTTTCATCATTACCCATCTCATTAAATTTTAAAAATTACATTTTCTATAAATCATAGTTGTTCTTGCCACAAATATGATATTTTTCATTATTATTTCAACCCATATGCCCAAGAATATCACCTAGAAATCTCTTACGAAACATCAAAAATATTTCCCCAGTGGGTGTTTTACCATAATTCTCACAACATAAGAATTTAATTTATTTACCATCAAACTTCTTTGATGCATTCTTTATTTTTTTCATTCCACCGTTAACACATTTTGTCCTGGTTTTTAAAGTATTCATGAGAATCAAGAAACTCCATTTCCACCTTCTACACACATCAAATAAGTGTTCCATTACTTTTGAATTAAATAGAGGCCAATGTACTCTTATATTTTTTCTTCAATCTTGAGTAAAAATGATTGATTCTAATATCGACATTCCATATTAAATTTTGAGGGTACCTTGACCATCGAGTGAATCTTTTTTAACATAAATCTATTGAATTATCTTCATGCCTCTATTTCTCGAATTTATTTTCCATCAAATGTCAATTCACCTTAGGAAAATAATTAAATGATGTTATTGAATTTATCCCATCCCAAAGAATTAGTCTCTTCTGTATCCCTGATATTCTTAACCACAAATCACCACTCCTCGTGTAAGGACCCATCCTCAAACATAAAATATTTTAGTTTTTTAACTATAAATCATATTTATTTCCAAAGATATTTCAGGAATATATTTTTAGTTCATTAAAACTATATCTTACATAATAATCCCATACTTTATAATTTTAGACTTATATTTAGTATCCAGTTTTTCCAGGAAGGTAATCCATTTAAAAAAATTATTTATTTAAATGATATATCATCAAAAGTTATTTCATTACCTTATAACTGACTCCAATTTTCCTTAAAACATGGGAAATTTTTTTGAAACATTAGATGACCACAAAATATAAGTATGATACATAACATAAAGAAACATTTGTCTATGAATACATTAAACACACACTTTTTTTCCAAAACATATAATTTTCCACCATATATAATAATCTCTTTAGCTTACCACACAAAATCCTAAGATTTATTTACAACTCAATAGAAAACATAAATCATAAAATTATCATATGTAATTAATTCAATATCATTTTTATAATTACTGTATCTATCATGACTATATAGGGGTTAACATTAATGGTAACATTTTATATACCCACCATAATATATTCCCTAAATATTTTTAGAGAAACCCAACCTATTAACTCCTTCTCATTACCCAATGTATTGGAGGGTTATAACGAGATCACCTTCCATCTTTTTATCATGAAACTATCTATAATCCTAAACAATTCATGGGAACTATTACATAATAAAAACACATAAAATAACATTTGAAAGCTCTTTTCAATTTTACATAGATGTGCACTAAAAAATGATTACACATTTTTTGAATAAAAAATTTTAAACATGTAATGGAATAAGAAAAAACTGAAAGTAACATAAAAGTAGGAAAATAAATTCATTCCATATAAGATAAAATAAACATTCATTTTTTATTTTTTAAAAATAGTTTAACGGTTAACTTGTAATTGGGTTTTAAATAAAAGACCCTTAAAAAGAAACATTTCAAAAAAAATAACCAAGAAATGGAGAAATTTAAATATTTTCTTCTAAAAAATAAAGGGTTGTTATGAAATAAAAACTGAAAATAATTTTTAGGGAGTTAAAAAATTGTTTTTCACCATATACATTAAAAATAACATTCATTTTTTCGTGTGCAAATAAATTCAACCATTCCGTATAAAAAACATTAAAAGATTCCTTCATGAAAACCATTCAATGAAATTAAAATAAAGACATTAAATGCCCTTTATAATAATTTATATCAATATAAATGAAAATATAAATTAATATTATAGAAACTTTTAATGGAGGAAATGAATTTTTAATTAAATATTTAAACTTTTAATAGTGTTTTTTAAATGAAAGCGCCACACAGAACTTTTAAGTATTTAAATCATAAAAAAACATTAAAGAATAATATTACAAAAATTAAATATTCTAATAATATAGAATTTTTATGATATAACATGTCAAATAGGATTTATATTCACTTAATAAAGTAATAAAGTTCATAACTTCAATATATGTCTCAATGAAATAAAAATGAGATAATGTATGGTACCTTGAATCAGAATGATCAAATACAATATTTATTTTCATGAATAATAAACTCATGATAATTATTTAAATTCTTGAAAACATTTGTTATGTTTAATATTCCTTTTATATAAGTTATTCCTATGTTATAATAATTTCATAATTATTTAATTTCACATCAGACGTTTTGATGATATTCGATAATTGAATCCAAAATAAATTTCATAGGATGTAAATAGTTAAAGTAGTAATAATTACATCATATATATTATATAATTAGTCAAATTATAATCATTTATATACATCAATTAATCATTAAAATCAAACCATTTGTGTAATGTTATGAAAAATGAACAATGTTATAACCATTGAGACAGTAGGTCGTATATATTCATGAGAAACGTTTCCTTTTTCAATTATCATTGTGGAAAGAAGTTGTGTATTATTTCAAATATATGGAATGGTGATAACTTATTTAATATCATATTTATCATTTAAATAAACATATATATCATCTACGTGAAGTGGTGATGAAAAAAAGACATCGCTTTATGGAGGTGATAGTTCCCAAATACACACGAACGGAGTTATCATTCTTATGTTCAAGGAAAGGTAAGAATGCAAATGATATATTATTTTATAAAAATAATTAATATATAATTAATATAATATTTTAATTTTAATTCCATCATTATAAATAATCTTGATATAGAGTGATGGAAAATGAATTATATTTATTCGCAAGGTGGTAGTCTGATGTGCATACCAAGAAAAATCCAAATCCCATTTCATGAAATTAGAGATGTATTTAAGTTATAATATTATCATAATAAAATATATATATATTGAAGAAAAGTTTTTTATTATTTCATCATTATTGAAGAGTATTTTAAAGAAGTGGATGAAGATATTAAATATAAACATTTAATTAAAAATGATACATCTTTTTCAGATGAAATCCTTTAATAAGTTAACACCTATACAGTGACTATTATACCTAAAATAAGATCTATAGAATGTGGGTAGGAATTATATTAAGTTATTTGGGTGCATTGTTTCTGATCCAAATAGGATTTTTGTGTATAGAAATGAGAAGACTGGGTTCTCTTTTATTGGAGAGTATAGGGGCACACATTGAAATCTTCAAAATATTAAATTTTTATACAAAAAATTTCCTTTAAAAGGAGGACCAAAGTGGTTTATATAAATTATAGGGTGTTTATGGGAAAAAATAAAATAATATAAATAAAATTATAAATGTTTTTATTATATTTTAGTCCATATAATTTTGTTTTACCCTTTAAATTTTACTATGATATATTTTAATTCAATATTTAAGGGTAATCATATTTATAATAAAACTAAAAAACCTATAAATTAGTCATTTATTAAATTTTATAACTCTCAATAATCTGGCCAATTGTTCAAATATTAAAACATTTATATTATATAATAAATTATTATTTATTTTAAAATACCCAAAATGTAAATTTTGACAGTATTCATTACATGAATATTTAAAAATATCATAACAACATGATATATTTGTAAATAATATTCTAAAACATAATTATCATTTTAAATGAGTACATAATATTAGTTTATTACATTAATTATAATAAATTGTATTTATTGTATTAATTTCAATATCATTGATTTGATATTTCCGTTAATTAAACTATTTCTATATCATCATCATGACACCATTTAATGTAATTACATTGTCAATAAAAATATAAATAAATTACCCAGATATGGATAATTATTTTATATTTAAAATGAATATTTATATTCTAACATATCCCTTATATTTCCCCATATAAAAAATGTTATAGCAATGGAAAACATTGGTCTAAAATCTTTGAATGTAATTTAAATAAAATATTATAAATTCCATACTCTCATCCAAGTAGATTCTACGGTTTTAATTTCAGAATAAATATGCTTTTAATGGAATGAATCATATCTAATGATATTGGGAAAAAGTTTATGGTAATTTTATTACATTTTTGATATTATTTTTACCCTTACTTACCTGATTTACCTTTAACTGTGTTAAAAAATAAATTACTAAAGTTAATATTCATACTGCAAAAAAATTAAAAGGGACCTATTTACTAAATTTAGTCCTTATTATTCTAGATATGGAATCCATTTTCCAAATTAAAAAAACACAAATATAAGAAATTAATTAAAAATGTTTCATATTTATGGAATGAGATAACAAGTTTATAAAGTACAAACGTTCAAATGTTTACAATGTTTTTATAACCAATTTCAATGTGAAATTCATTACAATGACCTAAATTGGATTAATTGATATTATTTTTATATAATTAAAATTTAAATCATTTGAAATATATAATTTAATCATAAAAATAATTTTTATGAAAAAATTATTTTCAATTATAATGTTGTAGTTTTTCAATATTAATTTAAATTTTAGTCATGTCATACAAATAAAACAATTAAAAAAATGAAAATTATGATAATCCTCATTCAAATAATAATTTTATTTTCTAAATTTGAATATATACAAGGGTAAAAAACAAAATTTAAAATAAGTGCACCATCAAAAGGTGACCTAACTTCCTTTTTTTAAATACATCTTTAATGTGTAAAATATGATTTGTTCTTATAAAATATTTAGAAAACACAAAAGATGAATTTTAAATATTATACTTAATAATATATATATATATATTCAGTTAATATAATAAAAAAATAGTAATCTGTTTGTTTAGTACTATGAAACACACGTGCGAACATTTAAATATTTTTTTGAAAAATATTTTTCTTTTATTTTAAAAGGGAGTTTACATTTAGTTATAATTATTTATAAAAATAATTATACATTAATGTTTAAATAATACATTTCATTAATCATTTAATACTTATCATTCCTTTTATTCTAACAATATTGTTATAATGGTAATATTTAAATAATGATATTTATTTTTTCATTCGAGCTTGATGTAGTATATCATATATTCTATATAACATAGTGTTTATTTCATAAAATAAGGTATGTTACATTATTTATAGATTTAATAAATTTCCTCCTCGTAATTTGAAATCGATATAAAAAACAAGGGGTGCGACTTTTGAAAATTCTTTTTTTGAAACATCACATTATCAATGATATTAATGAAACCTTCACTACAAAATTATGAAAGGGAAGTATAAAGATTACATGAGATAACATATACTAGGTTTCCATGAAAGAAAAAAATACATTAAAGAAACAAATAAATATCTAGTTTGTATGATGAGTGATAGAGAACATGATTATGATAAAGTTAACAATCATTAAACCATAAATTGTTGAGTCAAAATTTTTCTTTTGAATTTTATATCTTGTTTTGGAAATCCCAAATGTCTTTTACCATGCTGATCATACTGATCATATTGATCGTACTGACCATGCTTATCTTACTAACCATGCTGATCGTACTGACCATGCTTATCATACTGACCATGTTGATCATACTGACCATGCTTATCATACTGACCATGTTGAACGTACTGACCATGCTTATCGTACTGACCATGCTTATCATACTAACCACGCTTATCGAACCAACCATGTTCATTATACTGACTAAAATTATCATACTGACTCTGGCAATCATATTGATTCTGTTAATCATACCGAATTTTATGAATCATACTCACTTTGTATCGTATCAATACATTAGACTATGTAATTCTTATAATACTCATATTACTTTCATTACATGCCTGTTTTGGTCCTTTAACAAAATCACATGTTTCATATTAATTGTACTCATGTTTATCATCTTCATATATCTTTTGTTTTTATCCAAAACGATGTTGTGGAGTTAGTTATAAACTAATAAAAATGATGTTGTTTTTCTTGTTTCAATATGACTACTACAATGTCAGGTGTCCAAGTCCCTCTGAGTTTTCTGGAGAAATATTTCCATTGTTGGAAATATGAACATTGGAACCTAAGCCCTATATATAGGAGGTCATTTGAAGCCAAGAACATACATGTATGAGACTCTGCTTATATCAAGTTCTAGAGAGAGATATTGTGTCTTCTCTCTTGCTTCATGCGAAATCCTTGAGATTACAAAACGTGAATGGATCATTCTTAGATTCTGTATTTCTATAAGTGCTTTGTTTTGATTTGGGCATCCGATAAGGTGATAACAATCGAGGGCTTCCAGGGATAGGTAGTCGGTGCTACCGATCATCGTATCGAGGGATTTCAAGTGACTGAAAGACAGAGGTTTCGATTACCTACAAAATCGAGGGCTTTTGGGTATAGTAAGATAGAAATACCGATCATCATATCGAGGGCTTATGGGGTAGCAATACAGACGTACCGATCATCGTATCAAGGGCTTACAAAGTGGTGGTAATACAGACCTCTTATCCAAAGTGAAAGGATAACCCTTCTCTTTGGGTCAAAAGAATTGTAATACTTTTACATTTCCGCTACTGTTTTTTTAAGAATGGGAATTGTATTGTTTTCCTTTCTTCATTCCATATTCATTTCTAATTGTTTCAATTATATTCATACTATTACATATAGTATCGATTAATTTTATATGTTTTATAGTAGAATCCTTCACTATTGTATTACTATGATTATTGTATTCATCTTGAATAGAATTTCTTTACATTTCTTGTAGAATTACATCATATCATACCTTATATTCACTACATTGTATTAGTTTATGATCATTTAAACTAATTTCTTCTGTTTAAACACAATGTTTTTAAACCTAAAATTCACCCCCCTCTTGTATTGTTCTATCTAATATACATATACATCTAAATATTAGATCCAAAAATTGGTATCAGAGGAGGTTTCCACTGATTGGTACTACAAGATCTTATTCTGTCATTTTACTATTTCAATTATTTACTAAACTAATGTCTAGTGGAAAATATTCTATTTTATTAGATGGCAGGAATGAATATTGGGACAATTGACAATCTAAATCCTTCTAGACCACCTATATTAGATGGTAATGATTATGAGTACTAGAGAGATCGAATGAAGACATTCATTATCAATACTAGTGTAGACAATTTTATTATGCTTACTGGAGGTTACAAAATTCCTGACAAAGAAGTCAGTACTTTCACTAATCAAGAGAAGCAAGAATATCAACTGAATTACAAGTACACAATACTTTTCTATGTTCTATAACCAAGAATATATACAGCCAGATATCTTCTTGTGAAGTAGCCAACTGTATTTGGAGGAAATTGGAAGTCACACATTTTGGTACATCCAGGTTTATAGAAACAAGAAGAGAAATGCATCGACCAGAGTATCATGGATTTCATTTTTCCTTTTCGAGATCCAGTTTGTAAAGTGCAATAAAGATTTATGACAATTGTCAACAGATTACAATATATGGGAGAAAAATATCTTGATGACGAATATCTTTTTGGAAAAAATTATTGATATAATTCTGAACGAATGGGAGTAAAAAAGGACAGCTATTGATTAAAACAGAAAAGTTTCCCAGATTACTCATGATGAACCTTTTAGAACTCTTCTACAGCATGAGACAAGAATGAAGAGAGATGTTTATTTCAACAAGAAGAAAAATATAAATGGAGGTGTAGCTTTTACCAATACATCCAAAGATAAAACACCAAAAAGGATAACAAGATCCAAAGCCAAGAAAGTTGTTATGTCAAATTCAAGTGATAGTGATCACTCAGATAATGAGTTAACCAATCTTTCTCAAAGGATGAACAAGATTATGGGAAACAAAGACTCCCAATACAAATTCAGAAAGAAATATAGGAAGGATAAGAAATATTTAAAGGTAACTTGTTATGAATGTAAGAAAGTAGGACATATAGGGCCTAATTGTCCTTTACTGAAGAGAAAAGACAGAAAGGAGAAACATTATGAAAGAAATAAGAAAAAGTATTAGAATAAAAATACAAAGAAATTCTTAAAGGAAAATGATACTTGGAGTTCATGTGGTAGCGATTCATCAGATAATTCTTCAGAATATGAGTCCTCAGGACAAAGGAATATTGGACTTATATCCTGACTACTAATTGAAGATATTTGTCTCATGGATAAGGTACATAATGCTAAATCTATTACAAATATTTCTCTGAATACAAATTACACTAATAATACATATTATGATTCTTCAAATGATGAGTCTTCATCATCATAAGATAATACATTACCTTCTTTTGAAGAAGTGTCTAGGTTTGCTAAATAACTTCAAAATGAAAATTCTAAAAATAAGAAAAATCATGATTGACCAAATTCTAGAATTTCAATTTTAACTAATGAAGTATCGGATCTATCTAATGATATTGATATTAAAACTTCTGATTTTTGAAATTATTTTAAAAACCCTTGATAAAGTCAATTCTGAAAAAGATAAACTTTCTAAAGATCTATAAAATGTAATTTCTATGAAAAATGTTTTCAAGACTAACTCTAGTTCAAAATAAAATGTTTTTGGGGATAAAAACTTAGTTTTAAAACAAAAATCAGAAATTTTTTCCTTTAAAAAGTGTTTGTCAAAAGTTACTTATGGCCAGGAAAACATTGATAAAATGTATTCTCAAATTAGACCTTTGAGGAATCATTTTGGTATTGGTTATAATCATTCTAAATCGGTTTTTAGTAATAACTATTTTGTTCCTCAAAGTAACCCTTTTTGTACTAAGTGTCAATGTGGAGGACACTGGAAAATAGATTTATTTATTAATAAAACCCAGTCTGTAGGATTTCAAAAATCCCATTTTGAAAAAAAAATGTGGATTCCTAAAATTCTATTATTTAACCATTCTGGTTCCAAACAAGTTTGGATTTTGAAAAAATAATTGTTTATTTTTCAGGAAAATAAGAAGTGTACCAACAAGAACATTTGGTGCATGGGTAGTGGTTGTTATCGACACATGATGGGAAACAAAGATTTATTTGAAAAGATCATTGAAACAAAAGGTGGAAAGGTTACTTTCGGAGATAATGCTCTAGGGAAAATTGTTGGAATATGTAAAAAAAAATTCATTGAAAACTACTTATTTCAAATGTTTTGTTTGTTAAAGGTCTTAAGCACAATCTCATCACTATAAGTCAATTATGTGATGAAGGTTACCTTGTGAATTTTATAAATGATAAATGTCTAGTTCACAATTCCTAGGATGAGTTCATTCTATCTGCCCATAGGCAAGAGAATGTATACACTATTAACTTAGAAGACCTTAGGAGCCAAAATTTACCCTGCTTAAGTGCAATAGTAGACCAATCATGGCTATGGAATAGAAGACTAGGACACTACAACCTGGGAATCCTTTGTAAACATTCAATGAAAAGACTTGTAAAGGGACTACCTGATCTTAAATATGATTCTTCAAAAGTTTGTGATCCTTGTCAATTTGGCAAGAAACATAAAACTAGAATTAAATTAATTAATGAAGTTTCAACTTCTAATGCATTACAACAAGTGCATATGGGTATTTTTGGTCCATCACAAACTGGAATCATTGGAGGCAAATACTATGTATTTGTTTTAGTTGATGACTTTACTAGATTTACGTGGGTCTATTTTCTAACAAAGAAATTTTAAGCCTTTTCCCATTTCAAAACCTTTAGATCCCATGTTAAAAAAGAGAAAAACCTACCATTGATAACTATTCATAGTGATCATGGTGGTGAATTTCAAAATTTAGATTTTGAAACTTTTTGTAGTAAGAAAGTTTTTACTCACAATTTCTTAGCTATAAGAACTCCTCAGCAAAATGGGTTTATTGAAAGAAGAAATCATATTCTTCATGAAATGAAAAGAACCATGTTGAGTGATTACTCAATTGCTAAGCACTTTTGGGCTGAAGCTGTGAGTACTGCTTTTTATACTATAAATCATGTTTTAACTAGACCTTTTCTTAATAAAACACCTTATGAATTATGGACTGGCTGAAAACCGAAAGTTTCATACTTCAAAGTTTTTGGGTGCAAAGTATTCATTCTGAATACTAATGATAATCTACCAAACTTCACTCCAAAATATGATGAATGAATCTTTCTAGGATATTCTACAACCTCTAAGGCATATAGAGTTTTCAATAAAAACAATTGTACTATTGAAGAAACCGTACGTGTTAAATTTGATGAAGCCAACCCTTTTGTTTTCAAACAAACCCAACCAACATCTTCAGATGTGTTTTCTAAAAATGTTTATCAACCTCTATTAGAAGATTCTTCTGATAATGAAAATGTTCAAGAAAGTGTTCCTAAAACTTATACCCCAGAATATTTTCTACCATATGTTGATGAACAAGTTTTACAAAACCCAAATCAATTGTTTCTTAGGAATCATCCCAGTGATAATATCATTGGTGATGTAAATCAGCCTGTAAAAAACAAAAATTCCTTAAGAAATAAAATAGAACATCTTTCTTTTCTTTCCCAATTCAAAACTAAATGTCCAAGTGAGGCCTTAGGTGATGAGGATTACATTAAAGAAATGCAAGATGAACTAAATGAATTTGAAAGGAATCAAGTCTGGACTTTAGTTGAAATACCTAAAGAATCAAACGTAATTGGATTAAAATGGGTTTTCAGAAACAAATGTGATGAAAATGGAATAATTGTAAGAAATAATGCAAGACTTGTTGCTAAGGGCTATAATCAACAAGAGGGAATATATTACGAAGAAACATATGCTTCAGTAGCTAGACTTGAATCAATTCATATTCTATTAGCCTTTGCAACATACTTTAATTTCACACTATTTCAAATGGATGTTAAATGTGCTTTTCTAAATGGTTTTGTTCAAGAAGAAGTTTTTTTCAAACAACCTCTTGGTTTTATAGAGTCAAAATATCCTAATCATGTTTTTAAAATTACCAAACCTTTATATGGCCTTAAACAAGACCCTAGAGCATGGTATGATAGACTTATAGGATTTCTATTAAAAAACAATTATGCAAAAGGTATTGCGGATCCAACCCTTTTTATAAAAATGGAAAATAAAAATGTTTTGATTGTTTAAATTTATGTTGATGACATCATATTTGGATCAACTCAGCAGTCTTTAACTGATTTTTTTGCGAACTTAATGAAATCTGAGTTTGAGATGAGTATGATGGGTGAGTTATCATTCTTTTTAGGCTTTCAAATTTCACAAAAACCAGATGGAACATATATATATCAACATAAGTATATAAAAAAATTACTCAAAAAGTATGGTTACGACAAGACTAAAAGTATTTGCGCTCCAATTAGAACCTCAAATACACTTGATCTCGATGAAACTGGGAAACCAGTAGATCAAACTATTTTTCGAAGTATGATTGGATGTTTTTTATACTTGATAGCCAGTCAACTAGACTTAATGTTTTCCTTATTCTTATGTGAAAGATACCAATGTAATCCAAAAGAATCTCATTTAAAAGCCGTGAAAATAATTTTTTTATATTTAAAAAGAACTCTCGATTGATGTCTTTTTTATTCTTCTGGAAATGATTTTTTTTAAAAAAATTTCAGATGCTAAATTTGGTGGTTGTAGAATGGATAGAAAGAGTACATCTGGAACATGTCATTTCATAGGAGATTCTTTGGTTTCCTGGTCCTGCAAGAAACAATACTCAGTAGCACTTTCCACAGCTGAAGCTGAATATGTAACAGCTGGATGTTGTTGTGCTCAAGTGTTGTGGATGCAACACACACTCACTGACTATGGATTGAGTTTTTCCAAATCTCAAATTATTTTTGATAATACTAATGCTATAGCTCTTAGTAATAACCTAGCACACCACTCTCGTGCAAAACACATAGATGTTAGGCATCACTTTCTTAGGGATCACACACAAAAAGGAGATATTATTTTACAATTAATCGGAACGAAAGAACAACTTGCTGACATTTTTACAAAACCATTATCTTCCGATAGATTAGAGTTTATAAAACAGAAGCTATGAATGATTAAATTAAAGTAATCATTCATTTATACTTCATGTTTTCTACCTCTCCTTATATTAAAAAACTCCTCTTAAAAAGGGGGAGAACATTTTTACTTGATATTATTTTTATCTATTTAATCTCCTGGTTTGTGTTTTTGTCTTTCTGTTTATCGTATTGACTGTTTACTTATCATTATTTAACTTTCTATTTATCTTATTGACTATTTAATTATCATTATTTACCTTTCTGTTTATCGTATTGATTTTTTAGTTACAGTTTTTATATTCTATTTTCGTTCTTTCTGCCGGATTACCCTATTGACTTTGTTTACCATCGGCACGTTAGCCTATGGTAACAAGTTTATTTTCAATTGGCACTTCAGCCTATGGTAACAAGTTTGTTTTCCATCATCACGTTAGTTTATGGTAACAAATTTGTTTTCCATCGGAACGTCAGTTCATGGTAAAGACTTTGTTTTCCTTCAACACGATAGTCTATGGTAACGTAATTTTTTTCCATCGGCACGACAACCTATGGTAACATTTTTGTTTTCCATCGGCACGTCAGTCCATGTTAACGACTTTTTTTCCATCGGCATGATAGTCTATGGTAACGTATTTGTTTTCCATCAGCACGACAGCCTATGGTAACGTATTTTTTTTTCCATCTGCATGTTAGTTCATGGTAACGACTTTGTTTTCCATCGGCATGACAACCTATGGTAATGTATTTGTTTTCTATCGGCACATCAGTTCATGGTAAAGACTTTGTTTTCCATCGGCACGTCAGTTCATGGTAATGTTTTTGTTTTCCATCAGCACTTCAGTTCATGGTAACAAGTTTGTTTTCCATCAGCACGTCATTTCGTGGTAACAACATTGTTTTCCACCTGCACGATAGTCTATGGTAATGAATTTTTTTCCATCGACATGAAAATCGATCATATCCTTTCTCCTCATATTCTTGTGTTTTCTTTCACTATGTTAATAATATTTAAACCAACAACTATCTTACGATCTCCGGCAGGTACATACTTTCTTTACCTTGTTTTGTTTTGTTTTTAAAAATAATACTTTTCATCCCATCCGTCAGTTTATTTTTCTTTTTATCTCAACCGTATAAGATCCATCGACACCCGTTTTTCACCTATAAATAGACCCCTCCCCTCCCAAAACCCACACCCGTTTTTCAAAATTGTTGACAAAGCTCTGCCCCTGTTTTAAGACTTTGTACGATCTTCCACTGGATTCACCTATATGTCTCAGTCCTCTGCTAACACTCCTGCCAAAATTTATTCAAAGACTTTTTCGGAAAAAGATTTTTTAGAGAAAGGTTAGTTTCTCGAGAGTTCTTTGATGTGTACAATTCTACAATCAGAATATTTATTTTTATTCAAGACTGGGATCATTTGTGTGTTGAAAAACCAATGTCTCAAGATCCATTTTTTATTTATGAAGTTAGTCAGTTCTACAAAACTGTGTCTTTCATCAAAAACATGACTATCAACTTTGCTGTGTACGATAGAAAGATATCAATGGCTGTGAAACAAGCATCCCACTTTATAAATTTTCCAACAGAAGGTGATTCTTATTGTCCATCTCATAAACTACCAGAGAAAGATGGTACGTTTAACAACAAAAGTGATGAAAAGTCATTGTTTCTTATAAATTTAGATAAGAGGAAAGTGTCACATCTTTCTCCAGATAATAGATTTGTGGAACATTGGATTCAAGGTTTTCTTATCCCAAGGAAAGGGGATAGAGAAACACTGAAATTTTCTAATATCTCCATTCTTGACTATCTTGTCAACATGAGAAAAGTAAATCTCTTGGGATACATTTTTGACACAATCAAGAATGTTATATTAGGAGAGATTAAGTCCCATTTGATCATGTATCCATCTATTCTTACAAAGTTCATTCTTGATAGCATGAAGTTTTGTAATATTCCTTTGAAAGGACAATTGGAAGAGTTGAAGGCTTCTTGGATAAGTAAGTGTACATTGAAGAAGTTGAATCTATGTTTAGATCAAAATTCAAAGATTTTTGTTGAGGATTTAGAAGCTGAATCGACACAGAATTAATTGGCACCTATGCTAGTCAAAGACAATCCATCTGTTGGTGCTCCTCAAAAGTCAGATCCGCAAACCAGTTCAAATCCAATGAAGAAACCTTAGTACAGTAAAGAGGTTGTGGCCAGGTGGAGAAAAGAAAGAGAATAGAGAAAGGAAGGTGATATGAAATTTAGTCTTGACCCTACTGAATATTTTGCTGAGAGGTTAAGGTTTGAGGATACCCTTCAGGATGAAAAGAAAAAGAAGAATCTTTTGAAAAGAAAAGCCCATGAATTTTATGTTTCAAAAGTCATGAAAATGGTTGAGGATACTAGTGCTCAATTAGCAGAAGAAGTATATCAAGAGCCCATCATACAGAGTATCCCACAGAAAGAGAAAGAGAAACAAATACTAGAAGAAATCCAGGAAGTTGAAGAAGAGGAAAGAGATTTCCTTTTGGAATTCCTTTAGAGCTCAAAGAAACGTAGAGAAGAATCGTTTCAAAAACATATTGAAGATATTTAACAAGCTCCTCATTCCAACCAAGCACCGGCTGAATTTTTTGAAACTCGAGAAATAATTCTTTCCCAAGAGAATCAACATCCTTGATCTTCTCATACGGATAAAACAATCATTATAAGTGAAAAATTGGGAGAAGAATGAAAAGGGATTGAAAAATCAAAAGGAAAATAGCCAGTTTTATACTCAAGCCAATCAAATGAACTTGATTCGTATGATTAGGATACCGATTCAGAACAAAAAATCTCTCTCAATAGGAGTGACTACATTGTTTATGTTTTGAGAAGGATTGAAAAGGCCATCCCTTATTTCCCTATACATGAAGGGAAAAATTATTTCATCATAGACAATCAGAGGAAGAAGTTTGGCTCTGTAAGATAATTGAGAAAGAGAGTTTTGTCAGTTGAAGCCGATGAGAAATTCCTGTCAGAATGTTCGACTGATCATAAGAAGGCTTACAATAGAATGACTAAGTGATCATACAAAACATAGAGCTCAGTGAATGATCATGAAGTATCAATTGATGACTTGAGGCGAATTTCAAATGATCTTGCAATTTCTTTCAATAAGCTTGATGAATAAACTGTTGAAATGATGACTCTTTTGTCAAATACTCATGTATCTGATATTCATTCAGTGAAAGAGTTGACGAGAGAATGAATGCTTTTCAGTCTGATTTTTTGAAGGTTTAATCTTTCAAAGATGAATTAATCTTGTTGAAGAAACAAAATTCTATGTTATCTAAAGACAACAAGAATTTACAAAACAGAATAGATACTCCTGAAGAAGTAATCAGAGTCTAGGAGGCGACCATCAAGAATCAGGATCAGCATTTTTTCGACCAATAGGAGATTCTCATATCTTAGGGTGATTCTATATCTAAATACAAGAAGGAAATCAAATAGATAAAAGTTGTTCATCATGAGTTGATAAAGAAGGAAAGGGAAACAGAAAATAATGACCGTTGTATTTTTTTATTTTCATGAACTCTATACAATTTTGTTGTCATAATGAGATTTATGTCACTATTTCCTTTGTCCTACATTTCTTTTCTCTATCTCTTTCAGGTAACTCGAGATTACCACATTCTTTTTGTAAATCACAGAGGGGGAGAATGTTTTATAATGGGAGAATGGGTTAATGAAATACTTCTAAATCAAGGAAAATCTACAAATAAAATCCTTATGAAAATACATACCTAAGGGGGATTTAGTTTTATTCAATTTCATATTTAGAATAGTTTCCAATAACTCAGGGATGGATAAGTATTTCTTTTTATTTGTGCTTTATTCTTTCCAAAAAAGAGGAGATTGTTAAGTCAAAAGTCTTCTTTTGACTTTTATATCTTGTTTTCGAAATAAAAAATGTCTTTTACCATGCTGATCGTACTGATCATGTTGACCTTACTGACCATGCTTATCATAATGACCATGCTGATCGTACTGACCATGATTATCGGACTGACCATGCTGATCGTACTGACCATGATTATCGTACTGACCATGCTTATCATACTGACCAGACTTATCGTACCAACCATGTTTATCATACTGACTATAATTATCATACTTACTCTATAAATCATATTGATTTTGTTAATCATACTGAGTTTTATGAATCGTACTCACTTTGTATCGTATCAATACATTACACTAAGTAATACTTATAATACTCTTATTACTTTCATTACATGCATGTTTTGGTCCTTTATCAAAAATACATGTTTCATATTAATTGTACTCATGTTAATCATCTTCATATATATTTTTTTTAACCAAAACGATGTCATGGAGTTAGTTATAAACTAATCAAAACAATGACATGTTTCTTGTTTCAATATGACTCCTATAATGCCAGGTGTCCAAGTACCTCTGATTTTTCCATATAAATATGACCGTTGGAGGAAATATGACCGTTAGAACCTGAGGACTATAAATAAGAGGTCATTTGAAGCCAAGATCATACATGTATGAGACTCTGCTTATATCAAGTTCAAGAGAGAGATACTTTGACTTCTCTCTTACTTCGTGCGAAAGCCTTGAGATTACAAAACGTGAATGGCTCATTCTTAGTTTTTGTATTCCTATAAGTGCTTTTTTTTCTTTGTGCGTCCGATCAGGTGATAACGATCAAGGGATTCCAGGGATAGGCAGACGGTTCTATCGATCATCGTATCGAGGGCTTTCATGTGATTGAAAGACAGAGGTGCTGATTACCTACAAAATCGAGGGCTTGCATGGATAGCAAGAAAGACGTACCGATCATCGTATCAAGGGCTTATGGGGATAGCATGATAGATGTACCAATCATCTTATCAGGGGCTTACCAAGTGGTGGTACGATAGTCCTCTTATCCTAGGTGAAAGGATAACCATTCTCTTTTGTCAAAAGAATTGTAATACTTTTACATTTATGCTGCTGTTTGTTTTAATAAAGGGAATTGTATTGTTTTATATTCTTCATTCCATACTCATTTTTAATTGTTTCAATTACATTCATATGGTTACATATTGTATCGATTGATTCTATACGATTTATGGTATAATCCTTCACTATTGTATTACTCTAATTATTGAATTCATCTTGAATACAATTACATTACTTTTCTTATAGTATTACATCATATCATACCTTATATTCAATACAATGTATTAGTTTAATATCATTTAACCTAATTTATTGTGTTTAAACACAATGTTTTTAAACCTATAATTCACCCACATCTTGTATTGTTCCATCTAATATACATATACATCTACATATTCGATCAAACATAAATCTATGATGGGTCAAAAGATCACTAATTTCATTGTTTGAAAAGTAAAAAAATAATGATATTGTTTTAAGATCATTTTAATCGTGTTGATGACTTATTTTACTACATTGACTAAGATCATAAGAATATTTAATCACTTGACCAGTAATGTTTCATCCATTAATAAATTTTTACCTTAAACTCTTTTTTTTCTCCAAACAATGACTATTAAAGATGAATTATTTTCACACCTGATGCATTGGAAAATATTTTTTGAGACTCACATAATCTATAAAAGAGTTGAAATCTATTTATCCAATAATTTTAAATTAAAGGAAATAAAAAAAATTAGGATAAGATAAAAAAATTATCCAAAAAGAATAAACCATTTTATGATGAAAAATTACTTTTAATCACAAAAGTTCAATAGTAATACCCAATGTTCCACATAAACCATAAAATAATAAACCCCATAAAATTCATTAAAATAATCCAAACTAATATTGAAACCCAAAATTTATAAGGATTTTAAAACATAGAATTATGACATAAATTTAATCATTTATTACTAAATAACATCATTCACCCTTACTGGCTCATAGAAAAAAATAATTTCCCTAATTAAATATTCAAAAAAAATAAGATAATCATTTCCATATATAAGTTAAATCACGAAAGGCCCACAATAAAATATAATATTTTTCCAAAATATAGTTTGAACATTAAATCTAAAATAAAATTCAATAGCATTATGTATAACTAGATCATATAGGATTCCAAAATCAATAATTTAATTTCGAAATAACATACATCACATAATCATAAAATCATTTACTAATATGATAAAAAAATGTCACCAAAATAAGTATAGTCTTCTTATAAATAAAATTCTAAAAAAAGAAGGAAAATTCATTCAAATTGGGACTTCATGCAGTACTGTGGTTGGAGATGCACCCTTTTCACCCTTCAGTTGTGGGTTCGATTACCACAACCTTACTAGATGTGATAATTAGTCACCCATCCCACAAGTTGTTCTTTTTATTAAATTGTATTAATACAACCATTATAAAAAAATTGAAATTTCAGAAACACTCTAAAAAATAACCATAATATATTTTATCCTAAAAGGTTATCTCAAAAAATTAATTTACTATCCCAAAACATAAAAACACCTAATTACCTCATATATTAATGTCTAAAAAAGTAGTTTTAGTCACATTATAATTTATTTGGAGAAATACAAAAAATAAACTAAATCACATTGCCCAATGCATTGGAGAGTTATAATGGGATCAGCCACCATCAGTTTAACATGAATCCACACATTCTCATAAAAAATTCCCAAGAACCATAACATAAGAACAAAAGTTAAAATTACATTTGAAATCATATTTCATTTTTACAAAGCCGCACACTCAAAAAACAAAAACACTGTATTTAAATGTAAAATTGTAAAAATTTAAAGAAATAATAAAATCATTAAAGTGACAAAAAAGTGGGAAAATACATTCATTTCGTATAAGTTAAAACACTTCCATTTAGAATAATGTATTAATGTAGTGAAATCAAAATAGAAATTAATTTTCATGGTGGAAGAAGAATTATTTGTCTCCATATACATTAAAAAATACACTCCTTTCTTCTTTTCTATATAAATTCAATCATTCAGTATAAAAACATTAAAATATTCATTATTGAACATATTTGAATGAAAATAAAAATAGACATAAAATTTCCTTTATAAGAGTTTTATATCCATATAAATGAACATGAAAAATAGTATCATGCATTTATTCACTGAGTAAAATAATTTGAAGTTAAATAATTAAATAATTAAAAGTTTTTTTAAAATGAAAGTGTCCCATAGAACATTGAAATATTTTAATAATAAAAAACATAAAAAAATTATATTAAAAAAATTAAATATCATTATAAGAGTGAAAGTTTATGATATAACAAATCAATTTGGTTGTACATTTACCTTATAAAATAATAATGTGCATAATATCAAGATATGACTCAATAAAAGGAGACTGAGATGAATTCCATTACCTTGAGTCCGACACAACATCTATATTGTAAACATTATTGAATAATATGAATAGTTTAATAGTTTAATTTATTTAGAAACATTTTATGTTTATTTTCCCTTTTTAATCACTTATTGCCATGTTATAGCAATTACTTAATTATTTAAATTTATTTCAAACACTTTAATGATATTCCACACTTGAGTCAAAAATGAATTTTGTAGGATGTCAATAGTCAAAGTGGTCATAAGTCCAACATATAAAAAATTATATTTATTAAATAATATTCACATTTATATGTCAATTATTATAACAACCTTGTTATTTATTATACACCTAAACAAGATTTATTACATAAAACCATCACATGATACAATATAGATGATTGAGAGGTCTAGTGTATTTGGGGATTTGGAACATTACATAATTACTGAAAACTTGAAACACAACATCATTATTGAAAACTTCTTTTACATGACCACTGTATTCCCTCCTACATAGCATTGCATGGGTAACATGAGGACATACATAAGAAATGGGTGTGCTATAAAGCCCAGTATGGGAGTAAACAAGGTATAACATGAATAATAAAATAAATTTTAGGAAATAGTAATATAAATGTAAAATAAGAGAAACATTAACATAATTTAATGATAAAGCATGATTATCACAACATGGAAATGTGGAAACAACACTTAACAACTTATGAGCATGAGCCAAGGCTCATTGCACTTGGATCATGAGTAAACCCTCATTGAACTATAATTAGCATGATTAAATACTCATTTCACTTGAATTATCATGAGTAAACCCTCATTTAACTTGATTTATCATCACACTAATCTTTACCCAATGCATTGGAGCACTATCAGGGCACACCCTTCTTAAACATTTCATTTCATGCATAAGTTTGCAACAAGATCATACAACTTAGATTCATTAAACATCATAAAATATTCCACTGTAAAGGATTGTGGAATTAAAATATGAAAATATTCCATCAATAATTAAATGTTCATAAAGGTGAATTCCCTTGATATAGAAATGGGCATGGTATTAATTACACAATGTTTTTGGCTTGGAAAATGGTGGTGCAATTTTGGCAACATAACGACATGACATAAGTCTCCATAAAAAAGTTTTATGATCAAGAAAATGGTGTATTATAATATTTACATGAAATGTAATTTAAGGGGGTCATATATATACATCTCCCAAAATAGGTAATGGAATTTGAATTCATAATTCAAAATAATTTCTTGAATGTAAACGAGGAGGGGGAAAATCTTTACCGCATTTCGGCATGGTAAAGGGTGTACATGGGAAAAATTAATGAGAGAGAAAATGGGTCTATCATCATTCAAAAATAAAGAGAGAATTATGGGTAATGTGAAAAATAATACCCCAACATTTATAATTTAAAATAAAATGGCATAACAATATAATGAAACTTGGATAAAATGAGAAAGCAAGGAATCCCTTACATGGAAGTGTGATCCCAAAGGCTTGACAGGGGCTTCAAATAGGCTTATTGGGAGCCTGGTGTGCCTTGGGAGGATTCTAGAGAGAGGAGGGCTGAGGTTGGTCGAGATCCAAAGGCTTTGAGTGAAGAGAAAGTTTTGGTTGGTTTATATAACATAGGAGAGGGAATTATTTTTTATTTAGGTTTGGGTCCCCACACATTAAACTAATCCAAACCACAAACAATACCATGGGTTTTACCATGGTTTTTTTCTAATTGGGTGTGGAAAAAAATATTAAATAAGTAAAATGGCCTCACTTATTAAAGTAATAGGGTTGCTTATGTGGAGGTTAGTCACACTCTTAATGAAATAATTTTAAAATGATAAAAAGTTTTATAAGTCTTGGAGGGTCCACTATGGCTTTGTAAAATAAATCAAATAAACCGAAAATAACATTATTTTAATGGTGAAACATATATTGGAAGAAAGTACCATGTATAGTATTTTATTACATCACTATTGGGTCATTATGATGTCATAAAACACATTATATAATTAAATGATTTTTAATTTTTTAAACAAAAAATCAACTATCTCATAAAATTATGAAAAATTCACTATTGGATAATTTTGATGTTTTAATTCAAAAACTAATACTAATTTTATCTAACTATTTATCTAAATATTATAATTTTTACTTTTAAAATAAAAATGGATATTTATTTAAAATTCATCATTTTTTGACAGAAAATAGCTTTCAAGACTTATTAAAAAATTAAAATTGTATTCCTAAAAATTATATGATCATTTATATTTAATAAAAATTAATTTGGTAATAATATTTTATTAAAATATTATTTAATTAAAAAATCCACTAATTCCTCAAAATACATTTCCTAATTGAATATTAACTAAAAATACTATTTTACATTAAAAACTATTTACAACATAAGAATAAAAAAATGAATGTATATTCATTATTATATAAAAAAATAATGAACATAATCATATTTTTATGGCCTTGTTACATAACCCCTTATAACACATGCATAAGACTGATAGTTACGATGTACGATAGTGACAAAATCTTGGGGTTGCTTGGATGACATCGCTCAGGTGGTAATCTCTATCAACTTCCACTTCTCCTATAGGCGGTTACAATCAAGCTTAACATGTTGAAGCTCGGTTTGGGCTTGGTCAAGAGATAATCCCAATGACACCACCTCATTTCTGAGCTCCAGAAAATGGGATTCGTATGAGGAATGTCTACTGGATGAGATCATTACTTCCTTTGTCTGAGTAAATTGAATTTGTAAAAGCCCAATATTTATACTAATCATGTGATCATTGTTCAACAGCTATATCAACAATGGTAACAATTCATAACGGTATATTGAAATCCAAAAACATAAATCAAAGGAAATGCATATTTTATATAACCATTTTTCATAATAAGACATTTAATTCGATCAAGAGTATTTTTCATTGATAAAAGTTTGGGTCTCTACAATCTCCCCCCCTTAAGAAATTTCTCCCACGAAATTTTCTTTTCCCACACTAAAATAGATGTGGGTAACTCTGCTTCATCACATCCTTCGGTTCTGACATTTCCTATTCAAACTTGTGGTTTCTCCAGAACCCCTTTATGAGGGGATTGTCTTATTTAGTAGAAGTTTTTTACCTACGATCTATGATCTTTAAAGGCTGATCTTAGTAAGAAAGATCATATTCTAACATTACTACCTGTGAAAAGAGTACATGTGAAGGGTCTGGTTTGTACTTCCTTAAGAGGGTACATGAATGATATCTTGTACTTTCACCATCGTAGGTGGAAGTTCTAGTCAATGGGTCATATCCCCGACATGATCAAGAATTTTGATTGGGTTGATTTACCTAGGACTTAACATCCCTTCCATTCCAAACCTCATGACCTACATCCATGGAGATATGCGTAGAAATACTAGGTCTCCAACTTTAATATCAAGGTCTCGTCGACAATTAACTACATAACTCTTTTGTCATATTTTTCTTACCTTGATATACTGCTGAATGATTTTCACCTTATCCACCATTTTCTGACCATTTCATATCCTAGTATGTTACACCCACCAACTTCACCCCGACACACCTGTGTTCTATACCATTTCCCGTAAAGGGATTCATATGCTGCCATTCGGAAGCTCTAGTGAAAATTGTTATTGTAGGATAATTCAACAAGTATAAGATAATGGTATCATCCCCCTTCAATGTCCATTTAACACGATGTTTACATATCTTATAGTTTCTGAATAGTTCGCTTAGATTGGCCATAAGTTTGAGGATGATTGGTCATACTAATGTTCAGTTCAGTGCTTAGAGCATGTTGGAAACTTTTTCAGAACATCAAGGTGAATATCAGATCCCGATTGGATACAACAGATATTAATACTCTACGTAGCCTTACCACTTCTTTGATGTAAATCCAGGAAAGGTGGTCCAATGATATGTCCTCCCAAATTGAGATAAATTAAGTTCTCTTGTTAAGAGGATCCACAATGACCCATTAGCATCGTTTCCTCTAGATTTTGTTGGATGTCTATTGACAAAATCCATGGTAATGCTCCCCAACATCCATGTTGGTATGTGTATTTGTTACATCATCCCCTTATTCTTTTTCCCCTTAGCCTTCACTTGCTGACATACCAGACAACTTGATGTATATTCAACAATATCCTTTGTCATATTTTCCCACTATAAGTTTTCTCGAAGATCCTAATACATCTTTGTGCTCCCAGCATGCATAGAGAATGTCGAGATATGTGAATCATTTAGATTCTCTTTCATTATATCTAGATTAGATGGTAAATATAATCATGAACCAAATATCACAATTCCATCCTTTTCAACAATTAAATCTGATGATTTCCCATTTTTGATAGCTTCCACCAATTTCATAATTTCCACATCCTTTTTTAGCATCCATTATTTTCTCCATGATGGATAGTTAAGCACTTATTTGGGAAAGGATTGATGATATTCCTCGCTTAATTATTCCCATGTCTATCCTTTGAAAATCTTTGAAGATTGGATTCTTTTCAATTTTCATTATTTATAAAGATGTAGGATCCTTTCTACATAGAGAATATGCCACCTTGTTTCCCTAACTGGGGGTGGTAGTGGATTGTCCAGTCATAATCCTTAATGAGATCTATCCATATTTATTGGTTCATATTAAGATATTTTTGTGTGAATGTATAATTTAGGCTCTTGTGTTCATTATATGTCTCACACCTCTCCCCATAGAGACAGTACTTCCAGATTTTCAATGCAAAGATCACAGTGGCCAACTCTAGATCATGTGTTGGATAGTTTTTCTCGTGGATTTTTAGCTACCTTGAGGCATAGGTTATCACTTTATCATTTTGAATTATCATAAAACCTAAACCACTCTTTTAAGCCTCGCTATACACCACAAAGAGTTCTCCACTTATTGGGAGTGTGAGTACTGCTGTAGTGATAAGCCTCATTTTCAACTTCTTGATGATCACTTTGCATTCATCACTCTAAGAAAACATTACTCTCTCCCGATTTTTCTTGGTAAGAGGGTTGAAAAATTGTGAGAAATTTTTCACAAATAGGTGATAATATCTAGCTAAACTCAGAATTCTACGGAGATTCATTACCAATGATGGCCTTAGTCATCCCTCAATTGCACTTGTCTTGGAGGGATCTATAGATATCCCATTGCTTGTGTTGATATGACCTAAGAATGAGACTTTCTTAAACTATAACTCACACTTTATATACTTTTCATAGAAATTATTCTTTCACAAGGTCTATAGTACAGTTCTTAGATGCTCATCAAGCTCATCATGCTCCTCCTGGGTTTTAGAGTATATTAGAATATCATCTATAAAGACTACAACAAATTTGTCAAGGTAATCTCCAAAGACTCTATTTAGAAAGTCCATGAATATTGTTGTTGCATTTGTGAGTCTGAAAGGATTTACATTTAATTAATAGTTCCCGTACCTTGTACGAAATGTATTCTTTGGGATATCCTCTTTCATCACCCTTACTTGGTAATATCCCGACCGCAAGTCCACCTTGGATAAGTATTGTGCTCTTCATTTCTGATCTAAGAAGTCAGAAATTCAAGGTAGTGGATACTTATTATTTATCATGATTTTTTTGAGATCACAATAATCAATGCAAAGGTGCATTGATGAATCCTTGTTCATGACAAAGAGGACCGGTGAATCCTATGGGGAAGCACTTGGAAATATAAACCATTTATCCATATTCTCTTATAGTTTTTTCTTCATCTTCTCAAGATCTACAACATCCTTTATTTATAATGTCTTGGATATTGGAAATTCCCTTGGGTATAAGGACAATTAAGAATTCATCATTTCTTTAATTAGGAAGACCATAAAATTCATCTGGAAACATTTCTGCAAATTCTCTCACAATATGCATGTCTTTAAGGACGGTTTCTTCCTTACACTCAATTAGATGAGCCAAATACGCGTTCTAATAGGGTAGTAATATCCAATCTTGAGATGATGGTGAAAAAAATGATTCATCTTCCTCCTTGCACTTATAAAGAATTAGGGTTTGATTCTCTATATAGAGAGTTCTTTCCCTCTCACAACAATTTATTTTTTCTCCATATAAGGAAATACAAACCATGCTTAGAATTGCATCAAATTACAATTGAGGGAGTATGATGAGGTTCGACGGAAATTTTACTCTATAGATTATGATAGGGGAGGAGTTATTTTAATGGGATGTAATGATTGTCCCATTTTCCATACTCATCTGCATCTTTACTTCCCTGATTTTTTGTGGTGTTTGGATTTTCCTACTAAACATTCGAGATATAAAATAATGTGTAGGAATATAATCAAAAATTACATTCACTTTTCATGAATTAATAACTCACCTACATGTCCCCACTTCTTTTTTGGGGGTGACTTCCGCATTATTGATGGAAAAGCACACCATTTATGCCTTCTAGGTTGTTGGTTGCCTCTGAAAACCCATGGTATATGGCATTTATTTTCAAGGAGCATTGGTTCCTTAAAGTTGATGTAATTAACAATGCTTTGAGAGTCAAATGAATTGTTACTATACTCAATCACACCCACATGTTTTTCTTATCAGTAGTTAACATATATGTTCCCATCTCTTCCAAACCTAAAGCATTTCCTCATCCCCTTCAGGTAATTTCTGGGGTGCTTCTTTCTACACCAATGGAATGTGGGGTGCTTGGTTTTCATAGAACCATTGGATTTTTCCATAGGAACTCTATAATTGAACACCACCTTATGCTTCTTATCCCCTTGATACCCTTGAGAATTTGTTGATCTTCATTTCGACCATGAGAGAAAATCAGACAATTTTCTCATAGCTATCGAAGTAACAGATCGCCAGGGATTTCTCTGGGCTAGGTATTATCCCAACAATGAAGCGATCAATCTTGCCTTTGAGGGTAATGAAAAATCCAGAGGCGTGTCGTGGATGCCTTTAGAAGTTTTTGTCATATGTTGTGATGGATTTGTTTCCTTTTTTCTTGAGGTCAAGGAAGTCTCTTTCAATTATAAGTCAGGGGGTTCATGGAAAATATTTATTGAAAAACATTTTCCAGAAATCCTTCTATTACAATGCCTCGAACTTCTCCTCCAACTTTGGATTTTTTGTAAATTTACACCCTTGATCAGCTTTACCCTCCATATGATAATCTGCTAGAATAACCTTCTCTTGTTCAGAACATTGAGGGATGTAGAAGATATTTTCAATGGAGTTGTTCCATTTTTCAACAATTGCGGTATCAGATGATCCATTAAAAGAAGGGGGTCATAGTCTCATGAAACTTTTGATTGCGAGTTGTTCTTTCATAGGGGGGTTGAACGTTCCTCTTAACCCATATTTTTGTTCAAATCATGATATAACTGATAGAGTATCATGACAATGTTCATGATTCATACTCCCATCATATTGGGCATCTTATTAGAACAGTCATCACATTGATATTCGCATCGGTTATTCGATCGATTCATCCTATTACCGACCATTGGATGGAATAAATGGAAATATATGGGTAACACATAATGGGTAATCCATGTATAAAAATAGATGAATTATAAATAACTTTTACTTCCATAACATATGAATCTATAGGCTTCAATATATGTTATCTATGATCTACTTTCTAAAATATATTTTTAGGGATATTTTTTAATTCCCTTAATAATGGTTCATACTAAGCCTTTGAATTTTCCAAAGAATATCCCCTGGGAGTGTCTTATTAAAGAGGGAATCAAGGCCCATTTTAATGTACCAAGATTCCTTAGGTCAAGCCTGAATCTCCTTGTTAGTGTTTTCACTCCCACGTACATCTGTGCCAGAGCCACATCTACCTGCTCATATCCAGACATGGATTTATATTCATGATAAAACACTTACACAATACTCACCAAAATTTAGGGATGTTCATATTATACACAGTCTTATCATCAATTCTTTCACCAGGGTTTTCTAATCCTAATCCCAAAAATAACTAACCTTATCATCTTATTCCAACTATAACAACCCTTTTCTTTATTACACACCTAAAAAAGATTTATTTAATTAAACCTTCACTTGATACAAAATATAAGAATAAAAGTTCTAGTGTATTTCGGGCTTAGGAACATTACATAAAGACTTAAAACATGAAGAAAAACATATTTATTGAAAACATCCTTTATAAGACCACAACATTCCCTCATACTTAACATTGCACGGTATAACTTGAGGAAATGCACAAGAAAAGGGTGAGAAATAAATACCAGTAAGGGAGTAAACAAGTCATAACATGAATAATACAATACATGTTAGGAAATATGAATATCAATGGAGTATAAGTGGAACATAAACAAAAAGGAATGATAAATCCTGATTATGACAACATGGGAATGTGGCAACAACACATATCATGGTATTAGCATGAGCCAAGGATCATTTCACACGGAGCATGATTAAACCCACTTTTGACTTGAATAAGCATGAGTAAATACTCATTTCACTTGAATTAGCATGAGAAAACCCTAATTTAATATGATGTATGATGATACTAATCTTTACCTAATTGATTCGAGCACTATCAGGGTGTCCCCTTCTTAAACATTTCATTTCAGGCATAAGTGTTCCACAAGAACATATAACATAGATTCATTAAAAATCTTAATTTATCCCATAGAAAAGGAATGAAGAATTAAAAAAATAAAATCTTCCATCAATAAGTAAATGTGCATAAATATGAATACCCTTGATAGATAAATGGGCATGGTATTCACTACACATTTATTTTGGCTTGGAAAATGGCGGTGCCATTTCTGCAGCATAACAGCTTGACATAAGAATTCATAAAAAACATTTATGAGAGAGAAAAGGGTGTATCATCATATGTACAAGGAATGGAATTTAAGGGTTTCATATAGATACATTTCCCAACATAGGTAATTTAATTTGGATTCATAATAAAAAATAATTTCTTGAATGTAAATAAGGAGGGATAAATTCCTTACAGATTTTTTACATGGTAACTGGTGTACATGGGAGGCATTAATGAGAGAGAAAATGGGCCACTTGTTATTCAAAAATGAATAGGGAAGTATGGGGGATGTGTTAAATTACACCCCAACATTTATAATAGAAAATAAAAAGGAATAACAATATTAAAAAACGTGGATAAAATGAGAAAGGAAGAATCCCTTACATGGAAGTGTAATCCCAAAGGATTGGGAAGGACTTGAGAGAGGATTCTTGGGATCTTGGTGTGCCTTGGGAGAATTATAGAGAGAGGATGGAAGAGGTTGGTCGAGCTCAAAAGTAATTGACTAAATAGGAAGTGGGAGCTTGGGTGGGTTTATATTGTAAAGGACAGAGAATTCTTTATTATTTGGGTTTGTGTAACAATATATTAAACTAATCTGAAGCACTCACTAGACCATGGTTTTTTCCCACTGTTTTTTTCATAAGGGATTAGAAAATAATATTTTATAATTCAAATGGCCTAACTTCTTAAAATAATAGGGTTTCATATGTGGAGGTGATTCACACTCTTAAGGAAATCATTTTACAAAAATAAAATGTTTTATAAGTCTTGGAGGGTCCACTAAGGCGTCATAAAATAAATCAAATAAACATAAAATCACATTATTTTAATGGGAAAACCTATATTAGACTAAAATACAACTTATTGTATTTTATTACATCACAATTGGGTCATTATGATGTCATAAAACACATTATATAATTAATGGGTATTTAATTTTTTACCCAAAATATCAACAGCTTCAGAAAATTATGAAAAATTTACCATTTAATAATTTATACATCCTTATTCCAATAAAAATATACATTTTATCTAAATAATTTTCTAAATATTTTAATTTTTAATTTTAAAATAAAAGCAGACATTTATAAAAAATTGATAGGTTTTGACAAAAAACATAGTTCAAACCTTAATAAAAAAATAACAATTGTATTTCTAAAAATTATACAATCATTTATATTTTATAAAAAGTAATTTATTAATAATATTATATTAAAATATTATTTAATTAAAGAATCCACTAATTCATCAAAATAGATTTCATAATTGAATATTAGCTACAAATACATTTTCTCTTTTAAAAACTATTTACAACATAACATTAATAAATTGAATGTATATTCTTCATTATATACAAAAATAATGCATATAATCCTATTGCTAAGGTCTTGTCACATAACCTCTTATAAGACCCAAATAAGAGAAAATGAGTAAGTTGTGAGATAGTGATAGACTCTTGGGGTGGCTCGGATAACATCGCTCAGGTAGTAATCTGTATCAACTTCCACTTCTCCTGTAGGTGGTCCCACTCGAGCTTAAAGTGTTGAAGCTCGGATTGGGATTGGTCAAGAGTGAATCCCAATTGTGCCACATCCTTTTCGAGATTCGATAAATGGGCTTTGTATGGGGAAAGTCTACTAGATGAGGCAGTTTCTTCCTTTTCCTATGTAAATTTTATTTGTCAAATCCCTATATTTATAAAAATCATGGGATCACTATTCAATGACTCTATTGGCAACGATAACAATTAGTAACGGTATATTGAAATTCAAAAACATAAAACCATGAATGATAATATTTTATATAATCATTTTTTATAATAATACATTTAATTAGATCAAGAGGAATGTTCTTTGATTAAAGTTTCGGTCATTAAAATTATACATTTAAATCAAACCATTTATGTTTGGTTATAAAAATAAATGATGTTATAATCATGGATCTGGTAGGTTGCACATACACATGTGTAATGTTATAATTTTTCAAAGATCAATAAGGAAATAAGGTTAGTATTATTTAATATCTCTATAATGATTATAATATCCATAATATCAAATTAATTACATAAATTCAATTATATATTTTTTCTATGTGACATGGTGATGAAATATGAATTACATCATTTTGAGGAGGTAATAGTTCACACATAGGTATTAATGACATTTTAATTTTTACACTCTTGGAAATGTATGAAGATAAATGATATATTATTTTTTAAAAAATATATATTTGTCATGCATATATATTATAAAAATATTAATTTCATAATTATAATAATTATTGAGATATGGTGATAAAAATAAAATTATTTCAGTTCGTGAGGTGATAGTATTTCCTACACACAAAGAGATAATAAATTTCCCATTTGATGAAATTTGAGATTAATTTAGGTGTTGATACAAAAATAAAAACATTAAAATATATTGAGGATACTTTATTTTTATTTCATCATGGTTGAAGAAGATTTTAAGGAAGTGGAAGAAGAACTACAGTAAGAATACTAAATTAGAAACGATACCTCTTCTTCAGACGAACTACTCTGATTAACACCTTAACACCTCTAAGGTGAGAGTTTTACCTAAAATAATTTCTATATAAATTGGGTAGGTATTATAAAAATTTATTTTTGTATATAATTTCATAAATAAATAGGTTTTTATGTTTATTTAAATGAGAATAATGGGTCCCCTTTTATAGGAGAGGAGAGGGGAACTCTGGACATCATCAAAATATTAAATAAATATAAAAGTATTTTATATTTAAAATGGGTCCAAAGTAATTTATTTCTAAGATAAAAATCATTTTTTAGAAATATATTCATCCAATTGAAATTATACATGTGTTGATTATTTTTTAATCCATAGATATTTTTTATACCCCTTATTTTAGCCATTGAACATTGACCGTGATATCATCTAATTCAAAATCTAAGGGATATAATAAATACTATAAAATGAAAAAAGACTAATAAATGAGTGATTTATGAAATTATTAGTAATTTACAATAAATATTTCCTAATTTTATTTTTTATAAATTTTATACAATTTAAGAAACTACTATTTATTTTAAAATGTTAATAATCTCAATGTTGACACTATTGATTACTTGAATTTTTAAAAATATCATTCTTACATGATATCTTCGATAAAAATTCTAAAACATCAATTAAATTCCAATGTAATACAAAAACAATGGGATGACAGTAATAAAAATAAATTATATATATTCGTATTTTCAAAATCATTTATTTGAAATCTTCATTAATTAATCATGATTACATCATCATTTTGTCATCATTTAAGGTACTTATATTATTACAAACAAATGGAAATAATTTAAAATTCTGTATATAATTATTTTAGATTTCATTTTACTTTTTTAGTCGAATAAATCACCTATATTAACCCATATAAAAAATTTATAACTATAAAAGGATTATTTATGACATCTTTGACTTCACATTAAATAAAATATTATAAATCTCATACTCTCATCCATGTGATTTCCAATGGTTATAATCTTCGCATAAGGGTTATTTTTTAAAAAAAACTCATAAAATGTGATTGGGTAAGGGTGAGTGTAATTTAATAATATTTATAATATTATTTTTACCTTCAATTACCCAAATTACCATTGATCATGTTAATTAATAAATTAATGAAGTTGTTATTAATAATTTCTAAAATTAAAAGGAAAGTATTAAAAAACTTGTCCCTTATAACTCTAAATATGTAATCCATTTGAAAAAAATTCAAAATACATAATGTTTAAAAATTAATTAAACATTTATCCCACTGAGGGTACACGAAAATTATTTTTTTCATGTAAAAATGTTCAAAATTTCAATGTGGTTTAATATCCAATTTCAATGTAAAAATAATTAAAATAAAATAAATTGGATTAATTGATAAAAATATGATATTAGTATAATTTGAAGCATTTTAAATATAAAATCTAACCATATTAATAATTTTTATGGAAATGGATTTTCCAATTAAAATCCAATATTTTTTCACTATTCGTCAAGAAATAAATCTTATCATAAAAATTAAAAAAAATTACCCGACGTAAATTTTTCATTTTATATTCATTGAATAATATTTTTTTTAAAAATAATATATAAAAAAGTTTCAAAAAATATATTTAAAACAAGTGTTCCATCAAAAGGTGTCTAAAGATCCATTTTTTTAAAAAAATACACCATTAATGCATAAAATTGGATTTTCTCTGATATAATATCTAGAAAAAAGATTTGATAAATTTTAATCATTACATTGATTTTATTATATAATAATTTCATAAAAATAATCACTCTAGGAAAATTTTTTATATTTTGGCCTATAAAACACAAATGTGTACATTTAAATAGTTTCTCAAAAAAACATTTTTCTTTTATTTTAAAACGGTGTTTAGATTCATTTATAATTAATTGATCAAATAATTAAATATACATCTGTGAAACATATTTTCTTAATTCTGTTAATACTGTTCATTACATACATTATAATGTCTATGTTTTAATTTTATGATTTAAATAATAATATTTAATTGTTTATTTGGGCTCGATGTTGTGTATCATGTATGCTATCGAACCTATTGTTTCTATATTAAAACTACTGATGTTATATGTCAGATTCAGATTCAAAACATAGAATTGAAATGTTATCCTTATGATAGTTTGAACACCCCATTACATCAAAAAAATAATATCTAAGCCTTTAATCTACTATTCGGCTACCGATGGTTTAAAAGATCCACTAAATGGAGAAGGGTGCTTCATCAAAAAAATTACACCGCATTTGTATTCATCTGAGGTTACTCTATATGTTATCATTAATGGATTCCACAACCATTTTTATCATAAATCAACTGATCCATTAATATTACAAACATATCTATTTTAATTCCCACCATTATAGTTTGCAGATTTAGAAGGATTTCATCCTCTCAGTGACTTCCAACTTCAGCCTCCCCATTTCTTCTACAGAAAACCACTCTGAATAGACATATCATAGATAATGAAATATGGAAATAATTACATTTTATATCAATTCAAATTATCCATAAATTACAAATCATATTTTTTTATTCTATTAACAATATCCTAAACCTGAATGTTTAAATGCATTTCTCTGATATGAACAGTAAGAACCCACCATTAAACATTTAATAATATAGTTATTTCAAATAGAAATCACCTTCATTCCTTCCCAATGATAATTTAGGTTGAATGTATTTGAGACTTAGGTAATCACCTAATTTATATAAAGTCATATATTTAGAATTAGACACTTCATCCAAATCTAAATTTTTTCAGAATATGATTTTTTTAGCACAAAACAAGACCTAATTTCATAAGAGAAGTTCCCAGCATTAAACATCAATACTTCTACACCATTTACCATCCAAAATATTAAAGAAAAACATTTTAGTATTTTTGATGATTAAAAAAATCATAGTAAGGGACATAAAAAGGATGAACGAAACTGTTAATTTATGCAATAAAACATATTCTATAATTTATAACTTTCACACAAAAAACATAAGTCCTCACTCTTACCTCATGAAACCCTATGTTACCCATAAAAATATTAATAATACATAAATAAAAAATTTAACATTAAGAATCATTTTAATATCACTATTACATTTAATGTATCTCCCCTGGCTACATGGTAAGTAACCATCACAGTTACAATTGGAATAAACATCAAACTTTATTACCATAATCTCTTAAGAGAAACATAATTTGGTAAATCTTTCCCTAATACCAATGTTTTGGAGAGAAATAATGGGCTCACCTTCCATCAGTTTATAATTGAATAAACTATTATCATAAAAATTACCAAGAACCATAAAATGATCATAACAAATAAATCTTTCATAAAATAAACATTGAAGATGAAAATTAATTTTCCATTATGAAATAACTTTTCATTTTTAATAAGAAGAACAATTAAAAATAATAATTTTTTCTTTAAAAATAATATTTTAAACATTTAAATGAAACATAAAATCAATAAGGTGTTATGAAATAGATAAAATCATCTCATTCTATATAAGTATAAATCATTCATTTAATAAAAATATTTCTACCTTGAAAAGTGATTTTTTAAAAATAATATCCCTTACCATATGTCTAAAAAAAGTATACACTTCTACTAAATATACATGATAATAAAATTGGATTCCTTAATTACATAACTCATAACCATTTAAACATATATATTTAATTACAATTTTATAATGTTTATTTATATCCATTTTCCTGAGTTATGGCATTCAATTTCATTATTTCGAGAGTTATTATTTAAGTTGTTTATGGTATATTCCTTTGTGTGTAATTATGAGAGTTCACTTCAAATGGATGGAAAATATAGATGTAAAATGAAATGGTATAATAATGTTTCCATAATTTTAAAAGATCATATATATTATCATTTTCTAACATGATAATGATTTATTCGATAAAACAATAGTAATAATTGTCCAATTTTTTGGCGGGTCTTCCGATCGTCACAATATAGGTTCATTTTATTCAATATTATTTATATTAGTTATTTATAAAAATTAAATAATTTATAATATACCTATTAAAATATTTTTTATATTTAGAAATGGTTTTATGATTTTTCATCAAGATTTTATTAGAAAATGAAATATTTTTATCCATGAAGTCTATGAATAGACACATTGTTGATTATGTATTCATATTTTTAGAATAATAAGAGAAGAGAATATTTATTATGATGAGTATTCCATTATCAAAATAACATTATGGTATACATATAATAAGAGAGTTATCATGTCACTTTAGAAAGATGATGTGAGGATAAGGTATAAATAAATAAATTAATAAATAAATCAAATGAAAAATAATAATGTATTTTACCTCTAGAATATCATGTCCTTGAGATCCTCTTTAAGGTGCTTGTATTTAGTTTTTTTGAAAACAAAAGCTATAGGATATGGGTAAGGGGATTGTTAAGGAAAACTGGTAGAATGTAGATAGGATTCAAGGGCTAGAAGGTCTTGGGTGAAGTGGTGGTGAGGTGTGGTATTTATATGGAGAAGAGAGGGTTGTTTTTTAATATATTATCTATGTGTTTTTTATTTTGGATCAAGTCTACCAATAGTGGTGATTCCTATGAAGATTTATATTAAATATTTCATGTATGTTCAGACTAATTTGTTATTACCTCATACATACGTCATCCATATTTTAATAATTAATTTATTTACTTATAATGTTATATATAATAAATTATCATATTTAACTATACTCTATAAATTAATCTATTTTAGAAAAACCCTAAACAATTCCCAAAACAAGTTTTTTTTCACATGAAGGTTTTAAAAATATAAGTCATTTTATTAAAATAATATTATAAATATGATAAATTAAAATTTTAATAAAATCATCATTTATTTGAAAAATACCCATTATTATATTATAACTGATTTTAACAAACATTGAAAAATTAATTAAGGTATCATAAAATTATTTTATAATTAAAATGAATAAAGATATCTGTATATGAATATATTTAATGAAAAATAGTATTTAATTTAAATCATTATATCAATTATAAAATTGTAAATAAACATTTATGTTTCACAAAAATACCAATACTTAATGTATAATTTTTAAATCATTTATTTTCATATTCCATGATTTAAATATATAATATTATCATTTACGATATATCTCCTCTTTTTTTATATTTTCACGGTGATGTAATTATTCTAATGAACAAATTACTATTCCTAACCGTCACATTACTATTCCAATAGTTAGGTTATTATTCCATTTGTATAGATTTTTTAATTAAGCTAAATAACACTTATTAAGTTATATATTTTTAACAGATTTAACTATTAACTTCCTCAATGAAAAAAAATATTCTATATGTCCCTAGTGTGTTACATGTATATTTTCTATTTTGTCTCTCATGGGATCAAGAACCCACAAGTACATTACAGGTATGGGATACATAATTTATCAATTAATTTTTATTATGAATACTTTACCTCTATATACATGTCCATGATAACATTTAATTATTGTTTTATTTAAACCTTTTTTATTATGTTAGGTGTGATTTTCAATTAACTTTGACTTTATTGACAATTATTTAATCATATTTTTTAAATTTTATTTTAAAATTTTTATTTCAACATTTTTATTTTTCTTTATCAATAAAAAAGTGTGAAAGAAATATTTTATTATCATATAATGTGTGAAAATCTTCACCCAAATTTTTGAAAAATATTTTCTACTTAGATTGCATTAAATGGATCGACGAATGTTGAAAGAAAAATACTATTCAATTAATTAGTAACTGGAAAAATGGTATTATATTTTTAATGGAATGATAAATATTTTGAATGTGACTTATAAAATCATTCATTCATGAAGTGTCTATGAATTTATATTTATTTTTTTCATAAATGTTTCCTAATTCTGAATGACTAATATTTACTACATACCAATCATTTATAATGAATGGATGATCGTATTTCATTCACTAATAATTGAAAATTTTCTATTCATGAACATTCTCATGAAAAAATTCCATTGGAAATTATTTAATCCTCTATATAAATATTATACATATCATTGATTTATATAGTATTATTTATAATACTTTAATTTATCCTTAATATTATACAATTTATATTTTTTATACCACTTGATGGAGTCGTATTAAAAAAAATTATTTCCTTAACAATCAAAATACAGATTCTATTTATAATTGATTCAATATATATAATGTTATATTTATAAGATATTTAGAGATTGATCATTCAAATTATAGAAAATTTATTTAAAATGAATGTTATGGTTGGAGCCTAGATATATATATCTCCTCGATAAACTGATTTGTCTCATGTTAAAAATACCTAGAATTTGATATTATAATGTTATTTGGTTTACCAAAAAAAATATTTAGAGTATATTTTTTGATAATATGATGTAATGGTTAATGATATCTTGTGGGGGATTTGATGGTAAGAACCTAAATTTTGTGATTTATATTTTTCTATTTTTGAGAATTCATTTTCCACTATCTTTGTGATTTCTATGCTAATATTATCTATGGATGTGATTTCTGATCATGTTACTAATTTTATGGAATGTGTTATCCACTATTCCTTATTTGTTATTCATTAATTACTAATGAAATATTTTGACATACAAAACTCTTATTGAGCTTCAAATATAACCATTTATTTGTTTTCCTTTTCCTAGGATATGTTGAAGGAATCATTGAATGATTTTATATGATTTAGCAATGATATTCATTCGTTATTATTTATTTTTAATTTAATATATAAGTTGTGTATGTATCTATTTTTCTAAAAATACAAAGATGTTCGATCTTGGGTAGTGAAATCACTTTTTTCTAAAAAAAACTATTAATTTAGTTTTTACCCTTGCTTACTAGAGTCGATGCTAATAAAATTGAGAGAAAATTTAATATTAACCCATTAGTGGAAGCCAATTTTATAGGTCTTTCTCATGATTTAAAGGATCTACAAATAGATGTATGTATATAAATCTCATGTTACATTTTGAGGAAATTTGTATAATCTATCCAAAAAACATTATAGCACAAGAAGGAATTGGAATTTTTTTTACTTTCTAGATGAGAGGAAAAAAATAATGAGTTGGGATTATGTAAAAAGTAACATATTTTCAAAGACTTATACAGATCTAGGGGAGGTAGGATATTATCCTAAAGTAATTATTTAACATAACATAGTATATAAATGATAAATGTGAGATAAAGAGACCTTCTGAGGGTGGAATCTATTCGTAGAGTGGGTTTTAATTGAATTTAAGAAATATTCACACTATTTCATAGTGGTTGGGACATACGCATGGGTATCCCATCATGTTTAACATTTATTCACATACTACATGTTGATGATGACTCTCTATGTGTATGTTAGGGATCTCCTTGAGTTAGAGACCTTATGAAAAAGTAAAATTATTATGCTCTAATGTTCCCTTATGGTAGTTCTTGTATAAGTATAGGTGATTCATATACCCCCAAATCAATATATCATCACAAACCTTATGATTATATATTAAATATCAAATTACACATATAGGTAATGTATGTGTATCCCATGTTATGAACATATACTAGAAAAATGTTACGAAGGTATTGTTTTTTTGGATGAGTTATACACATATTGGAGGTTGGTTCTTGATTTTAAATTTTCTCTAAAGGGGTTATTGTATGTCCATTCATGTAAATATGTATTTTAACATCTTATAGTTATTTTACCTCAGTTTTTTGGATGAAATTTTCAAATTATGGGTTTATGAAGTACATATATGATTTTTTTGTGTATATAATGCCTCAAAGAATATAGTATAAATATGTTTTTGTTCACAAAATTGAATGTTGCATGTGAGAAAAGTAATAGTTTGGTATAAGTGGTTTTTCATTATCCCTTCATTTAACGATACGGAAATGAAGGGAGAGAGATAATGACCCCCTGAGTCTCGCCTCCAGTAGTCCATAGTTAAGCGACTAACACTAAGGGTATAAAAATCAAAAAATATGGAAGGCATTTACCTCTCTATGAAAAAATGATCTGGAGACTGGATGAATCAACTATAAAAAACTCCCTGATGTATATAAAATTAAACAAAAAAACATCTCTAAATGCATGTGTATGTAAAACAGATACTCTTAAAAGGTCTCCAAATTAAATATCCAAAACAAAAACTAGATCATCAACACAGAAATAGTGCAAGTGTATGTGATGGTAAGATCCAACACGGTTTGTGAATACTCATGGAATATTAAAAAATATTTTATATTCATAGGGAGACTAAGCATTTATACATAGTAAGAAAATCTATGTCTCTCATGAACATGTGAAAAGAGAAAAATAATGTGCCAGTGTGAGTGAAGAAGAACCAAACAACCCAAAAAATAGGTATACTAACTAGATCCCCATCCTCACCATGGATTTCTCACTAAATAAAATATCTAATAGTAATAATATAATATGAATCAAATAGATGATTGGGTTCCCCATACCACTTTACCACTCATTTTCCACTCTCACACCCCAACGTTTTACGTCAAAGAACTCTTGTCTCTTCCGAATATCATTTCATCTCATCACATCTCGACCACACACACCTGATCTATCACAACATATCAAATCCAGCCCCCACACACATGCGATATCACATATCATCACATCACAACTCAAAAGTTTCACTTTTGGATTTTGGCCATCGCAACCAATGCATGTCATTCTCATCTACAGGATGAGGGAGCAGGTAAGATTTTGTATCCATCCATCTATCCTATCAGAAATATTTTTGGGGGAAAACCTCCATGTGACAGTGCTGGTGTCATCCAATAGTACTCGATGAGGGTGGGGTGCATATACAAATCACAAGAACAAACTAAGTATTTTCAAATAGATAAACATTACAGTAGACCTCTCCTACTGGTTTACAAATAATGTATATGACATTTCTCAAAATACTCCACCTTTTCTAAAAAATATAATTTCACACCACCCATTAAAAAACATAATACATGGTTTATTTTTCAATATATTATTATTATTATGTTATTTTCCATATTCTCTTTAACCAACCAGTTATAGTAAAACATTCTCATTTATTATCATACAACAAGAAGAATAAGATTTATTAGTTATACATGACCAGAATTATTTGTCTGACGGTCCATTCCTAACTTTGAAACTAAAAGAGCATAACACACCATAAGAAGAAGAAAACAAAAACCCAACAACTGCATCTAGTTTAATCTTCCCTCATAGCCCAACTACACAACCTCATCGTAACAGCCATCACATCCATAAAACACAATCATATCTCATCCATTACATCAACACACATCCTATCATATAACATAACATAAATTATTTTTTTTTCAGATGTACATGTGGTTATCTTATTTAATTTTACTTATTTAATTAATGGTGGTATCATACAATATATTTGATCCTGGAGAATCCATTCTATTAACTGAATAAATTTGGTTATCCAATTAGTTATGATGATATAAAACAATCACAAAAATATAGGTTTAAATGAAGTTACCTACATCATAATTAAACCATAAACATATTGGAATTTCATCAAGTGATTAAGTGAATACAATCTTAATATCAAATCAAAATAAATAAAATCCACAAACAGTTGTATCATAAAACAACACATTCACCTTCTCCCTAAAATTTAATTTAAACCGGATTATTATCTTCCTTAATATGAACGAAACCATGTTATAAATACATGAAAATAATAAACTCATCCACCATTATACACATAAGGAGAAATTATGGAAAAAACAACATGGAAGAAGAAGATTTTTACAACTTGTAGCACTAAAACAAGGGCGCACACATACTAGAGGGATATTCCTTGGGGGAAACCCCCAAAAAAAAAATAAAAACCAGTTCTATGCCTCATAGATAATAAGGATTTGGGACCAATCATATCAAGATAATTTAATCTCGAACAAAAGAAAGAAAATATTTCCTCTTTAGAAGAAACATATCTGATACAAGGTATAATTGGCTATAGTTTAACTGACTATTAGTCGTGGAACCCATCAATATATGTGGTTTACATGTTTAAAAGGTATTAGAATTTTTTAGATATTAGGGATATTATTATTCTTCACTAAAACATATTTAAAAACATTATTTGAGGCTTTCATACCCATTTTTTATCATAAAATATATCAAAATAGAAATTCTGTAATTTTTTGGGGAAAATTAACACATTGTTAATAAATCACATCCAGAAGTGGGTCACCACTGAAAATGAATCATCACTGGAATTATTCACCATCAGAATGAATCACCGTAATAAATGACTCACCAGCAGAATGACCCACAACTAGAATAAATCCCCACCTCAATGACTCAGTTCAAGATTGAATCACCTCCAGAAATGACACACCTCCATTAATGAATCACATATTGAAATGAATCACTAATAAATACAAATTACTATCAGAATGACCAATAATTAGAAAGGCTCATCACCAGAATGACTCATCACCAAAAATTACTCACTACAAGAAATGAATCACTTCTACGATGACTCACTGATATAAATGACTCACCGTCATAAATCATTGGCCACAAAAAATAGTTCACTTCCAAAATTGACTCACCATGATAAATGACTCACCATAAGAATTACTCACCGCTATAAATGTAAAAATTTGAAAAATTCGTATGATTTTATCACTTTTGGAATATCTAACGTGTCCCCAAACGACAATGATTTTCCCTAGAGACCCCAAATATCATTTTTTTGGTAATGTAAAATTCCATAAGGTTTATGGCATTACACGAAATATCATTCAATATATTATTTCCCTTGATAATTCAATACAATCCCAAAAGGTAGGAGGGAAAGGGTCTATTCAACCTTTCTTCAAGATACATCTCAAGGATATCATGATTCCTAAAACACTCATACCATCTAAACCTTCTATCTTAAAATCCCACAACAACTAAACCAAATATAATTCCTTGAAAATAAGAATCATGTAATTCTATTATCTATGTCAGGATATTATCCACTATCAGTGACACTAACTCACCCACATGGGTTCAATAACATCGCAGGGAAACTCTTCCTAATAAGGAAGTAGGTATTTATTTTTTATAATGTTGGGACATTATCACACATCAAACAAAACACATATCATCAAGGGGAAAAAATATATTTCATAAAACACCAAGGTCCAAAGATATCATCAAAAAGAAAATAGATAATTTAAATTGGAAAAAATATAGGTGTTGGGCTCACATTTGTGTCACATACTCCCATATACTCTCCTCCAGTACACCATGCCTCCAATGAACAATAACTACGATAATTTTCCATCCTCACAACAGCTTATCTAAATAGTCTTGGATCTACACTATATTATCCATGATGGTCATTCCATCCTCTATATCTCACTTTCACCATTCAATGACATGAGAGTCATCATGAAGATACCAACGGAGCTGAGATACATAGAGGACATCGTGGGTCTAGTCCAATCGAGGTCGAAGTTCAAACTACTATGATACCCCTATCACACACCCCTACACCTCGAAGGGACTCACAGTTCAAGGATGGGGCTTAATTTCTTTTCCAAACCTCTACTACCCACAAAGAGGGGAATCATTCAAGAAAATGTGGTACTCAACCTCAAACATAAATTACCTCCTTCTATGACTGGAAGAAGATTTTTATTGATCATGTGATACTTTAATCCTCTCATGAACCAACTAAATCTTCTCAGTAATGCTCTACACCACATCAGGTACAAAAACTAAAGCACCTATAACCACATTCCAACACAATATAAAAAAAACTAATCATATACAATGTGTCAAATATAGACATTCTAAAGGAGGAGTGACGACTTATATTATAAAAGAATGTGACCCAAGGTAGGTGTTTTAACTATGATATGTTAAAGTACATGACACATGTTTGCAACATATCCTCTAGTGTTTGGATAGGCCATTCTATCTTTACATCTATTTGAGGGTGGAAAAGAGTGTTAAGGTCCAATTGGGTGCCAAAATAATGATGAAATCACCTCATGACTCATGATGTAAAATTTTCATCTAGATATAAGACAATGGACCTCCAAACTACATGTAACCAAACCACATTATCCATGTCCATTATATTTAAGGAATCTACTGTTCCATAATCCTTGATTTCTTGGAAGTGAGTTGATTTCATTAACCAATTCATAATCACCCAGGTAGAATCAAAAGCACATGGAACTCTGATTAGTGTGAAGATGTCCATTAGGATGTCATTATGTTTATAATCGGAAACATATAAGGGATGTATCAATCTCACTATAACATGATGCTTGACCTTTACCTACTAGAAATCTAGACAATGATCCACTAACTCTGCCAAAACCTATTTTGTCCGAGACCATCAAAACTAGGTCCTTAATCTATGGTACATTTTACAAACTCCTCGGTGTATAAACAAAAATATTATAGGAAACTTCCTAAGTACACCCTCATGCATCACTAGAGGAACAAATAACATCCCATGAAAAAAATCATGGTTCTCTTCATACTCTGAAAATCCCTATGGACCATCACCATGACCAACATGATTACACAACACCTCTACTCCATGTCTCACGACTGAGACTCCTCCACCCATTACATCAGAGAAGAATAAACCACCATCTAAAACAAAAAACATATACCACCATCAACACTTGAATTTATTTCTAGGGATTATAACTAATTCATCTATATTAAATCGTCCTTAGACTCCCGAGAAACAATCTTTTGTGGCTTTTTACATAGAACATCATCCACAAATTTCCCCTTCCTAGAATTATTGGAAATCACAAAATCATAGCCCTAATGAAACAACATCATCCATATCTACTATAGATTTAGATGAAACTTATAAATGACCTACCTCAAACACTCGATTTGTGAAGAACACAAAGTACTGCCTAATGAGGTACTGTCGCATAAACAATAGATTAATTTCAACTATAACTAGATCAAGATCATGGTTGAAATAGTTACTTTGGTGAGGGTTTAAATTCCTAGACCCATTATAGACCACTAAATTCTACTACATTAGGATGAAACCTAAACCCAGATGAGATGCATAACGTAAACCCTCAAAAAAGACACCCTAATTCCATAGTTTATGCACTCGATCATTGACCAACATTCCCTCCATGTAGACAAATACTTCTTAAGGATCATTGGTTCACCAAAACGATTGGTCTATCATAGTAAAATATATCAACAGGGATGAAACACAATATAAACTAGGAATAATCCTCGAATAATAGTCTATATGTCCATGGAAACTACGAACCCCTATGATGGTCGTGGGTTTTACCCATGGAAGAACTACTTCATCCTTCAAGGAGTATACTGTCACACCCAACTAACATACCACATGAACATATTGTGTCCAAAATAATCAATTTGAGAAAATTCAATAAGGAAGATGATGATGAAGAACCTACAAACTAGCTCTGAGATATTAAACATGCCCCTCCTCTAACTTGGAGTAGATCAGTTTGTCATAAGTGAAGAAAATGACAACACAGTCCAGGAACTAATGAAACGCGTAGTTCATAAGCCCTAATAACATGACTGGTTAGTTTATATCACCAAAAGGTATGACCGTGAACTCAAGTTTTCCTTACCAATAGCAGAAGGCAGTCTTCTGGATATCTTTATCCTTCACCATTTACTGGTGATATCCCGAACTTAAATGATATTGGAGAACAAGTTATCTCCCATCAACTTGTTGAATATATCATCAATCCTCAAAAGATGATGGAAAATCTTGATCATCCATTGGTTCAACCTCTAGTAGTATATTCACAACCTTAGACTACCATACACCTTCTTATAGAATAACAATAGGGCACCCCACATAGACCCATTATGCTAGATTATACCCCTCTACATTAAATCATCAATCTGCACCCTAAACTACTATAACAGAAAATGTGATATTCTATTGGGAGCCATCCATTTCAGAGGAAGACTATGTAGAAAGTATATCCAAAACTTATCATAACATCAAGTGGTTAGTTTCACAACCTCGTCAGAGAAAAGATATTAGAATTCCTTAGAGACCGTTGGATCCTCCTCTATCCATGTTTCTACTGATTCTATAGAACACTCTTCAACCAATTAAATAAGGGGGTCCAAGCACCTATTGACCACCCAATAACCCCTCTCATAATAAAAAATAAACACTGATAATCTATATCTAAGAACACAACTCCCCTATGAAATTAGTCATTAGAAGCATGCATATAATAAAACCAGTCAATGTTGTGGATTAAATCACATGTCTACATCTAAATTATTCTACGGTATACATAATTCTGAAACTTCCCCATAATTATTTCACATTAATGAGACATAAAAAACAAGATAGTATGGACTCTGACTTTCATAGTCAAAACTAGGGGCATGGGAAGCCCTGATATGACTAGTCATGTAGCCTGGACTAGAGAGGGTGCATTACAGAATTGTGAGGATCTGTCAGCTAACAAGGCATACAAAAGGGTATATGATAAACCGTGTATACCTCAAATGATATGTATCTCCTCTAAGGTTTTCTCCACCACTTCCTGAAAATATAATTGATGAACGGATCTACACCTCATCTGACCACCACCAACACAAGCATGCTTGATTCAAGGTCTCTAAGGATGAGGTACACCATGTGGTCTTCCTCTAATTTTCTAGTATCCTCTAGATAGAGACTAACACTTATTCCCATATAAGTGGACTTAAATCACTACTAACTACTGATGTGTTTGACTTTGATCGTGACCATCTCTACCAAACTAGTCTCGAGCATTCATTGGGAACTGATCATGATGATGTATGTAAAACCCACCGATGAAAAATATAAGTAGAAATTCATAAGTATGATTAAGGAATACACTAAACCTAGGTGGTTAGAAGTGAGGTTGCATAGATCAACTCCAATATGGTCCGAACCGTGAAGGCCCTGGTGCCTGAGGCCAACCACTGAAAGGGGTACAATTTGAGGATCCACGCGTATTCCCCTCTCACAGTAAGCCACCATGGGAGTGTATTTACTCTATAACCTCTGGAATATTTTGAACCTCCAAATATGTTGGGAATGTAAAAGGTTTAATTACACAATAGATCAAAATAAAGGCTTCCACATTAAGATTACTCAACAGGGACTCCTACTCTATTAAAAGGTCAAGGGAAAAGTATAGAATATCCTTGAACTTGATCCCAAGATCCCACATAGACATGATTCCCTGACGAAGGGAGAGTAGCTCCAAGCTCATAAAATCCTTCATCGACGATGACAGGAACTCTATAGAAATCCCCTTATAAAAATAATAAAATCAAACATCTAACTCCTTTCACTCACCAAGGTACATTTTACCCCACTGACACACCACTCCTCACATAAGGCTAACTGCCAAGGGGGTCAAATACACTATCAGTGCCCCAATCAAACTGAATGCTATCTCTAGATCCACTATCCAAGCCACTATCACAACTACAGAAATGTTTCCCTCATAATTCACAAAAGACATTATTTAAAAATATATCAACGCCCTCTATCATTGATCAACACACTCAACCAGATCAACCCTCTCATGATCAATCATGTCAACCTGCTGAACGTCCACTTCCTAATCCACACACAGATGATTACTTGGATCAATAAATGAATGAGAAAAAATAATTTTTTAAGCCCAATAGTATGGATGTTTATATATTTTTTATATAAATATAATCCATTTTATTTATTTTTCCATTTAATCATTTTTCAAACAACCTGATTCAAACAAGAACATAATTATTCATGATGAATGTACCTCTCAAAGGTCTCTATCATGCAATCAGTCTCCTCTCACCGGGTCATTCAATATGCTCAGTGTCTATTCATTGTATCATGGGGGCCTTAACATCCAATGTTCTAACTAAACTCCTTGTCATGTGTCATGCAATAAGGTCATTTGAAACTGTTTCCATACAAATCCATGCATTCCTCCCCATACCATTATCCAAAATCAAACTTATCACTCAACCATGAAATTTTATACCACTCTATCATAATCCCCTCCCACCAATGATACCACAATGTAGGGAGAGAGATAATGAACCTACGAGTCCAGCCTCCACTAGGAACTGTTTTAGAGACTAGCATTGAGGTTATAAAAATTTCATATTATGGGAGGAATTTACCTCTCTATGAAAACAATAGCAGGAGATATGATGAATCAACCTCAATGAACTCCATGAAATATATAAAAAAATCAAAATCCATCCAACAATACATGTGTAAGTAAAACCTAAACAGATAAAAATTCACCAATGTAAATAGCCATGAAAAAACTAGAGCAGTGACACAACACTATTTAAGGGTTTGTGATGGTATGGTCTAACACAGATGGTGAATTCATCATGGAATCTTGAAAATAGTTTTATATACTTAGGGTGAGTATACAGCTATAGTAATTTGGAAATCCAAAGTTAGTCATCTACATGAGAAAGGAGAAAACGAATTCACCCTTATGAAATCAGTAGAACCCAACAACCCCTGAATAGGTGTACAAACCAAAACCCCAACCTCACCATGGCTTGATCGAAAATTAATTACATATATATATAATAATATAATATGATGAAAATTATTTCATTTTTACCTCTCACCACTTTCCCACTAATTTCCCATAATCACACCCCAACTTCGTACATCCTAGAACTCTTACCTCTTCTGGATATTTTAACATAATATTGCATTCCAACCACACACAATTGGGCATTAAAACACATAACATCTTACTCACACACACCTAGGCCATCACATATCATCATATCACAACTCCATAGTGGCAGTTTTTAGTTCTAGACATTTCAACCCATGCATGTCCTTCTGAACTCCTATAAGAAGTAGTGGTGAAGTGTTAGTCACTAGCCATCCATCCTATCGCCTGGATATTGGGAAAATACACCCCATGTCACTATACTGGTGTATGAACATAATAATTGATGAGGGTAGAGTTTTCCAATAAATCAAAAGAACATATAAGGTATATACATATAGATAAACAACATAAAAGACCTATCCAATTTTTCATATACAAGTGTATAACATTTCTTAGAATAATCCACTTTTTCTATAGAATCTAAATTCACAACCCCATATAAGAAAAAAAAAGACACAATTCATTTTTAATTCTTTGGTTATCAGGAAGTCATTTTCTAGATTCTCCATTACCAAACCCTTCTAGTAAAACATTATCTTTTTCTAATAAAACATCATAAAGCATAAGACTTATTTGTTAAAAATTCACAAAATTATTCATTTCCCCATCCATTACTAACCCATCAACTAATAGAGCACAAAACACTAAATTAAGTAGAATAGAAAAACCCAACATGAATATCATGTTTCACCTTCCCTCATAGCACAAATACACATCAACATCATAACAACAATCTCAACCCCGCTGCATAACCATACCTCATCTACTGCCTCCACGCGCATCAAATCAAATTCCATAACAGAAAAGATTTTTTGTTTTATTATAGTTTATCATATTCAATTTCACTTCATTAATTAAGGTTATTATCACACAACCCATTATATCATGGGGAATCAATTACAGTAACGAAATATACATGGTTAACAAGTTATTTTTGATGATATCGAATAATAATAAAATGGATTAAAATAAGGTCTATACAACATAATTAATCCACTAAAAGACACACTTTTCTTCATTTAATTGCGCCTATATAATAATAATATCAAATCAAATCAAATCAAATCAAATGAAGAAAAGATACATGATCATACATCAAATTCTTATACCCCATTAAATTAAATTTAAAACTATTCATTATCATTCTTAATATGGATTCAACCATGTTCCAAAGTCCAGAAAATCATAAACCCATATCACATGATAAACATAACGATAAAAAATGGAAAAACCAACTTGACAGAAGAATATTTTCATAACCTGTTGCACTAAAATAGGGGGCACACATACAAGAGGGATCATCTTTGGTGGAAACCCAAGCTAGTTGTAGAAAAATATATATGAAACCAAGGTAAAATGATTTGGGTCCTCTAATATTAATAGAATGTAATCCTGATGGATCTAATGAAAACGTATACTCTTTATAAATAAATTATCTGATACTGGGGGGAATTAAATGTGGTTTCAACTATCCATTAAATGTGGATCCCATCAATATATATTTATTTCATGTTTGAAGGGCCTCAATACTTTTTTGAAATTAATGATATTATTAATACTCTTTGAAAAATATTTAAATCCCATATTTGAGGCATTTACACACAATTTTATCTGTTATGAATGTCAAAATGGATATTCTACAATATTTTTGGAAAAAAATTGAAACACTATTTATGAAATTCTACAAAAAATGAATCACTGTCAGATATGTGTGACTACCAGAAATGAATCACCACCAGAATAAATTAGAAAAATGAATCACCACCATAAATATATCACCCCCAAAATTCCTCCCTACCAAAATACCTCACCTCTAAAATGAATCACCACCAGAATGACTCGCCGCTAGAAATTGCTTTCTTCCAAAAATTACACAATGATAGAAATTACACACCACTAGATATGACTCTTATCCAAAATGACTCACCACTAGAATGGATCACCACTTGAAATGACAGACTTACATAAATGTATCATCAACTGAAATTAATGATCACTAGAATGAATCGCTTCTAGAATGACTCACTTTCAAATGTTACTCACAACAAAAAATGCCTCACAGACAGAAATGTATCACTAATAGAAATTAATTACTTCCCTAAATGACTCCTTTAAAAAAATGACTCACCTTCAGAATGAATCACCACATAAAAATCATGAAATATTGACAACTATTGTATTTTTTCCCAATTTGAATGTCTCACATCTCCCAAAACAGCCAGGTTTTCCCCAGTGACAATTCAAATATAAAAGGTTTATTAATTTAATGGTCTAGATAGTTCAAAAAAATTACATGGATTCACACTAGATTACTTATATGGATCTATATGTTTGGTGAATGAAATTTTTTCATGAACATTTAATTTTATGACGCATTAGTATCATTGTATATAATTCTTTTAATACATGATTAATTTCATATCACCTCAAGGTATATTTATGTGAGTATTTTCATACTATTAGGTTTTTATATTGCCTTAAGATATATGAATATAGGAACCTTTATACACATTTTTGTTTATAACTCTTCACTTATCTTCTGTTGACAGTAAAATTATTCTTGAAAAATCCTCATTATACAATTTCCATAACCATTGGGTTGTGGTCTGGTTTTTTATACAAGAGCTATAAAATGGAATCCAAAAAATTATTTACAAAAATATATATACATTATACCACTTTTCTAAATGTTTTATAGCCAAAACATATCCTTAATACCCTTAAAATTTAGTCTAATGATTTGATAAATCTTTATTTAGGAAATTTATTGAACCCATGGCCTGGTCCTAATTAGATGTTTCTCACCACTACATCAATAGAAATAGAAATAACATTGAAGAATATTCATTCTATAGTTAGTTATATATTATGTGGCACAATTATATTCTATTTATTTCATCTTCATGGAGTGGGGAATTACTTCACCATAATTTCATCCTCATACGAGTAATATTACAATCATCACAAAAAATTAACACTATATTTTTGGAACTTATAGGGTTATATATTTATAGATATATATATTTTTATTATTGAGTGTGACTCAGGTAAGATATGTGTATCTATGATACGAAATTACTCACTGAATGTGATGTGGACATTTTTTGTGATTTGTGTATGTTTTCTTTTTTGCATTTTTTACTAATGATGTGTACAGTTACTGCTAGTTTATAAGAGTCATATAACCACTAGATATTAATATTCTTTTTATTATTACTCAACATTATATTTGCACTTTTCATTCCCTACACTTATTAATATTATTATCAAAGGGTTTGGATGGAGAATTATTTTTCTTAATAGAGATTGATACGACATGTGGTATACATTTTTGTGGAGTCTTCATTAGAGTGAATACTTTGGTAACATTATTTTTTAGTTTTATATTTAATTGAATATGATTGGGATGTGTTATTTATATGTTAATATTTTATGGGTTAGTATATAATATATATATGAAATATTTTTTTTCATTATTAATTTTGTATTATTGATTATTTATATACAATATTTTGTTTATGTTATACATTAGCATGAGAAAAATTGAATTTTTATAGAATTAATCCCATTATTTCTTTTGGATACCTTGATATTAGTTGCTAATCCCATTCCTATTAGAGGTGATAATGAAGATTTCACATATTGGAATTAAATAACATGAAAATATTATATCATATAATCATGTTAGAATTAGATTTATTCAAATTTGAGTTTTCGGTTTGAAAAAGTAGGAAAATGATGCCTGGTTATTAGAGTTTAGTCAATCCATACCCTAGAACCCGATAGTGGGGTGTAGTTTTTGATTCATTTCTACATAAAGGCTTCTATTGTCCACTAACGTACATGATAACATGGATCATTGGTTGATGGGTATATATAATAAGGATCATACATCATATAGATTTATAAATATATTCTACACATGTTGATTTCATTAGATTTTGGAATAGTTCTTATAGAAAAAACATAAGAATGATATGTGAATATCAACATTTAATGTTATGAGATAAATATTTAATATTTTTTATAAATTATGATTACTATGAAATTAGATATGTTATCTTGTATATAGTTTCAAGTGTTTATAGATATTTATATGTCATATTATAAAATACTGGATATAAAATAATGAGATATTGTATGAAATTTGGTGAACTGAAATCCATGGGATTTGTGACATTACGATTTATATAAAAAAATTGTACAGACTCATGAAGTTGTAATATTACATTGTAGTTCGTTATTTCTTGCACAAGAAGAGTAATATTAAAATAGATTTTTAAAATATCAGTTTAATATGATATATATTTATTTAAATTTTACATTTCCAACATTCATTAAAATTTAAAATTTCAATGACTTGTTTAGGATGTCAAGATTCATGACTAATGTGTTTTCAATAATTACTATGCTACATTTAGTTTACCATTACATGAAGAGTATTTTGATATTTATTTATGGGTGACATAAATTTTTGAACACTATAAGTGTTAGACTCATTATAAAGGTTAATATATCTTAGGTTGAGTTGATTTTGAATGGAAATAAATATTTAATGTTACATGGTTAGTTTATTTAGTCATTATGTATGAAGTTTGTTGGATTGGGTTATACCAAATACACACAAGAGGGGGATGAATTGTGCCTTTTACAAATTCCTCATGAATCGAGATGATGACCGAATAAGTCATTTTATATTTATCAGATTGTTTATGCAATAGAAACTAAATTGTTAAGGAACTCAAGGATGTATATTGGTTCGGGGAACAGAAGGCCCCTAGTCCACTCCACCAATGCTATACTCAATGAGCTTGGTGATTTTCACTATCTGGTCCTCTTATCAACAGACCGTACACAACTAAGTATAGGTAGTTGACACCTTTACAAGTTAAGGATAAAAACAGAGCCTTTCGGTTCATACATAGAACCAAATACACTACTTAGTAGGATAATACAGTTACAAATAAATAAAAAGTGTATTTGTCTTAAAATACTTTCCATTTGTTCTTCACAGTTGCAACAACAAGCAACTAATTTTCAATATATCATCATCTTCAGAATGAATTATCTTCAAGTAGAAGTAGTTATGAGCTGATCCGGTTTGAATAGATATAGAAAGAAATTTAGAAACTCTAACAACAATGGATTCACAATTGATCTTCTATGTATAAATGATTAATCCTAGATGTGTTTTTTCTTCTTCTTCATAAAAACAGATTTTAATAGATCATGGTAGAAACAGATTTATGTGACTCGTATATCTTTGTAAAATTGTAGTGAAAAACACAAGGAATTGTTCTTCTAATCTTTTTCACAATGATTCATCATGCACATTGTAATTCAAAATAACACCAACATATATAATAAATACAATCTATTTCTTTTCAAATTTAGATCCACAAAATCCTCTTTTAGAATCGTAATATTCAAAATTTTGAATAACATAGCGGTCGTAACTCCCCTTAATATTCGACATAAAAAGATACTCTAAAATCGATCCTTTGAATCACAAATAGACATCCTTTAATCAGTCAAATACGAATTTTAAAATCTTGTTTTTAATCTATCTCAAAACCAGCCTAATAATATTTATAAAGACCATTTCTCAATAAAGTCGTATTTTAAATTTCTGACACCAAACATAGGGTTGAACTGCATAACATACATTCTTTAAAGCTAAGGTTCACAATGTATGGTTGATCAGGAATGTAAGATTTGATGTTCCATTCTTCAAAAATAAGGTTGAACTCAATGTTAAGGTTTATCATTCATACTTTTCCCTTAAACTTTCAAACATATGGTATATAATCTATAATTTTATATCTTCAAAACATAAGATATATGATTCAATGTATGGTTGATTAAAAAAGTGTGGTTGGTGAACCATGCTTTTGAGAAACACATATGACATTCTATACTAATATAGGGTTCTTCTTCCATACTTTTTTGAAATCACAAATGAAATGTTCCTTACAAACACAGGGTTCTTCTACTATAATTTTCTAATAGAATATGGTTTTATAACCATACTTTTCTTATATGAAGAAAAGTAAACAACAAATTCAATCCTTACACAACGCTCCTCAACGTAGGGTATTAACAGTTTTTCTAGAACACACTAAAGTGATTTCTGAACTCGTAGAGAAAGAATAGTGTTTCCAGAACACGCTAATGCACTAAAAAGATTTCCAAATACTTTATCAAACATTCCAAGCTGATTAAATTCTTAAATATTATTCCAAAATAGATAAATTAATAATATTAATTTCCTGAAATATACTCAAGGTAAAATCATTAGAATAACAAATAAGGGTAATTGTGAACATCAAATTCATCATAACGATATAGATTATTGTTCTCAATAATATCCCCTTAAAAAATAGAGTGTTGTTTCAAACAATTAATGCTCAATAATATCCCCATTGATGATCACAAAACACATTAAATAACCTATGAAATTATCTTAAAAAATTAATTGCATATAATTTAAAAGTTTTCAAAGATAAAAAAAATATTTTATTTTAAAAAAATAGTTTCATAATTTTTACATTTTCTCCCCCTTTATAATGTAAAAAATAACTTCTTATTTATAAATAAAAAAATTTATGTGTTGTTCTTGTCCAAATTTATCCAAAAATATATATGTTTTGTTTATCCATATTACTCCCCCTTTTATGATATCAAAAAGACTGATAGAAGAAGTATTAGAACACATTTTAATGTAGCAATGAACATAAGTAAATGCTATCATAAATTATTTGTCAAAATGTGAATCTAGATTACTGGCATTATAACATAGATAGTACATCAAAACAAATTAAATACACATAGAAATGGGATACAAATATTTTTTATTGAAAATATAATTACATGTACAGTAAGGGCAATGAGAATCAAGGTTTGGTGAAAAAGGTTTGTGAAATGGGTTTCAGTGCCTCTGAAATATTTCCTTGAGCTTTGACATCTGCAATCTCAAAATTTGCATCAGTTCATCACCTAACTAGAATATGATATCCCATCCATCATGATTCAGATGGATGTATTCAATCAAATTGTCTATGAAAAATTCATGTAACTACTCTTCCTTCTCTATAAAATGATTGAGATTTTTTTGAATGTGTTCAAAAAAATTATGACCCATGGTTCATCTGAGGTAAGCTTATCGAAAAGATACTTTTGATTATCTAGGAGAATATATAATGGAGCATTTTTACACTATAAGTCTTGCAATATAACATTCATATTGCTCATTACAACTATAATGGCCTGAAATCTCCTTATATGATCAGAAGAAGTACCTGAGGTACCTGCTTGACATTCCTTGATAGTTGAAAATTGTTCCTCCATGAAAATTCTAAAATATTCCAAATCTGACTTCATTATCATTTCATATGTTAGTTTTCCAACATCATTTGACATTTCCTTCCTAAAAACATCCACTACAATTATTGAAACTAACATATCATTCATGTTCCGAAACATCTATCTCTCATTTTCTAATGCTCTTCTCAAATATGCATTTTCACCTTGAACTTTATTAAAATTTCAGATTAACTCCTCCACAAGTTCTTTATCATAATCCGAGGCACCTTGTGCCGGATTCTTATTCTGAATTTCCACTAGATTTATTAGAGCTAGAGGCAGGGATTCAGAATCTGACTTCTCATCATCCTTTCTTTATACTAGCTTCTCTAATGATTTTTTCATCAAGTCCTTTCCTGACTCATCCACAGAAAAATCCTCTCTAATAATTTCATTTTGAATTTCAGAATGGTTCTCTACTTGATTCATTTCCCAGGTTCTTTCTTGTCCTGCGCATTTTCTTTATTGATTTCTTCCAAGACAGGTTCTTCTAACATAGGTTCCTCTTGAGCTAATTCATCTTGAACAATTTTAGTATGTTTTACAGTTTTAGATCGATCCACTTAAACTTCTCCAAAATTTTCAATAGTTTGATGCGCAATTTCTTTTTGTACATGAGTGGTAACCTTAATCTAAGAAAATGTTGGAAGTGAAATTTCATGTACTATAGATTCTCTAATAAATTTGTAGCTGAGAAGAGGTTCAGTTTCTCCATCATTTTCTTAAAAAGGTTCCTCACCAGCTTGATCCACTATATTCATTCTTTTTTTATGTCCATTTTGACCTTCCTCATCATCAAGTGTATTAAATGTCTAAAATATCAACCATCTTAAGGTTCCACTAACTCTATATTCTGCCATTCCTTCCTTAGATTTAGCATGTTGGTCCCCCTGAGTCGATTCCTAGTCTTCTTCATCCCCAATAGGCATAATCGTTCCTTTCACAGTACTCTTTAAGAAGCCTATCGTCCATAGAGTTCCGGAATTTAAAATATTTATGTGATTACATCTTACCGTAGCATCTAATAATCTCACCATATAATATTTAAACAATAATTTGGAAATTAATCTTCCATAGGGATAGAAGTTCATTGTAGCCTCTAGTTGGAAGCATTAATTGAGATATCTTACCATATAAGTCATAAAATTCAACTAGATTTCACTCATAAGCAAAAAACATTAAATACATGTCAGGAAACATAATCTTATGCGTCTCTGACATCCGAGGTGAAATCCCTATTTGCACAAACATAGTAGGAATATTCTTACAATGTTCTAGATCATTCACAAACATTTTTATTATTCTTGTAGAACAAAACAAAAATGACATAATATCCTATGACTTCTATTATTTATCTCAAATATTCTATAAATCGAAATGATAAACTCCCTCATGTGGTCAGTTTAAGATTATAGATTTTTCCACAGATGAGATTAAAAAATCCCGATCTTCTATTTTTGCACATATAATGTCATATGTATCCCCAAGACTATTATGAACATATTTGAAAAATTTATGAAGCTCAAACTCATATAGAAACATTTTGTTTTCTCCACAGAATGTTTGCTCATGATTTTTAAATTCAAGGGATTTCTGCATCATTATAACTATTTGATACAACCATTACATGTCGATTACTTTTCCCTGTAGAATCATTGTTCCTACCTTGCGCGAACGCTTGACATTACTAGCTTCTCTTTCTTCGATTATCTTTTTCATGTCCATTTCTTTTCCAATGTTCTGAAGGATCAAAGTTTTATCCTTTTAAAGGTTTATTCAAATGTAGTTGAAGGCGCTAAGGGTTATTTGGTGATTAGAAAGGTTTTGAGAAAATAAAGGTGTTTCGAATTGGTAATGGTTTCTGACATCCTTGATTGTTGTGACATTACACACAGAGTAATTATTACATTATTTAAAAGTAAAAACATACATAGAAAAATTTTAAACTAGAACTGATGATGTTTTTAAATTTAGCTAAAAATAATTAATAAAAGAAACATATAAAATAAGAATTAAAATAATTAATTATAAATTAAATATCATTTAAAAATATATAAACCTAGATCACCCTTAATAAAATCAAACCTTGTAGTGGGAAGTGGTTTAGTAAAAACATAAGCTAACTGAATTTCAGTGCTTATAAATTCTAAGAATATGTCCTTTTTAAGAACATGATCTCTTTGAAAATGATGTCTGATGTCAATATTCTTAGTTCTAGAATGATTAATAAGGTTTTCTTAAAAAATTTATAGCACTTGTATTATCACATAAAATTGGTGTATTGTTAAAATTTAGTCCAAAGTCTATAAGAGTGTTTTTCATCCACAAAACCGGTGTACACCCACTTCCTGTAGATACATATTCTGCTTCGACTGTTGATAGGGAAACTGGGTGTTGTTTCTCACTAGACCATGACACTAAATATTTTCCCAAAAAAGTGACAAGTCCCTAGGGTGAATTTTCAATCAATTCTGCAGTATCCAAAGTCAGTATCTAAATAAGAAAATAAATTAATAAAAAAAATTGATAGAGAAGTGATTGAAAATAGTTCCTTTTAAATATCTAATTTTTTTAACAAAACTTAAGTGAGATTCTATATGATCATATTGAAATATAGCAGAAAGACATACTCAATGCTTTATATCTAGCCTGCTAGTAGTAAGATATAATAAACTAACAATCATACCTCTATATAACTTGTTGTCAACTGATTTTCTAGTTTCATCCAGATCAAGTTTTATATTAGTACACATAGGAGTTGAATATGCCTTCTTGTTTTCACGTCCAAATTTCTTTAGTAAATATTTAATATATTTTCTTTGATTTAAAACATTTCCATAATCTTTTTAATAAATTTGAAGTCCTAAAATGAAATTTAATTCTCCCATCATACTCATTTCAAATTCATTATTGCATTAAATTTGAAAACTCATAACAAATCTTTTTGTTTGTTGAACCCAAAATTACATCCTCAACATAAATTTGAGCAAATAAACTATTAGAGTTGACAGTTTTCTTAGACAATGTTGGTTCTTCCATCCTAATAATACAATCAATTTTTAAAAGAAAGGAACTTAATCATTCTTTCCAAGCTCTAGGTTCTTGTTTAAGGTTATAAAGAGCTTTAGTATGTCTAAAAATAGAATGTGGTTTTTGGGAAATTTTAATACCAGGAGGTTTCTCAACATTGACATCCTCCAATAAGTAACCATTTAAAAAGGCAAACATAACATACATCTGAAATAGTTTAAAGTTCATATGAGACACATAGGCTAAAAGGATTCTAGTAACTTATAATATAGATATGGGTGCAAAGCTCTCTTCATAATATATACCTTATTTATGATTATAACCTTTAGCTACTAGTCTTGCTTAAAATCTAGTTATTATTCCTTGTTCAGCTTGTTTATAACTAAAGACCCATCTAGTTCCTATAAATGGATTGTTCTGGGGTCTTTCAACTAAGTTCCAAACCAAATTTCATTTGAACTAGTTTAGTTCTTCTTGCATTGCAATCATCCAACTTTAATCAACCAAGGATTCTTCTAATGTCTTAGGTTCTAATTGGGATAGAAAGGCAGAGAATTCAACATGATTTCACACATTTCATCTAGTTTTTTCCCAGTGCATAGGTATGTCACACCAATATCTTTTCCATTATTTATTTTAGTAATTTTATTGGGTATTAGGTAGTCTCGGTTGAAACACGACTTAAAATTTTGAGTTTTTAATTAAAAAATGATTTTTTTGTCCTTTACAGTGTTTACCACCCCGCAGTCAAAGTCGCGCGACCATGCATGGGTCACCACGTGACCTCGCTCGCATCACCGTACAACATGCCTGATGTTCGAGGCCGATCAATAAAATTAAATGAATAATGATATGAAAATAAAATGAAAATCAGAAGTGTAATAAAATAAATATTAGGATTTGTTTAAATGATAATAATTATAATATTGTTTGAAGAAATTATTAGTATTATTAATAGTTTTAAGAATATAAGTTTTATTATGTTTCTATCAATATTATTGTTAATATAATATTAAGTTATGGTCAATTTATTATTTTATTTGGCTTTAAAATAATTTTCCGGGGTGCGAGATGAGTCTCGTTAGAATTTTGGGTATTTTGTCGATAAAGGTGTCTTTGCAGGTTGACAGCGTCTGACGCTCGGGCGAAGCATGATTTGGAGACTGCACAGCTTCCCTTGGGCCACCAGGTGACCTCCTGATGCATACTAATTAAATAAAATAAATTAATAAAGAAATAATTAAAAAATAAAAAGTCTAATAAAAATTAATGAATTATTTTAATGATAATAATAATATTATTATTAATTAAGGATATTATTTTCCTTATTATTATTAGTTTTAATGATGATAATTTTTTTATGTTATTATTATTATTAATGTTATTGATATGTTAATTATTTTTATTTTTATTATTTATATTGTTAGTGCCAATTTTTAAAATATCATTTTATTTTAATTAGGTTATTTTTATTATCATTATGATTAATCAAGGTTAGTTTAAGTTTTTTTAAGGGTTTTATATATATTTTTATTTTTCATTTATTTCTTATTATTATTATTATTATTATTATTATTATTTTTCAATTTCCTTTTAATTTTTTTATCCCTCATGTTCCTTTATCTCCCCCGTCGCGCTATACTCTCCCCCGAACCCTGATCACGTTTCCTCCACTGGCCTCTCCACACTCTGCTACACCATAGATCAACAGCTCCTTTTCCTCACCAGTCGGTGCATCCATTATCATCACCTCCAGTAGCGCTGCGCCGCTGACCTCTCAGCCAGCTGTACCACTGTCATGCTTCAACTCTCCCGTCGCGCCACCCACCCAGCTCGCCCCTACTTGTCGGACCCCTCCCTAGACATCCCGCTCACCGGCTATCCAACCTCCCCACCACCGTGCGCCCCTTGTCTGGCCGATCCCCCATTCCACATCGCCTCTCTGTCGGCGTGGGATGACCCGTGAAACCCCCATCGTATAGCCCTCTGCGTTCGGTGCTTACTTCTCCAGTTGTCCCCAACTATGGCGACCACTTGCTCGACCACACCCCTTCCTTCTAACTGTTCCTCCTTGAATCCAGCCAGCTTCTCCCCACTGCCTCACACCACTCGAACACGCACTGCATCTCCTTTGCAGCAGACTTTTCAGGCATGACGCACCATTGATGGCGCCTTTTATGCTCTGGCTAGCCTCACATATCTCCACCACAGATTCATTCTATTTCAATTAGTTGTTTTTCCTTTCTAGTAAAGTTGTGGGTAAGGGTTTCACATTGTTTTGGGTCTGAATTGTGCTGATTTTGGTTCGATTTTAATTATTTTTCTACTATCTTATTTTTTAAGGTTCATTTTGAAATGGTTGTGGTGTGTTTGATGAGAAATTGAAGTTTTTCACCGAGTGTTTGGAAACTTCATCATGCGAGGAAGGTGTTTTCATGCCATAACATTATTAGACTAATTGAATATGTTTTTCAAAATTTATTAAGGTATTATTTGATTTTATTGTGTGGTAATTTTGGTGAATCTATTTTTATTAACTATAGTATCATGTTATTTTATTTTTGTGTGTGGTCTAATGGCATGTTAAAAATTGGTTGGTTGAGTATTTGTTTTCAAATTGGGTTTTTCATGTGAAATGTGGTGTATTCGTGGTGCAAAACCCTTTATGCATCATGAATGTATTTTTGTAAATCGTGTAAAGGTTTTGTTAAATTATTTCAGTAGTGCAGATTGTATTTTTGAAGGGTGTTAGAGTACATGTGGTTTTGAAGTATAATTTGGGGTGTGTCAATGGTGAATTTGGCATGTGTGGTGTTTAGTTTGGTTTGTTGTGTGTCTAATATTATTTTACGAATTAATTGTGTGCTGCGGAAATATCTTTTGTCGGTGTTTGACATACATTCATGACATGTTGAATACTTTTTAAGTGAATTAGTTGTTATTTGTGTATGCCTTGCGGTGTTTCTCGAATTTTTTTTATGATTTATGTTGAATGCACAAGATAAATCATCAATGTTTCTTGAAAATGCAATTCAGTCATTTAAACAAAAAATAGGAATTGTTTAATGTTGGATTCCCTATTGTGAGCTTTTAATGGAAATGAAACATTATGAGAAACACGTTTAAAAAAATGAATTGAATTTATGTGTGGATTTGAATAGAGGATTTTCGTGAAACTGATAGGATTTCTAATGTGCACTTTTGTTTTGTATTCAAATGGGGTTCCATGAATTGTAAAAATGGTAGAAAAAATGCATCTCTCTATGGTTTTGGTGTGCGTGTGTTTTCAAAATGGTTTTGGTTTACGAAAATGGTGAATTTTGAGGGAAATTTGTTGTTTGGTTCTTGATGTGTGGAAGCGATATATATTATGTGAATGTGGAACATGTTCGAGCACAAGGGAAATCCTGGGAATCTAGGTGTGCAGACTAGAACTAGTGTGATAGTGATCTAGAGCAGTATTGTCCCTATTTCACTTAGCTGGATTGAAGATTGAAATACTAACTAAATTTATGAATGACCGAGGGTCATGGTTTTTAAGCCACGTTTACGAAGGTTTGTGGTTTATATGCCACATTTCACTAAGAAATGTGGTTCTAGGGTCCCACTTGAGATAGATAAACCTTAGGGGATTTACCCACAATGTTGTACTATTCATGATGTGGTGCTTTCTATCGGCATATGGAGGACCACATGAATATGTGCATGTTCTTCATAAATTTTACTATTATAACTTAATGTAGTATTTCTGAGTTGTTTTTTCTTTCAGATCTCTTGTATTTTTTTTCTTTCACCCTTTAAATGTTTTCCGTAAAATAATTTTAAATGAATTGTTTTAAATAAGCATGTTAAATTAAATTTTTTATGTTGTGGGATGAAACCTTTTTATTGGGTGGTATCCTACTGGGATCCAGGGTCACACCCTACATACATCTTTGGGACTATATAGACCTTGTTCTTTGTGTATCATAGGTTGAGGCATCAGGCTTAGTGACGGTGGTTTGGGTTATAGATGGTCTTCCTGTACAGGTCTAACTATGGTTGAGGAGGTGGATCCTCATGTTTCATGAAGGTGAGAATAGATGCGCAAGCCTTTTTTTCTTTGCAGTCTCCATGGAGTTTTCGATTGAATTGTAAACTTTATGTTTGGTCCAATGTTAAGGGTTTGTTTGGTTTTGTTTTCTAGTGTTTGTTTTTTATCTTGTTAGTTGTTTTTCTGCCTCTTATTTCGGGTAAACCATTCCCACATGTTACTCATGATACTGGGGCACTTATTCCAGCCAGTGGATATTGGGAATTCTCTTAGGGCCATGTCGTGGACCAAGCTAGGTGCCGAGTCGGATGGTGACTCGACATGGTTTGTGAGAAAGTCATATCAAGAGAAGGTTTTCTCTCTTGGGTTGTGTTCCATTAGGATGGGATACAGTAGACTGTAGTTAATGGTGTCGGTACTTGACGTTCTAGCTATGAGCAAATTGCCTGGCCAGCACACCTCATGGCGTAACTCGAGTTACTAGGGTAAATTGTGGTTTTTCTGAGCCTTTGGTTATTGTGGTCAATCTTGTTTAGGGGAGATGAAAAGGGAGTATGGTCAGTGATCCCGGTGATCTCGCAAGGTCTAGCAAGCCATGTGGAGCTGGGGAAGCAGTCCTGGAATACTCTCTAGGGCAGTGGTATATTGGAATATGACCTCTAACCATATGTTCTTGTAAGACGCTGACACGAGTTTCTCTTGCATCGTTCCTCATTTATTTGTTTTGGAATTGTGGAAATTCGGTTTTTAAGTAAAAATGATTTGGTCTTGGAATATGTTTTCGAAATTTTTGATGTGAGGCGTTTTGGGATGAGGATCATTTTTTACTGTTTTTTGTCTTGAGTTTGAATTCTTATTGGTATGTTGGTGTGAACATGTGTGGTTAATGGGTTCTTTTAAAAAGTGCTTCAGGAAGCCTTATTAGTGGTTCCCCTCCATATTTAGTGTTCTCTTGTGGTATGTTTTGACCATTGGAAATGTTTTGTTGGTCCCATGGTTTTCTTTCTTGACTAGTGCACGCCCCCCCCCACAAAAGTGTTTACATGTGATTGTAGTGCGGCCATGAGCAATTTTTCGTTGGCCATCCCTCCAGTTGATCAAAGGACTCTTTTCTTGAATTCTAGAAATGAGCCCACCTATACTTTTTACAACTAAACTGATCCTCTCGTAGCGGTATGACAGATGCGAGGGGAGTTGAAGGGAGTATTGGTCTCTTTGAGTTGTTTGAATCGTCAGGTATGATGTTTGAAACTGTTGTGTCTAAAGGTCCCCCTGGATACGGTGAAGGGAGTTCCAGTGGGGAAGGGTGTAGGCGGTTCAGAATTATCAGTTTTGTTTGATGTTTTAAAGGGCTTGTACTTCATTCACTGGCCACGAGGGTCATGTTTGGTGATGTCATGTAGCGTGAGTTCTACTAATAGTGAAAATGTAGACATCAAAGAACCCTTCAGGAATCTTGGTTTAATAGGAGTGCATCCTCCTTTTGGGCAGTTCAAATTCTTCTGTTCAAAAGAGAGTATTTAGATGTTCTGGTATATTGTTATAGTTGGCTTTGCCTCGATTTCGGTGTGATTTCATGTGGCGTAAAAATGGAGAATCTTCGTCCGAGAGTCTTCAATTTATTACTCGAGGCAAGATATGCTTTAAACATCAGGGCTCCAGCCAAAGGCCTCAGACTGAAGCTAGCACATGGTCAGGATCCCTGGGAGTGTATGAGACCACAAACTTATTCTTGTTATTGGTAATGAATGTAAACATATTCCAAATTTATTTCTGTGGTTTCCCCATTTCGAAAGAACCATTTGGGTGCATGACGTTTCTCGTAGTTATGAGGTGGCGGGGTCGTCTTGTACCTTAATGTCCCAGTGGATGTGTCCCACCAGATGTAATCTCTTTATTCAGTCATTATGATGTCTGATTGGGTAAATCTGCCTCAAATTCAAATATTGTTCATCTGGGGATGTTGGATTGTCGTCAGCTATGGATTTAACGCCTCAGTAGTTGGGCCCTGGCCTCCCCTCCTTAAATGGTGGGGTGTTTGGTCAATATCGTGAAATTTTCAATGTTTTCATAGTTTCTAAAAGTTCTAATGGAGGGGAGACACACAATGGGTCTTGCTCAGGTGTGTCACTGGAATGAATCAGTGTTGGTTATTTTAGAATGGCGGGAGTCTGCTCGGGCCCCCCATTGTCAGTTTTCTTGTCTCATCTCAGGTGTTAGTAGGTTCCTAATGGTGGGGAGAACCTTCAAGCTTTTCTATGTTGGCCTTTTAGTCATAGTCATAGAGATGACTTCGTGGAAGGTGATAAGAGTGTTCCTTGGATGTGGTTGGTCTTGTTGATTATTCTAGTTAAATGATGTAGTTTTCATTTAATGCAACTTGAGGTGCTTTGGTTTGTGAATTTTGTTTCCGTGGTTACCACAGTTTCATTCTTTGATTAATCAACTGGTGGTGTCCTAGATCTTTGGGGTGGGTGACACATAGAAGAATTCCTTTTTATGGGTTTCTTAAGGTCATCATTTAAGTCACATTTTCAAAGCATGATGTGTTTCCCTCTTTTGGATTGTTGAATGTGGGGATCCACTTTAAAACACAAAGAGGTATCAGTTTCTTATTTTGGTCTCAACCTTAGTTGTGGATTTATGGGGACAGAATGCTTTATGGTGATGAGATTTGTCACACCTGTATCTTTTCCATTATTTATTTCTGTAATTTTTCTGAGTATCAAGTAGTCCAGGTTCATGCTTGACATAAAATTTTGAGTTCTTATTTAAAAAACCTTTGTTTTATCCTTGATAGCGTTTAGAACCCAGCGGTTGAAAAGGTGCGGCCATGCCTAAGTCACCGTGAAACATCACCCACTTCACCTTACAACCTGCCCGATGTTCAACACATATAGAGAAAATGTAATCAATAATGAAATGGAAATAAAATGAAAATAAGACGTGTAATAAAATAATATAAAATAATATTTAAGTATTGGTTTCAATGATAATAATAATAATATTGTTTGAAGATATTATTATTATTATTACTGTTAAGAATATAAATTTTATTATATTTTTATCAATATTTTTGTTAATATAATATTAAGTTATGGTCACTTTATTATTTTATCTGGCATTTAAATATTTTGTTAGGGAGCGAGATGAGAGCCGTTAGAATTTTAATTTTTTTTTGATAAATTGGTCTTTGCGGCTTGAAAGTGTCTGACGCTCGAAAAAAGAACGATTTATAGACCCTGCAGCTTCACCTTGGAAATCGGGTGACCTTCCGCTGCCAACTAATAAAATAATATAAATTAATAAAGAAACAAAATAAAAATAAAATGTCTAATAACAGTTAATGAATTATTTTAATGATAATAATAATAGTATTATTATTTAACGATATTATTATCCTTATTATTATTAGTTCTAAGGATGTTAATATATTTAAGTTATTATTACTTTTCCAATTATTATTATTATTATTATTATTATTATCGATATGTCAAATATTAATATTATTATTATTTATATTGTCGGTACCATTTTTTAAATTTTCATTTTCTTTTAACTAGGTTATTTTTATTAACATTATGATAACTCTAGGCTAGTTAAAGGGTTTTATGGTTTTAATCTATTTTTTTATTTTACATTTAATTATTATTATTATTATTATTATTATTTTGTTTCCTATTTTTCTATTTCATTTTCTTTTTTTTATTCCTCTTATCCCTAACATTCTCTCCCTCGTTGTGCTATAATCTCCCCCAAACCCTAATCGAGCTTCCTCCTGTGGCCTCTCCTCGCTCCACCGCACCCCAGCTCAATGGATCCTTCTGCTCACCAGCTGGCACATCCCTCATCCTCACCTCTAGTCATTCCATGCCGCTGACCTCTCGGTTGGACATACAGTCATCGCGTTGCACCTCTCCCGTCGTGCCACCCACCCAGCTCGCCCCCTACTTGTTGGACCCCTCCTTGGACCACCCACTCACCCGCTCATCAACCTCCTCACCAGTCTGGGACCCTTGTCTGGCCGAACCCCCCCCCCCCCCCCCCCCCATGCGTCCCTCCCTGATTGCGTGAGATGACCCACGACACCCACATCGTGAACCCCTCTATGTCCATCACTTACTCCTCTAGCAGTCCCCAACTCCAGAGACCACATGCCCAGCCACGCCCCATCCTTCTAACAGTTGTTCCTCGCATCGAGGCAGCTTTTCCCTGCTACCTCGCACCACTCAAACCTGCATCGCGTTTCCTTTCTGTACGATGTTTACAGAACAAATCTCCTCCGATGTCCTCTTTTATACTCTGGATAGCCTCTCGTATCTCCGTTGCAGGTTCACTCTATTAGAATTAGTTTTTCTTCCTTTCTAGAAAAGTTTCAGTTAATGGTTACATGTTGTTTGGGTTCTAATTTGTGCTTCTTTTTGTTCAATTTTAATGATTTTTCCAATATCTTGTTTTGTGAGGTTCATTTTTAAATGGTTGTTGTGAGTTTGATGAGCAATTGTTGTTTCGCGCTGAGTGTTTGGGAAATTCTTCATGCGAGGTAGGTGTTTCCGTGCCATAACAATATTAGACTAATTTAATATGTTTGTTTAAAATTATTAATTTATTCATTGATTTGATTGTGTGGTGATTTTGGTGAATTCATTTTTCTTAAGTATAGTATAATGTTCTTTTATTTTTGCATGTGGTGCAGAGGCAAGTTTCAAATTTTTTGGCAGAGTATTGGGTTTCAAATTGGATCTATTGATGTGAAATATGGTGTATTTGTGGTGAAAAAGCCTTTGTGCTTCATTAATGTGTTTTTGTAATCCATGTAAAGGTTTTATAAAATTATTTCAGCAATGCAGATTATATTTTTGAAGGGTGTTAGAGTACGTGTGGTTTTAAAATATAATTTAGGGTGTGTAAATGGTGACTTTGGAATGTGTGGTGTTTGGTTTGGTTGGTTTTGGGTATATGCTTGTTTTATGGTTTAATTGTGTGGTACAAAAATATGTTTTTTTGGTGTTTGACATACATTCATGATAAGGTGAATTATTTTTAAGTGAATTAGTTGTGATTTTTGTATGCCTTGTGGTGTTTCTCTAAATTGTCTTATGATTTATGTGGAAAGTACAAGATAAATCTTCCAAGGTATTGGAAAATTCAATTGAGTCGTTTAAACCAAAAATAGGAATTGTTTCATGTTGGATTCGCTATTGTGCACTTTTAAAGGAAATGAAACATTGTGAGAAACAGGTTTAAAAAATGAATTGAGTTTATGTGCGGATTTGAAAAGAGGATTTTCATGAAAATTATAGGATTTCAAATTTTCTATCTTGTTATGTTTTCAAATTGGTTTTCTGGAATTTTGCAAATAGTGAGAAAAATGTATTTCTATATGGTTTTGGTGTGCATGTGTTTTTAAACTGGTGTTGGTGTATGCAAGTGGTGACTTTTGTGGGTAATTTATTATTTGGTTTGGGGTGTGTGGAAGCGATATATATTATGTGAATGTGGAACTTGTTTGAGAACAAGGGAAAACCTAGGTATCTAGGTGGGCGGACTAGAACTAGTGCTCTAGTGATCCAGAGTGGTATCGTCATTGTTTCACTTAGATGGATTTACGATTGCAACACTAACTAAACATATGAATGACTAAGGGTCATAGATTCTAAGACAAGTTTATGGAGGGTTGTTGTTTCTATGCCACATTTACATAGAGCCATGGTTTCTATGCCACGTTTCACTATGAAACGAGGTTCTGGGTCCCACTCTCGCTAGATAAACCATAGGGGATTTTCCCACATTGCACTACTATTCATGATGTGGTGCCTTCGTCGACATACGGAGGAACACTTGAGTATGTGGATGTTGTTCATAAATTTTTCTCTTCCATTTTAATGTTGTATTTTTGTAATGGGTTTTGTTCCAGTTCTCTTTTCTTTTTTTTACTTTCACCCTTTGAATTTTTTCCTTAAAAGCATTTTAAAAGAATAGAATTAAATAAGAATGTTAAATTATATTTTTGATGTTGTGGAATGAAATATTTTTATTGGGTGGTATCCTAATTAGCTATTGGATCACACCATACATACACACTTGGGTGTATGTAGACCTAGTTCATTGTCTATCCCATGTTGAGGAATCTTTCTTAGTGATGGTGGTACGGGTTATCGATGGTCTTCCCGTGCAGGTCCGATGATAGTTGGGGAGGAGGCTCCTCATGTTTCATGAAGGTTTGAATAGATGTGTTAGCCTTATTTTTTTTGTAGTCTTCGGGGAGTTTTGGGTTGAATTGTAAACTTTAAGTTTGGTCCAACGTTAAGGGTTTGTTCTGTTTTGTATTCCATCGTTTGTTTATTTATCTTGTTAGTTGTTTTTCTATATTTTATTTTTTGTAAACCATTCCCACAAGATACTCTCGATTCCCAACAATATGTACCAGCTCTTGGGGATCAGAAATGTCCTTTGAGCCATGTCGCAAACCGGGTCGTGCTCTGGGTCGGATGACGACCCGACATGGTTTGTGACATTGTCTCCTATAACAGTTTATAAAGGGTGATTTTTAGGGTTCTAGACTATCTAGGTAGTACACCATTAGGTTTTTAATTCCATGTTCTTCTAAACTAGACTGAATTTGATTTGTGTCTTTTTCAAAATCATCTTTCAAGTTCTCAAGTCTCATGTTATCATTACAGTCATATTCATGAATTTGGTCTTTCCTTTTCTCAAAGGGATCAGATTCATCAAATTTAACATGAATTTATTATTCAACAATCCTTGAATTTTTATTAGAAACTCTATAATATTTTGAAGTAGCATAATATACTATGAAAATACCTTCATCATATTTTGGATCAAACTTACCAAGAGTGTCCTTGGTGTTTAAGGTGTAAACCTTGCATCCAAAAATATTAGAGTAATTTACTTGTGTTTTCTATAATTTTAGAGTTCATAGGGTGTCATTTTAAAAAATGGTCTGATTAAAACTCTATTCATTATATTAAAGGCTATGCTTACAGATTCTACCTGGAATTAGGTAGGAAGACTATATTCATTTAGCATAGTCCTATCCATTTCTTGAATAGTCCTATTTATTTTTTCTACAATTATATTTTGTTGAGGTGTTCTTGGTGCATAGAAGGTGTATTTAATACCCATATTTGATCAAAATGAATTAAATTTAATATTCTAAAATTCTCCACCATGATAACTTCTTAATGATATTATTTTAAAACCTTTTTCATTTTGAACGGATTTGAAAAAACATTGAAATATAGTAAAATATTCATTTTTATATTTTTGAAAATAAATCCAAGTAAATATAGAATAGTCATCAACTAAAACATATAGAAATAATTTAATAGGAAAAATTTCTATTCATGTAGGTCCAAACTAATCCATATGGATATGTTATAGAGGTTTAGATGTATCAATTTTGTTAACAATTTTGAAGGATGATTTGTGATGATTTCCAAGTTGACATGCATTTCCGAATATATCATATTCAAATTTGATACTAGGAAAATAAGAAACTAAATATTTCTTAAAGAACTTAAGTAAATCATATATATTACAATGTCCAAGTCTTATATCCCAGATCCATGACTCATTTATATTAGGTGTTAAAAAGTTTACGTTCTGTTTGAACAAGGAATTTGAGTCCAGGGTTTAATCATTATCAGTTCTAGGTGATCTAAATTTAAAAAATTTATATTTAAAAATATAACAATAGTTGTTAGAGAAATCCACAAATATCCATCATCACAGAGTTGATAGATACTTTTCAGGTTGTGTTTTCATACTTTTAAATAGAGTACTTTATTTATTGAGACTTCATTTGTACCCCCTACTATTCGAATGCCAATAATTTTACATTTGGAATTGTCACAAAATGTGACTAATCCTTCATAATTTTGAGTTATTTTTCTGAAATTTGATGAGTTTCCACTCATATTCTTGGAGTAGCCACTATCCATATACCATACAACTTTTTTTCTTCTATGACCTGCTTCCTACAAAGGTATTTAAAAAAAGGTTTGTTTGGGTACCCATATTTTGTTGGGTCTAGTAATGTTAGTTAGCCATGATCTGGGAATCTAGACATTCTTTTATTTTCTATAGTCAATATAATCATATAATCTTCTTTCAATAAAGGCTTTCTTAATCCTACTTAATTTACATTGCCTTAAATAACAGTTTTTTGAAATGTGACCTTTTGTTCCATAGTAGTTCCAAATTTTACCATTTATACTTGGTACAAAATGGTTCTTATATAGTTTGGTTTTCTCACCTTTACTGCCTATTCCATATCTTTCATTTCTAATAACATTCTTTCCAAGAATTTCATTTTGAGTATTTTATACTTTTTTAAAAATAAGATCTGAACTTTTATATGTTTCTACTTCTGTTTGCAGGGTTTTTATTCTAGTTTCAATATCTATACAGTTTTTGTTTGATTAATTATACATTTCAATTAACTATTAAAGTTGTTTTAGCAGAGCATCTCTTTCTATTAAAATAGCTGTATGAATAATTTTTTAGTGATTTATGTTTCTTAAATATGGAATCATATTTATCTTCCAACATATTGTATTATGTTGTATGTTCATTATTAAAACAACTAGAACTATAATCTGAATCATGTGAGTAATAATATTGTACCTCATCAACTTCTTCTATAAAGAACATTCTTTATTTTAGAATTGATTTTTTTGTGAGTCAGACTTTGATGAGCTTCTAGAGCCTTTAAAAACACTCCAAGTGGATTTCATTGCTATTTGGTCTTTCATCTCATAATCAGTGTTTTTTAAAAAGTTCTTTTTCTTTTCTCCATTTAATTGAGGATAGTCAGGTCTAATGTGACCCATATTTTTTCAATCCTTTGATTTCAATTATTCATTTTTCTGATTTTTTTGAGATGTTACCTTCAAAGATTTATTTTCCATTTTGATTAAAACTTTATTCTCATTTTCTTCATCTTCCATCTCAACTTCATACATCATAAGGGTTCCAATTAGCTCTCTCAATGTAAAATCTTGGACTGGTAAGGATTTCCTAATAACAACCAATATTTCATTCAACATAGGTGGTAGTACTCATAGAATTTTTAGGGCCTGATCATCTTTATTGATAGGATCACCCAAGGTAGTGATATTATTAACAATTTATGTAAGTCTTCCATTCAACTGAGTGATGATTTCTCCTTAAAACATTCTAAATTTGTCAAATTTCCATTTTACAGTGGAATACCTCATCTATACGACATTGTCAGTTCCTTCATTGCAACATCAATCATCCACCACATTTTATATGTCACCGGGCACTGAGATACTCTGTTGAATTAATCTTGTCCAAGACCATAGATGATGGAATTCATAGATTTTAGTTTATTTCATTATCTACTTCTATATCAGCACTCCATGTTTCATGTTTCTCTGGAATCATATAGAGAGATAGAATTTTTTAGTAGACTATATATCCAAGGTTCTTTAAGTATATGATCATCCTTGATTTACAGCATCCATAGTTTTCACTATTGAGGTAGGGATCTTGAAAGATTGACATACCCTATCATGTATCATCCATTATGCTTTGTATAATCCAAAAACTGTCAACTTGTTATAGATTTACCAAAATAACATCCTTTGATACCAATTGTTGGACCGGGTTATACCAAATATGCACAATAGGGGGGGTGAATTTTTCCTTTTAAAGTTCTTCACAAATCAAGATGATGAAATAATCAGTCCTTTTATATTTATCAGATTGTTTCTACTGTGGAAAATAAAAGTTAAATAACTCAAGGATGTATAGTGGTTCAGGGAATAGAAGGCCCCTAGTCCACTACACAAATGCTCAACCCAACGAGCTTGGAGATTTTCACTAGCTTTTCCTCTTATAAAGAATGAGTGATATTTAGGTAGAAGTGGTTTTAAGACGATCCAAATGCAATATATATAGAAATAAATTCATCATCTCTAAAAAAATGGATTCACAATAGATATTCGATGTAAAAACTATGAATCTACAATGTTTTTATTCTTCTTCATAAAAATAGATTTCGATAGATCATGGTAGCAGCAGATCTTATTGACTCGTATATATCTGTAAAACTGTAGTGAAAAACTCAAGGAATAGTTTTTCTAATATTTTTTACAATGATCCATCATGCACATTGTAATTCAAAATAACACAGTTATATATAATAAAGACAGTCATTTTCCTATCAAATTGAGATCCAAAAAGGCCACATTTAGAATCACGATATTTAAAAACATGAATAACAGAGCAGTCGTAACTCCCCTTAATATTCGCCATAAAAATATTCTCTTAAATCAATACTTTGAATCAAAAATAAATAGCCTTGAATCAGTCAAATATGCATGTTAAAATATGGCTTTTAATCTCGCCTAAAATCAGCCTAAATATCATTGCTCAATAATGTCATATTTTAAATTTCTGATGCCAAAAGTTGGGTTGAACAGCATAGCATACATTCCATGAATGTAAGGTTCACAATGTAAGGTTGACCAGGAAAGTAAGATTTGATGTCTCAATCTTCAGAAGTAAGGTTGATCTCAAACGTAAGGTTCGTCATCTGTAATTTTCTCTTAGACATTCAAACGTATGGTATATAATCTATACTTTTATCAGCTTTTAAATGTAAGGTACATGATTCGATATAAGATTGTTTACAAAAGTATCATTGGTGAACCATACTTTTGAGAAACAAACATGACATTTCATACAAATGTATGGTTATTCATCCACACCATTTTAATATCCCAAACGTAAGGTTCCTTCCAAATGTAGGGTTCTTCTTCTATAATTTTCTGATAATTTATCTTTTCTTAACCACACATTTTTGATATGAATAAAAGTAAATGACAGATTCCATCTGTACGCTACGCTCCTCAATGTAGGGTATGAACAGTGTTTCTAGAACAGGAAAATGTGATTTCTAAACATGAAGAGAATGAACAATGTTTCCATAACATGCTAATGCGCTAAAAATATTTCTGAATACTTTATCAAATATTCCACACCGATTAAACGCTTAAATATAATTCCAAAATAGAGTAATAAATAATATTAATTTCCTGAAATACACTCAATGTAAAATCATAAGAATAAAAAATAAGGGTATTTGTGAACCTCGAAATCAACATAATGATATAGAGTATTTTTCTCAACAACCCCCCCTTAATAAAATATAGTGTTGTTTAAAAAAACACTTGCTCAACAAAGTGGATTTAAATAAAAAAAATTAAAGTAAACAATTTCTCTAATAATGACATATTTATTTATACAATTTATTTTATAGATCAAATTGATTTTATTTACATGACTTGTAAAATAATATGGATGGGATGAATAATCATAAACCTATTATAAAATATCTAGGTTAAGGCAAACATATTAGTCTTATTTTAATGCTTAACACTCTGGCCCACGTGATCAACTACTAAATGAATTTCTTTTGTTTTGAATACAAGAAAAGTCCTAGTGTGGTTTATAAAGTAATATGATTAATTATATTATCAAAAACTCATCTATATTAAAAAATTTCACTATAATTTTATTTAATAATTATTTTACTTCCTTCTTTTAAATGAATTTGTCACAATGAAAAATATATATATGATCAACCCACTTGGGGATTCATTTTAATTTTTTTGGAGATTTTATTCATAGGACATTCAATATCATATTTTAGAATTCAACATTAATCATGAATTTGATATAGGAGTATAGTAGTTGAAATTTTATAGTTATCTGAAGACAAAAAAGATTAGTGGTTCCATTTCATATTTTAAATGAATTTAGACTCAAATATTTTTAGAGGCGTTTCAAATTAATTGGAGCACATCTGTGATTCATGAATTAATTTTATAGTTAATATGAATATTTTAGGGATTATTCTTGGGTTTATATATGATAGATTGTGGTTAATAGTTTATATTCAGGAACACTCCATTTATATGTTTTGGTATAGTCCCTCACTGAACAATATATTGTTTTATATAATTTTTTTGGAAGGAATATCACACATGTAAAAAATGAGACAACTTGGATTGTTTTTTAGAATATAGATATATAATAACTCAATATTGAAACATTAAATCTACTGATAATACACTAACTAACTGAAATAAATTGATATTTTAGTAAAATAAATTTGATAATAAACATACTTGTGGTTGGTGAGATTATTGAAATCTAAATATTTTTCTTATGTTATGATATGTGAATGTTTTAATGAGATGGGGTTATTATTTACTAATCATAATAATTACTCTATTTGTGGAAATGTATTATTTCAGATATTTAATAATTATTTTTTATGGAAACATTATTTATTATGGAAAAATATATGTGGATACTTATCATTTGATTTATTCATAATCATATAGTAGACAATACATTATATAATACATAGGTTGAGTAATTAAATTATTAAGGGTGATTTTATGAATTATTTATTAATAATAATTATATATAATTCAGGCATTCTATATCAATGTCATGTATATGTTTTGGTAAGATAAAGAGTTCTACTTATTTTCCATTCCATCATTACACATTCATTTCTATTAAATTATAGACAATTCTCTTTAATTATATGTACTTATTTCCCATTTAATAATTAAAAAATGAAGGATTAAGGGTTTTAAGAGATGATTTATTGATAATTTTGTATCTCATTGTCTAATTATTGATTTCATTTAGTGGTCAATTTAATCAAAATTAAAATAGGAGTTATTATGTTAGGTAGTATTAGAATAATTTAACTTTGTAAGATTTTTTATGTCTATGATTTTGAGATTGTTCTAGGATTCATATGTGGATAATTTGAGTTGTGATTCATCATGTGTATTTTGATTATGGAATTAAATAAGATCAAATATTCTTCTGTGAAATGTAAGAGGTTTTTCATAAATGTGGGGCATATATTTCAGTCTTTATAAAGATGAACGGTAATAAAAATCATGATATTTAATGAAGTACTGGTTAATTCATATTGATTTTATAGATTTGAATATTGTGACTAAAAATCAATAATTTTGATGATTAGTTTGTTTTCAGAATGGTGGGTATTATCAGAGATGTAACTTTATTTCCTTTTTTTATGTGGAGGTTTGGTCTAAATGGTACTATAATAATTGTAAGTCATCCTTCAGATAATTATATATTGGATTGAATTACTATACAAACTATTTTATCCACAAAAAAATTATTGTTTTTGTAATTATAACTTAATAACTAGTGATTGATTGATAATATCCTAAATATATATGTTTATTTAAAATGGGAAATATGGGTTTTGGGTAGTTAATCATCTATATCTAGGGTAAGGTTTGATATAGAACTACTTTTATTTTTTAAAATTATTTTCAGATTAATGGAAATTCTTTTTCTATATATAAATAAATTATATATTTTTTCTAACTCATTTATTTTATGATCTATGGTTTAAATTGTTTTTATGTGGGTAATTATCATTAATTAAATAGTGAAGTAAATTTTTTTTTAATTAAAATTATTTAATTTGAAAATAAATTAATTATTGAGTTTTTGGTGGTTTATGTAAGGGATGAGAGGGATTAAGAGGAGGAAGGAAGTGTAGTTTGTTGTGTAAGAAGAGAAATATATACCATGTGGCTAGACCCTAGATATATAGTGGCCACCAGTGGTCCGGTGGATCACCACTATATTTTCTATAGATCTTGAGTGGTTTTTTAAATTTTTATGTAATATTTATTCTCTTTTAAACTCATAATATTTTTTGAATTTACGAATGTATTTTATTTTAAAAATATGCTAGAGGCTTTATGGAATTCCTTAAATTCTCACTCTTCTTTTACTAGAAAATCTAATTATCATGGTTCGTCTAGTTCTTCATCAATATAATACAAGAGATATAATTTTACAAATATAAGTAATGACTATCATCATTTTATCATATTTTATAATATATACCTGTGATGTATGAAAATTCCCACATACATAATACTTTCTTTCTGAAATAAATGGATTTAATGGGAAATATAATTCATGAGAATCAAAACTTTTACCTATCATAGTAATTGGTTAGTAAATCATTTTATCAAACACATTATTTTAGTCTTCTCATTTTTAGTGGTATTGGTTATAGTGGGGAAACAATATTCTCATTAAAAAAGATTTTTTAAAATTCAATATTGACAGAAACCTGATTTTGGTTATTTTAATGTGTTCCATTCAATGAGTTATGAATTTTTTAAATATACAATTGAATAATCTCAAAATATTTATAATTTTTATTTAAAATACAAGTTTTCCTAGTTTTTTGATTACATAAATAGTATAAAAGTATTATTCTAAATTTTAGAAAATGATTCTAGGAAACCCATTTATTAGGATATATGTTTTAGGATAGTTATAATTTAAGTATATGTATAAATTAATATATACATGTAAAAAGGTATATGAATTCATTATCTATGGATTATATGTAATATATTTTCCATACGAATGTAGGATTTATTATATATTGAAGAAATCCCTATTAGTTTAACATATGATGATATAGTCATTCCTCATAGATTCCTAATGATATTTTGAGACATGGTTGATTGGTTTCTATGGTTTCATGGATAGAAATTTTGAGATGAATCTCAATATAAATATTTTTATTTAGTTTCAAAAACTATATGATAAACTAAAATATAATATATTTTAAATTCTTTACTAATTTTTTTAACTACATAAATTTTGTAGTATGATATATAGGTTAGGGACAATAGGTGACCAACTACCGGGTATGTTTTACCCATAACCTAAGCATGCCATCTGGGATGTGTATACATATAAATTTTGATGATTGCGGTAAGGGTATTGACATAACACATGAGGGTATATAGGTTACTAGGATAAGAGCCTTAAGGGGGTTTGAGGAAAATGATAGTCTTCACATAGGAATAAGGATGGCAATATTTCTATTAGTATTATAAATAATATATATATATATATACACACACAACTCACTTTTCTTATAAATTTTAAATATTTTCATTCCGTTAATTTTAAATTTTTTTGTCCAATGTTGGAATGATTTTATCTCACCCCACATGAAATTTTTATAATATCTACATATATATTTATAATTTTTGTAGCATATTATTATTTATATACTTATTAGAAATAAACTAAAATCCAAAATCTTCATATTTATCACTCAGTGCTTACAGTAGCCTCTATTGACCAAGAAACATTTTTATGGCTTAATTGTAGTTTAGAAAAAACCATACAGTCACAAATTTGTCATTAAAAAATGATATCTGAGTCATCATAAATTGGGGGGCTAGAGATAACCGTTAGATTGTATTATCTTGACTTAAAATATTTTCCATTAATATTCCTAGTCAATATAATTATGGTTGAAGGTTGATTTTCCATGGTATCCAATTTTTTATTTTGATTTAATTTTTTGATTTGTATCTATTCATTTAGTGTCTCATACATCAATAATAGGAACATATAGTAATGAATGGAGTTTTATTATTGTGTGTTTTCCAAGGTTATTACTATAATTATTTCAGTTTATATATCATTTAAAACATCAATAATAAACAAATAGTAGTTTATTATTTATTTATTTGGTTATGATAAGATTGATATAAATATTAAAGAGAATTATTTGGGTATGAAATTTCTTTTCATGTCATTATAACAAATATATTAATTATTACATTTGTATTTTTTTAGAAAGTATATTTTTATGATTTAAATAGTTTAAGAACATGATGAATCGAAATGAACAAGACATGGTTATAGGTCTTAGATTCATCAATCATATATTTTTCTTGAATTGATAAATATATCCATCAACGGACAGATACTTTGATGTGATTCTCAATTAAAAAAAGTGTATGTCCACATAAAAAATATATAATTGAAGATAGTGGATGATGGTAACAATCGACCATTTAGGCATATCATTGATCAGTTGACCATATAATGATTTTCTCCATAATAAAATATTACATCACATGGATTTACTCAATGAGAATCCACCATAGCTGATATAAGACATCAATATTCACTATACCCTTGATATTTATTGTAATTTCTCATATAATGTTGTTGATTAATTGATGACACACATCCATAACATATTTGAAGTTATTCAAATAATTTAGCATCATTGGGTATTTTTGAAAACCTTTTAACTATGGGATTTAATTTTCATTAAAGCTGTGTAATGAATAGTGTTACGAATTATCATGGGATGGATGGGAAATGTTTCTATGAGTTTATTATGAGTATTTTTTATATGATAATTTATATCAAATTATGTCTTTGAAAATCTGGGATCTCATGAATGGGGTGATGATAATAGTGGTGTACACTTCCATGTTAGCAAATCCAATTAATTTTGAACCATACCTATATAGGGATGAAGAATATAAAGCTAATTACTTGTGATGGGATTTTTAACAAGTTTCAATCTTAGGTGATGTTATTTCATCTTCCTAACTCCCTATAGACATTGAATAATTTTTTTCTTGTGGATACTTGTTAATATGGGAATCAAGGAACTGGTTGGTTATCCTTTTGTGGTAATAATACTCATGGTATATCTTTTAATATGTTGAAAATTAACTATAAATGTATGAGTCAATGTGGATATTTTTATAGTATTTATCATGGAATCACTTATCTCCCTCTAGATCAAGGAGATCTCTAATGAAATGTTGTAGTGTTGATTCCTTATATACCCCATGTCAAAATAATTATTTTTAATTGATTAAATTTTATTGTTGGATAATATATTTGTCTATAAATTTTTTATAAAATGCCCTTCAACAATTCTTAGTTAACTACCTCTACTGAACCAATCATCTCATACCTAATAAGGTAGGTAGGCGACAACTTGGGTCGATAAGATGTTGGCACGCCTAGTTGGGAAGAATTGAGATGTGAGAAACGTTGGTAGTTAATAACATGAATTTATTTTGAATTATTATATTTTAGGTTCAATTATATATAATAGGTATAGTTTTTAATTCAATTTAATCCACATCCATCTTTTTATAAGGTTATTCAATTATGATATGTACTATTTTAGAAAAATTATCTATCTAATGATATTTATTTTATAAAATATATTCCCATTGATTTATTTATTAGTATATATTATATCTATTAGTATTATTAATGTAATAATCATTAATAATTATAAGTATTTATCATCCATTGGAAATCAAATTATATAGGAAAAAGGAAATATATTTCCTATGAATGTATGGTGGGTACCTATAGTCATTTATTGAATTTATCTACCCATGAATTGAATATTTTTTCTATCATATTAGTTATATAATGGATAAAAAATTCTAACATAACATTGAATATTATGAAGGATGATACTGTTCTTTTTATCCTTCCGTAATTTCATACACGCTTACTGGAGAATTATAATTTTTAGAATGCTATGTTTAGTAAGATAAGAGATGGGATGGATCCATCATTGTATAAATATAATGTTTTTTAAACTGAGAATATATAAATATTAAGAACATGGTATATTATCTTTAATTATAGATATATTTCTTTATTTTTTTCCAAATAATTTGTTAAGAAGCTCTCTTAAACAATATCTGAGGTTCTAGATCGACTTTTTCCTAGTAATTGCACCAATCCAAATTCCACCATACATTATGGCCCAAACTAAGTAAATATAATTGAAAATTAGCCTCATGATGCTTGAGGTGAATGAATTTGTTAGGCCAAGAACCTTTTATGTAGTAACACTATTCTATTGACAATGTAGGTTGATTAGAGTATTCAGTTATACAAGAATGAATATAAATTGAATCTAGTAACCATAAAAAATTTATATTTAGTACCTCTAATTAACTATTTCTTTGGAAAATTAATATAGGTTTTCTGGGTTTTTATATTTGATATGTCATTTTTTCACCATAATTTCTAATTGAGAGAATAATGTACTCTAAATGTGTATTTTTAAATCAATCATAGTTATTTTGAATTTCAATACATTATAATTGGGTTAATGAAGGAATATTACATTTCCATTAATTTATTCAATATAACATTTGATTCATTTTTGAAACCATTTATAGTAGTGTTTCTGGTTTATATTATCATGTAATTGATATCTTGTGAATATAATGATAAAATATATATATATCACATTGAGAATATTATGATGGAATTGAATTTATTACCATCCTTCATAATTCCTCTTTTTTATTCTCTTTGTATAATTTATTATGCATGTACTACCAGACGCTATAATTTCAACGAATCCTAAAAATGTATACATTGTAGTGTCTTGGAGGTAACCCTTGAATACATTTGAGTCATGATTCTTCTTATGAGTTATTAAATAATATTAATAAATAAATAAGTGTGACAGCCCCATCCCCCGAGTACCCGGAGCTAGTGCCCATGAGACATGATGTACTATAATTATCACATTAATTTACATATATCACATCATGCCTCAAGCTACATAGGATTAGGAGGTTCAGGTTCTGGGAAAACCAACTGCATTCTGAAACTTCATTGAAGACATGACTGATACCTGAAAAAAATTCATGTAAAACGTAGGGTGAGTATACGAATGCCCAGAAAAGGGTTTAAAAATTATATACTATACCCAAAATAACTTCTGAAATCATTCATTAAAAATTCCATAAAACATTTTGTCAAAAGAAAAGTTGCAACACTAGTACACATCATAAAAGTACTCAATAAAAACATATTGTTGGAATTACAAGGATACATAATTCAATTAGGCATGCTGAATAAAAAAATTCCAAACATGTATGACATAAGAATATGTAAGCACAAATTAGATATCTAAGATTAATGAATGATCAGCGTTTCACATAAAATAATAACATCAATTTTGTAAAATGAATACTAAATCGTTGTGTTCTAAACATATGTAATTCCATAAATATACAAGACATTCCGAACCATTTCATCAAGGCCTTGGCCTAGATGTCTAATGATTTAAGGCCTCAGCTGAAAATCCAAATTCTCTTCTAACTAAATATTCTACTAGTCGAAAATTTTTCTGGTTAATTAAATTTTATAGTCATAAAGAGGGAAGTGCATATGTCCGACCGTGTCAAAGCCTTATGCCAAGACCTAGGTGCTAACTGTAACTGGACCCCAACCCGGAGTGCCTCTGTAAGTTGACTCTATCCCAGAGTGCCTCAAATAGCTGGACACCAACTCAGAGTGCCTCTATAACCAGACACCAACCTAGAGCGTCTGTTGTAACCGGACCCCAAACCAAAGGGATTACATTTACCAGTCCCCATCCCAGAAAATACTAGTTCCAATGTATTCCTCATACATCTAAATCAAAGTGCATATACAACTTTGATTTATTAAATAACATATCACTTATCAAAAAAAGTGTAAAAATTACTTGGGTTCTTAATTCACTTACCATTTTGTTCAAGGTGTCCCATACCACCTTGAGTAATTAAATACATAACTCAGGAAAGGGCATAAATGTTTAACATTACAGTTATTCACATTTATGCATATGTAGTGAATCTGACACAAGATTATGAATTCAGTGGTCAATTCATTAATTGGTAGAAAACTGAAGAGCACTTGTAATGACAACTAACATAAAATAAATAAAAACTTAACCACATATAATGATAATTTCTTAATTTTTAAAATCCAAACATTACGGAAATGAATATTTATAGTTAGAAATTGACGAATTTTAATCCAAGATAGATGTCATCTTTACACATGATTGAATCATTGAGTGCTACTTTAAACAAAGTGGTAAATGAAACCACTAAATCAAAATACACATAATACAATAGATTACCTTTAAAATGTAGCCATTTCAGTTTATCGAATATATTCATGCCTTATTACACATTCTTTGAACATGAGGCAATTACTGAAGCATATCAAATAATGCATAAAAAGGGATTGACATATAAATTTATAACAATGATTCAAATCATGGATAAAAAGGGATTGACATATAAATTTATAACAAGTCTAATATCATTTAAGGTTTATTAACTAAAATGAGTTTGACATGGGACATAAATTTAAAAAAAATGTTTTTCTTAGTATTATAAAACAACTTGAACCCAAAACTATATTCACATCCATGAATTAATGTAACAGTTTTAAGTCATCTTTATTAGCATAAAATAAAACAATATCGAATTACGTGTACATGTCCAAATATATATACTAAGTGTTCATCCTTTTTTTATAATTAAAATTTCATAATAGACATACCCAAGCATAATGTTTGACCTTAGTAAATGTTTACACATACAACTTTTAACCATTGAAAATCATGAATTCATTTATAGATGATATACGTGGCTATAAAACACACACACACATATATATATATATATATATAGAATTAAATATATGAACATTTCATTATTCAACCAAAACAAATCCCGCTTCGTTGATTAAACATTGAAAAACACTTTTAGAAAACCAGGATAGGGTTAGCATGGAAAACTATTTTTATGCATGTATATTTGGGTAAGAACATATACATGTCCATATACACCAACGTAAAATTTATATATGTGTGTGTATTTTCCCACAAATAGGGACAAGTATAAAGGTAGAACTTAGCTATTAACGATTACCTTCTTAGCATGATTAATCACCAAGACTCAAAAATATGGAATCTTGTTCCGAATTACTATATAAAAACAAATTCAACTACACACAACCTTAAATATAACTATACTCATACATATATACACCCATAAAACTCAAAACCAAAGGCAAGACAAAGGTAATCCCTTACTTTAGCTCAAGGAGAAGGAGAAGCTCGGGAAGTATGGAAATCACGAGATACACGATGAGTTCTGCAGAAGAATTGGGTGCAAGGAGCCGAGAGGGTTCCTCAAATGTCCCAGAGATGTTTTTTTATAAATGAAACATAATATGGTTATTTAATGAAATACTAATAGGGACCCGAGGCCACTTGACTTATAAAAATACCGGGGGAAAGGACCTCTATGGAAACATTGAGTGTGGAGGGTCTCGTGGTTGAATGGTAGAGAAACAGTGATAAAAATGCGGTGTAAGGTTATTGTATTAGCGCACGCCACGGGGAAGAAGACAACGTGCTGGAAGAAAAACTGGGAGGAAAAATGTTTTCCCAGATCGTGACTACCTTTGATCCAAGGTCAGGGCATGTTCCCCGGGTTTTTAAAAAAAATCAGCGACTCAAATTAACACTGAGTTGATCGGACGGTCTATATAAATGTGGTGATATTCTGTGGTTTCTTGAGGATCGAACACGGGATCACGATTAGTGGCCCAAATCACGAGCGATGTGATCCGACGGCCAGGATCATTTTTTACCCCGGAAAAAGCTTCCCACATCGAATTAGTGAGCCTATTTTGTCTCCTTTACAAGCTTCGGCCTCCTATAATGCTAGTAATAACATAGCACACACACATGAGTCCTTACACACGGGATCCACCTCCCTCGAAGGCCTCGGCCTACCCCTGCTCACATGGCCTTGTACTTGCGCTGCATGCACACATGAGCTCCTGAGTGACCAATGCATGCTTGCTCTTGTGCGCTCCTCGAGTGACCTATTCTCGATCTCGGGCTGGCCTTGGCTTGGGCTGAAGGATAGGCTCAACCACCTTGAGCGAGACACCTCCCTTAGCCCGACCAAAAAATGGATGGCCCTAGTGGCCCAAATTTATTTTATATATCTTAACTAAAAAAGTCTTAAAGGGAGACATTACACTATATAGATATTCTTATTTTTATGCATTGATTCTAATAAATTTTCTAAGGTTAATGTTTACAACATAAACATTCTCTTAAGTTTTTTCAAAGGATTTTTATAAACACTATCCTTAATCATAAAGAGTTACAAATTTCCTTATAATTCTTATATTAGTGTTGTAGTGTTTTAAACTTAATTTTATTAAGAACATATAATTCAATTAACAAGTATTTAAACACAACTTAAGACACTCAATGGAAATATTTACAACACATTTGAGTTAATTGCAACTTGTTTTGAATTTATTATTACATTACAAAACTACAAATGTATAACTCAAAACATTCCTCTTTGCCCTTTAAAAGTTCATGGTTATGTTTAGTTTTATAATTTTTCACAATTTATAACCTAATTACATGATGGACTAGAATATTATTTTATGTTTTCACATAATTGACCAACGGGGCCAATGACTATATTTATAGACATTAGAGTTCCATGGTTCCCAAGGCAACAATCACATTAGTGCCCAATAAATCCAAGAATTTTTTTGTCCTAAAAATCAAGTTGATTTAAGGAAATGCTTTGCATTATACCTTTGGTGCTTAGTGCGGCTACAGTGGCTTCAGCCATTCTTATGTTCGTTATGATGGATACTAAGGACCCGTATCGTCTTCTTGGGGTTCTCGTTGTTTTGAGTGGCCTCCCTGAAATCATGATAGGGTTGTTAATATGTATCTTTTGTTAGGTTTATTTCCATTTTTAATCTCAGTTTATTGTAAATACTATGATGTTCCTATTTGAATAAAGAACCTTATGTCCATTTTGTGTGTTTTCTTCTATTTCACCATATTATTTTGCTATAATAGATAAGTTTTTTTTCGAATAATAGACAACATAAAAACAATGAAATTACCATACAAGAAACACAAGTTCTTGGGGTGTTACATTATTCCCACCTACAAAGAATTGCATCCTCACAATTATATTCACAAAGTCGAAAAGAAGTTCCCAGACAATTATCATCACCAAAACGAGAGATTCAGCTCGGTCAATGGAATACCCATGTTGGTATTCAGTTTCTCTGCTTCTTTGGCCCAGATACACCCTGACCGATACATTTTGAACTCCAGCTCAGGCATTCTACACTCAGGCTTCCACAAGAAAGCTCAAATGGTAAAAAGTTTGGAAATGTTTGAATGGACATATTCAATGATGCCCTGCCAGACTAAATCTTCCTCGAGATACTCAATTGGAACGATGCGGTTAAACAGACAGAGGTTTAGGATCTATAACATAAAGGATTCCTTGAGGTTCCCATCTTGGTTAGACACTAGGAAACATGTTCTGGCAGAAAAATTTTGTGCTAGAGTGAAACACTGAAAAAGACCCTCGATATATCTCCCCCATTGCCTAAGACCATGCAGTTGTGTAATGGCGATGAAGTGGAAGACTTGTTCATTACCTTGATAGGAATTAGGGATCTTAGGGATTTTAGAAAATCCAAACATGAATTGACACGATCCTCATTGGTTGAAGAAAGAAGGATAGTCTACCACACATGTTCTGATTAAGATATCCTCCAATAACTCTCCAGGTAGAGATGAGATATTTGTTCGTCTAGCCATCGGAAAATATATTTCTGAGAATTAAATTTGAAATTTCAGATAAAGAAAAGATATGAATGGGAAAGATAATAATTAAATAAAACATATGTTTATTAATACACATTAGTACCTGATTTCCCCTAATGATATACTACACAAACTCCACACAGAGAAGAAAAACTCCCTATCTCCTCAAACCAAACACATGCTGAACATTCCTAGTTAAACTCATGGAGACACCTGTGGTGTCTCCTGAGTGCGGCATGAGGGGTATGAAGTTGGGAGACATAAATATACACTTTTTCCATGAAAAACAGTCGGGTGTACTCATATTTTAACATTTCTAAGTCCAACAACTATCCCCAGATGAAGTAGTTCAAGATTTGACAAAGATAGGATGCTCGGAGGTCTCCGGTAGCAGTAGCTTCATGAAAAGTGTTGAGGGCCATAATGCCAACATCCTCACATGCTGTGGTAACTCGGAAAAGTACCTCATGGTACCTTCTTCGACTTACTTAAGAGTGGAATTGGGTCATCATCATAAGAAGGTATTCAAATATGATCCCCCGGTGTAGCTGAAGCACCTGGGGAGAGTTTGACACAACATACAGGTGTTTGCACATCATGCAAGTTTGAGCATAGTTAAGAAAATTCTCTCTGTTAGCTAAATACAAAATGGTTACTAGGGCCTCAATGAGGGTTTATAGTAGATTGGTTGGCACATTTTCATCTTCCATATGAAAGTTATAACAAAATCACTTTGTAAGGATCAGTCATAGCTATATATTTTTATTACATGATTTCTCCAAAATTGTCTGAACTTATCCTCTAATACCAACTGTAACAGCCCCGGTCCCCAAGAACCTAGAGCCGGTTCCCACGAGACATGATGTACCATAATTATAACATTCACTTACAAATATCACATCATATCCCAAGCTACAGAGGATCGAGAGGTTCATGTTCTGGGAAAACCAGCTTCATTCTGAAACTTCATTGAAGACATGACTGATACCTGAAAAAATGAAAATTCATTTAAAACAGAGGGTGAGCATACGAATGCCTAGAAAGGGGTTTAAAAATAATATACTATACCCAAAATAACTTCTAAAATAATTCTTTAAAAATTCCATAATACTTTTTGTCAAAAGAAAAGATGAAAATCTAGTACACATCATAAAAGTTCTCAATCCAAACATGTTGTTGGAATTACAAAGATACCTAATTCAATAAGGCATACTGAATAAAAGAAATTCCAAACATGTATGAAATAAGAATATGTAAGCACAAATTAAAAAGCTAAGAGTAATGAATGATCAGGGTTGCACATAAAATAATAAATTCAATTTCATACAATGAATAATAAATCGCTATGTTCTAAACATATGTCATGCCATAAATATACAGGACATTCTAAAACATTTCATCAAGGCCTTGGTCTAGGCGTCTAATGATTTAAGGCATCGGCCGAAAATCCATAAGCTCTTCTAACTAAATTTTCTACTAGTGAAATATTTTTCTTGTTAATTAAATTTTATAGTCATAATGAGGGAAGTGCATATGTCGGACCGTGTCAAGGCCTTGTGCCAAGAACAAGGGGATAACTGTAACTGGACCCCAACCTAGAGAGCCTTTGTAATCAGACTCTAACCCGTAGTGCCTCTAATAACCAGACACCAACCCAGGGTACCTCTGTAACCAGACACCAACCCGGAGGGTATGTTGTAACTGGACTCCAACCAAGAGGGATTACTTTTACCAGTCCCCAACCCAGAACATTCTAGGTCCAATGCATTCCTCATACCTCTAAATCAAAGTGCATATACCACTTTGATTTATTAAATAACTTATCACTTATCAAACCATGTTTACAAATTTCATGGTTTCTTAATTAACATATCAATTTGTTCAAGTTATCCCATAGCACCTTGAGAAATTAAATCCATAACTCAGGAAAGGGCATAAATGTTTAACATTACACTTATTCACATTTATGCATATGTAGTGAGTCCGAAAGAAGATTACAAATTATGTAGACAATCATTAATTGGTACAAAATTTAAGAGCATTTGTAATGACAACTAACACAAATAAAATAACAACTTAACCACATATAATGATAATTTCATAATTTTCAAAATCCATACTTTAGAGTAATGAATATTTATAGTTTTAAATTGACCACTTTTAATCCAAGATAGATTTCATCTATACACATGCATGAATCATTGAGTGTTACTGTAAACAAAGTGGTAAATGAAACCACTAAATCCAAATACACATAATACAATATATTAAATTGAAAATGTTGTCGTTTCAGTTTATTGAAGTTATTCCTTGATTATTACATAATATTTGCACATGAGGAAATTACGGAAGAATATCAAAAAATAGATTAAAAGGGATTGACATATAAATTTATAACAAGGCTTAAAATAATAGATAAAATGGGATTGACATATAAATTTATAACAAGTATAATATCATTTAAGGTTCATTAACTAAAAAGAGTTTGAAATGTGACATACATATAAAAAACTAATGTATTTCTTAGTATTATAAAACTAATTGAACCCAAAACTATATTCACATCCATGAATTAATGTAACAGTTGTAAATCATCTTTATTAGCATAAAATAAAATGATATCAAATTACATTTACATGTACAAATATTTATACTAAATTTTCATCTGTTTCTTTTATAATTAACATTTCATACTAGACACACCCAAGCATAATTTTTGACCTTAGTAAATGTTTACACATACAACTTTTATCCTTTGAAAATATTGAATTCATTTATAGCTGATATACATAGCTATAAATCATATATATATATATAAAGAATTAAATATATGAAATTTGGATTTTACAACCAAAACAAATCCCGCTTCATTGGTTAAAAATTGGAAAACACTGTTAGAAAACCATGATAGGTTTAGGATGGAAAACTATTTTCCTGCATGTATATGTGGGTAATAAAATATACATGTCTGTATACAACAACGTAAAATTTATATAAATATTTGTGTGTTTGTGTGTATTTTCTCACAAAGAGGGCCAAGTATAAATGTAGACCTTAACTATTAAAGATTACCTTCTTAGCTTGTTTAATAACTTAGACACAAAAATATGGAATCATTTTCTGGATTATTATATAAAAAAAAGACCTATACACACAACCATAAATATATTGTTTAATCACCAAGACTGAAAAATATGGAATCTTGTTCCAGATTACTATATAAAAACAATGACCTATACCCACAACATTAAATAAAACTATACTCATACATATATACACCCATACAACTCGAATCCAAAGGCAAGACAAAGTTAATCCCTTAATTTAGATTGAGGAGAAGGAGAAGCTCGGGAAGTATGGAAAGCTCATGATACACACTAAGGTCTGTAGAACACTTGGGTGCAAGGATCCGAGAGGGTTTCCCAAATGCCCCTGAGATGTTTTTTTTATAAATGATATCTAACATGGTTATTTAATGTAATACTAATAGGTATCCAAGGCCACTTGACTTATAAAAATACCTGGGGAAAGGACCTATGTGGAAACCATGAGTGTGGAAGGTTCGATGGCTGAAAGGTGTAGAAAATGGTAATAAAAATGCGGTGTAAGGTTACTGAATCAGGGAATGCTGCAGGGAAGAAGACAACACACTGGAAGAATAAACGGGAGGAAAAAAATGGCCCAAATCATGACAACCTATGATCCAAGGGCTGGGAATGTCTGTGGTTTTTTTAAAAAAACAAAAACTCTGATTAACTCTGAGTTGATCTGACGGTCCACGTAAACGCGTTGATATTCCTTGGTTGCTTGAGGGTCAAACCTGGGATTGCGATCAGCAGCCCAGATCGCATGTGACGCAATATGACAGCCATGATCATGTTTCACCCCAAAAAAGCATCCCACATCAAATTGGTGAGCCAATTTCACCTCCTTTATAAGCTTAGGCCTCCCATAATTTGGGTAATAACATTGCACGCACACAGGAGGCCTTACACATGGGCCTCTGCCTCTCCCATAGGCCTCGGCCTACCCCTGCTCACTCAGCCTTAGGCCCGCGTTGCACGCACACATGTGCTCTTGAGTGACCTATGCATGCTTGCTCCTGTGCACTCCTCGAGTGACCTATGATGGATCATGGGCTAGCCCTGTATTGGGCTGAGGAATAGGCTCAACCACCTTGAGTGAGCCACCTCCTTTGGTCCAACAAAAAATGGGATGGCCCTAGTGGCCCAAAATTATTATTTTTATAGAACCTAACTAAAAAAGGATTAAAGGGAAACATTACAATATATAGAGATTCTTCTTTTTATACATGGCTTCTATTAAACTTTTTGAGGTTAATGTTTATAACTGTAACTTTCTATTAATAGTTTTCTATGGTTGTTTATAAACACTATCCTTAAACATAAATAGTTATAAATTACATGATAATATTTATATTAGTGTTGCAGTGGTTTAAACATAATTTGATTAAAAACATATGATTCAGTTAACAATTATTTAAATCTATCTTAAGACACTGAATGGAAAAATTTACAACACATTTGAGTTAATTGCAACATGTTTTTAATTTCTTATTACATTACAAAACTACCAATGTATAATTCAAAAAATTCTGCTATGCCCTTTTAATGTCCATGGTTAGGTTTAGTTTTATAATTTTTCCCAATTTATAACTTATTTACATGATGGACAAGAATATTCTTATAAGTTTTCACTTAATTAACCAATGAGTCTAATATCTATATTTATAGATATTATTGTTCCATGGTTTCCAAGGCAACGGTCACATTAGTTCCCTATAAATCAAAGACTTTGGGTGTCCTAAAACTCAAGTTGATTGAAGGAAATGGTTCGTGTTATACCTTTAGTGCTTAGTGTGGTTGTGGTGGCTTCGTCCGTTATTATGTTCGTTATGATGGATACTAAGGACCCCTATCGTCTTCTCGGGGTTCTCATTTTTTTGAGTGGCCTCCCTAAAATCAGGATAGGGTTGTTAATATTTATCTTTGGTTAGGTTGATGTCCCTTTTTAATCTCGGTTTATTGTCAACACTATGGTGTTACTATTTGAATAAATAACCTTATGTCCATTTTGTGTGTTTTCTTCTATTGCACCGTATTATTATTATTATTTTCCATAAGAGATAAGTTTTTTTCAGATAATATAAAACATAAAAACATAGAAATTACCATTACAAGATACACAAGTTCTTGGGGTGTCACAATAAGTACTTCTCCAGCAGAAATTCCCATATGATAACTTTGAAAAGAAAATGAATATATTTAATTGGTTTGATAAACATAAATCAACATTCCACGAATTCAAGAAGAGGATTACTACTACTATTATATTAATTTAATCTTTGGAAGGTGGCAGGTTTGATATATATTTTGACTCCTCTATAGTTAGTCATTCTTTGTGCCTATATAGGGTAACAAAACAATTTCTTATTGTACTTGTAAACTTTTTTAACATAAAAAGTACTTGTAGAGACCCGAAGACTGACGTACATTGACATTACATTACATTTGCGGAATACTTAGTACATTACAAAAACACACACACAAGGATCGTAATAGTTTAGTGTCTTTGGAAACTCGGAACGTAATCTTCTAATCGTGGTGAAAGATCTTCAACATCTCCTATAAAGATCTTCCCCTTTTTTTTACCTAAAACCTTTCTTTATATCCTGGGGAAAAGAAAACATAAAATGGTGATCTCAAATGATCAGTAAGGGTAAACAAAAGAAATATCAATCACATCGTATTCATAAGAACATAACATTTTTGGAAATCTTAACCTGCAAAAGAGAGCATAATTTCATAACATGGGATAAATCATGGCAGTGAAATGTAATCACAATAATCATAACTTAAAACATGAAACTTTCTGGCATTCACACATAATCATAGAGAATCATTTCTTGTTAGTCATGACTCATTGCCAAGACTATCTTAGTGGACAAAGTCCCTTTCTGAATCGAGTAACCCTCGTTTCAGTCCTGTTTCACTGAACCGGTATAACCTACCGTTCCAGCCCTGTCTATCTCATGAGATATAAAATCTTTACCCAATGCATTGGAGGGAGATATAGGTCCCACCCATTTTATAATGAATCCTTTCTTATGTGTGCCACATAATCATAAATCATACATCATCGCATAACCCATGTAATAAAAATGGTATTCTTAAACAACATGACATCATAAAACAATTCATATAAGATAAAAAAATTCATAAAAATGTTTCCATCACAACATAATCAAATCCATGTAATAATAGGGATAAAAACAGAACCCTTTTATTATCTTAGATGGAAAATAATTTTGATAAAATACTTGAACTTCATTCTTGAGGAAAATATCCTTTCTACTTCAAAAACACTTTTCCTTTCTTAACATGTCATACAATTTTAAACTAAAAGAAGTTGATTAAAAATAAACATGAATACTTGTAAAGGAAGCTTCTTGGAAATATATTTTTTTAGAAATCCATTCATGCCTTATAAGTTAAAAAAAACATTCTTCGTACTTTTGTTGGAAAAGTAAAAAAGCACCTCGTATGAAAAACGTCAAAAGATTCCTTTCATATTTTTTACTAAAAACTCACCGAAGGGTAAAATAGGATTTAAACAATTGTAGGTGAATGAAAATAATATTACATATTTAGGAAACATGGATTTTGATGATAAAATACACCCCATTAAATACCAAAGTATAAACAATCTCGGATAAAAATGAGATTGTGATATTTCCCATACCTTAGGTCCGATTTGCTTTGTACATGTCCGAATATCCTGTATAATGGATTAAATAATGTTATTGACTTATTACAGAATCATAAATATTGATATGATATCATATATGGTCACATTCTTAGCTTCTTGTTAGTAATATTTCATTGTTACTTGTTACTCGGGTCTTTATTGCCTTTTGTTCTTATGCGTGTTTTGCCGAATACATTCTTATTCTTCTTTTAAGGTTATAGATACCTTATATCCAGAATGGTATTAGTGTAACATATATCATATTTATTCATTCAATTCATTTATATAATTACTATGTAATGATGATCATGTAGAACGAGTCGCATCACATCGTGGAGACGGTATTCCGTACGTACGCACGAGTGATGATATCGTTCCTATGATCGTGAAACTGTATTGGAGTATATATATATTATTTAAGTATCAATATTACTTTATAATAATCATAAATAGTTACTCATTACACCATTATACCCATCCTTGTAAAGTGATGGTGGAAAAATAGATTACACCACGGCGTGGAGACGGTATTCCGTACGTACGCACGCGCGGTGATTTCTTTTTCCGTAGGATGGATAGATGGTGAAATAGGGTTGTTTCATACTTATAATAACATATCAGTATATGAGTGATACTGATGTTATTACTTCATAATGAAACAACCTAAGAAGAAGAAGTGGAAGAAGAAATAAAGATGAATGAATTGGTAATGGTAATTACCTCTTCTTTGAAGCGCCTCTTTGAGACCTCCTCTTAGGGCACTAAAATTGGTCTTTGAGGAAGACCAGAACCTCTAGGATTATTCTATAAAAGTGGGGAAGATATTTTGGCAGGGTTTGGCCGAGCATGAGTGCTCAAATTGCTGTGAGGAGGAGGGGGAAGTGGTTCCCTTTTATAAGGGAGGAGAGGGGCACCTTAGGAATATCTCAAAATATTATTTTATATTAAAGTCAAAATCGGTTTATAATGGTTCCAAAGGGTCTTATTTTGAAGATAAAGTGGGGATGGGTCGAAATCCTATCAACCAATAGGATTTAGACAAGTTTAGGGTATTAATGTAACCTTATCATTTAGATTTATCTTTAAGTTAAATAATTTAACTTTTACCGTGTCTTTTTGTTTTCTTACACTATATGGTTAATACACTTACTATAACATGCCAAACGAACCCCAAATTGGTTATAATTAATCTATATATCCTTATCTAAGTCATTTGGACGATCCTTAGATTTTTAGCAATAAAATAACAATTAATAATATAATATTTGATTTAAAAACTATTTTGTGTCAATTTTGACACTATTTTATATATGATTTTTGTGAAAGTCATAACAGAATTATATGTTCGAAACAAGTTGATTAAATCAACACTAATACATCATAGTAACCTATTAAATTATTGGAATTCATAAAAAGTCTTAAATTACATTTATTTTGGTATTTATAATATCAATTATGTCAATATCTCATTAATATGATAATTACTGCATCATCTTTGTGTCATAAAGAAATTAACTTATTTGATGTCTAAAAATTACAACTAAAATACGATTATGTATTAAATCTTTTTAGCTTTCTAATGAATATTTACAATCGAATTTATCTTATGTATAACCCTATATTAAAAATCTTTTAGTAAATAAACTTTGATTTTAACTCTTTTAACTCTTCTTTGAATTAAATAATAATAAATGTCCTAATCTAATCCAAGTGGGGCTAAATGATAATATTTTACACTTAAGGTTGTTTTTGGTCGAGATACAATTGTCCAATAGGATTAGTAGATGTGTTAGGGTAATATTAATATCATTTTTACCCTTAATTACCCTATTTACTTTTAACCGTGGTAAATAAAAGTAAAAAGTTACTATTCACCAAAAATTATTTTCATCTCATTGAACCACATTTTACTTATTGACATCAACCGTGTCTCTCGGATTTTTGAAATTCCATTCACAGAAGCGGTAAAATTAAGTTTTATGAAAAATTCAGTTTTTTAACTACCACTTAGTAGTTTCACTATTCATCAAAAATTGATGTTTTTCAGAACAATGCCAAAATTTGATCCTAAGCTATATTTCATATTCCGAATTCAAAAATGAAGTCTATTTTACCAAATTCATAACATAGAAGTTGCATTAATTAATTTTATAATTAAATCCCGCTGTTAAAACAAATAGCGTGTTTTTAAGAAACAATATCTATCAAAAGATTGACACTTGTTTATGTCTGGTTCAAATGTGAAATTACATCCAATGACCAACATTGTATTAAATTGAAAAAATATATTCTAAATATACTTTAAAACCACTCAAATTAATAATTTAACACTATTAATTATTTCGATTAAAAAACTTGTTTTTAATTAAAATTTAGTAATTTTCACTATTCATCAGAAAATAAAAGTTATCCGAAAAGTACCAAAATTTCACCCTAAGCTAATTTCGATATTATGAATCCAAAAATGAATTCCATTTTGAAAAATAAAATTTCAAAATTTCAAAAAGTGGTTATTACTATTCATAACGACTAGTTTTAATAATATTTTAATAGCGTATTATTGTTTAGTGAAACTCGTTATTGCGTACTACACACGCTATCGAGGAAGGTCGCGATTGCGTGTAATGAAAGGCAAATCAAGGATACGTGTTGTGCAAGCTCCTTTTGGGGTAGCGTACAACACAAGACATTAGTGAAATTAAAAAGAATATTTTTCATAAAATCTCGTGGTGTTACATTCTACCCCCCTTAAAATGAATTTCGCCCTCGAAATTCGTCGGGGTTATAAATGGTTTACTATTCGAAAGTTTCTTTAATAGAAACCCACATCGTAAAAAGGAATACCAAAACCAATATTTAAAAATGAATGTATGAAACGTAATGGTTACCCAAATAAACTAATTGCTGGGTTTCCACATAGGTAAAAATATGGATATGGAAGAGAAATCTAACCATCATGTTCTGATGGAGAGTGGTAGAGAACATGGCTATAGAAAAGCAAGAAATCACAAAGCCATAAATTTGTGACAATCTAGGGTACCATCTGATTCATCGGATATAAGGGCACTAGGACAACATTTTTGGTTTTCAAGATTGTTTCCCTAAAGTAGAAGAGTTTGAATTAGAATAAATACATACTTTATTTTGGTACAATCTCACTGTTGTTCGTGCCTTGAACAATTTCTACTTCATCTCTTAGATAAATGAAGTTGAATTTGTTATTCGTGAAGTGTTAGCAGATCATGTGATAGAATGACAGGTCATTCCATCTGTCTCAAAAGGTTAGAAAAATTTATATACATAAGTCGATCTATAGTGAGATTAATCATATATGGTTCCTAAAATGGACTTATACTTCATATATCATACTGGTTAATATAATAAAACTAGTTTCTACTAAATAGGGACTTCTTGTAGGCCAGTGGTAGGTGATAAAGGCCAGTCGCACTTCGGTTGTGGGTTCGATTCCCACAGCCTTGTCCGACGCGATGGGCTGTCGCCCGTTCTGCAGGTTGTCCTTTTTCTAAAACTATATTACTATAACATCCCATCGAAAAACTTCTATCCTTAAAAAATACTAACTTATATCCACATAATCTATTCCAATCTTTAGGCTTATCCATAATACTGCAGTCCACTCTCATAATATAGTGAAAACGATTACCAGAGATTTAATACCATCATTGATCCCCATATATCATAAGATATGTTTTGTTGGTCACATTCCAAACATTCAAAGTCCTTAATCATGTATTCTCTTGAATACCTTAGTGAAAACATGAATGCAGTTAAAAGTTAACACTTTCCACATACCAAAATCCTCAAAATTCTATATACTCAAACCATGATATCACTTAGTCCTTATATCAATCATGAGCTCATGAATACTGTTAAACATTTCATTTTCTGGTTTTCCCTTCATTATGCACATAATATCTCAATCACTTTGAATACCACATTAGACCAATACATAAATATTCCAATATTCCATGATACAACATTATTTTGGAATCCCATTACATAAACACTTAATCATTCCACCACATCGTTGTCATATTCAACATTTCCAATAGTGATTGCATGTGACTTCCCTTTGTCCTTTTCCTTAAGTGGTTGCTCATGTCGATCATCACTAACCCTTGGATTAGGGCATTTATTAGCATAATGCCCCATTTCCTTGCACTTGAAGCATTGAAGTGTTGGTTGTGCGTTCTCTGCAGTGTTTGCTTTATTCACTTCATTAGAATCCCTTTTTCCATTACTTCGACACTCAGCTACTCGATGACCTTCTTTTCCACACTTAAAACATTTTCTAGTCCCTTTAAGACAATCTCCACCATGCTTCTTTCCACTCTTTGTGCATAAGGAAACATTCATCTTCTTTTCACCATTATTCTGAGATTTCTCCTTGAACTCCATCATTCGTTTCTTGTCAAAACCATGAGATGGATATATAACACCAACTTCCATTTATACCTTGATAGCACAACGCACAATTTATTCATAGCTACTGAAGTCTCTTATAGCTAATGCCCTTCGAAGACTTGGTTTTAAGCCACTGAAAAATCAATCAACTTTACTTTCAGGTTTGATGATAATGCCAGATGGATACCTTGCAAGTCTTGTAAAATTCGCTTCGTATATACCAACAGATTCATCATTCTTTTGCTTTAGTTCAAGAAACTCCTTCTCCATCTTTGTTCGAAGAATACGAGGAAGTACTTATTGAAAAATAAGTTCTTGAACTCGTCCCATTCCATGGACTCAATTTCATCTCTTTGCCTTGTATTCTTGATAAGATTCCACCATTGATCAGCTTCACCTTCCAAATGATATATTGCTAAGATGACTTTATCATGTTCAGAACATTGAAGAACTGAAAATATCTTTTCAGTGGTACTGATCCATTGTTCAGAAACAAGTGGATCAGAAGACCCACTGAAAGAAGGTGGACGTTGCCTCATGAAGGACTCAATAGAATATTGTTCCCTTCTTTGCTCATTTGGAAGTCCAGAATGATTCATAGCTTTTGTAAGTATAGCAATAAGATTTTTCACTCCATCTCCCATAACATTTGTTTGTTCAGGAGGACAATCATTTCATTGTCCATTGCATTGATCAACACGGTTCCTTCGGGTTCCAGCCATCGTCTAAAACCCAAAAAGAATAGTGTGAGAAGCAAAAATCATGTTAGGGAAAACAACATAATAAAGGGGGGGTACCTTCAATATCTAACATCTTAGGTTTAATTCTATGATCGTTAGCGTAGTTCTAGTACTATAACCTATACGTATACTTAACCTTAGGGACATCCCTAGACATACCTTAGAAATATCTCTAGGGATCTCACTAAAGTTCTCGCATCCTAGTTTCCAAAGGTTGACTAAACCTTTCCTTTGATTTAAAAACTATTTTGTGTCAATTTTGACACTATTTGATATATGATTTTTTTGAAAGTCATAACAGAATTATATGTTCGAAACAAGTTGATTAAAGAAACACTAATATATCATAGTAACCTAGAAAATTAGTGGAATTCATAAAAAGTCTTAAATTACATTTATTTTGGTATTTATAGTATCAATTATGTCAATATCTCATTAATATGATAATTACTGCATCATCTTTGTGTCATAAATAAATTAACTTATTTGATGTCTAAAAATTACAACTAAAATACCATTACGTATGAAATATTTTTATCTTTCTAATTAATATTTACAATCGAATTTATCTTATGTATAACCCTATATTAAAAATCTTTTAGTAAATAAACTTTGATTTTAACTCTTTTAACTCTTCTTTGAATTAAATAATAATAAATGTCCTAATCTAATCCAAGTGGGCCTAAATGATAATATTTTACACTTAAGGTTGTTTTTGGTCGAGATACAATTGTCCAATAGGATTAGGACATGTGTTAGGGTAATATTAATATCATTTTTACCCTTAATTACCCTATTTACTTTTAACCGTGGTAAATAAAAGTAAAAAGTTACTATTCACCAAAAATTATTTTCATCTCATTGAACCACATTTTACTTACTGACATCAACCGTGTCTCTCGGATTTTTGACATTCCATTCACAGAAGTGGTAAAATTATGTTTTATGAAAAATTCAGTTTTTTAACTACCACTTAGTAGTTTCACTATTCATCAAAAATTGATGTTTTTCAGAACAATGCCAAAATTTGTTCCTAAGCTATATTTCATATTCCGAATTCAAAAATGAAGTCTATTTTACCAAATTCATATCATAGAAGTTGCATTAATTAATTTTATAATTAAATCCCGCTGTTAAAACAAATAGCGTGTTTTTAAGAAACAATATCTATCAAAAGATTGAAACTTGTTTATGTCTGGTTTAAATGTGAAATTACATCCAATGACCAACATTGTATTAAATTGTAAACATATATTCTAAATATACTTTAAAACCACTCAAATTAATAATTTATCACTATTAATTATTTCGATTAAAAAACTTGTTTTTAATTAAAATTTAGTAATTTTCACTATTCATCAGAAAATAAAAGTTATCCGAAAAGTACCAAAATTTCACCCTAAGCTAATTTCGATATTATGAATCCAAAAATGAATTCCATTTTGAAAAATAAAATTTCAAAATTTCAAAAAGTGGTTATTACTATTCATGACGGCTAGTTTTAATAATATTTTAATAGCGTATTGTTGTTTAGTGAAACTCGTTATTGCGTACTACACACGCTATCGAGGAAGGTCGTGATTGCATGTAATGCAAGGCAAATCAAGGATACGTGTTGTGCAAGCTCCTTTTGGTGTAGCGTACAACACAAGACATTAGTGAAATTAAAAATATTATTTTTCATAAAATCTCGTGGTGTTACAGTACTTTCCATCCAATGATATTGAAATGGTATCTATATTGAATTCCATGTAATTTTGTCATCATAATTAATTCATAGAATATTTTTTGGTATGAACCAATTAGAATATAATAAAGAATATATTTTCTTAACGGGATAAAACTCTAATGAAATGTAGGTTTAGTGAATAAATTGAATTTATTTATTTTGAACTATTTTACATATTTTGAAGAGAGAATTTAGTGGATAAATACATTATAATTGAATAAAAACTACATGATTTATCTGAGGAATATTATAAATATAGATTAATGATGTTGATATTTGAGATTCACTTAGATATCACATAGAATAATAATGGGATGTGTTTATAACAAATTGATATTACAAAATCCATTATAGAGTGAGTAATGGTTTCTAAAATATATTATTATGATTATTTCACAATTCATTAAAGACATACTATTGGGTATGTCCTTAAATGATAGTTTAAATAATATAATTGTTTTCATTTATTCATGGAAGGATTAGTTTTCCTACAAGTCTGAGGAAAGAATATTTTTGATAATTTCACTCTTCTATGATGATTATTAACTTTAGTGTATCCACGATATAGAGTGATGTTCAAAGTTAATGAAATTGTTTGATTATGAAATGGAAAATAACATGATTCTTATAAATTAATAATAATACAATTGTTTTAACGTGAAAATAGAGAAACTGTAAAATAACTATTACCACTCCCGATACGATAGTACATTTAGGATTAAATATTATTCAAATTCCCAAACTATTTATTAGGATCCTAGAAATATTATGTTAAATTATTGGTGATCATGGTTCACTTGAAGAATAAATATATTTTCATTCATTCTAATGAATGAACTATGATGAATAAATTGTGGAAATTTTATGCACAATAGGTGGATAAATTTTATGTGTTTCCTAAATGTAATCTCACTAATTCTAACTGAAGAAATATATGTTTTTGAAAGCAATATAATGAGTTCTTGGTAATCAAGTAATACTATAATAAACATACCACAAATAGTTTAATGACCAATTAGAGTAGACCATTCATATTCTAAAGGTTATGCATCACAATTGAATCAAGGATTTTTGTGGGTTATATAATTATCATGTATCACAAAATGATTTTATATATAATAAAATATATTAAATATTTTTTAAATGGTTCTATTTAATTAACTCTCTATTAGACCATATCATTATCAATCATGTTGAATGAGAGTGAGATAGTTATCTTTGATTTAAAATAGAATATTATAGGAGATAATATAGTATGTGAAATTGATTCATAATTAAATAATTAAAAGTAAAAGACACTAGAATTCATATATTTTTCACTTATGTATTACATTAAAATTTTATCTTAGTGTTCAATAATTTATATTAGTTTCTCCAAGAATGGGAAATCAATGAATGGGTATGAATGGAAATTCATATCCAAGATTTTCTAAAAAATTTGAATTCATTAACCCTTTAAATAAGGTATAATATATATTAGCATCACCTCATAATTAAAATAACATCCATAATGTCTTCATTATATCAAAATTATCTATATATAATATTTTTATGAACTAGGATAGGATTCTATCCAACCCAACACCTAATACAGTCTGTGACAAGGCTCGAGAGCCCTTCCTGATCCTCCCGAGCTAGCGACTAATGTCCGAAATCAAATTTAACACATTGGGATTTATTTAGACCAATAAATAGCCAGGATCAAAAAAATGAAATAGAACATGAAATAATGATCCATAATAACTGAATAATAATAAATAAATAAATAAGATTTAGATACAACCACATTTGAATGAAGCTCAAAACTGAAAAAATAGAACAAAAACCAAACTAAAGAAAAATCAATATCAATATGAAATCTTTGTCAACACCAAACACCAGACAAACCTACTACAGAGGAAATCATGAACCATAAATCTAAACCTACAAAATAGTTCGGGTCTACCGACGCCTAGTGGAACAAGTAGGGTCTGAGAAGACAGAAACTTTGTTGGGTAGAACCCGAGAGTCTATGAATTTCCTTTCATGAAATAGTCCAGAAAAAATTGTTTTGAAATAAATTTAGAAAATATTATTTTATTTCATTATAGATTACTAACCAAAAATTTACAAGAAATATATTTTTTAAAAAACTCATGGATTTTATTTCATAATATAGTTTTCTATATAAAACTCAGTCTATAATACCATCGTAAATTTGGGAAACCATCTTAGGTGATAAAAAATTCTACGAAATAAAATAATGGGGAAATTAAAGTGTTGAAAGGTAAAGACAACGTGAATAAAATAAAGAACTATAGGAACAAACTGAAATATGGATATAGTAGTCATGGGAATTTCTTAAACATCTATAGAAGAAATACCAAGACGTACGCATATCAGACCCACCGACCAATGTACGATGCATATCAAACATCTATAATAAACATGAAACTATTAACTAGAAAATCCAATAGCATGTCCCACCTAGCCTCCCTACTAATCTAGGGGGTATGAAACAATCTCATCATGGTCGATAAGAAACAATTACTGACCCTCTTGACGATTCTTAGGAAACCCATGATAATAATACATGGTGAATGGGGAGGTCCTCATATAAAAGGATCAAATTGAAACCCATAACCATCATGATTTCTAGGAAAAACACCAGAATAACCTATTGATGGCCCCCTCATTGTAGGGTCCACCATAGAGATTCCCACCCCAAAGAAAGCCACACACACAAGTTCCAATTGGAACATCAGAATACCCATCCTTTATAACCATTTTCCAAAGTATTTTAAAACACTAGTCTTTCCTAAATTTCACATCAATTTTAAAAAAACCTCCCAAAAAGAAATAAATTTTACCAACTAGACCTTTTACATTTCAAATCGAAGTCTATTTATGACCAATTTCCCATACATTTTCAAACAAGGATCATTCATGAAAGGTTCCAAACATGCCTTTATTTAATTAAGGAATGAGGCCATAATATGAGATGCCAAATATACCATAGTTTCTGAAAAATATTTTAAGATACCATTTTAGAACACTTGGTAACCAAAAAACTATTAATTTTTTAAAAGAACCATTAAAAGATTAGTCTAAGGGGAAGAAGGAGGATAATGTAAACCATTTTGGAAATTATGATTTTATTTATAATAGACCATATTAATTTGTGTTTATATCAATAGGTTCACCTAGTGTGCCTATTGGTATGCCCATATATAATAGACCATCCTTTGAAAACCAAAGGAGTACCCAAAACAATTATCAAAACCATAACATTCATTTCACACATGACACATACCAACCAAAGTCAGCCCAACTCACACACATAGCTGAAATCACAATCATACTAAGCAAAAAAGTAATAATTAAGGCCAAAAACAATATCAAAACACCTAATTTCATTTAAATAGGATGGTTTTTATTTCACAAAATACCTTTCATACATTAATATAGTGGAATAAATAGATACCCTTATCATAACCATTTCCACCAAATTTTCAACATGAAAACAACAAAATAAATCAAAGAACCAAACAACAATCATAATACACACTTTTAAGAAATTAATTTGAATTTATTATTCAACAAATAGTATCATTCAAAAGATATATGGATGGAAAAACCTACCCCAATCACTTGCGCATTCAATGAAACTCAATTGGAGTGAATAACTGTGACAAATAGACTAATCAAACAGCCTAACATCTCATAAAATAAATATAATTGTACAATACTCATCCTAGGGTTTGGATAAGTGGTAACAAAGACAAGATAAAACAAAAAATAAAGATGGGAGAAGATTAAAAGGAGAAAATTGAATAAAAACAAAGGAAACATAACTAGGTACCCTCAAGGAGATTCAATGTAGGAAGCAGAGTATGGGTGGAGGGTTTCTGGGAGCCCCTAGGAAATACTAAGTCATGAAATGGAGGTTAAACCCTATTTTAGGTTAAAAAATATGTGAAGTCCAAATGGAGTTTCATGTTTAATGAAATATGGGAAAATATCTGGTTTTGGATGCATTTTATTCTAAACCATGTGCCAGCCATACACACCCTAAAAGAGAGTAAGGAAAGACTCATGGTTTGGCCTCATGGTTAGGGAAACCGTTCACCAACTATGTGATTTTTCTCTATCAAATTTCATCGCATCACTGTACACTTTACACATTGTTTTAATAATGATTCGAAACCTATATAACACGCCCCATAAACTGACCCCATAAGCCACACCTTTTCTTCTATGAGTCACAATATTTTTTTCAAAACTATGTTCAAGCCATTCTAGGCTTACCATGAAAGAATAAAATAAACTAAAAATACCCACTGACTCAACATTCTGCATGTATAAACACCAAACCATGTATTTAAACTATGCATAGTGCCAAAAATCGCTAGGAAACTCGAGAACACACAAGTTTTAACTAGAAACTCAGCCCAATCATCAACAAAAATATCCAAATAAAAAAAAGATAAAAAAACATGATCAATGGGTAACTATTCTCCCCACAAAAAACCCTTTATTCCCATATAAATTTAACCATATAAATATGAAAGATTAATTGAGATTTAAATTGAAAAAATCCAAATAAAACTACATATCTTGGGGCATCTTGTTTACTATAAAATTCACGCCTGACTAACTATACGAGTAACACTTTTGAAAAGAACCTAGAGGAAGAGAGGATGGTTCTATACACCATGGGAGACTAACTAACATCTATACCAAAATAGGGTATCTAATAAAAAATTACCAGAAACTTGCCCATATGAGACTATAAATAAAACCTTTAGAATAAACAGACCCCATTCTAATATAAGAACTCAATCCAAACCTCGATCCAAACCGAAATTCATCTTTTCCTCATGAACGGAATATCTCCCAAACAAATACAAGAATAAACCAAAAATAATCCACAAAATGATAACCATATGTGATTATCAAAACAAAGAACAACCACTAGTATTTAGAAAGGAAAAGACCCAAAATATTATCACATGAAAGAAAAATCATTGAAAATATGGAAACTAACCTAGGAAAACTTCGACCGTCTCCACTACAACACTGGAGACAAAATACATGCCAAAGTTCCCTACAGCCCCAACGATACTTGACTTCGTGAAAGATTCTCTCAAAGACCTATAGAAATATTCATGATGTATGAACTATCCAATATCCCATAGTTATGTAGTAACATCCTATTACAAAGACAACCTCTTCTGGAATTTTCTCTTGAAAAACATATCCAGGAGACCCAAACATGCACAAAAAAGCAAGGCCTTCTAAGGATTATGGAATGATGACATTAAGTTCTTGAACCTAACACATTGGAAGCACACTATCATTTTTTCCAATGAATAATATGATGGAATTGATAATTAAGACCCGTAGTTTCCTCTATAATTCACCACTCACTATATAGTGAAATTTTACGAGCACCGATAGACACTGGATCATAATCTTCTTGTACTATGGGAAACAAATCATCCATAAACACCATATTCACTAATTTTTCAAATTTAAATTCACCATATGAATGAAATTTTCCCATGAAATATTAAAAAAGAACCTATATGAAAAGTGGATATTGTAGCTGGTCCTTCGATGCTACCTCCCGGGATAAATAATCTAAATAATTGAAATTACCAACTTTGGCCTTCACCATATTTTGACCTTGTTAATCAGCCAACAAAAATTCTAATTTTTTCAACTTAACCTCCATAGGTATAATTTTTTTAAAAAAAAATTGATATTAAACACTTCCCAAGTAATCCATACTTGAATTTATGATGAAAAAATCACCCTCCACATGTCAAAACTCAAACCTTCCATTAAGCATAGAACATCACAAACTCCCACAACATTGGGAGATCAAAATTATTTTAAGGGACTCTAAACATACTCAAGTAATTCTATTTCCTATAAAGGACCTTTATCACTACAAAATAATGGAATCTACTGATAGGTACAAGGATCCACTACCCCACTTGGAGTCTAGGAAGGTACATCTACTGAAGGAAACTCATAAGAAACCCTATGGACCTTTTTGGGAGGTATACTCTTGATAGAACGAGAACAAAAAATCTAATATGAACATAAAACCAAAAATCAATCCAAAAAATAAAATATCCAGACACCACACCGAGATGAAAAACTAAACATTACAAAACCACAAAAAATTACCTTTCATAAACCACAACATCCACTTCAAATACAAATCCATTTCATTCTGATGACACTTTTATCAAAAAATCAACTCGCTTATAAAACAAATTCAATAAATAAATGCTCCATTTAGAATAAAACCAACCCTTGAACCAATTTTACTATTTATAACCTTATTTTCTTGAAAAAAACTTTTACTTTTAAAATAAACCACATTATCAAAAACATTCCAGCACACAACTTAAACAAGACACTAGGGATATACAACTAGTATCTTTTCATTTACCTGATGACATGTTTTGTGGACCATGCCCTAGGGAATACCCAATTACAATGAATATCCTATGTTGTGTGGTCAAGATAGACATGGGTCAATAATTCATTTGAGTATGATGCACAACATATGCTAACTTCTTTTATCATCCCCTATCCTCACAGACAAAAAAAAAGAAGAAGACTCCATTATCAGGATACCCGTCGAAAATCATGGCTCATGATGAGAAATAGTTTATAAAATCAATCCCATACCAAGATATTGAGTCTCAAAATTCCTATCTATTACTACATAACACCCCAAATAACATAAGGATTCTCTGATAGCTATTTTCCATATACCTAGTTGGGCTGTCATCTGACCTGACACCCAATCGGGTCTGCGACAAGGCACATGAGGTGTTTCAAATAATCCTAGGCTAGAAAATATAGTTGGGTATCAAGGTCATAATAGTGGGAATGATTTAGCAAAATAAAAAACCAGGATCACCCAAACCCAATAGAAAACACAACAATGATCCATAATAACTGAGTAAAACTGGATACATAAATATGATCCATATACAACCGCATCTGAACAAATCAAAAAACTACAAAATAGATGTAAAAAAAACCCAATATAACTAGATATCCACATGACCTATTGTTCACCACCATCTAGAAGAGCAACCTGCTCCCAAGGAAAAGTCAACCCATAAATCGAGACCTATAAAACAGATCATATCTACTGATGCTGATAAGAAAATGTAGAGTGTGAGTAGATAAGAACACAAGAAGGTAAGAACCAAACATTCAATGCATATCCTTTCTCAATACAGTCCATAAATATTATATTATAAATAAATTATGAATTTAGGGTTTTCTTTCATGTTTAGGAACCAAACCATTATTTTTAGTCAAAACCACATCATAAATAAATTCACAGCTTTTATTTCATAAAAAATTTATCCACTCCAAATGTAGTTTATAATACCATTATAAAAATAAGACAAAATCCATGTTGACAAAACATCTATTTTGATAAATAAAAGGGTAAATACAGTTGCTGAAATGTAAATAAAGTAAGAAAGAAACCAAAACTATTGTAAAAACAAGAATATTCAGATAGGAATCATGGGAGTTTCTTAATCATATCTAGAATAAATCCCTATACATTCTTAGATAAGACTCACCTATTTCTATATGGTGTAACTCCAAAGTGCGTAACTTGATGTCCAATCTAAAAATTAAAATCAAGTGTCTTCTCCCACTTGTATTGTATTCTAATATAGGGGTTACCATTATAACTAATCTTGGTATAAACAACCATTAGTTGACCCTCTAGATAATTCCCAAGAATCCCATGATAATAGTACACATTGAATGGGGAGGACCTCACATGTGTGAATCAAACTAAATTCCAAATCTACTTTGATTTCCTAGAACAAACAGTATCAAAACCTATGTGATGTCCCTCACCTCGGAGGGATAGGCTTAAAGGTTCACACCTCACACAAAGACACATGTATATTCTCTAAACCGTCTAACATAAAACATGAGTTTCCAGTCTATTTTTATAAACTTTATATAACACAATATGGGTCAACATATCACGTCACATAAAAACCAAATTACTGATATAATAGTAGGTACCAACTTTATCTTTATCATTTTAAATCGAAATCCATTTTTAAACCAATTCCAAAATGTTTTCAAAACATGGATCATGCTCGAAAGGTGAAAATTGTAACTTTATCTCATGTAGAATTCAAAAAAAAATTAGAGTCCAAATAGACCACACATTAAGATTTAAATTTGAACCCCAAATTTTGAATAATTTGGAAACCATGAAATCATTTTAGATTCATTAATGTTTTAGAATAAACATGGAAATGGGAGGCGAAGTGAAAGATGGTAGAGAAGGGAAAATATTTTGGAAATCATAATTTTCATTATGAAAGACCATATTTATTAGTTTCAAAATCTATAGGTGGACACTGTGCACCTTTGGGTATAACCACATCCAATATAATATCCTTAGATAATGACATGAGTACTGAGAAACCATTTTCATGTATAATAAAATTTATTTTACCCATGAAACCGACCAAAAGAATTAACCAAAACTCCCAGAAAAAAAACAAATCCCAATCAAACAAAACCACCAAGAAAAAATGCAATCCAAACACACCCTTAAAACACCAAATTTCATTTAAACAACACAATTGGAACTTCCAAAAATACATTTCATAATTTTATTTGTAGATATAATGAATGAACCTTTTCGAAACCATTTAAAATAATTGATTCCACAGGAAAACACCACAATAAGAAAAAAACTACAAAAAAATCATAAGAAACTATTTTATAAAAATAATCAAAACTAATCAAGCATCAAATAGAATTGTTTATATGAGAAATATGTATAAATATATACATGAAAAATGTGAGGATGCAACACAACTACAAGAGAGGTAATAAATAATCTCAATGGGAAAACTACACAGCCTCACATAAAATAAAAAACCCAGATTAGCTAACCCACACCATAGGTTTTGTGAAAAAGAAAACCAAGATAGGAGAAAGTGGAAAAAAAAGAGGGGTGAAGAAGAAGAGGAGAAAATTGAGTAAATAGAAAAAGAAAGATACCTTGGGAACTTGAGGGAGCATTAATGAAGGAAGGGGAGAAAGCGAGATAGTTTTTCACGAGATACCTAGTACGCATATATTGACAATAGAAGGAAACACTGATTTTGGGTTAATAGATAACAGGGGAAACCATAATTTTTTTAATAAATCTTAAAAATTCACAATGATTGGCCATAGGGTTTTCCAAACCATGCACTAATGTGAGCACCCTAATAGAGAAAATGGAACCCCACATGATTTGGTAGAGCTATTAGGAAACCTTATTCCAACTTTTTGATATATCTCTATCAAATTGTAGAGCCTACATGCATGCTTGACACAAAATTTCTCTTAACTATGAAAAATCCATGCAACATGCCCTAAACACCTACCCCCATCCACAGGAGTTCTCTTAGGTCTCACACCATTTTAACCAAACTATAATTAATTCATTATTGGATAACTATGAAAGAATAAAATGATCTAAAAACACCCTCTACTTCCACATACGGCATGGTTAACCCACAAACTATATACATGGCCAAAACTCAACCAAAAGCTACACCAATGAAATGTTTTCACTTGGAACTCTACCAAAACCTCAAAAAAAAAGATACAATTTCATGAAAATAATATTATAATGTAAAACCCATTTCTAAGGTGTAACCTACATAGTCTTGTTCATGTTATTCAGTTTAATGATATAGAGATTCAAATTGATATTAATTCTCAATGAATTTTCATATTTATATAATAGGACAAAGAGAGAACATTTTGAGAGTGAAATTCAATCAAATAGTTTTGATATGATGTAAAGAGAAATTAATTATTGGGGAATATATATATATATTGGTGTTAAAGATCCCCCGTGAATTTTAATTACCATTGGTGTTCTGAGTTTATCTCAATTGAAAAATTATAAATTAGTATTCACTGTTACATTTATAAAAAGAGAATTCATAAAAACAACATTTTATGATTTAATGTGGTTTTTAGAATACTCATCATTGTGTTCATGATTTTAATTATTTCATTAATAAATTTCTTCATGAGTATAGAAGTTGGTTTAATGTTTTATTTCTTGGAAACATGTTCATAGATGATTTATAAGAAAAATAAATATTAGATGGTGTAATGGAATGAATATATCATTAGTTTTAAAGATCATGGGGTGATGGTTATCCCATACTTACATTACTGGTTTTATAAAACAATTTCTAGACTCATACATTTATTTTTTTAAAAAAATAGATAAATATTCTATGAATAGATTTCTCAAATGATTTAAGGGGATAATATCACATTATTTCATGATGTAAATATTTTATTTGTGAAACTATGAAAGGGGTCAAATATAATATCCTCATAGGTCAAAACCAATTTTTTAAATGAAGAATTAATGATAAAAATTAGATATACCATGAAACATTTATATAAAATAGTTTTAGATGTTATAAAACACATTTTATAATACACGTGGTCAGCCTAAAACACGAATTATAATGATATTATGAG